>OX596239.1:14164695-16564695 GCA_951394345.1 Salicornia ramosissima
TCCTCTGCCGACGGAGCGGCAACAGTGGTGGTGGTGGTCGTGTCATCTATAGCTGGAGTGTCATCAGCGGGTGCTGCTGCAGTTGCAGCAGCAGCCGATGAGTGACCACTTGGTAAAGCATTTGTCTTGGGTTCTTCAAATGAGGGAAGGCTAGGGAGTTGATCGGTGGGAGTGAACATCAAGCCCTCATTGAGGAGCCGAGCTGAGTTGGCGAGGCCGAGAGTGAGGGCTAGTAGTAGGAGGCAAATGGTGGGTAAGGAGTGAAATTTGGCCATTTGGGGTGTTTGGGGTGGGGAGGGTGGTTTTAGGAGTTGTGTGTGTTGTAAGATTAGAAGATAAAAATAAAGGGTGTTTGAGATTAGATTTAATTGGTTGAATAATGAATAATTGGTATTGAGTTGATGATGAAGGAAAGAAGTAGAATGAGGTTATATATAAGGTTTGAGGAATAATATGTGAAGAGAGAGCTAGTAGTGGAGCTGATAGGGATTGTAAGAGTAGTTGAGTGTGGGATGGCTTGATAATGTTAGTAATATAAATAGGTTTTGGGTTAAGTCAACCTAAACATTATTTGTTTGAAGTTGGTTAAATTGAAATAATGAAATATGTAGTGAATATGTGATGGTTCTTGCTTATTAGGTGAAAGTTGATTAGGAGAGTAAAGATTATTTCATATATTGTGGTAGGTTGAAAAGTGCATTGATAATATTCTGCACTTTGTGTTTTTGAATGGCATATGAAATACGGAATATAATCTATTTGATGGAGATGCTAATTAATATGCTCTTGCCAAATAATCATATATACTTAGTGGTGACTGGAGACTCCAAGATTTCTATAATAATAGGTCATCATTACACATAAAGAATACAATTTTTTTTCCATAACTTCTCCATAATTCACCATCATTCAATTTTGACCAAATTTAATAGATTTTGAGCAACTTTTGCTAATTTGTTGTTGTTTTTTAGTATGAGATAATGGTTGATAATGTCCTTTTGGATTTTGATTTTCTTTCTTTTTGGTTGCTAATTTACTAGTTCTAAGTATGAGATGATTCTGAGCAAGCTTTCCATAATGCTAATTTGCTAATTCAATAGATAATGGTAGGTCTCATGTCCCATGATAATGACTGGGAGTCTAGGACAGCCACTGATCATACTTCAATAGTTCAATATACATACAATTTAAACAAAAAAACATAAATAATTATGTCTCATTGGCAATTGTAAAACCCACTGTCTCATACTACAAATTAACAACTTATTATAGAAATTCATTATTGCTAAATACAAGTAATAACTAAGTTTACATCGATGAAGTATTTCAAAAAAAAAAAAGTGAACCTCGATGGGGTAAAGTTATTATTGCTAACTTATTAGATGGGGTAAAGTTAGGCCCGGTAATTTTGGACTTAATTTCACATAATTTTAGGTCAATTTATTTTTAATTTTTGATTGGCTTTTGATGACTCTAATATTAGTTTAATTCAATTCAGTTCAAATTAATTCAATAAATAATAAAAAACACATGCCCTTGATTACTCTTCTTCCATAGCATCAAATAATTACATGATTTGAGATTTAGTTTGTGTTTGAAATAATATGACGAAAACTCAAATTTTAAGTTGGAACTCGAAATAGTCCAAATCCGAACCAAATTAATAAGATCAGATCCAATACTCAAATAGATTTGGATTCAACTCACCGTGTCTCATCTGATCAAATCTACTACCTCTGTTGTGTATTATTTAATTTGCAACTCGTGGGCATTATTTATGAAAGATAAAATTTTCAAGATCAGAGTTTCAAATAATATATAATGGAGGCAGTAAATTAAATAGATCAAAAGTATTTGACCTATATATATCCAAATCAATCCAGAAATCGGTCATTTTAATAGTGACATGGATGTTTTCTTTCTTTTACAATATATTTTAGATAATGCAAAATGGATAAATATAATAGTGAAAGTATTGTGTCGGACGGTCCGATTGTCGGACCGTCCAACACTTGTATTTTTCTTATGCCTAGGCTCAACAAAACGTGTCCAGGTTCAATAATATGTGTCCAGGTTTAACAATATATGTCCAGATTTAACAATATGTGTCCAGGTCCATGTGTCCATGGTAAACAATATGTTTCCAGGTTCAATAAGTTTCACTAGGTTTACAATTTTATGTCTAGGTTCAACAATATGTGTCTAGGTTCAGTACTATGTGTCCAGATTTAATACTATGTGTCAAGGTTTACAAATATATTTTCAGGTTTACAAATTTGTGTTCAGGTTTACAAATATGTATCCAGGGCTAACAATACTTGTCCAGGTTTAACAAGTGTCCAGATTCAACAATATATGTCAAGATTTTACGATATGTGTCCAGGTCCATGTGTCCAGGGTAAACAATATGTTTCCAGGTTCAATAAGTTTCACCAGGTTTACAAATTTATGTCAGGTTCAACAATATGTGTCCAGGTTCAGTACTATGTGTCCAGGTTCAACAACATGTGTCCAGGTTTACAAATATATTTTCAGGTTTACAAATTTGTGTTCAGGTTTACAAATTTGTGTTCAGGTTTACAAATATGTGTCCAGGGCTAACAATACTTGTCCAGGTTTAACAACATGTGTCCAGGTTCAACAAAACTTGTCCAAGTTTGACAATATGTGTCCAGGTCCAGTTGAACTGGTCTGACAGTAACCTTATGTCGGACTGGTCTGACACAATACCTTCTCAATATAATATTATGGGCTGGAAGCCTACAAGAGTAAAAAAATTCTACAAACATTACTACAAAGAAGTATTTTTTACATATATGAAAGATCCAACTTAAACCCGATTAAATAGAATAAACTGAAAATAACTAGTATATGATTGGTCGAAAGAGTAATAACAATATCAATTTGATCTGAAAAAAATGGGGGATCTAATTAAATCGAAATCGATATAGATTTAATGGAAAAATTGACCGAAATAATATATTTTTTTTTTTTGGTGTATCCACCCGGTTTATCCTTTTGGGCTAATCCGGATTCTGAGCGCGTCCCGGGGTTAAGGTTTTAAACTCCTCCCAACGTGCTTGCAGGGGATCGAACCGTAGCTCTCCCTACCAAGTCTAACCCCTGGCACCACTAGACCAAGACAACGTTGGTATTGACCGAAATAATATGGTTTACATTTACTCCTATATTGAATCCGATCTAATTAATTCATTGATTATGTTCTAGACTGATATATAGCCAGTGATAGGATAGGTTGTTTCTAATTTTCTACTTTCGTTAAGTTAGTATCTCATGGAGCCTAGCTAGACAGGGTTGTGTCGGGTAGGTGTGCAAGAAGACCCTCTGCAAAGGGTTCCGTTTTTCAAAGGGCCTAATTTTTTAAAATTATTTTGTCTTATTGTTATATTTCTAGATAAATATATCATTATCTAAAAAAAAAAACTTTGAGATATATACATATGTTGTCAATATAAATTGAATTATCGCATTTAGTAAAATATCAAGGGCCTAGTTAAAATTTTAGAACGGGGCTCCAAATATTTTCGGGACGGCCCTGTAGCTAGATCAAGCTAAATGTTAAATAAATCAGGCTAGCTATCTTATGTCAACTATTTTTTGTCCAGATTAATTCAGTTCATTCTAATTTAATTTAGTTCAAATTTTCAAATCAATTTAATTTAGTTTAGTCTAGTTCATCTAATGTAATTCAGCTCAAATTAGATTAATTTTGTTTTAAAAAACATATAGGGCCTAATAAGGATGTTTCTTGGCAACGCAAGTAGCCTATTAGCCTTGCTTGCTAGTTTAATTACTTTGTTTATCCTGGTTAATTTCATGTAGCAATGGATACATCTCTTTTAAGTAACAACTTAACAACCTTATGTGAATACTCCATACTCTCTCACCTGTCAAAAAAATTACTCTCTATGGAATGAACTAGAGGTGATAATGGGCCGGGCCGGGCTCAATGCACAAAATAAAGCCCATAGAGCGAGCCGGGTTCGGGCTCAAATTTTTTGGTCAGAGCCCGAAAAATTAGTGCGGGCTTTTCGGGCTTTTTCGGGCCGGGCCTAAAAAATTAGCTAAAAAGCCTAATTATTTATAGTGTCCAAAGCTTGCACACAAAAAAATAAAAATCGGTTCGGGCCCAAATTCGAGCCTAATTTTCATGCTCAAAGCCCGCAAAAAATCGGGTCGGACTGCTTTTAATCAGCTCTAGAATGAACTATGACATATTTTGTGCAATTGGCAATTGCAATTGCAAAAGTTGGTGACGCCCAAAGAAATTATTGTGGTTGAGTTATTTAGCATAACTAGGGGTGATAATGAGGCTAGATTGTTCGTGAATAGTTCGAGCTTGACTCGGTCAAAGCTCGATAAAGGCTCGGCTTGTTGTAGCTCAGCTCGAGACTTTAACGAGCCGAGCTTGAGTTGTGTTAAGCTTGGCTCAAAAAGTTCGTTAACAGGCTCGATTAATTTTTTTATATATTTAAATAATATATTATGTTGCATATATAAATATATTTGTTCTAATTAGTACATGGTATTAAATTATAGTCCTATATTAACTCAAAAAACAAACTATCTTTTAAAAAAATGATAATAGAGAAGACACATGTAAACTAATAAGGATAATGATAGGTGAAAATGTCTGTGAACAATTTGATAAAGGCTCGATCAACGCTTGTCAAAACTCGGCTCGTCAGGGTTCGAGCTCGGTTCAAGTTCGACTAAATTTAAATGAACATGAACTAAACTAAGCAGAGTTCGGGCTTAGTTCGTTCGATAATCACCACTAATTTAAGCATAACTCCATAAAAGTTTGGCTTATTAATTATTAAGCCAATTTTCCTACAAAAACATAGTACTCACTTACCAAATAGGACATGTTATAGAATATTTAGCATTTTTCCCCCTAAAAAATATCTTTAATATACTTGTTATATGTGTCTCAGCTAGGAAGATTCCTCATGCATACCCCATCTCAAATATGTGTCTCAGCTAAATTATGTTAAGTAAAATGCACTATAGCCCGATCTAAGGCCTAATAAGGCTCTGCTCTTTGGGACTGATCTGGTCTGATCTGATCTGATTTGAGTTTGTCTGATCTGATCTGATCTGATCTAATTTGAATTATTTTTATTTTTTATTTTTTATTTTTTATTTTTTTTTATTTTTATTTTTTATTTTTTATTTTTTATTTTTTATTTTTTATTTTTATTTTTATTTTTATTTTTATTTTTATTTTTATTTTTGTTTTTGTTTTTATTTTTATTTTTATTTTTATTTTTATTTTTATAATTTTCATACTTATTTTTTTATGAGAAATGTATACATGATTATATTTACTAAAATAATAATAATAATTATTATTATTAATAATTAATATAATAATAATTATTATAATTATTATTATGATAGCCCATTTCATTTCACCTCTTCATCCAATCTCACTCCAAAACTTCAAATAATAATATTAATACTAATAATAATACTACTACTACTAATAATAATAATAGTAGTAGTAGTAATAATCACCGCCGAAAAATTTGACCAAACCGTCACCGAAAAAGTCGACCGAATAATCACCGCCGGAAAATTCATTCCGAAAACCATCGCCGAAAAACTCGGCCTAAAAATCGTCGCTGGAAAAGTTGGCCGAATGATCATCGTCGGAAAATTCAGTCCGAAAACCGTCGCCGAAAAACTCGGCCTGAAAATCGTCGCCAGAAAAGTCGGCCGAATAATCACCGCCGGAAAATTCAGTCCAAAAACCATCGTCGGAAAAGTCATCCCGAAAACCATCGCCGAAAAACTTGGCCTAAAAATTGTCGCCGGAAAAGTCGGTCGAATAATCACCGCCGGAAAAGTCAGTCCGAAAACCATTGTCGAAAAAGTCGTCCTGAAAATCGTCGCCGAAAAACTCGGCTTGAAAATCGTCGGCAGAAAAGTCAGCCGAATAATCATCGCGGAAAAGTCGGCCAAATAATCACCGCCGGAAAAGTCAGTCCGAAAACCGTCGTCAGAAAAGTCGTCCCGAAAACCGTCGCCGGAAAACTCGTTCGAAAACCGTCGTTGGAAAATGTCGAGCGGAAAAACGATGCTCGGAATTAATAATAATAATAATAATAATAATAATAATAATAATAATAATAATAAAGAATAATAATGTCTGATCTGATCTGATTTAAGTTTGTCTGATCTGATCTGTTCTGATCTGATTACTGTAGCTTTTAAGTTCAAAACAACAGGGCCTAACACCCGATGTTAAAAAATGTAGGAGGTGAGGATGAAACAAATGCAATGTAGTGCAAGATATGTTATTTGCAAATTACAAGATTATTAATCCTTCATTCATATATGACCAAAATTTTAACAACTAAAGAAAGCTCACTTCAAGGAGCAGAACTAAATAAAGCAATACTTATAACTCATTACTATGTACTAGTTAGCTTCTTAATTAATTAATTAACTATTTAATTAGCTAAGATAAACATTATACAAAAGCATCATATTATTATTTGCCTTTTCATCACTTAACTCCCCCTCAACATCACTAAACCCTAATTTATTTGTACTCAACACTTTAATAACAGCAAAACCATTAGCATCCTTAAACTTTCCAGTACCACCAATTACAGCCACATGACACTCCAATACATCTCTTCTATGCACCCCAAACAACTTCAACCTATCTACCTCATCATCATCATCATCATCATTTATGTCATTAGAAAGAGTTACAGTCATTGCCATCATATGACTATTATGATCATCATCATCATTATCATCTTGTGATGATGAGTTCATGGCCACATACACCCCTCTTGATACCCCCATTAATGTCATAGTCGGTCCGAAAACCGAGTTTTCATCATATATTTCTTCCTCAATGGTTGTTACTAACCCAAACTCCATCTCTTGTTGTAGATCTTTGCTTGTTGTTGCGAAAGCGATCCCGAATTTGGGAATTTCAAATGTTTGTGTAGGAGAGTTTTGTTTATTAGGTTTTTTTTGGTGGGGTAGAGGTATTCCCCCATATGTTAGAGGAAATGTTCTTAAGGGTTTTGCAAAAGGAAGTTGTTGTTGTTGTTGTTGGGGGTTGATAATGTTTGTTTTGGGGAGTATGTCTTGCATTATGAATGTAATTGAGGGTGGTTGAGTTGGGTGGTGGTGGGGTGATTGAGGTGGGCCCGCCACCACGTCGAGGAGGATTCGGGCCGAGTGGGTGGAACTGATGGTGGTTGAGAAGAAGAGGAGGAAGATGAAGAGGAAAATGAAAGGTGTTGAGTAAGAGGATGACATGATGGTTTTTCTCAAGATGGTGGGTTAAGAAATTGGAAAATGATGTTGTTCATAATATTATTATGATGCATGTTTGTTTTTTTTTCTTGGTTTTGATTTGAGGAAAATTTGGTTATTTATTTAGTGAATATTTTGGTGGAGTTGTTTTGGTTTCATAATTGTAACTATCCCCATCTACTTTAATTTTGGTTTCATAATTGTAACTATCCCCATCTACTTTAATTTTGGTTTCTTAATTATGGTGGAGTTGTTGTTTTGGTTTCATAACAATACATATATAGTTGAATCAATTCATATTCATATGGTAGTGGGTACTGCTGTGTAGTCTTACACAATGAGCAGGCCTAGGCAAAGGTATTTGAGCATACGCATATTAAAAAATATAGTCAAATGAGATCTCGTTTGATTCGGCTCGATGTGTACTTTTTTAATATATAATTTTTATTAAATGTTTTTTTATATATATTTTTATTTAAAATTATGTGTTGGGATATGTAAAAAAGTAAATGTTGCAAACAAAAAGGAAAACCAGAATAGTTTCTTAAAAAAAAAAGAGTAAATGTTGTGCAAATGACAAACTCATGCTGGGCCAAGCCCAACTGGTGACGTGCCCATTTTGCCCACATACTGGCCGACCATGCCCACCTGCCACCTCTAGTAGTACTCAAATGATAATCAATAGTCAATACGGAGTATTCAATAGTTGCTATTAACCATTTGAGTGAATTTGCTCAAAGAAAAAAATAATTTGAGGAAATGGGTCAAAGTTTAAATAAGTAATGTACATCCAAGGGTACCTAGAGAAGGTACTCCCCGTACACTACAGCTCACAATAAATTAATGTTCATTTTTTATTACTATGAATGTTTATTTGATCTAATTTTAAAATTTGAATAATGTTGATTAAACATTAAACAAATTTTTATTCAAATTTAACTAACATAAATAGCATGAATAACATTCAATTCATACACATGTATACTCCTTCTGTACCAAATTACTTATTACATTCAAAATTGTAGAATTATTCACATGTGATCTTTGACTGATTCTAATTTTATATAAAAAACATAGTCACGTGAGATTTTATCTAATTCATCTCAATTTTTCTATGTATAAAATTATAGATATCTATATCTATACTTAAATATTTAAAATAAGAACTTAAAACCTCACGTGTCATTCATTTGCATTGTCACTCCTTCTTACTTTCTTTTTTTTTAAAAAAAAAAAACCCTTAAATGTCTTTTTACTCCTATAACAATCGAGTTTCACTTTGATCCTCAATCTTGTGAAATCACATATCACAACAAATCAAATCGCCATAGTTGAAATAACTCAAAATCAAAATAGAAATTATACATTTTGCTTCAAATAAGAAAAAAAAATCCATAAATTTACATAATAATTGGTTTAAATGATCAAAATCCGTGCATAGCACGGGGTTAAAACTAGTTAGTGTTCAAAATTACATCTTGAAAATTGTGTAAAAGAGAATGTAATAGTAATCTTAGGGTGCGTTTTCTTCACCTTAAAAAATAAGTTTTAGGTTTAATAAATTCAGATAAGTTCAATAAGTTATATCAGGTCTAATATGTTCCAATAAGGTCTAATAAGTTACAATAAGGTCCAATAAGTTATAATAAGTTCCAATCGGGTCTAATAAGTTCCAATCAAGTCTAATAACTTCTACTAAGTTCCAATCAGGTTTAGGTTTTTTTTATTATTGATTAAATAAAATTAATTAAATTAATCCGCAACATAAATGAATTTTATTCTATCATTATTGTTTTATAATTTTGTTAGAGAAACCAATCAGAGTTAGATTGAATTAAACTATTTTTATTTATATTATAAAATAAGAATGATAGATTTAAAATAACTTGCAATTCTAGTACTAATTAAAATTAAATAAAATTTCCTTGAATTGAATAAAAATCCACATCAATATATTGCTTCAGATTCATCATCGGAGTACTATTTTCACCTTCAATATCATTTTCTTCATCGAACATATTTTCTTCACGTACAACTTGCTATATCTCATCTGTAATATTTGTACAGACAACTTTCATTGCCTTTAGTCGTTCGCCATTAGTTAAATTTACATCCGATCAACTCGTGGTTGTATATTTTCAACAATTTGCAAAATCAAAATTAATTAAGGAAAATTAAATATGTAGATAAATTATTATTGGAATTAATAATATTAATTAATAATGGGTTTGAAAAATGAGATACTAATTATTACTACCTCCTTAAACGTAATTCAACAATAAAAAAAACATAAATTCAAATGTATTATTACTACTACTATTATTATTAATAATTTATTATTCAATCATATTTAATACGTTCCAATAAATTTCAATCAGGTTTAGTAAGTTCCAATAAAGTTGAATAAGTTTTAATAAGTTCTAATAAGGTCTAATACGTTCTAATAAGTTCCAATAAAGTCTAATAAATTCAATCAGATCTAATAAGAGAAGTTCAGTGCTTAACGTAGACAGCTCTCAATTCTCAAATTACACCGCCTTCAACTCTGAGCTCTCTTCACTTCACTTCAGTCTGCTCTTTCTTCTCAAACCTCTTAAACCCTACTCCCTCTCTTCCTCTGTCTTTGTTCTACCAATCTACCTTCATTTCTGATGAAGTTATACAAGAATTAGGGCTGATCATTTCACCAGTTTTCATTAAAAAAAAAAAAAATTTCATTTGGATCTATACTGCCCTCTAAAATCATTAGGGTTTTTGACATCTTCAATAAACCATGTATCTTTATAGCTTAACCCTCCAAAAGCCCACGGGTATTATTTGCGCCATCAATGGTAACTTCTCTGGAGGTAAAGTACAAGAAATTGTTGTCGCAAGAGGTAAAGTACTTGATCTTCTTCGTCCTGATGATAGTGGTAAGATTCAAACCCTACTTTCTGTTGACATTTTTGGGGCCATTCGTTCCTTAGCTCAATTTAGACTTACTGGTTCTCAAAAAGATTATATTGTTGTTGGTTCCGATTCGGGTCGAATTGTAATCCTAGAATACAATAAAGAGAAAAATGTATTTGACAAAGTTCACCAGGAAACGTTTGGGAAATCGGGTTGTCGACGAATTGTTCCGGGTCAGTACTTGGGTATTGATCCTAAAGGGAGGGCTGTCATGATTGGGGCTTGTGAGAAGCAGAAGCTTGTTTATGTTTTGAATAGGGATACTGCTGCTAGGTTAACGATTTCTTCACCTCTAGAAGCTCATAAGTCACATACAATAACGTACTCGATTTGTGGGGTTGATTGTGGGTTTGATAACCCTATATTTGCAGCAATTGAGATGGATTATTCTGAGGCTGACCAGGATTCTACTGGCCAAGCTGCGGCTGAGGCTCAGAAACACCTTACTTTTTATGAGCTTGACTTGGGTCTTAACCATGTTTCTAGGAAGTGGTCTGAACCCGTTGATAATGGTGCTAATATGCTTGTTACGGTTCCTGGTGGTGGGGATGGACCGAGTGGTGTTTTGGTTTGTGCTGAGAATTTTGTAATTTATAAGAATCAAGGGCACCCGGATGTTCGGGCTTTAATCCCTAGGAGAGTAGATTTGCCTGCTGAACGCGGGGTTCTCATAGTGTCTTCTGCAACCCATAAGCAGAAATCGATGTTCTTCTTTTTGCTTCAAACAGAGTATGGTGATATATTTAAGGTCACTTTAGATCATGGGAATGAGGGTGTTACGGAGTTGAAGCTCAAGTACTTTGATACAATTCCTGTATCATCTTCAATGTGTGTGTTAAAGTCAGGTTTCTTGTTTGCTGCATCGGAGCTTGGTAATCATGCTCTGTATCAGTTTCAAGCTATTGGTGATGAACCAGATGTAGAGTCTTCCTCTGCTAGGATGATGGAGTTGGAAACTGATGAAGGTTTCCAGCCTGTTTTCTTCCAACCTAGGAGGCTTAAGAATCTTCTTAGGGTTGACCAAGTTCAGAGTTTGATGCCCATAATGGACATGAAAGTGATTAATCTTTTTGAAGAAGAGACTCCACAGATTTTTGCACTTTGTGGTCAAGGCCCTCGTTCATCTCTAAGGGTTTTAAGGCCTGGGTTGGGAATCACTGAGATGGCCACCTCACCACTTCCAGGTGTGCCAAATGCGGTCTGGACGGTGAAGAAAAATGTCAATGATGAATTTGATGCTTATATTGTTGTTTCTTTTGCTAGTGTTACTCTTGTGCTCTCAATTGGAGAGACTGTTGAAGAAGTTAGTGACAGTGGTTTTTTGGATACCACTCCTTCTCTTGCTGTATCTTTAATTGGTGATGACTCTCTCATGCAAGTACACCCTAGTGGTATTAGGCACATTAGGGAAGATGGTCGTATCAATGAGTGGAGAACCCCTGGAAAGAGGACCATTGTTAAGGTCGGGTACAACAGGCTTCAAGTTGTCATTGCACTCAGTGGAGGAGAGCTTATTTACTTTGAGGTTGATATGACTGGTCAGTTGATGGAAGTGGAGAAACATGAAATGCCCGGAGATGTAGCTTGTTTGGATATTGCCCCTGTTCCGGAAGGGAGGCAGAGGTCTCGTTTCCTTGCTGTTGGGTCCTATGATAATACTATTCGTATCTTGTCATTGGATCCAGATGACTGTATGCAGGTATTGAGTTTGCAAAGTGTTTTCTCACCCCCTGAATCCTTACTATTCCTTGAAATTCAGGCATCCACTGGAGGTGAAGATGGTGCGGATCATCCTGCCAGTCTTTTCCTTAATGCTGGTTTGCAGAATGGTGTTCTGTTTAGGACAGTTGTGGACATGGTAACAGGTCAACTTTCTGACTCCCGTTCTCGGTTTTTGGGGCTCAGAGCGCCAAAACTTTTTTCAATCATTGTGCGAGGGCGGCGTGCGATGCTTTGCTTGTCAAGCCGACCTTGGCTCGGGTACATATATCAAGGACATTTCCTTTTGACACCTCTTACATGTGGTACACTTGAATTTGCGGCCTCATTTTCATCCGATCAATGTGCGGAAGGTGTTGTTGCTGTTGCTGCAGAGGCACTGAAGGTGTTTACTGTTGAGAGGCTAGGTGAGACGTTCAATGAAACTGCTATTCCTTTAAGGTATACTCCACGAAAATTTGTGCTTCAGCCTAAAAAGAAGCTGCTGGTTATGATTGAGAGCGACCAGCGAGCATTTACAGCTGAAGAGCGTGAGGCTGCACAGAAGGAATGCTTTGGGGCTGGACTGGATGAAAATGGTAATATTGAAATGGAAAATGGGGATGAAGATGAAGATAGTCAGCTTTCAGATGAACAATATGGTTATCCTAAAGCAGAGAAAGAGAAATGGGTTTCTTGCATTAGAGTTCTTGATCCAAGAACAGAGGAGACTACCTGTTGTCTAGAGCTTCAGGATAACGAGGCTGCATTCAGCATATGTACTGTAAATTTCCATGATAAGGAGTATGGGACTCTATTAGCAGTTGGTACTGCAAAGTCATTGCAATTTTTCCCGAAAAGATCATTTGATGCGGCATATATTCACATTTATCGATTTGTTGAGGGTGGAAAACTTGAGCTTTTGCACAAGACCCAAGTAGATGGTGTTCCATTGGCTTTGGCCCAGTTCCAGGGAAGGTTACTGGCAGGAATAGGATCTGTGCTTAGGTTGTATGATTTGGGCAAGAAGAGACTGCTTAGGAAGTGTGAGAATAAGCTGTTTCCTAACATTATTATAACTATACACACATACCGTGAT
This sequence comes from Salicornia ramosissima, assembly GCA_951394345.1. NCBI lineage: Eukaryota > Viridiplantae > Streptophyta > Magnoliopsida > Caryophyllales > Amaranthaceae > Salicornia > Salicornia ramosissima. The sequence goes on from OX596239.1 coordinate 14,177,747, forward strand.
CGTATATATGTTGGTGACATCCAAGAGGTAATCTCTTCTTATTTTCACATCTGGATTTATCTGTGTTTTCATTCTTTTTTTTTTTTTTTCACGTTTGTAATCATGAGCCATCGATAGTCCAAAATTATGATGACTGTTGGTTGCTGGTAAATATCATAATTTGACCAGCTCATCCCTTATTGTTTGTATCATTCGTTTTTTAGGATCAAAGTTTTGTAACTTTGACCAGCTCATTGATATATTTATCTATAAAAAATCATCACGTTAGTTCTTGTTAAATTTGTGATAACATGCTAGAATTTATATTTTGTTTAAAATATTTTTTTTGCTAATGCATAATAAAAGGTATTAATTAATGGTCAAAGGTGCTACCATCCAAAAAAAAATATTTGATGCATATAACCAGAGATGAGGAGAGTATCATACCAAGTTACCAACACATATACTAATAGGAACTGAATATTTGAATCACAATTGAATTAACTTTACCCTGTATTAAGCACCTTAAATTAGATTTAAGTAAATTAAAGAAATTGTGAAAACTTTGAAAGCAGGTTTCCAGGTGGTAAAGGCCATTTGGTTGTAATTTTTCCCCCACCTGAAGATTGTTCATGTATTCTGAATCTAAAAGGCAAAAATTACTTTTAATGTAAATGATTTGCCTATGTGCATTGCAATGTACAGTTTAAATTATTCAAACTCGTAATGTAAATGGTTCACCTGTTTGCATTACAATGTACTTTCAGATCTTCTCTGAGAAGTTGAGAAGAGGGTGTAGAATGCTAAATGAAAAGCCTGTTGTTTAAAAAAAATTCTTATGGAATATGATCTATAGGGATGGATAGAAGTTATCTGTCATGGACTGAGTTGGGTGGCTGATTTCAGTGGTGTTATGAGCAAAAAGAAACTGAATTTGATATGGACTAAACATGATGAACTTTGATTGACGTTAAAATAATACAAGTGAAAGAAACTAATACAACTAAACCTAGCTAAAGCTAATACTAAATTCCCAATATCATTCTTCAACATGTTTTCTCTTTCTCCTTAGTCCTATATATATAAAGACCCTAGGTACTATTTAGAATCATCTAACATGTGAATTACTGAATTATTATAAAATTCCCAAATTACCCTCATCCTAATATTTGAGTCATTACATTATCATTCAAAATTCTTCGTTCCTTTTAATTTCATTCGTTAAATGTGTAATAATTATGGTTTTTTGTGGCTTTCTTTGGTGCATCACCATCAGTAACATGAATTTTGTGTTTCTGGTGCTGTCTGACCCTATTTTTTTTAAAATTTTTTTGCAGTCATTCCATTATTGCAAGTATAGGCGGGATGAGAATCAGCTCTACATATTTTCTGATGATGTTTATCCTAGGTGGCTAACTGCAGCACATCATGTAGATTTTGACACAATGGCTGGTGCAGACAAGTTTGGGAATGTTTATTTTGTTAGGCTACCTCAGGATGTCTCTGATGAGATCGAAGAGGACCCAACTGGCGGGAAAATAAAATGGGAGCAAGGTAGACTAAATGGAGCGCCTAACAAGGTAGAGGAGATTGTCCAATTTCATGTTGGTGATGTTGTGTCCAGTTTGCAGAAGGCATCTCTCATACCTGGTGGTGGAGAATGCGTTATTTATGGGACTGTGATGGGAAGCTTGGGGGCTTTTCTTCCATTCACCTCTCGTGATGATGTCGACTTCTTTTCTCATTTGGAAATGCATTTGAGGCAGGAACATCCACCTTTATGTGGAAGAGATCACATGGCCTATAGATCTGCATATTTTCCTGTTAAGGTATATGTTTCTTGCTTCCTATTGTTGTTTAGTCTCCATGGACCCCATTGATTAAAATTGAACCTTAGGATATCCTTGGAGAAATAGCAAAATACCTTCCCTACCTCCCCCTCAAAGTAGATCCTAATCTTAAATGATTGAATGATGGATTTCATGTTTGTGTGTTGCTTTTTATTTTTATTTTTTTAATTTTAATATCCATCACACTTCTGAATTCAAGATTTTTTTTTTTTACTCTCTCTTTCTCTTACTTTCCCTCTATCCAATCCCACACCTTATTTTACGTTATTTGTCCATCCGTATACTTTCTCTAAGTAATTATGTAGTAGTTGTCGTTAATCTCAGAAATTCCAAAATTTGAAAGTTTTATTTTGAAAGAGAAATAAAGAAATTGTGAATGAGGTTACTTCATTGTTGGAATAATTATCATTTCTTTAGGCAAGGTTAATAGTTTACCAATCTCTACCTTCAAGCACCACAACATCCATTTATCAGCAGCATCACAAACCTTGCTTTAGATCCTAGTACCTGGAGTTTTATTTCTCCATTGGAAGCATGGCCTTAAATGACAAAATTTCTTCTGTGTGCCTTTCCAATTTCTTTTCCAGTAAAAACTGTCTTTTAACTAATTGTCTCCTACTAACTGCTGAATAATTTTCTTGTAGGATGTGATTGATGGTGACTTGTGTGAACAATTTCCAACTCTGCCGATGGATATGCAGAGAAAGATTGCAGATGAACTGGATAGAACTCCAGCAGAGATTTTAAAGAAACTGGAAGAAATTCGAAATAAGATTATTTGAAGTGGATCATTTGGAAGGTAATATTCTTTGCTTTTGTATTGTGATGACATTGTTGCTAATGACTGTTGAACATTTTCATACTTGTCATCCATCCTAGGCCTTGTTGAAGAAATCTTAAGTGCCAGAGTTGGTACTTCTATTTCTAATAACCTATCTTAATTTGTCCATTATTCCTTATTATTCCAGGGAAAAATTGTGGATACTTGTCTAAAATAACACATTTTTGCTGAGAAACATCTTTTTTTTTTTGTTGGTAATTTCCCATTTTTCAAGTAGATACTTGCCATTGGAATGCGTGTAGTTGTTTGAATATCACATCACTTGTTCAATATCACTGGATGGCAATGGTCGGACCCATTTTAAGGTTTTGGGTCCCTATGAATATTGGCAGGTTTGAGCCTTTGGGTTCTGCTTTCACTTATGTCAGTCACAGTCTCGCAGAGCGCCATAGACCCATTTATGATTTGCATTAAAAAAATATACTTCGTATATAAATTTTGCCCTAAATCCCAAAGTCTTAGTTTACCGTAGTGTTTCATTTTTTTTACCTAAAAAATAGGTTGAAATAATTTAATTGATACAAAAATTGTGATTAAAAGGCTTTTAGTAACTAGTAAGGACATATATAGGAACTTACCAAAAAAAAAGGGACATATATAGGACCCAGTACCCATAGACCCTCTACGCTCATTGAATCTTAGTCTGGATCTGAAAATTGTAGACCCAATGGGTCTAGGGCAAGTTTGGGTCTTTATAAAACAAATGGATCTGGTTTGGACCCGACCTGGACCTGACCCAATGCCATCTTTTGGGCAGATTCGGACTTGATACTTGTGTTTTCCTAAGTTTGACGTTAAATTTTCTGTGCAGCACCAAGCAACCTCGATCTAGCCATGACACTGTTGAATTTGACGTTGATTTTCTGCATAGCATTGTGATCCTGACAATGGACTGGAAAACAGTAGAACTGGCTTTGTCAAAACTTGCATTCCATGATTCGTGTTGAATGGACTCCTCCAAATCATATGATGTAAGAGGGAAAAAAGATGGAATATGTTTAGATATAGAACTAGTTAGTGAATGCTTTCTCTCTTTGTGTTTTTTCCCCAGGAGTTGGGAGGCTCGAATTTCACTCTGTATTGTTGTTGTATATTATAGATTTATAGTGACAGGAATTATTATTATTTTTTTTTTTGTTAACTACAGGCTTGTAAGTCAGATGGACATCCAGGTTCTCTTGTTGCCAACTCTGCTCTGAGACGCTCATAATTCATGCCTTTGATTTGAGGAAAAGTAAAAGCTTGATCTTGTTCTTCAATTAGTAGTATTGTTTGCAGTCCAAGATCTTACCAGCCATGTAATTTGCAGATGTTTGATTATTCGCTAGTTCGTGATGACTACATTCAATATAACCCATCCATTAAAACCAGTTGGGATTGTGAATGGCGCGGTGGTCTTAGACTTTTCAGTAGCAATCTTTGGTTATATATGATGGTCTCACAGGACCAATTTGGCACCTTTATGGCTCTTTAATTTTGTCATTCAAGATTCAACTGCCAATAAGCGGCTACAGTTTCGCATCTTTGAATTTAGAGTTTCAAATCATCGCACCAACTAATAATCTAATAATCTGATAGATTTCTTATACTCTATTAAAAAAAAAGGGAGTGTGAGTTTACTAAGATTCTTAGTTTGAATTTCATGATTTAGGCTATTTATGTTTGGTTCAATGAATATCTGTTTATCCGCAAATTATTATATGGTCCCAGGACAACGTAGGTTTTTGTGGTCCCTAACCAAAACAATGTAGTTTAGGAGCAGTAACAAAAAAATATAATAACAAACTTCCTACTTTTAAAGATTTTATTCTGCAAATAGAGTGAAAAACTAACTGCTTTTAATTACGTATAAAAAACTAATTAGTAGGTAACTAAAATCTTCGCTTCTACTTTCTTAAGAACAATCAGTAAATACATTTTATGGTTACCAGCACAAACTAATCTTTTGCTCGTATTCAGTATTAAAAAAATGAATATTCAGTATTAAAAAATGAATAATCATTTTAGTTATCGCAAAAGTGAATGTAAATTCAGGTTCTTTATATTTAGTATAACAAAATGAATATTCAGTATTAGAAAATGAATATTAAATTTATTGGTCCAAAGTTGATTGTTGGTTCAGGTTTTTTGTGATAAAATGAATATTCAACATTAACAAAATGAATATTTAGTATTAAGAAATGAATATTCGATATACAATAATTAATATTCATTTTAGTTGTTGCCAACGTGAATGCAAGCTCGGATTTTTTGCGGTAAAATGAATATTCAGTATTTAAAAAATGTGAATATTTATTATAAAAAAATGAACATTCAGTATTAAAAAAATGAATATTCAGTTTAGTTGTTAAAACTGACTCGCTGACGCGCGAGACCACAATTCTTCTATGTGCTCCCGGGAGCATTGTATACTGTAGTTTAAAAAATTAATTTTAAAAAAAATGAAGCTTTTAGTTTTTTTTTTTTTTTAAAGAAAAGTTGTGGTTAAAAAAATGAATATTATAGTGTACAAAAATGAAGATTAAAGATTAAAAAAAAATGAAGATTGTAGAGTAAAAAATGAAAATTCTAGGACCACAAAAAGCTACGTGGTCCTGGGAGCACCATATAATAATTGCTATTTATCTTGCCTTATTTTTTTCTTTTTTTAGGGTTATTTTTTCATATTTGATTTGAATCTAATTTTTCTGGTTTCATTTGATTCAAACTAATTTTTTCTGATATGGTTTGAGGGATAAGAAATGAGGATAAGGATTATTTATCCTTATTAAAGTTAATTCATTGTTTATTTATAGGACATGAGATGTTTTTTAGGAAAAAATGCCAAAAATAAGTTAATCTTTGGTTAATCTTCCACAATTAAGACAATTTTTCGAAAATTCAGAAATAAGCTAACCTTGTTGGTTTGTTATCATGTAAGCTAAAAATAGGTTAAATGATTATTTATCCTATTATTTTCTTTAGTTTTAGATCACTATTTTGCAATCATTCAACATATTTTTTCTTCAAGTGATAACACTAACCTGAAACAATAAGTAACTAATAGATTAAATAATCATTTAACCTATTTTTGACTTAAATGATACCAAGGTTAGCTTAATTCTGGATTATCAAAAGGTTAGCTTAATTGTGGAAGATCGACCAAAGGTTGGCTTATTTTTGGTAATTTTTCCTTTTTTATGGGGGAATAGGATGAGGATTAAAAACCCCTTCTTCCCACTAAAATAATACATAAGCGAGTAGTATTATGAGGAGAGATTAATTTACTTTCATACTTCTAGTCAAAAAAAATAAATTTACTTTCTTACTTCTTTACTTAATCCCATTAAATACAAAACAAAGGATAGAGATTTTACAAGTGAAATTTTCTCCACCAATTTCCTATCCTCATCTCATCTTGTAACATTTCTGATCCTTATCCTTCAAAACAAACATCGCAGAATTTAGTCTGAAGATGGAGAATTCTACACAACACAAAGCAACCTTTTTTTACCTTCAACAAGAGTGGCGATGGAGACCTTTCATATGTCGATTGAAGTAAACATCAACAGAGAGAAAGAGCCCTAGAGAAATCCAAAACCAAAACCATGACGAAGAGTCGAAGAAACTTCTCTCATTAATTGATGCATTTTAAACGCACAAAAGAAACACGTTGGTGATGCTTGAACATATTTTAAAGGAATATTTGCTTTGAATAATCCAACTTTATAATTTTTTATAACGAATAATCCAACATTTGGATCATTAACAAATTATCCAACCTTAACAGCAAACCACTTACTCAAAAAATGTGAATTTTGATAATTTATACTAAAAAAAAAAAGAGTTCAAAAAATTTGGAAAATTTCACACATCAAATTCATCAATCTTTATATCTTATATTCTTCACAATTTTGTTGGGGCTTCTGTTTGTTCAGATTTGAATTGCAAATTCATGTCCTCAATTGTTATTTTCATTTTGGAAATCAAAGAGAAAGGTTCGAAAAATTTAAACCTAACTTTTGCCCTAATTCACCAAAACTATAGGTGTCAATTCAGTTGATCAGTTCAATTATAGTTGGACCCAAATGGTTTGGTTGACTTCAGTTCAGTTGACTTCAGTTAATTTTTTTCAAATTAACCAATGCAGTTTTAACTTTTCAGTTTCAGTTCCAAACCAGTTCAGTTATTTTTATTTTTAGTTCAAATCAGTTCAGTTATGGTTTTACCCATACGATTTCAGTTGTTGTCAGTTCATTGTGAACGATTGACATAACAGTTCCGATTGTATTCGGTTTACATTATGGTTGGTCTTCGGTTTTACCCGTACGATTTCAATTGATGTTAGTTCATTGTGAACGGTTGATATATCGGTTCCGATTGTTTTCATAATTTTTTCAATACTTTTAAGTCATATACTCATATGGATTACAATGATTATCTTATGAAATGGGTCGATTAAATACAATTTTTATCAACTAGCTTTAAATTATAACAATATTAAATTTTTATTAATTAGTTTTAAATTACTTCTCCTTAAATGAATTCTTGCAACAAAGGACTTTTCACGTACGTCGAGGAAAAATTTTGAAACTTAATATATCTAATTATGTATTTAAAAAATTATAATCATTAAATAATAAAAAATACAAGTTAAGACGAATCTAATAGGATCCCACATGACTATATTTCTTCTGTATGTACAAGTGACAAATTAAGATCAAAGACTCAAAATGAAAATTGTGAATAATATAATATCAAAAATACATTTGTTGCAAAAATTCATTTATGGAGGAAGTATAACAAATTAACAATTCAATTAACTTTAAATTATAACAATATCAAGTCATTTTGGTTCAGTTGATCAACAATAAATAACAGTTTAGTTAACTAGCAAAACCAAACAATTTATAAGTCATATCGGTTCTGTTGATCAATAGTTAAAAACAATTAAATTAAATAATAAACTAACAAAACCAAACAATTTACAGTTAATTTCAGTTTAGTTATGGTTCAGTTATGATCAGTTAAAAACAGTTTTATATAATCAACTTTTTCAGTTCAGTTGATTTCAGTTCATCAATCAGTTCAGTTTCAGTTCAGTTAAGTTCAGTTCATTTTGTTTCAGTTGGAATTTCAGTTATCAATCATTTGATTCTTGGTTCATTTTATTTCAATTAAGTTAAGTTCAGTTCAGTTAGGTTAACAGTTGAACCAACAATTACCAACCAAACTGAAAGCTCTAACCAAAACCCTTGTTTGAAGTTTCTATACAACCTATGTGCCAAATTGCCATGTGAAACTTTCTTTTCACTTTCTAGCCAATAATTAGTATCCCTCCTTCCCCCTAACTCTAATAATCCGTATAGCTTCACATTAAAACTGTCTTGTCTAATATTCAGTATAACTTCACATTTTTATTAAATGCTTCTAAGAAGCAGAAGAAGATCACAATTTTAAATGGAAAAATACATCAGAGTTGATCTCTTATCACACTGTTTGACATTCAGATGAGCGGCATCAACATATGACATATTCATGTTAAGAGTTAAAATTTTACGGTAAAACAGACAAGTTCTTATTTAAAAGTATATATCAAACACTCTCACAAGACAAATAGTAAATACTATATAGAAAATTTTGTCAGAAAAGACCTTTTAAAACATTCATTTTGTGACAAAAGACCTTATAAAAAATTTGTTGTGAGCAGGGACCTAAAACAAAAAAAAAAAGTTGCAAAGAGAGACCTTACCTCTATTTTCTGACGTTGACTGTGAATCACCGGCGTTGACTCACTATTTCCCTCCAATTTTGCACGAATCATTTCGTATTTAAGGGGGTAAGAGATGAGGAAACCCAAATTCAGAAGAACAGAATTTTAGATGCTAGAAGGAAGTGTTAATTTAGGGTTTATGTAGATGAATTTAAGAGGGAAAATGGAGGGGGAGTGGAGGAAAAATGAATTTATAGTGAAAAGAAAAGGAAAGGTTAAATAGAGAAAAAAGGATTCGTCGAAAATTGGAGGGAAATAGCGAGTCAATGCCAGAAATTCACAGTCAACGTCGAAAAATAGAGGTAAGGTCCCTCCCTGCAACTTTTTTTTTGTTTTAGGTCCTTGTTCACAACAAATTTTTTATAAGGTATTTTCTTACAAAAAGAATGTTTTATAAGGTCTTTTCTGACAAATTTTCCTACTATATATCCTTTTTTTTACATGAGAAAACTAAAATACTATATATTGTTCATAAACATATTTCATATACAAATCCATAGCAACCTTTCCAATGTTAATATATAATCAAAGCATTAGACTAATGAAACATAATACCTACTACAAAGAATTAACTTAATACAACCTTTTTTTTTATAATCATCTTCCATTAGGGCTAAACCTGCTATATTCCCTCCAATTGTTTTTTATAGTCACTTTTGACCTTCTATGGTTAAATATAGTTTTAAACTTTGACCAATATTATTGATTAAATTATTATTTTTTTTTCAATATAAAATAGTATAGTTTTTCCTTATTATTTAGATTATATCATTGTTTATCAAAAGATATTATCGGTCAAAGTTCAAACGCCTTTAACCATAAAAACTCGTCGGATTTTAACTAATTCTTCTAGACCAAGGAAGAATTTCCTCCTTCAATCATAGCCCCATATAACCCAACAACATAAATTGCACATTTTTTTCATTCTTGTACACAACCCAAAACATCTCAAAAGTGCAATCAAATCAAATCACTCAACTTGTGAAGAAGTAGTAGGTTTGTCATCAATTGATGAACTAGGAATATTATTAGCATCTTTATCTTCAAGGAATTTGCTAGCTCTCTCTAAGTTGGGTTTGGTACCATCTGATCTTTGATCCAACCACCCAATAATGTCATTAAACACAGTTTCAGTGTTATCAGGGAGTTCTCCATATGTTAAAGCATGCCACATTCCTGGGTATAACTTGAATGTTTTGTCAAAGCTCGTCGCCAATTCGAACAATAGCTTGCTTATTGCTGGATCTGTCACTTTGTCGTCTCCGCCATGAAGGAGTAGGAAGGGTAGTGTCACCTGTGTAGTTTCAAACATTATGTTGTGTTAGATTAACTTCATCGTCCTTAATTACTTGAGTTAGGCTCTGTTCTTTTGGAGTTTTGATTTAGTTTGAGATTAATTTAGTTTAGATCACTTCGAAGATTAACATCACCATCCAAGCTAAGTAAACTCTATTGATGCCTAGCAAATTCGGTTGACATTGAGGAAATTTTAATTTTGTTTTTTTTTTCTTTGGGTGACAGGTGTGTGAAAATCACACTATTGCCATAATAGGTTGTGATTTTCACACACCTACAATAGATCTAGATATAAAATATAAAGAAGGTACATAGTACTTTTTAAAAAATTGTTGTAAAATCTTTACAGCTAGGATTGGATCACCGGAAGGTGTGAGAGATGGAAGGTGGTGGCGGTTATGATGAAAGGAGAGATAAAATCGAAGATTGTAATGAATAAAAGAATTCAAGTGTAAAGTTCCGATACAAATAGACAGTAATAAGTAATTTTATGCACAAAATAGCAAATACTAGTTTTTTTTTTCCTTATTGCATAGTATTCTATGACCATAGCAAATATGGAGGAGGATGTTTGAGAATGACATGAGGTTTCTTAGGACTGAAGGAAAATCTAGTGGCAGATAGGGAATATCAATAAATCTAAGAGGATATATGCAGATGCGTGATATATATAAGTGATTCATGTATATTCGATCTATTTTATTTTTTTTTGGTTTATAATAAGGCTTTGTTATTGTTGATGTTGTCTGTGTAACATAGTGTTGTATGACATTTAAGAAGCTATGAGAAAGATAAGATTTTAAAGTCTTAATACAAGTCCTTATTGCCTTCACACAAAACTAGTGGTTAATTATGTAGGATATTCCAAGGGTATTTTAGAGTTTAGACATTAGTATTTTGATTTGTGAACACAATTAAAAAAAAAAACTTTCCAAAAGTGTCAATATCTTTATCTTAATTAAATTACAACTACTCAAAATAGAAGCCATACAATTGTATTGTCAATTACAAATGTGGCATGGTTATCCTTTCTTAGATAGAGACTAGTAAATGAAATGCTATCAAAAGGAAATAGAGTAATAAAATGTACACATTACCTCATCTAATCTTTTCTCGAGGTCAATGGAAGCAGTGAGAAGCTCATAGGCTGTTTTCAAACGTGGCCTTCCGGTGTACCAATATGGATTTGACCTCACCTGTTCGCGATTAAATAAAGACAGAGGGAATATATCCGATTAATTTATTAGTATTTTTTTGGATATATGAAGTCGATAGTTAAAATAATTAATGTAGAAAGGTTTATATTAGATACTACTTGTACCTTTCAAAACTATAATCCACAAAATTGGTTGGCATAAATTAATTTTTTAATCAGATGATTAGGGCCTCATTCGGTAATACTGTGGTTTTCTGGTTTTTTATTTTTCAAAGTTGTATCAAATTAGTCATATAATCATATAAAAATTATTCAAAGTTGTTGGAAACATATTGAAAATGAAAGCTGATAGCTAAAAAGTGAAAACTACTTTTTTTTTGGTTTCCAGATTTTTTTTAAAAAAAAACTGAAAACTGAAAATAAAAAAAATACGGAACAGACCCTAAATTATTTACACCTTTTTAAAAATTAACGAATTTATAGTCAAGTGGATTGCTAGATATCAATTAAATTAGTTAGTTTTAGTATTTGGAGGTGATGTGGCGTCTAAAATTTTAGATTGAATATCATTTACATTAGTTGCCTTATGATTCATTACGTTCGGGAAAAAATAAGTTGAGGTAGTTGATTGTAAAATTATAATACATCTGTTACATATTATTTGAAATACATTTCCTTTTTAAATCGACATGCCTTTAAATATTAATATTTTTAATTGAGTATTTAAAAATTATAACTAGATATTAAAAAAAAATATTAAGACGAATCCAACGAGATCCCAGTTGAATTCATTTTTCATTACGGGTAAAACTTAAATTTTGCAAAATTTTGATTGCTGTAAATAATATGTTATGAGGGTGTGCCTAATTAAGTCTAAATTGAGTCAAAAGCTATTTCTTGCTCATACGTTCACGATTCATTTATAGTTTTTTAAATTTGCAAATAAGAAAAACATCATCTAAGTTGCGTACCAAGTAAGTAAGAGTCTACCAAATACCAAACAACCAATTTTCACTTAATTAGTTACATAATAATATTAGTTAAACATTATAATCTCATCAAAGTACACCTTTATTAAGACAAAGACATATGAGAACCAAAAAAATTGAGCATTTGTAGGAGTTGTTTGGAGATACACTAAAGCAAAACCCACAAGTTTAGATCCTCCAGAGTTTGTGTTTGGAAAAAAAACTTTACGAGGAAGCTGAGTAAATGCAAAGCCGTTGATTAAGAAATCTATGGCTCATATTTTTCACCCAAATCTCCTAAAATTTCGGCCTTATTTTTTCTTAAAGAATAAATATGAGCCCTTAATTTCAAATTATAAGGCTTAAATTTTACTTTATCCTTTACGGGATGTTTGGTATGTGAGAATGAGAATTGAGATAATATAGAGTGGGAGTGGGAATGTGAATTAATGGAGGGGAATTCAGTAAATATTTTCAATCCTTTATTCGACATATTAGTAAGTATAAAATTGAAAAATATTAAATCATGTGTTTGGTATGTGGGATTAAAATTGAAATTTAATATAAAATGAACTAGGAGATGGAGAATTCTCATTCTCATGATTTTAATACCAGGGTCCCCAAATAATGAATTTATGGGATTAGGTAGCCCTTCTAATTAACTAGATTTTAATCCATTCCTACTAATCAAACAAAATGGAGTATTTAAATGATAATTAATAATCTCATACCCACTCATAATCCCACATAACAAATTAGGGCTTTTTTAGCAAACTCTTGAAATTGCACATTCTCTAAATCCACTACTGCCATGTGTCATCTCCCAAAATTTTTTTATTAAAAAAAAAAAAAAAAAAAAAAAAAACTCCTTTTGAATTCTTCCTAATATCTCTAAAAAAGGTGGAGTAATGTATGATCCTTTTAAATAAAAAAAAAACTGTATAGCTTTATAAAAATATTTTGTAACTTAAAAATTTGTTGGGCCCGTGTTCATCTATATGTAAGTTGTTCCACATTGATCAATCTCACATTAAAGAAATAATAAAAGTTGTTTCCACTTTATAAGATTAAGGGTTACTCCCCTTGTTATCATATGGTTTTGAGGTAGACCTTCTTTGGTCTTGTAATAAAGTGGACTTTCACTCTCCCTTGTTGGGAGTGGCCCAAGCCCGTTTGTCATGATATCAGAGGTCGTTTGGGTTTGTGGTGATCTGGGCCAACAGTCCTAGACAACTGACATTTGAATAAAAGTTGAAGATAACGCACTTTGAAAAGGCTAAGGGGTTATTCCCCTCATTAATCAGTATCATATGGTTTTGAGGTGGACCTCAGTCTTGTATGGTAGACTTTCACTCCCCTGTGGCAGGCGATCAGGCCTGTTTGTGAATAAAATCAAGTTATATATGTTATACTTCCTCCGTTCCAAAAAAAACGCAACAAACCATTTTGCACGTATTTTAAGGAAGTGATTTAAGGGTGTAAATGAGCAAATTAATCAAAATAATTTTAACACAAGTAAGAATGATATTATAGGTTACTTGTCTTAAAATTACATATATTAATTTGATCGTTTAGACCTTTAAATCTCTTCCTTAAAATGCGTGCAAATAAGTTTGTTGCGTTTTTTTTGGAACGGAGGAAGTATATATTCTACTTTTCAATAGCTATACTTTCTAAAATCCAATTCTTAATATACAAGTAGTAGTATTTTTTTTCATTTTTGTTATTAATAAGAAATGAATTTTCACGAAGTATCATTAATTTTCTATAATTAGAAAATATTAAAAAATATATATATATATATTAAATATACCTGTTGCTTCTTTTCAGGATCTCGAACAGCAACTTCAATAACATCTTGACCAGGAACGATTCTCCAAGTGGGCACAATACTGGCAAGTTTTGTTAAAAAGGTTGTCACCAGTTGATTTGGTTTCATATTATCCGCTATCTGCAAATTAGTTAATGTTTCTAATTCATTATTTAGTTTTTTTTTTATTTGGTAAAAATTATTGAGTATATATTGCTACGAACACACCCGTTAGGCTATGTTTAATTCACCTTATTTCATATACTCCCTCCGTAACATAAAACTTTCAACAATTGGTTTTACATGCATTTTGAGGAAACGATTTGAGGGTGTAAACGAAGGAATTAGTTAAAATGGTTTTAATACAAACAAGAATGTGATTATAAGTTACTAATATTAAATTTTTGACTAATTCCTTCATTTACACCCTTAAATCATTTACTCAAACTGATTGTTGAAAGTTTTATGTTACGGGGGTAATACTTGTTACTTATTATGAAATAATGAATTCAAAACAGATCACATAAGGAAAAAAAAATCCAAATTAAGTCACATAAGTTCATACCAACAAAAATCCGTTTAGGAGCATAACCTTAGTTTTAGTATCAAACTAATTAAACTTGAATTATTTAAATTTGGTGTTCTGCCTAATTTTGTGCAACACGCCAAGTCAAAAATTATTGTTAGGCCATGACAATGATTAGCATATGTTAGGCTATTATATTTATAATAGCAATGATTGACCTTTTTTAGGCCTTACATTCTTCTTTTTTTTTTTTGTATGTGCAATTAATGCAAATTATATTATGCATTTTCACTAATTTATCAATGATTTCATTCAAGTAAGATTACATACAGTCAAGATTAGGAATTATTCATTCAAGTAAGATTACATATAATCAAGATTAGGAATTATTCTAATAAAAAAAAAAAAAAGAGTTATTGATTGATTTCTTATAGAGAAGTCTTACCTTTTGAAAATAATGGAGATTTCTCATCCTTAATTAATTTTATGGATTGAAAAAGCACAAATATTACCCTACTTTATAATAATATATATGTACACAGTACACCAAACAAATTTCCTTTAATTCAACATCTATAGTGAATTTAATACCAATTATAATAGTAAAAATTCTATGACGTGGAATATCGAAATATGAGTATGTCAATAAAAAAATAATTAATTTAGACGTGTCGGTTAGACGGTTACATAAGAAGACAATCCTATCACTTATTAGTTACATCATGAGTACAAACTCTCATACATGGTAACCAGAAGACGAAAATAAACTCTAGTACATGCAATTGCAACCAAAAAATTACAATTTTATGCGAAAAAGAGAGTAATGCATGACAATAAATGTCTCACATTCATAATATGTTTGTGGTTTGCTTCAAAAAAAATAAAAAAAAATATGTTTGTGGTTAAAGCTCAACCGTCCCGAAATAAGCTGTTCCTTTATTTAGTTACTCCCTATAAAGAATTGTTTATATGCTAAAGAAATAAGACTAAAGCTATAAATCCCTACCTAATTCTAACTTAATAGTGGTGATAGCTAGTTAACTATCTCTTTTAATTAGGAACTAAGCTCATTTTCAAGTTATATAATTTCTATTTTAATACTATTGATCAAATGCATCTAAAAGTTCCTACCTTACACATGGGAGCAACTAAAACTATTAGGGCTCGTTTGGAAGCCGGTTATAAATCATGGTAATGAGAATGAATTTATAACTAAATTTGGAAGGGAAACCAAAATTCATTCCCATGGTGGTGCTAGTTTAGCTCCAATTTATCTAATTTTTTTCACAAATATCCATTCCCATCAAATACCCACTCTCCCCACTGGTAATGGATGGGAATAAAAAATAAGAAGAAAAAAAAATTGAAGCTTGGGAATGAAAATTTGTTTTCCATGGAAATTATAAGGTTCCTCCTTAACAAGGTTACGCTGTAAATATATTATCATTATCATAATTTATTACCAACAACTAAACAGGCCATTAGGGTAGATGATTGAAACAAAAAGGTTGTGGTACATTTATAGAGATTAAATAGTTTTTTAACCAAAAAAAAAAAGAAAGGAAAGATAGAAACTAGCTAGAAAGGGGAAACATACCTTACACATGGGAGCAACTAAAACGGCACCGTCCCAGAAGTGGGGCATTTTCCGGTGTAAAAGCAGGAGTACTGCTCCACCCATTGACTCCCCCATCATATATCTTTGTTTTCCCTTGTTCTCTTCTCTTTCTGTCCCACCACCATAATTTATTAACCATTATTTTTATTGCCTTTTTTATATATATATATAATAAATAAAATCAAGAAATTCCACACATAATATTGCATGTGAAGATCAAATTCCCGCCAAGAGGCTGGGAGACGGGGCAAGTTCTACTGAGCTATAACCCCGCCCTTAAACAGGAATCTTTTAAATTTTACATATATGTATTTTTTCATTTAACCTTATCTTTGATTAGATACATAAATAAATTCAAATAAGCATAAAAAAAAAATTAGCATCTTATAAGTTTCAACGAAAAAAAAGGCATAAATCCAAAACAATGAACTTAATATTTATTGTATTTTTATGATATAAGTCTTGGTAATTATTACATATATAATTTTTTTGAATAAAAAAGAACAAACGACTCTAATAAACATTAGGGTAAGGTTAATAATTCGTTTATTTTTTAGTTTCAACCATTTGACAAAAATGCGTACTAATTCCTATAATTTTTAATACATAATTAAAGTTATAATTGGATAAAAAATGTAATTACCAATGCAAGAATATATGAAAAAATCATACATTTTTTGCTATAATTATATTTGATCTTAATTACTTTGTGCCATTTATCTACATTTGACACCTTATACTTTCTCCGCTTCATATTAATCACAACTTTTGCTTTTCACGTTTGTTAATGTATAATTCATATTCGTAATATCTTTAATTAGTTACGTTTTAGTAAAAGTTATAAAAATTATATCACAATAAAGTGCACATTGAGATGATTTTAAAGAGATATCATACAACTATATTTGTTTACATATATAAAGAATAAAAAATAGTTATATAAGTGATTATAAATAGTGCCTAAATTATTACTATACAAGAGGGGATAAAGTATAATTCTAAGTGCTTGTTTGGTTTTCCATGGGAAATAAATTCCCACATGAAATCATTACCATAAAAAGTTTTTTCCCCTTGCTAATTACATAAAAAGTGTTTGGTTGACATTATTGGAATTAGTATTTTCTAAAAAATATAACTTCCTATGCATTGTAGGAATTCACTCACCAAGAGGGAACTTGGTGAATTATTTCCCATGTTATGTTGGAATTTAAATTCCCCTTGAAAATTTTTAACCAAACACACCATATTCTACTTATTGTCTAAAAATTCTACCAATAGGGGGATATAATTTTAACATTATTATAGTGTAATAAAAAAAGTCAATAATACGTCCAATAAAATGATCTTTTCTTCCCTAGCGTGCAATCATTGACTACCGAGGTCACGTCTCACGTGGAACGTAGGCTTCTTCAGATCTATACTAGACTGTTTTAATATATTTGTTGGGTTTGCTTTTTCACAATTTTTATTGTACTTGTTTAAATATGTATAAAAAAATTACAAAACTTAATGTTTAAAAAACTACACATTTAAGGTATGTTCAGCATTGTTTTTTGTTTTCAGTTTTTTTTAAAAACTAAAAACAGAAAATCTGAAAAAGTGGTTTTCACTTTATAGTTGTCAGTTTTTATTTTTAATATGTTTTCAACAAGTTTGATTAGTTTTTGTATGATTATATGACTAATATTATATAACTTTGAAAAACAAAAAACCAAAAACCAGAAAACCACAGTGTTACCGAACGAGCCATGTAATACGTTAACCCTTGCACTAACCCATATATCTAACAAGATTCTATTTGAATATGTTTTTTTATAAGGTAAGAAATTATCAGCTGATTAAATTAGTAGGTAATGGATTACTAACCTATATAATACTTAAGGATTAACCTTACACATCTAGAATGCAAGGTAGATAGAAAACACCACTTGCTCTACACCGCTTCCTTAAATATTTTTTTCTTATTTATAATGGAGATTTTTCATGATTAAAATTTAATTATATAATAAAGAAATTTCATGATTAAAATTTCTCGCTCAAAATTTTAAACGTATTAAACATTATAGAATGGAGGGAGTATTTTTCTTTTCCACGAAAATTAAAAAAAAACCATATTTTTATTTATTTATTTATAATATGATAATTAGGAATGTGGATGATATTTGGCCTTAAGCCGAACCATACTACTGGTCACTCAGTCTAATTTTGCTAACACACTCATTTATAAAAAGAAAAATAAGAAATCCTTATAAATATGTGCAGTGACATTCAAAAAGTTGTCATATACGAAAATCCGAAGCCTCCACCACCACATCACAAACTGGGCCTATTATCCCCTATCATAATACTTGTATAATATATAGTACACAAATTATTAAGATATATTACCCTATTGGTTCGTCAACATCGATCGGTGTAAATACTCCAAAAAAAGGCATTTTTTGAAGTATTGATGTCTACAGTCGATACTTTGAACGGAAGAAAAGCACTTCATTCAACTAATCTATACTCAACTAATCTAGATGAACATTGACTTTTTCTCTAACGAACTTCCTGTTCTTCCTTTTGTGTTCTTTACAACAACTTACTCTATGTGTACACAAGTACTCTAGACTTATCATTTTTTCCCCTAACACACTCTCAAAATGAAAATTTTGGTATTTATAGAATAATAAATTGACATATATACCCATCAAGATTTTCATATGAGAAACCAAAAGAGAGAAAAAAAAAAAAAAAAGATTGAGTTTTATTTTTGCAATCATTTAAAATATGAAAGGAAAATTCCGTCACTGGGTTTCTTGCTGTCAGTCCCAACTCCCAAGCATGAATAAAAGAGGAGGGTTGCGGTAGACTTGTGACAGTCAGAGTAAAACTTTGTCACATCTTATGACATGAACCAAAATCTATGTGGACGACCTTCGGAATAATTAGTTTGGTTCATGTAGCCGACCTCACTTATGGGAATGAGGCTTTGATTGATTGATTGATACATAAAATATGAAGGAAATTGTAAAATGAAATTAAAAGACGTCATGTTCAACGAACTGGCGCTTAATTGATCTTAGCTAGGCTTGTAATTGGAAATTGATATGGAATCCACTAATTCACTAAATGGGGATATGCATACTTTTACTTATTCCTCCCTATAACAACATGAAAACTGTCATTAAATTTAAATTATTGGAACTCACTATTCTTTGAGAGGATCGACTCAGAGTTTCGCCTTTAAAGAACATCAAGTATCATAACACAGTCTGAATAACTTTTTATATAAAGCTTAACGAGTTATGTAATAAATTAAGAATTTATGGTAAAAAGTTACTGTAACACAGCCTTACATGAGAAGTTGTATTAGAAGAAATTAAATAGCCAGCAAATAACATATACTTCCTCCGTTTAAAAAAAACGCAACAATTTAAGAGGCACAAACTCTTAGACAATTTTTTGTTGTGAGAGTAAAAGGAATAGAGAGAGAAAGTGGATGTGAGAGATAGAAAGAAAAGATTTACAAAAATGAAAAGATTAAAATTGTTGCATTTATTTTGAAACTTCCTGAAATAGAAACTGTTGCATTTATTTTGAAACGGATGAAGTATTACAAAATTTACTACCAAGTATAAGTAGCAAATTTAGGTATTATAAGGAGACAACATATATGTAGGCTATATTTAGACTTTAGAGTCAGTGTGTTATACTTTAATGTGGTAACAGAGCCAGGTTGAGTAAAATCAAGTGACGATTTCCATGTTCCATCATCGGAAAGCTTGTTTTTAACCCATAAAATACTTTTTTACCCTACAAATTGTACTAGTGATGACCATATCGTCCCTATAAACCAAAATTACAATAAAGTCACACCCAGTTGATTCGTTTTCATATAAAGAAACAAGGAATTGACCAGATTTTTGGTGTCACTTGGTTTTAGTCATCATAGCTCTAATACCATATAAAAATAGTAAGAAGAGAAAAGTAAGAAAGAATTTATTTTCAATAAACTAAATCATTCTGAATATAGTCTACATACATGATAAATTTCATCTCCTTATAGTTATTCCAAAAAAAATTACATAATTAGGGATGATTGAGTTTGATTTGTAGGATAACAAAGCCTTTATTATGACTTTTTTTTTTGGAAGAAATTTATTATTATGATTTTTAATACTAAATTTCAACGGAATATTTGTTTCCTAATTTGTGAATCAATTAATTAAGAAACATATAAATCAAATTAATGGTAACTTACCACAAACTTTTGTAAAATGATCACAACAATCTTGAACAAGTTCTTCAAAGCTTGGCACAAACCCATGAAGTCCATCTGATTTTCCATGTCCTATATAATCAATCCCATAAACTCCATACCCTGCTTTTGCAAGCCTATTTGCAGTTCCTACAATTCACCATATATAAATTCCCAATTATTTTCATATCTTTTTATTATAATATCATCATATTTAAATTAATATTTTTAAAAATAATTACCCTTTTTAATTTTAATCATAAATAATAAAAAAAAGTTCAAAAATAAAACCTTGCATGGAAATACTACTTTCCATGGCATAGCCATGGCATAAGAATATTAGAGCTTTTGGATCTTTGTTTTCTGGTAACCATCTACATGTAAATAGCTTCAAACCGCTATTATTCAATATATATTCCTACAACAACAACAAAAAATTAAAATCAAATTCAAAGAAAAAAATGAGATTAAATATCATTTTACAAAAAGAACAAAAAATAAATAAAAATAAACGTTACCTCTTCGTGCTTAATATCGCAGGCCATGTTGAACAATTGATTGAAAATTAGGGAAAATAAATTGAGGAAAATACAAACCAAAAAAAAAAAAAAAAAAAACTGAGAAAATGTTGGTTGAAATCAAGGTGGTGTAAAAAAGATAAAGAAAATACAAAGATAAAGAGAGAGAAAATGAATCTAAAAAATGGTTTTTATTTTTTTATAATAAAAAAATAATAATATTGTGATTTGTAAATATTATTGTTGATACCAAAGATGCGAGAATAAAGGGTTATTTTAATTAAAAAGAAGGATAATACTTGTTAATCTTTTTTTTTTTTTTTTTTTGTCTCACGTATTATGATTTGAAAATATCATGCATGATGGACCGTGTATTTATAATATGAGTTTATCTAATGAAGATTTGTTAAAGTAATTATTATTTTTAAAATTGAGTCAAATTGCACGGCTTTCCTTTTCGGCAATGTCTAATAGTGGCCGTGGCCCGTGTTGATGTTATCATCCAAAATTGATTGAAATTGGATAACGGTAAGCAGTGTTGACAATTTTGATCTTAATCTTGGTCCACTTGTTTTTGTTCTTTATTTATTGTTTGGAATTTTGACATGTTTACAATTTAAGAAAAAATCTTCAAAATTCTTCTCAATAGAGAAAAAGGTGTAGTTATGTAAAATATCATTTGATTTAGAGTGCATTTGGTTCAACGTTATTTAAGCATTGTAGTAATTTTTTTTAAATAAATAAAAAAAAAATCAGATTAGCTCAAAAAAATTAGATCAGATGAGATCATATATATCAAATCAGATCAAATAATTCGTTTAGTTCAGATCGGAAAAAAAATTATAACTACAAAAATAACTAAAATAAAAAATCAATTCAGAAAAAGTCATATATAACATCATATCAGAAAAGTTAAGTTGATCAAATCAGAAAATTTCAGACAAAACAAACACACATTTAATGAGTTTTTTTTTTTTTTTGGATAAGAGTATTGTTTTTAATGCTAAGTGTTTGAGTTTGTATTTACCTCTTTCGATCTGATGTGATATGAATATCTAATCTAATTTTTCACTAAACTTTGACAGTATTTAGACAATAATCCATTAATCCCCTGATATTAGTATTGAGGATTAGTTTTCAAATATGTAATCTTCATTATTTATTTTTAAACCCAACCAAATATACTTAACGATAAATAAAAGCAAAAAAAAAAAAAAAAAAAACAAAAAACAACTAATTTGTTTTTTCTAATATGATCGGGTCAGATGTTCTCATCAATTTTTTTTCCCAATATAAGCAAACATCTGCATAAATAAGTTGAAATAAACATAACTTAACTATTGTAATATTTAAGGAAGAATACTTTTTAATAAGCTAACCTTTTTGTTTTCAATATACATAACGATAAATAATCTACTTCAATTCATCTGTAAATGAATTCTTGCAATAAAGTAATTTTCACGTATGACGAGGTAAAACTTTGAAGATTAATATCTCTAATTATGTATTTTAAAAATTATAATCACTAAATAATAAAAAAAACTACAAGTCGAGACGAATCAAATGAAATCCTACATGACTGTATTTTCCTTTATATATAAGTGACAAATTACGATCAAAGTGGAAATTGTGAATGGTGTCAAAAGTACACTTGTTGCAGGAATTCATTTACGGAGGAAATATTTTTTTCTAATATAAGCAAACAATTGCATATTGCAGGTAGGGAGGTGCTCATTAAGGTGGAGTTGCCCAAGCCATACCTACCTACATCATGAGCATTTTTTTATTGTTTGATAGTAGCTTCTATTTGAACTCATTGTCAGTTTGTAGAATGTAACTAGTTGAGGTATACCTATATTGGCTCTTTGCCCTTTGTGTGTTTTGGTTAATGAAACGCAAAACCATCTATTTTTTTTATTGTCTGATAGTAGCTTCTATTTGAACTCATTGTCAATCTATTCTATGGATTTCTCTTCTCCCAACTAGTCCTACTTTAAGTTTCCTCTTGTTGTACCTCCGAATCTTTCATCACCCCTCTATTATTAAAGTGCTTCACATTCTCTGGAGTATTTGAAAAGCTCGTAATAATACTCCCTTTTCGACAATCATCGTCTTTACTTGTGCTTTATCTAGCTTATTTCCAAGAAAGAAAATTTCTTCTTTCTCTAGATACCATATCTTCTCTTTACTCATCTGGCTCAACCCAGCGGTCCCCTTCCCATTCTAGCTTCTACTTTTGTTCATTGGTCGCCTCTAGAGTGTCAGATCAGGTACGCTCAAACTTAATATTAATGTATCTTCCCGTAATTATGATGTTGGTTCAGGTGGTTAATTATGTGCTACGTGATCATCATGGAGATTGTATTGCTGCTATTGCTTTCTTTTTGGGTAACAATTTTCCTTTAGTTGCAAAAGCTGCAGCCCTCCGTAACGATCTCCTTCTTGCATGCTCACCAACATAATTATTCTTCTATATTTATCGAAGGAAACAATCTAAAGGTAATTAATGTTCTGCAGAGTATATTTTGTTGTCAGTGGAAGATTAAACTACTTATGGAAACATTTGCACTATCCTACATGATTCCGACTCGATCTCTTTGACTCACATCTTTCAGGATGCAAATTGCACGACAATTATGTTCCTTCGTTCGAGCACTGGACCCTTACTTACATTGTTATAGATTTGATCCTTGATGCTAAATTTTTTTTCTAGTATTCAAGTAAATCAGGATGTTTTTTCGAGAGGAAGAGATCTTGATTTTCCATTTACATCTTTCCTCAAAAAATTTAAATTTACGGTTTTTGCCTCACACTTGTCAGCTCATATTTCAAAGAAGCCAATCGCAATGCAGGTTTTATTGCTTTCTTTGGGCATGGACTGCTACACATATTGATATAGCTTCCTTTTTGGATGCTAATTCTCCTTCTTATCTACTGTTAAATTAAGATTATTCTTTGATAATAAGAAATTCTAATTTCTAATATACCTTTCCTTGCCAAAAAAGTCCCTCTAGGTTTTCTCCTTGGGAGGGTTCAAGTCTAGAAGTTCCTTTCTAGGATTCTGCGTCCTCTTTGAGGTTGTTGTCAAGGTTTTTTTCCTTGATTCTTTACTGCCAAATGACAGATTATTTGCCAAGCAATTCACAGAGAAAAGAGATGATGAAGGGTCGGGAAAAGGAAATTGAGAAAGAGGAGGATGAAGTGGAGTGGACTATTGATGACACGGAAGAGGAGGAAACCAAAGCCTCGTTAAAACTAATTGGACGTCTGTGGACAAAAAGATTAGTTAATGCGAATGCCCTAATTGATACCCTAATGAAGATTTGGCAACCAAAACATGGAGTGGAAGCAAATCGAATTGATAATAATCTTTTTCTTTCCAATTCTTTCATTGGAGAGACAAAAAAAGAGTGATGGAAGGGCAACCATGGCACTTCGAGAGGCATGCTCTTTGCTTTAGTGAGATCCAAGACGATGGTCAACCATCGGAGGTCCAACTACATTCATTACCGTTATGGGTAAGGTTTTATAATCTTCCCTTTTAAAGGAAGAGGTCAAGAAAATAATATTAGGATGCTTGCAGAAAAGGTAGGAATGTATATGTGTCTGGATAAAACAAACACAATGGAGATAGATAGATCAGTTCGGGTAAGAATAATGATGGAGCTTCGAACACCTCTCAAAGATAATGTGAAACTTAAATTAAGGGGAGGGGATTCGGTAAAAATTCAGATAAAGTATGAACGGCTTCCTCTATTTTGTTTCATTTGTGGGAAACTGGGGCATGGTGATAAAGATTGTGAGGAAGGTCAAGGAGATGAATCGCCTATAAAAAAATTTGGGACCTATCTGAAGGCTTCGCCACATAAGAAAGGGGTTGTCAAAGGGGATGTGGAAAGAGAGCAGCCGAGAACAGTAGCTCGAAGGATATTTGTGCCAAAACCACAAGAACGAGAGAAAGAAATTAATAATCTACAATTGGAGACAGTGGTTGAGCGTATGGGGGCAGTAAACATAATTGGAAACTCACAATATGAGGAGGAAGTATACCATGAAATGAAAGGCAAACACCAAGAAGAAGGTGATGATGAGAAGTTAGAAGAAAAGAAAAAAGAAAGGGAGAATGTCGAAGAGAAGGTTGACAAAAATGGAAAAACAATACAAGGAAAGAAATGGTTGAGAATCAATAGGCCCAAGAATTTTGGAGGGGAAACAAGTCCCATAAAATGCAATGGAAAGAGAGGACACTTTGTGGATGGTGACCGTATGATGATAGAGGTGGATAGTGAAGTGTATAGTAAAAAAGTGCGCAATACAGGTGAGTTTGTCAACAATATGATGCTGAGAACACGGTGGCGAGCCCCACTGCATGGGTTCTTATGAGCCAATGACTAAGATTCTCTGTTGGAGCTGTCGAGGGTTGGGGAGCCCCCGGGCAGTCACGGTGCTGAAGCGCATCATAACCATTGAAGCTCCCCAAATGGTGTTCTTATCTGAAACTAAACTTAAGATTGGTGAATTGGAGGTCATAAAGAGGAAAACTCGGTTTCGGAACATGGTGGCAATTAGTTGTGAAGGTGAAGGTCGAAAGAGGAAGGGGGGTGTAGCTCTATTGTGGGAATATATGGTGGATTTATGGGTAGCGTCCTATTCTATTAATCACATTGATGCGGTGGTTTGTGAGGGTGGAATTGAAAGATGGCGTTTTACTGGAATCTATGGTGTCTCGGAAGAGGCTCACAAGCATAAGACAAAGGATCTTCTTCTTGGTCTTAAAAGAGAGAATAGGCTCCCATGGGTTTGTGGAGGGGATTTAAATCTTCTTCTGTATGCTCATGAAAAGAAGGGAGGATCAGAATTCAATGCTCATGGGGCTGCTCTTCTTAGGGAGATTATAGAGACCTACGACTTTGAGGATATGGGTTATGTGGAGTATGAGTTTACTTGGAGAAATAATCAACATGGAGATGGGAGTATTCAAGAGAGGTTAGATCAATTTTTAGCTACGCAGGACTGGAAGACTTGTTTTCGTGGCCCTTTTGTCTCTCATCTCACCAAAAGACATTCTGATCATCTTCCAATTATGTTGAATATTAATACTTGCCCAGAGGTGAAGAAGGATCGGAAAAAACGAAAGATATTCAGGTTTGAAGAACTTTGGTTACGCGATGATGGTTGCAATATGGTGGTCCAAAATGCGTGGGATAATGGTGTTGGAAATGTGAAGAAATGTGTTGCTATTGTTGCTTCTAAACTGCAAAAATGGGGTAAAGATACTTTTGGGCATACTGGTAAAGAGCTCAAAGATTGTCATAACAAAATGGAGGACCTTATGCGTGAAGATCAAACGGAGGAAGTTATATAGCTAAAATGAAAGCTCTAGATGGAAGAAAGGGAAGAGGTTTTTTGGAGGCAAAGGAGTAGGCAAAATTGGCTTCAAGGAGGTGATAAAAATACTAAGTTCTTTCATGGAAAGGTTGCCCAAAGAACTAGGAGAAACAATATTAATGTTATCCAAGATGAAGCTGAAAATCTATTTGTTGAAGAAAATGATATCTCTGAGGTATTTGTTAACTTCTATAAGGAGCTTTTCACCTCTAATGACCAAGTGGAGACCACTCCAGTGACTGAAAAAATTAAAAAATATCTTTCTAATGAGATGGTTGAAATGCTAAACACCCCTTATAATGGTGAAGAAGTTAGGTCCTCTCTTTTTCAAATGCATCCTTCAAAAGCTCCAGGGTCGGATGGCATGTCGGCTATGTTTTACCAAAGATTTTGGGGGATAGTGGGTAATGATATAGTTTCCATGGCTCTTAATATTTTAAATCATCAAGCAGATATTAAAGATTTCAACCACACTCATATTGTTTTAATTCCTAAGAACAAGGTTTGTGAAACTCCCAAAGATTTCATTCCGGCCTATTAGTTTGTGTAATGTTGTTTATAAAATTGTGGCAAAAACACTAGCTAATAGACTGAAATTAATTTTACCCTCCATCATTGATGAATCTCAAAGTGGTTTTGTCCCTGGTAGACTAATAACTGATAACATTTTGATTGCTCATGAGTGCTTTCATTATTTAAGAAAAAAGAAAGTGGGGAAAAAAGGGGATATGGCCTTAAAATTGGACATGAGCAAGACTTTTGACAGGATTGAGTGGGATTTTTTGGAAGCCATGATGATTAAAATGAACTTCCCAAATTCTTTTATAAACCTAATCATGAAGTGTGTCTCTTCGACTTCTTTTTCTATCCTTGTAAATGGGCAACCATCTAAGACTTTTACTCCGACTAGAGGTTTAAGGCAAGGAGACCCGCTCTTCCCCTTCCTTTTTACCCTTTGTTCAGAAGGTCTATCATCTTTGTTAAGAGATGCGGAGGAACGAAAGGTTATACATGGAATTAAAATTGGGAATAAAGTGCCTGCTATTTCACACCTTTTGTTTGCGGATGATAGCTTGTTATTTGCTAGGGCTAATTGTGATGAAGTGGATAATGTGCTCGATGTTCTTTCTACCTATGAGATGGCGTCTGGTCAAAAGTGGAATCTGGATAAATCAATTGTGTCTTTTAGCCGAAACGTGGACCTGGATAGGAAAAACATGCTTCTTTTGAAGTTGAGTTTTAAGGCTGGAGAAGATACAGAAAATTACTTAGGTCTCCCTACTTATATAGGAAGATCCAAGAAAGAAGTTTTCCAATCAATTCAAGAACGTGTCTGGAGGAAACTCAAAGGATGGAAAGAACTTTTTTTGTCTCAAGCTGGAAGGGAAATTCTTCTAAAATCGATCGCACAAGCAATCCCTATATATGCAATGCAATGTTTCAAGCTTCCTTATAATATAATCAGTGAAATTGAGAAGATGAGTAGAAACTTTTTTTGGGGTAAAAAAAAAGATGAGAGAAAGTTGGCCTGGGTCTCATGGGATTTCTTGTGTAACTCAAAAAATGAAGGTGGTATGGGCTTTAGGGATTTGGGTGTGCTTAATAAAGCTTTATTAGCCAAGCAGGGTTGGCGCATGAGGGTTGATCCTGATTCATTATTGGCTCGAGTCATGAGAGGAATTTTTTTTTCTAAATCTCATCTCTTGCATGCTAAGGTCCCAAGCTATGCTAGTTTTTCTTGGAGGTCTATTTGCCATGCTCGTGATGTCCTAAAATTAGGAGCGCGTCATTTAATTGGTGATGGTGCTACTACTAAGATTTGGGAAGATCCTTGGCTTCCAACTTCGGGGAATGGAGGTCTGGTTAAACCGCGGGAGATAAACAACGATGTGGTTTGGGTTAGTGACCTGATTGAAGATGGGAACTGGAATTTTGCTAAGATTGCTCAGTTGTTCAATAGCTGGGACTTAGGGCTCTTTAAAAAAATGGTGCTTCCTCTCTATCCCTGTTCTGATAGATGGATGTGGTGGCCCTCAAAAAATGGAATTTTCACTGTCAAAAGTGCTTATTTTCGAGCTCTGAAATTTCTAAGCAAGGATGAGGCCTCAACCTCTAAGGACAACCACAATTTTTGGAAAAATATATGGGCTACTAAAGTTCCTCCCAAAGTCCGCAACTTTGCGTGGAGGGCTATTAATTCAGCTCTTCCGGTCTCGGCTAGATTGGTGGACAAAAGTATGAATGTCGATCCGGTGTGTCCTAGATGTGGTGAGGGTAATGAAAATATAATGCACACTCTCCTTCTTTGCAAAGAATCTCAATTAATTTGGTATGCTTCTCCTCTTTGCCTTATTTTAAAGGATTGCAAAACTACCGATTTTCGTGATTGGTTGGAAGCCAGTTTGGAAATATATAAGGTTGATGAATGGTGGGAATTGTTCTGGGTATTTCTTGGAAAATTTGGCTAGCCAGGAATGATTGGATTTTTAGGAAGAGCAAAAAGGATGTTCAGAGGTTAATTGATAATGCTGTCAGCTTGGTTTTTTAGTACAGGAAAGCTTTAGAGTGTGGTCAAGTCCAGATTGGTTTGAATAAAGACTGGCTTGATTCTTGGCACCCCCCTCAATTGGGTCAACTCAAACTCAACACAGATGCTACTTGGGATAATAATATCAAGGTTGGTCTGGGTGCTATTTTGCGTGACAGTGCTGGAGATGTGTTACTTGCTATGTGTGATCACTGGGTTGGGGGATGTGATACAGAAGTAGGGGAAGCAATGGTTGTTAGGAAGGGTATCCAAGTGGCCATAGATGCAGGTTTCAGAAGCTTCACGATTGAGGTGGATTGTTTGTCCCTCTTTTATGTCCTTAGCAAGAACTCTCCTGTTAATTCCATGCTGGGAGGTGTTATTCTATATATTAGGACTTTACTTAATCATTGTAATAATGTTAATTTTGCTTTTGTCAAAAAAGGTGGTAATAATGTTGCACACATGCTAGCTAGGAAAAGTCTTTTATGTAGTGAGTCGTATGTGTGGCTTGAGGATTTTCCTCATGATCTCTTAGAGGTTATCTTAAACGATTCTTCTAGTTAGTGTTGCAGTTGCTTCCTCGTCAAAAAAAATATATATATATATATATACCTTTCCTTAAAAAAAATGATGACGATGAATCATGCCTAAGTGGTACATGCAAGTTTGTCTGGGAGTATCACTCTAGGTTCGATCTTTATCCCTCCCACGGGCGGAGCCAAAGGGGGGCTGGCGGGGGCCGCGGCCTCCCCCTTGGCCCAAAATTGTTAGTATAAGTGAACCTAAATATTAAAAATATAGTAGATCAATTGGTTTGATTGCTTATTTATATTCTCTTAGACTAGGGTTCAATACTCACTAGTAACATTTAGCACTCTATACCATTCTATTATTTTATTGTGATATTAATTTTGGCCCCGTGATAAAAGAGGTAAGAACACAAAAAGAATAAAAAAGATAAAGAAAATGCTCCCTTCGTACCTCAAATTTCTTACATCTTCTACTCTGATTTATTATTCATGTTGAAATTTTATGAAGATTAAATTATTCATTTCTTGATTTTCTTCCCCTCCCCTCCCATCCCCAAGTCCCCGCTGTCTTTTTATTAAATTAAAATTAAACAAACTATTAATTAATTATCATATTATTTGCTTTGAGTTCTTTTTAATTTCTTTCCTAATTCCGTTTATTAATCAAATTGATAATGCCAATTGCCAATAAGAAAGAGTAGTGGTTAATTGGTGTAGGGATTAGAGTACAGGTTCTTGATGAAGGGAAAGAAATTAATGTTGATATCGACTACATAAATATGTGGGTGTGATATTTCTTTAGGATAATTGAGTGATTTGCTAATTAGGATCATTGTAAAGGACATGGGCTAAATATCAATCATATAGAGTAGTAAGCAAGACTTTTGGGTGTTAATTTTAAAGTTATTATTATTTTTTTTTTGAACTTTTTTTTATGTAGCTAATAATTTATTCCCTTTAAAAATAATCTTGATAATAGAGAGTTAGAGACACAACGCCATTGCTTTAAAACTAAATAATAAGGCTGGCAAATCGGGTTGACAGGTCGGGTTCGGGTTGTCAGGTTATCAGGTCATGTACTCTCAACTCGAATCCGACCCATTTAATATACGGTTGAGTTTTTGTAACCTAATCCAACTTAAAAATAAACGGGTCGGGTTCGGGTAGACTCATTTATTTGTTTTTCTTCTACACTCTAAAGTAATTACCTTAATTACAAACAATGAAGAATTTAAAATTTCTTCAAAGTAGAATATTAAAATTTAATAGATAATAGTTGTCAAAAGTTCAGTAAAATAGAGCATTCAAAACATCTTGCAGGTTAAAACAACCGTTTAAAATTTAAAAACAACAATTAATCAGGTTAAGCGGATTATAATCGGGTTAGAATTTCCAACCTTAACCCGACCCATATAATAATGGGTCGGGTTCGGGTTGATCTATTTAATTAAACGGGTTGAAAATTTCAACCCAACCCATTATTAATGGGTCGAGTTGGCGGGTTGGGTCACTTTTTGCCAGCCCTAGTAAATATACCTCCATTATGATATTATTCTATAAAATTATGACGATATGACAGATTAACATAAGACTTACTATTTATCCGCTTTTTTTTACTTGCAACAAATGGTTTAGCACACATTTTAAGGAAGTTATCTAAGGGCATAAACGTACAAATTAATTAACATAATTTAAGCAAAAGCAAGAAGGAAATTAGAGGTTCGGTGTAGAATTTTTAAAAATTAATTTGTCCATTTACACCTTTAAATTTATTCTTCAAAAAACATGCAAATGAGTTTGTTGCAAATAAAAAAAAAGGAGGTAGTATATCTTTTTATATGTTATAATTTTTTAATTTTTTAGTAAATAATTTGTAATTTCTTTTATTGGATCTGCTATTGATAAGGAAAATTTATAAATTTGGAAAACACATATTAAGGGTATGTTTACTTTAGCTTAAATTCAATTCAGTTCAGTTCAATTCAATTCAGTTCAGTTCAGTTCAATTCAATTCAATTCATTTCAGTTCTCAATTTCCTTCTCTTATAAAATTTTACTTTCAGCTATATTCAGTTTCAGTTCAAGATAATTCAGTTTAGTTCAGGTCACTTCAGTTGAAGTAAACAGGCCCTAAGAGTGCGTTCTCTTCAACATATTAGACCTGAACTTATCTGAACTAAACTTATCTTATCTGAACTTATTGAAACTTATCTAAACTTATTAAACACGAAACTTATTTTTTAATGTGTATTTAGCGCTCGTTTACATTAGCTGAATAGAGATGAACTGAACTGAACTGAACTTAATAGAGATGAACTGAACTGAACTTAATAGAGATGAACTGAACTGAATTTAATCTGAAGTAAACAAGCCCTTAGACCTTATTAATTAGACCTGGACTTATCTGAACTAAACTTATATGAATTTATTGGAACTTATCTGAGCTTATCTGAACTGAAACTTAGTGCAAAAACATTTTCTTGACCAGCATTAAACTAATTAGCTTCTATATTAGCTAATACACATTGGCCTTTTTGGGGATAAATAGCACTCTAACAATGATTTTAATATCAACTATGCAATCAAGTGAACGCCTAAGCTATAATGATTTTTCAACAGTTGAAGGCTTGAAGGCATTGGCTAGCTGTTCGACCAAGCCAATTCACTATACTAACGGTCCGTTTGGTAGTCGGTTATAAATGGTGGTAGTTGAAATGAATTTATAACTAAATTTAGTAGGGAAACCAAAATTCATTTCCATTGTGGTGCTAGTTTAACTCCAATTTATTTAATTTTCTTCACAAATATACATTCCCATCTAATACCACCCTCCTTCATGGTAATGAAAAATAAGAAAAAAATAATAATTTGGGAATGAAAAATATGTTTTCCATAGAAATTGTACGTGAAGGTCTTCCGTAAAAAATTACACTTAAAATTCATTACCATTACCACAATTTTTTTATCAACAACCAAATAGGTCGTTAAGTGTCTGTTTGGTTACATATAGGAAGCATAATTAGCTAGGAATTCTCAATGCCCACAAAATTATATTTTTTACGAAAAGTTAAAATTTATTTGTATATATATGTGAATTTCTGACTCCCATGAAAATTTTCATTCACCTTGGGGAGATTCGATAAGTTAATTCCAATTTGTATTTCCTACATTATTGTCAATCAAACACAAACATGTTAATTTACTTCATAAAAAATTTGATCAAAAAAAATGTACTTCATAAAAATTACAAATTCTCATAATAACCAAACAACACCTAAAACTCTAAAATTACATATGTCAACTACCCAAAGCCCAAGTCCCCAATCCATAAAATGGCTAGTATTACGTTCCACCCGAATATTAAAAAATTATAATAACTAACAAATAACAATGGTAAAGGAAAAAGAACAAATGGGCTATTAGTTTCTTATAAAGTGGGCTTGTATCTCGATAATTTCTGTTATATAAATCAAAGGGGATCCATGACATCCCTCTAAAAAATTCATAATGCCCTCAAATTTTTTTTTTTAATAATCAATTAGCATCACTTTTATTTATTAAGAAAATTTATTACAATTTTTGAATTTTTTAAAATAAAAATATTACAAAATATAAAATTCGTAAAAATAAAATAAAAACATCAAAATTTATACTTTAAAATTCTCTATAAATAAACACCCATTTTGATTTAGTTTGTCACATAAAATTTTTATCTTATGATTATCTTATAAATTTGATAGCCAATTTTGTTTATTGTTGTGGAATGACCGGATAAAAGGGGAAAACATGTTTATGATTATGTAAATGAATGTGAATTTAACAAATATTTCAATTTTCAATCAGAAATTTTTTAAAGGTACATTTAGAATATCTTCGCACACAAAGTGTGTTGACAAAGCTAATTTTAATTTATTTATGGGAAATTATTGTTTGAGGTTCCTAAGTTTGTAAAGGAATGTTTGGTTCATTATGTTGGAATTGATTGGTATGAAATTTTATACCCATACTAGTTTAAAGTTGTTTGGTTTTATGGTTGAGATGAATTCTAAACTTTATTCTATGGGGGGTATGAACTTCTAGGGATATGGAATGTAGTTAATTAGAACCCTTTGGATATGAGATTATATAGTTTAAAAGCTCAATCAAACAAACAAACAAAAAAGATGGAATAAATTTTAACTCCATTCCAATCCATTAGAAAATAAAAGTTGGAATAACTATCTTTTTGCTAGTTGATACGAAGTATTAATTGTAAATCTATATGTAACTTTGAGTTTATGATGCCTATGTTTGATATGTGTTAATAATAAATATTTTTCGTTACAAATATTTGTTAAAAGTTGAGAGCCATACTCACGTTTTTTTTTGTTTTTTTTTTTATTATTATTGTTTTTGTCATATATTATATAATCTTATAAAAATATTAAATGAAAATATCTTTAAATACGTGTAATAAAAAATTTATGAAAAAAACATTTTTGAAATTCGGTTTATTTAGTAGGACAAAAAATCGTCAAAGTATACCACCGACTGATCGAGTTAAGGGTCTGTTTACTTGGGTAAAAAAAAATTCAATGTAAAATGATTTTCCATGAAAAACATTTTATGATGGAAAACTCGTTTTCATAGAAATTTTCCATTTTCCAATGTTTACTTAAACTAAAAATACGTTTTACTCGCGAACGGAGCCTATATTCATTGTATAGGCAGTAAATTGGGAAAAAAATTGGTTGATCCACCGGGTAGACTGCCTACCCTTATATATAAGGTTATGATAGTTATCTTAGTGGAGTCGTCCGACTTGTCTTAAAAATTAATATTTTAATAATCTATTAGTAGCGGGTAATCTACCCGGTGGCTAGATTAGCAATGTCCAGATGATAATGATGTTACCCATTTTTCTCAGGATGAATTTTTTTTTTCTCAATTACAGTTGATGGTTATATCTATGCATTACTATTGTTACTACCGTTGTCAAGATGGGTCATTGTAAAAACTACAAAATCTTAACTATATTGGAGGTGCTTTTTTGGTGACTATTGGAAGGTTGATCTGTGCATTGGTAATGAACAAAAAAAGATGATGAGATTGGGCCTTTTTTTAGGATGATTTTATTTTACCAATTGATGCTGATGGATGTGTGTTTTTGGATGAGATTGGCTACTTTTTTTAGTATTTTTTTTTTCCAATTGATATCGATACATTTGTTTTTTGGAAGTTGGGTTAAGTATGGCCCAGATTTTATGGCCCAATATTTTAGGGATAATGGTGCAACACATAGCCCTTGACTTGAAATCATGATCATGATTATTCTAAATTAAACATACACTAACAAATGTCAGTCAAATCATGAATAAGAAACTAGATTATTCTAGTAATGAATTGTCTAATATACTCTTATTATTGTATACTCCTTTATGAGTAATTATAGAGAGAGTCTTAATGTACTACAAATAAATGTACTCTCCTATATTTTTCATATAGGGTCCGTTTACTTTGGTGTAGAACATTTTTGATTTAAAATAATTTTCCATGAAAAACATTTTGCGTTGCAAAACTCATTTTCATAGAAAATTTTCATTGTTTACTTGCACTGAGAATAAGTTTACTCTCAAATTTGGAGGAAAATGTTTCCAATATGGTGTTGTTGAGCCCCATATGGCATATGCTACACTAGTGAGTGTCCCACATCGGAAGATGAGGAGAGACTAAACAAAATTATTAGTCTATAAGTTACTCCTCCTATTACCAATCGGTTTTAGGAAGGAACCTCCTATTACCAATTGGTGTAAAATGAGTTTTCACCCAAAGTTTTACATTTTATTTTTTCACCCAAATAAACGAGGTAAAATAGGAAAACTGTTTTCAGGGAAAATATTTTTCGCTCTAGTAAACGGACCCATAGTTGAATAAAAAACTAAGGATGTTATGGAATGAGGCATTACAAAAAAAAAATAAAAAAAAATAATAAAATAAATTCTATGTCATAAACAGAGTTGCATTGATATGAGTAACGCTATGTTTGGATAAAAATATAGTGGGGGAGGAATGGGAGGGTAAAAGGAGAAAGCGGAGTGGAAAGAAAGTGGGAAAAATGTGTGCCGCATTTTCCCTCAAAATCTCCCTATTTCTCGAAAAAAGAGATTTGTTCTTCTTTTTCTTCCCCTTCCTTTCTTTCCAATTCCTTCTATTCAAATATTGTGTGGGTAAGTATAGTTAACTGTTTGTTATAGTATGTATCTGTGTTACCATATGTTTTTTTTTATGGAATGTAAGTCTATTATGGTCTACACACCTGAATGACATTAGTGAATAAATGCTAGTATGTATATGTGTTAGCCATACTTCGTGTTTTTTTAGACAGGAATGCAAGTCTATTATGGTCTATATATCTCAATGACAAGAATGTATATTTATAGTAAAAAAAATTATATACATTCGGATGTATGGTACATCTAAGGATAGTTTTGCTCATTTTATTGCTTTTTGGCTCGATTGGGCAGAAACTTTAAACCTATCTCAAACTAATTAGTACTGAGATAGGTTTAAGAGTGGTAGAGGCTACTTGTTAGGGGAACCTCACTTGATCTCATAGTTTTACTTGCTTCATTAATGGTTATGGATATGAAATTCAAACAAGGTTTGCCGAGGGCTTATTCTTGTTGGGGAGTGATTGTCTAACCCTAAGGTTTTCAGCCCTTTTAATTATGAATTTTTATTGGTTAAAAATGCATTGAAACATTAATTTTTTACAATTTCTCTCTCTAATTTATTACATATATATTATTATTTTATTATAATGTATCTAAGGGGGTTGGTAATTTTGAGGGTTGTTCAATCATTTTCCTTCTTGTTGTATACTTGTTAGGGCTTGTTTACTTCAGATTATATTCAGTTCAGTTAATCTCTATTCAGCTCAGTTTAGTTCAGTTCATCTCTATTAAGTTCAATTAATACACTTCTATTCAGTTCAGCTCAGTTCAACTCTATTCAGCTAATGTAAACGAGCCCTTAGTTATCTTATCTTCTGTGTCTCTCTTGCTATTTAATTAGGTGTTTTAATCAATCTTTAATCGATTTTGAACAAAGTCGGATGGAAGTCATTTAAGTAGCTCCTTTGATCCCACTTAAATCATTAAAAAAAAAAAAAATTTTACTTATATTAATTGGGTGTTTTAATCTTTGTTTTATTGCTTTGCAATTAGAAATGCTAGATGATATTACTTTTTGCTTGTTTATTTAGGTTGGGCGGTATTGGCTTCAAAAGATTGGTGTTAAAGTGGTGCGTTCTCGCAATTTGCTTATATTAATTAGGTTACAATTAAGGTTTAGGGGATGTTTGATATAGGAGTGATAGGGGCACTGTTTGGTGATTAGAGTTTAGAGGTTAGAGTTTAGAGTTTGCGATTAGATGATTACTTTTTTGTTCAGAGGATTTGACTACTGATTCAAATAATTGTTGTGTAAAGGTGTTTGGTAACATTTAGCTGATTGTTTAGAGTTTTGTACTTTTAGAGCATGTAAAATTACATTTTTAGACATATGTTTTTTTTTCCAAAACAAATTTAAGTTTTAATAATATGTACAAAATAGTCATTTATTTTATCTCTCTCCAAAACTCTCTTGAAAAAGCTCCTCTACCCAGCTTTTTCAAAAGAGAGTTTTGTTCAGAGTTCTTGGTACAAAACCCTCTTTAATCCTCTCATTCACCAAACACCCTAAATAGAGTTTTTATTAGTCAAAACTCTAAGCTCTCTCCAAACTCTAAACTCTCTTTAAAACTCTCTCCACCAAACACCCCCAGGGTGTTTGGTAAAGAGAGGTTTGAAGTAATTTTAGAGTTTTGACTAGTCAAAACTCTAAATGCGATGTTTGGTGAAATAGAGTTTTAGAGAGAGTTTTTGGACCAAAACTCTCAAAATGAAAAAGCTAGTATATAGAGCTTTTTCATTAGAGGATTGAGTCATCTTACATTATTTAGAAGTAAAACTCTAATTAATCAGCTAAGTTTACCAAACAAGTTGACACATTATAGCTTTTCAAATCAGCAATCAAATCTTCTTAACAACAAGTAAAAACTATATCACCAAACTCTAAACTATATTTGCCAAGGAGTAGAACCCCTCATAAGATCGATACGGGACTCAAGTCTCATATTTTGCAATGAGATTAGTCCTATATAACTTTCTCCTTTCCCCAAGGACCAACATCCTCGTTGGTCACGGCCACAGTTGGTCACAATTGCCTTCCTCTAAGCCATCACTCCTAGGTCAGCGTCCCCTCCTTAAGGATCGATGTCCTCGTTGGTCACGACCATGTTTGGTCAGATTCGGCTTTTTCCGGGCCATCAACTCCATGGGCCACAACTTCGTGGTCGACTTTAATACCATTGATATAGGACCATATATAAGAGAACCACCCCGAAAACTAGTCTTAAAGGGGAGAGCCCATTGTTCTATATAAATCCCATATCAACCTCCATAAGATCAATGTGAGAGTCAAACCTCACATCTTTCAATGGGATTCGTCCTATAACAATGTTTGGTATAAATTCAGGAACAAAAACAAATAATAAAGGCAAAGGATTGTTGGAGTTTATAAAATAAACTACAAAATCTGCTTCGAAAGAATTTGGGAAAACTTTGTCCGACAATATAAGATTGAGAAGAATAATAAACTTAACTATATAGCTTTGGATTGGGATTATTTATGAATCAGTTTTTCTTTTTAGTATTTATGACCGTTTTTGACAATATAAGATTGAGAAGAATAATAAACTTAACTATATAGCTTTGGATTGGGATTATTTATGAATCAGTTTTTCTTTTTAGTATTTATGACCGTTTTTTCCAATTGACTAATTCCCATAAACACGTAATTAACTCATTTGGTTAACCATTTTCCCATTATTATCTCAACTAATCCCATTAACCACATTATTCCTATTATTATTATTATTAATTTGGGACTTGTTAAGCGTCGCCCGCATATTACTTAAAATCGCCCAAGATAAAAAGTAAAAAGACAAAATTGTCCTTGATTTAAAATTACACCACAACAACTTAGATTAAATATACAACGACGTCGGACACCACACCATGACCTCGACCTCAACAAATTAATTTTTTTTTAATAAGGGAAGGGGCGTCCAGATCAGACGCCCTGACCATGGTAGTGGCGTCCAGATCAGACGCCCCAACCATGGTAGGGGCGTCTGATCTGGACGCCCCTTCCCTTATTAAAAAAAAAATTAACCACCACCATGGTGGTGGAGGCGGTGGTGGTCGAGGTCATGGCGTGGTGTCCGACGTCGTTGTATATTGTTGGGGCGTCTGATCTGGACGCCCCTACCATGGTTGGGGCGTCTGATCTGGACGCCCCTTCCCTTATTAAAAAAAATTTAACCACCAACATGGTGGTGGTGGTGGTGGCGGCGGCGGTGGTGGTCGAGGTCATGGCGTGGTGTCTTACGTCGTTGTATATTTAATCTAAGTTGTTGTGGTGTAATTTTAA
The DNA here is from genome assembly GCA_951394345.1 of Salicornia ramosissima. NCBI lineage: Eukaryota > Viridiplantae > Streptophyta > Magnoliopsida > Caryophyllales > Amaranthaceae > Salicornia > Salicornia ramosissima. Next base: position 14,216,265 of record OX596239.1, read on the forward strand.
ATCAAGGGCAATTTTGTCTTTTTACTTTTGATTGTGGTAATATGCGGGCGACGTTTAGCAACCCACAATTTATTATTATTCCCATTATGGTTATTATTCCGATTGGTTTTGTGTTGAAATTAGACCTGTCAAACAAGTCGGGTCGGGTTGGTGTAAAATAGTTGCGGGTTCAGGTTGTACCGGGTTGGCCGGTTGGGTGTTAGTGGGTTTGGGTTAGTATTAGTTTTTTTATAACCCAAATTTTTTGGGTTCAGGTTGACCCAGTGGGTTGGGAAGTTTTATAGCGCCCTTTAATTATTCATATTTTAATGCAATATATATACTAAAATGTACCTTAAGCGTTCTATAAAGTACAAATTATAAGAAATATCTTCATTAATAGCTAATTCATGGAAAAAAAATTGATGTTATGGTCCAATAAAAATATTCTTAAATTCAAAGTTTTAATGGTAAGAAGTGTTTTTGCTTACATTTTCCTATAATATCATAAGTTTAATACATTTTTAATGATTTTCGGGTCGAGTCGGGTTAAGAGCGAGTTGTGTTTAACGAGTTGAAAACGGGTTTGAGTTTTTATTTTTTTGTCAAAACCCACTATTTACGGGTCGATTTACTGGGTTTATCGAGTCGGGTCGAAAATTGACAGCTCTAGTTGAATTGAGACTTCTCCATAAGAAACTTTCTATATAAGCCAAAATAGTTTGGGAGCATATGCTTGAAGCTAAAGGTGCAAGCCAAGAGTTTCGATACCAGTCACAAATACAAAGATTGAATCTCATAGTTTCTTCTAAATTAAAGCTATAGTAAAGATAAATAGTGGGTATTGAAATTTGGGTCAAGTTGCACTCAGGGTACCCAACTCCGAGGAAAGGACATAGAAACAAAACATCCTTCTTCCTCATACTTCTGATATATTCTTTTATTTTTCGTTCACATCCAATTTTCTGGGTAAGTTCACGCCACGGTTATCAAATAAATAATTCATTCACGATTTATTAGTTTTTGTTCTAACAAGGATAATATTAAATGATACTATTATTTATTGTTTGGTATAATTAAAAAAATACAAGTAGAATTGAAATAAATTAAAGGGAAAAGGTTACTGTAAAAAAAATATATATATATAGTAAAGGGGAAAGGAATCAAAGGATTTTGTTTTCACAAGGTTAAGAAGGGTATTAAAATGATGGTAATGGTTAGCTTTATGACTCTAAGAGGATGTGTTACCAACCTCTCGTATCAAAGAATCGGTAATGAAAATTGATATTTGATTCTATTTTCATCACTAAAAAAAATAACAATACCAAACATGCATGGTCCTAAAGGTTATTATACATTTTGATTTTTTTTTTCATTTATGGGTTTAAGAAAAGGAGGGCTTTTGTGCTATTGTTTAGTACTACCTCCGTTTTTTAGTTTACTCTATTTGATTTTTGCATTGTCCACAAAGTATATTTTGACTATAGTCATGTGGGGTCTCGTTGATTCGTTTCAACATGTAGTTTTTTAATATCTAGTTTTTATAATTTTTACAAACACATAATTAAAGATATTAATTTTCAAAGTTTTGCCTCGACAAATGTGAAAAGTGAAAGTGAGTAAATTAAAAAAAAAAAAAGATGGAGTACTACTTTGTTTGTAATGTTGGTGTACGAAGAGTTAGAAATTTATTGTTTGATTTATTATTCATTTGCCTAGCCATTAGCTCAATTGCCAGAGCATGTTGTAAAAACACAAAAAATGGGTTCAAATCCCGTGTAGGACTTCATGGCCGTTTTAAGGGTGTGTAAAGAGACCAATCGCAAAAAGCCTCAAAATAAAGAGAGCCTAAATTTTTTTTTTAATACTTCCTAATAAAAAATACTTATTTCTTTCTCATAACTTTAAAAAAAAGAGTCTAAATTTTCTTGATAAAAGAAAATGTAAATTTTAGAATATTAGTTTATTAAAATTGTATATTTTTACTTGAATTATAAATAATGTATTAATATTAATAATATATATAAAGGTCTAATTTTAATTTTTAGAATAGGACCCTAAAATTTTCGAGACGACCCTATAGGCTTTATTAGGGTTTTTTTTATTAGTTTACTATATGGTCCCATCAAAACTTTAATTATCCTCTTTGCCCTTCTTGCAGGGAATGTAGACCATACTATTGTACTCCCTCCATTTCTATGAATTGGTTACTCTATGTTTTTCATAATTTTTAATGCACATGTTTAAATATAGACATCTACCGCTATATTTTATTTTAAAAAAAAATAATGTTATGTTCTTTGTAACGTTGATGCTCTAGTTAATTGCCTTAATTATTTTTAATTATTGTTGGTAGTGTCAGGAGTTATGTAAAATTTTCCTTAATTAGTTAGGGGTGTCCTTCCCCTAGTCTTTGTTAGGGTGTGGTTAGGTTGAAATCTTGGATACAAAGAGAGAAATATTAACACGAAAAACCATTATCTAGTAGGCCATACAAGTAAGTTGTGACTATACTTATTAACCGTAGGTTAAGTCCTTTCTCTTAATGTCAAACGAATCTATAATCTATAATCTATAATTTAAATATTTAAAACAGGATGTTTGTGGTGCCACGTGTCTTTCCTATACTAATCATTGCTCCAGCCTTGACATGTGTCATTTTTAAGTTTAATTATTTCTTTTTTTTCTTTTTTCTCAATACAATTTTACAACTTACCCATTCATTTCTCATTTCTCCATAATTCTTTTATCATTACTTAATTACTCTCTTTAATTTCTATACATTTTAAAAAATATAACAATTTGATTCAAATTAATACTCATAATATTCTCTCTCAATTTATTTTTTAAAAATCATGTTATCGAACTAGGAAAAAACTAGCAAGAATGACATCCTAGATACAAGTCTTAGCACGCAACCTTATTTATTAATCTATACTAAATATTTAAAATAGGATTTGTCAATTCACATGGCATTTTTTCAAAATATTATTGTTGAATTTATAATTTCTTCAAAAAAAAAAAATAAAACAAGAAATTTAATGATAATGTAATGAAATCTAATGATAAATAAAACAAGAATTTATAACTTCCGATTTGGTGTATATGAATAGATGTTTCTTATATATTTATGGTAAAACATTATAATTTTTTTCTTACTACATAGATAATTTATAAGTCAAACAAAATCCCGTGCAAGGCACGGGGTTAAAACTAGTTAAATATTTAAAACAAGAAGTTTAAACTGCCACGTGTCATTCTTTCGCACCTTGCTGCGCCACATAGGCGTCCAGTCATCAAGCCCAAATTTGTTTTATATAAAAAAAGGTACAACAAGCCTTGAACTCACAACCTCATTTTCACCAGTCTATCTCTCATCCTTGTACTTAAAAATAAGATTTTAATAATTATAAACTAGCTGAAGTTGATGTATAATATGACAAACAAGCAGCCATTCGATTTCTCTTAAATATTTTTGGTGATCATCTTATACAGCGTATCATTGCAAATTCTTTATCCTCTTAGTTCTGTTCTTCGATCCTATTTTACACTACGCTATATTAAACTACTATTATTTAATATTTATCTATAATCTATACTAAATATTTATAACAGGATTTGTTAAACCACGTGGCATTCTTTTAAAACATATTGAATTTATAATTTAAAAAATAAATAAATAAGAAATTTAATGATAAATTACCTAATCATTTTTCTAATCTCTTTAACTTCCTTAAATTGGCTGTTTTTTTTTAAAATTCATAATTTTTTTTTTCATATCTTAATTTAATATTAAATGCATACTTTTAAACTCTTTTTTTACATAGTACATGCTCTTATTTACATGCATGTTCAATTTCTTTATTTTTTTAACATACATTTTGGTATATATCAATATATGTTTTTTTATATATTTATGGTAAAACATTGTAATTTTTCTCTTATATAGTCAATTTATAACTCAAACAAAATCCCGTGCCTAAAACTAGTTAGTAATCTAAAAGTACTTGTTGCATCCACCATAGGAAAGTATGTTTCACTCTCTTCATAGTCAATGCTTGGTCTTTGTGAGAATCCTTGTGCTACTAAATGAGCCTTATATTTTATGATTTAAAACTTTTCATTTCTCTTTTGAGACAAAAACTCATTTATATCCCACTAGCTTAACACCTTTAGGTGTACGGCCTACTAGTCCTAACACTTTACTCTTTGTATGAGATTTTACTTCTATCTCAATTGCTTCCTTCCATTTTGTCCAATCACTGCTTTTATTACATTCTTCCATAGATTTTGGTTCATGATCCTCTTCGTCACCATAACATCAAGTCCTAAGCTGTATGCAAATACATCATTGATGTCAATTTCTCTTTGATTCCATTTTATATTAGACATGACACAATTTGTTGAGATCTCTTTATTTTCAGGTACAAGTGTTTCTTCTGGAATTCTAGGACCTATCATGTCCACAGACTCTTCTAGATATCCTTTAAAATGAGTTATTTCCTCGAAATGGCCAATTTCAATTGCCACTCCTTTTTTTTTTTTCTCGGAAATTCTTATCTTTGGAACTTGTTGGTCTACCATGTTTCAGGTTTGCTTTAAACTTACAGGTAAGTTGAGTTTGTACTTATGGGATATCAACTTTAATCGAAATTTTTTAATAGGCATTAGGCATAAGTGACTTAGCGACTCTTTTTAGGTTATTAGCAAATGTATTTGTCAATTGATTTACTAAACATTATTTGTAAATAAATTATCTTTTGAGCTTCTAGTTCAGATTGTTTGCTACAAGGATCAAGGTGAGGCAATGATAATTGATTCTCAATAAATTCCTTTTCTAAGCGTTTGTTTTCTCTACTAATGTTAGAAAAAACAATTCATCAAAATGACAATTTACAAAACGAGGTAAAGAAATCTCTTGTGGATGGCTCTAAATATTTAATTATTGATGAAGATTCATATCTAACATATATTCCCAATGTTCGTTGCGACCTCGTCTTAATGCGTTGTGGTTGAGCAATTATAAAGTGGTCTTTTTCTATCAAAAACAAATCCACGGATCTCAATTCGTATCCTGGGATTGGATATAAATCCAAATCCACATTTCTTTCATTAGATACGAATCTGATCCGGATCTATCGGATTTGAAAATCCATTGTCATCTCAAAATAGGACTAATGTTTACATGAGTACACTATAACCTTGTCACTAGAATATAATATTCTGGAATAATACAAGATATATAATAGTCATCCACATACTATTCAATATACTCCCTCCGTCCCATATTAGTTGATACATTCTGAAAATTAGCACTATTCATTTGTAAACTTTGACTGTTTATAGTTTCGTGTACATAAAGCAAAATATAGTCATGATGGATCTAGTTTGATTCGTCTCACTATGTACTTTTCCAACATATAATTTTTTATTATGTGTAGTTCAAAATATTTTAATTTAAAGTTGTGTATTAGGAGATGTGAAAAAGAGAATGTAGCAAGTAATTTGGGACAGAGGGAGTATAACAATTTCACCCATTTTGGAGTAATTATTGTCTTATCTATACTTCTATATTTTAAACATCAACTTTAAGCGCTACGTGTCATCCATTTGTCACCTCTTCTTTTTTTTTTATTTTTAAAAAAAAAACCTTTAATGTCTCCTTACTCTTATAACAATTGAGTTCCACTTTGATCATCAATCTTGTGAAATCACATATCACAACAAATCAAATTGTCATACTTGAAACAAATAACTCAAAATCAAAATAGAAATCATACATTTTGCTTTAAATAATTAAGAAAAAAAATCTATGAGTTTACATAATAATTGTTTTAAATTATTAAAATCAATGTTGTGATATGTGATTTCACGGGGTTAAAACTAGTACCACTCAATTGTTGTCAAAATTATCTCATTTCCTCTTGCGCCGGCGCTACCCATTCGTTTCTCTTACTCTCTCAATACGTTGTCATCTAGGGTAATTCCAAATCACTACTACCATTAGTCCATGAGTGATGCTTAAATGTGATTTGTATTTTTTATTTTTTGGATATTCTTGGTAGTTTGATAATGTATGGGGTAATAGGCCTTGAAACATGTTCTATTGCAATTTATCCAATCCAGTTTAGGCAACACACGTATTTAGAAGGGTTGGGGGAGAGGAGGAGATAATGAATCCTTATAAATGCAGGCGGTAATTAAGAATCAATTTTTTTTTTTTTTGGTAATAGAAGAGTAGCAAAGTATTTTGAAGTGGACATCAAAGCACGCACGTAAGGATGACAATAATTCAGTCCGGATCCATCCCTTATTGATCCAATCCACAAGAAAATATCCGAAAAATAAAAATCCACATCCAGCTCAGTCTAACAAACCAACTCCAAGTTGGAGTCAAGTGTTGGAAACAATTCGACAAATTAGTCTGACTCCGACATATAGTTAGATTTTTTTTTATTTTACTAAATTGTATTTAATTAAATTTATATGGTTTTAAATATATTACTTGGTAGAAATTATATATTTTATTAAATTAAAATCTAATATCTAATTTTGTATTAGCAATAAAATATAAAGTGATTTTAATGTAATATTAGTCGTTTGTTTCATTTAGGGATGATAATTTAATTCTGATTTGACCCCAAGTCCAATCCGCAATAAAAATCTGATTCGAATTCGAAAAGTAAAATTACGCATCCAACTCCGTCTAAAAAAAAATCTAATTCTGACTACTTGTACGAAGTATAATAGTGATACCTACTTGTACGGAGTATAATAGTGATACTTAAGGCTTGTTTACTTCAGATTAAATTCAGTTCAGTTCAGGTTTTTTCAATAATTTTACTAATTATTTTCTATTATATTATTTAAGTAATAATAATGATAATGATAACTAGAGGTGGGAAAATTGATACGACTCGCTAACCCGACACGAAATTGACCAGTTATTAAAGTGTTTGGGTTGAGGGGTTTGACCCATTTAAATAAGTGAGTCAACCCAACATGACCCGTTCATTAAACGGGTCGGGTTAGGGTCAAAGAATTAAACTCGTTTATGTAAAAAGGTTAACACGAACCCAACCCGACTCAATTTCCACCTCTAATGATAACAATGATAATAGTAAAAATGATGATAATAATATTGATTTCAATTAGATGATGATGATGACGATGATAATAATAATAATAATAATAATAATAATAATAATAATAATAATAATAATAATAATAATAATAATAATAATAATAATAATAATAATAACAATAATCATAACATCAACAACAACAATAATAATAATAATAATGATGATAATAATAATAATAATAATAATAATAATAATAAATACATCTCTATTAAGTTCAGTTCAGTTCATCTCTATTCAGTTAATGTAAACGAGCTCTTACTTGTACGAAGTATATATAATAGTGATAGACAACAGAAAATAGGAGAAATAATACGAGTAATATAATACTATCTTCGTTCTCATTTGTTTGTCTTATTTTCTGAAATGAAATTCCTAAATGATTGTCTTGTTTGGAATCTTTTCTATTTCTGAAAATTTCACGTTATTTATTTATTTTTTTTTTGCAAAGGGAATTTCACATAATTAATTCCACCTTTGGGCAATCTTTCAAAATTAATCGCACCTTTGCATTATTAAAAATCAATCCCACCTTTTAGATGAATGTGCCAATTTTAGACCTACGTAAAAAATGACGAGCGATACCTAATACCTCATTTTGAGGTGTTTACAAACATCTAAAATGGTATTTTTGTAAATAAATCAAACTTTTTAGTGGTATTATCGTAAATAAGTCAAACAAAATGTTAGAGATTTCCCAAAAGTGACCTGTAGAAGCATGTAATGGTGACCTGCTAATAATTCAAGCCTAGCCCCCAACCACGACCCACCCCCACCCACCATAGCCACGACCTAACCCCACCTAAGCAAGCCCTAGCCATGACCACCTCAGCCACGACCACTTTAGCCAAACTACCCCCACGCACGACCTACCCCAACCCAACCAACTCTAACCACGACCAACTCCCATTCCAATCACGACATTCCCCCACCCAAGCCAACCCCAGACATGACCCAACCTAGCCATGACCTACCCTAGTGACAACCACCTTCACCCAGCCATGACCTACCCCAGCGACAACAACTTCAGCCAAGAGTACCCATGAGGCCGCCATGACCCACCATGGCCCATCTTGCTCACGTCTTAATTACCCCACCCTCACAAAACTTTATTATATTAATTACTTCTCATAATGAAAGGTTCATTTTTTTATTCTCTCCCGATTGTAAACAAGGAAAAAAAAACGGAGGAAGTAGATATTTATTAAGTATTAAATTGGCAAAGAATAGTCATAGGCGTGTACTAGTTTTAGACTTAAGAGAACAATTATTAGTATACAACAGGTAGTTACTAATTAAGTTACTAATTAAGTCTAATTTGTCTATCCACATCAACAATTAAATTAAATTAAATGAAAATAAGGGGCCTCCTAATTAATTGATAGGGTACACCGTAGACGGTAGTAGCTAGGTACTTCTCTACAACAGGAGAGAGTTACAAATACGAAAGAGAATACAGTATTTAACACTGGAATTGGAAATTGAATGAGACCTTTTTTTTAAATATTCCTTTATATATTGAAATTTGAATGGGACTTATTTAATCTCTTTTATTTAAGACTTTGAGTTTTGACATCTTATTATAATTTCCAATAATTTTCTGTCAATTTAACGCGATTGATATCGCTCACGTTTTTCTTATAGGTGTGGTGGTAGAGGCTTCGGTTTTTTGTATCACTCATCACGTCCTGAACCTCACTGTATATATTTATTATGAAAAAAAAAATCACTTTTTCCTTTAAAGATGCATATGTTGGATAAATTGTTGGTGATCTAGGGCTGGCTCAAGGCATAGTACCACATACATTATCATATTAATAAAAAAAAAAGTACTTCTCTAGGTATGAAAGAGAATTACATTTTGAAAAAGAATATTTAAGTATTTAATACTAAAATTGGAAATTGAATGAGACTTATTTAAACCTTTATATATGTGAAATTTTATAATACCCTAAATGGAAATTGAATGACAATTATTTAATCTCTTTTATTTACAAATTACAACTTTGACATCTTATTGGGAACTCAATAAATGATTCCTAATAATTTATTTTCTGTCAATTTAAAGTTTAAAGTTATTAATATAATAATATCGCTCCTTTTTTTTAAGTACCATCCAACGCTTTTTTAGTCTTCCGTTATTATTCTAAAATTGTTCTCTTTCTTTAAGAACTTATTTGGTTGAACATAGAAAGTTAATTTTCTCAAGAATTTTTATTATATGGAAAAAATAAATTCTCTTTTCTTCAATTTCCTATGATGTGACTATATGTGATTGGTCGAGGTTAGAAATTTTTGTTGACACAAGAATTTGCATTCAAAAAAGGGGAGCTAAATGATTAATTTTGTACACTTTATAGGAATTACTACTTCTCTTGAAAATTATATTTTGTTAGCTTGTGTTATTTCATGCTAACTAAACAAAAAGATCAGATATTTAGCAAATTCTCATGAACTTTTATTTCTAAGAAAAATACATTTTAACCAAAATTCCTTTAACTTTATTTTGATTTCTCTCTAACTGATAACAAAACTACAACTACTAAGTAGCCATCGAAAAATAACAAAGCTGCCACCAACACCACTTGAGGTGAATATAAAGTGAAAATTACAGTGATATTCCAGGAAAAACAATCCATGACCAAGATATATAGTGGCGACTGAAAAAATAGACCCTGACCAAGGTGGAGGCACTTGAAAAAATAGCCCCCGACCAAGGCAATGGCACCTGTTTAGGCGTCCTTAACTTGGTCTAAGAGCATAAATCAAGTGCCCTTGCTTTGGTTAGAGGCTATCTTTTTCAGCATCCCTCCATATGAATATTTAAAAACTGACTATCTATTCATCCCCCGTCGTCATCTCGTTAGTCGCTACTCGCTAGCGTTAGCAATGGGTTGGATCTGTGCATTGGGTCAACATATACTCAGAGTCTCAGACCCAATCTCATTGGGTCTAGAATTTTCAAACTCATACCCAGATCCATTAGGTCTAGCTAGTCCATAGGTCCTAAATGGGTCTTTCTTAATTAAGTTCTTAATCACCATTTTTGTATCTAAGAAGGTGTTTCTTCATGTTTTAGCTTCATGCAACTAAGGTTAATTCATTATCTTACAAAAATAAAGTAAAAATAAGGCAAAAATATGCTTAAAAGAAGTCAAATAAAAAAAAAATCATAAAGACTAAAAAATTAAGTACGGGAATTGAGAAATAAAAAAGAACGAAAATCAGCAAATAAGAAGAAATGACTGTAAATTAAAACTTGAAAATTTATGGCACACCATTTTAAATATAGAAATAGGTTTATGGGTCTGGTCTATGCCTCACATAAGTGGATGGACCCGAATTTGACCTATACTTTCTGAAATCCAGACCCAACCCAAGCCCGTTGCGCCTAAAATCTCAACCCCTTATAAATGGGTTGGGTCAAAGAGGGTTTGGATTAGGTCCAAGATCCATTGTCATCCCTATAAAATACAGTAATCACTTGGTTCCCCAACTTTTTCAACATGATGTGGGAGAGAGTAAAGGATAAATTGAGAAATTATATATATATATATATATATATATATATTTATTTATTTATCTATCGAAAAAACACAAATGATAGTAAGTAAAAGATAGACAATGTTTAGGCGTTCAACTATTTAAACCGTATGAAATTATTAAAAAATAAACAAATAAATAAATAAAAAATAAATACTACATGGAATTCATGTATGAAATATGGAGTTCCTTCATCTCACGTGCCCAACAATTTTCTGTTATTATCATTGTATTTGTATTTGTATTTGTATTTGTATTTGTATGTGTTGTAGTACTCCGTATATGAATGCATACTAATCAACCAACTCAAAAATTGACTTTTCATATATTGTGTTGCAATATTAATTATATGGTTCAACATTGATATTGAAAGAGAAAGAGAGCTTTGCAAGACTAGTTATTCATTTGTATCAAGTAACTCTTTTGAAATGTTGCACATCTCATCCCAAACATTTATTCTTGGACTCTATCGACCTATTATCAGTCTATCACTAGCCACATGTACCGGGACCAAAATAGTGCTGCGGATTACCTTTGAATGTACCATATAACTGGATGTATATAAGAATTTCTACTTAACATAGGCCGTCTTAATTAATTCTAACAAATTAAAGACTGTTCTTTTGAAACGAATTATTAACTGAATTTGTTTGAAATAAAATGAAGTTCAAAAAATTAAGTTCAAAAGAACATGATCTAAGTGCCATGTGTATCATATTCCACCACATACATCATACCACAAATCTATTATATCTCATATAACTCAACGATTAACTGAATTTGAAGAATTTACTATGCATAATTACAAATTGCATTTGATTAAACATAATTTCTTCTATCACATTTGATAAGCACGCAAATAGCAGCAGGTTAAAAAAAAGGAACTAAAAAATTCAAACTAAAAATAGAAAATAAGCCATAAGCAAACCTTGGTTCAATCCTAGCTCAAATCGATGATTGGCAACGATGATTCTCCATTGATGATTTGTAGTGATTTATTTCAATCATTTCTTTGATGAACAATTAGCATAAAATCGCTAATAGATCTCAGAGATACTTGAATGAGAATCTTATGAATTAAATTTGACTATATCAAATCTCAAATCGTCTGTTATGGAGTACGATTTTAGAGCAAAGGAAGTTCTTTCTACTTTTTTTTTTTTTTTAAAGTTCTCTCACTGTAACTTCTGCTTTTCTTTCTATTATTCAAATTGTGCTTATTATTGAATACTTTTGCGACGGGTGAAAAGAACTGTCATTAAAAGGATGGGTAATAGGAATGAGCTTAGAGCTTGTCACTATTGGGTCGTCATTAATTAATAGATTAATTTTGTGACAGGTTAAAAAACGGTCATCGAATGTTTCATAATAATGACGGGGTTTAAGCCCGTTATTAATGGGTTGTCGTTAAAGAACTAATTTTAAGACATACTAAAAAAATGTCATAGAATGTCTTACAATATGACAAGGTTTGAGGACATCACTGATGGTTTATCGATCCTTAATGGATTAATTTTACAACAGGTTAAAAAAATGGTCTTAAAATGTCTTACAATAATGACGGAGTTTGAGCCCGTCGTTAATAGACTTTTTTCTTGTAGTGAAGATAGCAAACACCAATTTATTTTGTTTTTATCATTTTTTTTACAGGAAGAAAGAATTCATTCATAAATAGCCATACCGCATCTACATCGAATATGAATACATAATTCAAGAAGATCTAAAATACGGAAACAAATTTCACATCCAATACAACTAAATAAAAGCATACTCGAGCGTAGCTCCTGGAGGATGGATTCAATAATGAAACACCTCGTTAATTTCGATGTATGTGCATCTTTACGGCGAAGATCTTCACAACCTGTGCTATAATTGTCTTGAATGGAGAAATTCTATCATATATTATATCTTCTTGGACTATCATCTTCCCAACAGATTCAAAGCTAAACATGCAAACAATAACACAAAACTGCTATAAAGACAGAACACACAAAACCCCAAAAAGAGGACTGAAAACTCTCATAAAGATATTCTTTATGAGACAAAAAAACAACTAAACAACAAAATAAGATGGAGATTTGGGGCTTACCATGGAAATTTTCATCCATGGCAGCCCCTAATTTGTTTTAGGATTTTTTTTGAGTTAGGGTTTTGGGAAGAGAAGAGAGGAGAAAAGAATACCAAAAAGGATTTTTATTGTTTAGTATGTATACTTTGAATCATTTCCCCTAATAATGCTCCCAAATCTTGCAAGTCCCATTATACGGCTCTTCTTTTCTCAATTACTAGATTACCGTCCACGTCAGCAAAAAAAAAAATCAAAATAATTTTCAGAAAACCGCTACTACTAGTAGCGATTTTCAGTAAAAAAAACCGCTACTAGGAGTGGCGGTTTTATTACTTTAACAATTAAGTGTGAAAAATTACGCTTTTTTATTTTTGGTGCAAAACCGCTATTGGTAGTAGCGGTTTTCCCTTTAATTATGCCTAAACAGAACAAATTGTTAGTGGTAACTTGTCACTAAAAAAAATTAAAAGATGAGGTGGACGGTAATCTAGGAATTGATAAAATTGTAACCGTAAAATGGAAATTGTAAATTTTGGGAGCACTATTAGGGGAAAGAATTCGTATACTTTCTCACTAAAAAAATTATAAAAAAAAATATTTATAAAGTATTTATTTTGACGAATCAAACAAAATCTCACATGATATTATTCATTATGTAAGAGACTAAAGAGAGTAATTTAAAAGTTTCTATCTTGTTATAATTAGTATCAAAATTATACGAAGTAATTGGGAACAACAAAAATATATGGATGGAGTAAAATGAAGTCAAAGGGCTACTATTTTCGTTTGAAGAAGTAATTCGATTTGTCTGATCTAAAATCTTTTGTGGGATAAGATTCGTCGTGTTTAGAGGTGTAAATTGGGTTGAGTTAGCTCGGATTCGTTTATAAAAACGGGTTGAATCCCATTAAATCCAATCAGACCATTTTAATAAACGAGTTGTATCGTGTCAACACGCTTATATGAACGGCTCAAACCCCTCGACATAAAGCCATTAATAACGGGTCGATTTTGTGTCGGATTGATATATCATATGTATTTTTGTATGTTATGTTAATAACACTTAGATGTAATTGTGTCGCGTCAGGTTGAAACGCCTTAGCCCTAACCGGCTAACTCGAACCGTTTAATAAACGTGTCGTGTCATTCCTTGTACTTAATTTGGTTAAATCCCTCAACCCAAACACATTAGCAACGGGTAAATTTCGTGTCGGGTGCATGCCAATTTTTCCCACATCTACTCGTGGTCACATTGAATTTGTGGTAATTTTCCTAAATGAGCTCATAATAATATAAGATGATAAAAAGAAAATATTAACTAAAAAAAAACACACTATTAGATTTAACGGCTCATTATTTTGATATGTATTTCAAATTTTTAGACCCTTTAGTTATACTCCATCAAAGGGCTTGTTTACTTCAGATTATATTCAGTTCAGTTCAGTTCAGTTCATCTCTATTCAGTTCAGTTCAATTCAGTTCGGTTCATCTCTATTTAGTTCAACTAATACACTCATAAATAGTGTCAACATTCCAAATATGAAAAACAAATGAAAATGAAGGGAGTATAATATTTCTTAAACTAAAAGACATAACTAATATTTTAAAAAGCACTACTAATCATTACTTGTACTTTTGTGCATATTAGCTAGTTATTTTTGGAGAAGAATAACTAATAACCCTCACATGGAAGCAAAATATAGCACACTCGAACACAATTTAGGCCACTCTCAGCAGCGGTCAAAAAAAATGCCCATCACTCTCTCTCTACCTATTTTCTTACTCTTCCACATAACATAATCTCGTGGGCAAATTTTTTTTCCAAAACTTATACCAGCAATGAGCAAAAAAAAAAAACCATCACTCTCTCTCCTCCTATCTACTATACCCCACCCATTTCTCTTTCTTACAAATTTAATATTTTACAAGTGTTTAATTGTTTACATGTATGTTTATTTTTGTATTTTATACCCGTATTATTTTGAGATGTATTTTTCTTCTCGTAATTTACGAAAATACGTATTGTCAAAGTATTTTTTTCCGTATCTATTTGTTCACGTATTTTTTTCACGTAATTTTTTCTGACCCGTATATTTTCGTGATTCGTATTTTTTCACAAAAATACGAAAAAATTTATTTTTCGTGATTCGTATTTTTTAACTTTTTTTAGACCCGTATTTGTTTTTTTTTACATAGCTTTTTCACGTGTTAGTATTTTGTATTTTTTCGGTTTTAAAAAAATCAACATAATTGCAAAGTGTAAATGTAAATTAAAACACATAACTAAAATTCATAAATAAAATAAATAACTAAAATACATAAATAAAATGCATAACTAAAATATATAACTAAAATGCATAACTAAAAATACATAACTAAAATGCATAAATAAAATTAAGTAAAATGCATTAATCTACATTTCACCATAAAGCTGCTGAATTAATTTTTTCTTAAGCATCTCCTCCTCCTCAGTAGGTGATTGCTTTTCTACTAATACTTTCAGCATGTCAAATTTTGCTGCCATTGAAGCAGTGTGATTTTCTTCTTGCCTCGCCGCCCACTTTTTCTCTTCAAACTCTAATTTTTTGCGGCGTGTCTCCATCATTTGAAAATACAATTCATTGTATTTATCTATTGAATTAGCAAAATCAGGTGCTATCTCTTTACCCTTTCGTTTAGACTTCGCTTTTTTAACACCATCGGGCCTATTGATACCACCCGAAACGAAGCTACTAGTTCCCATGCCAGTGTCACCATCTTCATCAACTCTAGTTCTTTTTCCACTACTAGCACTTTCTTCAGCAGCTTCTTCGGCATTTGCGGTTTCCCTTTCTTTCTTCGACATGGCCCACCTCATTTTTCGCCTCCACTTTGGATACTGACATAGCATCCTCCAACCATGCTCACACAAGAAGTTCCTTGTAGGTGTGGTTGATGCTCGAAATAAAGTGTGAGCTGTTTGAACTGTGTTGTCCTCGTTGTAACCGTTACCCGTTGCCTTCTTTGCTTCTTCATAGCAACCAACCCATAGATTTATGTCGCTAGCCATACGTCTCCATCGATTTTCCAGCATTTTTGAGGTTCTCACCGGCAACTCTTGTGGTCGATTCACTTGAGCGGCATCCCACGATTCTGCCACTTTCCTCCAAAGCACAGACGCTTTTTGGTTGGTACCAATAATAGCATCAGTGCAATGTTCCATGTAGCATGAGATTAAAGCTTCGTCCTCTTTTACCGACCAACTACGTGCAGCCGATGACATAGCACGTGCTTGAATCGACACCACCGGAGGAGACATAATCGGTTCTTGGGTCTCCGGAACGCTTTCATCTTCGCTTTGATGGCCATGAAATTCATTATTGCTACCTTGATAATAATGAGGAGAGTAATCATTATTATCAGACATTTGATGAACATCATGGACATTGGAAGGAGGTGTTTGTTGTTGTTGAGGAAATTGAACATTTGAAACATTTCCTCCAAAATTTTGTAAAAATTTTTGGAATTCTGGATTTTGTAGCAAATTAGGATCAATATTATTCAAGTTAAATGGATCCATTTACTTAAATATTTTGATAAAAAAAATATATGTAGGTTTGAAATTTAGAAGAAAAAATTATATGAAAATTTGAAATTTTGATAATTTTTTTGAACAAACTGATTTTTTTAAGTATGTCAAAGTATAGCAAAATGGGTGTCTATTTATAGATCTCGAAAAATTATGACCGTTGGTAATTTTTTTTTTTTTTTTAAATTAAAGAAAATCATCAAAATAGCCGTTGAACAAATATTACCGTTGCATTTAATGAACAGTACCACAACCAATCAAGGTTTGCCGCGTGTAAAGTTGCTGCAGCATTCATAAGCCCTGTCGGGCGCGTGTGCCACACGCGCGTGTCAGCCAATGCGCGGCTGACACGTGGCGCTGGAAGCACAAGATTCAAAGCCCATTTTTTCCCATGGTCCGTGGGATTCTCACGGCAAGTTTTTTTTTTTGGTGTTTTACCCACTGCTGGGATGCAATTATTTTTGCCATTGTCATTTTTTCTTCCCGTGAGGATATTATTTACTCACTGATGGTAGTGCTCTTAGTGGTGTTAATTAGTGCAGAACACATAATATTGAACCTATTTTCTTGTTTCATTTTTAACTAGCTAACCTATTATGCAATAGTCCAAAATTAAAATTGAGGTCCAAAATATTTAAATATGAAAACTGGTGGAAATTGAATCAAAATGGTTTAAATTTTGTTTCTAGGTTGATGTTTTCTAGCTGTTTATTATAATTTTTGTGCTATTCGTTATGTTTATTAATTGGTAACGGATCATCTATCAACCCTTACAACTAAATAATCCTTGCAATGAGGGGAGAGTAAAGGGGGAATATCTTATTTCAAAGGGTGATGATCGATCCCTAATTATTAGGATGAATAGAAGATTTTCCAACCAATAGGCCACAACTTAATCCTCATATGAACGCAATTTCATGACATAATAACTATTGCTTGATGTGTGTTTTTAATTTGGATTATACCCACATTCGTTTTCATGCAATCAAAATCAAAACTCATTATCTTCCAAATAGTTGCTCTACTCAAATAAGTCAAAAGAAGCCCTAAATATAACTTCTTGTTTATCAATGGAAAAAATATAATGTAGCCTTTATTGACCCACAAATGTGGTTTTTGGTTGGGGGTGTATGAGTTATGTATTAATGCCTGCTTGGAGTTAGCTGTGAGAATGGATATTGAACATTCATTTTCGTAGTTCATTCATCCTTTCAATTCATCATTTATTAAACCTACTAATTTATTGCAGTAGGTAGTAGCTTCAAACAATATATATAACACTTGACAAAATCTTTTAAAAAATCAGTGTACAATACAATTCCTACACTAAATTAGTATACAACGGATTAAAAGTTACCCTTTGATAAAATTACTACTATTTTTTGTATAATTTTATCAAGGAACAACTTTTATGGTAGGGTAACTTTTATGCTGGTGTATATTAACTTAGCTTATACCGTCCGGGAGTATATACAAAACAAAAAACTTACCATCAAATACTTATATAATTAAACCCAAGATACAACTCTATCTAACTCTAGTTATTATTACACATGGTTAAACATTATTACAGGAACCAAACACATGACTATATGGTACGCAATTAATACCACACTGCATCATGGTACAAATAAATTTTGCCAACTAATGTTAGAATTGGTACAACCTTGCTATGAGTTTTACAGTCCATAATCTAATCACCCTTTTCACTACTTTGATAGAATCTAATCTTTGGCCAAGATAGCTTGTTATTTCTTCACCTGTTTACTGAGAAAAATACCTCTTTTCCTGAAACTTAAGGTAATAGATTTAATCAAACCCTCTGCCAAAATCACTAAGGTCATGTTCTTTTGGACGGAATTAATCTAAATCCTAGAATTAGCTCACTCAGTAGGAGCTGAGCTAAGTTGAACTAGATTTGTCTCAACTAAATTAAACAGAATTTCAGAAATTGTCCTTAGTCTCAATATGAGCATTCAAGCCTATTGCAATCCTTAAGAGCCAAAATGTAGAAGATATTAATTGTCGGATAAAAACCGTAATGCTTTCTATACATCAAATTACCGTTCAACTGATGATTAAAATGGAAATAAAGAAAATAAAAATAAATACTACTCTCCGGTTTTTTCAGATGCAATGATATATATAAAAAATACAATCATGTTAGATTTCATTTGATTCGTTTCAATGTACTGTTTATAAATATCTAATTTTTACAAATGCATAATTAAAGCTACTAATGGATAAAAAAGTGTCTCACTGTGTTTAAAAAGCTCAAGGTTACATAAGAAACACGGAGGCAGTGATTAATTAACGGCTCACTCATGAGTGATCCATGCGGGCTCTACCCAAAACCATCCAGCTCTCGGACTCACACATCTTCATGTATAGCATGTATAACAGTATAAATTCACATATACATATTAATTACGCTAATCGCTTGAGAAATCA
The DNA here is from genome assembly GCA_951394345.1 of Salicornia ramosissima. NCBI lineage: Eukaryota > Viridiplantae > Streptophyta > Magnoliopsida > Caryophyllales > Amaranthaceae > Salicornia > Salicornia ramosissima. Next base: position 14,235,016 of record OX596239.1, read on the forward strand.
AACGTACAACCACCTAGCAAACCTTATCAAATCAAATGAAGGAAACCATGCCCTCATTAACCTGGAAGGTGTAACTTTCTCATTAAAAAGGGCGTGGTGTTGGAGGGCACCACAGTGATGCCTTTAGTCAATGCACACACAAATGAGCAGAATTCTTGAGCAAAAAATCCATCACAGATTCACAGGATACGACTAAAATTGACAAAAAGTGATATGATGTCCACATATTATAGGCTTATGTGGAATTGACAAAAGGAGGAAAAAAATTGGCCATGATCATTTAGGACTTGTTCTTTTGGACTGAACTAATCTAAATTGAATTGAGCTGAATTTATCTCAATTGAACAAAACAAAATCCCAGACTCAGCAGGAGCTGAGCTGAACTGAATTGAATTTGTCTGAACAGAACTGAAATGAAATTTCATAAATTAAGTCCAAAAGAACATGACCTTAGCACAACATCCAAAAAAGGAAAAGCAATAGATACACTAGTAAATGAACTTACCTTATACTAGTAGTATAATAAGTTGGTTGATGCTCCCTTGGTTGGCTGCTAACTCTGCAATAAGCAGTAAAGGGAAATAATCTACAAATTAGGAACTGTTGCCACAGATACAGTTGCGGCAGTATTAAACAGCAGAAAATTTACAAATATATATAAATAGATAAACAATCATTCTTGTAAAACATCCAATTAGAAGAGTTCATTTTTGAAGTATGGAGCGTAATTTTGCTAAGTTCTATGTGATAACAGTTCTGACGGTAAATTTAAGACCTTTGTCTGAAATAAAATGACTGAGATAGACCTAGTGAACTACCCAAATTCACTAGTGGCACATTTATTTCAGAAAAGATAATCAGAAAGAAAATGCTTGAGCCAATCCTCTTAGATACATTAGACTAACATATGTAATAAGAGAGATAAATTGCATAAAATTAATGTTTTACTGTATTATTGACCAATGAAAAATTAATATTAGGAGGGTTAGCAGCCCTTGGGGTTAGCCAATCAGAGTGGCGAATCTAGGAATTTTGCTTAGCATGGGACATGGGTATCCGAGTCCCAGTAACATAGGGTGGGCCATGGCCTATGTAGGCCTACGGCTAATCACCCCCCAATAAGATGAGGGTTGGGGGGGGGGGGGAACAGCCCTGTATGCAGTATATACATATATATATATATATATATGCAATGTCTGAAAGGTGAAAAAAGTGCAGACATCACCATTTTGAACTTCCTATCTAAATTTAACATAGCAAAAGATAAAACAAAATTCCATGATTCCTTTGCTTTTCATTGCAATCAATATATCATTTCTAATATCTTCCATACTACCCAATGGAGAAAACTGCATCCCAAATATTAACTGCAGTAGATCAATAAGATAACCAAACAGTATGCTTTCCAATGATGATGCAATTTATAGGTACACTATCTGTCAGATACCTGGGGTTTGCCAAAAACAAATAAATGAGGAAAATAAATAAGGAAAAAGGGGTGGTGAATTAGGCTTAGCAATTTAGTGTTATAGTTAATTCCAAGTGGCCCACTGTCTTTACTAACTGTAAAAATCTTAACAGGAAGCAAAGATCAGAGTTTGTGAGAGTTCAATATGAGAAGCTTCTCTTTTTTTCTTTCTTTTTCTTTCTTTTTTACTGTCTAATAAGGGGCCAGAAGAGAATTGAACAGCCTGGACCTGTGTAAAAACAAGTTTCATTGTAGGTAGGAGTAATTATTAATTCTTTAGCTGTCAAAAAACTAGATCAAAAAAATTAAACTGTAATTTATCTTTAATGGGTCTAAATTGTGCCCATGTTACTTAGTGATTGAGAGAGAGAGGGACAGTTTAGTGAAAGGGATAGGGAAGACATCCAGAGTTCAACCTAACAAGATAAATTAAGTGTTTCATGCACACAAATTCTTATAAAGAGGCAAAACTCTCCCTACAACACAAATATCAGAAAGTACTAATTAGACACACTTATTTTCCTCTCAAAGTCTATCTAATATCATCCTATTTTTCACTTTTCCCTCTCATGGAGCTTCTCACAGCTCTCTATCTGTTTCCTTTCTTGTATATTGCTTACCTTCTCTACAAGGAGGCTATTAAAAAGAGGGATCAATGCTGTTACATGCTTCATTACGAGTGCTTCAAGCCTCCAGAAGATAGGAAGCTAAGCACTGAGGAATGTGCCAGCATTGCATTCCGAAACACTAGACTCCGTATAGAAGAGTTTAGGTACCTCTTAAAAACTATGGTGAGTTCTGGCATAGGAGAGTCAACTTACTGTCCTAAAAATGTAATTGAAGGGGGAGAAGCAAGCCCTTCTCTTTCTGCTTCTGTGGAGGAGATGGATGAGATTATGTTCGCAACACTCGATAAGCTATTTGATAAGTCAGGGATATCACCATCAGAGATTGATATCCTTGTAGTCAATGTCTCCTTGCTCGCAACAGTTCCCTCTCTAACATCCCGGGTTGTTAATCATTATAAGATGCGGCATGACATTAAAACGTTTAACCTCACAGGGATGGGTTGCAGCGCAAGTATCATTTCCATTGATATTGTCCAGCAACTGTTTAAGGTACACAAGAATATGAACGCTATTGTCATCAGCTCTGAATCCATGGGAAACAACTGGTACGTGGGGCGAGACAGGTCTTTCATGCTCTCCAACTGTCTGTTCCGAATTGGGGGCTGCTCAATGCTCTTATCAAACAAGAGACAGTTGAAGCATCAGGCCATTATCAAGCTCAACTACATGTTGAGAACCCATCTAGGTGCCGATGATGAAGCGTACAAGTGTTGCTATCAAAAAGAAGATGAAGAGGGGTTCCCTGGATTTTGTCTCACAAAGCACCTACCGAAGGCAGCTGCACAAGCCTTTACTGAGAATCTTAAGGTGCTAGTGCCTAAAATCTTACCTCTCAGAGAGCTGATCAGGTATCTAATTGTATCTGGCAGTTGGGCAAAGGGTGAACTTGAAAAGGTAGGAAAAGGATTGAATTTCAAGGCTGGAGTTCAACATTTTTGTATACATCCAGGTGGCAGAGCAGTTATTGATGGTACTGGAAAAGGTTTGCAGCTCAATGACTATGATTTGGAACCTGCTAGGATGGCACTTCACAGGTGGGGAAATACATCCGCTGCTGGCTTCTGGTATGTTCTGGGTTACATGGAGGCAAAAAAGAGGCTCAAGAAAGGAGACAAGATTCTTATGATTAGCTTTGGCGCAGGGTTCAAGTGCAACAATTGTTTATGGGAAGTGATGAGGGACTTGAAGGACAGGAATGTATGGGATGACTGTATAGACGATTACCCTGTGAAAAATACTGTAAATCCATTCATGGAGAAGTACAGCTGGATCAATGATGAAGTGCTAAACTTCATTAGATTGCACTAGTAAAGGCAAGAATACCAAATTCATTAGCATTTTTTTTTCATATATGTTCTTAATCATGTTCTTTATTGTGTTCTCTTAGTTAAAAAGTTTGGGTTCCCCCCAGCATAAATGCTGGTTATAGGAACATAAATCTTCTGGCTATAGGTCCATGTAATTTTTACACTAATCTGATTCATCTGAAATCAGCACCTTTCCCCCGGGAAAAAAAAAGTGAAATAAATGAAAAATATGTTTTGTTGGTTTTATATTTATAGCAATTAGCAAATACCTCGATATTTTGATATATTTTCTGGAATGAAATCCTATAAATTATCACCAGGTTACAAAGTAAGTGCAGAGAATCAAACACAACACCATAGCAAGGCACTTCCCTCTACCACTAGCCCATACTAGATTCAGATGTATCGATAAGGGAGAAACATAGATTGTGGGATTTACTATAGCAAGTAAAATGTCAAGTAGAATAGTCGAGGGTAATAGATCAATCCCAAAATATGGTTCCTCTTCCCTCGACGAAGACATAAACCACTAAACCAGTACCACCTCAATTGTAACTCTACCCTCATCCTAAGTGTAGTTTCATGTGACTCTTACCGTCAAATGGGCAACTCTTACCGTCAAATGGGCATATACCAAAGGGGAGCTTTCTCGTTCAGCAATAGATAATCATGAGATTGTAATGTACTTCCTAATATAAAAGGATGTTTGCTGAATCCTCTTCACTACAACGTCATCCTTCAAGCACCTGTTTTATCTCATGAAAAAAATCAATGGATCATAAACAATCCATAAGTGGATTAAATAATAACGAATTAGTTTCCCAAACTTAATAGGCAGACATAATCTTTACATTATATAAAGCAAGTCTTTCCATACCAACACCATAAACAGTTAAGAGAGTTAACGTACTAGGGGAGAATAGATGCGATTCAGCATTTCATTCAGCTATATATAGAGTGCTTCAGTAAATAAGCAACTCATTTCTTGAATTTATTTTAATTAGCCCTAACATAGCTTGAAAAAATTAAATGAATAACCACTCAACATGTGAACACAGTAAATGGCAATATGGCATCAGCTCTGAATAAGTTAGATGGAGAAAAGCAGGTTGCCACAACTTTTTTACAAGCCTATCGCAATCCTACTTCTATAATAGATAGAAACAATATTAAGAAGTCTACAACAAATGGAAACAATACAGCCTCACAACTTCCTCACAAGACCATTGCAACTAATCCTGCATCCTATGGCTCAAAAGGTTCAAAATATCAAATAGAGAAGCTCCTGTTCAGTCCGGTTAAGATAAGGATAGGTAAATTTTGAGATAAATAAACTTGAGATAGGTAAATTTTGAGAAAAAGAAACTGCGATAAATTTTTGTTCAGTCCGGTTAAGATAAGGATAGCAAGATCTTTTCACAAATAAACACAAGTTCATAGAAGTTTAGTTCCGTTTAATAAGGGGTGTTTTAAAAAGTCTTAGTTGGACTTTCAATGTTACTGAGAAGTTACACTTCCACAACCAACTTAACTATCAATCATCACAAAAAAACCTTCAACAGAAAAAATACTAGCTATGAACTCAGAGAATAAATTCAGAACATAATTACTACAATTTCACACGTTATGATTCTATAATAGCTATCACCTTTCTTTTACTAGCAACAGTTGCTTATGTTAATGCAATCCAAACACAATTAAGTTCAACAAATTAGACTCCGAGCACATGCTACGTTCAATAGTCAATTGTGTCAAAAATTGTTAAAGACTGATCTTACCCCCTCAAAGAACATTTCAAGTAATAAAACTATATTGACCTGTTTAAGAGTTTTGGAGCCCGATAACAATAATTTTACTTGCAGCCGCTTTCAACAAGTGCCATTCACACCAAAGGCATTGGCCCTGTAGAAAGATTCATTTTTTAGTATCTTAAACCAAACACCTAAAGAATATTCAAAACCATAGATAAAGCGTTTTCCAATGAAAACGTCAACTATTTGACAAATGCAGGAAAACAGAAAGTAAAGACTAAAGACAAACAGACTGGATCATTATGTGATGACAATATGACATCACTGACATGTATCAGTACTTCCACTCTGTACCTATTGTAGGTATAAGGAGGAAAGGATTCAGTACTCCCTCCGTAACATATTAATGGCAAAGATTTGACATTTTTTCTCTCTACTTTATGTTAAATTGTTGCCATTAATTTGTTACGGAGGGAGTAAAAGATATATGCACAGAGCGCACACAGCACACACAGCGCGTCCACACACACACACACATGCGTATATGGGGACCCTCTCTACATCTTCGTCACCCATTGCCATTGCTTCTATAAAAATCTTCCCCCAAATTTAACTGAATGCTTACAAAACTAGTCGAACGATTTATCAAGATGTATCGATGTAGTGGTTATGAGTCTTTTAATTGCATCATAGTTACAAACAACGGAACCATTCAGATTGCATCATAGTTATAAAAAAGGAACCATACAGACCTCTAAGGTTTACTTCTTTTCAGCCAGATCAAGACTTGATTCCCTTAAGGAAACCTCAATATACGATTTCACCACTAAACTAAAATGACTTAAAATGAAGTTTTAGTCCCTGAAGAGGCCCCCCTCAACAAACTAGGATTTGGACGGAAAAGAAAGAAAGTGGAAGGAAACATTTTAGGCACCCATGTTTGTTAAAATTTTAAGTGAAAGGAAACGGAATGAATTGAAAGGAAACATTTTTACCAAAATTTTTAGTCTTTCTTTCCTTCCAAAACTGGAGGAATTTGGGAGGGAACTAAAAAGAGCAAATTAAACCAAACACGGAAAATAAAATAAAAAATTACTTTTCTTTCTGTTCCATACTTCCATTCTTTCCCCTTTCCTACTCTATCTTTACTAAAACAAACCAAAGATGCGGTAAAGACAGTAAAGTGAGGCACAGTGGCAAACATTCAACTCCCAGAATTTTTGCTACTAACCGAAACACTTGTGTCCCAACTACTTTGGGAACCAGAGCAAATTAATAACAACTCATCCCATTTATCTTAGAAAACCAATTAGGCAAGCCTGCAGTCCCAGATGATGAAGAGAACGATTATGAGAACCACAATTTAGCAACAACAAGACTTTAAGGCTCCGTTTACTTGGTGCAATTACATTTTCAATGTGAAATGATTTTCATGGAAAATAATTTACAACTATCATATAAGAAAAAAGATGGAAAATAAGAAAAATGAAAAGGAAACTAAAGAAGTAAGGAAATAGTTTTCCCTCCATTTTGAAGGGAAAATAGTTTTCCATGAGAATTTTAACCTATGGAAAATAAAATAAAAAAATAAAGGAAAATTGTTTTATGGGAAAATGTTTTAAGCCATAGTAAAGGACCCTAATTCTCATCCAATCTCACATTTTCAGCAGATTTTAGCTTACCTAATGCTGAATTAGTTTATGACATAGTACATTAGTACTCCTTTTTTCCCCTTTTTTTTTTTATTTTTTTTGGATAGATATCAACATAATAGTACTCAAAATGCTTAATTCAATCAAAATTTCTATATATTGACCAAATGACTCATCTTCGAAAAATTTATACTAATGAATATTTCTCTAAGCCATGAACTGAACATTAGTCTCACAGTCAAGAAAGGAAAACCTAAATTGAGAATCCACAATTTGTAGAAAGGGAATTAATTACTGGAACAAAATTATAAAATTGAGCAAGAACTAAACTCAGAAACAATTGACAAATTGCACAAGCAGGTAAGCAATGAAAAGTGTGATTAAATTGACCTCCTCGTGAATGAATGCATAATAATGCAAGAAATTCACGGTATCGATCAAACAATTACTACACGCGTATATGAAACATAGCCATAAGGGAATATCGAAATCAAAAATTCACAACCAATTTCACCCTACTTTAACCATGAAAGAACAAAATGAAGATAGAGGAAGTGAAAGAGTAATGGCTCGTTCACATTAGCTGAATAGAGCTGAACGGAACTGAACTGAACTGAATTGAACTGAACTGATTGAACTGAACTGAACTGAATTTAACTGAACTGAATAGAAGTGTATTAATTAAACTAAATAGAGATAGAACTGAACTAAACTGAACTGAATATAAGTAAACAAGCCCTATGAGGGTAAACGCGAATTAAAGAAAATTGTACATACCCAGGTGCCACTGCAAAAATGCAAATATGTAAGTCATGTTTGTAGAACGTCTTTTTTGTTTTTTTTTTTTTTATCATGCAAAAATGGCTCGTCTTTTTTGTAAGTCATGGAGAATTAGAAAGAGTATCATGATGAATTTGAAGACTGAACTCTTTTGGGCTAATTTGAATTTAAAGCGCGTCCGGAGTAAAAGTTTTAAGGCCCTGTCTTTTGAACTTAAAAGCTACAATAACTAGATCAGATCAGACTTAGTCAAATCAGATCAGATCAGACATTATTACTCTTTATTATTATTATTATTATTATTATTATTATTATTATTATTATTTCGAACATTGTTTTTCCGCTCGACATTTTCCGACGACGGTTTTTGAACTGACTTTTTCAGCGTTGCTTATTCGGCCGACTTTTCCGGTTACGATTTTCGGGATGACTTTTCCGGCGACGATTTTCGGGACGACTTTTCCGACGACGGTTTTCGGAATGACTTTTCCGGCGATGATTATTCAGTCGACTTTTCCGGCGGTGATTATTCGACCGACTTTTCCGGCGACGATTTTCAAGCCGAGTTTTTCGGCGACTATTTTCCGGGCGACTTTTCCGACGACGGTTTTCGGACTGACTTTTTCCAGCGGTTATTATTTGGCCGACTTTTTTGGCGACGATTTTCAAGCCGCGTTTTTCGGCGACGGTTTTCGGGAAGACTTGTCCGACGACGGTTTTCGGAATGACTTTTTCGGCGGTGATTATTCGGTCGACTTTTTCGGTGACGGTTTTGGAGTCAGATTGAATGAAGGGTTTGAAAAGAATAAAAAGTAAAATACTGAAGAGATGAAATGAAACGAGCTTGAGGCTTTGGGCTCATTAAATTTTTGTCCCTGATAGAAATAAAAATAAAAATAACAATAAAAATATAAATATAAATATAAATATAAATATAAATATAATCAAATCAAATCAGAAAAACTCAAATTGGATCAGATCAGACAAACTCAAAACAGATCAGACCAGATCAGTCCTAAAGAACAGAGCCTAAATTCCTCCCAACATGCTTGCGGCAGGGATCGAACTGTGGTTCTCCCTACCAAGTCTAGCCCCTGCTGGCACCACTACACCAAGACAATGTTGGTAGACCTATGCCATTAATAATTATATAATTTATATTGTCAAGAAAGCAAATGATACGAAGCCGCAACTAATCGTGAATCAGAGATTATGGATAAGTGAGTGAGGGTATGGAAAATAATCTACATAGATATTTCTTTATTGGTCCTTAATGCGCACATAAGATTAATCTAGGTGGTTATTATTTAATGCACACATAGAACCTAATATTTAAGTGAAAGCATTAGGTCAGACGGTCTGACCAAATAATCTGGTTAGACGACTGACCTTTATACCCACTTATAATAGTGAAAAATTTCGAGAGGCTATAACTTTGCGCTTAGGTGTCGGATCAGGGCATATAATATGTCGAAATTGATTAATTTTTCGAGACGAACGCAGTTGCAAATCCCCGGGGATTTGGCCACCGGAAATCGTCAAACGAGGCCTCTAAAGGCCTCAAAATGCAAAAAAAGTATCCAGGTATATTTTGTCCAAGTTAGTTACAAAATGTGTCCAGGTTTTACATATTGTGTCCATGTTTAAAAATGTTTCCAGGTTAACAATATGTATCCAGGTTTGTCCAGGTGTGTTCATATTTGTTCAGATTTATCCATGTTTGTCTAGATTTGTCCAGGTTTCTCTACATTTGTCCAGGTTTGTCCACATTGGTCCAGGTTTGTCAACATTAGTCCAGGTGTGTCCAGATTTGTTCAGGTTTGTCCATATTTGTTCAGGTTTGTCCACATTTGTCCAAGTTTGTCCACATTAGTTCAGGTTTGTCCACGTGTGTCCAGATTTTTCCAGTTTTGTTCATGTTTGTCTAGATTTGTCCAGGTTTGTCCACATTTGTCTAGGTTCAACAATATGTGTCTAGGTTCAACAATATGTATCCAGGTCCAACATTATGTCACCAGGTTTAACATTATGTCCAAGTTTAACATTTTGTGTCCAGGTTCAACCATATGTGTCCATGTTCAATAATATGTGTCTAGGTTGAGTAAGACTGGTCTGACGGTAAGCTTACTGTCAGACCTGTCCGACACAATACCTTCTCAATATTTAATGATCACTTTTTATTTAAGAGCGTATTAAATTACTAAGGTCGGATGCCTGTTTTATCTTTTTAGACGTGATTAGCACACATCGGTCTTTTATCCTAAGCGTGATACTAATTTGTAACGACCCGACTTTTTAGAACTGTCGATTTACGAAGGAAATCGACAAATGGATCATTACTAAGCATAAACGTAACAAAAATAACATATTCTAAATACAATTGATCTTTTATTAATTAAAGTAATAACTACTAGTCTCAAAATCCAAAAGTAAACTCTAAAGTACATATTGAAATGTTGTTTAATCTCAACAAGCCGGGATAAATACTTGATAAATAAATAGATAAACATAAATAGACTCTGGGTTCACTAAGCTAATCTCATCACATCTCACAACCCGATCCATACGAGCCCACTTATGCGTCTACATCATCACCTGAAATGGGGGGGGTCCACCGTCAGTGGCGAGTAACTAGGCTGTCCCGCTTAAATGAGGGACCGCTAACCACATAATAGCATAGAATCTTACATGAAAACCGTACACAAATGTATAACATCTCATACAAAAATTACAAACAGGATACGTATAAAAATGCGTACAAAAATACGTATAAAAATAGGTATACAATACGTATAATAAGACCTGCAAAATACGGTTATAAATACGTATATAAATACGTATAAAAATACGTATACAATACGTATAATAATACCTGCAAAATACGGTTAAGAATACGTACAACATACAGGTTCACATACGTATACACAAATACATACCACATACGAATACGTACTCATTCTTATACATACAACATACATTTACAATACATACGACGTACTTATACTTATACAGACGTACACAGCGGAAGACTTATACTATTCATAGTACGTTGCATTTCATTCTTATCTTATATTATAAATATACATATAACTTAGTTATCATTATTTCATAATATATCATACTTCATCATATCTTGACTTCATAAAATAACTTATCATATATCATATATCTTAACTTCTTAGCGGACCGGTCTTTATAGCTCGTAGTAAACCTTTGCGTCCACAACTTTCCTAAAACATGCCGGGGTGAACCTTTGCGTCCCACCCGTAGCCCTCCTTTGCGAGAACTAAGCCTAAGCTATGGCCATAACCCCTAAATAGCCCTCCTTTGCGAGAACTACCTAGACGACTACATATCCTAGAATCAAGAACTGCGCAGATACCGCAGTTTGGCAGTGGCAACGACTTAACCCGATTGATAACCTTTGCGTTATCGCGGGGGCGTCCTATCTTATTAACCCGATTGATGACCTTTGCGTCATCGCAGGGGCGACCTTAACTTATTAACCCGATTGATGACCTTTGCGTCATCGCAGGGGCGACCTTAACTTATTATCTTTCTTATGCTTGGAAGTACTAGGTGACCGTAATCGGGAATGAAATGTTCGAAGTCCCAGGAAAGAGAGGTGCGGCACGTATATTGGCCACCTTAAATACCAAGTCTTTCCTAGCCAGAGATCGAAACAAATCGATTACCCTTTTACTCTGTTTCCTTTCCTTCCCTATTAATATCTTATTATACTTTCCTTCCTATTGTAACTTATCCCTACTGACTTCATTTAATAATAACAATGATAATAAATATTATGGTGACAAATATAATAACTATCCCTGAAGTCCTTTTATTATTATTATGTTACAACTTATTCATTTTGTCATATTATTATTACCCTTCATATTACAACCTATCCCTGATAGTTCCTTTAATAAGTAATAATTATAATAATTCCTAAAATTACTTCCTAATATTATTATAAATCAAAAATCAAACTTAAATTGATCAAAACAAAATAGGACCACACGACATTTATGAATAATCAGAATTAATTCTTTAAAACAATTAAACACAATCATCTATAATTAATCAATTAAACTTAATAATTAACAAATAAATCATACTTAAACATTAAATCATCAAGATCAATCAAGAACAAGATCAAAAGTTAATCCTTTAAACGTATAACATCACACGGAAATTATAGGGCCAAGATATATCAAGAACATTTCAAGAATTAAAGAATAACATGTTTTAATAATTTAATCACACTATTTTACACAATCTGATTTTAAAGAATTAAATTAAAAACCACTGTTAAAAGGTCTCGAATAATCTGAAAATTTTGATGGAAGCTAGATATAGGTTCAAGGTTTAACATGCATAAATTTCGTCCAAAAATAACGTCATTTACTATTTTTAAGTGATTTTATAACTAACAAATCAGATTAGGCTGAATTCAGTTTCAGATTTTTCTGCCATAGCAAACGATCTTTAAAAATTACGAAAATTTAACAAAAGCTGTAAAACACTATTACTGACTTCCAGATGAAATTTCGTAGCCATTCAAATTGATTAGGTGTCTCGAATAATTCGTAAACTAAATCTGGACAGTTTTACCGGTTTGAAAGATTAAATTATTATAAGCAATAAAAGGACGAATTTTGCCACGAAATAAATCATGATTCATAATGAAACAGTAAAGAAACTTCCAAGAAAAATTCATCAAGAAATAATAAGATTTGATTAATTATTAAACAATTAAAGATTTCAAGAAACTACATAAAATGATCAAGAAAATTTCATAATAATTCATCACATGGTTCGAAATTCTTAACCTTAACATGATACTAATTCCTTTAATTTTCCTAACCGTTTTCATGATTTAATCCTAATTAACTATGTAATTAACTAACCCAAATCTAAGAGGAAAAGTCTAGTTACCTTTAATCGCTAAAAATCCAAAGAAAAATCACCACTTTGGTGATGGAGATACACGGCCAAGAGCAAGAAAGAAGAGAGAAAATTTTAGGGTGCTTGAGGCTTTTGCAATTGATTAAAGAATACTAATGCTAGCCCTTACCTAAGTATATATAGAGAAAGAAGGAAAAACAAAACAAAACCCTAATTAGCTAAGGGGGAGCCGAATATGGAGAGGAAGAATAGGGAAAATTGGGTGGACTTAGTTAGGTAGTTTTAGGCTAGGTTTGAATTAGTTTAGGGTTTTAAAATATTATTTAATTTAATTAACTTAAATAAATTAATCAAATTAAATCTAAAAGAAAAATAATACTTGGCCCAAATAACAAGGGAGGACCGGCCAAGTTATAAAAGAGGGGAAAGATTGGGTCATTGGCCCAATTTGAGAAAAAGAGAGGAAAAATAAAATAAAACAGTCCAAATTAATTGGGACTTTTGGACTTAGAATAAATAAAATAATATTTATTACCCGCGAAATTTTCTGGCCCTAAATTTCGGGGTATTACAAATTGGAATGAATTAAGATGAGATATATGGATAAAATAATAAAATGCAGGAAATAAATGACGATAAATAAATATGGGCTAGTGCATGCACACGAAAATAAATAAATAAAGCGCAAATAAATAACATATTAAGAGCTTAGAGAATAAAATGACATGAAAAAAATAGCAAATAAAACATGAAATGAACACAAAATAAAATGAAAAGGAAAAGGAATTTTCGAAAGTTTTTAGGAAAATAAAGGTTTTTAATGACAATACTTTTGGAAATTTTATATGATAATATGGGATAAACAATTAAACATATAAATAAAAGACACTTTAAACATAAAATTAATATGCAATATAATAAAAGATAAAAATGCGGAGATAAAAGACATGACATGAGATACGAAAATAAAAGGAAAAATGGAAATAAATAATCCCACCTTTTGAGTGTCCGCTCAAAATAATCCCACCTTTGCTTTATTTCAAAATAATCCCACCTTTCCACCTAGTCTGCTCAAAATGGACCCAATTAATTTTTGACCGATTGTAGGAGGTATCCTTCAAATTTTTATAGGTCACCCTCTTCAATTATACCGTTGGCAATAATTATTACCACTTCCCTCTTTAAAAACATCATTCATCCTAACTCAAGGTATCCACCTCTTCAATTATACCGTTGGCAATAATTTTTATAGGTCACCCTCTTCAATTATACCGTTGGCAATAATTTTTATAGGTCACCCTCTTCAATGATACCGTTGGCAATAATTTTTATAGGTCACCCTCTTCAATTATACCGTTGGCAATAATTTTTATAGGTATCCACCTAACTTCCATACTTCATCTCTTTGTTTTTTTTTCTTTGAAATTTTTTAGGGCTTGCTTCTTTAAAGCTATGGCTTCCTCCAACTCAAGGTCATCCTCAAGATCTGTTTCTTATGGAAATTCGTTACCTGTGTTGTTGTGCTATCATGGTCAAGTTGCTCCAATAAGGATCGTTAGCGTGGATGGGCCAACTCGTGGTAGGTGTTTCTATGGCTTCTCTCACTGGCCTGTAAGTAAGGGTTAGGTTATGTTTCTTTAATTTAAACTTAAATTGCCCAAATTTGCTTGAAATTAAATTTTTTTTCGAATTGAAGTTAATTTTTTTTTTTTGGTTGGAATTACAGAGAACTTGGCTTCTTCAAATGGGCGGATGTTCCTGATGAAGTTAGGGAATTGCAAGAAAGAGTAATTGAGTTGGAGGAAGAAGTGAAGTACTTGAAGGACGTGAAGAGGAAGTTGCAGGATGATCTTCAGGAAGCTACTCTTGAGAATGTCACTACCAGGGAGCAGTTGTACACTGCTGCTGCTGATAAAAAGTTCATGTTTTATCTAGTTCTGTCTTGGGTTTTTTTTGCATTCATGTTCTTTTTAAAGAATTAGGTTTTATGGTTTAGGGGATGTTGAAGTTAGGGGGGCTAGCTGATGAAGTTAATATATGTAATTGACTAATTATGATGTATGTATGGTATTAGTATGGTGAATGATGATTGTAATAGGTTCTTTAGAACCTGATTTTGTATATGTATCATTACAATCATTTTAATATATATTGTGATGGGATTAGTTGGAATCTATCGTTTGATGATTATGTAATTTACAATCATTTAAGTTCATAGTGAACTTAAGTTCAATACATTAATAAGATAGTAGGTTGAAAATTATAAAAGTCATAGTTGCACACAAGTGCAATACATTAATAAGATACTAGGTTGAAAAATACAAAAGTCATAGTTGCACCCAAGTGCAATACATTAATAGCAAGTTCAATACAGAAGCCATATAGGCACTTAACTTCAATACATTAATAGCAAGTTCAGTACAAAAGCCATATAGGCACTTAAGTTCAATACATTAATATCAATTTCAATACAAAAGCCATAGAGGCACTTAAGTTCAATACATAAAAAACAAGCCATGCTCAGGGGCTTGAATGTTGTGTGAAAGTGTTTGCAGCAACTGATCTTGTAACAGGGGAGGGGCCACTTCTTCCTGGCATCTGTATAATAACAAACCAAAAGCAACATTCTCATTAAGTTTGAAAAAGTACATAACAATTGTTGAAGTTAGGGATGCATTCGAGTATTTACATTAGTGTATGCAGATCCTTCACCTCCTATAAGCACCCCAAAGCCTTAGGGTGATTGCATTTGTCTACCCCTTCCTCTTCCACTGCCTCCTCTGCCACTTCCAATGCTTCCTCTGCCTCCTCTACCACCAGTACCTCTTCCTCCAGTATTTCCATCACCTCTGCCTCCTCTGCCACCACCTCTTCCACCTCCAATGCCTCCTGTATTACCACTAGCTCTGCCACCTCTGCTTCCCTTACCTCCCCTTATGACCCTGCCACCTCTTCCCAGTCTACTGGGCTCTGCTGTGGCACTATAATGTGTAGTGGAAGGCCTTGGATCATATTGTTGTGAAGTTGAGGAGCTTGGATCAGTTGGTGGTGCACCTCCACCATCTTTCCTTGGTCTGCCCCTTGGTCGTTTTTGAGGTGGTTCTGGCTAAACTGGAGGATCTTCCCTCAATGGGCATTTTCTTTTGTTATGGCCCTTTGAGTTGCATAATGTGCATGTCATTTGCATGCCATGTTTGGTAAGCTTCCCTTTCTTCTTTGGCTCCTCCCATGGAGTTTTCCTTCTATTCTTTCTTGGCCTTCCTGGTCCAATTTTAATAGGAGGAGGGTCCACTGGCAAGTCTTTCTTTGGCCAATGCCTTTCTCCATCCAATGGTGGGATGGAAAAAGAATAAGACTTCAAATAAGTCTCCCTAGTGAAGTGTGGATCCACAAATTCTTCTGTTGTTTTGTGACAGAAGAATGCAGCTGCAATAGCATGATAATATGGGATGCCAGCTAGGTCCCACTTCCTACAAGCACAAGTTCTTGCTTCTAGGTTGATAGTCAAAGTGTCCAAATTGTGATTCACTTGGAACAGATTGTTACTTGATGGTAGTACAAGACATTTGCTAGCCTTGTCCTTTTCCTTTTCAAGCTTGACTTGAATTCTTGGGCATATTTGAGCTGTTGATTTTTCCATGTCTTGCCTCTTTTCCACAAGCCTTTGCATTAGTGCACCTCTGATGTCCTCAAGCATATAAATGAAGTGTTTGCTTCTGTAGTTTATGATGTAACTGTTGAAGGTCTCTGCCATGTTATTAGTTATCACATCAGCCTTGCTTTCAGTAGAGAGGAAAGCTCTGCAGAAGCACTTGGGGTTGTATGATTTAAATGACTCTGCTGCTGCATAATCTATCTCAGCCAGCTCATTCAGTGCATCATCATAGTCTGCTTCATTATATGCCCATGCTATATTCCAAAACAACAGCTTCATGTTGTCCCCTTTGAAGTCCTTGTGCCACAAGGCAAATATGTGCCTATGCTCAGCCTTGGGGAACACAACACTCACACCAGCAAGTATACTCTAATTAATCACAAAAAAAAAACAAATTAATAACATTATCAAGTGATAAATAAGTGAACAATAAGACCAAGATTAATGAATAATAAGTGGTAGTACTTACTACATGTTCATTTGATATCACCACAGTTCCACTGCCATCACCTAAATCTAGGGTCTTCTGCAAGTTCTCAAAGAACCATTGCCATGAGTCATTATTTTCCCCCTCAACCACAGCCCATGCTATGGGGTACATCTGATCATTACCATCTCTACCCACAGCTGATAATAATTGGCCACCCAAAAAGGTCTTCAAAAAGCATGCATCTGTGCATATAACCTTTCTACATCCCTGCTTCCAACCTTCACTTAAACCCTCAAAGCATATAAATAGTCTTTGAAAAACAGGTGGTGGTGTTTCATTCTCCACCATGGTAACTAGTTCCAGTGAACTCCTAGGACTTGCCAACTTTAGTGCCTGTAAGTACCTACCCAACTTATTGTAATGGTCCTTCATTGACCGGTGTAACATTTTATGTGCATAGTGCTTGACCTTGTATGCAAAATCCTTGGACACAATCACCTTGTATGCTACCCTAATTGTCTCAATAATGTCATTAGCAGGCCAATGAGGTTTGGCCTTAAAAACCTCAAGAAGTTGCCCAACACACCATGGGGACTTCAATTGCCTATTTTTTTTCCATTGTCTTGACACAAGTATGTTCACCTTCCACACTTTTCACAACAAAAGTAGCCCTTCCTGACTCCCAGGATGACCAAAGCCTGAAAGGACAATCACCAAGGCATTTGACAGCTATCCTCTGTTGCCTTGATTTGTTGCTTACAGAAATTCTCAAGTTCCTACCTTGGTGAATTGCAAACTTAGCTACTGCAGTCTTAAAAACCTCCCTTGTAGGAAACCTTTGTCCAACTTTCCATTTAAAATTTTCCCAATTAGTGTCCTCCCCAACTATCAAATGCCTTTGTGCCCTTCTCTCTTCTCTGCCCTCTTCATCATCACTAGGGTCAGGTGTATGAATGTCATCCTCAGACACTTCATAATCTACTGAGGTGCCCTCTGCATTGTGTAAATCTAACCCAACTAGTTTCTCATATCTTTGTGAACCCAACCTTCCTTCACCCGCCTCTTGAATCAACTTCTTGTTTAGTTCATGCAGTTTATGATTATGCCCCCTAACTCTTTCTCTTGCAACAGTAGCTTCATCATCAGTAGTGTCTATATCCTCAACATTGGCAACATTTGCAAGAAACTCATCATCATCTTCACTTTCACTTATCCTAAAATCTTCCTCTTCTAAAGAAACCTCTGAACCACTATCCTCAACATCATCATGTTCATCTTCATATTCTGGATCTACCTCTGAACCACTATCTTCACTTTCATATTCAGGCAGTAGGTCATTCAGAGGCACTAGGCTATGCTCCCTGTTTTCTTCCCAATCATAATCATGTGGAACCTCTGTCCTGTGAAAATCACACTCAGGCTGTTGTATGTGGACAGCGGATGAATCTTAGCTTTGATTTTTTAGTGCTTCATGTAAAGGAACAGTAGAGGAGTATTGGGTTGGATTTGGTTCTGTTTCAGTCAAAGGAGGTGCTTTGGTTAATGGAGTAGGTTCTTTGGTTTGTGTAGGTGAAGTACTTTGATGATGCTGCTGATTATTTAAAGTGCTAGGGGTCACATGTGAAGCATCAAAAGATTCTTTTGTTGACTGCATATGCCTTGGGCTTTTTCTGATTTGGCTTGGATGGGGTGGGCCTCGTTTTGGGGTCAACTTAGGTGGCCTACTATTATTTTTTTCTTGAGTGGAGGGAATTGAATGTGGTTGGCATGGCATGCTTTTCCTTAATTCAGTAAAAAATGCATCATCAACATCTAAGGTCTCAAGTTTGTCCACTGTATGGACCACATACAAGTCAATGGTTCTATACTTCAACACAATCTCACCCATCTCCCTAACCTCACTGTCATTATAAACATGCTTTAGTCCATCTTTCAAACCACACCCAGGAATCAAGTAATATATCTTCTCTATGTTCCTATAATCACCACACTTTTTAACCAATTCCTCAAAATACCACCAACACAACTCATCAGGATCCACAGAAAAAGTCCTAATCTGCCCACCCAAGTATATTAAACCATGACTTGATTCTTTGAACAACCCACCATGCATGATAAAACTTCAATGTCACAGTCTCTTTCATGACTTTAATTAATCTACAAAAAACAATTATTACAACATATCATCACAAATTCAACACCAAAAAAACGCTAAATCTAGCAACATTAAATTTGATACAAAATGGAACAAAAACCGTACAAATTCACAATTACAATTCAGAACATCAATTAACATATGAACGAACTACATTTCAAATATACAGGAAAAAAAAAGCAAGAAATCATCTCAATACTCGAAGCTTGGTGGAATCGATTGTACACAATTGTGGGAAAATGGTGGGGATCGCAGTTCAGCTTGAGAAAATCTTCTTAACACACCCTAGCAACAGTTTTTTGCAACAAACCCTAGAAATTGTGCGAAAATGGTAGAATTTTGTGAGCTTGAGAAATTCTTTTGCAACAATGGCGGATTTTTGGCTTGAGGAAGAAGAAGTCAGTAAGGGATTTGTTTTGGGAGAAGGGTGCCTGTAGTTTTGGAGGGTAATGGGTAGTTATGATGTAATTAATGAAAATTGTAACAACCCTGAATTTTCCGATATGAAAATAATAGTTATCACCTGAAACAACAGCTCAGAAAATCTCAAGGTAGTTATGCCGCGATGACTAATTATAGTCATCGCAAGGCTAGTGGTTCTACCTGTAAACTAATAATTAAAAGATTAATTAACTAACTATTACAATCCAACATAGTAAACCAAAAATAGTTATTGCAACCCAATGATAAATTCTAAGTATAATTAAATGACAGCGGAAGCCTTCATAAAGCCTAAAATCCAAAAGGGGTGATCGCACTCTTTAACCCGACAAGCCGAACACCATCAAGCCCCTGCACATTGATCATTGTAATATCAGCCAAAGGCTGAGCAAGATTTCCTACTTTAAATAAACAAAACTAACCAATGTGCAGGCAAGACATATAGGAATATCTTGCAAATCCATTTCAATGCTGTATAGGGTTAAATAAACAATATAAATAAACTTTAGATCAAACCAGAATTTACTTTCGAACAGACTTGTATCAAACTTTCTTTCTTTCTAAAACTTTATATGATCAATACAATAATAATAATTTCGAAACCTTGTGAGTAGGAAGCAACATTACTGAAAAGGTCTAGTGAACTAGCTAGGCTCACCAAAAAAGAACACCAAAGCCCCTAGTATGCATACCCCTTACATGAGACGTTGTTAACTTAAGAAGGAAGACAATTGGCAAGAGTATTGATCAACATACCCCCGACTACTAAATATAATGGTTGAGACGAATGTTAGCTCAACATGCTTCCAACTCGGAGAATACCGCTTACCGGCAAACCCCAAACTTTAGAAATATGAAAACTCTTAAAAATTGAAAAAAAACTTGCTCATGCTCAAAATAAATCTCAAACTAAATAATATAGAGGAACTTCCTCTTGATAAAATAAATCTCAAACTAAATAAATATAGAGGAACTTCCTCTTGATAAAATAAATCTCAAACTAGTCTCATTGAGGAACTCCCTCCGAATAATATAAATCTTCAAATTTTCATAACTTCTTTCAAAATAAAACTTTAATAATAATATTTTCAATTCAAATAATCAAGCTTTATAAAAGGGTTTCACAATGTAAGTTCTCAAAACAAATCCAACAGTATCAATCAAACACATATAAAATAACTGTACAGGTTTAGTAAGAAATCTTACTTGTCAGCAACAAAATATAAATTAACCTCAAATGTCAAGTCAAAAAGGTTCCTCTATAAACCCGCGATCTACAATATATAGTAATACAATATGAGCCAAGTACGGTGTACCTAAAGTTGACTCTAGCTAAAACAACACACTAACAAAACTTAGATAAAATTTAAAGAATATACTCTATGAATCTAGACCGTAACAATAAGGATTATTATCATGGTATCAATAATTAAACTTTAGGAAGTAATAATGATTGATAATTGTTGTCAATCAAAGCAATATTTCATATTCCAAACATACCTCTGCTTAATACGTATGGTACTTAATAACAATGTAACATGGAGCACATAAACACTACTCAACATTGGTAATAAACAATTAGTATTGTTTACTTGAGTGGATAATCAATCTCTAAATTTGGGAGTAGTCACATCATCTAACCATGTACAATTTTGACATATCCATATAATTGAAAGCAAAATGAAATTATTTCAAAGAATGATATAATAATTAAAGAACTTAATATCAAGTATTATCAAGTATTCAAGTATGCTAAGTGTTTTGAATTAAAAAAAAAAACAGATTTGAATGAACTATACATATTTGAAATAATAAACCATTTCCCAAATCAATAGCTCAAAACCCTAACTCAACAAAACCCCAAAATTCAAAAATCAACAAAATTAATTAACATAAAGCTCAAACTTATATATGAGACTAAAACTTACTTGAAATAAGAAGGTAAATTAACTCAATAAAGATCCGAAAATCTCCAGTTCGATCCGGTTTTTGACAAAACACAACCCAAAGAACCCAAATTCCTCCTCTTTGAAACACCCACAAAGCTAGGAAATGGTAAGGAGAGATGAATGGAGAATTATAAGTTATTAAGATTGGAGTGGTAATCCAAATGGAGAATGAAAATAAATATAAAAAAAATAAAAAAATAAAAAAGAAGAAAAGGGAGTTGGAGAAGACGAACCTGCGGCAACTTAGGAGAAGACTTTGCAAAGAAACTCACTGACTTTTACTTAGGTTATACTCCTCTTTTTTTTTTTTTTGTCTTTATTTATTTATTTATTATTATTTTTTTTTCAAAATATCCTTTGCTTTACTTAACAAATTGTCTTTCTTAATACTTAGGGTACCTGATTAGAGGTCTAAAAACTATTGATCACTTCTAAATTCAAGGTGGAAAATAATATTTTTAATAAAAGGAGATATAAAATTACTTTTATAAAATTATTTAATGTAATTATTACTAAATAGATGATGTAAATATACGGGGTGTTACAAAAATGCTTTGAACAGATTTACCTAGACAACAGGTTACAAGTCATTGGGTCCATTTTGAGCAGACTAGGTGGAAAGGTGAGATTATTTTGAAATAAAGCAAATGTGAGATTATTTTGAGCGGACACCCAAAAGATGGGATTATTTATTTCCATTTTTCCAAAATAAAATGCACATATAGGCTCCGTTTGTTTTGATGGAAAACACTTTCCTGAAAAATGATTTTCCTCCCTCTTAACATTTTCCTTTGTTTGTTTTGGAAAGTGATGGAAAACAATTTTCCTTGAGAGGGAAAATGTCACTTTGGAAAAGGAAAACTATTTTCCTTTTGTGGGGAAGGAATGCCACATTTTCCTTCCTACTATTTATTTCTCCCTTATTCACTCCTCCCATCTTTCTTTCATTTCTATTTCATTTTTTTTTTCTTTCCTTCACAAGTTTTCCTCTAATCAAACAAACAAAGGAAAACTTTGTTTACATCTTGTTTTCCATTGAAAATTGTTTTCCTTAGAAAATGATTTTCCATGAAAATTGTTTTCCTCCAAAACAAACGGAATCAAAATAGAGTGCGCGAAGTTAAGAAGATAACCAAGCATACATAAAGTGCAAAATAAGAAGGCATGAAGTCATATGCATGAAATCAAAAGACATAAAAGTAAACCAACAATATAAGAGATAAAGGAACAAAAGAGGTTAGAAAGAAATATAGGGTGCGTTCTTTTCAACTTATTTTATCAGGTCTCAGAATTTATCAGGTTTGAAAATATCATGTCAGATTTGATAAGTTATAATCAGGTCAAGTTTAATAGGTTATATTCAAGTCAATTAAGTAAGACATAATAAGTTATAATCAGCTTAGGTTTAATAAGTTCCACCACAATTATTATTACACAAAAATTTGTCAAAAAAAAAAAAATTAAAATTTTGATTTTGCAAAAAAAAAAAAAACAAAAAAAAAACTTTTATTTTTTTTCCAAGGCTAAAATTTTGTTGTGACATAAAAACCTTTTTGCTGTTTTGCGCCATTGAAATTGGGAGGGAAGTGAAGTTAAGAAGTGGGGGAAAATGAAAAAAATGAAAACATCTCATCGAAGTCAACGACTAAAACTTGGTGAAAACCACAAAAAGATTTTATCTCACAACAAAATTTGATGTTTGTGTTTTAACTTGCCAAAAATATAAATTTAAAAGGTCTTTTTTCGCAAAATGAAAATTTTAAAATGTTTTTTTTGGACAAATTTTAAATGATGAGTTTATAGTTCAACTTAGAATTTTGAAAGTTAGGTTAAAAATGCAAAATCTCATAATTACTCCCTCTTTTTTTTTTTTAATTTACCTACTTTTCCTTTGTAATTTTTTTTAATTTACCCACTTTTATATTAACTAAATATATTTTATCCGTTTTTAAAAAATGTAACAATCAGGGAGGCACAGACTCCTGGACAATTTTTGGTTGAATTGTGAGAATAAAATAGATAGAAATAGGAAGTAGAGTATGTTATGATGCGAGAGATAGAAAGAAAAAACTTACAAAGATTAAAATTGTTGTATTTATTTTAAAACTTCATGAAATAGAAACTGTTGCATTTATTTTGAAACCGATGAACTAAAATAGTTTTATTCTCCAACATTTATTAATTTATGGTTCCCAAATATTTTTTTTTCATACTCAATCTTACTTTTGACTAACTTGAGAAGGATAATTTAGAGTTGATCAAAAGCAGCCCGACCCGACCCGACCAGATTTTTTTTGCGGGCTTTGGGCATGAAAATTAGTCCCGAATTCGGCTGGGCCCGATTTTTATTTTTATGTGCGGGCTTTGGACACTAAAACTTAGGCTTTTTAGTTGATTTTTTAGGCCGACCCGAAAAAGCCCGAAAAGCCTGCCAAGCTAAAAATCAACTAAAAAGGCTTTTTAGTTGATTTTTTAGTTCGGGCTTTGGCCAAGAAATTTGAGCCCGAACTAGGCCCGGACCGAACCCGGCCCGTTCTATGCATGGGCTTTATTTTATGCATTGAGCCCGACCCATGATCACCTCTAGAATAATTCTATGAAAGAACTTTCTTGACGGCAAAAGGATTAGACGTCCTCCCATGCTACGGTTCCCAACAGCATGAACTGGGTGCCGAGCCGTTATTCCAATAAGCGCTTCTTAGTGGTTGTTTGGTTGGCATAGGAAGTAGAAATTACATGTATTTCAATTTTGAGGGAATTAAATTACCTAATCAAATTTATGTGAATTTTATAAAGTTGTTTGGATTGTAATATGGGAAATAAATTCTCATGGTAAATTATATTTACCTCAAATTCCTACAATTTGTGGAGAAGTGAAAATTACTAGGAATTTCAATTCCTCCAATTTACTAATTTGTCAGCCAAACAACTCACACATTATGCATTGCCTAGTGATTTTCATTTCCTACATTTTTTTATCCAACCAAACAATACCTCAAAGTAATCATCATTTATATTTTTCGCTAACTACCCATTAATTTATTAGTTTTGATGAAAACGAAGGATTACATATAAAAAAAACCAATGTATCTATTTATAACTTGTACTAAAACAAGATATTTCTTGTATCATCAAGGACATGTTAAATTCTCGATGAACATTTTCCCTCCAAAATTACATGTGACAGCAAATTTTTATTTTTTTTTATAAAAAACTAATTATTATAAATGTTGGGAATGTCACATATTACAATAAATACTTTCAATATACAACAAATGTTGTCTTGATTTTTTGAAAGACAACAAGATGAAAGAACTAACATTACAATTTATTCTTCTACCATTTACATAATGCATTTGGCTACGAATTACTTAAATTTCAAAATATTTTTTTAACCTTTCATCATATGATAATCTTTATTTAGTTCAACTATATCAAGATGTTCTAAATTAACATTAATTCAATGATATTTTATATAATACATTAATTATCACTATTTTTTATAAACTGTGCAACGCACACGTGATAACCTAATAAATAATAAAGAAAACAAATTATCCAAAGTGGTGGCTTCTTTGCACCTTCGTCTTGTGTCGTTACTCATTGGTGTCCTACTCATTTGGCGTCTTCTCTTCCTCTCTCTCTCTCTCTCTTTCTCTCATGCTTTTACTTTACTTGTTTCTTCACCGCTTTAATTATAACACCCATGAATTTCTTCTCTTACTAAATATTTTTGCTGCCACTTTCTAAGCTTCCATCCATGGTTTCATCAATTCAGCAAGGTAAAGCTCTTAATCATATTCTTCATATTTGTTTGAATTTTGTTTGAATTTCGTTTGGGGTTAGTTAGGTCAGCTTGATTTCATTACATCAATGTTTACTAAAGTGAGGGTTTCATGATTTCTGTTGTTATTTTCCATATGTTTTGCTATGTTTCTTTTTTTTGCTTGTTTGATGTTTACCTGCTCAGATTTCATTGCAGTTTGTATTGAAATCAGCTTCAAGTGATTAGTATAAAGGTCTGCTCTAGAAAAAGTTGATGCCTTAGTTTTTGTGTGACAGATTTATACAATCATAGTAAGCATCAGTGGTAGTACTTCAATTATGAATTTAGAGATGTATTCTGTTCAATTTAAGATAATTGTGATACTGGGTAGTTATTACTGGAAACTATGTCAAAATCTTGGATGGTAATTTGAAATATGTTAAAAGCTGGCTAATGGGTAAGTTCCATACAATTGGATTTCCATAGGCTAGATTATTCTTGGTGTTAGAATTTGACATATTAAGCAATGAATCCACTTATTTACATAGAAATATCTAAACTATGATTATTTATGCTATCCCTCCTCAATAGTTTGTTATGGTATGTGAAGTAAATTGCTATATTTGTAGGGTTTCATTCATGTTTTACTAAAACCTTTCTTTGTGAATTTATTGATAATTTGTGTCAAAATGGCACTGATATATTTATTTACTGATACAGTTGAACAGCCAGACTTGGAACTGGGTCATGTCACACCCACGCAAAACCGAACATCAATGGAGCCATCTCCTTCTCCATCCCCGACCTCCACTTCGGCTCCTGCCTTGGTGCTCTCCAATTCTGGCAAGCGTATTGATCAAGCAGGCAAGAAAAAGTATGTGAAACAGGTAACTGGTCGCCACAACGACACTGAGCTGCATTTGGCTGCTCAACGTGGTGATTTAGAAGCTGTAAAGCAGATTTTGGGAGGGCATATAAATTCGCAGATAGGGGAGAATCTGAGTGGTGCTGAGTTTGAAGTGGAGGTGGCTGAGGTAAGGGCCTTGGTGGTGAATGAGGTTAACGAGTTGGGAGAGACAGCACTTTTCACTGCGGCTGAGAAGGGACATCTTGATGTGGTAAAAGAGCTGCTCAAGTATGCCAATAAGGATACTCTTACTCAGAAGAATAGATCTGGGTTTGATCCTTTGCATGTTGCTGCTATTCAGGGACACCTTGGTAATTGACTAAACTTTTTTTTTTGACAAGGAAAGTAGAGTACTTTGCAGCCACACGCCTTAACCACTCGGCCAAAGTGACTTTTTTTTCTTTGTTTCTCTTACATATGTGTTTGTGTATGTTTGTGTTATTTAATACTTCGTCAGCTCCATTTTACTTGCAACATACCCTTTTGGCACACATTTTAACGAAGAGATTTAAGGGGTAAACGAACAAATTTAGAGATATAACTTTAACACCGGTATCTTTTAGTTTTGTTCTTGCTTGTGTGTAAATTATTTGTATTTTGCTCGTTTACATGCTCAAATATCCTCCTCTAAATGCATGCTAAAGAGGTATGTTGCAAGTAATATGTAGTGAAGGAAGTATTATTATTGTATCTGTAGACAAATTGAACTTAGTATAGTGATATACCGGGAGGTGAAAACAAATTTTTGGTCTAGAATTAAGGATTACAATTCGGGTGATAATGGGTTAAATGAGTCTTGTTAGGCTGCTCTTCCTGTCAATGTAAGATTGGAACAGCTTTTGAAGTCTCTACTATTGAGGAGGAGGGGGGGGGGGGTTCATTAGTGTGGCATATCTTAAGCCTCCCATATCCTGCAGTGGGAAAAAGCCTCTTAAAGGCAGTAGGGTGTGGTGGTGACAAGTTCTTTCTATCGATCATTTCTTATTAATTTATAAGTGAATTTGGTGTTGATCTTTAATAGAAATTTTCCTTGCACATTGTAGTTTCCCTCTCATTGTAAAGAGACTCCAACTCATATTTTGAACTATTGGATTTGATTTTGATTAATCCAAGTCTCTGTGTGTGTAACACCAAATTTTTTGCTTAGATACTTTAAGCTGTGCAATACCTTAATCTAGGTTAAGGTGGTATCCTCTTCTGGAAATTTGTAAAATCTGCCCTTGTCACATATATTTGAGTTGTGAAAAATAAAGCACATACCATAATTAACCATTGAGGATTTAGTTTATGGTTTTTAGATTTTGTGATACATATTGACTTGATAATTCTGATTGTGAATTGGAATTGACTTGCTCATTCATCATACCTAATTCATTGCAGCAATTGTCCAAGTGCTGTTAGACTATGATGCTGGTCTAATAAAGACAATTGGGCCATCCAATGCAACTCCTCTGATATCTGCTGCTACAAGGGGGCATACAGCTATAGTTGATGAACTTCTTTCGAGAGATAGTAGCTTAGTGGACTCTTGTAAATCTAATGGGAAAAATCCATTGCATTTTGCTGTTCGTCAGGGTCATGTGGATATTGTAAATGCATTGTTAAAAAAGGATTCAACGCTCGCTAGAAAGACTGATAAGAAAAGCCAGACTGCATTGCATATGGCTGTAAAAGGGAATAATTGTGAGGTTGTGAAAGCGCTTCTTGAGGCAGACGCAGCCGTTGTTATGCGTACAGATAAGTTTGGTAATACAGCTTTACATGTGGCTACCAGGAAAAAGCGGGCAGAGGTATTTGCTATTGTCTATGAATTTAATTTTCTACCGTTCAATGTTATACTCACTCCGTAACATATTACTAGCAACATTTTCTATTTTTGGTTGTAACATAATACTAGCAATATGCTTTCCTAATTTCATTTTATTCTATTTTTGGCAACAAAAAATAACTAATTTACATTATTGTCCTTATTCATAATAATTAACACATTACTAACACAAGTAGGCCCCACAATTTTTTTCCCAATTTTTTTTATCTACTTTTCTCTCTCTTACTTTTATCATTATAACACTTAATAACACAATTACCTTATTTCTTCTAGGAGTCCGTGGCTCCGTGCTAGTACATTTGTTGCTAGTAATTAGTTACGGAGGGAGTACTAATTTATTCCGAGGAAATAGAAGAGCTATCTGTTAATGACCAGGTTTTTCTGTTACTATTTAAGTACCACATGACAGAGTGCTCTAGGAATCTGGCCTTTTAAAACTTTATACGGAGTAAAAATTCTAGTGGAAAATTTTACTTGTCCAATATATTATTGGGATGACATTGTGAGTTTGTGGCGAAGAAAAGTAAAGAATTACCTGTCCAATATATTTATAACAACTAGCATAGTACCCGTGCTATGCATGGCTTGGAAATTTTAATATTAATTTAACTGTATAAATAGTAATGTAAAGATTTATATAATTCATTTCCTAATATAGTGACTTTAACATTATATTATAATTTTAACTTTATGAATAGCAACCTATATTAATACTCTCGTAGTTTTTTTTAATTAAAAAAACCCATACAAAATAATGAGTAATCTTTATACAAAATCTTGATTAACCCCCATACAGAACATTAAGTAACCATTACACTAATACCCGATAATTCATATATATACTACATATATAATAATTTTTTTAGTAATATTTTGATTGATATTCAATTCGATAATTGTTATGCTCAATACGGAGTATAATTTAAAAATCAAGATTAATGCATAAAAAGAAATAAATGATTTTTTTTTCAAATTATTGTAATATATGGATAAGAATAATAATAAAAAAATTGTCAGAATTCAACGAAATCAACAACAAAAAAATTGTATAAGGTGATACATTATATTTAATATAAAATGGTTAAATTTAAGGTAACATGCATAAACAAATTTTGGAGTAAATTTAAACAATTTTAGAAAGAACTTTAACCCGTAATAATCGTTATCAAATGTTAGCTAGTTATTAATTTTTAAAGGTTTGTTTTGATAAAAGAGAATAAAATTACTTTTATATGTTATGAGTTTTTTTTTTTTTTTTGAAATAAATCTCTTATTAAAATTTAAATTCACGGATTAAAAAATCTAAAACATGAAGTTTTAGATTATAATAGTTTTTGTTCTAAATACTTCTCTTTTAATATATTTTTATATATAGATCAATTATCTTATAGAATTGTTCTAATTAAACATATAGCAATAATAGAAATTCTCCATAAAAAATATACTCCATCCGTAAAGAATTAATTTCACCATTTGTTTTTTTCACGCATTTTGAGGAAACGATTTAAGGGTGTAAACGAAGGAATTAATCAAAATGATTTTAGGACAAGCAAGAATGTGATTATAA
Organism: Salicornia ramosissima; assembly: GCA_951394345.1. NCBI lineage: Eukaryota > Viridiplantae > Streptophyta > Magnoliopsida > Caryophyllales > Amaranthaceae > Salicornia > Salicornia ramosissima. The sequence goes on from OX596239.1 coordinate 14,264,209, forward strand.
GTTACTAATATCAAAATTATTTTGATTAATTTGGTCGGTTACACTCTTAAATCAATTTCTCAAAATGCGTGAAAAAGCAAATGGTGAAATTAATTTGTTACGGAGGGAGTATATATAGATTCAATTTTAGAAATTTATTTTCTCGTTTATTTTCTATGAAAAATATAATCATGCATACAAATAAAAAAATTATAATACACTCAAAATTAAAATATACAAAATGACTACATTAAGCTAAAACTTATTTTATCACAACTGTTGGGGAAAATAAAACTAAAATGTACATTTTTTTTGTTGATTTTCTAATTATTATAATCCTAAGAAAAATTGATAAATTATTATAGAGATTCTTCGAATTATATAAAAAGTCATGTTATGCATGTCAAAATAATAAATCAATAATGATACTCATTTTCCCCCACCCTCCCCAAAAAAAAGTTGCGGAATTTTTATTATGAGAATATGTATAAGCAATAAATGAATAATATATTGAAAGTAATTTTTTATCATAAAAATATATAGAAAATTAATATATGATCAAAACTAAATTACTTATAATAAAAGAATTAAGGTACAAGTATTATTTATAGAAATTAAATCACATAGTATTACTAAATTAAAGATATGTTATATTATATAACAATTTTTATTAAGGTATAAATATATTAAGATAGAATAAAAAAGTTGCTTTTTTTAGATTAAGGGGAAAGAGCGGGAAATTTTTTATTGAGAGCGCGACATGTGGCAAGATGTGGATTGAGCTGCTTCTCTTATAGTATATATATTGATGATTGCCTGGGTTCCCAAATGAAATTTCAAAATTGGAAACTTGAATGTAATTAGATATTCGTGTGACCCTAGACTTAATCCTATAGTTGAGTTGAATCTCTAGTTATTATTGGGTTGATACGTGAGGGCATAGGAAGTTTTGTTCTTTGATGAATGGAAAATTGCATTGTTGTATGGCCGAGAAAAAATAATTGAACTTTGTCTTTGGGATGTGTGTGCTTCCTACGAATGCAAAATAGCCTTTATCTTTTCCTGTAATTTTCACAAACTCTAACGCGTGCACAAAATGAAGTAAAAGGAAGAAGATTGGACATAGTATATACAACTGTGCAAGGGCTAAATTCTCGTTCAGAGGTTACAAACAGGGGGAATTGGAAAGTTTCTAATGAATGAATCCAAGGGTTAAACACATGAGAGACGGTACAAATTCGAAGGTTTTATTAGGTCAATAGATTTGGTAATATTTGTTAGATCTAGTCATCTAGATATAATCACACAATATTGTACGGCAATATTATACTTCCTCCGCTCCATATTACTGGCAATATTGAGGAATTTCACGCTTGTCAATGCACAAAGTAAACTATAAAATTCTTAAAATTATGTTTTCGTATAATGTAATGAAGTAATAATTGGTAGCCCTTATTTTTCGAAAGCCATTTTTTGAAATTAGTGTGATCTTAAAAGACTTTTGTCTCCAAATGTAATTTCCTTAATTAGTATCTCTAAATATTCAACAAGTTTATGTGCAAAAGTTTCTTTGTAAAACTTGAAAGTTGAAACTAACACAAAGCTTGAAAGTTGAAACTAACAATGTTAACTATATTGTAATACTATTTAAACTGAAAAAGTATTGAATAGCTCGAAACTGAAATATCATTGCCAATCATTTTAAACATCACTCTTACATCTGATCAACAGCCTGCCTTATTGCTTCCTGAATTTGTTAGATGTTAATTGAAGCTTCTGTGAAATCTTGTGCAAAAAAAACTTGCTGTTATTTTCTGCTGTCAAATTGTATCCAAAAGTTGATCTAATTAGGCACTAAGCTTGCAGAACTTGTAGCTGCCATAGTCTAACAGAACTTTTTCTCTTTTTCTGTGCAGATAGTAAATGAGTTGTTATCCCTTCCAGACATCAATGTGAATGCCCTAAATAGTCAGCACAAAACCGCTCTTGACATAGCTGAAGACCTTCCCCTTTCTGAAGAATCCGCAGTAATTAAAGAGTCTCTTGTTCGCAATAACGCTCTCAGGGCTAATGAGCTGAATCAACCAAGAGATGAGTTACGAAAAACTGTCAGCCAGATTAAGAAAGACGTGCATCTACAGCTCGAACAGACCAAAAAAACAAACATAAATGTTAGTGGAATCGCCAAAGAACTCAGGAAACTTCACAGAGAAGGTATTAATAATGCCACCAACTCTGTAACTGTTGTGGCAGTCCTTTTTGCTACAGTTGCTTTTGCAGCTATCTTTACAGTTCCCGGTGGTGACGATGATAATGGTAAGGCTGTAGCTTCCAAGACAGCTTCTTTCAAGATCTTCTTCATCTTCAATGCCATTGCTCTCTTCACTTCTTTGGCGGTTGTGGTAGTTCAGATCACCCTTGTTAGAGGTGAGACCAAAGCAGAGAGACGGGTTGTAGAAATTATTAATAAGCTGATGTGGTTGGCATCGGTTTGCACTTCCGTTGCATTCATGGCTTCCTCTTACATTGTTGTTGGTCGACATCACGAGTGGGCCGCCACACTCGTTACCGTTGTTGGGGGTGTGATAATGGCCGGAGTTCTAGGCACAATGACCTTCTATGTGGTCAAATCCAAGCGATCACGATCCATAAAGAAAAGGGATAGAAGTGCTAAACGAAGTGGCTCTAATTCTTTCTACCACTCAGAGTTCTCTAATTCAGAACCCGATCGATTTTATGCCCTCTAGTATCTTCCTTGCTTGCTTACATGCAACGAGGATTCAGATTACAACAAGTCTCTTGTCTGACAGTCTGACATGATTACTTTTCGCTTGAAAATTGTTACTTTTGAGCATGAAATCACAACTTTTTAGTTAAATGTTATGTCTGATGGTCCCTGATTAATTGGTGAGTAATCTTCGTAGAAGCCCATCTCAACACGTATTCAAGCCCGACATATATTAGTTAGTAATAACCATGGATTATTGTGGTTGATCATGGTTTCTCTGCTCGGTTATTCGATGATGTATGTTGGTAAGTGTTAGTAGAGCAGAGGATGTAGTTGCAACTCAAGATTGCGGTTAGATGAGATGTTGAACCCATCTTGAAACTGGTAAATATTTTTGTGTTGATTATGCAAGAATAGTGATTTGTCATTCCTGTAGGTGCTGAATCTTTGTACTGAAATATCAGTTGTATCAACTTAAGTTGTATATGAAATGTAACCTTGAGCATTGTTTCTGATGCAAACTATTCAATGGTTACTGATATATATTATGTATAAATAAATATATGTTTATATGACACCCATGGAAAATTTTGATTGGCTAAATTTACATGATATTGGCTCTTTCAAATTTCTCTTCATGAATATTCCTTCTTTTAGTTTAGATTACTAAATCAAGATTTTCTTTTCTCTGGCATCCAAACAATTGGCATTTTATTATGAAGCTGATAGAAACTAGAAAAAGTGGCTACTATATATAGGTGTTAGTAATTTTCACTTCATCCTTCAACTTGATATCGTATTACTTTCAAAATATTAAAACAATAATAATAATAATAATAATAAAAATATATAACAATAATTTTAAAATTGTAATTAAATTAAAGTATATATATATTTTTTTTAAAGAAAAATTGTTGGGATGATTATATGGGTTGATATTCTTGCTAACCTTTGCAGGTTAGGTAAAACAATATGAACACACAACCAACACAATGACTGAAAGAGTTATTAACCCATACTCATAATCTTTTACAATGAGAAAAAGGGGATAAGGAAAATTTCTCATGTACCGTTGAGGTTTAATCTTTCGAACACTTGAATGATAGATGGAGTAGCTTATCGCTAAACTACTATCATACCCTCTTGTTTACGTATTATCAATTAAACTTTTCATCTGCTTGCGTACGTAGTGGACACATCGTTGGCGAACTATGTAAATTCGGTGTTAATCCTCATCAATTATAACATAAAGCTTTGTGCTTAGAAGTTGACGATTGAGTTGTTTAACTAGTAGACTACTATGCACGCATGCACCATTTGCGTGCGTTGATATTTTAAATATATATATATATATATTACGAATTTTATATTTTGTAATATTTTCATTTTAAAAAGTTGTAATAACTTTCCATAATAAATTGGAGTAACGCAAATTGAATTTTTGGAAAATTTTGATGGGTAACACAAACTTTTTCAGAGGACACCATAACTCCCCTTGGTTTATATAATAGAGATAAAAGTGAGATCACGTTACTTCAAATTTATTTTACATTAATTTATTTTTGAGTCGGGTCAAGTCTATCGTGCTCGAAATCATTATATAATCACGCCATGTATTTTAATTCAACTTCAATAAACATTAACGGTCCGTTTGGTTGTTGGTAATAAATTGTGGTAATGGTAATGAATTTATAGTGTAATTTTGTTAAAGATGAACTTTATAATTTCCATGGAAAACAAATTTTCATTCTCAAGCTTCAATTTTCTTCTCATTTTTCATTCTCATCCATTACTATTGGGGAGGGTGGTATTTGATGGGAATGGATATTTGTGAAGAAAATTAGATAAATTGGAGCTAACGTAGCACCACCATGGAAAGGATTTTGATTTCCCTTCCAAATTTAGTTATAAATTCATTCCCATTACCATGATTTATAACCGGCTACCAAACGGGCCGTAAGGACTAATGAACATTATTGAACTTTCAAAATTAGACCAAATGAACATTCATAATCAACTTAGGGTTCGTTTACTTTAGTTGGATATAGCTGAAATGAACTGAACTGAGCTGAATACAACTGAAAGTGATATTTATAAGAGAAGGAAATTGAGAGCTGAACTGAACTGAACCGAACTTAATAGAGCTGAACTGAACTGAATTTAAGCTGAAGTAAACAGACCCTTCATCAACGTCACCATTCATTGCAGGTGGACGTTTTCTTCGGTTGAATTACAGTTTTGCTAGGTCTCTAGATGGACGTAATTAAAGACAAATGACCCACCATTGCACAATATGAGGAAAGGTCGAAACTTTAATTGGTTTGATTCTTGAAATTGAAAGTGCAACAGTTTCTTGCACGAAACATGGTTTTTAGTTCTTGCCTTTTTCTTTTACAGAATTTTGACTCTATAGATAAATAAAGGGGATAAAAATAGCCGACATCTGATGGTGGTGAAAGCTTAAAAGGATGAATTCAATGCAAAGCTCGAGCATTTTCCGAGTTCACCTTTTTTTTTCTTCTTCCCGGTTGGTTTAGTATTGTAGATTTGTAGTTGAATGTGTTGTAGTTCCTTTGATCAATCACTTACTAAAGCTTAAGAATAAAGTTCCTGTTTTTTTTAGACCGAATGAATTTGAACTGAAGTCGATTTTAGAATCATTAAAAACAGAATTGAATTGAACTTATCTAAATGAAACTAAACTGAATTTGACTGAAACTAAGTACGGAGTATAAAAGACAACAATGTGCAAATTGGTGTTATAGGAAAGTAACGCCCTGTTTTTTAATAATTAGTTTCAATCGGTTATACTTTCCTATGTAGTTGAATAGGGCGTTACTTTCCTGTAGAGCTGATCAAAGTGTCCCGGTACGATTTTTGTGCAGGCTTTGGACATGAAAATTAGGCCTGAACTTAGGCCTGGCCCGGCCCTGCTCGAATTTTAAATTTTTTTCGCGCGGGTCTTGGACATGTAAAATTAGACTTTTTGTAGACCCGGTCCGAAAAAACCCAAAAAGTCTGTCAAACCTACAATAAATTTTCGAGTTTTGGCTAAAAATTTTGGGCCCAAACCCAACCCTCTTTATGGGCTTGATTTTTTTTTTTTCATCGGTCTGGCCATGAGCACCTCTACCTTCCTGTAACACCAATTTTGCTTCATTTACCTTTTAAAACACAATTTTCACATTAAAATAACACAAAGGTGTCTACTTCCTACACACCGATTTGCACATTGTTGAATTTGAAATTTCACTATAGTTATCTCAAACTCAGTTAGACAGAAATTTTATTTCAGCTCATCTTAGCTCAACTCTTACTGAGTCTAGAGTTAAGATTAATTTAATTCAGTTTAGACAAATTCAGTTCAACTCAATCTAAAAGAATATGGCTTAAGTTCTATACTGAATTACTGATGGTCAATGAAAGGAATTTACAGAAGATGCAGTTATAAGTTTGGACCATTTATACTAAACCAAATCTTTATACTAATTTAAAATCTGTTTTTACTGCTTTACTAGTCAATCCAATTACTGATTTCTCTTAGAAAGTTACTTTCTTTGTTGGTTTCTGAACATTTTACAGTAATCAATACTAACCAGAACTGAATAGCTTTTCCAAGTTTCAATGATGATGTATGTTGAGAATATCATATATTTGAACTGTTGAACAGGATCAACCACACTGAAAACAATTGAAAGTTTGGTTGACTACTAAGGAAAGAACAACATGGAAAAAAATGGCTAATTCCCATTATTGTCATGTAACATAACATAGTGGCATAATAGTAAATAAATTGAAAATTGTTAGACACGTAACAAACTGCCACTCGTGATTTTGGCATATTTCTTTCAGAATATTTACAAATATGTCATTGTGCTATGTTTTTAAACATTTCTATTAAAAAAATGGTTAATTCTCAAAATTGCAGTGTAACATAACATAGTGGCATAATTGTAAATAAACTAAAAATTACCAAACATGTGACACACAATTAGAGATTGCAAAAGTGACACATACCCGATTACCCAACCCGAAACCTACCGGATTAAATTTGATATTATGACCCGAATTTGACCCGACCCTACCCGAATTACCCAAACGTTAAAGTGAGTAATATTGATTATTATGTCTTTTAAATGTATTTGGAGAAAACCCGACCCGACTCGAAACCAAAAGCCCTTCAGTCCAAATTGACCCAACCCGTACTCGACCCGAATGACCCGAATATCACATCTACACAATCATTCATGATTTTGGCATGCTTTATTCGTAATATTTACAAGACACCCTTTTAAACATAGCATTGTGCATAATCATACACCCTAAGTTAAAAAAAAAAAAAAATCAAATTCAAAACACAAATCAAACTCTTTATAATTTGCTAATTTTACGTAATGAACAAAAATCATATATCAAATTCATTAGATAATACAAGCACCATAGCACAAAACTTCTAAACTTTAATTAATCTCTTACACCCTTTTCTTTTTTTTCTTTTTTTTTTTATCCCTAGATTATTCATTCAATTACTTTCTAAATTAACCCCTGCAAAGACTAGTTTCATGATTAAGAGCAGCAAACCTTGAAGAAGGAAATGAATGACAACCAGCTTCACTCAATGTTTTTCTTGATCTAATTTTTGCTTTTTCAGATGATTGCTTACAATGAGCAATTGCTCCTTGAATTAATGAAGTCTCAATCTCTGAATTTGCACTACTACTTCTCTTAAGCAACTCCTTCAATCCATTTGGATTACTCCCTCCATTAATCGTCGAAGATGAAGATGAAGATGAAGAAGAAGATGAAGAAGAAGAGGATGATAATTTAGTAGTAGTAGTTGAAGAACGACGCTTAAAAGCGCCCGAAAATGATCTCCTATGGTGGATTTTCACCTCCTTAACTTCATCAACACTAATCTTCTCTTCCTTATTTTCCCTTTTGGTTTTATTACCACATGAAGAAGAAACAGAGCCAACTTCCCCTGTTTTCCAAAACAGAGCCTTAATCTTAGTCTTCAATTTCCTAGTCCAAGACTTCTTTATTTCATTATTATTATCATCAAATTGAAAAAACCCCTTTTGATTATATTCATCAGGATGAATTTCTCTGCTAATTTGACAAGATTCAGAAGGAGATGCATTGCAGGACTCAAATGGGGTTTGCCCTGTTTCTGGGGTAGTTGCTGCATTAGTACCAAAAGGAGTAGTGTAAAACTCATGATTATCATTGTTATTGTTGTTTGGATGATTGAAGAATTTTGGGGTTGAATCTTGGAGAAGTTTTTCAACCATTTGTAAGCGAGGAGGAAGGTGTAAAGGGAGCAACTTTCCCATGTAAAAGAGTTCATCAGCTGGTGAAGTTGTTGATTGTTGCTCAATATTAATGGAGGTTGAGGAAGATGATGACATTTGGAACTCAAATTCTAGGTTGTGGTGGGGTGAAGATGATGGGAGAGTGTTGTTTGAGAGTGGGAAAAAGTGTGCAAATGAGGTTACTTCCATGTCAATGTAGTCTTCTTCATCTTCATCTTCTTCTACTTCTTGCTCTACTTTGTGGTCTTGTTTATTGTATGAGTAATGGTAGTCCACAGCCATGGTTTCTTTGGTTTTTATGAAGTGATGTTGTGGTATATAGAAAATAGAATGGGTTTAAAAAGAAGGCAAAAAAAAAAAAGTTGGGATGATGCTAATTTATTATAATTATTTTTTAAAACTGAAAGAAAGACCGACTAGCCTCTTTTTATAGGGTCAGCCACCAACATCCTTTTGAATGATAAGAGAAAGACTATGATCAAAAGGTGAAACTAGTAGGTCATAATATTGTGGTTGTGGCTTAAATTAGCGAGACGATTTGCTCCTTGATTAGGTTTATGATGCCAAAATGATGGAAAGTAAAGGGTTTTTAAAAAAAAAAATAGAATAAAGAACAGGATATTACTGTCAGAAATAATGACTAGCCTCTTTTTATAGGGTCAGCCACCAACATTCTTTCAGAGGATAAAAGAAAGGTTGTGACCAAAAGGGTGAAATCAACAAGTTATAGTATTGCGGTTGTAACCAAAATTAACCAGATAATGTCTGCTTGATTAGGTTTATGATGCCAAAATAATGAAAGTAAAGAGTTTTCCAAAAAAAAAAAATAAAGGAAAGAAAAAGAAAAAGAACTGGGATTTAACTGTCAGAAATCAGAAGTATTGTGAAAGTCTGAATGCCTCCAGGTATAAAATTCAGAGCATCATGCAGGGGAAAGTTTTTCTAATTTGTGAAAATGGGCCAGTTTCTGACTCATGTGTCTTTTTTTCTTTTTTGTAATAAATTGCTAAAGAAAATGGTTATAAAATACTTGATGAATTTTTCTTGTTGTAGAATACTTTCAAATGTGGAGTCTTTGGTCCTGCTTCACTTTGAAGAGAATCCCCACTACTTGTAGAAGGTGGAAGGTCACTGTTAAGGATAGTATTAGGTTCATTTTTAAATAAATATTCCTATTAAATAATTAATAAGGAATTATATATAAAGAAAACATAGTCATGTGGGATCTTGTTAGATTCACCTCGGAATACACTTTCTAAAATATGATTTTTATAATTTTTACACTTAAATATTTAGAGATATTACGAGTCTAAGTTGTGTCTCGACAAGTGTGAAAAGTGAAGTGTTACACCTAAAAAATAGAGGAAGTAGTTACCTTTTTTAATTGAATAAGAAATTAAGTAGGTATGAGGATCAAACTTTTAGCTTCAAGGATCAGGTGTGAAGGGGAAAATAACTATTGTTCATACCGGGTATAATTATACCCGATGACTTGTTTGTAAATAAAATATATCGAGATCGGAGACATATCACATATATGCAAATTTATAAAAATATGTCGGAGGGCATATAAGCAAATATTTTTCTATAAAAGACCATTATATAATTGATTAAGTTATGACAAATAAAAATGGTATATGAATGACACAAGGTTGAATATCTAAGTCACTTATTGTTTGCCCCATATTGACTTTTGGCACTGTTTATTTGATAATTTTGACTCTCTATAATTTTATACAAAAAAGGAAAAATATAATCAAATGAGATCTCATTTGATTTAGCTCAATATATACTTTTTTAATATGTAATTTATATAATTTTTTATCACATGTATCTAAAGATATTTTCATTTAAAGTTATGTCTCGAAAAATGAGAAAAAGTGAATGGGGCAAAAAAAAGGGACAGAAAAAGTATGTTTTTTAAAAATTGAGTTTTAAAAGGTAAATGATCAAGCAAAAAAAATTAAAGTTAATGAGAGTAACCTGAAAAAAAAAAAGCCAACATCACCAAACTAGTGGCAATTAAATTTATTTAATCTTGGACTAATCTGTAAAGTCGTTGGATATCTGCATTTCCTTTTGTTCATATGGTGGCTGACAAAGACCTTGTCAGAAGTTACTCAAAAGATGAGAATGTTCCATAGACAATTATTTTTAAACAATACATACATGAAAAAAAAGGGGAAAAAAAGACTCAAGAAAGAAAGAAATATTATACTGTATTTATTTTACCTGACAAAGCATCCTATTTTATATATAGTAAAAAATTGATTTTTTTTATGTAACACTTTGATTTTGACATTATTCATCCACTTTACTTTACTCGGAATATATATTTCAAATATATAAATTTTATAATTTTTACACTTATATATTTAGAGATATAATTGACAAATTTGAAAAAAGAACTACATCTAAAAAAACGAAAGGAGTAAAATATACCATCTTTTTCTTTCTTGGAAATTAAAAAAGCCCAGGAAATTTATAATAAAAGGAAAAAAAAAGTCTGATTCTCTACACTCTACTTCTTGTGGAACATAAGCATGTTTTATTTAAATTAATTTTAATAATATAAATGATATTGCTAATAAACTTATCCATGCGTTATATAAGCATTTAATATAAATTTTAAAAGGCAAAAGCCAATGAAGAGCAAAAAAATATTAAGACTTAAAATGGTAAAGAGCAAAAAATATTAAAAATGTTGCTAGTGAGACTCAAACCCTAGTCTAGGGAAGTCTAGGAGAGTATATATAAACAATTAAACCAATTGAGCCACTAGATTTTTATAGTTTATTTTCACTTAGAATTAAATATATATATACTAGCAATTTCGGGTCAAAGGGGAGGCCAAGGCCCCCGCCATCCCCCCCTTGGCTCCGCCCCTGGTCCCACGGGATGTTTGTTAGCAATATTCTTTTTAAAAAGATGTTAGGTTTGGGTGTTGTACTGTAACAAATGCGAGAAACATAGTAAAAATTAAAAAGAACAAAAACATAAATTTATGTGGTTCACCGACAATGTGTCGACTGCATCCATAGGCAGAGAATGGAAGAAGTTATATTGATATTGAGCAATTTCAGAATACAGTAGCTACTAGAAAAACATATTAGGTCCAAAAATAATCCCAAATAAAAAAAAAACCCTTAATCCCTACCTAACAGATACTGTAAAAGTAATTTGAAGAGGGCACAAAACATATTCAAGGCATAAACTAATGTTAATTGGGTGTATATCATCAAAATCACGTGCCAATCAGTGTAATTGATGCTCATTTCATTTCAATATTTTCGTTCTAGTAATATCATCTAATATTTGGGGGTTTTCATTAGCTTTTGTCTCATACTTACTTCGTGTCTTCATCAATATTACTCGCACCTTTTAATTTATATTTTATAGAAAAAACTTGAGTGGGTAATTAAATGAAAAAATTAATAAAATCAATATCAATTTAAACACAAATAAAAGGGAAAAACATAACACTACAAAAAATTATCTGTTAACGACGGCTATACATTAATGACGGGCCTAAATCCCGTCGCTAAAATGTAACGAATATCTAACCCAAACACTATAAGAATTTAGAAACGTCTCATTTACGGGGGGATTGCGACGGGAATGAAAAATCATTTGCGACCCTTTTTTTTTAGACGGGGTCATATTTTTACGATGGGAAAAATCATTTGCGACCCCCCTTTTCTACGACAGGATCACATTTTTGCGACGGGGGTTCTTTTCGTAGATAGCATCATTTCTAGTTGTGTAAGTTATTAGTGTCAAAATTATTTCATCAAATTTGTTCATTTAAAATTTACATTTCTTTATTAGAATGCATGCCAAACGGGTATAAAGTACTACTTATATTTTTTTATGTGTTTTTTTGATAGATTGCTCATACAGGCAATATAGGCCATTATAGCCCATTGACTCCAATTTTGAGCTTAAAATACATACATACATACATATATATATATTAAAAAAAAACTTGGCCTAATGTAACCAAATCTAGAATAAAATAATTTGGCTAAGGTATAGCCTTTCCATTTTTCTACAATATTAACAGGATTCCTGGAGTGTTTTTTTGTCTTCTTTTTATTCCGTCTTTGTACACCCCAATTAGCAATATTAAATAAAAAAAATGATATGTACTGTTTTTTTTTTCCATTAAAATATATTTATTGTGCCTAACTAATCATCTACCTTTTTTTTTTATTCATGTCTAATTTTGTTTCCATTATGTGATATTGTCAATGAAGTTGTAATAATTTTGTAAGCGTTAGCAAAGTCTCGTGATAATGTCGATTCAATATCTTATTAGTCCGTTATATTACATATGTGATAGTGGCAATAAAAAATATATTAATGGAGTACATGATGAAAACAACAACAATAAAGCCTTATTCTCAAAAAAAAAATAAAAAAAATAGGGTTTGACGTACATTTTTTTTATAGGATAAAGAGATAGTAATAAAATATTATGTAGCCCTTCTGACCAGGGTAATACCTAACCTATCCTCCTCGAGAATAGTACATATTTGAAAAAGAGGAGTACATTGAATACATAGAGTAGATGGGATTAAATGTCCCACATTTGCAATCCAATCGGCCGCGCGATTTCCTTCACAATAGATATGCCGAACAGGCGAACATTGTAATTGTTGAATTGGGGAATGAAGTAGAGACTGTATTTCGGTGAATCTGTACATGAATCCGTTGAAGAAATTATAAAAATGATTTGTGTATATTCTCAATTTATCACTACATTTTCAAATTCCAATAATAATAACCTGATATCAATTTCAACTACTTTCATCCGATACCGCTTTGGTCTTCCCTTGCCCTTCACCTACTCCTTGTGTTAGTCTTTGAGCTTTCGTATAGCTGCATCACTCGATTTCCGGCTTGCATTCCAGGGTTGATCTAGTCCTAGACCCACCTAGGCTATAATATAAGCCTATGACCCAGGCCACCTTATACCAATAAATTTTTAATGAATGTATGATTTACAGTGTACTTGGGATATTGAAATTGTTTTAGCTTAGTTGGTTTTGCACATTAGTTTAACTCAATTTAAATTCTAATAAAGACTTGGTTCAAATGACATGGCTGTCAATTTTGTTAAAATTGATTTAAGATTTCTTTGTTTTGCATTTTCACCAAATTCTCCATATATAAATGTGTGTGATTATGGCCCGTCCTAAGCAAAATTTCTAGATTCGTCACTACTTGAATTACTGGTAATATCAATAAATGTTCGTGGAAATTTACAGGAAAAAAATGAGATAGATACTAAAAATCGAATAATTGTTATGAATTTATCGTAAAAATTGGCAAGAAACATCTTACGTACACGTGTCCATATAAATTCATTATCATTAGAACGTTAATAAGCAGTTGATTGACCATGGATCGTAATTGGCTCAATTATCGCCACGTTCAATGAACAAGAAACTTGGACCTACTTAGGAAGAGGACTAATAACATAGAAAAAAGGGCAAGGAAATTTAATAAAAACACAACTACATTGATGTGATGAAAAAAAAAAAAAAAAAAAGACAAGGAAGACGTGCAAACATTCGAACTTGTAAAAATTGTTAAGAAATAAAGGCAAATAATTCGCACGACTCAAATACAGTGGGTGCCGTGCTGCCGTGTGCCGTCGCACAGGGGGCATAGCAATAGAAATAGCATTAGCATACCCAAAACTAAAAGTTGCAGTCCAAACTTTTGTCACGTTTCCATTTCAAGCACAATGAAAAGCATGGTATTTGCTTTAAAATTATACTAATAGTGCTGGAAATCTTGTCTTGTCGTGTCGATTTTATTTAATTTGTGTCAATGCACATAAATAAATAGGTTGAATCCTCTAATCCAAATTCGATCAGTTTAAAAAATGTGTCATGTCAATCCGTTTATTTAAACGTGTCAACGACCTTGACCGAAACCCATTAATTTCGTGGCATGTCGGGTCTTGTCAATTTTTGCAAAATATAAATTTAAATTTAAAGCTTGCGTAATCTTGTCATGTTGTGTCAATCCGCTTACATAAACAGGTTGAAACCCCTCGACCCAAACCTGACCTATTTAATAAGAATGTCGTGTTATGTCAACCAATTTATTTAATTGTGTCAAAATCCTTGACCCATACCCACTAATTTTGGGTCATGTTCAGGTCGTGTTATCGATCTTGTCATGTCGATCATTCTTTCCAGCTCTAGTCACACTATTCAATACGGAGGCCAAATAGCCAATGGCCAAAGTACTTCGTTTGGTTCGAATTGAAAACAAACTTATCATAGAAAATTATATATGATCCTTAGATTAAAGGGGGATTGGTATTGGGAGACACTCTTATTTGTGAGTAGAATGTAGAGGTTTGTGTATGTTCTCATGATGAGAGTCAATATTAAGTAGAGCAGCGTTTTAATCAGCCCGAGAAGTTTAACTTATAGAATAATATAATGAACAAATTAAATCTAAGGTATGGTATGATAACTATTTGAGAAAGATATTAATTTAAGAATAGTTTAAGTAGTCATGCAAAAAGTTATAGAGTTAGAATAAAAAGTTATAATTTTTTAGATAAAAGTGACAATTTGACTAGAAATTTTATGCAAAATTATAATATTAAATTGCTAAAAATTATGCCAAAAAAACTTTAGGCCAGGGGTGTATGGAAAATTCGTCCTAGGTTGGGAATTATTATGAAAAAATCACCCTCAACCTAGGTGAAGATACATGGATAATCATTTGCCATTGTTGTCGTCGTGAAATCACCTTTCCAGACATTCATTTTAGTGGTCGAGCATTTTGAGTTAAGTGTGATAGAGTATATATTAATTTATTAAGTAAAATGGTAATTAAAATTGAAAGGGTATGGAGGAAATTAAAATCCAAAAGTTTTGTTAAATTAGAGCATCCTATTCGAATTGAAAGTTTTTACGGCCCGTTTGGTAGCTGGTTATAATTAAATCATGGTAATGGGAATGAATTTATAACTAAATTTGGAAGAGAAATCAAAATCCATTCCCATGGTGGTACTATCTTAGCTCCAATTTATCTAATTTTCTTCACAAATATCCATTCCCATCAAATACTATACCACCCTCCCCAATGGTAATAGATGGGAATGAAAAATGAGAAGAAAATTAATGTTTGGGAATCAAAATTTGTTTTCCATGGAGATTATAAGATTCCTCCTTAACAAAATTACACTATAAATTCATTACCATTACCACGATTTATTACCAACAACCAAACGGGCCGTTAGGGTTTGACTAATTGGATTCAATCCAAGTTAGATTAAAAAAAAAACAAAAAAAAAAAAAAACAAACTGATAGAGAATATAACATATTCCTAGGCCCTAACCATTAGCTTAAGCTTTTGGTTGAGATGGTTCATAAGCTTTTCAAATATATATTGCTAAATTTATAAGGTACAAAATTCAAACTCTTAATTAAATTAGAACAGCTCTATTATAAGTAGACATAAATTGATAAAAAAAAAATAGTCTTTCTATAACATTAACCCAATATGTTAACAAATTCAACATTGAGGGAGACTATATATATATATATATATATATATTGTTAAGGTATGGCTTTCTTTTTTATAGTTGCATTGACTTTTTTCTTTTCCTTGAAGGGTGACTTATTTCATCACTAGCAGGACCTTTAATTGAACGTGCATCTCAATTCTCACCCATTAAGTGGGCATGATCCTATGCACAATTTCTTTAATTTTGAGTACAAAATTAGCTACTAATTAACGAACTCATTTTCATAATTAATTAATAACATGATCACATATTCACATCCTCATAGATTCATGCTTTCTAGTTTCTATCAAAACTAGGAATATATATGTCCAACCATAAAAATATATGGACTACTATGTTTTCAACAAAATTACATAAGATGTCATTTGATTTTTTTTTTTAAGGTATTAGTTCTTTAACAATGAAACTGGGTATTTCCCATATATACACACACAATAATGTACTTCGTATGTGTTAACAATAATATTTTATTTATAATGATATGAGCATAGCGTAAACTAAAACCCTTTAATTAAAAATAAAGTTTCATACCCCTAGCTAGCCTCCCAATTACGTTTCTCCCAAACCTCGAATCAAAATATATATGTGTGGGATGCTGCATGGAATGGAAGTTGATTTCTACACATACCAATTGCTTTCCGCACTAATTGAGATGAGATGAATAGTGTAAGAATATAGTGCGGAAATCAATGTTCCAATGTAATGCCTCCCAAACTATGCTTAGTTGGTTATATACACTAATACTTACATGTATGTTATTACTAGTTGAGAGAATCAAGTCATAGCCCAGTGGTTAGGGCTTCAGAATTTCAGACACGAGGTCATAGGTTCGATTCTCACCGCACACATTTGCGAGAATTCCTTATTATCCCCCCACACATTATCCTAAAAAAATAAAAAAATGTCGCTCGAGAAGTTGTAATCAAAGTCCTCTTTCTCAAAGTTCTTTATGATCTATCCCTTTTTTTCCGGTGCACTTTGTTCTTTCTTGGTTAAAAGACCTTACTACTCACTAGCTATTTGACAATTTGAAGAGCCAATTTCATTTGCCTTTAATTTTTTTTTTTTTTTGAGGCTTAGGGCTTGTTTGCTTCAGATTATATTTAGTTCAGTTAATCTCTATTCAGTTCAGTTCAGTTCAATTAATACACTTCTATTCAGTTCAATTCAGTTTAGTTCAGTTCAATTCAGTTCATCTCTATTCAGCTAATGTAAACGAGCTCTTAATATCACACATTTACACCACCAATACCATCAATAGATGGGTTGGCTCGAAGCACGACTGAGCACGAGGGCGCAACACAATTAGGACAATAGCCATAGTATGTCACAATGGTATAAATTTGGCTTAGACATGCAAAGAATTCGAAAAATAACACAATAGACGCGCGGAAGGAGCCAGTGTGTTGGTCGCCCAATTGATAATTGTTGTACAACACCTAATTATTATTGTTAATGGGTCGAATCATAGGTTGTCACATCTGGTCTACAGACACAAAAGAATAATACAAAGCTCGACAAGTCATAGCCCCATTGCCATCTTTACACCACTATTTAAAAGAAGCTTTGACCTTGTTTGGGAGTTAGCTGATAGCTGTTAGAGGTTAGCTGATTGAGTTAGCTATTTTGACTAAATGATCACATTAGCTGTTTGTATAAAAATGTTTGGTAAATAGCGGTTAGCTGTTAGATGTTTCAGACTAAAAAGAACAAAAAAACCTCCTCGTATTAGCTTTTTGAAAAAGAGTTTTTTTATCCCAAAACTCTCTTCCAAACCTCTAACTCCCAAACACCAAAAATAGATTTTTGAGTTGATCAAACCTCTCTTTCCTCTCAAACCTATCTTTTTTCCCCAAACCTCTAACTCCCAAACACCCCTTTATTTAGCTCCTTAGACCTTACCTAATTCAAACTTTGCACTCCCAACTCTCAAATGTTCAACTTGCATTTGATGATCACATGGCTTACGTAGTTACGTTCAACATGCATTTGGTGATCATTTGGCTTTGGATTTTTTAAGCGTATATCAAGTAATTAGGCTCAAAGCTAGACCAAAACATAGGGCCTTTTGTGTATTAATAAACTAAACTTCACTATTAAGGAAGAAAAATAAATACTTTAATCAACTATATGTGACTTTATAAGATTGTACTTTTGAAGTTGGTAAGGCTTAGGCCAAGCTTAATAGTTATTATTTAATACCTCCTTTATGTGAATATATTCCTCAAATAGAAAAAGAATTAAAGAAAGCCAAAGGTGGGGGAATAAAAAAAAGTTTTTTTTTTTTTTTTTTTTTTTTTGTAAAAATGTAAATTTTCATGCTACAACTGAACAAAAAAGAGTTTTTTTTTTAATTTTTAAGAAACTATATATATTTTAAAAAGTTGATTACATGATAAAAAAAAAAAAAAAAAAATAAAAAAAATACAATCAAATTTGACAGTAAAGCAAGGGCATCACTTGGTGGCCATCTTAGGATTTTCTAGAAACCAAAAATTTTAACACAGGACTCAATGAAAGATCTTTTTGGCTTGGATTTTGACTTGATGACATAAGCAAAAGAAATTTAAGTGCCCTTAAGTAAATAAGGTTTTAAGGCTAATTTTGAATGGCTTGGAATTTAAAAAAAAATAATTAAAAAATCCGAATTGGATCCAATGTAAAACTAGAAAGCATGTTTTCTCCATTTTTGCTCTTTTATTGTTCATGGAATTAATCATGGGTATGACAATCATATTTCGTGGGTACTCAATACCTTAATTGCTCTTTTATATTTTTTATCACAAGAAAAAAAAAAAATCAACAATATTTTTCCTTAACTATAGTATTTTATTAAATGCATATTTTTTCATTCTATTTGAATATCTTCAAAAAAAAATTATAATCTATTTAAAAAAATAATATTTACTTTGGCATACCAATGTCTTGTATTTTTTTCAATAGTTGTATTGCGTACTTGTTTCATACTAAATTACTAATACGCGTCTTCGTACTCGTTTGTACGTAACCCAGATATTAAACTGACAATCTATTATACACTTGAGTGCATATACTTGAATATAATATCAGTGCAAATTAAAAGGTGGACAAAGATAATATGTGGATTAGTGGACTCAATTAATATTAATTTCGCCTTATTACATTTTTCAAATTATTTTATTTGATTAATAAAAAATTTACACTATTTTTTCCGCAAATGGTTAATATTTCATATTTTTCTTTTGCACTTGAGGGAGATAAAGGAGAATCCTCGAGTAAGGGGTGAGAATCGAACCATGCATGTACCTCTAGGATATAAGGTGGATTATATATTCCATATTTGATTCATAAAATTATTACATTATGTACATTATAGGATTAAACCTATATTCTATATGAAGTATATTTTTTTTTGGAGAAAAGGTAAACAATTGAAAGAAAATCAAGATCTCTTCCTCTCGAAGAGATATCCTGATTTATCTAGTGCTAAGAAATAAGAGAATTTAGCATCTAAAAAAGGATCGATATCGGTGTGCGTAAGGGTCCGATATCCAATGCCCAAGGGACGCGATATAATCCGCAGTATAGTTGGTTTCACAGAAGACATGAGCATAAGAGGAGGCCGCAAAGTCTCGGAGGATGGAGCGAATATCATCCATAAGGAGTTGAATTTTTCAAGTACAACTAAATTTACTTCCTACAATACTTCCATTTGGTTTTTATTTAGCACATATAAATTGTCGTGCAAAATATTGTCCTTTTTGTTCAAATCCACAACTTCAATATTATATTAAAACAAAAGACAAAAAAGGTAGGAACCCAATCGTTATCACAACGAAATTTATGAAAATCAACCGCTTTAACAAATTAAGATCGTGTGATAATACTAGTTTTGTGAGAATAATGAAAAAATAATGATCATTGGATCAACTGATATATAATCAAGATTAAATCATATTGTTTGCTCTCTACTTTTTTTCTTTTTTGTGGTGAAAGTTTACATTGAATATTTGTATAATTTACAATTAATGTACCTGATATTTAAGTTTTTATAATTGATGTTTTTATAGTTTACAATATAATTTTAGTTAGCACATATAACGTTTTTGTAGGACAAACTGCAATTAATAGTTGTGCAAAATATTGTTGTGGGATATTAGCACAAAATTTGGAATCAAAATAAATTTAAATCCACAACTTCAACCTTACATGAAATTAAAGGACAAAAAAGGTAGGAACCCAATCGTTGTCACAAGAAAATTTTATGAAAACTCTACCACTTTTACAAATTAGGCACATGTGAGATATTAGTTTTTGTTTGAAAGATGACTCTACTGCTTTAAAATTAGGCACATGTGAGATATTAGGGTGCGTTCTCTTCACCTTAAAAAAATAAGTTTCAGGTTTAATAAGTTTAGATAAGTTATATCAGGTCTAATAAGTTCCAATCAGGTCTAATAAGTTCCAATCAGGTTTAGGTTTTTTTTATTGATTAAATTAAATTAATCCGCAACATAAACGAATTTTACTCTATCATTCTTGTTTTATAATTTTTTTTAAGAAACCAATCAGATTTAGATTGAATTAAACTATTTTTTTTATATTATAAAATAAGAATGATAGATTTAAAATAATTCGCAATTCTAGTACTAATTAAAATTAAATAAAATTCCCTTTTGAATAAAAATCCACATCAATACATTGCTTCAGATTCATCATCGGAGTACATATTTTCACCTTCAATATCATTTTCTTCATCGAGCATATTTTCTTCACGTACAACTTGTCATATCTCATCTGTAATATTTGTAAGGACAACTTTCATTGCCTTTAGTCGTTCGCCATCAGTTAAATTTACATCAGCTCGTGGTTGTACATTTTCAACAACTTGCGAAATCGAAATTAAGGAAAATTGAATATGTAGCTAAGTTATTATTGGAATTGATAATATTAATTAATAATGGATTTGAAAAATGAGATACTAATTATTACTGCCTACTTAAACGTAATTCAACAATAAAAAAAGAACATAAATTCAAATGTATAGAATATTGCTTTGGAATAATAATAATAATAATAATAGAATATTATTATTATCATCATCATCATTACTACTATTATTATTAATAAAAATTTATTATTCAATCATATTTAATAAGTTCCAATAAGGTCTAATAAGTTAAATAAGTTCTAATAAAGTCTGATAAGTTCAGATAAGTTCAAGTCTAATAAGTTGAAGAGAACGCACCCTTCGTTTTGGTTTGAAAAATGAAAACAAAAAAAAACAATGATCAATGGATCAACTAATAAATGATCAAGATTAAATCAATTATTTCCTCTCTACTTCTTTTTTTTACCAAAATTAAGTGCTCCATTTTGGTCAAAAAGCTCTAACATTTCAGCAGGCTTTGTAGAAGTGTTACCATTCAAAAATTATAATAGTGTACGATACTCATGGTAAACCTAATACAATCAATTACTAAAATTAAATAACCAATTTCTCCTCAAAAAAAAATTAAATAACCAATTGCAATGAGGTGAAGTAAAAAAAAGCTACGGGAATTGAACTCTTGTCAAAGCGGCAAAAAGAAACTCCCTAAACAATAAGCCAATCAATCTAGATCATCATTTTTGCCTCACCAATTTGAACCCCAAAAGTCCGATGTGAACAATTGTTGACTGTTAGTAATGGTGTGACGACACGAGGTTAATGCTCGAAAAATCTTCCCTAAATTAAGATCACATTGTCTACTCATTTATTGGAAATCAAGCTAAAGTCATGGAGTTACAGTGATAATACCACAATATCAGTAAAAAGGAATAACAATAAGAGATGGAACAAGGTAAAGAATGACCCTACCATCCCAGAATATTAGGAAAGGTTGAAGCTTAATCAAGTTCGTTCGGTTTATTTTGACGGAAAACAATTTTTATGAAAAATAAAATTTTGAAAAAAAACAACTTTCAATTGAAAACAGAATTTGTCACACACTGATTAGAGAAGAAAAAATGATTTTACTTTCTAAAAGAGAAATTTTCCACCATTGAGAAAATCACTTTCTTCCCTTTAGAAAAACAAACAAAGGAAAATGAATACAGGAAAATCATTTTTCAAAAAATATAAACAGTTTACCAGGAAACATAGTGCATCTCTTTTCTTCTGCCTGTAAAAAGCACTTTTAGAAGAAGAAACTTGGGATCAATGGGGCTAAGATACCACTAAGCAGAAGAGCCCTCTTGTTGTGCAATGATACTGCCTTTCAAAAGGTGAAACAAATTCCTACTCCGATACCGGGAAACAGTACCCAGCAATTCACAAAAATGAGTAACAAAGAAACTTCAGGCATCCCCACCACTATGAAAACAATGCTAAAAAGTTGGAAGGCTAAATAAAATAAGTACAAGTAATAAAAATAAGCTTTTATTGTTAACAAATCTGCATTTAGAACAAACAAACATGTTATATGCAACGATAAATTTATACAAGGATGTAACACTTGAGGTATCCGGTAATTTCAACACAATGCCCAAAGATTTACAAGAGTACAGGCGCTTAGGTTACATTTGACAGTAATTCCCCCTATAGCTAAAAACAACGCTCGTAGGGAGATCAGATAGTGAGTAAACAAATACAAGAACATAATTGTAAAGCTAGGGTCGTTTGTTGCAAACATATTTCACAGAGTGATTAGTGATTACTATCAATCTACCTATCTACCTTTTTTCAGACTCATTACTTGCGAGTTCTTTCTCAAGCTCATCAAATTCCCAGCCTCCGATCTCTTCAGGTGTGTAATCGTCACCAAGCTTCCCAAATTCAGACTCCAACTTCGCCAACTCTGCTTCATGATCCAGCTCTTGTTTTTTCTTTACTGCTGAAGGATCAGTAATTTCCTCAGCTTCCAGACCTTCAGCTGGTCTAGCTGATGGTTGAGAAATAATTTCCTGTGGTTTATCATTAGTTGGAGTCTCTGGTTCCCTACTTGGGGATTCCATATCCAGAATTGGCCTTTCAATTGATTCAAATTCACTTCTCAATTTCTCAATTTCATCAAAAAGCTCCTTAACTTTTGAATCATCTTTCCTGAATAAAAAAAACCATGATACTTCTTAGGAAATTAAAATAACACTCATCCAGTTATTACTACCAGACCTTAATACTCAAATAACAATCTACCAACGCAATCTGGAAATAATTGTCGGAACTATATATCGACCAAAATACCCAATATAATTCACATGTCATTCCCATCCTTTTCCACTCAATAAAAGTGTGGTCTGATTTGGATATTCTAAATTTCTAATCACAATACATTTTTATTTTAAGAAATTTGACTACTACTTTCAGATAGTAAAGTAATAATTATTTCTTGATGAAGTATAATTTGTTTCAAGAAAATAGAACCTGGCAAATTTTTCTTCTTTCGAATACATATGCTCTTTCATGTTGTCCACGACACTGAAGGTGGTCACTATCTGAAAACACAAGGAAAAAAATAAAAAAATCATCAGACATCCCATTTCTAGAATAGCTAATTCTAAACCTTAGAATCTTAAATGTAAAGAATTCTTATGAGTCAGTATCACAGGAAATGATATGAAATTCCAGAGACCTTAGCCTCATAATCCAGGTATTCCTCCTCCAAATTTCTTCTAGGGTTTATTACACTGGAATCTTCATTTTCTCCATGCGATGTTACCTTTGACCTGTTTAGGCAACGCTCAACAATCAGTCTATTACTTTATATTCCTGACAGAGAAACTACTTGGGCACTAGGTCCAATGAGCCAGGCTTCATAATTGGAAAAATGTAGGGAACAGCAAGCAATAATGAGCAGCAATGATGTTACAGCATTGATAAAACATTACCCTCCACTTAAAGACTTGAGATTCTCGACATATTGCCTAACACGACCAATTGAAGGCTCTAGCTCTTTCTGTAATATTGAATAAAGAAAGCAGTTAAGATATAGGCATGATAAAATTTGATCAAACATCCACTCACAGAACACCATTATATAAACTGGATCTAGAATTTCTTCGTACAAGTGTTTCATGCTCAAGTCAATATCCACATGTAAACATTCCAAAGTTAATGAAGCTCGGAATTACCTTGTAGCCAGAGAGAAGTTTAATGGCCAAGTCCAGGAAAAAGCCTTCATGTCTCTCCAATTCATCACTTGTAAATTTCAACAGGAAGTTCATATCATGGAGAAAGGAAGCATAAATTTTAACAATCGTTCCCATTAAAAAAAAGGCGAAATTGACACCACCGGTCCATACTATTTGCCATCTTCCCATACCAGTCCCAACAATTGATTATCCAAGAGTAGGCCCAACTATTACACAAACTTGCCAAAAACAGTCCGGCTTACCTATTTACCTATTGTTGCCGGTAATCCACACTAAAAGTCATGAGCTAATCACGTGTTGTGGATAAATTATTTTCTAAAAATGATTTGATTATCAATTAATTACTTTCTAAAAATAATTTGATTAGCAATTAACCCCCACTAAAAGTCATATGTGCTAGTCACGTGTTGTGGATTACCGTCTACAATAGGTCAACAGGTAAGCCGGACTGTTTTTGGCAAATTTGCGTAATAGTTGGGCCTACTCTGGGATAATCAATTGTTCGGACTGATATGGGCAGATGGCAAATAGTATAGCCTGGTGATGTCAATTTTGCCTTAAAAAAAAGGAAATAAAAAGCAAAGCAAGTGATCTGGGGAAAAGGGGCATACTTTGCCTGTTTTTCCTTGGAACCCATGAATTTGCATTGTAATGCCCAAGTATCTTCAAGGAAATTGATCCATGTCCTTAAGACATCAGCCTCCACTTTACAAGAGCTGACTGAGCTTGACAGCTCTTCCTCCTGAGAAACAAATTACAAATCAAATGAGTTATAATGCCATTTCAACAGTAGAATGCCGAACATGAGTGAACAAAAGCTGGTGAAACCTTTTTCTTCAGGTGCTCTACAATCTGTTTGTTAGCCTCATCAAATTGATCTTTCTCTTCCCTAGCAATTTGAAGACGTTTAGAAGCAGCAGCCAAGGAGATGTTCACCTAAACCATGAATACACCATTAAGCCCATAGAAAAAGCAAGTGACAGAAACAGAGCAACTAAAATCTATACAAGGGTACTGACAGAATGAAGAAACGAAAGAATTACGAAAACCAAAAAATGCTAGTTCTTAAACACCATAAAATCATAGATTACAAAATGAAAAAACTACAGGCTGCAGCATAAAGAGTATAGCAAGTGCAACCTCAGCAGATAGAAGTCCTCTCTGTGCTACCTAATTTTTGGATATCCAAAACTTTTGGATCGGATACGGATATCAAATATCATAAATATCGGATGTTGGATATCTGATCTGTACTGGGAAAGAGGATTTATAATAGGAAATTCATGAGAGTGTGGGACATCTAGGTGGTTAGAGCTTCCCTCCCGATTCTAGGTGATCTCGGGATTGATTCTCATCCCCGCCCTTTGTGGCTCATTCGCACACAAAAAAAAAAAAAAAAAAAAGGAAATTCATTAATTTTATCCTTATCCCTTGTTGGCTTGTTTATGCAGGTGAAAATATATTGGAATTACCATCTTCCATCTCTTATACCTGCTCCCACAAGTATAGGATTAAAAGGACAAGGGTTTTTTTTGTCCCTGTAATCCATCAAAATAAATACAGGATAGCACTATAGAGAATTCAGGAATCAAGAGAGATAAGAAATTCATACATGTCACAAGAGAGATAAGAAATTCATACATACAAGTGTTGCATGATAACATATCCATATAGTCAAACAAAAGAATGAAAACCAAAAATCACGATAAACGAGAACATGAGTAAATAAATAGCAATCGAAGCATATAATCAAACAAAAGAAGAAAAACATACAGAGCCCTTGTAAAACCAATAAAATATATTGTATTAAAGATAGGTATTCTAAAAGGCAACAGGAACCTTTTTCAGCTCTGCTTCAATTTCATCTCTTTTCTTCTCAAGTTCAGCAATCTCAGCTCCTAATTCCTGAAGTTATCAGCAGTTCCAACAAATCAGATAAAAATAGTTTTATCAAGCTAGAAGTAGAATGCTTTTACAGTGAATGCTAAAAATTATCACAGCCAAAAAGGAAACTAATCATAAGATAAAGAACAACACACAAAGAACCTGATCAAATAATAATATCGAACTTAAAACAGGTAAACGTAGCAATGCATTACAAAAGCCTCAAACAGCTAATTGAAGAACACCAAATTCAAAAATTCCCCGACTCCTAAAAGCTACCTCTCTGTGCAAATTAGAATAATTCAACACAATCAGAAAAAAAATAGCATTGGTGCGGCACTATAACAAGTACCTTCTCCATCTCACTAGCTTCACTTTCTTTTGACACGCGAAAGTTTAGAGCCTCCTCTTTCTGGGATCTATCACAGGAAGACATACGGTTAGCAACCATCCTTTTTTAAATGCTAACAAACAATCATGATAATAATTTAGGCATGAATAACCCAATGATTATGAGGGAAATATTGAACGATTAGTACCCCCTCCGTATCACTTTAAGTGCAACAAATGTGTTAGCACACTTCCCAAGAGATATTTTCTTAGAGTACAATTATAAGAATATTAAAGGATATAGTAAGAGAGAGAAAACATGAGGTGTAAGGTTATTTTGGGGGTAAAAAATTAGGTAGGTATAATGTTGGTTTAAGTTTTTAAGTTAGGGGTATTTTTGTCATTTCTTTATCTAAAATTTTACCAAATTTAGAAAGATATAAATTGTTGCAGCTATTGTGTTACAGCCTTATTTGGAAATGTTGCACATAAAGTGATACGGAGGGAGTATTTAGTAATACCTTCTCGACCAGCAACACTCATGTTGTAAGTATTACCTTTGACCGGTTCACCCTCATCTATATCTGGATTTCGAACAATATCTTCCTTAAATTTAGCTTTAAGCTTGAAAGCTAATTTAAAATTCAATTTTCAAATCGAAATGTTCATGACTCATAGAACAAAAGTTACACAGTTTATGGATTTTGTTACTCATACATCTAAAAATTATTTTCCTTTATTGGTGATAACAAAATAGTGGCTGAATTTCCCGTTTTGATAACTAGTCAATCTAGTTTAAAAATTATACCCCCATTTGTCATCTTCGACCGATTAATCTCCTCTTATCGGAGCACTTCCTCCCAACAAATATCCACTAATTTCAAACAAGTGATTTCCTTTTTTATCTTTGCTTTCTCCAAAACTCACCTTGTTCTTAGAGAAGCCACACAGTAAAACTATATTACTTGCTTTGCAACAATTAAGCGAGTAAATGAGCTAATTTATGAGCAACACAGCACTCCTCCCATTTAACAAAAGAGGAACAACAACAACAAAGCCTTAGTCCCAAAATAATTTGGAGTCAGCTAAGCATGAATTAATGCAATCACAAAAGTTATTAGCCCATATTTTCTCTATCTACGCTTCTCTATTGCCAACTCTTCATCAAGCCCTAGTAGCCTGCTTCATATCACCAGCAAGGCAGCAACCATTACTGTCCACTTTTTCGTAGGTCTTCCTCTACCTCCCATCATCTCATCCTTTTGTCACTCCCAAAGCCCCTTTAGCGGTGCATTATTTGGTCTCTGTTTCATCTGACCAAACCTCTTAGATGATTTTCCTTCATCTTATTCTCAAAAGGTGTAAACCCCTATATTCTTTCTGATAAACACATTTCTTATTTATCCTTTCTGGTATGCCCGTACATCCAACATATCACACACATCTCTGCTACATTCGTATTATAAATGTGACGGCATTTCAAAGCCTAACACCTTGTGCCACATAGCAATGCGGCCCAATACCACTGGTAGAATTTCCCCTCAAGTCTATAATTCATAGCAACCCAATCTAATCTTATGACCTCTAGTTACAACTTACTACTAAGGCAATAGCACAACAAAAACTCACATTTTTACGAATATTTAAATATCTCCATCTGATTCACCAAAAAACCTTAGTTTTAAAAGGCGCATGATGTCCCTAGAGCCTAGGCGCAAGGCGAAGGCGCGCGCCTTTAGGTGGTGAGGCGCACTAAATTTTCTAAAACTTTCATATTTGAAAACTAGATCATATATTGTACTTAAAATAACATTATACTCATTATAAATGCATAAATGACATAACAAAGTATAATTCATATTTTAAAAGGCGGAAAAAATTTGAAATATGACATAATGAAAAGTAAAAATGGAAAGATCAGAATAATGAAAAATTTGAAACATGACATAATGAAAAATTTGCCTGAAGCACTAGAACAATCCTAATCCAAATCATACTCATAGAGTAGAAAGCAGAATAGAAGGGAAAAAAAGAACGCAAGGCAGATCAGAAAAAGAGTTTACACTTCAATGTTTTTGAAGAAAGGAAAGGGAAAAAAAAGGAAGAGCAATTTCGAAGAGACGAAGACAGGAGAAGAGAAAGAAAAGAAAAAAGAGGGAGAGAAACTTTTCGGTGACCGGCGGTGATGATTGTAGCTCCGGTGGTGGGTGGGGTGATGATGATAGCAACAAGTAGGGACTTAGGGTTTGCTTCTCTACTTCTCTCTCTTCTTTTAAAATGCCAATCTTTTTCTTATACTTCTTCTCTCTTCTTTTTTTTATTTTTATTTCAATGATTCACATGACCTAATAAAACCTATTTGTATTTTTAAAAAAAAACTGATGTGCGCCTTACCCCCAAAAGGCGCGCCTTTCTTGCGCCTTGCACCTCCCCAAAAGGCGCAAAAAGGCACGCCTTTCCAGCGCCTTCAAGGGGTCCTTGCGCCTCGCCTTAAAAAAGCCCAAATGCTAGTGCCTGGAAGCGCCTTGCGCCTAGGCGCGCCTTTTAAAACTAAGCAAAAAACTGTGCAAAATAGAGAGATTCTACATGGTAAATTCTTTCCCCTTTACACTCCTTTTTATTAGAGTAGATGGAGTGTTTATATAATTACATTTGTATAATAACACTTTCCCCTTTCCACTCCTTTTATACGGATATTTAGTGTTATTTTTACACCCACACAGCCAAACGCCCCCAAACCTGCCCAACTGCATGTGTGCAAGCGCACACATAATCATGCAAGCATGCACACAACTACACAAGCACATATTCATACTACAAATCAATTAACAGTAGAATCCTCACAACTTTTTTTATCCATGTAACCTAAGTCTGCAAATTAATTAATTAACTAACACAGGAATGTTCACAATTTTTTTTCTGTTTGGTCAATGCAACATGACAAAGTGACACTAGGATTTGCACTTGATGCCAAAACAATCTTCAACAGAAATTTTTTTAAATTAAAAAAAATAGAAACAGTATGAAACTTTTGATAAATGCAAATGTATTAATTTTCACCTGGTATCTGATATTCGTTTCTCAGATTTTGTAGAAGAATTCGATAGGGACTCACATAAAACTTTCAACTTATCAACCTGCTCCCCAGCAAACAATTTAAACATATATCAGTTCAAAATGTGTATTCTCAAACTATGTGATAATGAAATAAAAACTAATTATTTTACTCTAAAATTATGTGATAATCTGATGCGTGACCCTATTGATGCATTCCAAATAGCAAATAAGGCATTGGGCCCTTTGAAAGGTAGTGTAGAAAATAACTACAAATTTATCACAATTCTCATACATGCAACAAAGAAGAGATTATTTTCATTTAAGGCAGCAATAAAAGACCACCACTAAACTATGACAAGGAAGAGTTTGAATGATGTAATAGAGTTAGCAGCACCATATGAAATTTAATAATCTGAGAGCTATAAATCAGTCTTGCACAAACCCAAAGCAAGACCCCAAGGGAGAGAGCAGCAGCGAACAATTTTTTCACAAGAAAGAAAGCAGTCCATTCTACTAGCATACTCGTGCACGACATCAATGAAACACACGAGACTCTAAAAACAAGCATAAAGACACATCAAATACATTGAATACCATCTTACATTGATCTTTACTTGTTTCGATTATGTAAAGATTTTCTATTTACATTAATTTAGTAATACTTTTATAATGTAAAAGTAATTATCATTTTTTTGTATAAACTGTGTAATGCACAGTGCTAATCTAGTTTAGGATAAGACATAGAACAAACACTTGAGATAAACTGCATAGCTTCTATGTGCATACCACAGCATTATACTACATACTGCATTATATATATATGGATAGTTGCTCCTTTGATCTCTTAGAGTCTTAATAACTATCACATCGGGCTTTAGCACAATTATACGGATATTTAATCTTGACCAATAAAAATCTAGAGAAGTAACAGGTGCAGGAGGATGTTTTTATGATAAAGGCAAAAAAGGCTAGTGTCATGGAAAAAAAGGGAAAGACAGTAAAAAAATAAAGGTAGAAGTTTGTTTCTAGGATATAAAAAAGTGAAACATGTGGAAAAAAATCAGGGACAAAATGGGCATGAATAGTTAGACAAGACGACACATCTCAAAACTTGCGCTCCATACACCAAACCAAATACCAACTTGTACTTTCTTCGCCCATTTACCGACATTAGACCAGATATCATTTCTAGTGAAGGCAACAGATTACTAACATTTAAGAAGTTATTTTTACTTAATTGAATTCAATACTTGAAAAATTTATATACGTCCATCTAGAAGATAAAATAAATAGTAAATGGAAAAAGGACTTCTTAGATATGCTAGCACGTATACAGCTTTTTAATGCCACCTCAAAACCACACATAGTATGCCACTTTTTTAATAATGAAGAATAGAATTCAGTACACTGGAAACATCCACTCTTTCAGGTATACCACGTAAATATACATTTAACAGACCCCGCTGTGTAACAACTGTCACCTCACATTGCAAAAACTATTAAAAAAAGACCTTACAAATATTATAATGCAACTGGAAGTGAAAAACAACCTAACAGCACTAAACAATGCCATGAAGAGCAAGATGTGCCATGTACAGCAGACTAAGCAACACAAAAAGACTAAAAATAACAGAAATCACAAAAGTTCAACTACAAGAGAACTGCACACCTTTTGAGCATGAATTTCAGGGGTGTCCCCATTGTATATTGATTGCTTCCTCAGCAGCAAACCTTCCAGTGTAGAGCAAAGGCGAATCTGAGCAAGTGCTCGCTTCAAGCCCTAAATATGATTATTAGATGGGACATATGATCAATTATCTGATTTGAGCCCATATCCAGAGAACTATAAAACAACAGTCGATGCCCTAAGCAATCAATCAACCTCTATAACTAGCACTAATGACATAATGTAAGATGAAGTGTTAACACCCAATCCCCGACGCCCAAAAAAAAAGGAACAAAGAAAAAGAGAATGCTTCTTTCCAAAATTTTAACAACTTAGAATTCAGTAGCTCCACACTGGAAAATTCTTTGGTGTAACTTAGCTCATGAAAAACAAGTGAAATCATTGTCAAACACATAATTTTCCTTAACCAAGGGTAGATACTTTTGCAGTGTAAACTTTCAATCAAACATATAGCACAAGTTAACAATACAACCTGATCGAACCTTTCACTTAGGGGTGTAATTTGGACTGTTCCATTTGGACAAAAACATCAGTCCAAATCAATTCAAAAAAAATGGAGTTTTAAGTCCTTGTCCGAACATTAACTGAACCAAACCCATATCAACCACAAAAAATCAGCATACCAGACTAATGAAAATTGTTATGAAAAAATAAATACAATGCCATTTTTTATTAAAATGCAATGCCAATTTAACTAAAAAGCACCATCACATATTTGAACAAAAATTTAAACAAAAATTAACTTGATGGTGAATAGAAAAGATCGGGTGTATTAAAGAAAAGAAAGATATGCAAAATAAGTAGAAACATATATTATAGTTTGGATTTTGGAACTTTGGGTGAGAGTAAGTTACATTTTTTTCTTTTTGCATACAATAAAGTAGAATTAGTTGTGTAAATAAAATGCCAATTTACTGCAAAGCACCAAGACACATATTTGAACACTCAAGTTATACAAAAATTAACTTCACGGAATCACGATGAATAGAAAAGATCGGGTGTAAATAATTATGGAAATAATACTATAGTTTGGGTGAGAGCAATAAATTAGAATTCTAATTTCCTCTTTAATTTTTTTTTCTCATACCAGAAAGAACTGGCTGTGCAAGTGGCATTTGGATACTAACTGGGATTGTGGATCATAAATAACCAAATTATACTCCCGCCGTATCTTTATATTCTCCTCATTTGGATTCTAGGAACATTTTAAGGAGGTCAATATAAAAGTAGAATCTTGAATTAAAAAATATTTTTTATTAGAGATGGAAAAAGTAGCAAATCACATGAGGGAGGACCAAAATTTTAGGGGACAAAAAATATATATATATGATACATGTGGAGAACAAAGTATAAGATGGGATTAAATTGTAAATAAATAAATGAACATTTATAGAAAGATTCAAAACAGGAAGAACTTTTTGAAACATACCAAAAGGAAACTGGAGAGAGCTTTTAGAAACAAAGAGAGTATAATAAAAGGTCAGCCTCATGAGTTGCACGATTTGATCATTATGTTTAAATAGGATATTAATTACTCATTACTTTTATTTCAAAAATGTAACATCTCAGTCTTGCAACTTGAAAGAAGGGAAAAAAAGTAATGTCATGAAGTAGTTTAGGCAGGAAACTTTTTAAAGAGAAAGGGTCACATCCAAGCTGAAACTAAAATTTTAAAGAGAAAGTAATGTTTGAGTGTGTATAACTCCTGAAGCCTTGAATCTACATCCAAGCTGAAACTATAATTTTTCAAGAATTGAGTGCAATTAAAACAATATTATACGAAGTACAAGAAATAAACAAAATTCCTACTTCAGTCAGGCTCCCTTTGATTTTTGACTTTGGAATGTGGAATCATTATATTTTAAAAAATAAAATTAAAAAAAAAAAAAAAACCCTTAATCCCTAGTGCCACAGCCCACAGATATCTAGATATCCACCACTTCCGGGAAGAATCGGGTTCTATACATAATAAATATATAAATTCAAGCAGAATAACAGTGCAGATCGTGCATGAAATCAATAGGACTGATAATGAAATGACACCCACTGGTCCCATAACATGAGATTTAGCAGCATGAAAATAAAGAACACTGCAAACCAAGCAAGTCCTAATAACTATATTTAGTCTATTATACACGGAAGATGGCCATAATACAACTAAGCATTACTATTTGCAGAATATTTCATAACCTCAAAGCATGACTCATCAGCGATTCAGCACACTTGAAAGATTTCCAATATCAAACATCTGGAAACGTGTTCCCAGAAGAAGACCTTTAAGGCTTTAACCTTTCAACAGCCATTCATTGCAATAAACTTTTTCGCCTCGAAAAGTTGCCTTGTCAGAAGTTATAACCATGTAAAGACGCAATAAATAGTTTCCAATTAAAAGAAAATCAATAATCGAATACCTCTATCGTAGCACTAGCAGAATCTGTTACAACTGGAGGACCTTCACCTGAAAGCTCTGATGAATTCTCCATTTCATCAAGTTTTTTCCGAAGATTTGAAGCTTGGCTATCTACTCTGCATTCATAAACAATAAAAAGGCAAATAAATAAGAAATTATCACAGCTATTTTTATGATCTTAAGGTAAACTGCCACATTGAAGAGGACTAGAGAAATTTGGATGCTAACAAATAATCTTTTTATCAAAAATCAGGGTTCCCTTTCCTTTTTGGGAATATTACAGAGTAGGACAGTGGAATACAAACCGTAATGGGAATCCAACACAGTAATATTAAATGATGTTCATTATCTTTTCCATTTCACAGACAAAAAAAGTCACTTTGGCATGCCACACATACATAGTGGGGCAACTCTTGGCTATACATTGTCTGAGATATGACAATTCATCAACAGTCCAGCTAAAGATGTCAACAACGATAGCAAAACAGAAACTTCAAAAGGATGGGAGAGGGAAAAACAAAGGGAATCCTGTGGACAAAGCACACTGCCCTTTCGAGATACCCGCCTATCTACCAAACGCACACCAATAAACATTCTCAAGCAAGTTCTTCAAATTAGAGATACAGTTAAAATAACGGAATAGAGAAAGAAATGAATGAGATATGTTGCCTCCAATCTTGGCCTTGCAAACATTTTGGTTATTAGGTGACTCCTGCCACATAGAATGGGGTTTGACCGAAGAGCATTAGCACCATATTCACCAGTAACACATTGCAAAACATAAGTCATCAAGTGACCAAATCCTCCTACTATGACCACATAGATAAATGATTTTTTTCACCATCCCCAACATTGGACTAGAAAAAACCACAATAACCAAAATACAAGGTTAAATTGATATAAACAACATAATGGCAGAGAGAAATCATTAGAACTTCAGCCCAAGGTAAAGTAAATGAGCTTGAAACAGTATAAAACAATCAACTATCAAGTGTAGAAAGAAGTCCAACAAACAACTACCACTTATTCCCAATCAATCTCTTTCAAATGAGGGTAAGATACTAATATTGAACAAAATTAAACCAATTCAGCCTAATCAAAATAAAAACAGTTAAACGGCACTTAATTTCTGACCTCAACCTGTATACCCACTATAAATCTTTGATAATGAAAAAATTGGATACACAATGACACTTATTGCCTTATTTTTGCAAATCAAAATGAACAATCTTTACTACTACCTCCATTTCTTATTATTTGCAACGATGTGACATAAAGTAGAGAGGAAAAATGTCAAACCGTTGCAAATAATAGCAAGCAGAGGTAGTAAAATTTTCATAACTTATTTTTTTTGGCAATATTTTTTTTCTAAATCATGTTTATAATCTAATTACAATAAAATTAAAATTATATGAGTAATATAAAAATGTACAGTAATATTTATGTCAAAATTGTACATTCCAAGTGTAACCTTGCTATAGAATAGAGCAGAAGACACTAACAATAATAATATCATTAAATATGGTCATGGTTTATTCGTTTTTCAAATAGCTTTTCTTGAGGGGTTCAAATAACCATTTTAAAATGGCCACTAATAACATAGGTGGTTTTCATTTTTTGAATAACTGCTAACAGCTAACAACAATAACATATGTACATTTCAGAGAAGCCGCTATTCATTTTTAATTTGCATAGCTTTTCTGAATATGCTGAATAAGTAATGATTAAAATAGGAAAAATTACATAGCAATTACTTTATAATATTAGAACTAACCATAACAACGTTGCCCTTAATTAAAAATTCACATTTCTTTATTCTTACCAAAAAAATCATTGTATGAAGTAATACAATAAAGAGAAAAAAAGAAAAAAAAATATTACACATTTAAACATTAAAATTGTTATGATAACTTTACATATATCCTTTTATCTATATTTCAAGGTAACAAAACTGTTATTCTTTTCCTTGATCCCGTCTTTTACTTGCACGATGTACTGAATGTAGATTATCATTATTGAAACAAATTTAACAATTATTTTTTTAAAAACCGTGCATTGCACGGGTGCTAACCTAGTAGTTAACTAATTAATAAAACAGCAGAGAAATATCATACATTGGTGCCTCTTACAAACCTCCAACCCAGAGACGGAACACCAAATGCATGGAATCCTTAATTGCAGCAAATTGCAGAGGAGTTATTGTAACATTATTTTCACTGGAAAGGCATTGTACAGGGTAACTACTATCAAAATTCAAAAATATCACGAGTCAGAGAAATGCGATCAAAAATTTGGACTGATATATTAATCCCTCTATTTCTCAACTTTGCTCCAATTTTCTTATTTGTCTGTCCCCAATTCCTTGCCAGATTGCCCCATACCAAACGTAGCAACAAACAGATGTCAAAATCACACACTCCAATACAACAAATGGACAAAGTAGAAGGATTTTCCAATGGTGATTAAATCCATGTGCAAAATGTGATGGGACAAAGAAATGGGGACAAAGAGAGTATATAATTCAAAACAATCAATCAATAACATGGTCCAACAGAAATTAACTTTCTTCTTCATCCCCTAATCCTTTTCTCCTCTAACCATCTTAGGGCTGCAAACTTTCCACACTTGAACAGCTGGAAATAGAAATTTTCCAAGAGAACAAGTGCATGTAGAGCCAAACGCTAAAAAAGTTTCAAGCAGGGAAATTTTGAAATTTTCAAAAGCATCACATGATGGAGTTTTTTAGCCCGCCATTATCCGCTAGAATCACCAAGAGCCAGAGGAGATAATGGACCAACTTCGCTATATGCCCTCTTTTGGGCGGGGGGGGGGGGGGGGGGGAACTAATGGATTTCTTAAAAAAAAAATGCACTACCATAATACACAATGAAAAGATCTAAGTTTGTCAACCACCTCACTAATTCAGCATTAATTTTCAACCCTGAAACAGCGCCTTGAGCAAACTGCAGCAACTCTTCTCGTTTAACCTGCAAAGTGGCAAACCAATGAAGGTAACAATCAAAATTCAGTTCCCTTATATCTGAACCAACACAGAAGATCATAATAGCCAAACCAGGTGAACCATTATTCCATTAGTGAGAGCAAAACCCATCACTGGAACTGTTAAATGCTAAGCAACAAAGTGACCCATAACCCAACTATCCACCGTTAAATTGCCTTCATGACTTCTTGGTTATCGATATTAATGGGAATGAATGTACATGTAATTTTACAAGGAAACTGTGATGAAATTGTCTAGATGATCATCACCATCTCCAAAAATGTGAAGGCCGTAGGCCGACTACCTAAATTTCCATTCCTTCAATTGCTGACAAATAACCAACCCGCAATGAATAGGGAAGGTATAGTAATGCTATGAACAACCCAGTATCGAATATTGGTAATAATATCAGCAAAAGAACGTTCTCCTGCGCTTCCAGACATGCTGAGCTCCACATATTCTTGTACAGTCAAAGGCAAATCCGTAAAAGATGAAATCAGCCCTTTAAAAGAAAATGGATAGTAAATTAAATTAAAGAGGGAATAGAAATACTTTGGAATAGATTAGCATTCCCATGGATATCGATAATAAATTTCGTAACAAATTCAATTGAAAATTCATTCCTATTACCACCATTTAATAGTTAGTAACTTAGTACCAATAACAAAAAGAGCGGTCAAGGTAGGGGTTTGCAAAGCAAAAACTTATATCTTCACCTACATCCTTACCAGTACTTCATCTTCATAGCTTGAGAAAACTTGTGCCAGATCCTGAATACTACTCATTATAGCATGATGGACTTCTTTTTCACCAGTAAGACAGAGCCTGCATCCATTTACTATTCAAGTTATCTCCTCTGACAAGCATAAAAATCATGAATGCAGTCGCATATAAATATAAATTAAGTAAAAAGGCTAAACCCATACACAGAATGGCAGAGAAGAGAGACATGAAAAGTTGATTAATTAAAAAAAATGGATTCAGTTACTTTTATCTGTATCACTTTATTTAAAATAAAAAAATAAATAAAAAGGTTACCTAGGTCGGTCATGGATTGTGCCCATGGACTATGGAGACATTTTGTACTTTTTGAACAGTAGAAAGAAAATGTTTAAGCATTGGTTTCTAGGTTTAAAAAAATGGATTCAGTTGCATGTGTCTCTTTTTTAAACATTAAATAAATAAATAAGTTTACCTAGGTCAGTCATGGATTGTGCCCATGGAGACATTTTTAGATTTTTGGATGATAGAAAGAAAAAGTTGAAGCATTGGTTTCTAGGAGTGTGGCTACTGTCATCAAGCAAGAGAAGAAGTCACACTACAATTTCCACTCATAGTCTTGGACAAAAAAGAGACATAGAGGAATCTTTAATTGTGATGAGTGGAAATTAAAAGAATTATAACCCATATATAATGTCTCTGTTAATACTAAGGAATCTGCAATAGACAAAGAAAATTCAAGCCCAAACCAGATGGAAGCACAATCCTTGTTGTGAGGACTAAGCCTTATAAATCAATGACATATGAGAATACTTATAAATCAAGCACCAGGTGGCAGTAATCAAGTATAATATATGTAAATCACTAAATCATGAATAAAAAAATAAAAAAACAGTAGCCAGTACTACTTATTCCATCACATATAATTTCAATTCGGCCTGATTTAAAAAATTGGTGCGAAAAAAATTCCCTGGAATGATAAAAGACTTAGGATGCATACCCAATACTGCACACTTCAATACAACAAGTTAGATATAAATGGATTTCGTATTGCAGACGAGAAACAAGAACTGATCAAGCACAAGCAGAAGCTGTAAATCTACCAATTACGCAAACTGAATATTATAATAGATCATTTGACCAGATTGGTTTTAAAAAAAAAGGTTCCCAAATGACAATTTGGTAAGTTATATATAAAAAAATAAAAAATAAAAAACTCAAGTGACATTTGACCAAAAAACTTCCTCTGCTATATTTTACTTCCAACATACCCTTTTGGCATGCATTTAAGTATTTAACAAAGAAATCTAAGAGTGTAAACAAGTAAATTTAGTGATATAATTTTAACACCAGAATCTTATGTTGTGTTTATAATTTTAACACCAGAATCTTACAGTTTCCTTCTTGCTTGTGTTTAGATTATTTCAATAAATTTGCTTGTTTACATGGTCAAATCTCTTCCTTAAATGCATACAACAAAATAAATATGTTGTGAAGTAATATGGAGCGCAAGAAATATAACTTTCCGACAAGCTTCTCGTGAATCCCTAATTCAATTTGTCTTTTAGCTTTTTATATTTATTTATCACATTTTCATTTTCTCATTTAATTTTCACACCTCTTTAAAATCCTTAACCTATAACTATAAACTAAATAAAATCCTTAACCTCTTTACTTTTAAATATATATTTTTAAGAAATATATTTACAATTTAATTACAAACTATTAAAAACAAAACTTGCAAGTTTTCCAATTAATTTTCCAACCATCTTTTTTTAATTGATTTTCAATTCCCTACATCTTCCTAAAGAGGATGTTAGAAAAACATTTCAAAAATGAAAATGAAAGAAAAATGAATTAAATTAGACATATATGAGAAGTTTGTTGGAAATTTGGATAAAAATGTTGCGTGAGATCCATATTTACCAAATTGCCACCTAAGATTAAGTTTTTACAAAACTGTTACTGGTGTAATTGGGCCTTTTTTTAAAACCAATCTGGTCAATTGGCCTATTATGCAATATCACAAGATCGCTCATATTTTAAAATATAAAGACACTGATAAAAAGAAAATTAAATTCAGTAAAAATACAGTTTATGTGAACTTAAAGCCGCATCTTAAGTCAAATTAAAAAATTAAAACCTCACCCAAACATCTCAAGTAGTAATGAGACCTCTTCTTCAGTTGGTGCCTCAAGTATCTGATACACAGAAAATTATAATCCCATTAACCTCTTTCATCAAACAAACAAAATAGATTGAATGATCTAACAATCTATCTATGTTCTAAAAAATGCCAATCAATCAGAGATTCAGGAAACTTGTTGACCCAAAGTGGAAAAGGACTAGTCTAAAAACGACAATCTCCTCTTATCTGGAGAACAGTAGATGCATAATATATATACAACTATACAAAAAATGCATACCATTGACAGCGTTATGCCCTCAAGAGCTTGACTGTGAAGAAAAACATCGCGGAAGTTCATAGGTTCACTCTGGTCATCAGAATCATAAAACAAAACCTACCCAAAGGAAACAAAACAGTTAGAAAGTACTCGAAATTCACAAAATGATGCAGAAACAAATACACAGATGTACAGTCAACCAAAACAAACTGAAAAGTACAACAACCATGAACCATAACACCAAGTGTGATGACATGGTACAGAAGTGAACTGTAACTTCATTGGAAACAATGTCTACCCTGATAGGTTTACCATCTCAATGACCTATAAGCATAGACCACAAGAGAAATCAACATAATACCCTATGAGCATAGACCGATAGGCGATAGAGAAATCAGAGAGAAGGGACCAGGCTTCCACCAAACTTAAAGAAATGTGTTACGTCAGATAGGGACAAGGCAAAATGAGCACTGTGAGCACACAATCAAAGAGAAGTTCTATTTTTATGATATAATCAAAACCATCCTCATAGAGGAATCATATTTAAGATATGGAAGGGGGGGGGGGGGGGGGGGGAAGCATATCCACAAATTTTAAAAGCCTTATACTTATTATGAAACATCAACTGAACTCCCATCGTTCAGGTATTAATCTGCAGTTCATTTCAGATAGGGCAATACAAGAAGTATTTGTTAGCAGTCCAACCTAATAATTGAACTCAAAGTTCGATTAAGATTTTTTCAGCTTGAAGATAGTAATTCACAATAGGATTTTCATTATGCTTTCAAAAAGAATTGTATTTCATTTTAATAGTGCAATACAAAGAGTAAATAACCCACACACACACACCCCCAAAAAAAAAAAATCCTTGCCTGAAAGCAAAGTGATGGTAGCCAAAACTATGGCACATATGACCAATGTTTTAAAAAGTGCGCCTAGGTGCTGAGGAGCAAGGCACGTGGGGGTGAGAACTTAATTATCTCTAGGCGAGGCGATTTCAATTAGGCTTGAACGAAATGCAAGTTTATATGATATATGCATGTTCTTTATTGTTTAATCTCTCTTTACAATGAGTTACACCATACATTAACATCAAAAAAATGGCCAAGAGCCTAGTTAAAAAGAAAATAATAAGAAAAGTAACAAAGGAATGAAGAAAATAAGATCTTTTGTTATAAAAGATGGTATCTTTGTTGCATTGGATGAAGAAAAATGATATTTATATGACATATATGCTTTGTTTGTAGAATAGTAATAGGAAATAATGATATTTAGATCTTTTGTTGACTTGTATCTGTTTTGATGATTTTTTTTTTTAATGAACTGTGTATGTATGACAGTATGAGTGAAAGAATATTTAATAACTAAAAAGTGCACCTCACTTCGATAAAGCACGAGCCTTGCACTTAAGCTCTAAGACCCTTATCACCTTAGTGTGCATTTTGCCTTTTTTAACACTGCACATGACTCATAAAGAGAATTAAAGACTGCCTTACTTTTGTTATTACAAAAAAGTCGAGTGCTTTACATTAAAAGAAATTGTCCACGACAGCTTTACTTACTAAAGATTGGTTCCTTGCGCTATCTTTGGTCTCATCAGAGGCAAGATGCTCCTCAAGAGTCGTTATAGTATCTTCAGTCAAATCTCCAGATATCTTCTCAATTTCTTTCAGCAAAATCAACCACCTTCTCAATACCTGAACTCTTTCAGGCCCCTTGCAGCTGACAGAAGCCTCTTCCAGTCTCTTGACAGCAAGCTTAAAGCTTTTATGATTTCGAGCACCCTGCAATTATGTTTTACTAAGAGGTCAAGAAGCCTTCAAACAAAAAATTCAGTAACTTAAAGGTTGAAACAGATAATTGATGACTGCCGGAATTAACAGCATATTACATACCAAACGGCCTATGGGTAACAGATACAAAAGATTCTAAATACTAATCTCTCAACAATTTTTAAAAATCAGCAAAGTAACTACAGAATGAATTCTTCAGACTTTACCCCCACCACCCCTCTCCTTCTCTTCTCTGAATTCCATAGGTAGGATTCCTGATAAAGTTTAGCTTATTGGAACAAAAAAGTTCCATTTATCCACTACAGAAAATCAATAATCAAATCATCAATCTAATGCGTGTTTCAAAGCATGAGAAGCCATCCCTAATCTTGTAATGAAAATAGTTTGTTGACAAAACATATCACTAGGTCAGTACTCTTATATGAATAAAGTTGCATATTTTTTTTCATGATATGTCCTCAAGCACTTCATAATTAAATAGTGAAATTTTTTAGAAGTTATTTTGATTGTAAACAATAATAATCCCTCCACCTCTTTTAGTTTGGCCCATATAAAATCTTGACATTATTCACAATAAGAAAATATCTTCTAAATTCTTCACACTATAAAAAAAGGCATACATTTGGGATTTTGTTCGAATCGTCTTGATTAATGCATTCTCCAAAATCCATTCATAGCACTCTATAAAAAAATATTTTTATATTAAAAAAAAAAAATCAATAGTGCAATAACAGTTGAGCACCTAAAATTACATTACTAACAGGAAATATTGGGAAATTCCCACTTAGGATCCACTCTATTCAATTAATTTGACCTAAACTTATACCGAACTTATATGAAATTATTGAAATTGATTGAACTTATTGCACCTAGTCAAACATGATTAGCCATACTTAAAAGTTAAAATTAACAAATGGACCTTACTAGACCATATTGAACCTAATCAAAACATATTGAATGAATTTATTAGACCAGGTTAAACTTGATTTCAACTAAATTGAACTAACCTCAACTAAAAATTAATTTTCTCAAGGTGAAGAGAACGCACACTTGATCTCCTTAGTCCTTAATAATCATAAGAAGCGTATTAAATCACATATTTGGTAATTCTAGAGAAAGTAAGAGGTTAATTTCCTATTAACTTCCTAAAATACCCTCTATCTAAACCCCTACTTGATCTCCTCAATAGCCAATACTCATTACTCAATATGCATAAGAAGCATCTCAAGTCACTTTGTAGGTGATTCTCAGGGAAGCAAGAACGAACCTTCCCTATACACTTCCTAAAGTATCCTCATACTTAAGCCACTAAGGCACTATTCTTTTGAATTGAATTAATTTGAACTGGAATGAAATTAAATCCTACACACAGCAAAACTTTTATGAAGTGAACTGAAATTTCATAAATTAAGTCCAAAAGAACACGGCCTAACAAGGCACTAAACCATGTCTCCATCTCCACTTTGATCACTCTTTCACTCATACAAATGGCTTCTTCTCCAAAGGTTGAACGTCTCTTCTTCCTCTTTAATGCCCTCGTTTTCTGTCTTCAAACCTATGCTAGAGATAGGCACTAAACCTTCTTTAGCATGTTTTCCTATAATCTTCCTTTAATAACCTCATAAATCCTAATACCTGTCAACTTTGCCACTTTATATATACTCCTTATATAAATCAACATAAATTGATCATTACAAAGAAAATATCAACAACATTGTGAGGATCAGAAAAAAAAAATCTAACCAAACGAATTTCTCGTCCACTTAGTTTGCAACATTCCTCAACTTCAAACAAACAAACGTAATTTGGTTATGTTCAGCTTGGTTTGATCAAGCTTAGTTTGTCAGCATCAATATCACAAATCAACCTCAACAACAAACATAAAACAAATTGAATTTGTTTGTCTTATATAAGGGTAATAGTGGTATATAAACATCTCTGAAACCAACAATCAAGGCAAATACCAAATAAACCCAAAATCCTGAGAATTAAATGACATAAAAAACAAAATGCAATGCTCTTAGCCATTACATGCAGTGATTAATCAGCAATCATACATTAACAATCACATAGCCAACAACAACTCAATAAAATCCAATGAAAACAACTAAACAAGAGAGAAAAACTGACAATGCGATCGTTGAAAAGTTTCGCGCCCTCAGCAACAGCTTGACCAGCATGCTGAACAACAGAATCAGCGTAGTTTTTAACGGTACGAGTAATGTTATTCTTGTTCCCAACCTCCACAGCCCTACTCACCGCTGTTCTCAACCACGACATTTTCCTTTGATCAATTCCTCCAAATTAAACCTTATTTACCAGCACAAATGTCGATTGAAGTATCAAAAAAAAAGAAATTGAAGGAGAAATTGGGCTATTTGCTATGTTCGATTAGCCTAGGGTTTGCAATGGTGAATGAAGGTCAAAATATGGTGATTTTGGGGGTTTGAAAATGGGGAAATAGGCTCAAATACAGAGATAGAGGAGAAAATTGGGGAAAATCTTGAACAAATGAAGTTTCAACGTTTGGAGCGGTAGTGATTCCCACTTGGATAAAATTGGTCACTCCAACCCGTTAAGAACCAAAG
Source organism: Salicornia ramosissima (assembly GCA_951394345.1). Classification (NCBI taxonomy): domain Eukaryota; kingdom Viridiplantae; phylum Streptophyta; class Magnoliopsida; order Caryophyllales; family Amaranthaceae; genus Salicornia; species Salicornia ramosissima. The sequence continues at coordinate 14,307,774 of OX596239.1, forward strand.
GCGGGTTTGACCCGTATGTGATTTAACAAGTCTATCTATATACAATCTATTAAAAGGTGTACAAAGCACCAATTATGCGACACGTAAGTTGACACACAAGCACTAATTATGTTCATAGTGAGGTTCGAACTCGAGACTATAACACATTAATAGTATACACTTACCAACTCACACAACATTCATTATTATCTCAAATTTCATTGTTTTAAAACTTATTGTTTTATTGTTCGAGTACACTTAATGTTAGTTTATTATCTAACAATAAATTTAATAAATTTCTAGATCCTTATTTTTTTAGGCGCAAATAAAAGAGACAATATTACTATTAATAAGGCAAAAGTTGGGCGTTGACAAAAAAGTTAATAATAATACTTACCTTCCATGATAACTGTTTGACAAAAAGTTAAATTTAAATCACTAATCCATACTAATTATTCATATTATTGTTCCTATAAAAAAAATATTAATATTATTGTTACAAGTTTTACCATCATTATGAAATATCTTTTGTCATATTTAAATCAAGGGAAACAATGGTAGTAAAAACAACAACACCAATAACAATACTTTTTTTATTTTACAAATATTTTTAAAATTCAAAAGACTCGCACAAATTTTCTTCAAAAGGAAAAATGATGTGCATTTTTTTCATTTCAAATATTATGTAATTACTCGCCACAACATAACGTTGCAATTATTAATTATGTCATGTAATCTATACTCTTCTTCTAAAACGCATCTTCTAAGAATACTTGAACCCATAATCCCTTAAGTATAAAAGCCTTAAGTACAAAAGTCACAACTTAACCACTAATCTATATTAATTTCATTACCAATTATTCCATAAAGAAGTATTATAAATTTCGTTGTTAAAAATTTTTGTTGCCTTTGTTTTCTGGATTTGAGTCTCAAAATCAAAAACGTATTGTATCATTCGATCAAATTAATGATGATGATACTTCCTTTGTTTCATTTTAAACGCATGAAAGGAATTTTTTTTATGAAATATAAAATATTCGTTTATTGTGTTGAAAACGAAACGGATGAAGCCATGATGATGATGATAACCAATTTTCAATACGTTAGTGAAAGTATCAAGTTCCATATGATAGAGTGGTGGCTTCGGTGCCATCAAGGTCGATCAGTCTATGTTGTCCCATGATTGATGGTAGACTTAGCAAGTGAGATCTTAGAAGGAGTGCGTCTTGGCCCCGCTATCGGGGTGGTGGGTCAGTCCAGGGTCACCTGGATTTCATCGCAAGAGGAATGGAAGTATCATGAGAATAACACAGCCCCAAATACGATAATGGCCCCGCTATCTTCATTACTTGTTCAAATACTCCGTAAATACAATTCAATCTTCAAGTTTATTCATTCATCAATTAGTAATTTACTTTTTTTCTTTCAATTATGCATTCAGTGTTCGTCTTGTTTATTTTTTGTTTTTATTTCCATGTCTGAGTCATTTTTCCCTTTCCAAGGTTTGGGGAATCCGTAATTAATCAATGTTTGATTAAATTCATTGTTCTTTAATTAATGTCATGATTGGATTCCTAAAACCTTATTTGATTTGATAAATATGAGTAATGTATATCGAGTTGTGAACGAGTGGTAAGAACTATATTTTAGACTATGTTTTCATCATAGCCCACATGCAGGTTTGTTACTCAACTAAGTGTTTGTTGTTTTCATGACCACTCAGACAGATATAGCAATTTGTACTCATCCCATCAAGACATCTTGTCACCCTTGTGTTGCAAGGCAGTCTGTCCTACAGAGCCAACCAAACACAAAATCTGTGGTTGGGTTGGGCCAGCCTATTCCAAATACAATGGTGCCAATGTACTTCTGGTTCGGAGCAACTGATTTTTATTTTTATTTTTTTTGTAAATATCACTGATCTTATAATTTGGGTTTTCTATCCAGTCTCAACCATCAAATAGTGTATTAAGAGTCTGTTTTATTTTGCAAATATATTTCCAGACCCAACTCCCAGTAATTGGAAGGGTATAGTTACACATAATCAGGGTCTAATTTGCTTTTCTATCATTAAGTCATTATAACATTTATTATTGTTATTATCGTTCATTTTACAAAATTGCCCCTCTTTTTTTATACAAAATTACATATTTACTTTCAAAATTAGAAACTTTATCCCTTCCACATTCACCATTTCTAATAGCATGAGCACCAATGGGTATAAATTTCCTTCCCCATGAGCATTTGACATTCTCCTCAAGATTTAAGGGGGAAAAAAAACAGCCCAAATGCTTCCTCTTCACGTGATGTTTGCAGCAGGCGCAAAAAACAAAATAAATAAATAAAGGAAATTGCTGACTGGGCGCGTCAGTCAGTCCAATCAGGGCGTGACACGTGTCCCAGTCAGCAAATCAACCAATCAGAATTCAGCTACCTTATTAGAACGGCTCTATATTTGTAACGGCTATTTGGACCCGAAATTAATTTTTTTAAAAAAATAAAAAATCACCAATGTTCTTTTTTTTTTCTTCTCTATAAATAGACATCAATTTTGATATATTTTGGCACACTTCAAAAATCATAAAAATCTAGTATTAACCTCGTGTTTGTGTGCTAATGTAATGAAGTCAAAATTATTAATCATGTCATTTCGTTATTTTTAACTGATTAAGTTATTTTTTAAAATTATTACGTAAATCATATTTTTTTAATCGTGATTAATAGTGTTAAACTAATTACCAAACCATAATTTACTAAATTATCATTAATAATTTACTAATCCCTCCGTAACGAATTACTAGCAACAATTTCCATTTTTAGGTGTAACAAAATACTTGCAACAATTTTTTCCAATTTTATTCATTTTTGGCAAAAAAAAACAACACAATACCCCACTTACTTTTCTCTCTGTTACTTTTATCATCGTATCACATAATACCCAATTTACTTTTCCTTCTCTTATTTTTTTCTCTCTTACTTTTATTATTATACCACCTAATACCACAATTAACTTATTTCATTTAGGACTCCGTGCTAGTCCAAATTTTGCTAGAAATTCGTTACGGAGGGAGTACATCATAATTTACTAAATATTAAAAGTATAATTGTGTTAAAATGTTAAAAGATGATGTGTAATATGGTGGGGTATAGAAAATAGTAGGAGAGAGAGTGTTGAGGATTTTTTTTTGTTTACCATTGTTATGGTGAAAAAGTTGTACATGATGAAAAATGGGTTGGGAAGAGAGAGAAAGTAGTAGATAGAGTATTGAGGAGTTTTTTTTAGCCCATTGGTGCTCATGCTTTAACGAAGAACAACTCCGAAGACCCATCAAAATCCACCCATTATTGACATGAAAATTGAAAATGACATAATGATTATTACACCAACCGCTTTAAATTATAGAAATGGACTGACATAAATCCCCCCAAAAAGTGGGGCTGGATCGATAAAAAGTGGGGCTGGATATAAGCTGCCCACAAAGTCACAAATTGAGAAACCAACATATTTGGGCTGGGGCAACAAGTCAAGTTCAATTCAATATCATAAGCCCAAACTACTCAAATTCAAGTCAATCAATCAAATATTAAAAGGAAAATGATATATATAGCCCTAAGGGCTACATATAAGATGCTTAAAATAGAAATAAAAATAAAAAGGTTGAATTAAGCATTTATTATGTCAAATAATGTTTAAATTTGTCATGAATTCTTAAATAGTTTTCATTTAAAAAAATGTAGTTAATGTTTATATGTAGCCCTTACGGCCCGTTTGGTTTTAGGTAATAAATTGTGGTAATGGTAATGAATTTAAAGTGTAATTTTATTAACGAAAACCTTATAATCCCAATTGAAAACATATTTTTATTCCCAAACTTGAATTTTCTTCTTATTTTTCATTACTATCCATTGACATTGGGAAGAGAGATATTAGATGAGAATAGATATTCGTCAAGAAAATTAGATAAATTGATGTTAAACTAGTACCACCATGAAAAAGAATTTTGATTTTCCTTCCAAATTTAGCTATAAATTCATTCCCATGATAACCATTTATAACCCACAATCAAACGAGCCATTAGGATTACATATAACTAGACATGGTTATTGGACAGGGTAGTCCAATGTTATGCGATTAGGGTCAAGATTATAGGGTATTTACTGGACATGACCCTCAATGGATAAGACCTTATTGACCAGGGCCAATACAAGACCAAAATTAATAGCTTAATAATTTTTTTTTTAAAAAAACTTTTGACAAAAATAATTACATTAATATATTTGTATACATTTGTTTTAATTATTGGTTACCTCGTATCGTTTTTATATTTAATATTTTAATGGTCCGACCGCTAACAACCAGCTAATGACCCACAACACGCTTTAGTCCAACCCACTATTGACCATTTTAATCGACTCTGGCCCTGACCCGACCTGTACCAACCTGAACATGACTCACTCCAACCCGTCCAATAACCAGGTCTACATATAACATTACCCATATTTAAAAAAACCTCTCTCCTCTCCCATTATCAGTTCAAACCTTATTTTATTTTCTTTGCCCCGGGGTTAATTTTAGTACTCCCTCCGTAACATAATTCTGGCAACAAGTTTTTTTTTCCACGCATTTCAAGGAAGCGATTTAAGGGTGTAAACGAATAAATTGATCAAAAAAAATTTTAAGATTAGTAATTTATGATCTCAATCTTACTTGTATTAAAACCATTTTGATTAATTTGTTCGTTTACACCCTTAAATTGCTTCCTTGAAATGCGTGAAAAATAATTTGTTGCCAAAATTATGTTACGGAGGGAGTACTTTTCATTCAATTCAAAAACTTTTTTTTTTGCCCTAGTTTTTTCTCTCCTCTTTTCTCTCTCAATTCTCTTGCTAGATTGGTGATTTTGAGGGGGGCTTCCATCGATTTAATCAATGGAAAGCCCCAATTTAATTATAATTTCTTATTTTCTTTTAGTTTTTTTCCTTGAATAATTACTCTCTATCTCTAATGATAGATATTGGTCTACTTTTTTGGTGGATTGATTTCTCCTATCTTGTGTGAGTTCTTATTTCTCATCTTGTGTGAGTTGTTATTTCTCATCCTATCTGGGTTGTTATTCTCCCTATGTTGTGGGATGTTATTTCCCATGATACGTGGGTTATTTTTCCTCAAATGAGTTACATCCAATCATTGGGTTGGAGAGTTATGATTATCGTCAACAAAGATTTAGGGCTTCAAATATATATTTTCTTCCTCGGATCTATATAGGAGGTGGTTGCAGTTGGACAAGACATATTGAAGTCGAACAAAAATCACGAGGTGATTCCGCAATCGGTCGGAAGCGAAACAATTAGTGAAGTTGAAGTTAAAATATGTATTGTTGTTTTAAATCTAATGTCTTTGGAGAGATTATGAATTTGTAAGTGCCGTTTGACTTTTTATCATTAATATATAGGCCTTGTTTGGTTAAGAGAGTTTTGGTGAAAGTTTAGAGTTTTGGAGAGAGTTTAGATTTTGACCAATCAAAACTCTAATTTGGGTGTTTGGTAAAATAGAGTTTTGTACCAAAAACTCTTATTAAAACTCTCTTTAGAAAAAGCTGGGTTGAGCAGCTTTTTTTCAGAGTTTCGGAGAGAGAAATATTAATTGACTAATTTGTCCACATATTTAAACCTATTAAAACCTAGAATTTATTTTTAAATGTCCATAAATGTCATTTAACACAACAAAACTCTAAGTTATCAGTTATGTGTTACCAAACACCTTTAAACAATCAACTATCTAAATCAGCAGTCAAATCCTCTGAATAAAAAGTAATCATCTAACCACAAACTCTAACCTCTAATCACCAAACAAGGCCATAATCTCTTGCCTTTTGATAAAAAAAAAAAAAAAAAAAAAAAAAGAAACCCTCTAAAATATCCAAAATTCTAGTTTAGGGTGCTAATTAGGAGGCTGCCACTTAAGCCTAACTAAATTATTGATGTGACATTTTCACTCGTCACTGCAAACTAATGTACCAAACCCATGCAATTGTCTATATATACAACAATAATATGCCTTGTCCTTCATTCTTGTCTTACAATCCCATACTATTCCTATTCTTATCATCAATCAATAAAAATACCAAAAAAAAAAAGTGAATCTGATTTGTCTGTCAATAATGGCTGCATCACCGGCTGTCACCGAATTGAAGGTGGAGGACTATGTTTTCCCGCCGACCGTGAAAGCTCCGGGATCTGACAAGCCTTTCTTCCTCGCCGGCGCAGGTTAGCTCATACTAATTCCTACTTTTTTTTTATTAAAAAAATAATAAATCATTAATATTTCAAATTATTTACAACGATTAGAAATTTTTTTTCTCTAATTTATTATTTATTCTAGATTTACTGTTGATTAATGTACTTCCTCCGTTCTAAAAAAAAACGCAACAAACCATTTTACACGCATTTTAAGGAAGTGATTTAAGGGTATAAATGAACAAATTAATTAAAATAATTTTAACACAAGTAAGAATGTCATGATATTAATTAATTAATTTGATCGTTTAGACCTTTAAATCTCTTCCTTAAAATGCGTGTAAAATGGTTTGTTGCGTTTTTTTTTTTTAAACGGATGAAGCATTTTTTTTTTTATTTTTTTTTTTTGTAAATTGAATGTTGAATCACATGTACATCTAGCAGCCAAAATAGTGTATACTTCTGTAGTTCTGTTATTGAAAATGAAATGCCGGAGAAATCAAGGAAATGGCAGTAGTTTAAGTTTTTTATTTTTATTTTTTTGGCAAAGAAAAAAAGTTTAGTGGTAGAAAAAACAAATTAAACTAGATAATATCCGAGCAAATGTTCGGTTTTAATTAATGGTCAGGAAAGATTTTATTTTATTTTTTTTTTGTGTTGGTTTATAAGCTAGGGGAAATAGGGTGATATGAGATTTTGTTAGATTCGGCTCTATAAATATTTTATTAAATCTATTTTTGTTTTTAATAATTTTTATAAAAACAAAAATTACACCACCATCCCAACTAAAACGAGGTCCACCACCACCAAAAACCACCCCTTCAAGCAATCTCCCTACCCTCACCCCCCGCACCAGCCCCAACCCCATCGTTTTCTCTAGAATAAGGCTTGGAAAACGATTTTGAAGGAAAATACAATTTGAAATTAAATTTTCATTATTTGTTTATGGTAACAAAAGTAGGGAAATAAAGGAGGAGAGAAATGATGGATGGGAGGAGGAAAAGATCAAAGTAAATGAAAAAAATGTGGCATACTCTCATAAGAGGAGGAAAATGTTTTTCTCTCTTTGACGAGGTGTTTAGCATAAATTTAAGAATACGAATAAATTAGAAAGGGAAAGGGTTGTAGTATGTGATACGATTATTTGTTGTTTTACGTAATTAAGAGAATAACATGCAAATAAATTAGAGAGAAATGATTTTGATTTACAAGATTGAGAAGGGTAACAAAATAACAGTAATGATTTTTATTAGGAAATGACATAGTGTTATCAAAATCTCATACCAAACTATGTATTAGGTAATGTAAATACTTATTTAATTCTATTTCAACATTTTTTTTAAAAAAAGATAATACCAAAACTATTCACCATTTCCCCCTAGAAAATGAGTAAATTGCTTTCTAATACTAACTCCATTTCTTATTATTTGCAAACACTCCATTTTTTACGTATACCGAGAAGATAAAACTTATAAGATTAATATATTTAATTACGTGTTTGTAAAAATTATTATAAGTACATATTAAAAAAGCTACTTGTACATGTTGCGATGAATCTAACGAGACCCCACTTGACTATGTTTTTCATTACGGGTAAGCTCAAATCTTGGTCAAAGTCACTACATAACATAAATAGTGTAAAATATTGACTGTTACAAATGATAAGAAACGGACGTAGTAAAACTTTTCATTCAAAACAATATTCGAACTTTGAACGTCTAAAATCATTATAGGTGAAGGTTGAGCCACAACCAGAGAGCTCACTACCCTCATGTGATGTACACCTTTCGTAACATATTAACTGCAACCATATAATGTCAAATCATTGCAGTAAATATGTTACGGAGGGAGTATTATTTTCCGAGTTTTTGTTTCGTATAATAAGTACTCCCTCCGTAACGGATTAATTTCACCCTTTATTTTTTCACACATTTTGAGGAAGAGATTTAAAGATATAAACGAAGGAATTAATCAAAGTGGTTTTAGTACAAGCAAGAATGTGATTATAAGTTACTAATATCAAAAATACTTTGACTAATTTGGTCGTTTACACCCTTAAATTGCTTCCTCAAAATACGTGAAAAAACAAATGGTGAAATTAATTCGTTACGGAGAGAGTATATATTTTTTTTAATATATAAAATGTGATTTTGGTTTTTTTTTTTTTTTTTTTTTTTTTTTGATTGTGTAAAAGTGTAATGGTGTGGTTGTTGTGAATGTGTGATGGGGACGCAGGAGTGAGAGGGTTAGAGATACAAGGAAACTTTGTAAAGTTCACGGCAATTGGAGTGTATTTGGAAGAGTGTGGAATTGCATCACTCTCTACCAATTGGAAAGGCAAAACCACCATTGAGTTGGCCAACTCCATTGATTTTTTCCGTGATATTGTTACAGGTATGGGGTTTAACTTAATCTCTCTCTATCTACTACCAAATTTCTGATCTTTTTATTAGGGTATGGTATGTAGAGCAAAATTATTTGAAAATTCGATTCGATTCCGATCTGATTTTTTTTATATATGATCCGATAAATCAGACCGGATATCTAGTTACGTCCTTTCCATCCTAAACAATCAAGATTGGAGACACAATCAAGATCGGATAATCAAATCAGGTTTGATAGGTTTAATCAGGTCAAATCAGATAAGATCAGGTCAGGTTAAATAAGTTGAAGAGAATTCACCATAGTTGATAATATTCCTAATTTGAAATATTTTAAAAAAAACTAGGTTATGCTTAATTTGAGAAAATAGCTACTCAGTTCCATCACTTTTGTTAGTTACTTTTTGATTTTTTTTTTTTTTGGTTAAAAGTATAATTTAGGAAGGGAAACTACTTTATTATCTTTATGCAAACATAGTCTCAATTTGAAACTATTATTATTATTATTATAATATTTTTTATTATCATCAATTACACCACTTGAAAGGTAGTATTGGATGAGAATCGAAATTCATCAAGAAAATTAGGGGATTTTAGGGGTAAAGTAGCACCAATACGTGCACAACTATGAGAATAAATTATGATTTTACTACCAAATTTATACACAAAATTATTCTCGTTACCAAATGAACCGTTAAGATTTAACAATATAGTAACTTTGTTGTGGGTGATTTTTAATGGTATCATGTGAGCATTAATAAACATAAGGATATCATGTACATACAAATAAAACCTAAGCAAATCTAAGCAATACATTATGAAATTTCATGGTATAAGATTTTGCAATTCGGTGCATGTGAACTAACAAACCTTCTCTCTCCCTTTCTATGTGCTCATTAATTTCTACTCTGAGAACATAGTAAATGAAACCTCCTAACTTAATAAGTCCTGTGATTGAAGAGTTCAAGTTGACGACAGCTAATACACATATGCTAAGAGGTGTTATCTATACCTTGATAAACCTAAATTTATAGTATCCTGATTAGACATGATTGGAACTACGTCTGATTGGACCTGCTTAGAACTTATTGCACCTGATTAAACTTATTGAAACTATTAGACCTAGTTTAACTTATTGGACTTTATTGACCTGATTAGACATGATTGGAACTGCTTATAACTTATTACACCTGATTAAACTTATTGAAACTATTAGACTTGATTTAACTTATTGGACTTTATTGACCTGATTAGACATGAATGAAACTACACTTGATTGGACCTGCTTAGAACTTATTACACCTAATTAAATTTATTGAAACTATTAGACCTGATTTAACTTATTAGAATTCATTAGCTCTGATTAAATGTGTTACATCGAGAACATAGTAAATGAAACCTCCTACGGATATATTTTTTATAAGTTTGGTAATGTGTGGGGGTAATATGCCTTGAACCGTGCCCTATTACAGGTCATCCGATCTAATTTAGCCAATATACGCATATGTAAAGGAAAAGATAAATAATCATCACATATACGTACGGTGAGAATCAACCTTAGAACCCTCGTGGTTGGATTTCTGAGCTTGATGGCTTAACCACCAGACCAATACCTCATCCTCGATCCACATATACTTAGGGCTTGTTTACTTCAGATTATGTTCAGTTCAGTTCATATAATCTCTATTCAGTTCAGTTCATATAATCTCTATTCAGTTCAGTTAATACACTTCAGTTCAGTTCTGTTCAGTTCAGTTCATCTCTATTCAGCTAATGTAAACGAGCAATTAGTAGTTACTAGTTATTTAGTACTTAGTAGCAGTTAATATAGTCTTTCCCAAAGTTGACGGGTAGTAGCAAAAATCGTGGTTGACTGGTTGGTAAGGAGTAAACCACGCCACGGCCATCTATCAATTCAAACAAATTTTATAATGTGGACCATCAACTTAAATAAAAGAAATAAATACGAAAGTGAATAAGAAAAGAAACCTCACGCACTCACTATCTATCCGAGTTTCAATCAGGTCTAATCAATTCGAAAGTAAATACGAATAAATTAATTAATCAATTACGAAACATCCCCTAGATCTTTTTTAAAATAAAATATAATTCATCCGTTTTAAATTAAATGTAATCATTTATTTTGCACACTTTTTAAGGAAGAGATTTGATGGTGTAAGCTTGCAAATTAATCAAAATAATTTTAATACAAGCAAGACTGAGAATATGTTACTTGTCTTAAAATTGTTTTGATTAATTTTCTAGTTTACACCCTTAATTCTCTTCCTTAAAATACGGGTAAAATAATTTGTTGCATTTAATTTGAAACATAGGAAGTATTTTAATATGAATAATGTTAAGATACAAAATAAAGGGTGATGTTATGGTAGAATTGATCAAATAAGAGTTGAATTTTGAAGGTTTTGTGGTTTTTGAGGTTTTATCAATGTCTAGATTTACTCTGGTTTACTCAAGTTTAGCCAACTCTACCGCTTTGAAATATGGATGATCCTAACTCGTAGATTTTACAGAAAATAATACGAGGGTACTAATTTAATTCATAGAAGGTATTAGAGGAATATATTCCCCATAAAAATGCAATCTATAATGAACAGATGTTCATTAAGTTGATAATGAATATATTCATTTGGTCTAATTTTATAATTTGAATAATGTTCATGAATTCTTATAATGATGTTCATCGGGGCTGAACTAATGTGCATCGTGTGAGTATCATCTTATTGGTACTTATGCGTGTACCATAGTATTAATTAGGGGATATTATACTGAATATTTACCTGTTAATTGAATGGCTCGCAAATAATATGTAGGTCCGTTCGAGAAATTCACCCAAGTTACGATGATATTGCCATTAACTGGACAACAATATTCAGAAAAGGTGACGGAAAATTGTGTCGCCTTTTGGAAGGCAATAGGAATATACACCGACGACGAAGCTAAAGCCGTCGAAAAATTTCTTGAGGTTTTCAAGGACGAGAAATTTCCACCAGGCCATTCTATTGCGTTCACTCAATCACCCCTTGGGTCCCTTACGGTTCGTGCTCTGGTCTTTAATTCTTATCTTTAATTTAATCTACCCCAATTTCATGTGTTATGATTCAATTTTTTTTTAACTGCATTTAGTTTAATTCAGTACATTTTATTCGGTATAAAAAGTAAGATCTTGTGACATTAGTTAATCACCAATAACTTTTTTTTTTTTTTTTTTAATGTGGATTAACATTTACCTTGTTTTCTTCTTAACATTGGTGACAAAAATTTGAATAAAGTGATTCTATTATATACTTCCTCCGTTCCAAATTAAACGTAACAAATCATTTTGCACGCATTTTATGGAAGAGATATAAGGGTGTAAACATGCAAATTAATCAATTTTTTTTTAATACAAGCAAGAATGAGATTATATGTTACTTGTCTTAAAATATTTTTGATTAAAATTCTCATTTACACCCTTAAATCACTTCCTTAAAATGCGTGCAAAATGATTTGTTGCGTTTAATTTGGAACGGAAAAAGTATTGAGAAATGGAGGAGGTATATTGCTCTCCCATCTCCAAGTACTCCCTCCGTAACATAATTATGACAAGTTTTTTTTCCACGCATTTTAAGGAAGCGATAATTTAAGGGTGTAAACGAATAAATTGATCAAAAAAATTTTTAAGATTAGTAATTTATGATCTCAATCTTACTTGTATTAAAACCATTTTGAATAATTTGTTCGTTTACACCCTTAAATTGCTTCCTTGAAATGCGTGAAAAATAACTTATTACTAGAATTATGTTACGGAGGGAGTACATTATTTTTTCTTTTAAACATGTCCCTTTAGTTTTTCAATGTGAATTTCCATACATGCTATTGTGCCCGTTAAACACGTGTCTTAATTAGAGTCTACAAAAAATGGCAAATACTTTAGGATCTACCAGGAGAATATAGTATATTCGCTCCATGTTAATTGCAACAGTTTAAACAAAAAAGAATACTTTATGTTACATCGTTATAAATAATAAGAAACGGATGTAATAAAACAAACGAAGTATAAACTATTACGGTCCGTTTGGTTTTTGGTAAGAAATTGTGTGAATGATAATTAATTTAAAGTGTAATTTTGTTAAGAAAGAACCTTATGATCTCCATATAATACATATTTTCATTTCCAATATTGAATTTCTATTATCATCCATTACCACCATTTATAGCCAGCTACCAAACGTGCTGTTAGTGTGAGAAATAAGTAGAGTGCTAATCTTCATGTGTTTTGTAGATTGGATTTTGCAAGCATGATTGTATTCCGGAATCAGGAAATGTTGTAATAGAGAACAAAAACTTATCGGAAGCAGTAATAGAAACCATCATCGGCCAACACGGTGTTTCCCCTGAGGCGAAGCAGAGTTTAGCTGCTAGAGTTGCAGAGTTACTAAATAAGCATGAGTGTTTTGAGGCTTGAGTTAATTAAATGTCTTGTAATCCTATCCTGTGTAAGTATGTTACTTGTTGTAGTGTCCTTGGAGCAATATAGGTTGGTCCAAGATCTTTTTTTATGTCTTCTTTTATGGGGAGTAAAAGTTGTAAGGATAAAACAAGTAGTTTTTTTTTTTTTTTTTTTTTTTTAATATATATATAAAGGGCTAGGGTGGATTAAAGACCGATATCCACCAAGCGACTCAGACTAATAGTAACATAATGAAAATACTGAAGAATATCTCAAATCTGGGTAATAAGGTTCCTGTTATTGAAATTTGGTCTGTCCTTTATGATCTCTTGAATGGCCTTGTTATACTAATGAAGATATTAAAATATTATTATTTACATGAGTTGAAATCTACTATCAATATTAACCATAACACTTTATTAGTGGTGGGCTGGTTAGTTTACCCGGTGGGTAAGATAAGTTTTTTCTGGCTCCTCCAATTCTTGCAGCTAAGAATGTTGTAACTCTTCTTTCACACATTTGACATGTGACACCAGCATAACTAAAACAATCATAACTTTTTTTTTTTAATAAAATCTATACAATTAATATAGTGTTTTGTCATGTGAAAATTTATGTTTTTTTTAAAAAAAATAAATAAATAATAAGTATTCATCTACCTCAAGCTGTCTTCTGGTTCCAACATTTGCCATTTTTAATTAGTAAATTTCATAATGGTTGGTTGAAACAAATGTTTTCATTTCTTATTCTTACATATCTCTTTAAATCTTTTATCACATACATCTTTGTTATTCGTACTTGTCCATTTAATATTAGAGAAGGTATTGTGTCAGATCAGTCCGACATAAAGTTACTGTCAGACCAGTTCAATTGGATCTGGACACATATTGTCAAATTTGGACAAGTTTTTGTTGAACCTGGACACATGTTGGTAAACTTGGACATGTATTGGTAGAGCTGGACACATATTTGTAAACCTGAACACAAATTTGTAAACCTAAAAATATATTTGTAAATCTGGACATATATTAGGCCTTGGAACCGGCCTTACTATAGGTCACCCGGCCCAATTTTAGCCAACACACGCATCTGTAAGGAGATAATAAGGAATCCTCGCAAATGTGTGCAGTGAGAATCGAACCCAGGACCTCGTGCCTGGAATTCTGAAGCTCTAACCACTGGGCTATGACTTCATTCTCTGTTCTTTATATGATCTAGTTATATACTCCCTCCGTTTTTTATTAGATGTGACACTTTGACTTCTCACACTTGTCGAGACATAACTTTGACCGACTATATCATTAGTTATATAATTGTAAAAATTATAAAAAAAAAATGTATATTTGGATAGTGTGTACCGAGATGAATCCAACAAGACCCCGCTTGACTTTATTTTACCTTATATATAAATTGCAATTAGTAGTCAAAGTATGTTGGATGAATAGTAACAAAAGTCAAAGTGTTACATCTAATAAAAAACAGAGGGAGTACTTAATTAGTTATATACCCTTACTTTTTTAATTACACATTTTAAAATTTTGTCTATACATCCGTACCATTAAAATTGTTGCAAATAATTTGAAGTGGATGAAATATTATTAGCATGTAATAGCTCAACTGGGCAAGCAAACAACTAACACACACACAAAAAAAAAAAAACAACTAAACAAATACGGTTATTACTACGTCTAACAGTTCTGGTGAGAAGTTGAGAACCATCATTGCTCCAATTGTAGCAACAACGTTCTCCGAGCCTCCGAGGGTGATCGGGTTCAGATCCTCATATCCCCTTCACTCCACCCTAGCATCTTGATACTTTCATGTGATATTGTGATAGGAGCCTTGGGTAGGTCCGTACACCTTTATTATTAAAATAATTGTCCTAGTAGCCAAAGTACTCGCAAGTAGCAACGACCTATGATGCATGAATACTTCTATTAGGTAGTCGTAACCGTGTCAGATATCGATATGATACTTCACGGATACCCAATACTTCACTCTGTTTTATTTTTTTAAAAATGTTTCACATTGTTTTAGCCTTTTTCTGTATTTCTATTATTCTTTAAAAAGTTTTTTTTTTATTTGTGTTTTTACAAATATAACTTCCAAGTTACATTGAAGATTTTTATAAACTTTTATATTTTTATGTCTTATTTTCTTATTCGTACCCATATCCTTTATTTAAAAATTAACGTATTTCGTACCCATTTAGCCATTTTACACCCGTTCTAGAACACGTATCCGTATGACCGTATCCATGCAACCTAGGTAGCAACCACTCTTTGTTATTATTAGAAAGAAAAAAAAATTGCTAGCAACCACGAATTATACCTACCAAGTGGAATACGTGTCTTCTTCTTAATCTTCCACGCATAACCTTAGATGTTAGGAATCAACCCATTAAACCATTGATCATGAATCATGATCCCATTACCGATGATAGATTTAGGGTTTAATAATGATTGTCATTCAATCTAATAAACATTTACCACTTAAAATTATACATTATTTGATAGCATGAATAACATGATTGTCCGTTTCATAATTCAGGATATCTCTTCGACGTGATTGTCCGAGTTGAATAGAAACGTAAAAGACATATCACTTAACTTGATACTTATTTCATAGTGCAAAATCCCGAACTCGATCCAATACGATGTTTACCATGTAATTATTGGACTTAATCCCAAATTCAAATTAATCTGAAAATAACTTCACACAAAATCAACCAAACTTAATGTGATGCAAACAGATTTAGGGCATGTTTATCCCAAAGACTCACTCTCATAATTCAGACTCTGCCACATCAGCTTTTACCTACTTTTTAACAATTCATACTCATACAAGTTTTTACACTTTATCCCTAAGACTCTATTCCAGACTCACTTAAAATATCTCAAAACATTTTTTTTAATCTATAAAATTATCAAAATATCTTGAAAAACTCACTTAAAATTATCGAAATATTTAATATGTGGGGCCCACATGAGTCTCAATGTGAGTCTATTTTCAAAGACTCACATTGAGACTCCCTCAAGTTTTTATGCACATCAATGGGTGAGACTCCATTGAGACTTGCAATAAACATGCCCTTAGGTGTAACCTTATAACCTAGCAATTCCATTTTCAATCCATTGTTATTGATCTTCGATGTTCTTATCACTACTACAAAAATACCCTATCGTGACAAGTGTTTATGTGTCTTAAACCACTGAATCCTTCCTACTCCGAATGAGCGTACCTTCGAAGATTCGAACCTGTGACCTTTAAGTTACAATGTAGTACTCCTACCAACTACACCAAGTACTACTACTTAATATATACATATATTATATAAATTTTATTTAATATGTATCGGTACTTTATATGTCGCCTATTTTAATAAAAGCGACACATAAAGATTGAGTAGTGTCGCCTATTCATTTAGGCGACACATAAAGTGAGGTTTATGTGTCCAACATAATTTTAGGCAACACATAAAGTTTGCTCAATTGAGATTTTTGTTTTGTTTTTTTATTAGGCTTTTCGTGTCCAACACTATATGAAGCGACACATAAAATGTTAAACTTATCGTGTCCCACATAATTTTTAGGCGACAGATAAATTTTACGCGTCCAACTTTACATTATAAGCGACACATATTGTCAGACTTTTGAGTCCCCCCATTGAAAGAGGCAACACATAAAGTTTAAGTGTCCCATTTTATGTAATATAGGCGACACGTAAAGTCATTGTATATAATTTTTTAAAAAAAAAAATATTCTAATTATATAGGCCAATAGTTTATGTGTCGCTAAAAATAATGTGGGACACATAAATTTTACACGTCCAACTTTATATTATAAGCGACACATATTGTTACACTTTTTGAGTCCCCCCATTAAACGAGGTGACACGTCAAGTTTAAGTGTCCCATATTATGTAATAGACGACACATTAACTAATTTGTACAATCTATCTACTACTTTATGTGTCGCCTATATGATAAGAAGCGACACAAAAAGTTTATGTGTCGCACATTATATATAGGCGACACTAAAGAGGTGACACAATAGGACATTTTTGCAGTAGTGTATAATTATATGAATATGGATTAACTTCCTAATAAAAAAGATAAAAAAAAAACAAAAAAAAAACCCATCATTTTAATTTAAAAAATCATAGTAGTTATGGCATCAATTCCGCACCACTCACTAGTACAAAAAATCAATTTTGCTGCGGAGTTTTATAGCTCATTTGCTGCGGATTTAGGCCTCCTGCAAATATAGGGGAAGCAAATGAGAATTGTCACGTTTGCTGCAGTTCACAAATGCAGCAAATGAAATGATGTATTTGCTGCATAATTTTCATATGAATGCAGCAAATAAAATTAATTTTGTTTTAAAAAAAATACAATTATGGTAAAATTAAAAAAATCAAAGAAATAAATTTAATGTAGAAAGAAATAAAGTAAATAAATAACTATCATAAATTAGTAAAAAGATAATTTTATTAATAATTTTGATGAACTTATACAAAGAATTCAAAATTTTAAAAATGAAATATATACAAGAATTCAACAAAAAAAAATGAAATTTATACAACAATTCAAAAAAAAATAAAAAATTGAAATTTAATCAACAAAATTGGACAAATGAATTGCCGCCCCCGAGACACAACCTGTTCTCGCCGCTGCTCAACATTGTCGCTCGAAGCCGCCACCAAACACTGTTGGTCGAAGCCGCTCCTGCTCACACTACCTCCGCCACTCGCCGACGACGCTGCTCAACGCTACCTTTCCCGTCGCCACCCGCGTAGCACGACGCCGCCACTCCACCGCCGCATTTCCACATCACAAATCAACATAAAACCACAAAATTACAATTAAATTAGAGCAAATTCAACAAAATCAACAAAAATGAAAAGAAAAACCTAAAAAATCACTAGTAGAAAAATCTAAAACAACAATCACAAATCTAACCTGATAATGTTGCACTCTGAAAAAGAAACAAATGAATTCCACCATAACCATGAAGAATAAATTGATAAAAGTTCTAATAATGGCACCTTTAGAAATGAATTCCAGCATAAAATTACAGTTAATTGAAGAATTGTGCTAAATGTTATGTTCCTAGAAAACATAATCTTTGACCTTTTTAACATAGACTCCACATCTAAGCTCAAATACCAATACTAGATTCTCAACACACCGATATGGATATTGACACTTAGATACTTCATTTTGGGCGAAAATCAAGAAAGATTTCACAAAATAGATGAGTTGGACACTCGGACATGTATTCGTGTCTACTCTAACGAAGGCAACATATAGTCTTTAGCCCTATATTTAAGCATCATCTCAGACACATCTCACCAAAATAATAATGATTATGCTCTAATTTCTAATCGTGTTAAATTAATAACTATATATATTGTTTACCTACTTGTGCAATAGAGCAAATTATCAAATGACCCTAGCTATGACTACCTTAAACTATACAAAGCAAATAAAATAGCAAAAATATGGAGTTGTAGCCATTCTTTCCACAATTGAAAATAATTAGAAGTTAAAGAAGGAAAAAAAAGGTTCATGAATTTGACATGATAAAATACTCCTCCATACAAGTATAGGGAAAACAACTTTATACCTCAACAAAATGCTGCAGGGAGCTCTCTGGCTCAATCTTGGAAACAAACTGTCAAATGACGATATAAATCGTAAGAGCTTCATATTTCGAAGAAATCAACAACAATAGTGGTTCAATTATATTTGTAGGAATCGAAAGGAGTCACTGCGACACCCACAATGTCACACGCAAGACAATCAACCAATTACACAAACCAATTAACCCAAAATTTGTCACACAACCAACACAAGCAATATAACTCACAATATTGCAATAAGATGGCAGCTATAAAACAGTAGCAAAAGTAGCAATAAACGGAAGAAATCAGAACAATCTACACACACAAATTATACGTGGAAAACCCCTTCAATGTGAAGGATAAAAACCACGGGACCTCTTGAGGAGTCCACCCTAACTTCTCTTATTGATAAATTGAGGGTAAAATAAACCCAAATCAGTCTACACAAGGTTTAGACACCCACCAACAATCACCAAGAACAATAAGAGATAAAAATCAATAGCACAAGAGGTATAGAAGTCACCAAAACAGCAGCACTGAACAAGGCAGAATTCTGACCAAACGAGACTTCACAGAGACAATCCGACCGTCCAAAATGAAGTCCTAGATGTCAGGAACACGCTGTCCAAAAATCAGCAAAATCGGACCACGGGAACACCTCCGATCGAGCACTTGATCAGAACTGGGAACCAAAAATCCGAGAAGAAGAAAACCCTAGCTATTATTCTGTTTTTGTGCATAAAAAAAACTGATCTAATTGCTGCCCCTTTTTTTTCTGATTTTCTACCTCCAAAAGCTTGCTTGACAAGCCACAAAATGAGAATATTAATGAGCCCAAAAATATGACAAGTAATAATTATAAATTGAGGCCCACTTAACAAGTCCAAAAGCAATCATAAAAATTGCACCATTGGGCTGGACTACTTAACAATATTGAACTACAAAGCAAAATAGGTAGCTCCATTAATCAATGGAAGATTATTCAAATAGGTAGCTCCACTCTGTGCCTGCTAACCCCTTCAACAACATAAAGTTTGTTGTTTATGAGTCCTGTTTTGCTATAAGCTCTACCAGATGGCATAGAGCTTACTTTTTCCTAGTAATCCAAAGCACTATAAAAATACCAAGAAAAAGATTAGATGAAAATAAAAAACAAGCAAGGCATTGAGGTAAACATGTAGAAATGGAATAAAACCCTAGAAATTTCGAAAATCAAACCTAAATCCCAAAACAATCAAAGAAAACCCAAAAAAAGTAAACCCTTGAAAACCCAAAAATGCTAAAAATCAAACCAGGAGCAGCAGTAGCGAAACAGAGGTAGTGGTGTTCGTCTTCGTCGGAGTAGTGGTCGTCTCCGGCGTAATGGAGCGGTCGTCGTCGGAGTTGAGCAGCAGCGAGGGAGTGTTTGGGAGTGGAATGTTCGTGGATTTTGGGAATAGCAGCATTTAGCTCATAAACCCCAAATCAATTTTAGGGTTTTACTAAAAATAATCACAATTTGCCTCGAAGTAGCAGCAGCAACGTCGGATTGAAGCAGCAACAACAGCGTCGAAGTGGTGGTTGTTGTCGGAGTTAAGCAGCAACAGCGAAGGAGAATTGTACGCGGAGGGGGGTTTTTTGAAGGAGCACTAGGTTTTTTTGAGGAGAAATGAGAAGGGGAGGAAAATTTGAATGGAGTCTCTTTTTTTTCGGTACTTATTTGGATCGTGTATGTTAGGCACAATCCAAATACATGTTTGTCTTGATTTATTCTTGAACTTATTTGTATCGTGCGTGTTTAGGCACGATCTAAATAACTGTTATTTGGATCGTACCTATTAAGGTACGATTCAAATAAGCAGTTACAAATAGTATATTTTTTACTAGTGGATGGAAGCAGCGGATGAGGACGAAAGTGTAGTTGAAATAGAAGAGGGTGAAGGGTTAGGGTTGAGAGGGTGAGAGAGAGATAAAGAGATGAGGGTGAAAGATTACAGATATAATTATACTTCTAAGAAAGCGGTTTTTTCTTTAAAATCAAAAAAAGAAATTTTTTTTGTCCAATAAATGTTCAAGAGTTGGGTTGGGTGTAGAAAAATAATTAAAGCTATATGAGAAAAAAATGCAAAACCATTCAAAAAAAAGGAAAAAATGGAAAATGATTTTTTTTTTTTAAAAAAAAAAAAAAAAAATTGTTGAATTTGCGGCAGTTGTAATATGGTTATGCAGCAAAAGAGATTAGATTGTTATTTGCGGGTCTTTATTACAGACTGCAGCAAATATAAACATAATAATACATTAAATCTCAAATGTATTATTATTTGCTGCATATGCTTAAATCCACCGCAAATAAAGTGCAGCAAAATTGTATTTTTCTACTAGTGACTATTGTTAATCTAGTGGCGGAGCCAAGCTTTATTGGGGAAAAAAAATTGATTGAACTATGTTGGTAACTCTTTGCCTTAGATTTAATGAATTAGGCGAATCATTTGATGACAGTTCATAATTAATTTAATAATTATGAATCAATAACCTTTAACTAGACTGTGTTGTAATACCCCGTAATTTTGGATTATTAATTTTGTAACTAATTAATTATTAAAAGAATATTTTAATGCTATGATGATAATTTGTTTGAATTTTAGACATGCAATGTCAAGTTAAAATATTATTTTAAGTTATGAAAATCGAAATTTCATATAAATACATATGATTTTCGAGTATTTTAAATAAGTTTATTTTTCATAGATTACTAATTTTTATTATTAAACTAATTTAATGGTATAATGGTTTTAAACACATACTGGATATGTTATTTTTGAATACCAAAAATCCAAAGCCAAACCCAATTGATCAATTGGCCAAAACAAAAAAACAAAAAAAAGGGGGCTAGGAAGCCTACTAAAACTCACGGCCAAACCAAGGGAAGAAAGGAGAAAAAAAAAATTGTGCTAAACCTTAAGACCAACTTACATAAACTCCTTATTAAATATAATCCTTGTCTTCCAAGCAAATAATTTCTCAATCTTTCCATATACCTTAAATCCTTCTAAATTCAATATTTTTATGACTCATTCAATATTTCATGTCTAAATTTATGCCATCTCAACAAATATATAAACCCCCTTAAACCATTCATTTCATTCACACATTTTCATTAATTTTCCTTTTCACATAATTAATTTTTCTCTCAAAACCCCCCACACTCTGTCACACTACTCGGCCACCACCACCCCCGGCGGACCACCAGCCGGCGCACCCTCACCGACGCCACTTCCACCACCGACGTTCACCTCTCGCCGACCTTTACTTCATACTTCTTTAATTTTTGTTTATTATTCCTTGTCCTTTTTTCTCAATTAAATAAATATTAATGATAACTAGTAACATGTTTTGTAATTAAAAACTAATTACATGGTTTTACACACTAATAAATCTGAAAATTATGTTTCTAATACTATTATTATTATGATTATAAACAAGTAATTACTTAGTATTTAATCATCACTATTTTGACAAATGAATAAATAATCACCTAATTAATTTAATAAATAAATAAAATCAGATTTTTTTTAAAAAGATGTTGATTATAAAATATGAAAAAGTTTATACACATATAGAAAAGTCATGTCTATAGTCCTTGTTAATTTTGATAATCCTTGTATTAATATAACTAGTTTTTTGACCCGTGCATAATGCAGGGGTTTATTTATTATTATACTAATTGTATATTAATTAAGAAGGTTATTAATCAGTAAAATTATCAAGAGTTGTTTTGAATGGGCCACCTTATTACCATTTCTAGGAAGATAAGACCAACTACAATGATTAAAATACAAAGCAAGATTAAGGATATCAGCTACAATCATTCCAACACTAGAATTATTTACACGTTGATCCTTTAACTGTTGGATGAGATTCAAACAATCGGACTCAACTTGAATACTTCGGTATCCCGCATCCCATGCTGACTGCAACCCAAAAAGAACCCCTTCAGCCTCATGAAGCTCTACAGAAATGGGCCCTCTACGTTGTCGAGCTCCAGCTGCCACCACATTCCCTTCACTATCCCGAATCACGAACCCACAACCCACTCCATGCCCCTGCACCGAACCTGCATCCGTATTCAGTTTCCACAATACCGTTGTAGGCGGACACCAGCCCGTATCCGTCATCCTCGATCCATCTGACACCGTCACCGACTGCTCCTTGAAGCCATTACAAAAGCTCAGAGCGTTCTCCACTATCATACTCGGACTTTGGAACCCCTTATCAAATTTTTTTTATTACGAGAACCCCAAATAGCCCAACTAATCGTAAGCACCAAATCAAAACAAACCCCACCATGCTCCGCCCAAACCCGCTCCAGCCATGACCGAATATCCGGAACCCTCGTCCGCCAAATACATTTCTCCATACCACTAACCTTCCAAATAGCCTCAGCCATTGGGCACCTAAGTAAGGCATGCAAACCTGAATCTTCAACCGCTCCACACAACGAGCACGAGATCGGCCATCCCCCGATTCGTTTCGCAACATTATCCCTAGTCGCTAAGGAACCCGTCACAGCTCTCCACCCAAACATTCTGAACCTCGGTGGGACATTTGCTGTCCAAATATGCTTCCATATGTTGTTGTCCCTTCCCTGACTCACACCACTCGAACTTGGAGACGCCATAGTACATAAAATGTGATAACCCGATTTAACTGAATACTCTCCATTAGCATTAAAATGCCAATTGAATTTATCATTAGGCCAATTCACACATAACGGCAGTTTTAAAATTTCCTCAACATCCATAGGGAGAAACCATTGTCTAATAACCTCCTCTTTCCAAACCCTCTCTCTTTATCTATAAGACATTCCACAGTAATGTTCTCATCTCTAAAATTATCCTCTCTGACCGGCTTGAAAGACCATGGTCTAGGTAACCAAGGATCCACCCAAACCCGTACATTCGCCCCATTTCCAATAATCCATCGAGCCCTTTTTGCAATAACATGGCGCGCCTTACATAAACTCCTCCAAATAAAACTCGGCTTCACCCCCAACTCCGCTGTCAAGACATCACGAACCCCACAATATTTAGCCTTTAACACCCTACTAGAGAGAAGATTAGGATTTTGAATCATCCTCCATACATTCTTAGCTAAAAGAGCAAGGTTGAAATATTCCAACTGACGAAAACCCAAACCCCCTGCCTCCTTCTTCTGACACAACACATCCCACCTTGTATAGTGAATCTTTTTATTCCCCACTCGGTGTCCCCACCAAAATCCTCTAATAGCCCTCTCCATATCTTCACAAAGTGAATGCGGAAGTTTAAAAACACTCATAGCATAAGTAGGAATTGCTTGAGCTACAGCTTTGATAAGCAACTCCCTACCCGACCAAGAAAGTAACTTCTCCGTCCATCCACCAATGCGCTTTTTTAATCTGTCGATAAGAAACATAAAAGGTTTTTTTTCGAGACCGGCCAATTTTAGTCGGAAAACCCAAATACTTAGCATGCGACTCAACTTCCCTCACCTCCAAAATAGAGGTAATTTCTCTCCTTGACTCTTCCTTCACCCCCTTACCAAACACCACGTCAGTTTTATCTCTATTGATTTTTTGACCCACCGCCTCCTCATAAATTTCCAAAATATTTTTTAGACACTCGACTTGATCATTCCTAGACTTACAAAAAATTAGAGAATCATCTGCAAAAAGCAAGTGGGAAATAATATGGCCTCCATGATTAAAATTAAACCCCACCAAATTCCCCTCCATCACGGCAATTAAGCATAGCAGACAAGCCCTCCGCACACAATCAAAATAAATAAGGGGAAATAGGATCCCCCTGTCTAATGCCTCTGGAAGGTCTAACAAATCCTCGTGCTTCCCCATTCACCAAAAAAGAATAACTCACTGTCTTCACACAGTTCATAACCAGACTAACCCATTCAGCATCAAAACCCAATTTAGCATAATGTTATCCAGAAAATGCCATTCAACCCTATCATAAGCCTTACTAATATCAAGTTTCAGAGCCAAAAAGTCTTTTCCCTCATTACTATAACTCATAGAGTGAAGGGTCTCAAAAGCTACCACTATATTACCAGAGATTTGTCGCCCTGGGGTAAAAGCACTTTGACTACTAGAAATAATATCCGGAAGGATTGTTTTTAATCTATTAGCAATGGTTTTAGTTACAATCTTCATCACAACATTACACAAGCTAATGGGTCGAAAATCAGACACAAACGAGGGGTTTGAAATTTTTGGAATAAGAACAACTTGGGTATGATTTACATCATCAGGAATAGGTCCACCATTCAAAATATTAAGAACAAAATTAGTGACAGAGTTACCCACAATATTCCAAAAGTTTTGAAAAAAGAAAGGATTCATACCATCAGGTCCCGGAGCTTTCCCTGGTTGCATTTGCGAGAGAGCTTTATAGACTTCATCAGCGCTATGCGGTTTGCATAGGAACTCATTCATCTCAGTCGTAACTTTCCTCTCCACCTGACCCAACACCAAATGACTATTTATAGAGTTTATTGATTCAAAAATATTAGTGAAGTAGTTTTCAATCACCACCCCAATCTCGTCCTCCTCCTCCACCCACTTCCCCTCACCGTCTCTAACCCCCTTTATAAGATTAGCCCTCTTCCTTTTGGTTGCTTTCTCGTGAAACCACTTCGAATTTTGATCCCCATGCTTCAGGAAGTCCACTCTCGAACGCTGCCACCACATAATTTCCTCCTTACGCCGCCATTCCTTAATTCTTTTCAAACTAGCCTCTCTTTCTTCACGATTCCTAGCTTGCTGGAGAATAATTTTTTCCTTTTCAAGTTCTTTCCTCACACTTCCAAAGTGCTCTCTGCTCCACTTAATTAACTTATCTTTGCAATTATTGATCTTTCCAACCAACGAAACCCCATCCTGTTCGTCCTCAGCTGCACCCCAAGCCACCTCCACCATAGTTTTACAGTCATCCTCAAGAGCCCACATGTTCTCAAATCTAAACTTCTTATTTCTTCTCCGTTTCCATTTTTCTTTCCCCTTCGAGTTCAACTTTAGTTTAATTGGGATATGATCAGAAATGTCTTCATCCAAATGATGTACTACCGCAAATGGGAACCGTACACACCAGTCACTATTGGCTAGAAAATGATCCAACCTTTCCTCGATAGCCTCCTCTCTATCTCTCCTATTCCACCAAGTCAACTCATACCCCACAAACTCCAAATCCACCAAGTCGCACTCAATCAAAATCTGTTGAAACTCATCTAAGACCCTTTGGTTCCTCGAAATCCCTCCCTTCTTCTCATGATGATAAAAAATCTCATTTAGATCTCCACCACACACCCAAGGAAGCGAACTATGGTTCTTCAGATCTTTTATAAGCTCACAAGTTAAAGTTTTATTTTGAGTTTCTGGCCAACCATAGACTCCCGTAAATCTCCAATCCCCTTCATCATTATCACCCCGAATACTTACATCAATATGCCTACTCGAGAACGAAAGAAGAATAACATCAACCTCCTTCCGCCACAAAAAAGCTAGTCCCCCAAACCTCCCCATACTATCGACATAGAGAGCATTATAGTCCTCTTTTTGTTTTTTTTATATAAGTGCTACGTTTATTAGCTTATTACTTTCGGCATCTTCTTGCTAGTGGCTCTATTAATAAGATGGTGATCAAATTGCATGATTTATCAAATATCCTTAAGGATGAAATGCACAAAAAACATAAGGACGAAATGCAACCATAATATTGACCAGAACAAAAAAAAAAATAATCCAACAAAAGGCATTTAGTTGAATGAAACTCATCAAAAAGACAAAAACCAAACGATATCCTTAACGAATAATAAGAACATAAAACCTAAAATAGAAAATATTAATGTATGTGAAAAAAAACCCATTGCTAGAATAAAATAAGAAAGCAATAATAAGGACACCCGCAATAAATATTATATACTAAAAACATCCTAATTAAGCCATATGTTCACCATATTAAATAACCATATTTCTAACATTTGATCATCTTAGGTCACGCCGAGTTTCCCCTGAAGCTGAAATAGAATTCAAAAAGAAAAAAAACATAATACATGAGTTTCATCGGAGCATTTTACCCTAAACAATTGGTGTGCCAAACCAGAGAACATACAAATTTAAAAAACATTTTATTGAAACATCTAAATTGAAACAAACATTGGAGACATTAACAAAAGTTATATACACCCTAACACGGATAATACAATCTATAAGGAAAAAAGGGACACGGTTATAAAAAAAAAACTAAGAACAAAAATTACAAGGGGAATTCATGAGCAAGGGAGGTACCGAAATTGTGTGGGCATTTGCATATATAATTGATCGATGATGGATATATATATACATTATAGCCTAGAATCTCTCTAATGTAGGTTATACAAGTTTAGATTAGTATTTATATTTTTAGAGTGAATGAGGAGGCTCCATTTGTGTTTTTTTGGGTGAGTTTTTATATATTAGATTAGATATAGATTAGGGTTATATTTTTTTAGTAGCTAGGGTGTTTTAATTTGCGTGATTTCCTTAAAGAGTGACTTTATATTCGTATATAGTGATTCAAGGTACGTTAAGTGGCTAGATACTTTATTAAAGTATCGGTTAGTGTTGTGTTCAATTAGAAACAAAACAAATGGGAACATGATGGGTAATCCACCATTTTTACTCCGCTAAAATTAATTTTTTTTGTTAAAGATTGGATTTTATTATTAGTAGTAATAATGGAAAAAAACTAATTGAACCGAATTTCATTATTATCAGTATATATGAAATGTCATTTTATTAGTGTTTTTTTTTCTAGAGGTGATCATGGGCCGGGTTCGGGCCGGGCTCAATGCATAAAATAAAGCCCATAGAGCGGGCCTAGTTCGGCTCAAATTTTTTGGCCAAAGCCCGAAAAATTAGTGCGGGTTTGGCGGGCTTTTCGGGCCATGCCTAAAAAATTAACTAAAAGCCTGATTTTTAGTGTCCAAAGCCCGCACCAAAAAATTTAAAAAAAATCGGGTCGGGCCCACAGGCCGGGTTGCTTTTGATTAGCTCTATAATTTTTTCCTATGATGACAATTTTGATAGTTATGTTAGGAAGGTTTTTATAAGAAAATAAAAATTAATTAAATTAAAGTATGATAACTTGACACCTCCATTGGGGGCATGAAGACCTCTCATTTAAACATACCCCTAAATTATATCATAGATTTGTGTATAGAATCGGTGCTAATGAACCGAAAATATTTATTATTTTAAAATTTTAAATTAGAGATTTAGATGACATTAGGTATGTTTATAATAAGCGTAAAAAATTAATTAATTTTGGAAAATTTTAAATTAGAGATTTAGATGATATTAGGTATGTTTATAATAATTGTAGATATGAGCATATTACTCAATGTCATCATTTGCAAGATTAAACATAAAACATTTCTTAGAAAATTTCTAGCCAGTTTTAAAGTTTACAGAATTTGTTATTTATTTACATAATGTGTAAAAGTTTTGATTTTGTACAATGTTATAAGTTTTTTATGTTAATTATTTTATAGGTAGTTTCCTAAGGTTTTTTTTTTTTTTTTTTTTTTTGAGGGGAGGTAGTTTTTAAAGTCAGTTATTAATAAGTTTTTTCTTATTTAAAAAAAAAAATCAAAAAAATGTGGTGTCTTTACTGGGTGTTTGGAGCTGTCACAATCAATGGGACTCATAAATTATAGAGAAAGTACTTGTGGATACTAGGTGTCAATAAGTTATATTGATAACATGACACATGATGTAATTTATGACAAAAATAAGGGCAAATTCCCGTGTCTTTTTGTTTGTGTCTTTGCTTTAAAGTTCAGTTTATTTACTAAAATGCCATGGTATTAACAAACTTAATTGATATCAGGTATCTACCTATCATTGCTCTAAATTATAATATAGATAATGAGATTAAATAAGGATGCTCAATTTAGGATTCGGGAGGTTGTGGTTAAAAGCAAATCCTAAATTATAATTAGAAAATGATATATACAACCCTAATGGCTGATTATACTGTAATAATCAATAATTGAGATTAATATTCAAAGTCCCCAAATAGTTGGGATTATTTGTATATATTTTTCTTTACAAATATTCTTTTGGTCGAAATTTTGAAATTTGAATAATGTTCATTAGTCATTACTTCACATTGATGTTCAGTGGGGTTGAACTAATGTACATTACGTGCGTACCATTCTACTAGTATTCACAAGTGTACCTTCTAATTTGTAGTTTTAAGACGCACGTAATTAACCAATATAAAATAAATTATGTGTCTTAGACTACTAGTTAAATCTTGTGAATGCCAAAACTAATGTTTTGGATTCGAGCTTCACTGTACACATTTTTTTACTGGTGATGATTCCTTATCCTACCCTTTCAGATACGTGTGCCGACAAAATCGGGCTGTGTGACCTACAATTAGATCCAATTTAAGGTCTCTTACTGCCCATATTATAATTTTTCTTTTATATATATATAAAAAAAAAATATAAATGTATGTTCAAGTACTTCCTCCATTCCAAAAAAAGCGCAAAAAAAGCGCAACAAACTTATTTGCAAGCATTTTAAGGAAGAGATTCAAGGTCTAAACGATCAAATTAATATATGTAATTTTATGATAAGTAACCTATAATATCATTCTTACTTGTGTTAGAATTATTTTGATTAATTTGTTCATTTATACCATTAAATTACTCCCTTAAAATACGTGTAAAATAGTTTGTGGCGTTTTTTTGGGAACCGAGGAAGTATGAGATTTTGATACCCATTTGCAAGGGCCAGTGATTTCCGCACCTCAAAAATTGATTTCCGTACTCCACGTTTAGATGCGGAAATCGGTTTCCATTTGCAAGTAGTGAGTACAACTAATATGTGCTTATCACTCACCACCCGACACTACTTGTTCAGTTCCTTGTCTTTGTCCAAAAAACAACGCGTTTCCTGCTCAAAAATGCCGTCCTTTTCCAACCATTTCTCACTTCGGAAACCTCAACGAAGTATCATTCATCTCCCAATTTTCTCTCTTTCAATTTGTATTTCTTCCGTTACTCACTCTTAATTATCCATTTTTATTATTATGGGGCCTAATTTCTATGAAGGTTAGTCACCCAATTCACTTAATCTGTCTTTTCATACCGTTTTGATTCTTAATTCTTATCTTACTATATTCATTTGACTTCCTCTTTGTAGTCCAGCTGCTTTAATGTCGCTTTCTTGTACACTTCTTAACACTTAAAATCAATCAAGAATTATACTTTTAATTTGATACCGTTTCTTCCCCTTTTAACATTCAAAGAAGAAAAAAGTCTAGAAGCTACCCAGTACTAATTTTGCTTGTTTTTGTTGGAATTTGGCTGATTTATTGCTTATGAGTTGGTTTTATGAACTGGGTATTTGTTAATTTGTTGTTTCGAGATTGATTCTTATGATGATTATGTATATTCCCAAGTTCAAGCTTTGTTTATGGTTGTTGTCTACCTTGTGTTTGATAAATTGCTCCTTAGAGTTTGACCCTGCTGATAATTATCTCATAAATTGTGGATCATCCACCAATGCTTCAGTTGATAATCGTGTTTTCTTGGGTGATTCCACTTTGAATTCAAGTGTTGCTCTTTTAACCCCTCAAAAAATTTGGGCTAATACAAGCTCAAATTCAATCCCATTTTCATACTCTTCAGATCTTTATAAAACTGCCCAAATCTTCACTGAAAGCTCCAATTATACTTTCTCTGTTTCCAAACATGGCCGTTATTGGATTCGCTTTCATTTCTTTCCCTTTGTATACCAAAACTACAATTTGACTCATGCCAAGTTTTCAGTTACAGGTTTGAATTTCACCCTTTTGAGTGATTTCCATTTAAATGATGTTAATCCTGTGATTAAAGAATTTTTGTTGAACATAAAATCAGATAACCTTGTTCTTACAATCACCCCATCATCCAAGTCCTTTGCATTTTTAAATGCTTTGGAAGTTGTTTCTGTTCCTGATGAACTTATCCCTGATAGTGTTAAGAAAGTTGATTCCCCTGGTTCTAGTGAAAACCTTGTGCAGCATGCTTTGGAGACAGTTTATAGGGTGAATATGGGGAATGCCACAGTTAACCCTCGAAACGATACCCTATCCCGGAAATGGGTTCCTGATGAACCCTTCCTGAAGTCTCAATCTCACAATTTTGTTCAGTTTTTGTCACAGCCGAAACCGGTTAATTACACAGAAGGTGGCCCAACCCGAGAAATCGCTCCGCCTTCTGTCTATGGAACTGCCAGTAGGCTGAACTCTGAACCTGATCCTACTTTGAATGTCAATGTGACTTGGTTTTTCAATGTTGAATCTGGGTTCAGATATCTTGTTCGATTTCATTTCTGCGATATAATCAACAAGTCTCCTGGTCAGCTGATGTTTAATGTTTATATCAACTCTTGGTATGCTTATAAAAATCTTGATCTTAGTAATCAGACTTCAAATAAGGTGGCATCTCCCTATTATTTTGATGTTGTGATGAGTGAAGCTCATGGTAGTATGCTCACTGTGAGTGTTGGGACTTCTAGTGATAATATTGTTTACCCTAATGCCATGCTCAATGGGGTTGAGATCATGAAAATTAGTAACTCCAAGGGTTTTCTTGATGTTGATGCCGAATCATTGAATTCGAGTTCTAAGGCCAAAGTTGGTCTGATAGTGGGTATAGCTGTTGGGGCCGCGGTGCTTATCTTTACGATTCTGGCATTAGTTTTCTTCTTGGTGGTGAGAAAGAGAAAGCGAACATATTCTGATGCAAACAAGAACAAAGTTAATGGAGCCACTGAATCTGGTTATTGTTTCTCTTTAGCAGCCTTGAAGAAGGCTACCAATAACTTTGATGAAAGCTTGGTTATTGGAGTGGGAGGTTTTGGGAAAGTGTTCAAAGGGGTCTTAGAGGATAACAGAGAGGTTGCTATTAAGAGAGGGAATTCTGAATCCCAACAGGGTATGAATGAATTTCGAACGGAAATTGAGATGCTTTCACACTTCCGGCATCGCCATTTAGTGTCTCTGATTGGGTATTGTGATGAGCAAAATGAGATGATATTGGTATATGAGTACATGGTAAACGGGACACTTAAGAGTCACTTATATGGTTCAGATCATCCTACCCTGAGCTGGAAACAGAGACTTGAGATATGTGTTGGTTCAGCTAGAGGTATTCATTACCTTCATACAGGCTCAGCAAAACCTATTATTCATCGCGATGTTAAGTCAGCAAACATACTGCTAGACGAGAACCGAATGGCTAAAGTTGCAGATTTTGGTCTATCAAAAGCTGGACCCGATATAGACAAGACCCACGTATCCACCGCGGTGAAAGGAAGTTTCGGTTACCTAGATCCGGAGTACCTCATAAGACAACAGTTAACTGAAAAATCAGATGTTTACTCTTTCGGGGTAGTTCTGTTCGAGGTTCTGTGTGGGAGGCCCGTAATCGACCCATCACTTCCTCGTGAGAAGGTGAATATGGTTGAATGGGCAATGAAGTTGCAAAAGAAAGGGGAGTTCGAGAAGTTGATTGATCCGAATCTTTCGGACCAAGTAAAACCCGAGTCATTGTCGAAGTTTTTAGACACAGCAGAAAAGTGCTTGGCCGAATGTGGTATTGATCGCCCTACAATGGGCGAGGTGTTGTGGAATTTAGAGCATGTATTACAACTTCTGGAAGATGAAGCTGGGGAAAAACAAGTTGATGAAGCTCACCCACTACGACCGCTTCCTTCTTCCAGGCAATACAGCTTGGGAAGTGCAGGGGATATTGTTGATATTTCAATGAATGAAGTTTTTGCTCAAATGAGAGATGGAAACATGAGGTAGTAAAGTTCATTGTTGTGATGAATGTTAAAACATAGTTGAAGATGAGTTACTTTGCTGATGTACAGAGGAATTGTGGTTTGGTTGAATTCATTCTTTTATACTCGTTTATACGAATCAAATATTAGGGTTGTTGCAAACATAAATTAAATCAATACTTATTCATTATGTATCATATTGAGTTTATATAATTATTCAAACACAGGGATTACACCAAATGCTTATTGTTTACTTTGCTGGTATATATTTTGTTTTGACAGAATTTGTGCTTCTTTGATGCATCAGTTCAGCTGAAACAGGTTCTGCTTTGCTAATGCTTATTGCTTACTGTATTCGAATTTTACTCCCACATCAATTGTTGGCACTTAGTTTATACAATTTTAATCTCAAGTTAACATTCATGAATCATGAGCATTGTTATTAGAATTGTGATCCGGATCGTAGGATTGTACGGTTTTAAGATCCAAATTTAACCAAACGATCCAGATCGTTAGCAGAATCACAATTACGTTGGTAATGTAGTAGGATCGGGTAGGATTGGTACTTGGGTACGATCACATGATCTTACTGATCCTACCAATCAACTATATGGTAGGATCATTGTAGGATTGGGTAGAATCGTATAGTATAGGATCGTTGTACGATCTTACTAGATTTTTAGAGTATTCGGTACTCTAATCTATTTTGGGTTTGGATTGTGGTAAAACTCAACATCAGTTTTACCTGGATCATATGTATTAACGGCCCGTTTGGTAGCCGGTCATAAATTTATAACTAAATTTGGAAGAAAAATTAAAATGCATTCCCATGGTGGTGCTACCTTAGCTCCAATTTATCTAATTTTCTTCACAAATATCCATTCTCATCAAATACCACCCCCCCAATGGTGATGAATGGGAATAAAAAATGAGAATAAATTTGAAGCTTGAGAATGAAAATTTGTTTTCCATGGAGATTATAAGGTTTCTCCTTAACAAAATTACACTATAAATTCATTATCATTACTACAATTTATTACCAACAACCAAACGGGCCGTAAGAGTATTGTTATTTTTTTTTTTTTGGGGATATTATTATTGTATTTTACACTCATTTTATGAGTTTTTGTAGGATCTTAGAATCCTACGATATGATCCTATTTCCTTTTTTTGAAACAAAGTAGAATCCCGATCCTAACAACATTGTTAATAAGGCAAAAAAAAGTAGCATTCATGTTGGTAGCACTGTAGCAGATTATATTTTGATTCGTGAGTTGTTGGGTCGCATGTCATGTTTTGATATAGGAAAAATTCATATAAATAATTCCAACTATTGGACGTCTTTCAATATTAATCCCAACTATTAGTTATTACAGTATAATCCAAACTTTGGGGGTTGTTTATGATATTAGTCCATTGACTTATTTAACCTATTGTAATCGGTCACTAATTCATAAAGTATTTGTTATCTTTCCTCTTTCCCTATTTATTGTACCTGAATATACCTTCCTCCCTTTCTACGAAGGAAATCGGAGTCGGCCAAAAGTTAGTATGGACTAATATCATAAAATTACCCCTATAGTTTGGATTATAGTGTAATAACCTATAGTTGGGATTAATATTAGAAGACCTCCAATAGTTGGAATTATTCATATGAATTTTTCCTTGATAAATTATTGTTGCTATAAAGTTTTTTATTGTTGTTGGAATTAATTTGTGATTAAAATTTAATCTTTATTTCGATTTTGGGAAATATTTTATTAAATCTTATTCAGAAAAGTTTGGTTAAGGTATATTTTTTATTTTCAAGCACTTTGATAAACATAAGGTATTTTTTTTTGTGTAATTACTTTTGGATAAAATTTGATTGATAAGATTTGAAGAAAATGTGGTTTTTAAATATAGTTTTAATGATTTTAAATTAAACTTGATTTAACAACGGTTTTTGGTTGGCTGTGCGGATTAATGAGCTTTTGGAATGTGTTTACTAAAGTTCCATGTTCGATTCGACGTTTATTTCTCTTTCATACTTTTAAAATGTGTTTCCTATGTTACATGATGGTTGCGAAGTTTATTTTCCCATGTGGGTTTTTTAGAATTTGTTTGTTTAAGTTCTATATTTGACTATGTTCTTTTGTATGTTGTCGGCAGTTCTAAAGTCATTGAGCTTTGGCCTATTGTCGGCAACTCTTCTATTTTGTTATTTTCCCCTTGTTGCGTTGCTTCCATCAATCGGGCAAAGGAAGTCATCACCCACGTTTACCTTTCGGTCCTTCGGTGGGGATTCTTCAATGAATCATATGTTAGCTACACACGAGACTCAACAATACCGAATCTTGTGGTACCGACAATTCCACAAACTAAGTCTAAGAAGGAATTAAACCACAATCATGGAGGATTTGAGAAGTTTCACTCAAACCCTATAAATTAACTACTCACACGTAAATGACAAAAATATAATTAAAACTAAGTACATGAATTAAACCTAAAATTAAGAACAACAAAACAAACAAATAAAACCAAGAAAACTAATAACAAGAAAGAACAAGAAAAAACATAAAGTAATAACAAAACAACTAAATCAACAACAAACAATTACAAAATCTATCAACTACAATACCCAAAACAAGAACAAAACCTACCTAAACAACTAAAACAACAAACAAATAACAAGCATAAACAACTAAAACAACAAATAAGAAATCAAAGCAATAAAAGAAAGCAATGAAAATACCTTGAATCTATGAAGAACAAGAATGAGAGGAAGAGAAACTACACTAAGCTACTTGCATAAATCAAGAACAATAGTGTAGATTACAAGAGGAATTAAAGAAGAGAGCTTAAAACCTAATCTAACCCTAAGTTTGAGCTTCTGATATCAGCTACTGAGCAAAATGTGGGGAGGGGAGTATATATATTGCTCCCAAAAATACACGAGAAATGACCTAAAACAGATTAAATGATACGGACAGGGCCTTCGCAGCCGGCGCTTGGCAAAAGTCAGTGGGCGTTTGGCCTCTCACGTGGGCGCTTGGAAGTCTCCAGGCCAGCGGGCGCTGCAGCCAAAAGATGAGCTACTGTCTGCTCTGGCCAAGCGGGCGCTTGAGAGAGCCCAACGGGTGCTTGGAGAGTAGGCGCTGCAGCAAAAGACGAGCTACTGTCTGTTCTGGCCAAGCGGGCGCATGGAAATCTCAGCGGCCGCTGGACAGCTTGGCAGTCGGTTTTGAAAATGTCATAACTCCTTCATTTCTTATCAGAATTTAGCTTATGACCAAGCCTTTCGAAGCTATTAGAACGAGCTTTAACCTCCAACTTGAGTCACCTTAAAAAGACGAGTATGTAAAAAGTTATGGCCTTTCAAAGTTGACCTATGCTCCAAAAGTGGTGATTGCGGTCTTGGCTTTGCAACACACTTCTCAAAGCTTCTCGGGACCTCTCACAACCCTTGTCAGCTTTCAAGAATTGATCGAAAACACGCAAAACACCTACATGAATGAACTCGGGGCATAAGTAACACAAAAGTGTTCAATTATTAGCAAAAACGGCAAGAAAATGCAACTAAGACCTAAACTAAGTTAAAAATGCCTAAAACTAATAAAACTAAGCCTAAAAAAAAAGAAAAACAAGTGAAAAGAGCCCGGAAATCGGTCCTAAAATGGACCTATCAATTAGGAGTAATGGTTAGGTTAAGTTGCTATGTGACATAATATTTATCGGCATCGCACATTGAGTAGTTTGTTCGAGTTTGAGCTAAGCCCAATATATATCTAAAATTAAGCTTAAATCAGGCCAACATTTTAAAAAGATCTAACAAATGAATAAAATATAAAAAAGTGAAATTATTTCTAAATATATGAAAGGCGAAATCATTAGATGAATAAGGATGACATGTGAAATTATTAATTTCCAATATTTTTTTAAAAAATAAGTTGAATCAAACAAGGCCAGCCCTGACCATAGTGATATCAACAAGCCGAGCTGAGCAGTAAGTTGTTCGAGCTATGCTTGACTAATATTAATTGATCTCGAGCATAACCGAGCTTTCAA
Source organism: Salicornia ramosissima (assembly GCA_951394345.1). Classification (NCBI taxonomy): domain Eukaryota; kingdom Viridiplantae; phylum Streptophyta; class Magnoliopsida; order Caryophyllales; family Amaranthaceae; genus Salicornia; species Salicornia ramosissima. Next base: position 14,344,345 of record OX596239.1, read on the forward strand.
AAACTTTGTTTGAGCTTGTCTCGTTTAATTTTTTCATGTTCGAGATCGGCTCGAGCTGCTCGTTTACATATTCAAGCTCGAGCTCGAGCTGAGTTATAAACGAGCATATGTTTAAACGAGCTTTGTATTTATTATTTTATTAATTATTTGTAATTTTATCTTTTGGCCAAGCATAATCAATATAAATAGTATAAATTAAAAAATATAATACAAAGTATGATATTATTCCAAATTTATAACCAAGACAAAGTATGGTATCTAAATGATACGTAATATAAATATATTATTTTAAAATTCGAAGTATATAAATTAGTTTTTAACGAGTGTTAAATTATTACAAACAAGCTCATTAACGAATTTGAACGAATTGTTCGCGGACCCTAACGAGTCGACTAGTCGAGTACTAACTTGTTCGAGTAAAAGTTGTTTATTAATCGAGCTTGAAAATTTTGCTCAGACTCGTTTATTTATATATGACCGAACTCTAACCGAATTTGATCGCGACTTATTGACGAGTGTATTGGCTTATTGATGTGCCTACCTAACCATTTCTATATTTCTTGATGTTAGATTAGCCAAACCTCACCCCACCACCCCCAACCCCAAGGCTCCAAGGCCCCAAATGCCATCCAAAACCTTTGCCAAGCAAGTTACCACCTCTTCCCCTTGTACTACATTATTACTTGCAAATCAATCACTATTGCAAGCCATAACCCTAACTCAAGCTGAAAGAGCGAAACGCAGCGAAAGAGATATGGACAGAAAATCAAGGGACGAAAGAGAAACCACCGACCACAAGCATCATCGCCACCACAAATCTTCCAAAGAGCACAAACATCGCCACCACTACTCCGACGACGACGATGATGACGACGATCATCAATCGAGGAGAGACAAATTACACGACCACCACCACCATCACCGCCATAGGGAGAGAGAACGCTCCATTGATGAAGAGAACGATCGTGATTCGAGGCGAGAGCGAGAGTACGCCATTGATGATGAGTATGAGCGTGATTCGAGGCGAGAGAGAGAAGGAAGTAGAGATACAGATAGGAAGAAGAGGAAAGATAGGGAACTTAGCGAAGAGAGGATTGAGGATAAGAGAATTAGGGTTTCGGATGGTAGTAAGAGGGAAAAGAGGAGATTTGAGGAGGATGATGTTAAGGTGAAGAAAAAAGGTGATGATAATGAACATGTTGATGTTAATGGTAATGATAATAATGGCAGGAAGAGGGATAGGAGAAGGTTTGAGGATGGTGATGTCAAGAAAGAAGATGCTGGTGAGCTTACTAGCAAGAGTGGTTCCTTTCGAAATGTAAGTTTCTTTTAAACATTCGTGGTTTTTACGAGGCTTATTGCTTTTCGTTGATTAAAATTTGTGTGTTTAATTATGTTATGAATGATCTGTGTTTTTTTAGTTGATTTAGCTTTGGTTTTCCTAATCAATAAGCTCAAGGATTAGCTTATTAACGATGGTAGTTTAGTTGGGCATGGAAAGTGTATGAAACGCAACTGAACATTTTGGAAGGTGTAAATTCTGTTTGATATATTGTAAGAATCTGGATTTTTTGAACAGACATTCGGTATATTGATAGGACTATGTACAATTTCTACAGTAGGATGTTGAGTGCTTTTATCAACTAAACATCTTTGTTGCTTTTGCATGATAGTAGTATGTTGATGATTAGCATGAAACTTTTGGCTTGGTATAGTTAGTTTTTTCGCTATTGTAGCTTCTATAGTACAACTGTACAAGTGTATAATTTGAGAGACAACTTAATGCAGTCTTTGGATAATGGTTCGAGTGATTGTGAATTACATTTTTTGAGCAGTGATTGTGAATTACATTGATACACTCCCTTTGCACCTCTTTGTTAGGCCACATTTGAATATTTGTAGTCATAATTTTTTAACTTGAACTTAGTTTAATGTTTTTAATTGATCTATGTTGCTAAAAGTTATAATTTTGTATTTTACGATAGTAATCTTAAAAAAGAATAACTGGCCCAATCTTTTGGGATTAAGGCTTTGGCATTGTTGTATCCTTATGGAGAATCTTATTACATTAATTGCAAAGTATGAATAATTGTAAATGAAAATAGGTTATTTGTCAATCTCCGAAAAAAAGTTAAAAGTTGTCTATCTAAGAAGTAAAGAAGTATATAGTTTTGTGCTGGTTTTATGTTTTTATTCCTCTGTTTGGGAGCTGGTTGTAACAAATTGACATAATCAGGACAAATTGTAAGATGATGATATGGTAAGGAAGAAGAACTTGAAACACTCCCCAGGTAAGATTTGTAATCGTAAAGCAAATTCCTAGCTTGGGAGGCTTAAATGACTACCTGCTCTAACAGTAGTAACATCCACCTTATTCCTCATCACTTCACTCTCACTAATGAGCGTGTTTTGTAGAACATTACTGTGTAACAAACTTACTAGATTCTTCCTCAAGCTTCTAATAACCTTATTATATAAGGCCTAAAATATCCCCCAATATCATTTCATTACAGTGGCTTTAGGGTGGTGTTGGGAAAGAGAGGTGGGCGGTGGGCGGAGCTGCAGAAACTTTATCTCTAGAGGCTAATTACAGTGTTTTTTCTCTTATTTCTAAACCAGAGAATTTTTTCAGGACTTTCGTCTGTGGCTTAATTTGATTCATAGTATTGCTTTACATTGGCTGTTATTGTTATTGTGCTCGTGGGTTCCATGGTCCATGGATTGCATCTTTTTGATCTGTGGAATACCTTGGAATGTGGTTGTTTAATGTTGATGTACAACTTTCTATTTCATTGGGGTGATGGTTGATTTTGTTACTACTATGAAGCAACTTGTGCCTTTTGGTGCTGATTTGCATTATGTCTACTCAATCAGGATGGTGCTGTGGAATCACTCAATGTGCCATCAAGATTTGCATCTGAAACTATCCCTGCAAATAGCCGTACTGCCTCCAAGGTATCTTCAATTTCTACCACCAATGAAAATAAGAGAGTTAATATTACCGGATCTCATGAGGTTACTGGCAAATCTAGTACAGATGGGACACCATCAACTGCTGGAAAGAGCGCAAATGTATCCCTTGATGCTTTAGCAAAAGCTAAGAAAGCTTTACAGATGCAGAAGGAACTTGCTGCAAAGCTGAAGAAGATTCCTTTGGTAAGTTCTTATTTTTTCTTAAAGCTCACATGTATCGTCACATCCTTTCGTGATTTATTTCAACCTTAATTATTACTCCCTCTGTTCCCTTTTGTTTGCAACATTTACGTTTTCACATCTCCCAACACACAACTTTAAATAAAAATATCTTTAAATACATATTATAAAAAATTATAAAAATTATAAATTAATAAAGTACACATAGAGCCGAATCAAACGAGATCCGATTTGATTATATTTTTTTCTTATGTGTAAAAAATTAGAGAGAGAGTCAAAGTTGTCCGGTGAACAATGACAAAAGTCATATTATTGCAAAAAATGGGGGCCGGACGGAGTAGTTATTCTTCTTTTCTTCTTAGGAGATAACTGTTTTAGTGTTTTCCGAGTATTTTAAGAAATCCTAAGCTAGTCTACCCCCAATTGCTGTATATTTTAATGGCTATACTATTCATACTTCTTATTTCCATGTGTTTTTATTAGTTATAATTATCAATTATTTTTTGGTGGAGGCAGTTGAACAAAGGTAGCAGTTCAAGCACTGCCGTCAGCCCACAAGTAGCCTCAAAAGAAGAAATTAAAGCCTCTACTGCTGCTGGGGCTTTGCCGACATCATCAATAACTTCTGGGATGATGGCAAGTCCATCTGCCATTCCTGCAGCTGCTGCTTCTGCTAAGCCAGTAGGTGCTATAGACCCTGCCAAATATGAAGCAGTGAAGCGTGCTCAGGAGCTTGCTGCCAAAATGGGGTTTCGCCAAGATGCAGAGTTTGCTCCTGTGATAAATTTTTTCCCTGGTCAATCACCACCGGAAACTGAAGTGCTTCAGAAGCCTGCAAAGGCCCCTGTTCTTCGCTTGGATGCTCTGGGTAGGGAGATTGATGAGCAGGGAAATGTTGTCAACATATCTAAACCAAGCAGTCTGAGTACTCTTAAGGTTGGACACTTAAACTTTACTTGCTTGCGTATCATTCCCAGTATCTTGTGTAAATCTGTTATTTGACTGACATAGTTTCTTTATTTCAGGTGAATATCAACAAACAGAAAAAAGATGCTTTCCAGATTCACAAGCCAGAGCTGGAAGTTGATCTAGAAACGAATCCGTATTTTGATCCAAATATGGGTATTGACAAAAAGAAACTTCTTAGGCCTAAGAGAATGAGTTTCCAGTTTGTTGAAGAAGGTAAATGGTCAAAAGACGCAGAAATTATTAAATTGAAGGTATGTACGTCTTGTAACACTAATTTGTGTGGTTTTCTTTTTTTTTTCCTGTTTTTTTTTGTGCATCTTTTTATGGATCTCCTTCTATCATTTAGAGTCAATTTGGAGAAGCACAAGCCAAGGAGCTCAAGGCTAAGCAGGCACAGCTGGCTAAGGCAAAGGCGGAGCCTAATGTAAATCCAAATCTGATTGAGGTTTCAGAAAGAGTTGTCACAAAAGAGAAGCAAAAGGAAACAATTCCAATTCCAGAAGTTGAATGGTGGTAAGTAATGATAGTCCCTTTGTTCCTTTTATCCGGTTGTGTCTTCCCGATTTGTTTTTGTTGGTTATACCTTTTTTTTGTTTATGTTTTAGCGAAGAAAATCATTTCTTATCCTACATTAAATACCCTCTCTTACCTTGCTGTAAGTAGTTTTGCCATTTAACGTAGAACGATTCCTGCCATTTGTAATTTTCCCAAACAAGCTTCCCCTCGTACATATATTATTTCCACTTTACACCAAGCCCCTTCGCTTCTTTGGATGGCACACTCTGTTCCATTCTATAATCCATATACTCTGATGTGAGTGTCCATTTTCCCATGCTAGAAGAGAAGTACTTAGATATGATAGTCATCTTCTTCATCATTTCTTCTGGAAGTAGGAAGAAGAAAGTTTAGTAATATTAGACGAGGCTTACGAGAACATAATTTACCAAATTTATTAGGGTAGAGCAAAAGTTTCCGAGAATTTGATTCGTGTTTTGGATATCCGATGATTCCGATCTGAAAAATCGAATATCGCATACCATTGAAGCATGGATCATCCTCCTAGATGTCGTCCCAGGTATCTGGTAACGATACATGCTGATATAGAAATGGTTACGCCTTGGATACTCCATGGACTAATTGCCTTTGGGTACGACTAAGGGGTGATGGGGATGTTGTTGACCAAATCCAGGGACGTGCTAGGCATTTTTGGGGTCCCCAAGGCAATACCCATTCAAGCAAAGTTAGGGTTCCTCTCTCCTCTCTTTTGCCCTCACTTTCTGGCCATCTAACAATTACGGTTTAGAATCCTCTCCCCTCTCTCCTCTCTCCATGTGTGAATATATATGCAAGTATAAAATGATGCTAAATGGTTGATGAAGTTTTAATATGGTGTTACTAGATACGTAGTTGATAACAGCTTTATACTTTCGTTTCTCCAAGTTGTGTCATATTACACTAGATATAGGTAAGGGAATTTGTGTTTTTTTCCCCCTGTTTGCCTCTTTGGTAGTATAGAGGTTAGGTTTAAGATTTTAGGTTTTATAACTTTATAAGCAGGCTTTACTAACCACTATCTAATTGGGTTGTAAACTGTTGTTAAAGGCTAGTAGCCTAATACTATTTTTTTTAGATATTAAAAAGTATTTATGTATATTTAAAAATTAATATTAAATATTAAAATATTTGCCGCCCCCTTTCCGCACCAGTACCTTGATTTTTCTAAATTTGCCGTTTTCTGTCCCCTTCTCAGTGCAACTTAAGTTGCATAACAATTTGGATATTGGTTTTGAAATTATCAGAAGTCAGAACTATCCAAAAAAATGTTTATAATCGGATACTCAGAATGTGCCGTTGCTTAGCCCAAACACCTCTAGGCTCGGCTCGTTTATTTTTTTGCTGGGCTCGACTCAGATCTCGAGTTCGTCGAGCCTGGAAATGTAAACGTCAGCTCGTGTTCGTCAAATTTATCCTAGCTTGAGCTCGGCTTAGGCTCTGAGCTCGGTGCAGGCTCGTTTGTAGCTTATTTCAATTTTTTAAAATCTTAAATATAGAATTAAAAGTTTGCAACAGACATGGGAGATTAACAGCACACAATGTATAAAACTAAATAAATCAGAAATGGGAGATAGAAATGACAAAAGAAAGGAAAAAAACAGAAAAATCAAACTAATGTACTTACAAATAAATCAGAATGAATTGGTTTGTCAATGCAATAACGAACGATAATCAAACTATCAAATCAAACAAAATAAATCAGAAATGGGAGATGAACAATCAGTAAACGAAGGGGAAAAATAAACCCAACAAACTGCAAGCTTGCAGACGGCGAAGAGAGCAGTAGACGATGATGAAGATAGCAACAGTCGACGGCGAGGATAGGAGCAAGCTAGCAGCCGGCAGCGAGGATAGCAGCAGGCTAGCATTTGACAACGAGGAGGAGAGGAGGCGGTGTTAAGGGTTATGGTAATATCCAAGACGTTTGTGGTTTCAACTTTCAAAGTTCAAATTGAAAGTGTGAAAAATGAGATAGTGAAATCAGCCATTCAGTATTTGGAATTCAACCGCAGGTTTTGAGTATTAGGTAGTAATTTGCTTTGCTTGCATTTGGGTTATGATAGCAATAAAGGAAGAATTGTTTTCGTTTTTTTATGGGCCTATAGCCTTGTAGGAGTTTAGGATATCCAAGTATGGGGATTCTTTGCCTACAGTCTTTAAAATGTGAGCTCTTGTTTTAATATATATATATATATATATAGATAAATTCTTTGTTAAGAAATCTTTATTTATAATATATTATAAATTCAATTAATCGAGCTTTTCGAGCCGAGCTTCCCTCATTTAACTTTTCAGCCAAACCCGAACAACCGAGCTTTGACCGAGCCTAGCCAAATCCGAACTATTCACGAACATGGCTGACTCATTATCACCCCTAATTCGGATATCCAATGTTTGAAATTCCAAAAAAGTCATAGATCGGATATATGTTTGTTATATTTGAATATTTTTGGATATTCAGTCATTTCGGATATATCCAAATATCCAAAGTACTTTGTAATTTAAATACTACCCTCGTTTCATATTATTTGCAGCAAATGACTCTTTTTTTTTGAAACATGTAACAAATGTTTTCATTCCTTTTAAAGTTGTCATTTCTCTATCTCTTTGTCCTCATCAGTGCATCGTTATTTTTCTCTTTCCGTTTAATATTCACAAACAAATTTTGCTTAGGAGTTTATGCAAAAATGTTTGTTGCAAATTATCTGAAACAGAGTTAGTAATTTTTTTTTTGGATATTGGGAATATCCAAATATCAAATAAAACGTTAAATAAAAAAATTGGGCATCGGATATCCAAATGTATCCCATCCGAAAAAATCGGATATTGGGTATCCGAAAAATTCATATCAGATTCGGATATCGGAGCATTTAGGTAGAATTGTGCTTGTTTAGGCCTCTTTTTCTTGGTGCCATGTTCACTAAGTTACTATAGCCTATAGGGTAGCCTCAAGCTCTAGATATCAAATAACTCATGACAAACCAAATATGTTTCTGTTTATTTGCACATTTATTCAGATTCAGCTCCTTCAAATCAGGCTTTGCTTTTAATAACCTTGATCATCTTAGTTCTTACAATTCTGTTTTTCATACCCTTTTCATGGAATTTAGGAACATGTCACCACTTGATCATCTTTATACATCTTAATAATGGCAGGGCAATATTTAAATGGCACTCTTCAAGTCCTTTTTTTGGGAGGTAAGTCACTCTTGACGCTACTTTTTTTGGGTAAATCACTCTTTGGCTAAGACCCTATCTAGCTTCTAGCTTACATAAGACCCTATTAGTGTTATCTTTTTTGTTGGTTTCGATAAAAAATATTCAATCCACATACTCCATATTAAGTAGGGCTAAATGTCCACAATTTCTCATTGAGGTGATTCTAAACAGGTGTACCTATCTTTTCATTCATATTAAAGAGCATTTCAAATCTCACATACACAGTCAAGCTTCACCAGCAGGTTTTATTTCCCGCAGAACCTTCCATAACCATTCTATATCATGTCTATCAGCCATTCTATAAATAAAGGTATGCAGGAAAGATGGACATCTGTTCATGGGAGTGTCGGACCCCTAAGCAATTTTTTGAGAGGAGAGATATAGAGACAAAGAAAAAAAAGAGGGCTTATGTGATAGGAGAGATAGAAATATTTTTTTTCTAAAATAGAGTCGCATCTAATTTGAAACTTCCTAAAATAAGAAGTGTTGCTTCTAATAATAAAAAACGAAGTATATCTACTTGAAAGCTGCTAGGATATTGCCCAAGAGCAATTCTTCCTCAGTATGGCTGTTGAGGTTAGTAGTGTTCCAACTTCCAAGGCATAAGTTTAGGTAAAGGTCTCTTGTTTAGGTGTCTTCACCTTAGTTTCTAGGAGGCTAAACTTGTGAATGTCATGAGACAATATGAACTGTCTCACAACAAGTTGTTGGCTTTCTACTCAGCCCCTTTTCAGTTGTCACTAGATGCTTCGTTAATCATCATCACCTATAATTGCTTGTTTATCTTCTATCACATAAAGCGGGAAATGTGTTTATGGGATATTGGCTATGATGCACTAAATCGGGTACGTGAACGGGTACAAGATACAACCAAAAAAAATTATAGGATATGGGTACGCCAAAAAAATATTAAATAATATATTTTTAAAAAGAAAATTTCATAAAGCTATTAATAGAATGCAAAATGTTTCTATCTAAATGACCAAGCATATACAAAAATAAAATAAAATATACTACGTTATCCATACAAAATACAAACTAAAATAAAATACAAAGTTTTTCAAAGCATATTATAGATGCAAAGAAATTTTACAACCAAAACCAACTACAAAATGTGTAACTGTGTAAGTCATTGTTACATTAGGGATATTATCTATGTGGGGTTGTTGGTTAGTGCATTGGACTGTGGTATTTATAAGCCCAATAAATCTTTATACCCATTTCCATTAGAGATTTATTTAACCTAAAAAGAGTTATTGAAGACTCTTTCATAGCCATTCAAGCTCTTTTCATTTTCCTTGGTTGTTGCTAATAAATTGTAGTAATGATAATGAATTTATAGTGTAATTTTGTTAAGGAGAAACCTTATAATCTCCATGGAAAAAAAATTTCATTCCCAAGCTTCAGTGTTCTTATCATTTTTCATTCCCATCCATTACTATTGGGGAGGGTGGTATTTGATGGGAATGGATATTTGTGAAGAAAATTAGATAAATTAGAGCTAAGGTAGCACCACCATGAGAATGGATTTTGATTTCCCTTCCAAATTTAGTTATAAATTCATTCCCATTACCATGATTTATAACCGGCTACCAAAAGGACCGTTAGTATTTTTTTGTATCTCCTTGCTTTATTCTTCTGCCCATTTTTCATTTTTTGAAGGGTGGTTCTTGCTCAAATTTGCAGTAAGTTTGCTCGAACTTTTCAGTTCGAATTTCCATTTTTTTTCCTTCCGAACTTTTTGATTTGAATATCAACTTTTTATTTATTTAATTTTTACAAAAGTAGAAAACTTTATACTGGAGGTTGGATGGTTGAAGATGCGCACCGTGGGTGGAGGACTGAGGAGAGAAGGAAGAGAGACTGAGTGAGAGGAGTGAGAGGCAGCCTGAAAGCAGTGAGGTTTTGCCTGAGGATTGAATGGAAAGGAAAAAAGGGTGTAAAGTTTGTAATAGAAAGGGTTTATGTTTGTCCCAAAACAGTGGACACAACAAGATGAAAGGGACACGGCCTGTACCCATCCCGCACCCACACGTACCCATACCCTTTTTAATAAAAAAAATCTGGACAAGGTTTTTGCCGTGTCGGTACGTGTATACCCGTGTCGTATGGGTACCTGTACCGGACATGTGATACTCCGAGAAACAGCCGTACCCGTGCATCCCAGGATATTGGTTTTAATGATAACACCGAACACTTCCCTTCATAGTTACCCATCTGAAGCCCATCCTTACCAATATGTAGAACCTGAATGTCTGTTAAAATCGTTTTACATTTCTGCATATTATTACCATACACATTACAAATAGAGTAGTAAAGTGGTTTCAATTGTAGTGCATAGGTTGATGCCATTGATCAACTCAGCCACTACTCCATGCTTATCTGTGGTAATCATTAAACATTAAATTCTCCCATCTCTGTTTTTTGATGTATTTATATCACCTTTACATTTTGACCCGCAATATTGAATAGATATTTCTTTTCCCAATGCTTGATACCAAACCTGTAAGCTGCACGGTTGCACCCATTTGGTAGTTTTCTGATCTAATCATTTACTACAGTCGTATTCTGAGTCCAGTTTATCATGATGAGTGGTTTCCTATTAAAAACTTGATACCCTCAATTTAACACTTGATCCCATTTTTCTACTGGAGAAAATCTAATAATGAAGATTCTATTCTGCAGTCAATGCTATATGTTCAGCAAACAGGTTTCCCCAATTCTGTAAATGGAACCTTTCATGACAAGAATCAGTGCATTGGTTTCCAACATATAACAAATTAAACAGATTCCCATAGTCTAATTCTTGCTGAATGTCCTGTATCTCATTTGTTTGAGATTAGTTGTCTGAAACATTTTATGTTCTTAAGCATTGAGTGGTTTACATATTCTACACGTGGAGTAATGCATTTATTACGCATAATTATGAAAAGACTTCTACTCCTGTGACAATAATTCCACCCTTTTTGCTGAACTGTACGTTCATATTTATTTGACATATCCTTTGTGGTGTGTGTATCTCAGGGATGTGCCTCTTTTGCTTTCTGGTGATTATGCTGATATTTCAAATGAGGGTTCTATTGAAGATAAAATGAAGATTGAAAAAATCACAATATATGTTGAACACCCCCGTCCAATTGAGCCTCCTGCGGAGCCTGCTCCACCAAAACCACAACCGCTGAAACTTACAAAAAAGGAACAGAAGAAACTTCGCACACAGCGCCGCTTGGCTAGGGAGAAGGAAAAGCAGGAGATGATTAGGCAAGGTTTACTTGAGCCCCCCAAACCTAAGGTTAAAATGAGTAACCTCATGCGAGTATTGGGCGCTGAGGCAACCCAAGACCCGACAAAAATGGAGAAGGAAATTAGAGCTGCAGCAGCTGAGCGTGAACAGGCTCATGTAGACAGGAACATTGCTCGCAAACTCACACCTGCTGAGCGACGTGAAAAGAAAGAGAGGAAGCTCTTTGAAGATCCCAATACACTGGAGACTATCGTTTCAGTTTACAAGATCAATGATCTTTCACACCCACAAAATTGTTTTAAAGTTGACATTAATGCACAGGAGAACCGCTTAACTGGTTGTGCTGTCATATCTGAGGGTTTCAATGTTGTGGTTGTTGAAGGTGGAAGCAAATCCATTAAAAGGTATGGGAAGTTGATGCTTCGGCGGATAAACTGGGCTGCTAAGCTAGAAAATGAGGACGGGGACGAAGATGAAGATGAAGAGAAACCACCAAATAAGTGTGATCTGGTGTGGCAAGGAAGTGTGGCAAAACCTAGTTTTAACCGGTTCTCTGTCCATGATTGTCGAACTGAAGCTGCTGCACGCAAAGTTCTTTTTGATGCAGGCGTTGGTCATTACTGGGAGTTGGCTGCAAATTTTGTTGATGATCAGATGTGAAATTCCGGATATTTTTGCCCATATGGAGTTTTGTTTCTGCATTTGAGGTCGGTAAGTCCATTGGACTCTGTATGCACTAGTTATATTGCATTGTGGGACACCATGCTTTCTGCTGTCAAAACATTTTGATCATTTTATGTACTACTAAACACTAATGTATTTTGGAATGCAAGGGGATATCATTAGATGGATATATTTGCATATTCTCATTGAAAATTCATCACTTTAGAGACATAGATCTCCACTCTCCAGCATCTCCTTTTCCTGTGTCTGATTAATCAGTCTGATGACTGCTTCTATCCTTTTGAAATCATACATTTTCAGCAGTTTTCTTTGCAGGAAGACCCCTACTTAGACTTAGGCTCTGTTCTTTAGGACTGGTCTGGTCTGATCTGATCTGATTTGTTTTGAGTTTGTCTGATCTGATATGATCTGATTTGAGTTTTTCTGATTTTATTTTTAAACGCGGCCTGAAAATCGTCGCCGGAAAAGTCGGTCAAATAATCACTGCCGGAAAAGTCGGTCAAATAATCACTGTCGGAAAAAGTAAGTTCGAAAACCGTCGTCGGAAAAGTCGTCGCCGAAAAACTCGGCTTGAAAATCGTTGGCGGAAAAGTCGGTCAAATAATCACCGCTGGAAAAGTCGACCGAATAATCATCGCAGGAAAAGTCATTCCGAAAACCGTCGTCGGAAAAGTCGTCCCGAAAATCGTCGCTAGAAAAGTCGGCCAATCAACGCTGAAAAAGTCAGTCTGAAAACCGTCGTCGGAAAATGTCGAGCGGAAAAAACAATGCTCGAAATAAAATGTCTGATCTGATTTGACTAGAACTGATCTGATTACTGTAGCTTTGAAGTCTAAAAGAATAGGGCCTTAGTCAGTTTTTCAATTTAAATTTCTTGAGTTTTTAAAAAAAATTGCACCTTTACTGTTTTTTGTTGTAAAAAATACGCTTCACTTAGCTTTTCTGGGCCAAGGATTTGCCACTTCGGTATAAAACAAAGATTGTCATTGTTTTGGTGTGTAGGTGCCAGTGCAAACTACTAATTTGAATGTTTACTGAAGATTGTGATTGTTAAGTTAATTATGAATGTCTTGTCCTTGTAAAATTCATAATGGTTGCTTTCAGTTCTCACTGCTTTACTAATTTGAATGTTATGTCTTGTTATTATCATAATAGTTGCTTTAAATTCTCACTGCTTGACTAATTTGAATTTTTACTGGAGATTGTGAGCCATAATTATTTATATCTTGTTATCATAATGGTTGCTTTCAGTTCTCACTGCTGCTCTATCGCTACATCACAGCACCACCCCAGTGTCTGCTCTGCTATTTTCCTCCACAGCACCGAAATTACCGTTCTAAATTACCGTCCAAACCTCTTTTTACTTGCAAGTTATCGTTCTAAATGGCATTACGCTCGTGGCGGTTTAGGAGTTTGGGGCTACCGTAGTGTTGTTTTTTGTGCGTGTGCTGGGACACGATCCAACTCTCATTACTGACCCGTTATCGTATGTGTTAGTTGGGACAAGGTTAGTATGGAAGTTTGATAAATGCATATGCGATATTGAATATGAGTGTCCAATAGAAGGGCATATTAATGATTCTCACTACTTTAAAATCATATCATACAATATCAATATCATATTTGAATAATTGAAAATATCCTTTATTTAAGATTGAACATCACCCAAACTTAAATAAAGGTTGTTTTAGAATTTTTTTATTACATAAATTGAACATCACCCAAATCTATGCCACATTGTTAAATTTTGTTTATAGTGTTTTGAACAAAATATAAATTATTTATTGATTTCAATATCATATCCAAACATTATATAATATTGAAAATGTTCAATATTGTCTATCCATATATACTTTCTCAATCGGTATGTGGTTAAACAGTGTTCTTTGTATGTTGGTGACCACTTGGTGGTGGGGAGGACGTATTGGGTTTCTTATGAATTTTTAGTTAAGTTTAGTTTATCTTCTTGAGTTTGTAGGTATCCCTTTTAGAGATAGTTTTGTAGAGTTTTGTCATTTTATAACACATAGCGTCGTCCATGTGTTTCAAATTACTTGTTATATACTTTTGTAGCAAGTCTTTTCTCTCAAAACGGGCACATAACCACTCCCTTTCTCCCCTTTGACAATTTTATTTATCTTAGCTTTGTGCCAAATATAAACGTAGTAAGTACAAAGAAATAAAGCTATCATTTTAATCATTGCAAATGCAACCCATACGACATGCCAGTAGTAGTAATCAACAAAACTTAACCCTGCACTCACCAGAAAACCAATGGCCCTATTCTCAGCAGTAACTTGTTTTACTACGAAATCCATTTCCTCAAGAGATAAAGATTTAGGTTTTTGATCGGATAAAGATTGGAAGTATGATCATTAGTTTTACCATTTGTTTGAGTTTTACTCGTTTGTCTCTTGCCTTTATAAGATTATTCCCCACAATACCTTTGATCTATCTTTTCATCATTTCACCTCTATTATTTCTTAATAGACAATATTTGAAAGAAATTGTTTCCTCCTTTCAAATGGTTTATTGAGTAGAGCAACTAGTGACTTGATTGGACTCGACTCAACTCGGTCAAAGCATGGTCAAAACTCAACTCGAGTTGGCTCGAGCTCGCTCAAATCAACTCGAAATTTGATAAGTGTATAGAGAATTTAATATCTTTCCATTTGTCCATCAATAAAAATGAAATTAAGCGTGACACTTAATAAAAACAATTTAATACACTGTATTAAGAAAATTGATTTATGAAGAAAAGAAAATATAATCAATAAATGTTTGAAATTCAAGAGACATAAAGCTTTAAATGAGCAGCTCGTGATTGACCCGCTCGGCTCAAGATTTAACGAGCATGAGTCAAGTAACACTCTATTCGTGAATCGTGATCGACTTGTTCGATAAGTACCCTCCGATACTAGTGTACTACGGAACAGACTTGGCAATAGAGAAAATGTGTGCGGATAAAACACAATGCCATGGGACTCCTAATAGTCTTGTTTGGTCAGTTGTTTCGGTGTTGGTATCAATAATAATTGTGTCATTTATGTGTGATTTTGTGATGAAAAATGTGAATTTACGCAAGTTTTCCATCATGTTTAGACAAGTGTTTTCCTAGAAAAGTCAACAAAATATGGAGTTATGTAAGTAATAAACAGGCAAATTTATACTCTACACGATTTTAGCACCTAAAGATTGAGCAAAGTCCCCACCAAGTATGGAATTACCACAAAAGGTTCAGTATGTTACTTGAGATGCTTGTCATATTTGTGTAGGTTGTTCCTGACTTACGCTGAATAATTTTTGAAATATTCATCAAGGTTGAACAACCTAGCTTATAAGCATTCTAAAGTGGTCATTTCAAAAATATATGTTACCCTATGGGGTATGCTTATGATATTTACAGGGCTAGAGGAGCTAATCTAGCGAGTTGATTGCAAGATGAACGAGGCTTGATTCGACTTAAAAAAACTTCTTACGTGTGCACAACTTGTGTTCGCTACTTGTTAAGCTCGCTCAATAATACATTGCTCATTCCGATTGGAAAACTTCTTACATGTGCTCGACTCGTGCTTGGCTTGTTAAGATCAAATCAGCTCAGATTAGACTAGTTCATATCAGATAAGAAAAATTATAATATGATAATAACTACAAGCAGATAAAATCATATCAGAAAAGTAAAGTTAATATAAGATAAGATCAGAAAATTTAAGATCAGATCAGAAACTTTCAGACGAATCATCAAGCACACCCTTAGTTATTATGTTATCTTAAATTATCTATTGAAAGCCACCAATATAATGTAACCTTGCTAATTGACACTATTAGATCATCAATTTAATTATAGTGATAAATCACTCCAAATTTTTCTCCACCCCTAATATCATCCCTCACTTTAGTCACTACGTACTTTTATTAATATTCAACTTTTCTCCATCCCTATCACACTGATAAAGAAAACTACAATGGAAATACAAATTTCTAGAAAGTGCAAGAAGATATATTGTTTGGTTGGCAAATATTGTGAGAATTTTTACTTCCTAGGAAATTCTATTTCCTACAAAGTATAGGAATTTACTTAAAGTAAATAGAAATTTTCATGAAATTTTTTATTTCTCATGTCCAACCAAACAAAGTTGTACAGTTTTTAAGAAATGTAATTTCATATGAAAAATTAATTCTTTGAAAATACTATGCAGTACTGCCACAGGGTTGTCCCAAAAAAAATTCAAGGATCTTGTTCTAAAAATAAAAATTACGTCCTTATATTACTTAAATAATACTACTTGTATATATTTTAGGTTGTAATATACAATTTTAATAAAAAAATATTATAAAATTTAGTTTTTTTTTGAAAAGTAATGACAGATGAATAAACATTTTTTTAATAGAAAATATTATAATATTGAATTTTGGGGCTAATTCACGTTAAGGTCCTATACGGCTACCGATTGGGTACTTTAATTTGCATGCCCTTAAAGACGACCATAAATAGGCAAATAAGTTAGTTGTTGAAGATAATAAACCATGAGACTGATATTTATTTATAGCTTGGTCCCAATCTAAACTTCCCATCTAAATTAATAAGAGTGAGCTAGCTAAGTTAAGCTAATCAAGAAATTGAAAAGTCCATGGTTCCCTACTTTCTTCACATTTAGAACAAGCAAGGACATATTTATTAGTAAAGCAAATATGATGAATCATAGCAATTCTTCAAAACTTAAAGCCGCCCTTTTTACTTTGAACATTTACAACACTTAATACGAAAACAACTCAGTAGATTAACACCCACACCTAATTTCTCCATACCTCCTTTTTTTCTTTCTTCCATACGAATTATCCTTATATTATATTATATTATATTATTCAAAAAGCCATGATGACCATCAAAAACTCAACACCCACTTGGCCACGTGTCCCTCATAACATCACTAATAATCTGCTCCCTCCGTTTTAGAATTTTTGTTACGTTTAGAATTTTGAGTACGTACAGGAACAGATAGATTTTAATAATAAAAAATCCATATGGTTAGAAAAAAAATTATATTCATATGAGGTATTGTTAGATTCTTCTAGCGGTTTAGATGGGTTTTCTTTTTAATATCAGTTTTTATACTCTCTCCGTCCCAAAAGAACTGATCCGATCCACTCTGACAAAAAAGCTCTCGCAATTTTGGTCAAAGTGGAGCAGTTTTTTTAGGAACAGAGGGATTAATTTAATAGATTATAACAGAAGATATAAATGTTTAAACAAATGCATTGAAAACTGTGTAAAAAGCAAATATAACAAACATTTTGAAACAGACGATGTACTACCTAGAAAAAAAAGTGAAAAACATAAAGATGAAAAAAAAATTAAATCAAACAAACCCTTTTACAAGAAGCCTTAATGTAAGCATGTGATGTGGTTACTCAAGAAATTTGAGGCGTGTTGACAAGAGAGTAGGAGGTTTTAGGTCACCTCTCTCTCACCCTCCTTACCTCCTCTTTTTAAGTATGCTCTTTTCTAACATTTCTTCACTCAAACCCTATTTTCTTATTCACAACAAACTATGTTTAACCAAACAAATTAAAATAAAAAAAACCACCCCATTATTATATATATTTTCCTATAATACTCCTATATATATATATATATATAAACTTTTTTCCCATCAATTTTGCATTTGACACTAACCTATCAAATTCCAAAACAAAGGGGTTTCAATTCATAGAAGAGTTGCCCCCACCTCATGAAAGCAAAATACCAATCAATCAAACAATTAATAAGCCTTTTTTCACTACAATACTAGTTTCTCATTTCCTTCCTTTTTTTTTTTTGATTATTGTATAAATACATAAAAAAAGTGCAAAGCTGGAGATCTTAAGAGGTAGTACTAAAAATATGTCTAGAGTTGTTGATGATAATTCAGCTTCCTCATCACCTACTCTTTTACCTTACTTTGGCTCCTCAAATAATAACAACAACAACTATAGTTCCTCCATGGACCTTGAGTCCAATGGTACTGGTGTCCGTCGTGGTGGTGGTGGTGGTGGTCGTGTGTCGTTCTCCCCCACGCTAGGACAACTCCTGAAGCGCGTGGGGGATGCTCGTAAGGAAGAAACGGGAGATGAGACCCCCGTGCATCATGCTCTTCAAATGAGTCCCGAGACACGGGCACTCCCGTTTGTGCTTCGGTTCTCAAACCTCACTTATAGCGTTAAAGTCACTAGAAAGATGAAAGTTCCTGGTGTAAGAGGTCCTAACACGGGGGAACAAGTGAATGATGGCGGGGGGTTTTCTCGTACGAAGACTCTTTTGAATGATATCACTGGGGAGGCCCGTGATGGGGAGTTGATGGCCGTGTTGGGGGCTAGTGGGTCTGGGAAGTCGACGCTTATCGACGCCCTTGCAAACCGCATTGCACGGGGGAGTCTTAAGGGTAATATTACTCTTAATGGGGAGCCGCTTGAGTCGCGGCTCCTTAAGGTCATCTCTGCATATGTCATGCAGGATGACCTTTTGTATCCTATGCTAACTGTGGAGGAGACACTGATGTTTGCGGCGGAGTTTCGGCTCCCTCGGTCCTTGTCTAGGACTAAGAAGGCCAGTCGGGTCCAGCAGTTGCTGGACCAGCTCGGGCTCAGGAATGCCGCCAAGACTATAATTGGCGACGAAGGACACCGGGGGGTCTCAGGTGGGGAGCGTCGGAGGGTGTCGATTGGGATCGACATTGTCCACGACCCAATCATCCTGTTCCTCGACGAGCCCACCTCGGGTTTGGACTCGACGAGTGCTTACATGGTGGTGAAGGTCTTGCAGCGGATTGCTCAGAGTGGTAGCATTGTAGTCATGTCCATTCACCAACCAAGCTACCGAATCATGGGGGTGTTAGACCGACTTTTGTTCCTGTCTAGAGGGCAACCCGTGTTCAGTGGGTCGCCCTCTGAGCTACCGGAGTTTTTTGAGGAGTTCGGTAGCCCCATTCCGGAGAATGAGAACAAGACGGAGTTTGCCCTCGACCTAATCCGAGAAGTCGAGGGCGCCCCAGGTGGGGCTAAGGCCCTGGTCGAGTTCCACAAAGGGTGGGAGGTGAAAAGGAGAAACACTATTGAGGGCGCACCCCGAGACAGTCGGGGTGGGCTCTCCCTAAAGGAAGCAATAAGTGCGAGTATCTCAAGAGGAAAATTAGTCTCTGGGGCTACCAACACCGATGCTAGCCCCACATCTATGGTACCCACTTTTGCAAACCCCTTCTGGACAGAGATTGTCACTCTGTCTAGAAGGTCTGTCATGAATTCTCGTCGAATGCCAGAACTATTTGGCATTCGACTGGGAGCAGTACTAGTCACAGGATTCATCCTAGCAACCATGTTCTGGAAACTCGACAACTCCCCAAAAGGCGTGCAGGAACGTCTCGGCTTCTTCGCCTTCGCCATGTCCACCACCTTCTACACCTGTGCGGATGCCCTCCCAGTGTTCCTCCAAGAGCGGTATATTTTCATGCGAGAAACCGCCTACAACGCCTACCGGCGGTCCTCCTACGTGCTCTCCCACGCCCTCACCTCGTTCCCTTCACTAATCTTCCTCTCATTCGCCTTCGCCGCCACCACCTTCTGGGCCGTGGGCCTAGACGGTGGGGCATCAGGCTTCTTCTTCTACTTTGGAATCATCCTCGCATCCTTCTGGGCCGGAAACTCCTTTGTTTCCTTCCTATCAGGAGTAGTGCCCCATGTCATGCTTGGATATGTCATTGTAGTAGCCATCCTAGCATACTTCCTCCTCTTTTCGGGCTTTTTCATCAACCGCGATCGGATCCCGGATTATTGGATATGGTTCCACTACATGTCCTTAGTTAAGTACCCCTATGAAGGTGTCCTACAAAATGAGTTTCAAGACCCAACAAAGTGCTTCGTTCGCGGTGTTCAGATCTTCGACAACACCCCACTAGGGGCGGTGCCACCGGCCATGAAGGTGAGGCTTTTACAAACCATTAGTGGATCATTGGGAATGACCATTACACCCTCAACATGTGTTACTACAGGAGCTGATATACTGCAACAACAAGGGGTGAATGACTTGACTAAATGGGGGTGTTTTTGGGTTACTATTGCTTGGGGATTTTTCTTTAGGATTTTGTTTTACTTTGCTTTGTTATTGGGAAGCAAGAACAAGAGGAGTTAGGTTAAAAAAATTACACTATTATGATCAACTTTAATTTGTCCATTATTAATTTACTTTGTTATTTTGTTGTTTTTACTATATCATAAATTTTAATTTTAATTTTTTTACATTTAATTGGTTGTAATCTTTTTTGAATTTGATGGGGGTGGATGTAAGGTGAAGTTTGGTGTAAAATTGTTTCATATAATTTACTCATAAGATTTGTAAATTCAGCTTAATCAATTTTCATTTATCAGATCAACTACTTGACCAACCTATTGACAATTTGTATTTTTATTTTTCTGGGTACTATATGTTGATTTTGCATGACTTACTAGAGAATTTTTTGGTGAACTACTTTTAATTAATATTTGGGTGTTTGAAGAAAAAGTCAAATATGTCAAAAAGGTATATAATGCCAAAGATGTGTTCACACATCATCATCATTTGCATTGAACATTTGGATGTGATATACTACCAATATATTAGGGTATTGATGAACTCATTTTCCTTCATTATGATTGTGCAATAAATAGAGGGGGACTCAAGAATTAAACATTACTAATTATTGGAATATGAAATAAATGTAATTACTTTGAATCACAAAAACTCGAAAACGATTACTCTAGAAAAGTGTTGGATGGTTTGATCCAAGCCAATTATTTGATTGGATTATTTGTTTTTTTTTATTTATTTTTGGATAAGAAAAGAAAAGTCGGCTAGCCTCTATGATAGAGTCAGCCACAAGCGTTCTTGCGGACAATGAGGAAAGATAGATTGGATTATTTGATTGGATGTTAAAGCCATTTTTTCTTCCTATATAGCCAGAAATTAATTTGTTCAGAATTTCTTCGGATATATTGTAAAAATATAAAAAGTCAATTTTTTTCTTCTTCGAATAGTTATGGTTCCACCTCTCCATTAATCAGATTTTAGAGTAGCCATGGTTATTCTAAATAATTCGAATCTGGAAAAAAAAAAACTCAATTGTACTGAGGAGTAAACATAAATAAAAAATGATTTACTTCTCTTCACAACCTGAAGAATCTAGAATAGAAGTTAGGCTATAAACAAACACCAAATTAAAATAATTGGATTTCATCGGTTATATAAGTTTGAGTTTCAGTTAAATATATATGGGTTTTATTTATATAATTTTGGATTTTAGTTCGGGTTTTAATTAAATATATTTAGATTTTAGTTACATAATTTTGGATTTCAGTTAAATATATCTAGATTTTATTTATATAATTTTGAATTTAAGTTTGGGTTTTAGTTAAATATATTTGGATTTCAGTTTATTATAAGTTTGAGTTTTATTTAAATGTATTTGAGTTTCAGTTATATAAATTTGAGTCTCATTTTAATGTATTTAAGTTTCAATTAGATGTAGTATGTCAATGCAATTGAAATAAATAACGTATCAACTAAAATTACATAAAGCGGACTGACCAAATATTTTGGTTAAACGTGTTTGATACAATATATTCTCATAAAAAAAATTGCTCATTCAATGTACTAATCTTAAATGAGCATAAAATATTAGAAAATCTAATTCTAATAATACAACATTTTTGCGTTTTTCTTTTAGTAGAATAACATTTTGATTATTCCATGGGTTTACTAACATATATATTTTACTCTTTTGTTGATTTGAGCTCAATAAAAATCCAAATGATAATTTTTTTTTTCAATGGGAAGTACTTAAAAATATAGCTTTTGGTGGCATAATTAAAATTACCTGTCTATTAATCGTACCTACACAGAAAATTCATTATACAACAAGTACGTGCAAATTAAGTGAGTTGATATTGAGATAAAATCCTCTCTATTTTCCTGAGAAAATGGTCTGAACTTCCTAACTCCTTAGGTCATAAATTAATGATCGGAGATGCATAATGGGAAAAAATAAGTGATTTTTTTATGGATTATTTGCTTTTAATAATCCAACCTTTTGAGTTTTAGCATCTAATAATCCAACCTTTAGATTATTAGGAAATAATCCAACCTTTGCAATAAAATCCAACCAATGAAGCCGAACCTCTCATTTTTGAGTTTTACCAGTTGTATAGGTAAGTAAATGTTAGTCTTTTAATATGTAGTTGATTACAAAACCCAAGAAAATAATAGTTCAACATATAATTGACCTTTTATTTCAAGTTTAGTTCATTGGTTGCTAGAAATCGAAAGGTTGGATTATTGTATGTATTTGGAGTGCAAAGGTTGGTTTATTCCCTAATAATCCAAAGGTTGGATTATTGGTTACCAAAACTCGAAAGGTTGGATTATGAAAAGCAAATTTTCCTTTTTTTTTTTTTTGAAATTTTATTGTAATAATAAATTGGGTATCAATCTTAAGTTAGTACTTTAGTAGTTCACTAGATAATACCCGAGCGACAACTTGATTTTTAAAAAAAGATAGATGCCAATAAAATGAAACTAACCAAGACTTAAAATAATTTAAAAAAATTAAAGAGTTTGATGGTATTACTATTAGTCACACTCGATCACACTAATTGGTTCACTACAAAGGAAACGTGTTAATGTGTGACTGAATATATATTATTAATTGCAGTTTTCTTGTGGCAGAGTTTAACTTTAATTTATACTTCAATGAAGTTAGGCCACATATTTACTTAATAAATGGAAAACATACAAAAAAATAATACAAATTAGATTAACCACATTTGATTATGTAATGTAATGTAAAGAATGGCAAATGAGGGTAAAAAAATTGCTCCACAAAAAGTGGTTTGAAAACTTATGGAATAGATAAAATATGAATCTAGGTTTTTAATAAAAAAAAATAAAATATACTTTTAATAGTCTGTGTGTCTGATCTTACAATACAAAAATCAACTACTCGATAACATGAGAAAAAATAAAGGGAGCAAAAATATATGGTTCTCGTTGTATTTTATGTGTTATAACGGACCAATGTATTGGTATAGTAATGGAGTTTAGCAAATAATTTAGGAAATTATAAAATATTCTTAAGTGAAAACCAAACAAAGAACTTTATTATATGGAGTTTCCAAAGTCCATAAACCAAGTCTAGATCTTCAGCAATACGATTAAAAAACGGTTATTCAACTTTTCATTTCAATTCTAAATTAATTCTATAAGCTAAAAATTTGTTCCATCTTTTCCGAATTAATCTCTTAACTAACTTCCAATCTATTTCAATATGATGAATAATGGTATTGTTAATCTTCAATTTTTAACAGGATTAATAACCTAAAATTCACCTATAAATTACATCTGATCTCAATTAATGATCCACTTCTCATAAATCTTCATTCAAATAATATAAAATAAAATGGCATTTCAATTTCGATCTCTACACTTCTATCTTCTTTTTTATTTTTCATCTTCAATTTTAACTTTGATTATAAAAGATCAACATCCCAAAGCAAGTATATAATTTAAATGTTTTTTTTTTTTTGCACATCCTATATATATGACTAAAAATAATTATTACTGATTTATTAGGGTCCTAAAAGAAAAAGAATCGGAACAGAGGGAGTATATATATAAAAGAAAACTATTTTGTCATTCACATGTTATCCGCGTAGTGGAGAATATCATGTGGTAACACCTCATATTCTACACAAATTCTATGTATGCAATTCGATCTATCATACAAGATATTGGCTTGATTCGTTCATTATATTGTGAGACCAATTGATAAATATTGGTAAACATATAGATATGCAAGACAGCTTTAGGAGAAGATTTGTGAAATATTTTGGTAAAGGGCAATGGAAAAGAGCATTTAATTTGAATCAAAATCATCAAATTATTAACTTATTGAATTGCAATATATAATATTATAATAAGCTGACCCAACCATAATTTTCTAAAGCATCAAAATCATAATTTTCTTTAGTGTGTATGTATTGATAAGGCTGGCAAATTGGGTTGACAGTTCGGGTTTTGGTTGTCGGGTTATCAGGTTATGTACCCTAAATCCGAACCCTACCCAATTAATAAACGGGTTGAATTTTTGTAATCTAACTCGGCCTGAAAATAATCAGGTTGGGGTCGGGACGACCTATTTATTTATTTTTTCAAAATTTTCTTCTACAATCTAAAGTATTTAACCTAATTTTCAACAACGAAGAATTTACAATTTCACAAGTAGAATATTAAAATTTAATAGATAATAGTTAGTTACTTAGTTTGCAGTAGCTTAAAGTTCAGTAAAATAGAACATTCAAAAGAGCGTGCAGGTTAAAACAACCGCTTAAAATTTTAAAAAATAATTAATCAGGTTACGTGGGTTATAATCAGGTTAGAATTTTCAACCTTAACCTAACCCAGCATATAATAATGGGTCGGATTCGAATTGACCCATTTAGTTAAACGGGTTGAAAATTTCAACCCATTATTAATGGGTCGAGTTTGGGTCAAGTTGGCTGGTTGGGTCGCTTTTTGCCGGCCCTAGAAAACTATTGATGTGTGTTTATTGACTATCATTCTAAAGCAATGAAATTCACAAGGTATCATTATTAGATATTTTTCACTCTACTTAATGTTAAATCGTTGCATTTAAAAAGAAATGGAGGCAGTATTATGAGAATATACGAGTTTTACGAAATTCACAAGCTAAGGTGCCATTATTATTTCAAGAATGCATTATTACCCCACGGGTTTCAACCAAATGCATCAGATGCCCTTTTAGGACTAAAAAAAGTTGGTTTTTTTGTTGTTATTAAAATAAGATTAGGCATTGAAATGATAGTAATCGAAAAGAAAGAAAAGAAAAGTTCGGCGGTATAATAAGTAATTGGATAAATATTTAAAAAATCAATATTTATTAGTTATAAAAGGATAAATTGTATAATTTCTTAATACCTAAGAGGTTGGTGAATTACTAAAACAATAAAGGTAACTTGTGATAGAAATTTCGTGAAATCTCAAGTGTACCCCGTAAAAAAAATCATACATTGAATTAGATTAGATCCGACTAGTGATTGGAATTGAAGCATCCTTGGAAAAAAATGAGTTTAAAACATAGGCCTTGTTTTGTTGCGAGTGTTTGGAAGAGAGTTTAGAGTTTTGACGAGTCAAAACTCTAATTTTAGTGTTTGGTAAGGGAGAGTTTCAAAGAGAATTTTGTACCAAAAACTCTTGTCAAAACTCTCATTTGAAAAAGCTAGGGTAATGAGCTTTTGGTTTAGAGTTTTAGCTAGAGTGAGAATAAATAAATGTCTATTTTATCCATATAAATACATCTAACAAATTATTTTAGTATAAAATAAATGTCCATAAATGTCATTTTACATAACATTAAAGTATAATACTCTAATCAATCAGCTAAGTATTACCAGACACCTCTACACAACAACAAATCAAATCAGCAGTCAAATTCTCTAAACAAAAAAAGTAATCATCTATCCACAAACTCTAAACTCTAATTACCAAAAAGAGCCATAGTTTTGAGTTCATTCCTTTAGAATGCTTTCCCCCTACAAAACTTATTATGAGATTGTATCCTTTCCTAATGTAAAGTTGTTTAAACTTTTAATTAAGCTTCAACCTCCAAAAGGAGGCATTCATAATTAGTCTTATTAAAAGAAATAATTAGGCAAATTTAAAAATAATTAGATTAAGAGAAAGTATTGGGTCAGAAGGTCTGACCAAACAATCTGGTCAGACGGCTGACCCATATACCCAGTTATAAACTTATAATAGTGAAAAACATCGAGAGGCTATAACTTTGCGCTCGGGCGTCGGATCAGGGCATATAATATGTCGAAATTGATTAATTTTTCGAGACGAACGCAGTTGCAAATATCCGAAGGGGTTTTGGCCACCGGAAATCGCCAAACGAGGTCTCTAAAGGCCTCAAAATGCAAAAAAAACGTATCCAAGTTATATTTTGTCCAAGTTAGTTACAAAATGTGTCCAGATTTTACAATATGTGTCTATGTTTAAACAATATGTGTCCAGGTTTACAAATAGGTATCCAGGGTTAACAATATGTATCCAAGTTTGTCAATGTGTGTTCAGATTTGTTCAGATTTGGCCAGGTTTGTCCAGGTTTGTCAACATTAGTCTGGGTTTGTCCAGGTGTGTCCAGATTTATCCAGATTTGTCCATGTTTGTCTAGATTTGTCCAGGTTTGTCCATATTTGTCCAGGTTTGTCCACATTTGTTCAGGTTTGTCAACATTAGTCCAGATTTATCCAGGTGTATCCAGATTTATTCAGATTTGTCCGTGTTTGTCTAGATTTGTCCAGGTTTGTCCATATTTGTCCAGGTTTTAACAACTTTACATCAGGTTTATAAATTGTGTCCAGGTTTCAAATGTGTCCAGTTCTGTTTCCAGGTTTACAAATGTATTCAGGTTTACCAATACATGTCTAGGTTTAACAGCATGTGTCCAGATTCAAAAATATGTGTCCAGGTCCAGTGGATTGGTCTGACAGAAACGTTACTGTCAGACCGGTCTGACACAATACCTTCTCTTAGATTAATCGGTTTGATTCTTTTCATGTAAAAAAAATATAGTCATACGAAATCTCGTTTGATTCATTTCGATACATATTTCAAATATGTAATTTTTATAATATTTTTCTTATATATAATTAAAAGATATCAACAATTAAATTTGTATCTAAAGAGAAATGGGGCAATTTTTTTGTATGAGGGACTAATAAAAAAAACACACACAATGACACAAATGACAAAAATCAGCCTCAAAATGCTAATGTCTACAAAAAAAACACACTTTATCCACCACAAACTTTGTAACAAAAACAACCCACAAAACAAACATCAACACAAACTTACAATGGCAGCTTCACCACTACCACCACCCTTATTCACACCATCTTCTTCGTCTTCAACAACCCATCTTTTCCTCACAAATCCCTTTTCTCTCTTCTTCCGCCCATCAATACGCCCCACCCATTTCATCCCCAAATCCTCCTCCGACCCGAACCCCGATCCCGAATCCGACCCAGATTCCTCTTCTTCCGATGACCCATTTGATTCCAAGATCAACCAAATCCGACTCAGGTACCGATCTGGAACAGGGAAAAAAGCCGAGATCCGAAAAGCCAAAAAAGGGCAGCAACAATCCGGGTCCGGGTCAAGTAAATCCGAAGTATTCCTACCACCAATTGAACTAAAAGAACCCGTTTCAGGCGGGCTGAAAGTGGATTTCGGGTTTAGCCCGTATTCAGAACGGGTAAATGGGCGATTAGCAGGTTTAGGGCTGGTGGCATTATTGTTGGTGGAATTGGGTACTGGAAAAAGTGTTTTAAATTATCATACACCATCAATTGTGTTTATTCAAGTTTATTTCATGGCTGCTGTTACTGCTTTGTATTTGAAATTTGAGAAAGAAAAGATTAGTGTTTGGCCTTAGACTAAGCAATGAAAATTTTATACTTCCCTTTTAGGGTTAAAAGTCACAATTTGTTTTTGATTTTGTAACATGTTAAAGTTTTATTATATATATCCAAGGAAATTGTATCTTTAGCTTGTAAATTGTGCTTATATAATTTTTATTTTAAGATGAATAAAATAATCTTTTTTTATTTGGTTAGAACTTAGAACTAAGAAAGTGTTTTGTTGTATTGATTGTATGAGAATTTGAATTTTTAATCTAGTAGATCTGAACTGATTGACCCATACCTCATTCCTTGAACAAATACGTCCATAAAAATGGCTTTTATGATGTTTCGAGGAGTCCTAGTTTTTCAAATCGAAAAGGAAAAACATGAAACATAAGAAAAAATCAAATTATATTTTAACGTAATTTTAAAGAAAATGAATATATGTGTCAATTTACTACAAATTAAGAATATTTGGGGGGGGGGGGGGGGATTTAGAAATAAATTTCAAAAAATTCATTTTTTTGGCTACGTTTCTAATTTTAAAATATTGGGATTTTACTTGTTTTTTTGGATTTTTCTCAGTTATACTATGAGGGATTCGGATTTCCCAACTGTAGCCATGAATTTTGAAAAATTTCAGTTATACCCATGACGTTATTAAAAATTCTTAACGCTAGCCAACAAACATAATAATACCTAACATGGTTAAGTCGTTAACAACAAACTAACATTACTTTTCACCCCCACAACTACCAAATTAACCTAAAAAGAATCTATCACGCCTCTACCTTTTTTGCAAAGTAAACGGTGCTAACGTTTGTGACCTATAATTATGTTTTTTGGCTAGAGTTAAATTTTTTTACAAACCTCATTGGTATAACAGAGAATTTTCAAAATTCGTGACTACAGGTGGGAAATCTCAATACCTCATAGGTATAACTGAGAAAAACCTTCTTTTCTTTTTTTGGTGTTGGAAGAGGGGGTGGGGGGAAGAAAAAGAAGGGAAAAAAAGTCTGGATACAACTAGACTAGTCTAAACGGTATATTGCTAAGAAATGATAAATCATTAGTGGATTAAAATTATCCAATAATAGGGGTGAAATGGATTTTTATTTACATAAGACAAATCCAAAAAAAATGAAAAACAAGTGTCCCTATGCAAATTTGTGCTATTACAAGCCTCTATTTTCATGTTAAGGTGATAGAATCTGATGATTATTTGATCCATACCTCCTGCTAGACTCATGTACTACTGCTTAGGTGATGATTTTGTATGAAACTTGAATGGATAGGTCTAGACAGGAGAAAGATAGTGCAAACTGATTAACAGATTGACCAATAATCGAGTCAAGAAATTAAGTACAATCATATTATTATTATTATTATTATTATTATTATTATTATTATTATTATTATTATTGGTCAAATTTAATACAAATGTTACTCCAAAAAAAAAAGGAAAAATTGTTAAATATATTCCGAAGTTTGGGTCATCTTTCCCTATTATTCCCAATTTCAATTAATCCATGAATAATCCAAAATTTGTAGGGCATCTTCTCTGATTGGTCTCAGTTGACCAGTCACCTACTGAGCAGGTTAAAAACAATGGGCCACACATTTTTTGGTGAATTTAATCAAAATAAACTAATTTATTATTGTTATTAACTGTTATTACTCCTATTATGATACTATTATTATTTAACTAATTTAATCAAAAAAAAGACTTTGATAATGTTCAAGCCAGATGAGTTGTGCGACTGTAACTCAAAGTGACAGCAGCAAAGAGGCGAAAAGGAGCCACAGCAAAAACTAGTACTGTATGGGACAATGAAATCAATCATGAGGAAAAGTGCAAAACAATAGCAAACCAACTTTAAACAGATCATGCATAAAAATCGCATAAACATGAAAGGAGGCTTAAATGAGCAACTGGAATAGAACAACTTCATAACAGAGCATTGTACAATTTAATGTGCAGGCAAATAAATAGCTGATTACGGACCAAAACTGGCAAAATTACACAATACATTGATCACCAGTTTATTCGTGTTCTCTTTTTTTTTTTCATTGGCCTATATGTACGGTTTTCCTCAAACAAGAATGAGTAGAGATGTTACAACTAAATTCACTAAAAGTTTACAATCTAATCTTTAAATAAATCAGTCGCTATAGGGCATCATCTGTGTTTTTACAAGCCACTCGGCAGCGGTGCTTGTGCCAGATTTTTATCTTCAGCAGTTCCAAGTTGTCCGTGTTAATCGAACCGTGCCAACATAAATGTTTCCACAATCAACTTCAGAGGCCCAGACTTTCTAAAACTCGCGTCCTGCCCCATGGATGACGAGTTCGTCATCAGGAATCCGGCAATATCACCTGATGATTTTTCCAATCAATTTCTCTTGTGCATCCTCAAATCTTCCTAATCTACGTAGAGGCTCGAGTGAAGAAATCATTCACAGCAAGATTGGCATCTCCATGAGCCACAGCATCTTCAGGTTCAGGCATGTACAGACTAGATGAGGAGACCTATTCACAACAAATAAGTGACATAAATCATCAATAGTATTAGTATAAAACAAATTGGTAATACCCTCCCTACTTACTCCCCCTGTCTTTTTTTACCTGCAACATTTTCCTTATTTGGATATCTCAATTTACTTGCTACATATCATTTTTTTGATATGTTGGGCTCACATAAATTCTACATACTCAACCTTTATTTTTGTCATTCATGCTCTTTATTCTACCCATTTTACCATTTTAACTTAATTTTGTCATCTTCTTAATAAATATCTCTACTTTTTAATAATTCCTACCACTTCACATGCTTTTCCTAAACATTGCGCTAAAGGAAATGTAGCAACTAATTTAAGAGAGGGGGAGTATTTAGGATAAATTGAATGAGGAAACCAAACCACGCACGCACCCACCCGCGCACACACACACAAAAGATTGGTAAAAAGATGACATTAAGAACGATAAAATATGATATGTAGAGTTCAAGATGACAGAAATGCAGAACATGCAAACTTGATTATTAATACTTCTATGTTTCTACCTTAAAAAACTATAATACTCCCTCCGTGTCAATTTACTTGCTACATCCACTTTTTCACATCTCCCGAGGCACAACTTAAAATAAAAAATTATATATTTGAAAAGTACATGTTGAGACGAATTAAACTAGATCCATCATGAGTCATGACTATGTTTTTCCTTAAGTATATAAAATTAAAGTCAAAGTTTATATGTGAACAGTACCCAAAGTCAAAATGGGGCAACTAAATTGAGACAAAGGGAGTACGTAAATTACAATTGTTATGAAATTTAAGATTAAATATATCTTGAAGTCATTGAAAAGTAGCTCAGAATATGCAGCAAAAAAAAAGAACATGTAACCAAAAAAAACATCACTCATAATATATTATGCTGAAACCATTATCACCCCTATATTATGTCAATAAAGCATCCTATATTGGCTCAACTCATTATCACCCCTGCTAATTATCATGGCAGCAGCGAGGGAGAAAGAAAAAGAATAATTATTGGCTATAAATATGATGAATTCGGATCAACGAATTGGCCATTCCCTTCCTTTTCTCGCTTTCCATGGTTACTTGTAGCCTTGCTCAACACATAAAGAAAACTAACAAGGCAAGGAATGTGTTCCATACCTTTGCATCAACCGTCAATTCACCATTATTATCTGTAATAAGACATGCACCATGCGCCTTCAACCATTCTGTGCATTCCTCAAATCCATCAACATCTCCCTCATCACCGCCATCCTCACCTTCAGATACACTACTGAATCCCAAAACTTGCGCAACATAAGAAACAGGAATAGTAGGTCGATATGTACGAGACATGCATTTCACAGCCTCAAATCGCATTTTTTCCACACACAGATCTGTCAAAAATGATAGGCTTGGATGACAATTGATGTGAAAGAATAAAAATTGAACTCTATACTTAAAGAGTAGATAGCATATACGACATACCCATGAGACAAGTGTTCAAATTAGGTGCTGACTTGTACAATCTGAAGAATAACACATAATTCCCTGATGTTACAGCTGACCTAACTGAGAGTGCATGCTTCACAGCTTCATGCTTTTTAGTTTCAATAGATAATCTGTCACCCACAGTGCAATCATATTTCAGCATTGAACATAAACTGGGAAAAAGCAAGCTTAAAATGTGTGCAAGAAACCACACAAAAAGATGTTGCACAACAGGGACAAAGCAAAGGGCAATATGACGCCTAATGAGGCGAAGACACCTGTAAACTTGTTGATAGTTTGTAGTGTTAGTGTGTTACTAGTGTAAACACTAATTAACTGGCAAATAAACAACTAAAAAGCCCATGAATACTCCACATTGAGATTTTGAACAAAGCGAAAAACTAAAGAACAAGAGGTGATCAAAAGTGGTCAAGTATGTCTGTCACGTTAATAGTAATAAATATATAAAATACACCTAATACAAAACAGTTTTTATGGGGGGGAATCCAACATTTATCATCGAACTAATACGGATAAAATCTTTATCTACACAACTATTTAACATAAAATTATGTACAAAACTTGAAAATAGTAGAAAAACTTAGCCCCCGTTGGATTAAAGTTCTGGCTTCATCCTAGGCTGCACCTCCAGGCTACAGCCAGCAACTCCAAGAGCACAGACTAGCAAGAAAAGGGTATCCAATGCGCCCAACCCCAAAAGAAAAAGAGATACAATGACTTTTAAAAAGCAAAAATTTTGAGTGGATGTGGATGGTTTCGGGGGGAGCAATACAGCTTTGTACAAGTGAGATGAGTGAGAATTTGGCTCATGTGAGATGAGTAGTTTTGGTGAGGAGGATAAGAAAGAGCAATGACCCATAAATCAACAAATGAAGGGTCGAGATTAAATTAGATCCCTTTCTCTTTACCCTTTTTAAAGTTTCCCATGAGAACTACTAATCAGTGAGAACCATGAGAACCTCTTTGTAGTCATTAGATTAAATCTTTTAATAGCCATTAGATTAAATATAACAACTATGTTAAGTCATGGCTAAATAATTTATGCAAAAAATAGCTTATTAACATTTTATTTTATTTTTGACATCTAAAAAACTTGTCATCAATTTATTTATTTTTTTAATTTCTAAAAGAAAAAAAGAAGATTCGGGTTTAAAAAAATAAACTTTGATTCTTAGTTAAATTTCAAGTTCTAAGAGTTTAATATAAGATTAGTGTTAACTTTCAGATTTTAAAAGGTTAATATCATATTCTAAGTGTTAAATTCTAAGAGTTTAATATCATATTCTAAGAATTTAATATCAATTTGAAATTAATTCCATATATCCAAATGCTACCTCATCCTCTTTGGTCTTTTTTTTTTCCTTTGAGGATTCAAAGAGGATAAGGAAGGATCCAGGGTTTCTCCTCCTGGCCCTTGTGCCATCCTAAAAAAATATAAGGTACATAAATAAATGGGTGAGGTGTCATGAGGAGAAAATGAGAGAGAAAATATTAGAGGATGGAGAAGAAAATTGTATATTGCATGCTCTTAGAGTTCTTATGGTTCTCGCCTAAGGGGTTCTCATATGAATCTCTTCCTATATATAGAGCTAGGCTCATGTGAGAAAGATGAGAAAGATAAACGATCCTTGGGTTGAGATTAAATTAGATTTTACCTATTTACTAATGTATCTTGAAATGTACTTATAGAACATACTTGGTGTATCTACATCCTTCTCGCCGGAACCCAATCCACACACACACACTTCCTCCATTTGCATTTAGTATTTAATTGCAACAAATTCACTTTCACGTTTGTCAATACACTATTTTGACTATCAATATATTTACTTGTGTACTATCCTAAATACAATTTATACTATGTACTTGGGTATACATGTACCCAGTGACTTACTCGCAAATAATAAAATAGTTGTTTTGTATATTGCTCGTGTTATCCCATATCGTTCATTTTTTTCCGAATTGCTACTCCCTCCATCCCTAAATAAATGCTCTACTTTCCTTTTTTGAGTGTCCTAAAATAAATTCTAATACTCTAAAGTTTTGGTTATATGGTCCACTTATAAAATTACTTTTCATACCCTTAAATTAACATCTATACCCCTAAAAGCACTTTTTAAATACTAGAAGAAAAAAATGTACAACCTTACAAATGAGGCACAAAGTGTTTGGAGCATTTTGTTGCGACAGAGGGAGTATCTTTTTTCTACATTGCTCACTTTTTAAAAGATTACTTTTTTTAGATTACTCATTTTGTTTAGGTTGAATCTACAATGTTCATTTTCACTTTACTCATTTTCTATATAATTTCCTTTGTGCCCACTCATTTATTGCATGTTTATTTCCAAGTTGCTCATTTTCTAAATTTTTCTTTTATTTTGTTTGTTCTTTTTTTACTCATTTCGTGTATACATACTAACTATTAGTCCTAAGTTTTCTGTTTTTTATCACCAATTGTAATAGAAATCGAATACCTAAATAATATACTACTACAAAGTAGTAGTTATGAGTAATCTATTGACAAAATCAGCGATCAGTTAACATAACAAAAATGAGCAATCTAGCAACAAAACGAGCAATATATTCCAAAACCTTTTTATATTTATGAAGTAGTGGGTACACCTAGTGGGTACGTGATATAGGTTTTTCTATCCTAAATCCTAAATTATAAAAAAGATAATATTATGATAGTATACATTGAAACGAATCAACAACATAGTAGATATATAACATTTGATTTTATCTAGTACAAACTTAGGAGACAATCAGTTTCTCTATAGGTTTACTTTCATGAGTTTGATCTCAGGATTTGCTCCTCCAAGATTAAGTCTATGTGTCAGAATAATTTTGCAAGATATGAAGCCAAATATGAACTCTACACCCCTCACGCGCCCATTCAGGGTAAACAGGTCAACAAAAATCTTAAACAGAAAATCATGAACCCCTCATCTAAAGCAATTACCATAGTTCAAAAACACCCATCACAAAAGAGTCTACAGCAAGAAATGTAGGCTCCAACAAATGAAAACCAATGCAAGCAAAAGGGCAACCAAAATATATCACTAACCTGGACATCAATGAGAGTAGGTCTCTCCTGTTACTGGAGAGTAAGCTGACAGATAGTAAGTTATAAGCAGAAAATTCCATGTGGCAACCCTCAATTCCTTCACCATACAAGGATTTTAACTGTGATTGGGACTGCAAGCAAGCAAACAATACTTGCATAAGTTGATGATATGTGCTAGACAGTCCCATGCCCCAATGTTGCTAACAAGCAACAGGAACATAGCAGCAATTCTGATTCGTGAAGATCAAGCTTTCTTGAGAATACAGAATAATTTATTACGGAGTAGCTAAAGTGTGCGATGGGAAAACACACCATTGCACTATTAAGATTTCAATATACAAGGACAAAATACTGCTCATGCCATGTAGTAGCTTTAATTATCATAAATAAACTGAAAAAGAAGAAAAAACAAAATTCTCAGTATTGGACAGCTACCAAGTTACAAACCTGATTAAATTCTGGCAAGTCCCCGAATTCAAGAGCAAGTCGAGCATGAGTTTCATAGACCTGGAAGTATCAAATATTAACAATCATTACCAAAATGATTCGTTGCTTCCAATTAGCTAGACTACAAACCAACTCAAGTAACAACAATAACACCATCCTATAAAATCAAAGGCATTAAAGATGCATAGGATATAACATAGATTTACCTTAACTGTTAATTCGTTACGTATCCTCTGCACAGTTAAATCTTGACGAATTGATTTTAACTGGTCACATCTGTAAAGGTAACTTTTCTGTGAATTCTGTACCATAAGCAAAGCCTTCTCTAGCACTTCCTCAGGTCTAACCTGCAGAAGACACACTGCTCATTAGTATTGAGCAACCCCGGCTAACATACTGTAGACAAAGAAAGGAGTTGAGCGGGGAAGATGGTACAGTTGATGGATCAGGTGCAGACGTAAGCCGCAAATAGCGCTTCTCAATTTCTTGGCAAGTACCCTTAACAGTAAGGGCATCCCAGTCAATATCTTCCACAGCCCTGGAACCTCCATTAACGGAAGTTTTGCTAAGAACCAAAGCAGTGGCCCTTCTAGCATACAAGTTTCCAGAATAAGAATTTTTTGGTTTAAGACGATTCTGGACTCTCTGCCCACTGCCTTTCTCAAAACGCTTAGAACGACTCTCACGTCTCTTTTTTTCCTCTGGTGAGTTTGCAAGCGTAGTTGCTCCAGAGTAGTATGCTGTCAAACTTTGCTCCTTGTCACTATCACTTGAGGCATCACCATTTTCAGCAGCACCCAAGTCATT
Source organism: Salicornia ramosissima (assembly GCA_951394345.1). Classification (NCBI taxonomy): domain Eukaryota; kingdom Viridiplantae; phylum Streptophyta; class Magnoliopsida; order Caryophyllales; family Amaranthaceae; genus Salicornia; species Salicornia ramosissima. Next base: position 14,380,007 of record OX596239.1, read on the forward strand.
ACTAAAGCGTTGCTTTTTCGAAGGCCTGTGTGAACTTCTATTTGCACTAGTCTGCTCCACCGTAGAAAATCTACTGAAATTTGCATCCTTTCTCTCAGATTTTCCCGCTAAAGACTGCCCAAAATAAACAAAAAAAGGAACAGGAAAATACAGATTATCAAACGGCGGAAAAAGACAAACTAATTCATGAGCTAATTAGTAGCAGTGTTGTTAGTAAAATGTTAGTAGCAGCATCATAAAATATGCCATATAATTAAATCCGTCCAATCAGAGAGATGCAAGCCCTTTGCTTGCAGAAAATGTTCCACATATAAAATGAACACAGAGAAGATAATGGCAAGGATCAGCTTGTAAGTGAAACCTAATCTATGCTTCTTTTATACAGACTTTTCAAACGTGCATATACTAAAGCTAGCTCTTGTAGTGGTATTCCGCCAAAGGACAACAATGATTCTGCTAATCAATTGTGTGACCTAAATCTGAATGAGCAAAAAAAAGCAGGCAAGATACCTTGTGATCCCTTCCATTGAAACGGGACCATAACCCATGTCTAGCTGAATCTTGATAGGTAGGCGCTGGTTTCTCAATTGGTTTATCTTCTGGTAAAGGCTCCCACCTACTCTTAGTTCGTCTGCTTGGACTTCGTTTAAACAAGGACAATGAGGCCACTGGTGTTGCACTCTGTCTGCAGAAAGGTCAACACCCTTATGTATATGAGAGAAAGCAGATGAAAAGTCAAATACAATCAATGCCCTTATATAAAGGTCAACACTGACTTGAAGTAAGCTCATGAATATATAAGTTGACACCAATAAGTAGAATATGTTCATAGTAAAAGGTGAGGAAATGTTTTACAAATAACGGTCTCAATGACTACAGGTACTCTTGCAATAGCAAAATGATATAGAAGTCGATCACCAATTTATGCTCATCTAAAATGGATAATAAGATTAGAATAAGAAAGGCTTCAACCTGTAGTCCTTATATACGACAACAAAATGCACTCTGCCACGCAAAAGAGCATATAGCCACAGAACAAGAAATGCAAAACAAAACAGGGAAAATAAATTTCATTTCCTATTATGACCCAAAATTAGTTTAATACCCATGCAATTCACGATTTTCAAATCTAAAAAAAAAAAAAAAAAGATTATGCAACAATCACATAAATTTAGTAAAATGGATAAAATGGTCCTGAAACGGTTGCTAGCATGGTTTTAAATCTCAGCTTCGGTCGTGATCGCGGTAACGGTGGCAGGATCACATTCGCGGGCAATGTGGATGGTTCGCAACCGTTGCGGCCTAATATATCGGCTGCGGTAAGCTCAAAAGCCTTTACAACATGGTCGCGATGCGGTGATGCGGCCTTGATTTAATACCATGGATCCTAGCTTTACATATCCTGTAACATATTTTAGCTGCCTGTACAGTCGAAGCCTAGTACAGTGCTAATAAGCAAGGCAAATAGCTTTTTCTCACCTGTAGATGTCTTATCTCCAATTGAAAATACCGAACCCCTGTTAGTTCCATCATGACACCACATCCGCAAGCCTAATGCTTTTGTGCTCGTCTCTTTAACTAGGTTTTTTCAAATTTTAAAGTTGGTCTTTGGTGGTGGCATTCAGCCATAAAAGCTTTAAATCTGAAACCCTAGTTGCGACAAGAGAGACAGAATTGGAGAACTGTGAATCAGACATACACTAAAGAAAAAAGGTTATTCATAATTCATTCCCTTTCTTGAAACCTTAGTTGTAAAAGGCAGGAAGCAAAAAAAAGTGCCGTCCTGTTATGCATTAATATTAGTAGGGACTAGGGAGGGTATTTTAGGAAATGCATAAACAAATTGTAATTAGTAGTAGCTTGTGGAAGAGTCTAGTAAGTTTAGGGAGCTAATAGTTTTCTATAAATAAGAGAAGTTAGGGATAGAGAAGGACAGGAACAAGCCACTCGAAAGCTTATTACTAGGAGAGATATCAAGCCTCTCAAAAGCTTGAATATCATCTACATTTTGTTTGAATTTCTATAGTATTAATACAGTTATCTTCTTTATCATCTCAAAATCAATCCATTAATCCAGTTCAAAACATGTCATTGAATTTCAAGAGCATGCCTTTTGTATGCAAGATGCCACCTTAAGTTATTTTTACTTGTATAATTTTTTTCCTTTGTAGATTAATATATCAAGTAAAAACAAGTCCCAAGATTTAAGTAAAGTTAAAGGCTAAACCCTTTCAATGCAGCACTGTTTGAATAAATCAATAAACTAACTCTATATACTCCCTGCATTCCATAAAGAAGTTAGATGTTATTATTTATGTGGTCAAATTTATAAAAACTTTGACCGTGTTTTATAACTCAAACAAAATAAATATTATCAAGTGGGATCTTCACAGTTTCGTTGAATACTAATATTTTCATAGAAGTAATAAATAATTTTTAAATTTTTTACTAATGTGGAATTAAATAAGTGAAAGTATTGTGTCGAACGGTCCAACGGTCGGACCGTCCAACACTTGTATTTTTTTAACAACTGATGAGGGGATCCAGGTTTAGTTTTATGTGTCAAGGTCAAAGAAATAGTGTCCAGGTCCAACAACATTTGTCCAGGTTTAACAATATTTTTTCAGGCTAAACATGTTTCACCAGATTTACAAATGTCATCAGGTTTATAAATAGTTTTTCAGGTTTAACAATATATGTCCAAGTTAGACAGATATGTGTCCAGGTTTAACAATATGTGTCCAGGGTAACACAATGTGTCCAGTGTTAATAATATGTGTCCAGGTTAAACAAATTTTCATCAAGTTTACAAATTTTTGTCCAGGTTCAACAATTTGTGTCAGGTTCAACAATATATGTCCAGATTTAACAATATGTGTCCAGGTCCAACAATATGTGTCCAGGTTTACAAATATGTTTCCAGGGTTACAAATTTGTGTCCAAGTTTACAAATATGTGTCCAGGTCTACCAATATGTGTCCAGGTTCAACAATATGTTTCCAGACTTAACATTATGTGTCCAGGTCCCACAATATGTGTCCAGGTTCACAAATATGTTTCTCGGGTTACAAATTTGTGTTCAGGTTTACAAATATGTGACCAGATCTACCAATACACGTCCATGTTTAACATGTGTCCAAGTTAAACACATATGAGTCCAAATTCAACCATATGTGTCCAGGTATAGGGGACTGGTCTGACAGAAATGTTACTGTCAGACCAGTCTGACATCAATACCTTCTCATTAACAGTGTTTGAAAAGGCGCGCCTGAGGCGCTAGGCGATAGGGGGTAGGCGCCTAACATGGCCAAGACGAGGCGCTTGTGGCTAGGCGCAGGTGAGGCGCACTGAGGCGCACTAAGGCGCGCCTAGGCGCACCCTGAGGCGCATTAAGGCGCACTTTAGCTTTTTCCCAATTTTTTTTCCAAATTTTCCCCATGCCTTCTTAGGTGCACCTCACTTCAATGAGGCGCGCCTAAGGCTCTAGGAATTTCAATCGCCTTGGTGCGCCTTGAGCCTTTTTATACATTGCTCATTAAATAATTTAATGGTCAAAGTTGTGCGTTAGAGACCACGTAAAAACACAAAATGTAACTTCTTTGTAGAACGGAGAGAGAAAGTAAATATTTGAAAGAGCTATATGAAAGGCCTTCAACTTAAAAAAAAAAAATCTAAGAAAAGTCACGCAAAAATGTTGGACAGCTGTACGTCGAAGAGGATGGGCCAAAAAAAGAAGCAGCAGAGATTAAATGTGTAAAAGGAACCTTTTCAAATAAATACAAATACGACAAGTTTAATACATAACCTATCCCATGGTACGAAAAGACAAAAGTGGCAGCAGGCTAAAAGTAAAAACAAATGACTTTCCAAGGCGACAAGGCCTAAAAAGAAAGAGAAATAAAAACAAGTTTAAAGAACTGTAAGATAACGATGCCAATGGTGCCAGCAACCTCGAGTAAAAAGTTCGCAAGTAACAATCAATGTAGTCAGATGACGCCGGAGATAAGTGCAGGAGGCTCGCCGGCAATGTATCACAATTCACAACCAGCAATCTGGATTACTTCTTCGATTTAGGGTTTTGTCCAAATTAAGCTTTTTGATTATGTTTGAATGAAAGATGCTTCGTTCAATATTTACGGCTTTTGCTCAACTTCGGATCATAAGTCTATGTAAGGCGTAATTATTTTAAAAAATTGCTCCTTTTAGAAGTTTTAACATCAACATCCTCTTTATCTCGTGCATCTAAAACAAAAGTGCCCAAGTCAACTAGCAGCACACGCCTCAAAGTAACTATTATAGAACGAAACTGCTAGTTGAGGCAAAGAGGCCATTTCAAAGGCCAAAGACATTGTACAAACAGTCTTCAAAAATCTGTTGAGAAGTCTAGTCATATCTCAACTAACAATATATTCACATTTTATCTTGACAAATCCAGAAAAAGGGGGAAACATAGAAAGAATCAAGGACAGCCAAGTTGCAAGGTCGAACATTAAATGCCTTTCCAACAGCAGCATTAGAGATTTGCGAAAGAAGATCCTGAACACATTATATCAGAGATGAAAATACAAGTCTGACCCTGATTTAAACTTTCACAAAAACAATGCAAGACAATGCAGTATCAATCAAGCACAAGAAACCCAAAAGGTATTCCAGCTGAAATAGGAGTGAAATAATAGACGCCTAATCTTGAAGATTATATAAAGAAATAGGCTCAGATTCAAGTGAAAGTAGAGAAACGCACTCATTATTCACTGTGCTTGTGTCAGGAAGTGGAAAAAGTGGTTCAATGTCCCAATCTCGTGAGCATAGTGTTCCATCTTCTGTCGCTTTAGTGATTATCTGGAATATTAGAACATAAAGACTAAAATTAGGTGTCTACTTTAAATAATCTTACAGGAACTGGACAGAATATATCATGTAACATTATGAATCTTCCAGTATACCATTCAAAAAAAAAAAAAAATGAATCTTCCAGTATCAGAGATAGTTAATGGTCTCATGAATAGGTGGCAGTCAATCACATTAAAAACCCATCTCGACCTAAACACGAGCACGAATATTCTAAGCAGGGCCTTTACTGAAATAACGTTTTAAATTTTTCACAATTTGTAAGGACAAAGATTTTTAAAAACCAATATTGCTCACTAAGAGCAATAATTTTGAATCGACATAATTTCCACAACTCGTAAGAAAGAACGTACACAGCCACACACAACACAAAGAAGTGAAAGAACATGCTAAATTGAAATTACACGTAAATGGCTCACCTCCTTCATGAGTTCTTGACAAGCAGCTCTTTGTTTTTCGTCCTTGCAACGAGCCAAGGCCCTTTCTACATAACCTCGAAGCGATGCTGGGAACATCCCAGGCTGCAAACAGTACCACACACATCAAGTTGGGATAATAAATCAGCATTTCAGCAACAGCATATTGGTCACATTAAACATGTACAGTAGAAGGCAATTAATGACAGAAACAAAAATACATTACACTGACTATATCATGAAGAATGCTTCAAATCAAGGCACAATCATGATATAGGGGGGAAATGGATAGAGAAAAGGCCCTACCTTGAGATTTGAGTCAGAAGCACTACTTGGCAACACCTTATTGTTAGGAATCGACAATGAGACACTAACATAGGCAGGCTTCGCAGTTACACTTGATGTGGCAGTATCTTTAATAGTTTTCGGCGTAGCCAAATTTGAGGCAATTCTAGGATTTGCTGGAATCTGAAGTTTGCTTGCCTTGAGCGTATCTGCTGGAGTGAGAAGTTGCAAAGGTTGCGAGTAATTCTGTTTCACCTCAGAATACTGCATATGAGGTAGCTGTGGTACTGCAGTCTGCTGCACCTCAGAATACTGTAAATGGGGTAGCTGCGGTACTAAATTCTGCTGCGGATCCTGAACACTGTGATGAGAAGGGTGGTTTACATCTAAAGGCTTCTGAAAGTTTGGCTGTAAACTGGGGGCATGCTGATTCTGGAAAGTTTGAGCAGCATGTTTCCAGTAATCATCATACGCACCAACTGAATTGCTTGTCTGGCAAGACAATAAGAACAAAGAAGTTGAGTTAAATTGTAGGTAACAGGGAGATAAGAACATTAAGCACATACCACATATAAGGATGGCTATTTTAGTTATGAAAGGGGCATCTGAGAAAACTTATGGCATTCAAAGAACAATTTCATAAAAACACTAATCACATTATTCAACCTGGCTGGGAAAGCAGCAGTTCATTGTACACAACCACTTGTTCAAGAGCATGTCAAATGCATCATAAAGAGAAATCTGGAGAGTTTTCAAAAATCCAAACATCTAAAAGATAAATAGGAGGCAGAAATTTTTCAAAAAAACTGCATCCCTTTCTATACACCAGGAGTCCACTGATGAGAAAGGGCTCGGACCGCACCAAGGTGTAAAAAAAAATAAAAAGTTCACAGCTGATCCACATCCATCTTTAAATTTTAATTACTAATGGGATTCTATGAAAAAAATGGCCCAAGTCACTTTGATAACTCTATGATATTGACAGTAAAAACTCCTACATCCGGTGCCCGGAGGGTAACTGACATGTGCAAAGTGTAGTATAAATGATTTGCATCAAACCAAACACAAATTTATCACAACCTTATGGCTATTGGCCTGTCGCTGAATTCAAATTTCAAAAATCCAAACCTGTAATAAGCTCACTAATTACAAACCAGAAAGCTCAATTTCAAGAGAAAAACAACCACATAAATTAGATATTAACAAGAAAGAATCACTTGAAAGCAATGGCCAGCAGTGGCAAACTGAAGATTTGATTTCAAACCTAGATCATGATAGATTATGAAATTCTCCCTGTTGAAAACCCTAAATCTTGAATAAACTTTACCCAAAATATTTAGGAAATCAAATAGCTTTAAAGTTTAAACCACGCAATACACTGAAAACCCTAATTCTTGAATAAACTCTACCCAGAAAAATTAGGAAAGTAAGTAGCTTTAAACCAAGCAATCCACAAATAATAAGTGCTATCTTTTCAGAATAATAAAATTAAGCTCGAACCTGCTGCGAAGGCAATACATAGGGGGGATAAGATGCCTGTGGCTGGCTGACAGGAGCAGCATACCCACTAGAAACTCCAGGAATAGGACATGGCAGAGCAGCTGCGTTTGGAACAGTAGAATTTTCAGTTCCAGGAGCACAGGTAACTTCAGTCTGACTACTGTAATAATCTGCCCATTGCTGATAATGCTGCTGATAATTCGTAGCTGCAGCAGCATTACTAGAGCTATAATTGCTGCTTGAATCATGGCTGTAATTTCCATATTGGTGAGGGTAGTTTGTATAATCTGCTTGATTCCACAAATTAGTCTGGCTGCTGTAACCGCTTCCAGTGTATGCTCCAGCCGTCTGATAATCACCAGGATTGTAATAAGTGCTTGAATAACTTGTAGACCCAGCATAAGACCCGGGATTCTGAAATGAGGAAATAGGCTGATAAGGAGAACCTGAGTTTTGATATGCTCCAGTAGCTTGAGTGTATGGTTGAGTAGGCTGCTGCTGGTAACCACTATAGTAATTGGTGTATTCAGAACTAGCATAACCATAGGGGTGGGTGGAAGTAGGGTATGTTGCATAATTGGTATATATGTGTGATGTGTTATCAGTCCCCTGCGCTGTTGATGTAGAGGTAGAAGGCATATTTGTAGCATCCTGTACAATACTAGGTTGTTGCGGATTATATTGATAGCTCACATTTTGTGCAATTCTATTCCCTGCACTTGGATGATCGCTCCCTTGCACAGGCCAGGCAACAGGTGTTGATCCAGCTGGTGGCGGATAATATTGATACGCATGCCCTTGGTTCCCCTCAGCTCGATACTTCAGGATAAAATAGAATGGATTAGAGTGTATTTCCAATTTTCATTTTCAGTATTATAAAAGCTCCATCAGTAGTCATGTAATACTATTTAGGATACCCATAAAAAATATATCAACTTTGATAGGATTCTAATTCTAGATAATTGAATTTCCTTAAAGCCCTTGTTAAAATTAGTGATTGAAAGGACTATAAGTTTGGAAATACTGTATTACTTCAGCTTTGGTAAAGAGTATATACACCTAACGAAACAAAGGGACATATTTACGGCTAGGTGCTAGCAGACTTTCATATGTAATGCTCTATGCCTCAAATATTAAATTTTCAAGGTCATAATAAATTTCAAGTTTCAAAGTGTCAAATTATGGCACAAATAGAACTATGTGCCCTCAAATTGTATACAGTGAATAAAGCAAATAAGTGACATCCACCGTCTTAAAAATAAAATCATAATAATAATTAAAATTAAAATTAAAATTTAAAAATAAAGCATCTACTCTTTCCTAACAGCCTAATTCCCCAAACTGAAACTCGAGCATGAACATCTTACGACCTCAACTTACTCCAATCACAGTTGATAAAAAACAATTATCATAAAATCAAATCAACTCAGGAAAATATACATATGATGGAGGATCACCTGAAGTAAATTAGGATCAGTAGTAGCTGCTGCAACAGCTTGAGCACCGCCTCCTTCAGTCGACATTATTATTTCCTTATCATGCTGATCCAATATTGGTTTCAATAATAAAAAAAAAAATTAAAAATCAACAACACAGTAACCATAATTACAAAATGAACAATCAACAAACTACCTTAAAACCAGAAAAGGAACCCTAATTCATTAAATTAAAAGCAACTAACCTTCAAATATACTCAGATTGTCGGGTAGAGCAAAAGGAGGAGGGAGTGTTCGAATTCAAAGCAAAACCAAAAAAGGGAGAAAATAACAACCACAACAATACCTAGAAAAAGAAGCAGAAACAGAAAAAATATGGTGATATTCAATGAGTATACTAATTATCGAAAAAATACAGCAAATTCAGATAAAAATAGTTAGTGAAGTGCAGAATTGATGCTGGCGAAGAAGATGAGAGAAGAGGTGTAAGAAAAGATGATGAATGATGCGAGGATTGCGAGAGAGATTTTTCGTCGAAAGAGAAAGGGAAGTTGAGGAGCGACGACAGAAATAGAGAGAGAGAGAGAAAGAGCACGAGGTATTCGGGTCGGGTTTAGAGGGTGCACATATTTTGTTTTTAGATTTATTTAACATTTCATGGACAATAAGTAGTACTTTCTCCCTAACATAAATATTTCACGCATTTTGAGGAAGCGATTTAAGGGTGTAAGCGAAGAAATTAATCAAAATGGTTTTAATATAAGCAAGAATGTTATTATAGGTTACTATTATCAAAATTATTTTGATTAATTTGGTTATTTACACCCTCAAATCTCTTCCTCAAAATACGTAAAAAAACATTTGTTGAAATCTTTATGTTACGGAGGAAGTGTATTATATATACTTTGCCAAAAAATAAAAAGGTAGTATATTATAGTGTATTGTTATGTATGGTAATTACTATATCAGTATATTGTATACTCAAATGCATAATGAATACTATATAGTGAAACAGTGTTACCTGGACTAGACATAAGGGCTTACTAACCTGTGTTATGACATGATACTGATAATGAAACAGTGTAAGATCTTGTTGTTGAAAGCTGGATCTAGAAATTAAAAGCCAAACAAAATACAATAATGGGGCTTTAGCTTGCCACCAAAAGGCGAGCCAAACGCTGCATTTATTGCTTCGATGACGGTAATAATGAACATAGCACCATTTATTACATATAAGTGAGACTGAGAGGTAAAAGAGAAAATGACGTAGTCAAGTATATTAAATTTATCGCTATCATATCAAGCACTTTTATCTCTATCATATAAGCCAAGAGAGACTATTGTATCCCCTTTACGAAAAAAGTTTGTATACTTCTAAAAAAATGTATAACCCTTTTTAAAAAAAAAAAATTACATCTTCAAGATTTCCTACTCGATTATTGATTTAAAATTTCGTATATATAATAAGGAAAATACAATGTACACATTAACCTGGACAACATCAACACTAACCTGGACAATATAATCACAAACCTAGAGAAAAATTAGTCTTGTTTTAGTCCAGGTTGGTCTCACTTTTGTCAAGATAAATCTTGTTTTTGTCCAGATTAGTCTCTTTTTGTCCAAGTTATTCTCATTTTTGGCCAGATTAGTCACATTTTTGTCCAGGTTAGTCTCATTTTGGTCCAAGTTAACCTAAAGTGAAACTATTGGGTCAGACGGTCTGACCCAATAGTTTTCGTCGGATGATTTTTTGGGTTGGGCTGGGTTGGGTTTTTTATTATGAAAACCGCGAAGTTAGTCCGTTGCCATTTTCTTTTGTTTTCCACTTCAATTCAAACTACTTTCTTCTTCATTCTCTTCCTATTCCCCTCAGTAAGCAATTTGCATTCTCTTCCCAATAGTTTCACTTTCTCAAATCTAGTTGCGATTTTCTCTCTTCTCTTCATTCTTCTTATTTTTCTGCTCTGCATTTGAATTTTCTTCTCAATTTTACATTAAATTGCTGCATTGTTCTTCAATTTTTCGTTCAAATATTATGGCTTCTCAACAATCTCAAACTTCGAAATCTCAATTATCTTCCAAAAGGTCAAGAGATGCTGCTGAAAGGTACTGTTGTAATTCATCTCTATTTTAACTCTGTTTTTTGTTTTTAAAATTTTTGTTTGTGATTAATTTTGTGTGTGTTGTTGTTTTTGTTTTTTCTATTTGTTCAAGCTCTCGTTTTGTGAAGGTTAAGAACGCTAGGCTATCAAAAATTGCGAACAAAAGTTATGAGTTCAATTTGAAGTAAGTTTTCAGTGTTTTGTAATTGTTTTATGCATTTTTTTGGTGTTTTTTAATTTTTTAAAATTTTTTTTTGGTATTTTTAGTTTCTTTGCTTGTTTAAGCATAATTGCTGTAAATTTTTTTTTGAATTTAGTTGAATTTAATTATTTTGATGTGCAAGTATTATTTGCATGTATAGATTTATGAATCAATATCCAGGTTTAATACTAAATGGCTAGGTTATTGATAATTTATATTCAGGTTTATGCATAATTGCTGTATTTTTGTTTGAATTTAGTCCAACTCAATAATTTTGAAGTGCATGTATTATTTGTATTTATATGTTTATTCATAATTGCATGTATTTTTTGTATGAATTTAGTCCAACTCAATAATTTATGTTCATGTTTACAAGTCAATGTCCATGTTTACAAGTCAATGTCCAGTTTTATTGATTTATGTCCATGTTTAATAATTTATGTCCATGTTAAATAATATATGTCCATGTGTTACTAATATATGTCCAGGTTATGTAATATGTGTCCAGGTTCATTGATTTAAGTCCATATTTATTCATATACGTCCAGGTTTAATAATGTAAGTGCAGGCTTAGTAATGTAAGTCCATGTTTGATACTATATGTCCAGTTTTTGTACTATGTGTCCAGATTTTGTACTATGTGTCCAAATGTTGTGATATAAGTCCAGGTTTAAGGATATAAGTCCATGTTTAGTGATCTAAGTCCAGGTTTAGTGATATTAGTCCATGTTTAATAATATATTTCTAGGTTTTGTAATATTTGTCCAGGTTTAATAATTATATGTGATCAGGTTTAGTACTATGTTTCAATGTTCAATAATATATGTCCAGGTTTATTGTTGTATTTTTTTTTGTTGGCCATGTTTACTTTTACTTGTGTTGGTTTGTGTTATGATTGTAATTTTTATGTCATCTTTTTCAGTGATTTCCCACCTGAGCTTCTGCAAAATGTACATTTGCGTATGATTTCTCAATGCAAATACATTACTGAAGTAGTTTCTTCATTTAGTGATGAGCAGAAACAGGCTGTGAGGGAAATAGGTTTTGGATGTCTATTGGATCTTGGTGATATAGACATCAAGGACGACCTTTTCCTTCCATTCCTGCTCAATTATAATGGTAGTGCGATGAGTTTTTCAAACGAGAAGGAAACCGTTTTGATTAATAGCACTACCATTAGAGATGTTTTAGGGCTTCCTCTCACTGACAGAAAAGTTGAGATGGAGGCATTTGTTAGGAAGTCTGTGTCAGAGGATCGCGTGAAGTGGAACAAGTTCATTGGAGCTAGGAATAGTAGTCACTACTTGGGCAAGGATCACTGGAAGTCACTTTTTACAACATATCCTAGCGGTGATTCATTCAAGCAGCTGTTTGTAATGTACTCCATGACTATGTTCTTGTGCACACGGACTGATGGTTGTCCATCCATCAGTTACTGCCCTAGTCTGAATAAGGCAGATGAGATTGCAACGTACAATTGGAGTAGGTACGTTGCAAATTATCTTTGTGATGGGGTGAGGAAACTACATGTGTGACGACCCGACTCGCTTAAACCGGCGCGGAAGAAACCGACGAGTCGAATAGTCAGATCTAACAAACTAAAATACTTAAAAATTAAAACAAAACCTCAAAAGTATATATTTACTAAACCAAAAGTACAATGCCCACAAGATTGTACATATCTAAACCCAAAAGTCATACAACTACTACTACCAATTGTAAACTCCAAATGTATGTCAGAGTTAGAAAAGTATACAAGTACCAGAACTATAGTCCAAAACTAATCAAAATCGTAAAACAACAATATAAAAACTATATAACAACAACGGCGCTCGCCCAACCCAAAGCTAAGCAAGAACCTCATCATCAGAATTACCTGAAAAGTAAACAACAGTCCACCGTCAGTGGCGAGTAACATAACTGTCCCACCCTAACGGGGATACACACGAACATAGCACAAATCAAACAATCAAAACATGCGAATCATAACAAGTAATCATGCTGACTCGACTAACTTTAACCATTAATTAACAAATCTTTAACTTTGGCGCAATCATTCACATACTAGACCGGACTATGCATGTACGAACGCATCTTACGCGATCGAACTTTCTACTATGCCAGGATTGAGAATCTTACTCCCAACCCCATGAAACCAATCTTACTGGAAATCCATATCCGAAGACAACATAGTAAGACCACCAACTATCCCAATACCGCGGATAGGATAGGGGCAACGTCTTAACCCAAAAACATAGAATCTTACTCTAAGTTTTAGGCGTCTAGTAGCGAAATCAAGTTAATCTTTACTTTAAATCGAAGTTTACATTCTTAGTTAATTCTTAAGTTGCATCTTACGCCTTGACTCAAGAAATAACATGTAAACCAAAAAACTTAGAACCTCTTATAACTTTCTTTAACCTTTTCTTTAACTTTCTTTAATTACTACTAACTTTCTTTAAATTTAAAGACTCAACCAAGAACTCATAAAGAACTTAAAGAACTGATAAAGAACTTAAAGAACTCATAAAGAACTCATCCAAGATTCAAGATCTTCAACCAAGAACTCAATCAAGATTCAAGATCTTCAACCAAGAACTCATTCAAGATTCAAGAACTCAACCCAAACTCAACATGATACACGCATAACTTCAACAAATTCAACAACAAAATTCATCCACTTCCTAATATCAAAAATTCACCAAACTTGAACATGAATAACATTTCACACATAATACTAATATAATCAATCATAAAATATACATATTCAAGTAGAAAATCATCATAAAACCATCCAAAAATTCAGATTATAACATACACATAAACATGGTTACAAAACATCAAAATAATCTAATATAATCATTTAATCTATACTATGAAACATATTATACCAATTAGTTGAGAAAGTATGTTACCTTAATGAAGATTAAACACAAAAACACTTAAAAACTCGCTGCCCGGAACCAAACCACACGGCCCAACAAATTGCACCCACACGGCACACACGCACGGTCGGCTTGCACGAACACCTTACGGCCACCACTCAGCTGCACGGCCCACGAACACGGCACGAGCACCAACTGCACCACCGTCTCTTGCACATCACCAACACGGCCCTTGCACGGCACCACCACGAACACCACACGGTCACCTCACGGACACCACTCGAACACCCACACGAACAAGGCCAAAAAAAAACCCCGAACAAGAATTCTTGATTGAAAACTATCGAAATTATAGTGTTTAAGGCTACTTAAAGATCAATGAACTTTGAATCTTTAAGTTTGGGTTTGGAATTGAAGATGATCATCAAATGGGTTGATGATGCCAAAAATGGCGTGTGATATGATGCAAATGGAGGGAGGTTTTTTTTTGTGTTTGAACTTTTGATGGCAAGTGTTTAAGATGGCAAAGGATGGCAAATGAGCAAAATGAATCCTCAAGCCTTGCTAACCCTTCTATTTATAGAAGTGGTTTAAGGTGTGAATGCATGGCAAGTGGCAAAACTTGCCATATAACAAGGGGGGCCGGTTTTGGCTTTGCAAAATGGGCCAAGTTGGGCTTTTGTGATCAATTGGGCTAATTTACAAATTTGCATGATTAATCATGCTTAAATCGATTTAGCCCAAAAATATTAAATAATTAATTAGAAAATTAAATAATAAAAATTCTAATTAATTAAATAATAATTAAAATAAACAATAATCAATCCAAATAAAATAATTCGAACTTAATCGAAATTATTCACATAAAATAAAATAAATAGTCCAAAATTTAATAAATTTTGGACCATACATAAATTCACATAAATACAATTAAATACACGACAGAAATACCAACAAAATCAGGGTCGTTACAACATGAGTCACTCCTATCTAGGAAGAAGTCAGTGGAGGTTCTGGATCCTTCTTTGAGCCAATCGATAAACGAATCTACGAAGAAAGAGGCAAAGAAGAAGCTTGAGACAAAACTCAATGTCAAGGGTTGTATGCTAGCCCTTGTTCTTGCTGTTGTTCACAAGTTCAAGGTTCAGGATATGGACTTCTCTAAGGCCCCTACTCCATATATTTTGTTCTGGAAAGAGGGGTCTTAATTAGCTGATGTTGCGAGGGTTTTCGGTCTGAATATCAAGAGTACAGTACTGGCAGTTGATGTGTCTGCACTTGCTAGGACTGTATTGGGGCATGATGTATCCACAACCAATCACACGAGTAAGAAGGTTTCCAAAAAGAGGGTTTATGAGGAGGATGCTAGCGTTATTACCCTTAAGGCTGTTCAGAAGTCCCCTGTTCTTTCTAGGGCTGAACGTGATTCTGGTAGGGAGCTCGTATTGAGGCTTCCTTCTCACCTGAAGACTGATGCTGAGATTGATGCTGAAGATGTTCCTATAAGTTGTTTTGTTATTTTTTTGTAATTTTTATTTTGTGCTATTGCTTATAAATCTGGTTATGTTTTTTGTAATTTTTACTTTGATACTGATACTTGCATGTTTTAAAATAAGTGTCCAGTTTTAATAATATATCTTCAGGTTTAAAATTAAGTGTCTAGGTTTTATAATATATTTCCATGTTGAGTACCAAATGTCCAGGTCTTGTAATATATGTGTATGTGTGGTAACAAAAGTAATTGTCCAGGTTTTATAGTTTATTTCAATGTGTTATTATTTGTATGAGGTTTTTTTCTGGTTTTTGAAGGTGTCCAGGTTGTACATTTTGTTTTCAGATTTAAGAGTATTAGTCCAGGCTTGTTAATATAAGTCTTTGCTAATTATAGAAATCCAGGATTAGTAATAAAAGTCTAGTTTTGGTAATATATATATGTCTAGGTTTAGTAATATATGTCCATGTTTAGTAGTAATTGTCCAGGTTTGGTATTATATCTAGATTTAGTAATTTAAGTGTATGTCCTGCTTTAGTAGTATATGTCCAGCTTTTGTAGTATATGTGTAATACCCCGAAATTTCGGGATATTTTAAAGTTTTCATAATTAATTAAATACATAATTAATTGGCTATTTAATTGATTATTATTTAATTAATTATTAATTATATGTGTAGCAATCTAATTATTTTACCCTGGCCTGAACTTTAATTTTATCTTGCCAAAACCCGAGCCCTATTATTTCCTTTGCCCCTTGTATCTCACGGCCCACTCCTCCATTTGTCTCTTTAATTAATTTCTTTAATTTCTTTTAACCAATATTATTATTAACCTTTATCTTTTTTTTATTAAGCCTATCTTTGTTTCCTACTTTGACTCCTAGATTTTAGAAGGTCAAAACCCTCTATTATTTCCCCTTATACTCGGCCCCCTTTTGATTATTTTCCTTGAATTAATTTATTTGTTTTAACCAATATTATTAATTTTGACTTTATCTTAAAAACCCTATTTTTATTTCAACCATTCCTATTTTGTTGCTAGATTTTAGGAAGTCCCTTTCCTATTATTCTTCATTGTTATATTCGGCCCTCCTCTATAGTTGGCCAAGGATTATTTTCTTTTTCTATTTATTATTAGTTAGATAATTCTATATCTATCTATCTATCTAATTATTATTATCCTAATTAAAAATCTTACTTTTAACCACCTCAGTATAGTCTCCTAATCTCACTCAAATTCCTCCTATTCTCCCTCAATATACACGACCCCCTCTATTTTATTTCTCTTTAATTAATTATTTGTTCTTTATAAATCTATAGAGAACAAAAACCTATACTTTCTTTTACTAACTTCAAACTCTAAACTCTCAAAATAACTCTCAAAAGAACCCTAAGCTAGCCGTGTATTTCCGAACCATAAACAAGAGACTTTTCTTGTTTTTCTTCCTAATTCAAGGTAACTAGACTTTTCTTCTTAAATTTGGTACAAGTTAGTCATATAATTAATTAGGATTAAGCTAGGAAAATTGATAGGATTAGTATCATGTTAACCTAAGAATTTTCGAGTGTTGTCATATGATTTTTATGGTGTTTTCTTGATGTTTAAATAAATCTTTAATTGTTTTAATAAATTTTATGGATGAATTAATTTATTTAATTGTATGATTATATGGAATAATTGCATGATAAATTTTGTTTCTTGCTCTTGAAAATTTCGAGTGAATGTCGAGTATTATGATGAATATTATGATGATTTTTATGATCTTTTCTTGAATTATTATGCTAATCTTTAATGTTTAATTGTTATATTAAAGTCTTAAATTAAAAGAATTATGTTTTTTTTTCTCATTATTAATATGTCGAGTGGCTCTATATTAAAAGGGGAAATAAAAATCTAATTTTTGTTGTTGAATCTTGATTAATCTTGAATTATTATGATGAATCTTTAAGTAAACTTTAATTAATCTTGAAATTGATCATGTTCTTATATTCTTCTTGAAATTGTTCTTGATGTTGTTGAATGGCCAAGAAGTCGTGTGGTTATATGAATAAAAAGAATTGATTTTGATCTTGTTGTAATCCATGTTTGATGATTTATTGATTAAATCATGATTTTAATTGCTATTATATAGTTTATTTGATTAATTAATGATGATTGTTTTTAATTAATTGAAAGTGTCAATTTTGGTGTTTTTAATCATAAATGTCGAGTGGCTCTATGGAATAAAAATAGGATTTTTATCATATTTTAAGCAATAATTGTTGATAATTGTTGATCTATATGATTAATTGTTAATTTAAAAGATTTATTTAATTGTTTACATGATGATTTTATGAATTTATTTAATTAATATTTTGGTCCTTAAAATGTCGAGTAGTCCAATTTGAAGACCGATCAATTTTAGTTTAATTTTTGACTTATAATATTTTAGAAGGTAATTTTAGGAATTAATATAATTAAAGGAATTAAAAGGAACTAACAGGGATAAGTTGCATTATGAAGGAAAGTAACAATATGATTAAAAGGAAGGTTATAATATGATATAAACTAGTGGTCTCAAGATGGCCTTTAGAAAAGATGTTATGAACTAATGGTCTCAAGACGGCCTTTAGAAAAGATGTTATGAATTAGTGGTCTCACGATGGCCTTTAGGAAAGACAAGATAACGGACGCCCATTTGGTGATACACGGGTCATCAGATCGGGTTAAGTCGAAGCCACTGCCCTACTGCGGTCTCTGGCTGGATCTTAAGATATGTAGTCGTCTAAGTAGTAGTACACGAGCTGCTATTTAGGGGTTATGGCCATAACTTAGGCTTAGTTCTTGCAAAGGAGGGCTACGGGTTGAATACACGGGTTCTTCCCGGCATGTTTTAGGAAAGTTGGGATGTACACGGGCATCCTTACGAGCTATAATGACCGGTCCAATAAGATGGTTAAAAGAAGGGTTTTGGGTAAAATATGACAAGATAAGTATTTCACGGGAAGGATTCTGTTATATGTGTATTTATGTATATTTTCGTGTGTACAAGTTGTATTTATGTAATGATAAGTCTTCCGCTGCGTACGTCTGGTAAGTCTGTATTTATATGTATTTTTGGTGTAGCTTGTACGTGTATTCCATGTATTCTGTACGAGTATCTTTGGCCTGTATTTATATGTGTATCGTATCCGTATTTGTCTGTAATTGGTATGTATTTTTATCCGTATTTTATACGTATATTATATGTATTTCTAACCGTATTTTGCAGGTACTCTGTACGTATTGTACTCGTATTTTGTACGTATTTTTATACGTATTTTTCTACATATTTCGTATGTATTTTATACGTATTTTGCTGCGTATTTCGTATGTATTTTATACGTATTTTTCTACGTATTTCGTATGTATTTTTATACATATTTCTCCACGTATTTTTCTACATATTTTTCTACGTATTTTTATACGTATTTTTATACATATTCTCGTATGTATTCTTATGTATTTTTGTATGATTTTCCTTGTTGATTCTATGCTATTTTTATACCCTCATTTAAGCGGGACAGCCTAGTTACTCGCCACTGACGGTGGATGTAATGACCCAGATTTTATTGGTATTTTTGCCGATAATTATGTGTGTTTATGTGCATTTTTGGTGTTAGTTCAAAATTATTTTGAACTATTTATTTTATTTTATGTGAATAATTTCGATTTAACTCGAAATATTTATTTTCAGTTTTTATTATTTATGTTAATTATTATTTAATTGATTAGAATTTTATTATTTAATTTTCTAATTAATAATCTAATATTTTGGGCTAAATTGATTTATGCATGATTAATTATGCGGTTTTCGCAAATTAGCCCAATTGAGCACGAGAGCCCATTTTTAGGCCCATTTCCTCTCTTTGGCCGGTTCTCATATGGCATGGCAAGGCTTGCCACTTGCCTCATGTTCACACCTTAACTAACTCTATAAATAGGAGAGTTAGTAAGGCCCCTTGCCCATTTTGCCATCCTTGCCATTTTATGCACTTGCCATCCAAAAGTTTAAACACAAATCCCACCCATTTGCTCTAAGTTACACGCCATTTTTGGCATTGATCATCATCAAATTGTTCATCCATCTTTCTAATCCCAATCTTAAAGATTCAACTTCTATTGATCTTTAAGCGCCTAAACACAATCCTAAGCACGTGCATTTCATTCAAGATCACTAGTTCGGGTTGATTTTGGGTCTTGTTCGTGTTCGTGACCAAGTGGGTTGGACCGTGTGGGTGACCGTGTGTGGGCAGCCGTGCAGTGGCAGCCGTGCAGTGGTGGTGCCGTGACCGTGCGGTGGTGTTCGTGCTTGGACAGCAGGCCGTGTGCAGCAGCCGTGCAAAGGGGTTCGTGGTGTTCGTGGTGGCTCGTGGTGCCGTGTGGACAGCCGTGTGTGGGCTGTTTGTGTGCCGTGTTTTGTGCTATTTTCCGGGCTGCTTTTGTGTGTTGAATTGTGTGTAATCTTCAATAAGGTAACATGCTTTCTCAACCTTTTTGGTATACTATGTTTATAGTATAGATTAAATGCATGTATGGGTTGATTAGTGATGATTATTCGTGATTTTATGTATGATTTGTAATCTGATTTTTATGTAGTTTTCATGATATTTTGATGATGAATTTTATGATTTTATGATTGATTCTATGATATTTTATGATCATGATTAATGTGTTAAAGTTTGATAGGTTTTGGTTAAGTATAAAGTTGAGTTTTCGAAAGGATTTGATGATGATAATATGCGAGTGATGTATGGAGTTTGGATGAGTTCTTGATTGAAGTTCTTGAATCTTGATTGAGTTCTTGATTGAAGACCTTGAATCTTGAATGAGTTCTTTATGAGTTCTTTATGATTTCTTTGAGTTCTTTATGAGTTCTTGATGGGTTCTTTGAGTTTCTTGGATGAGTCTTGAAAGTTAAAGAAAGTAGGTTGTAAGTTAAAGAAAGTTAAAGATTGAGGTATAGCTGGTTAAAGAATGATTAAAGATTGTTGAATTATGATTGGTTAGACCCAAGATTAGGGCTAGTGGCAGTTCTTGAGAATAACTTCGGTATTTTAACTAGTTAATTTCGAGAATCAAGGCTAGAGGCAATTCTTGAATTTAATTTAGTTATGTTGGATAAAAATGATGATAAAATGATTAAGATGATTTAATGAAAGATTTAATTAAAGATTAGCTTGATTTCATTTTTAGACGCCTGATACTTTGAGTAAGATTCATTGTATTTGGGTTAAGACGTTGCCCCTATTCCATCCGCGGTATTGGGATAGTTGGAGTCATACTATGTGATCTTTGTGAATTTCCAGTAAGATTGGTTTCACGAGACATGGATTTCCAGTAAGATTGGTTTCATGGGGTTTGGGAGTAAGATTCTCAAATCCGAGCATAGTAGAAAGTTCGAATGCGTAAGATGCGTTCGTACGAGCACAGTCCGGTCTAGAATATGAATGATTGCGCCAAAGATAGTTGATTAGGTTAGTATGAGTCAAGTTCATGTATGGGTTGATCTTGTACTTGGTTTATTGATTCGATGATGATTATTTGATTTATGCTATGTGCATGTGTATTCCCATTAGGGTGAGTCAGTTATGTTACTCGCCACTGATGGTGGACTGTTGTATATTTTCCAGGTATTTCTGATGACGATGCTCTTGCTTAGCTTTGGGTCGGGCGAGCGACGTTGTTATTTCTGTTATTTGTTGTATTTTCTATTACTGTTTTTTTTAGATGATATTGGAGTATTGTATGGACTCTTTTATGTTGTTTATAACTCTGACATGTAGTTGGAGTTTACTCGTATTTTTAGTATTTTTAGTTTGACTTTTGGACTGGTTTATGTACAAACTTGTGGGTATTTGTACTTTTGAGGTTTAATAATAATATTTGAGGAATTAGTTTTATTTCTTAAGGTTTCGAGTTGTAGTTTATAACTATTCGACTCGTCGGTTTCTTCCGCGCCGATTTAAGCGAGTCGGGTCGTTACAGTGGACCCCCCCCCATTTCAGGAGATGATGCAGACGCATAAGTGGGCTCCTATATGATTCGGGTTGAGTGTTGATGAGAGCAGTATAGTGAACCCGGAGTCTAGTTTATGCCTTCTTTTATTTATTAAGTAGTATATCCCAGCCTGTTGGGATGGAACAGTATTATTATTACGTATTCTAGTATTTGTTTTTGGACTTTTAGAATATTATTTATTTAGTTTGGTTAATAAAAGGAGTATTGGATTTTAATTATTAATAATGCTATTTAGTTTATGTTGGTAATCCATTTGTCGATTTCCTTCGTAAATCGACAGTCTAGAAAAGTCGGGTCGTTACAATATGTCCAGGTTTTGTAGTATTTGTTCAGGTTTAGTAATATATGTCCAGGTTTCGTAGTATATGTCCAGGTTTAGTAGTATATGTCCAGGTTTATTAGTATATGTTCAGGTTTAGTAGTATATGTCCAGGTTTAGTAGTATATTTCTATATTTATGTTTTATTGTTCTATGTTTTTTTTTTAACTCTAGGTTCTGTTTTTAATGTCCAGGTTTTATAATGTTTTTTTTTTATGTTTTTAATTTTTTTTCTCCAGGAGCTTTCAAAGCAGATGATGAAGGTTCAGAGAAATGCTATTGCTATGTGCGAGCATAATTTAGCACTCGTAAAAGAAGTTACTGTTGGTGCAAAGCAGCAGTCCTAAGAAAGCATGTCCCAAGAGGATGATCTTGTGATGAATGATGATTTCTTCGCTGAGATTGATGCCATTGTTGCTAGCTGCATCTCACAAATGTACCAGGCCAAAAAAATGGAACCAGCAAAAGCCAGTCCTGTTGTGAGGAAGGCAGTTACCTTTGATACGGATCAGAATGAAGTCTTTGAGTATAAAAGGAAGCCACTCCAATTGTTATTCAGAGGACTACTTATGCTGAGAGTTCTCATCATTCTGAAGACGTTTATGATGTGCCTAATGTAGGTAGTGAGCATCATCATTATGATGAAAAAGATGATGATGTGCCTTATCTTGAGAATGAAAGTAATGTACATAAGGATGTAGATAACCATAATGACACTGCTGATGATCAAAATGATGATGATGATGATGTGTGTCATGATGATAAAAATGACAATGCTGGTGATGGTGGTGATAACGATTTCAATGGTGCGTCTGGTGGTGGTAGTGGTGGTGGTTTTGTTGTTGTTGGTGGTGATGGTAGTGTTGGTGATGGTAGTGGTGGTGATGTTGGTGGTGGTGGTGGTGATGGTGATGGTGGTTTTGTTGGTGGTGGTGGTGAAGGTAGTGGTGGTGATGTTGGTGGTGGTGGTGGTGATGGTGATGGTGATGGTGATGGTGATGGTGGTTCTGTTGGTGGTGGTGGTGAAGGTAGTGGTGGTGATGGTGATGGTGGTTTTGTTGGTGGTGGTGGTGAAGGTAGTGGTGGTGATGGTAGTGCTGTTGATAGTAGTGGTGGTGATAGTAGTGGTGGTGGTGATGTTGGTGATGGTGATGGTATTGTTGGTGATAAGGAAAAATCTTATAGTAAATTGGATAAGAGATTTTACTATCAATTTTATAAGCGACTGAGGCTTGGAAAACCTTATAGCCCTATGTCTCCTCCAGTTTTTGGTCCTTCTCCTTCATTTCAGCTGCTTACACCAAGTCCTCCAGTTTCCACTGCCACAAATTCTACCATTGATGAACCTGTAGTAGTTGTGAGCGTTACTGAGAGTTCGACACCTCCTCAAGTGATTTCAGTTGCGTATATGCTTCCTCTTGTCTTTTTTTTTGTTGCTTTTTTTTCATTATTTTATTTTTAATTCATGATAGTTGTAATGTTATCCATGTTCTGAATTTTGATGTCCAGTTCAATCTTTTTAATTGTTTATTTAGTTTTATTTCTTAACCACATTTTTTTCTTTAATTTTTAGGTGGAAGGTAGTAATGTATCCTGTGAGAAACAAGACCAACTTCTGCTGTGATCACACCAACTGTTGAAGTGTCCAATTCCGATACCGCCATCATTCATGACACTAGTATGGTTCTCAGTCCTAGTGTTGGACTGACATCTGAGGAGTCTCCAGTAATTGATGTAACGACCCGACTTTTTGAGACATGTCGATTGACAAAGGGAAATCGACAATCGGATCATTACCAACTTAAATAACAATAAATCAGATTAATTGAGTAGATGAATTAACTTTTATTAAATAACCTACCAACTATCCATAACAATCCAATAGCCATAATTACATATAAGGTCTTAAAATACTGTCCCAACATGCTGGGACCATAAAATAAACTAAATAAATGTCATAAATCATAAATCATCTAATTAAACCGTTTAACTAAGTTTCTCAGCTACTCAAACCCATCCACGATAGCCCGTTATTCAGCAGCGTCTTCACCTGAAACTGAGGGGGGGGGTCCACCGTCAGTGGCGAGTAACTAGGCTGTCCCATTTAATCGAGGGACCACCAAACACATAATAGCATAGAAAAATATCATAAAAACTGTAAAGAATTCAATACATGCTTTACATATAAATACACAAGTTCCGTATAAACGTACGTATATGAATACGTATAGAAGTACGTATAAAATACGTATACAGATACGTATAAAAATACGTATAAATACCCCTGCAGAAATACGGTTAGAATACGTATAATTACGTATAAAATACGTATAATCAACCCTGCAAATACGGTTAGAATACATACCAAATACATACACCATCCGTATAATATACACACACGTTACATATTCGTATAAATTCAGGAAATACACAACGGAAGACTTACAATACACTAACTTATACTTTATACTATACATCTTCAATCCTTAACTTATACTTAACCCTTCTTAAGTTATATCATTAATAAATCATAATTATATCTTATCATCATAACTTATCATATTCTTATCATCATGACTTATCATATTCTTATCATATCATATCATATCATCATAAATCATATCTTAATCATATCATATCATGTCTTTCTTATCACATTAGATCATAACATATCTTATCATCTTTTGAAATCATCTTATACTTCATCTTATGATTTCATCTTATCAAATCGTATGATCGTAATATAATATCTTTGTTGGACCGGTCACTAATAACTCGTTATGGATCTCGTGTTTCACCATAACTCCCTAGAACATGCCGGGAGGAGCTCGTGTACTCAATCCCATAGCGGATCCCGTGTTTCACCGCTAAGTCTAAGCTATGGCCATAACTTCCTGGTAGCGACTCGCAGATACGGTTACCAGACGACTACATGTTCTAAGGTCAAACTACTCGGGGGAACTCATGTGTTCGTCCCATTGAGTAGTGGTTCTGACTTAACCCACTAATGACTCGTGTATCATACAGGTGGGTGTCCATATTGTATCTTATATCTTCAATTAATTTAATCGTATCATATATTAGGATAATACTAGGTGACCGTAATAGGAAATGAAATGTTCGGAGTCCCAGGAAAGGGAGGTGCGGCACGTATATTGGCCACCTTAAATACCAAGCCTTTCCTAGCCAGAGACCGAAACATAACATGTATAGCTATTACTCTGTTTCCTTTCTTATCCCTAGTAATATCTTATGCAACTTCAATTCTTATAATATACTATTCTTAAAATATATATATACTTATAATCCTATCCTTTCGGATACTAACCTTAATATTACGTCATATACCAATTTGTAACAATATTCGAAAAATATTTATATTAATAGTACTAATATTATTTCGGTCCTCTTAATAATAATACTAATAATATCTTTTTATCCCTTCACTTTACAACTTATCCCTAATAATTATTTTGTCCATAACTTTTATTATTAATTATTTCCTAAATTAATAATAATTCAAAACTAACCAAAATATAATAAAAATCCTATTTTTCCTACTTTCACCACACTCGACATTTTATATCAATAATAGCCAAAATTATTCAATTAATTTATATGAATTCAATCATCAAGAATTAACTAATTAATAAACATAAAAAATCATATTTTTCGACAACATTCATCAAGATTAACATAAAAATAATATTTTTAACTCTTCTTTTAATTTCTATACACTTGACAATTAGAAGGTAATAACAAGATTTAATTTTTAATTCAAGATTTATCAATATAATTCAATACTATCAAGATTCATCATAAAAATCATATTCTTAGTTCCCTTTTAATACTTAGGTCACTCGAAAATTCAAGAATGAATAATAGCATATTTTAATAATTCAATTGCCCTATTTTATACAATCTGATTTTTAAAGAATTAAATTAAAAACGACCATCTAAAGATCTCTAAAAATCTGGAAATTTTTATGGGAGCTAAATATGGGTTCAAGGATTAACGTGCATAAATTTCGTCTAAAAATAACATCTTTTACTATTTTTAAGTGATTTTATAACTAACCAGTCAGATTAGGCTGAATTCGGTTTCAGAATTTTATGCCATATCAAACGATCTTTAAAAATTACGAAAATTTAACACAAGCTGTAAAACATTATCACTGACTTCCATATAAAATTTCGTAGCATTCCGAATTGATTAAGTACACTAATAAATTCGTAAACCTATTCTGGACAGTTTTACCGGTTTGAAAGATTAAATTTTTATAAATAATAAACGGACGAATTTTGCCACGAAATAAATCATGGTTAATAATCAAACAGTAAACCAGATACCATGAAAAATTCATCAAGAAATAACAAGATTTGATTGGTAAATAAATTATACAAGATCATACATAAAATCAAGGAAATACATAAAAATCAATCAAGAAATTCATGCTTCATGCTCGACATGTTCATATGAAAACAATATTAAACTTCCTACAATTTTCATGCTTCAATTCCTAATTAACTATGTGAATAGCTACCCGTAGATTAAATAGAAAAGCAAAGTTACCTGGGTTCGCTTAATAATTCCAAGGCACGAAAAATTCACTCTTGGTGAATTTTTCTCAAGGGTTTGGCTTTTGAGAGAAAGGAAGAGGAGAGGAGAAAATATGTATTTTAGGGTTTTTGATAACTTAACAATTAGGACCCAAAAGAGGTGATTAGGTCCTATTTATAAGAAAACAAGCAACAAAGAGGGCAAACCCTATTATGTACTTAGGGTTAGCCGTGTACATGGGAGGAGCAAAAAGGGGAGGACTTAGCTAGTTTGTATAGGTTAGAATATTTAAATTAATTAAATTAATTTTATTATCCACAAAATAATAATTAATTAAATAAAAAAAAAAACAAGGTTGGCCCATAAACAAAGCAAGAACCGGCCAAGATTACTAAAAGGAGAGAATTGGGTCTTTGGCCCAATTTGGAAGAAAGGATTGGGTTATAAATAAAAACAGTCCAATTAATATGGCCTTTCGGACTTAGAATTAAAATAAAACATTTAGGAGAAAAGAAAATAAATAAAAGGACGGACTGCGTAACAAATGGATCAAAGGAAACAATTGGGCTCGGGTTTTGGTTAACAAAATAAAAAGAGGCTCAAAAAGTATTAAATTGTTACACAAATAATAATTAATTAAATAATAATCAATTAAATAGTCAATTGATCATATATTTAATCAATAAATAAAAAATTTAAAATATCCCAAATTTTCGGGGTATTACAATTGATGACAAGGTTTTGTAATTGTTTTATGCAATTTTTGTATTGTACATCCATTTTTGAATTGTCAGTGTCCAGGTTTAGAAGTCAGTGTCTAGTTTAGTAATGTAATTGCAGGCTTAGTAATGTAATATATGTGACTATTTGTCCAGGTGTTGTAACATATGTCCAGATTTTGTACTATGTGTCCAGATGTTGTGATATAAGTCCAGGTTTAATGATATATTTCCATGCTTATTTATATAAGTGCAGGTTTTCTTGTATAATATACTTCCAGTTTTAGTAATATAATTCCAGGTTTAGTTATGTCTAGTTTTACTTCTAATTTCCATTTTTAATTATATATGTCCAGTTTTTATAGCATATAATTCCAGGTCTTGTAATCTCAAGTTTAACTACTAATTTTCACTTTTAATCATATATGTCCAGCTTTTATAAAATATGTCCAGGTTTAATAATTTATGTCCAGGATTTTTTATAGGTATCCAGGTTCAATAATTTATGGACAGGTTTAGTTATGTCCAGGTTTCTTTTTTAATGTTCAGGTTTGGTGTCCATGTTTATTAACTGATGTCCATGTTTGGCAATTCATGTCCAAGTTTATTAACTTGTGTCAAGCTTTTTTAATTGATGTTCATGTTTGTGCTTACTTATCCATGTTGTTAAGTTAAGTGAATATGTTTTATGTTTTATTTATTTTAAATTCTTATCTAGATATTTTGTTTGTTTTTTTAGGTTCAAGGTAGTAGTTTTTCAGTTCATTCTGATATTATGGACATGCTTGAGGATCCTAAGCATCATTCGTGGTTTCAGTTTGGTGATAAACTTTCTACCCCTTCTTTTGAGTATCCACTCGTGTTCACTCCGGGGTCAGCGGAGCTGATGAAAGGGTGGGATCATAATGAGACTCCAAAAGGCACTCTTCCTCGTCTAGAATCTACTCCTGAAAGGCCTTCCATTCACATCGATATTTCTGATGATGATGGTGAAACGATTGGGGTTAACGCTACTGTGGAGGATATAATTAAGAAGCTGAATTCCTCTATTACGCGTGAACCAATTTAGGAGAAGACTAACAAAGTAGAAGAGAGTGGTTGTAACGACCCTGATTTTATAGGTATTTCTGCCAGGTGATTATGTGTATTTATGTGTTACTATGTATGGTTCAAATTTATTTTTGAACTATTTATTTTATTTTATGTGAATAATTTTGATTTAATTCGAATTATTTTATTTTGATTAGTTATTATTTATTTTAATTATTATTTAATTAATTGGAATTTTTATTATTTAATTTTCTAATTAATTATTTAATATTTTGGGCTAAATCGATTTAGGCATGACTAATCATGCAATTTTTGTAAATTAGCCCAATTAATCACGAGAGCCCATTTTGGCCCATTTTGGCTCATGAAAACCGGCCCCCTTATGTGTGCATGGCAAGGTTTTGCCACTTGCCTCATGTTTACACCTTAAGCCACTTCTATAACTAGAAGGGTTAGTAAGGCTTGAGGATCCATTTGCTAATTTGCCATCTCTTGCCATCAAAAGATCAAAACACAAAACTCCCTCCATTGCCATCAATCCACACACCTATTTTGGCTAATTGAAACCCATCAATTGTTCATCATCCTTTCTAAACCCAAACTTAAAGATTCATCATCCTTTGATCTTTAAGTACTCAAACACAAATTAAACTTCATTGCCATTGATCAAGATTGTGTGTTCGGGTTTGGTTTTGGGTCGTGATCGTGTGGTTCAAGTGGGGATCGTGTTCTTGGCCGTGAAGGTGGGCCGTGCTCGTGCTGGGCAGCCGTGCAAGGGACGGTGGTGCTCGTGTGGTTCGTGATAGGCAGCCGTGTTGGTCAGCCGTGGTGCTCGTGTGGTTCGTGGTGGTGTTCGTGCCAAGGCCGTGCCGTGCGTGGTGGTCCGTGTGGCTTAGGCCGTGTGTTTTAGTTTCCGGGCAGCGAGTTTTTGAGTGTTTACCTTGTTAATCTTCATCAAGGTAACATACTTTCTCAACTTAATTGGTATACTATGTTCCATAGTATAGATTAAATGATTAGAATAGTTTATGTTGAAGTTTTGACATGTTATTGTGTATAAAATTACAATCTGATTTTTAAGTGGTTATATGATGATTTTATGTTTGAATATGATGATTTTATGATTGATTATGTTAGTAATAAGTTTATGTTAATCATGTTCAAGTTTGGTGAATTTTGGATGCTAGTAAGTTGATGATTTCATGTGTTAAAATTTGAAGTATGCGTGTGGTTTACGTATGTATGGATGAGTTCTTGGTTGAAGTTCTTGAATCTTGATTGAGTTCTTGATTGAAGATCTTGAATCTTGGATGAGTTCTTGATGAGTTCTTTAAGTTCTTGATGAGTTCTTGATGAGTTCTTTAAGTTCTTGATGAGTTTTTGATGAGTTCTTTAAGAGTCTTTATGAGTTCTTGATTAAGTCTTTTAAGTTAAAGAAAGTTAAAGGAAAGGTTAAAGAAAGTGATAAGATGTTGTAAGATGTTTGGTTTACATGTTATTTTCTTAAGTCAAGGCGTAAGATGCAACTTAAGAAGTAACTAAGAATGTAAACTTCGGATTAAAGTTAAAGA
Source organism: Salicornia ramosissima (assembly GCA_951394345.1). Classification (NCBI taxonomy): domain Eukaryota; kingdom Viridiplantae; phylum Streptophyta; class Magnoliopsida; order Caryophyllales; family Amaranthaceae; genus Salicornia; species Salicornia ramosissima. Next base: position 14,409,437 of record OX596239.1, read on the forward strand.
ATGTAAGATTAGCTTGATTTCGTTACTAGACGCCTAAAACTTAGAGTAAGATTCTATGTTTTTGGGTTAAGACGTTGCCCCTATCCTAACTGCGGTATTGGGATAGTGATTACCACTATGTCGTCTTTGACATGGATTTCCAGTAAGATTGGTTTCATGGGGTTGGGAGTAAGATTCTCAATCCTGGCATAGTTGGAAAGTTCGTTCGCGTAAGAGGCGTTCGTACGTGCATAGTCCGGTCTAGTTTATGAATGATTGCACCAAAGATAAGTTTGGATAAGTTAGTTGAGTCGAGCATGTATTTGTATGGTTCGCATGTTTGATGTTATGCTTTGGGTATTTGATTTATGCTATGTTCGTGTGTATTCCTATTAGGGTGAGACAGTTATGTTACTCGCCACTGACGATGGACTGTTGTTTACTTTTCAGGTAATTCTGATTGTAATAACCCGAAATTCTGGGCCAGAAAATTTCGCGGTTATTAACGTTGTTTATCAATTCTAAGTCCAGTTAGGCCATTTAAATTGGACTGTTTGCATTTCTTTTAGTCCAATCTTTCCTTAAATTGGGCCAAAGACCCAACTATTCTTTTCCTTACTCCATGGCCGGCCCCCTTATGCTATATTGGGTCAAATTAATTTCTTTAATTTAATTAATTAATATTAATTATAATTTTAGATAATTAAATTAATTAATTAATTAATCATTCTAGACTCATTCCAATGTTGTTGAACAACTTAGCTAACTTTGTTCAACCTTCCCCTATTCTCTCCCATGAACACGGCTAACCCTAGGAAAAATTGGGATTTGTTTTCCTTTTTGCCTTTTCTTCTTTAAATAGGCCTAATCTCTTTAATTGGGTCCTATTTTGCAATTGTTCCAAAAACTCTAAAAAAAAAAACTATCTTTCTCTCTTTCTTTCTCTCAAAAGTCGAGTGGCCCTAAGATTCACCAAAGGTGAATTGTGTTCATAATTTTTGGAATTTAAAGCGAATCGAGGTAACTTCGCTTTCCTATTTAATTAAAGGGTAGAAAAACATATAGTAAATTAGGATTATAACATGAAAATTGTAGGAAATTTAATAGTGTTTTGGGTTGAAAATGTCGAGTATGTGTATGGTGTTTCCTGATTTATTTTCTTGAATTTTCATGATTTCATGTACGAATCTTGTTTGTTTTATTAATTAAAATTGCATAGAATTGATTCTTGAAGATTATGTTGATTCGAAATTTGCATGAATTTGATGATTAATGTTCTTGAGTAAATCTTGATAATTTTCGAGTATATATATATATATGTTTTTGATGATTTTCTTTAATTATTTAAGCATGATTCATGATTAATTTAATTAGTATAAATTAAATCTTGAATTAAAAATTAAGCTTGTTTATTTTCTTAAAATGTCGGGTGAAAGGAAATTATTAAAGAAGATTAAAAATATGATTTTTATGTTAATCTTGATCATATAGAATTAATTATGTAAACCTTTAATTTAATCCTTTAATTCTATCATGATGAATTTTAAATTCTTGAATTTTATCAATTGTTCTTGAATGTTGTTGAAAATACCGTGAAGATGATTGAATAAAAGCATGCTAATTTGATCTTGTATTGATTTAATCTTGATGATTGCATGTTAAAAATATAATTTTTATGTGTATTGTTTAGTTAATTTAATAAATTGTTGAAGATTGAATTATATAAATTAATTGATAAATTTTGATCTTAATTATGTATGAATGCCGTGTGACTTCTAAATGTAAGCATAATATTTTGATCCTGATTCCTTAATTTAATCTTGATAATTGATGATTTTTATGTTAAATTATTTAATTCTTGATGATTGAATTCATATAAATTAATTGAATAGTTTTGGCTATTATTGATACAAAATGTCGAGTAGGAAGAAATAAGGAAAAATAGGATTTTTATTATATTTTGGTAATTTTAGCAATTAATTAATTAATTAAGATAGTTTAAGAATTAATTAATTATTGTTTGAAAGTTGAGATTTACGTGTGGAATTGTTTGATTTAGTCAAATTTGGTTAAGTTGAATTATTATTAATTTAGGAAATAATTGATAATAAAATAATTATTAGGGATAAGTTGTAAAGTGAAGGGATAAATAATATACTATTATTAGGGATATTCGGTTATTATAAATATTATTAATAATATATACGAAATAATATTAGTAATAATATTAAGGTTGGTATCCGTAAGGATAAGTTATAAAGTTACAATAAGAAATCAAGGATAATATAATATAAGGTTTGAGTTGCATAAGATATTACTAGGGATAAGAAAGGAAACAGAGTAATAGCTATACATGTTATGTTTCGGTCTCTGGCTAGGAAAGACTTGGTATTTAAGGTGGCCAATATACGTGCCGCACCTCTCTTTCCTGGGACTCCGAACATTTCATTTCCTATTACGGCCACCTAGTATTTCCCAATATATGATATGATATAATAATTAAAGATATAAGATATGATAAGGACGCCCACCTGATGACCCGAGTAGTCAGACTGGGTTAAGTCGAAGCCACTGCTCAATTGGGACGAGTACACGAGCTCCCCCGAGCAGTTCTGGGTCTTAGGATATGTAGTCGTCTAGTAGTAGTACACGAGCTGCTATTAGGGGTTATGGCCATAGCTTAGGCTTAGTGGTGAAACACGAGATCCGCTACGGGTTGAGTACACGAGCTCACCCCGGCATGTTCTAGGAAAGTTGTGGTGAAACACGAGATCCACAACGAGTTATAGTGACCGGTCCAACGAATGATATGATTTGATACGAATGATTATGATATGATATGAAATTTACGATTATGATATAAAATGAAAGTTATGATATGAATTCGAAATGAAGGATATTAAAGGTTATGAAATGAATATGATAAGATAAGAATATGAAACCATAAGATATAATATATGATAGGTTATTATATAAGCTAATGAAGATATGGGATACGATATATTAGTGATATAGGATATAAGATAAGATATGGACTATGGTCTAATGAATATTGGGAGAATTAGGGTTGTGATTGTATTATACTATAAGTATAAGTATAGGAATGATATAAGACTTCCGCTGCATAATTCTGTAATTTGTATGAAAGTATAAATGTATGCGTATGTATGTATATGAATGATGAGTGTATTTTGTACGTATTTCTAACCGTATAAAGCAGGGTTGATTGTACGTACATTATACGTAGGGATTACGTATTCTAACCGTATTCTGCAGGTGTATTTATACGTATTTTGTACGTATATGTTTAAGTATTTTTATACGTATTTTGTACGTATACGTCTACGTATGTTTGTACGTATTTTTATACATATTTTGTATGATTGCATGTAAAGCATGTATTAAGTTTCTGTACGGTTTTTATGTCTTTTCCTATGATATTATGTGTTTGGTGGTCCCTCGATTAAATGGGACAGCCTAGTTACTCGCCACTGACGGTGGACCCCCCCTCAGTTTCAGGTGAAGACGCTGCTGATTAACGGGCTTTCGTGGATGGGCTTAAGTAGCTGAGGACCCTAGTTAATTAGTTTATTAGATGATTCATGTTATAAAGACAATTACTTAGTTTATTTTATGATCCCGGCATGTAGGGACAGTTTTAAGATAATTTGTGTAATAAGGGATATTGAGTTATTTTGGTTATTAGTTGATTATTTAATAAAAGTAAATCCGTTTGTTCAAATAATTTGATTTATTGTTTATTTTAAGTTGGTAATGATCCGTTTGTCGATTTCCCTTCGTAAATCGACATGTCTAAAAAGTCGGGTCGTCACACTGATGATGAGGTTCTTGCTTAGCTATGGGTTGGGCGAGCGCCGATATAGTTATATAGTTGTATTTCTGTTGTTTTACGTTTTCAGTTAGTTTGGATTATAGTAGTGATACTTGTATGCTTTGGCTATAACTCTGACATGTGTTTGGAGTTACGTTTATTAGTAATAGTAGTTTGACTTTTGGATTAGTAATGTACAAACTTGTGGGTATTTGTACTTTTGGGTTATAATAATAATATTTTGAGGTTTTGTTTTAAATTTTTAAGTATTTTAGTTGTTAGTTCTGGCTATTCGACTCGTCGGTTTCTTCCACGCTGGTTTAAGCGAGTCGGGTCGTCACAGTGGTCCATCTGATTGTGAGATGGATAACGTTGTCAAGATGGATTCTGAAAGTGGCGCTACCCTTTCTTCGCCTGAAGTTGTCTACAAGGCAGAGCCAATTGCTCGATCTGTTGACACGGGCACCTGGCACAATGATATTATTCTTGCAAGGTCACTTCAGGGCTCCAGCTCCGGGTTTCAATTCATGGACGTGCTTCAACCGAATGTCAAGTCAGTGGTTGATTTCCTCTTCTACAATCCTTTTTTAGAGGTCATGGAGATTCCTGCTGATGTCAATGACAGCAAGGCAGAGGAAAAAAATGCAGAGCTAGAGGAAAGTCTTTCAGGTAAATTTTTATGTGAGTTTTGAATGAGTTTTAGACTTGTTATCGCTTGAGTTTTATGTTAATATTAATCAATGTGAATTGTTTTTGTCTCTTTTAGGAGACGTTCTTGCAGTAATAGGAACTCCTGATCCTCATTAAGCTGGTTATAATGATCCAACTATATTACTTCAGAAGGCTGATTTTTTTAGCCTGGCTCCTAAACCTTGGCTCACAAGTAATATTGTGGATGCTTTTGCATTCATATTTAATAGAAAAGAGGAGCAGACTTCAGGTCAGATTAAAAGATTCTGGTTCAGCACGTATCCATATGTAAGTGTTAGTTATTAATTCAAAATGAATTAAAAGTTTTTTTTTTATTATTTCTTATGCTATATATTTACACTTGTTTATTTTTTTGTATTATTTGTTGTGGATTGTATTGCTTTTTACTTGGGTGTTTGTGTTTTAATATGTCCGGGCTTGTTATTTCATCCAGGTTTGATTTGAATAGTGTAAGTGTAATTTGAATAAATATGTCCAGCGTTATTATGTGCAGCCTTGTAAGTCCAGTTTTAAATAAATATGAAATATAATTGTAATTTGAAAATATGTCCAGGATTAGTAATATAAGTCCACGTTTAACAGAATAAGTCCATGTTCAGTAATACCAGTCCAGTTTTAATAGTATATTTTCAGGTTTAATAGTATATATTGAGGTTTAATAATGTAAATGCAGGATTAGCAATATATGTCCAGGCTTTGTACTAAAGGTCCATGTTTAATAATATAAGACCAGGTTTAGTACTCTATGTCCAGGTTTTGTTTTATATGACCAGATTTAATTTTATATGTCTAGGTTTAGTGATATATATCCAGTTTTAATAATTTTAAGTGCAGTTTTGTTTCTATTATTCAATTATATGTTTGTGTTCCAGGTTAACTTTTTGTTTATTTTTTCCGTGTGTCATATAGACGTGCTTGAATTTATGGGAAGAGAACAAAGATAAGAAGCTTAAGCTAGAACAATTTATTGCACAATTGGAGGTTGATGCGAATAATGCTGAAGACAACCAAGTAGAAACTGCTCTTGCAAAAATTGAAGAAGCTCATCAAGAACTGAGTAAGATAGATCTTGGTAAATATGGACAAGAATGTAGGCAATCACTCAGCAGTTGGAGTGCGTTCTTCAATCGATCAGTTATTCGTGATGCTGATTATGTAAGGGAGTAATTTTTTTTTTATATACCTTGATTTATATTTTTGTTAGTACACTTTTTTTAGTTTTTTTTTTTTTTGTGACTTAAATTGTTTTTTTTTATTTGATGCAGATTTTTGTTCCTGTACATAGAGACAATCACTTTACGGTTCTCGTGTTCAGTATGAAATATAAGCAAATTGAAGATATCGAGAACCGTAGCGATCATAAAGGTTTCACACGATATGGTGAAACGCTAATTGAATTTGTAAGCTTTACGTTATATTATTTCCGCGTAATTACATACTTTTTTAGTACTTTTTTTTTGTTATTTGGTTGTTTTGATTTTTTTTTATTTTTAATTGTTATCAGTGTAATATATTTGAGGACTTTTTGCGCGGGAACTCCATTAGCCGGATGCAGCACACTACATTGTTGGAATCAAAGGACACTTATGTTTCCATTTCGTAACAATACGACCATCCACGACTGTGGTGTTTTTGCAATAAAGGCAATGGAGCACTTCACCGGTGAAAATGAAAAAGACCAAGCAATGAAGGATCTTAACAGTGTAAGTGTTTTAATTTTATTTAATTTTGTATTTTATTCTTTTTTTTTTGTGGAAGCTGGACATATTTTATGGACAATAACTGTACAACCTGGACATATTTTGTGGAACCTGAGTTTAGCATTATTTCTGCATGTTTTAAAACAAGTGTCCATGTTTTGAAGTAAATGTCCAGTTTTTAAAACAAGTGTCCAGGTTTTGAAGTAAATGTGCAGGTTTAAGAATTTTTGTGTCCATGTCTTAAGATATATGTCCATTTTTAATAATTCATGTTCAGGTCTTAAAATACATGTCCAGGTTTCTGAAAATATGTCCAGGTTACATAATAAATGGCCAGGGTTTATAGTATGTGTCCAGGTGTTGAAATATATTTACAGGTTTTAAAAAAATATTTCTGTTGCATTCTGTTGAATTATGTGTTAAAGTAAATATATGAAATATAAATTTTTTTTATATTAATTCTCATTCATAATTGATGGATTTTAATTTTTTATATTATTTTTGTGTTTGCTTAGGCGAGTGATAGGAACTTGGCCATGTGTAATCTTGCTTATGAACTTGCCTTTTCACCCTACAACTAGTCGTTGCGTTCTTTACGTGAGACTTGTGTTGCGTGGTCGAAAGATAAACCTGCCCTGTATTTGAAGCAGAAGTTTAGGAAGGCACACGAGAAGAAGTTGTATGAGGCCAAGGTCAAGTTCCAAGAAGAGCAACAAAGGGTTGCCAAGTTGGCTGCCCTGATTGAACTCGATAAAAAGAAGAAAGAAGATCTTCATAATTCAAAGATGAAGTAGTTTCTATATAGTTTATCTTTTATGTAAATAATTTTTGTAACTTTTTTTCTCACATTGTCCCTATATATATGTATACATTTGTAAATAAATGTAAAATTTTATTTTAAAAAATTTATACAAGCACTTCCTTGTTAATTATTGTACAAGTTTATTAATGTATGTGAGTAGGTTTCATAATGTTAGTGCAGGTTTAGAAGTCAGTGTCCAGTTTTAAATATATATAAGTCCAGGTTTAGTACTATTTGTCTAGGTTTAATAATGTAAGTCCAGGATTTGTAATTTATGTCCATGTTCAATAATATTTGTCCATGTTTAATAATAAAAGTCCAGGTTTAGTACTTTTCGTCCAGCTTTCAATTTTTTTAACTTTTTTTTCTCACATTGTCCCTATATATATGTATACATTTGTAAATAAATGTCAAATTTTATTTTAAAAAATTTATATGTGAGCAGGTTTCATAATGTTAGTGCAGGTTTAGAAGTTAGTGTCCAGTTTTAAAGATATAAGTCCAGGTTTAGTATTATTTGTCTAGGTTTAATAATGTAAGTCCATGATTTGTAATTTATGTCCATGTTTAATAATATTTGTCCATGTTTAATAATAAAAGTCCAGGTTTAGTACTATTTGTCCTGGTTTAGTACTTTTCGTCCAGGTTTAATAATATATGTCCAGGTTAAGTGATATAAATGCAGATTTAATAGAATTCTGGTTTAGTAATTATGTGTCCAAGTTTATTTAATACTTGTATTTATAGTATGAGTAATTCGTTTTGCAGGTGGTATTAATGAATGATCTTCAACCACTTACTAAGCATTTATTAACTTCAACTACATGCTTTTAATTTAAAACTCTAACTTCCATTATATTTGGTTACTCCTCTCTCTTAATAGTATAGAGCATTAATTCAGATTTTTTTTTATAACTTTTGATTCTCTTAACTCTCATCTTTTTTTTTTGGTTTTACTTTGTCAAAAATGGCTTCTAAGAATGTCGTTGACGAAAGTTGTCGAATCACAAGGAGCAGAAAGGGAAAAGAGAAGGTCTGCGTTAGTGATGATGAAGTCCCTGAGAAGAATGTGGTGCCTCCTACATCCACAAAATGTGATAACCTCCTCGTGAGATTGTATGTGCTCTGCTATCTGCAGATTTCCAAAAAACCTGCCACCCTGTAAAAGGGACTAGCCATGTGAAATTTGAGGAAGGATTCTTCCCAAAATATGATCTGTATTATGAGGGTGATGATGATGCTGCAGATTTAATAAGATTTAATGTATACAAGGAAATTGATTTTGGACTTAGTGATGATTCTCCTGAAATCCCTTTCTGTGGATCTTCTGACTCAGAGGTGGAGTTAGATCCTAAGAGGCATTGATTCTTGGTGGTTAAGAAGGGGAAAAAAGCTAGTGGAAGTTGATATGCTATGGGCAGAAGTGGAGGCTGAATTTAAGAAAAATGGTGATGGAAAACTTTTTTTTTTTATTTTTTTTTATGCTTTTGGAATGTAATCTTTATGCTTTTGGATTGTTTAAGAATTTTTTGAATTTTCTTTAAGTATTTTCTAAATTTTATGCTTTATATATATATACATATATAATGTCAAATCTTTTGTTTTGCACATGTGTCCAGGTTTAAAGCTTTTTTCCATGTTTTATAGTTATTTTTCAATTTTTAAATTGTAAATGCAGGTTTAAATTCTTAGTGTCCAGGTTTAGAAGTCAGTGTCCATGTTTACTGATATAAGTGCATGTTTAATAATATAAGTGCAGGCTTAGTAATGTAAGTCTAGGTTTTGTAATATATGTCCAGGTTTAGTAGTTAATGTCCAGGGTCTTAGTAGTAATATAAGTTTATCATTATTTTCTACAGGTTTTAAAACAATTCTTCAGGGTTTTAAGTAAAGGATTAATTAAATTAATAGGTACCAACTATTGCACTTTTTATTTTATAGGTACCAACTTTTGATTATTCACCAGCAGCACGAATTATTACATAAAGTTGCAATGATAGGTATATGACCTAAATATTGTTGCAACTTATAGGTCATCCATACCTATTTATAGGTCATCCATACCTATCGTTGCAACTTTATGTAATAGTTCGTGCTGCTGGTGAATAATCAAAAGTTGGTACCTATAAAATAAAAAGTGCAATAGTTGGTACCTATTAATGTAATTATTCCTTAAGTAAATGTCCAGGTAATATAATATTTGTTTAGGTCCAGGTTTTAAAACAATTGTCCAGGGTTTCAAGTAAGTGTCCATGTTATATAATATATGTCCAGGTCTAGGTTTAACAATTTCATTTGTGTCCATTTTTTAAGATATGTGTTCAGGTTTTAAAACACTTGTCCAGGTTTCTGTGAATACGTTCAGTTTTAACTATTATATGTCCAGGTTGCATTATTATATATCCAAGTTGAATAATTTATAATATCCTTCTTTAGTAACATATATCTATTTTTTTTATAAAATATGTGCAGGCTTAAACAATAATTCTCCATGTTACAAGAATGTTATATATATATATATATATATATATTATTCACAAATGAACCATCAATGTTTGTACATGCTTTAAATTATACATATAATAAGATGATTCAAGGGTTTGAGTTGTTTTCAGCTTCTATGTTTGGCGTTTTTGTTCCATATTCATTTGGATGCCTTGTCCTTGTTTTTCTCTTCTCAAAGTGTCCTTTTATTCTCCTATTCCCCTTTGGAGGTCTTCCTTTGTCTTTATTACTTATGGGTTTTGGACTACTTCTAGGCCTGTCTCCTCTTCTTCAATTTCCTTTAGCTTCTGTTCGTCCGTCTTGTAGAGCTCCTTGACTATTTTGTAAAGCTCTTTCATTTTGTTGTTAAACTTCTTCCTCGCTTCCTCATCTCCTTGGCATATTGAAGCGAAATTGTAGAAATTCCTCATGATTGCGTGCCTCCATGGCGTCCACAGCTGTGGATTTTGGTTTGTTTCGTTATCATCTGCAATTGCAAAGCATAGCCAGGTTAGTTAGTTAATTATGATTCTTGTAGAAAATGACAAAGGTTTAGCACATGAAACGACGTTATCTTAATCTGTTCGGTCGCCCAAATTGTGGACTTTTCCAGTCTTGTCCACCTCTTTAGTATATATCTTTCAGGGATCTGGAAGATGCTGTACAAGTGCATCACTCTTATGATGTGGTAGCAGATCATTCCGGTTTCGGAGAAGCATTGGCACGAGCAAAAGAACTCAATGTTGTCTTCATTATACGCCACTTTGTGGGAGTAGGAGAAGTCTTCCTCAGACGAGACTTCAAACAATTTGAGTCCAGGAGCTTCTGTTTCGAAGGATCTCAGGCAAGATGCCATTGCCCATTCGTATTCAGTCTCGAAATCCTTGAAGAGGGCCAGAGTGTATACTTCTGCTGCGTGCTTCAACAACCTTGATTTTGACTTGATCGCTTTAGGACGCTCAGATGTGTTTCTGAAGTTGTCACTGGTCTCGGTGCTCTTTGACTGTTTTCTCAAAAATGTGGTAGAACTCAAATAGGTTTGTTGTCGCCTTTGCGTGAAGGATATCGCCTTATTTGTCACCTCGCTCCTCTGAGAGGACAGGATCCCCGCAGAAAACATGTCCCTGTTCAGGGCAGTGCACCACTTGTGCCTCTCCTCATAGATCTGGTCAAACCAGTCTGGTTTTTTATATCCATACATCTCCATCATTTTTGCCCACAACGCCTCAAACTCTTCCTCCGTGTGGCATCCCATAAGGCAGTTTTTGAACATGTTCTTGAAATCCTCGTTGCTCTTTAGGGATCCAAAGTGGCTGACAAAGTTTTTTTCTATGTGCCAAAGACAAAGTCTATGCCTGGAGTTTGGGAGTACCTATTAAGATTACAGTTAAAAAAATATATCAATAATTGTCCAGCTTTCAATGGTAGTTGTTCAGGTTTTATAATATCATTCCAGTTTTTAAGATATTCTTTCACATTTTAAAATATATACTTCCTTGTTATGGAAAATATTTCCTGGTCTTTTAATATGTGTCCATTTTTTTTGGACATGTGTCCAGGTTTTAAAGCTTTTTTCCATGTTTTATAGGTATTCTTCAATTTTTAAATTGTAAATGTAGGTTTGAATTCTTAGTGTCCAGGTTTAGAAGTCAGTATCCATGTTTACTGATATAAGGGCTTGTTTACTTCAGATTATATTCAGTTCAGTTCAGTTCATCTCTATTTAGTTCAATTAATACACTTCTATTCAGTTCAGTTCAGTTCAGTTCAATTCAGTTCAGTTCAGTTCAGCTCTATTCAGCTAATGTAAACGAGCCCTAAGTCTATGTTTAATAATATAAGTGCAGGCTTAGTAATGTAAGTCCAGGTTTTGTAATTTAATTCCAGGTCTTAGTAATATATGTCCAGGCTTAGTAGTTAATGTCCATGTTTTGTAACTTATGTTCAGGTTTAGTACTATATTCTGCAGGTTTAATAATGTAAGTCCAGGCTTAAGAATGTAAGTCCATGTTTAATAATATAAGTCCAGGTTTTGCAATTTATGTCCAGGTTTAAGTAATATATGTCCAGGTTTAGTATTAAATGTCCATATTTAATAACTTATCTTCAAGTCTAGTACTACATTCTGCAGGTTTTAATATATATATATATATGTATGTATGCATATATGTATGTATGTATGCATGCATGCATGCATGTATTTATTCATGTAGTGTGATGACCCGACTCGCTTAAACCGGCGCGGAAGAAACCGACGAGTCGAATAGTCAGATCTAACAAATTTAAATACTTAAAAATTAAAACAAAACCTCAAAATGTATATATCTACTAACCAAAAGTACAATACCCACAAGATTGTACATGTCTAATCCCAAATGTCATATTACTACTACTAACAATATAAACTCCAAATATACGTCAGAGTTAGAAAACTACACAAGTACTACTACTATAGTCCAAAACTAGAAAATATCGTAAAACAACAACATAAAAGCTAAATAATAACAGCACTAGCCCAACCCAAAGCTAAGCAAGGACCTCATCATCAGAATTACCTGAAAAGTAAACAACAATCCACCGTCAGTGGCGAGTAACATAACTATCCCACCCTAACGGGGATACACATGAACATAGCACAAACCAAACAACTAAATCAAACATGCCAACATACATCAGATCATGCGAATCATAACAAGTAATCATGCTTGACTCGACTAACTTGACCATTAATTAACAAATCTTAACTTTGGCGCAATCATTCACATACTAGACCGGACTATGCACGTACGAACGCATCTTACGCGATCGAACTTTCTACTATGTTAGGATTGAGAATCTTACTCCCAAATCCCATGAAACCAATCTTACTGGAAATCCATATCCGAAGACAACATAGTAAGACCACCAACTATCCCAATACCGCGGATAGGATAGGGGCAACGTCTTAACCCAAAAACATAGAATCTTACTCTAAGTTTCAGGCGTCTAGTAGCAAAATCAAGCTAATCTTTAACTTTAAATCGAAGTTTACATTCTTAGTTAATTCTTAAGTTGCATCTTACGCCTTGACTCAAGAAATAACATGTAAACCAACAATCTTATAACAACCTTTAACCTTTCTTTAACCTTTCTTTAACTTTCTTTAATTAAAACTAACTTTCTTTAACTTTAAAGACTCAACCAAGAGCTCATAAAGAACTCAAAGAGCTCATAAAGAACTCATCCAAGATTCAAGAACTTCAATCAAGAACTCAATCAAGATTCAAGAACTTCAACCAAGAACTTATTCAAGATTTAAGAACTTCATCCCAACTCAACATCATACACGCATAAATCAACATGTTCAACAACAAAATTCATCAACTTCCTAATATCCAAACTTCATCAAACTTGAACATGGATAACATCAAACATAATCCATCATGAAACATACATATTCAAGTAGGAATCATCATAAAACCTCATCAAAAATTCAGATTATAACACATACATAAACATGGTTATAAAACATCAAAATAATCTAATCTAATCATTTAATCTATACTATGAAACATAGTATACCAATTAGATTGAGAAAGTATGTTACCTTATTAAAGATCACACACAAATTCAACACAACTTGCAGCCCGGAATTGAACCACACGGACCACCCACACGGTTTTGCACACGAGCACGCACGGCTTGGCTCGAACACCACCACGGACCACCGTCTTCAACCCGTGCCACCACTCGACCCACACGGCACCATTGCCTAACTGCACCACCTCACTCGAACCACCACACGGCCAGACCACGAGCACGGACCAACTGCACGGCTCACCACACGAACCACCACTTGCACACACGGCTTCCACGAACCAACCCAAACACGCAACAACCCGGAACCCAACCTAAACTAATGATCTTGATCACAAAAGATGAAGATTAATGGATGTTTAATCACTTAAAGATCAATGGAACATGAATCTTTAAGTTTTGGGTTTAAAAAGTTGATGAACAATTGATGGGCAAAATAAGCCAAAAATGGCGTGTGTAGGAGAGCAAATGGGAGGGAGTTTTGTGTTTAAACTTTTGATGAGCAAGTGTTTAAGATGGCAAATGAGCAAATGATCTCAAGGCCTCACTAACTACTTCTATTTATAGAAGTTAGTTAAGGTGTGAATGCATGGCAAGTGGCAAAAAAAATTAAGCCACTAATCCTCATGGAAAAACCGGCCAAGGCAAGGGAAAAATGGGCCAGTTTGGGCTTTTGATGAATAATTGGGCTAATTACAAACTTGCATGATTAATCATGCTTAAATCGTGTTAGCCCAAAAATATTAAATAATTAATTAGAAAATTAAATAATAAAAATTCTAATTAATTAAATAATAATTAAAATAAATAATAATCAATCAAAATAAAATAATTCGAACTTAATCGAAATTATTCACATAAAATAAAATAAATAGTCCAAAATAAATTTTGGACCATACATAAATACATATAAACACACGACAGATATACCAATAAAATCAGGGTCGTTACATGTAGTGTACTATTTTTTTTTTTTACCTTTTCAATAGCATTTCCCATCGCCTTGTCCTGGTCTGTGAATATCGTCTTTGGCTCCATTTGGCACATTGAGCGCTTGAAGGTTTCTAGCAGCCATTCGAAGCTCTCTTCCTTCTCATTGGTAATGAATGCACATGCAAACATTGTGGTCTTCCAATGGCAGTTTATGCCAACAAAAGGGGCACATATCAGACCATATTTGTTTGTTCGGTATGTTGTGTCGAATATGACAACATCTCCATATGCTTTGTAGTCCTCGAGCATCATTGAGTCCCTCCAAAAATAGCTTACAATATTGTTACTCTCTCCAAATTTGAGTCTGTAGAATAACGAGGGATCTTCATCAGCCCACTGTTGCAACAGATCAAGGACACTCTGCATGTCCTTTCCATCCACCATCCTAGTCCTGTATTGCGTTACATAGTTTAGGTGGTCTCTTTTTGTGTGGCCTACCACTTCCTCAAATCCAGCCTCATTGCATAAGAAGTTGCAGGCTTCCATGGGTCTTATTCTAGAGTCGACCATGCTCTCAATCAGCTGTGCCTTTTCCTCTGTTATTTGCCTCTGTGATTTTAGATGATGTCGCTCCTTTTCTATTATCATGTCATGGTTGTTGTAACGACCCGACTTTTCGACTTGTCGATTTACAAAGGGAAAGCGACATTCGGACCGTTACTAACTTAAATAACAATAAATCAACTTAATTGAATGAATAAATTATCTTTTATTAAATTAACTACTGAAAATCCATAAACCAAAAGTCACTAATACATATAAAGTCTGGAAATTCTGTCCCAACATGCTGGGATCGTAAGATAAACTAAGTTAATGTCTCAAACTGTTCTGGGAATACTAAATACTCAAAATAAAATACTAATCTACTCAAGCCCATCCAGCGGAGCCCGCTCTACTCTGCTGCATCGTCATCTGAAACTGAGGGGGGGTCCACCGTCAGTGGCGAGTAACTAGGCTGTCCCATTTAATCGAGGGACCACCAAACACATAATAGCATAGAAATATGCATAAAAACTGTAAAGAAATCTAATACATGTCTTTATAAAAATGTACAAAAATACGTATAACAGTACGTATAAAAATACGCATAAAAGTACGTATGCGAATACGTATAAACACACCTGCAGAAATACGGTTAGAAATACGTATAATCTACGTATAATGTACGTACAATCAACCCTGCAAATACGGTTAGAAATACGTACAAAAATACACTCAACATTCATACATACATGCATCCTTACTCGCATACATACATACCCATAAATACAGAAATACACAGCGGAAGACTTAACATACTAAACTTATACCTTATACTATACATCTTAAATTATCCCAATCCTTAACTTATACTTAACCCTTCTTAAATTATATCATTAATAAATCTTAATCATATCTTATCATAATCTTATCTTAATCATATCATATCATAGTCTTATCTTGATCATATCATATCATAATCTTATCTTAATCGTATCATATCATGTCTTTCTTATCATATTAGATCATAACATATCTTATCATCACATCTTAGAAATCATCTTAAACTTCATCTTATGATTTCATCTTATCAAATCGTATGATCGTAATATAATATCTTTGTTGGACCGGTCACTAATAACTCGTTATGGATCTCGTGTTTCACCATAACTCCCTAGAACATGCCGGGAGGAGCTCGTGTACTCAATCCCATAGCGGATCCCGTGTTTCACCGCTAAGTCTAAGCTATGGCCATAACTTCCTGGTAGCGACTCGCAGATACGGTTACCAGACGACTACATGTTCTAAGGTCAAACTACTCGGGGGAACTCATGTGTTCGTCCCATTGAGTAGTGGTTCTGACTTAACCCACTAATGACTCGTGTATCATACAGGTGGGTGTCCATATTGTATCTTATATCTTCAATTAATTTAATCGTATCATATATTAGGATAATACTAGGTGACCGTAATAGGAAATGAAATGTTCGGAGTCCCAGGAAAGAGAGGTGCGGCACGTATATTGGCCACCTTAAATACCAAGTCTTTCCTAGCCAGAGACCGAAACATAACATGTATAGCTATTACTCTGTTTCCTTTCTTATCCCTAGTAGTATCTTATGCAACCTTAAATCTTATAATATACTATCATATACTTATAATCCTATCCTTTCGGACTACTAACCTTAATATCATATACTAACTTGTAGATATTATTATTAATAATTGTAATAGCCGAATACTAATAGTAATAATAATAGTCATATTATCTATCCCTTCACTTTACAACTTATCCCTGATAATTATTTAATCTGTAACTTTTATTATTAATTATTTCCTAAATTAATAATAATTCAAAACTAACCAAATTTGACTAAATCAAATAATTCCACACGTAAATCTCAATTTTCAACCATAATTAATTAATTCTTAAATTTATCTTAATTAATTAATTAATTGCTAAAATTTACCAAAATATAATAAAAATCCTATTTTTCCTACTTTCACCACACTCGACATTTTATATCAATAATAGCAAAATTATTCAATTAATTTATATGAATTCAATCATCAAGAATTAAATAATTTAACTAATTAATAAACATAAAAATCATATTTTTCAACAACATTCATCAAGATTAACATAAAAATAATATTTTTAACTGTTCTTTTAATTTCTATACACTCGACAATTAGAAGATAATAACAAGATTTAATTTTTAATTCAAGATTAATCAATATAATTCAATACTATCAAGATTCATCATAAAAATCATATTTTTAGTTCCCTTTTAATACTTAGGTCACTCGAAAATTCAAGATTTAATAATAGCATATTTTAATAATTCAATTGCCCTATTTTATACAATCTGATTTTTAAAGAATTAAATTAAAGACGACCATCTAAAGATCTCTAAAAATCTGGAAATTTTTATGGGAGCTAAATATGGGTTCAAGGATTAACGTGCATAAATTTCGTCTAAAAATAACATCTTTTACTATTTTTAAGTGATTTTATAACTAACTAGTCAGACTAGGCTGAATTCGGTTTCAGAATTTTCTGCCATAGAAAACGATCTTTAAAAATTACGAAAAAAATTACAGAAGCTTTAAAACAGTATTAATGACTTCCACCTAAAATTTAGTAGCCATTAGATTTGATTAAGTACACTAATAAATTCGTAAAACTATTCTGGACAGTTTTACCGGTTTGAAAGATTAAATTTTTATAAATAATAAACGGACGAATTTTGCCACGAAATAAATCATGGTTAATAATCAAACAGTAAACAAGATACCATGAAAAATTCATTAAGAAATAACAAGATTCGGTTGGTAAATAAATTCATACAAGATCATACATAAAAACAAGAAAGTACATAAAAATCAATCAAGAAATTCATTCTTCATGCTCGACATATCCAAGTAAAACAATATTAAACTTTCTACAATTTTCATGCTTCAATTCCTAATTAACTATGTGTTTTTCTACCCATAGATTAAAGAGGAGAGCATAGTTACCTGGATTCGCTATTAAAATTCCAAGGGAAAATGATGGCTCACTGTTTTTGAGAAGAGGAAGAAGGGGAAGAGAGAAAATGTATTTTAGGGTTTAGGAACAATTGCAAAAATAGGACTAACTAAATGATAATGGTCCTATTTATAGAAGAGAGGAAGGAAAAGAAATAAAAAAAAACAAACCCTAATGCTACTAATGAAGCTGCCGTGAAGAAGGAGAAAGAATAGGGAGGTGGAGTGGACTTAGTTAGGTATGACTAGGCTAGGTTGAATTAGTTTAGGGCTTTAAAAACTAATTTAATTAAATCAAATAATTAATTAACCAATTTAAATAAATAAAAACAATACTTGGCCCAAATAAAAAAAAAAGGGGAGCCGGCCAAGTAGAAAAAGAAAGAAAAATTGGGTCTTTGGCCCAATTTGGAAATAAGAATAGGAAATACAAATTAAACAGTCCAAAATATAATGGGCCTTTTTGGACTAGAATTAAATAAATATAATTAATAACCGCGAAATTTTCTGGCCCAAAATTCCGGGTCGTTACAGTTGTGCTGGAGTTCATGTGTCACAACCACAAAATCATCACCTGGTTTTTGTTGTTTGAACCTGACCATCGCCTTGCAACCTGTTCTTGTCTCATTTATTGTTCTCGTCTTTCTCTTTTTGGTTGGCGTGTCCTTTTCCAGGTCTGGTATTTCAAGTTTTTCGGCATCGATATCTTCTTCCCCCTTCTTGCCCTTGCCCTTTGATGATTAGGACGCCCCTTCCTTTGAGCATACTAAATAAAACTCGTACACTGTTTTATCCTGCACTCTTCTTCGCATTGTCTGTCTCCTAATGCTGAAACCAAGTGCCCTTGCATGTGCTTGGTACAAGTTGTATCCATCTTTCATGTCCTTCACTGATCTTCCAACAAGGCTGTTCTTTATGTTTGCATCATCAAAGTATTCGAAGTATCCTTCGTCTTCTGCAATTCATTTTTTTAGCATTACATGTTAGATGTCATGTGTTCAGGTTTACATGTTAATATTGGTTGCATAAAATTTTTTCAAAGTTTTAAAATATGTCCAGGTTTTGAAATTTATGTCCAGGTTCCACAAAATATTCCCGGGTTTAAACCTTGAAACTTGTGGAAGATGGACAATAACTGGAAAACCTGGACATATTTTGTGGAAGATGGACAATAATTGGAAAACCTGGACATATTTTATGGAATCTGGGTTTAGCATTATGTCTGCAGGTATTAAAACATTTGTTCGGCTTTATCAATAAGTCTCCAGGTTTCATAATTCATGTTTAGGTCTTATAATTCTTGTCCAGGTTTAATAATTTGTGTCTATTTTTAATATAATTCATGTTCAGGTCTTATAATTCTTGTCCAGGTTTCATTTTATGGAACATATTTTGTCCAGGCTTCATAATTCATGTTCAGGTCTTATAATTCTTGTCCAGGTTTAATAATTTGTGTTTATTTTTAATATAATTCATGTTCAGGTCTTATAATTCTTGTCCAGGTTTTATTTTATGGAACATATTTTGTCCAGGTTTCATAATTCATGTTCAAGTCGTATAATTCTTGTCCAGGTTTAACAATTTGTGTCTATTTTTAATATAATTCATGTTTAGGTCTTATAATTCTTGTCCAGGTTTTATTTTATGGAACATATCTTGTCCAGGTTTAATAATTCATGTTCAGGTCTTATAATTCTTGTCCAGGTTTAACAATTTGTGTCTATTTTTAATATAATTCATGTTCAGGTCTTATAATTCTTGTCCAGGTTTTATTTTATGGAACATATTTTGTCCAGGTTTCATAATATATGTCCATGTTACAATAATTCATGTTCAGGTGTTAAAATATTTCAAGGTTTTATAATATGTGTGTCCATGTCTTAATATATGTGTCCATTTTTAAAAATTCATGTTCAGGTCTTAAAATACTTGTCCATGTTAGATGTTAGATGTCAAGGTTATATAAAATATGTACAGGTTATGTACTATGTGTCCAGGTGTTAAAATATATTTACATTTTTTTAAAAAAAAATTGCAAAAAAATTCCCATGTTTAATAGCATAGGACCAGGTCTTGTAATATGTTTTCCAGGATGTTATTGTACAAGTTTTATATTATATTTCCAGGTTTTACATTGTATGACATACCTTTATTAGGATTTGTGAAAGATGATTTCGATCTTGAATCTTCTTTGTTGTTGCATTCTGTTGAATTATCTGGAAAAGTAAATATTTCAAATGTAAATTTATTTTTTTTTCTGATTAATTATAGAAATTTTTTTGCCAAAACTTACCGTTTCTTTGATCTTCTATGTGTAATGTATGTTGATCGTGAAAACTTGTTGAAGTTGAGTCTTCAAAATCTAGCATCTGCATTTTTTTGATGTTTATCGAGTAGTAGTTGATGATTTTAATGGCGGAAAATGGAGTTACTGCGTCGTGTTTTTGTTTTTTTGTTGTTTTTTTGTGATTTTTATTTGGGCCCTATGTTGTGTTAATTGGGCTTTTTTTGTCGCGTGTCTTGGCCCTAAGGTTTGTGTGTCTCGTTTGGTATTGTGTCAGACGCGTCTGACACAATACCAACTCTAACCTAAAATAATAACCTGGACAAAAAAGACCTGGCCAAAAAAAAATTACGAGTACCTGCACGAATAAAAAAACCTGGATGAATAAAAGATAAATTTGGATGAATAAAGGAGAAACCTGGACAAAAAAGATGAGTATCTGGATGAAAAAAAAGAAACCTGAACAATATTTTTAAAACCTGGACAAAAATTTGAAGCATCCAAGTTGAATTTTTACAACTTCTCCGTCGCAGCGTTTTCTATTATTAATCGAAATCCAAGTTGGAAATGGAGTAATACAAATGCAATACCAATTGTTGGTATTACAGGAGAGCTTCCAACACAGCTTTTGCCCACAATTTTTTGCTACAATATGAACCCCATCTGGGTGTTTTCTTTTTCTGCATTTATATCCACTAAAGAGGATTTCTATCTCTAGCCCAAATTAATTTTTCAGACAAAAATGAGACAAAATGCAAAGCTAAATTTGCAAAGACGAAATTGAGGATTGTCCATCATTTTTGCTTGAATTAAATTGGGATTTAATTGTGATGAAGATTGAAGACTACTTTTTGTGTGTTTATGGTATAACAATATCAATAACTATGAAGAAGATAAAGATGAAGATAGTAGATAGTAGATAAAATTGCTAGAAAGAGTAGTTTTAGGGAAAATATGAAATGGTTTTGGGAAAATATGTCGAAGGGAGTGTAATATGGGATGCCATCTGACAAATGTTTTGGTCAGACGGTCTGACCCAATACTTTCATTTTTACTAATCTCATACCAAACACTCATTAATATAATTATTTTTTTAAATATATTTTTAATATAGCTTTGTACAAAGTGTTACATAAAATTTAGGATTTTTTGTCCAAAACCCCCTAAACTTTATGCCAGTTTGTGAGGAACCACCTTAAAAAAATAAAATTCTCCAAAACTACCTATAGTTAGTGAAACCATTGTTGACTCATACCTAAGTGGTTTATAGGGGGTATTGACTTGGTTTTCTGGTCAATAAAAACCATGTGCAGGTCACGTGAGATCTATTTCTCACCCAAAAAAGCTTCTTTCCCCTCTTTTTTTTTTCTTCGACATTTCTTCTTCAACATTTCTTCTTTTGACGTTTTCTTTCTATCACACTTCTCTTTGTAATCAAGTGCATCATTTCAAAAAATTCTAGAGGAGTAATTTACATAATTCTTCTTAAGTGAAGGTAAGGCTTCAATTTCAATTTATTTTTCCAGAATAATTTTGCAAATTATGCGAAAATTTAATCTATACGGCATAATTTTGCAAATTATGTGAATAATTTAATTTTGCAATTCATTCACTGAATAATTTTGCAAATTATGCGAAATTTTAATTTTGTAAAGGTAAGGCTTCAAGTTTAATATATACTTTGCAAATTATGCGAAAATTTTGTTAATACATTGCAAATTATTCGAAATTTTTTGGCAATTGCATGCTCTTAATTTTGAATATATGAATTATGGCTTGAATTACTTGTTGCTTATTTTGTTAATTATTTGCTGCTTATTTTGTTAATTTTAAATTAGGTTTGACTATAGGGATACAATATATTACCCTATATACAGATTCGTGGAGGCCATAAATGTTAGGTTATACCATGGTGGAGATTTTGTTACTAAGAAGTGGAAGACAACTTACGAGGGAAGGGATATTAGTTTGCATTTGAATGAGGAGGAAGTATGTTATTTTGAGATTGTTGGATGGTTAAGGGATTTGGGGTATACTGAACCAGATAAGATTTGGTTTAGGAGGCATGGTTATAGTATGTTTTCTGGGAGGAAGGAGATGAAAAATGACAAAGATATAGCTGAATTTTTAGGTTCTCCAGAAAAGGATGGATACTTTCATTTGTATGTGGTCCATGAAAAAGAGAAGGAATCTAATGAACCACAAACTGGTGTAGAAAGTGGGGGCCAAACTAATGAGTCAACAAGCATGCTAGGGGGTCCACCACCACACCTTACTTTTGAAAATCTAGGGTTACACACTAAAGATTCCTCTTCTAAAAACCTGAAACCAGTTAAAAACAAATCCAAAACACCTTTACAGCCTTCTCCAAACAAACATATTCCTAAAACCAGATCTAAGACAAACACAAACCCTTTAACACAATCAAATCAACCTGAAAACCCTGAAGTTGTTGAGTCAGATACCCCCCCTATTTCAGATAATTCAGATGAATGTTTTGAGGAGAATTCAGATGAGAGTGATAGTGATGTGGTTCTAAGTGATGGGGATTATGAGGATAAGAGTGATGTTGACTTGTTCAATGCATATGTGGACATTGATCTGTCTGAGAAGGTTACAAGAAGCCTAGGAGGGTTAGTTTCATCTCAAGAGACAAAGAGGTGGGAGGTTGAACAAGGGGAGAGAAGTGGTGAACTTGTTGGAAGTGAAGGGCAAGAGGATATTTTAGTGGGTGAAGATGAAGTATTAAATGATTCAGATGAGGAACTACATACCCCCCCTAATTCAGATAATGAGGAAGATGACCCATACAAGACTTTCAACCCTGAAGTTGATTTTAAAGGTCAAATAGTGTTAAGCAAAGGTCAAAAATTCCCTTCCATCAAAGTATTCAGGAAAGCCATTCAGTATCATGCAATACAAGTTCAAAGAGACTACTATTACCTGCACAATTGCAGCACAAGGGCAACTGTTTACTGTATGAATAGGTGTGTTTGTGAGTGGATAAAAGGGAAAGGTAAGAGAGGGGAGTGTGTTTGTAACTCAAAGAGTAAGTGCAGGTTCAAAGTTCATTGTAGGGAGATGAAAGTTGGAGGGACTTTTCAGATAAAGAGTTTGAGACCTAACCACACATGTCCTGCTCATAGCACCAACACAAAGGTAACAGCACAATACCTTGCTGAGAGGTATTTGGAGGATTGGAGAGATAACCCTTCATGGTTACTAAGTGCTTTTCAGAAGAAATGTAAAAAGGGTTTTGGGAGTAGAGGTGGAATATCACAAGTGTTACTATGCTAGGCAGAGGGCATTTTACATGATTTATGGTGACGCATCCGAGGAATAAAAGAGAGTGTGGGACTATGCAAAGACAATAAAGAAACACATCCCTGGTTCTAGTGTGTTTGTGAAAGTGGATAGAGTTGATAAACCACCCACTATATTTCAAAGGATGTACATGTGCCTGCAGCCCTGCAAAGAAGGGTTTATGGCTGGTTGTAGGCCAATGTTAGGGCTAGATGGTTGTCATCTCAAAGGCCCATTTCCAGGTATGTTGCTAGCTGCAGTTGGGAAGGATGGTAACAATAATATATTTCCAGTAGCATTGGCATGTGTGGAGGTTGAAAACTTGGAAACTTGGACTTGGTTCTTAAATCTACTAACTGAGGATTTGGGATCTGTAGCAGATGCTATCACCTTCATGCTACATAGGGAAGAACCAGTCAGTTACATGAGTGACAGACAGAAGGTATACAACTACCCACCCAATTTCTTTATGCTTTGAACTTGTTAAAAACTTTCCTAACCTATTAATATTTTGGTTTGAACTGAACAGGGGCTACTTGATGCTTTCAAAACAGTTGTGCCCAATGCTGAAACAAGATTCTGTTGTAGGCATCTATGGGCAAACTTTAAATTGAAGTTCCCCGGTGAGGTATACAAACAACATTTCTGGAAAGCAGCTAGAGCCACAACAAAGGTATAACGCACAGACCACTTATAGTAAACTTATTTCATGCATATATCATGTTTCATAAGTTCATCATCTTTTTTATTTTTTCTGTCAGCACCAATTCACTTGTGCAATGGAGAGTATTAAATTGTTGTCAATTGATGTATACAAATGGTTACTTTCAATCCCTGCTTCTCAATGGTCTAGACATGTTTTTTCTACCAATAGCAAGTTCGGAATGTTGCTTAATAATTGTTGTGAGAGTTTCAATAGTGTCATTAGAGAAGCTAGAACAAAACCAATACTCTCAATGATGGAGTGGATAAGAAGATGGATGATGAAGAGATGTTGCCAAAAGAGAGGGATTACATAAATTTGGTGGTGTCATTATGCCTTCTATCCTCAAAATGGTTGAAAAACAAAGAGAGTATATTAAGATGTGTGATGTCTCACAAGCTGATGTTTGGCAATTTGAAGTTGACCATGAGGGGGAAACTTATGTAGTAGATTTAGAAAAAAAAAACATGTGATTGTAATAGGTGGAACTTGTTGGGCATCCCTTGTTGTCATGCTGTTGCTTGTCTTGAGAAAAAGAAGATGCATTATGAGGAGTTCATACATGAAGCATATCATGTGAAAGCATACGCAGCTACCTATGCCCCATCTTTTCATCCAATTCCTGGACACAATAGGTGGGAGAAAACTGGAAAAGATCAACCTATGCCACCTCCAATCAGAATACTTTCAGGAAGGCCAAGCCAAAAGAAGAGGAAAAATTAAAGGAGAAAGGAGAAGGAAAAGGAAAGCAAGTGAAAGATAAGAGGCAAAATAGGTGTAGCAAATGTCAAGGTGTAGGCCATAACAAGACAAAATGCAAAAACCCAGCAGTTGCAAAAGAGATACCTCCAAAGAAGAAGGGAGGCAGGCCAAAATCTACTGATCCTGTAGTGATTAATTCAGAGAAGAGGAAAAACAGAAAGAGGAAAAGGGTTGGTGATTTAGTGCAAGGACAAGAACATTATGCATCTCAGATTCAATCATCTCAAATTCAAGCTTCTCAGATTCAAGCATCACAAGCAAGTTGTACTACTATAAATTAGCACTTCATGAAATGTATTCTTCTTTTGCATATGTATTAAACCATAACAATATGTTTAGGACCTCTATTTTGTTCCTGCCTTGAAAAAATAGGCTTTGAATATGAATTTAATTTAGTTAATTGGACCTTTACAAAGCACTTGATTGCTAGCTGTTGGTTTTGAGGTCAATTATTAGCCTTCTTGTTTGATGTAATTAACTTGAAGTTGGAATTAATGTATCACTCAACAGTACTTTACAGTGAAAGTCTTTTGCTATTATTTCTGATATTAAAGCATCATATTTCGTATCATCTAAACTTCAAGCAAGCAATTTTTTTATTTTTTTTGTGCAATCTAAAATGTTTGTTTTTTTGTTTGCAATGATAGTACTTTGTTTGTAAAAACTTCATACAAAAAAATTCAACAAATGCACATAAGTATATCACAAAGGTAAAAGCCCCATTTCATTCCATTTCAACCAAAAGTTCACAATTTCTTATAATGAAATTACAATTGGAACTCTAGAAGATCAAACTACTAATCAGAATTTTCACTCAAAAAAAAAACTACTAATAATCTATTCAGTACATTCAACACACTAGCCAAACACACCTTTTCTACCTCCATCCAAACAACCTAACACCCTAATTTGTTTCTAATTAACCAACAACACAATGATTGCACCTAAAAATACTACAGTGGCAAAAAATCTAAACCAAAGACAATGATTCCCATGCCTTTAATCAACTACATAATTAGCCAAACGAACTTTCCCTTCGACCTCCATTGAATTAAGCTTCTCTTTCAAGGTTGAATTTTCTTCTTTTAAAGCCTTATTCTCAGCTAGCAACTCATGATTGCATAACTCTCTCTGCCAACGAAGATTCCCTTTGTCAAACCACCTCCAATATCGACAACCTAGACCATCATCACGATTCTTAGAGTAAAACTTGATCTTTCGAATCTCCTACCTGAGTTGTTCTCAATTCCGCAATCACAGTACTCCCTTTGTGGTTGATTTGCCCTATTTTCACTTCCACTCGACATTTCTGCAAAAAAAAAAGGAGGAGAAAGGTATAATGCTGCAAAATGATGAGAGAAGATGTGTGAAAATTGATGGGAGATCGAAGATGTGCGAAAAATATGAGAGAAGATGAAATTAATTTTTTTTTTGGATTTGAAATGGATAATGGGTAGCAACTTAGTTGATGAGAGAGAAGATGAAATGAAAAATATATATGGTTTTAGAGAAATGAGTTATTTTTTTTAAAAAAAAAAAAAAACTAATCAGACATGAGAAAGAGGGGAAAGAAGCTTTTTTAGGTGAGAAATAGATTTCACGTGACCTGCACATGGTTTTTATTGACCAGAAAGCCAAGTCAATACCCCATATAAACCACTTAGGTATGAGTCAATAATGGTTTTACTAGTATAAGTAGTTTTGGACAATTTTATTTTTTTAAGGTGGTTCCTCACAAACTGGCATAAAGTTTAGGGGGTTTTGGACAAAAAATACTAAAATTTATAATGAATTGATATTGAAAAAATTGTAAATTACAGCCGATATTGAGTTCAAGAAACAGAACGACCTAAAGAGAACAGATGATGCTTAGCTATGGGCATTGTGTGGGTTTATGAGCGCATTTCGTAGGAGGAGAAGCTATGAAGAACTGAAGTTTAAACCATATCAAGCACTTGAGCAATGGCTCTACCCATACGTGTTGTAAATTTCCTCTGTTTTCCGCGTTCAATTCTCACTTTACATCGTCATCATGTCGTCAAATTTCAGCACTGCGTTCCTACTCAGAGTTGCAAGGTACTCTCAAATTCTCAATTTACTGAACTTAAACTGTTTATTTTAACTCCAAATCTTTCGAATTCTGAAATGGGTACTTGACATTTGTAAGGTTTCGAATTGTACAACTGAGGATTGTGCTGATTTTTTGCCTTGGTTAGAGAACAAAGCTGGGATGCAGATTTCTTCTTCGCTTTCAATTGGGAAATCTGATTATGGAAGGTTCAATTTTCTTTCATTGCCTTTGTTGTTTTTTGTTGAAAGCAATTTCGAAGGAAATTGAATTTCCGTTGAATGTTTATCTGCTAGAAAAATTAAGGACAGGAAAGTGATGATGAGGGAAATGATGAATGTAAACTTGTAAAGGGGAAAAATAGAGCAATGTCTAACATAGCTATGTTTATCTAAGGTTGCACATGAGCATTTTAGTATTTTTCATGCCAAAATCACCCTGTCACGTGTTTTAGAGTTTTGATTATAGATTTATAGTTACTAAAATGACACCGTGCTATGCTTTTTTACATAACTTAGAGCTATGATAGGAATTAGTCGGGAAAATATGTGTAGGATTTTGATGTAAAATATAATTTGCGGAAAAGACATCAAAAAAGGATTTATACACACGTTAATTATGAATCTAATGAATACCTTTGATGCGTGCCTCGTTGATATTAATACGAGCGAGTTGCGGGACTCCTTAGATCCTCAAATGAAGCTCCTCTAATGGCTAGCACACGACACTACCGGAACCATGAGTATTGATAGCTTAGATCAATGGTAGAAGAATGAGAATTTTGTCTTTTTCTCCCATGTGTCTCACACTCTCACGTAAAAGAGGAGGAAGGAAAATAGGGTTTTTGTTTTTTTTTCTTTAGTCTTGCCGTGAGATGCAAAATTATGGATTGGATGTTTAGGTTTTAATATAATATAATATTCTTTCAAAAAAAATATATAATATAAGTAAAATTCTAATTCAATTACCTAAAGCCCTACTTCTCCTTCTTCTCTTAATGGCCAAAACTCTAATTAAAAGCAAGACCCATTAGATAATATGGTCCGATCCATGTTTGTGTGCCACCCTATAGCATTAGTTCTAATTAAGTCGTAAGCCCTTCTAATCGACACTCACTAATCAATAGCGATTTCCAGCTAAACGTATTGATTACTTAATTAAGCTAATTAATTGAAGTCCATTTACTTCTTTTTGCGTTGCACTTTAATCCCAAAGCGATGACACGAGGACTTCCCAAGAGGTCACCCATCCTAGTACTATTCTCGGCCAACCACGGGGTCAGTGGGGTTGGCGGCATGGCAACACAAGGACTTCCCTGGAGGTCACCCATCTTAGTACTATTCTCGTCCAAGTGTCCAACAATGCGCCTGGATGCGACATATTTTTACGTTGGCTGTCACAGGCCTACCACAACCTTCCTCCTTTACCCGGGCTTAAGACCGGCAGCGGGAAACCCCACTGGCGGAGTTGTGTGCTTGTTTGAAGGACATAATTCCAACAATATGGAGTAGCCAAGGAAAATGTGTCATATCTTCATAAGAAACTAATCTTGTATGCACTGCGATGTGTGCTTATTATATTGATACGGAGGAAAATGTGTCATACATCAGTCTCAGTTTAATAAAGCACTTATTTTCCTCAGTGCTAATGTGTATTTTATACCATCAATATACTTCATTATGTATTTATTTGTAAATACTCCGTATTATAAAAGTTTTATGTTCTCAAGATACACATTGAGTCGAATCAAACAATATTTTGCATGTGTTTACATTTTCTTATTTATTAAGAAGAATGTAGAAGATTAGATGTGATTCTGAATAATGCCTAAATTCTTAGTGGAGAGAATTTAATGCAATGGAGGGAGTATTAAAGTATGATTAAATTTAAAAAGTTTGCTAACCTATAGAATTGTTTAGCTAGGTATAGATTTTCCCCCGGTTCCCTTATTTTTTACTTCTTTCCTCTAAAATCTAAATACTTTCTTTTTTGTGTTCATGTAGTGAAATTATGGAAAATTTATACCCATATCTTTCATTTATACTTAAAGAAAAATATAGCTATATAAAATGTTGTTTGGTTAT
The DNA here is from genome assembly GCA_951394345.1 of Salicornia ramosissima. NCBI lineage: Eukaryota > Viridiplantae > Streptophyta > Magnoliopsida > Caryophyllales > Amaranthaceae > Salicornia > Salicornia ramosissima. The sequence goes on from OX596239.1 coordinate 14,438,228, forward strand.
TCTCAAATCTCAATATATGATATGCTTAATTTTTAGGCGAAGAGCAGGAAAAACTTAGTGAAATAGATGGAGTACCCATCTATAGTAGTAAGAACTGAGAATCAATGTGGGCAGGAGAGAGGGTTTTATGTTGGCAGAAGAGCCGAAGAGGTAGTGTTGGGTACTTGTATGTGTTGCTTGTGTAAGAAAAAGATAGAGCATAGAAGGTTGCAAAAGGTTGAAGTAATAGTTTGCCAAAATAGCAATAAAGTACAAGTAGATAAAGCCAATAAGGGTGGAACAAAAGGGATTTTAGGGAGTTATATTTACATAAACGTATCATTATTTTTATTAAAAATGTTGCTCGGGTTTGAACGTAGTATAGCAGCACCCATCATAATTAATTTGCACATTGTTATGCAAACTACAGAGAAATGTGTAGCTATAATTCTTAAAAATGATGCTAGTAAATAACCTATGTGCTAGAATTGTTTGGTTAACAAGTGGTGATTAGAAGTCCAATGAATAAAAAAATTTCGATATAGTTTTTAACACTTTTCCAACCAAAAGGGATAAAAGAAGTACTCCCTTTGTAACATATTAATGGCAACAAGTCATTTTGCACGCATTTTAAGAAAGCGATTTAAGGGTGCAAACGAACAAATTGATCAAAAATAACTTTAAGATAAAGTAATTTATGATCTCAATCTTAGTTGTATTAAAACAATTTTGATTAATTTGTTCATATACACCCTTAAATCATTGCCTTAAAGTGCGTGCAAAATGACTTGTTGCCATTAATATGTTACGGAGGGAGTAAAATTAGGGATAACATTGCTTATGTTATGACATTTACTGCCCGTTTGGTAGCCGGTCATAAATGGTGGTAATGTGAATGAATTTATAACTAAATTTGGAAGGAAAATCAAAATACATTCCCATGGTGGTGCTAATTTAAGTCCAATTTATCTAATTTTCTTTACAAATATTCATTCCCATCTACCTCCCAATGGTAATGGATGGTAATGGAAAATAAGAAGAATATTTAAGCTTGAGAATGAAAATATGTTTTACATGGGGATTATAAGATTCTTCCTTAACAAAATTACACTTTAAATCCATTACCATTACCACAATTTATTGCCAACAACCAAATAGGCCGTTAAGGGACAGATGGATAATTGAATTGTATACCATTGCTATTTTAGGGAATGTGGGATTTTTTCGGGACATACTAAAATACTGAAAATAGTAGAGTATAACATTGTACTTTTGTCTCTCTTGTGTTTCTATAGGTCTTTGTTTGCTTGCAAGAGCATACAAGCTGGAGACTGCCTATTAAAAGTTCCATTTAGTGTGGTAATTATTGTAGAGGAATTTCCATTACATATTTACATCCAAAGACTGTTTAACTACCTCAACTCTTTGTTCAAGAATCTTTTTCAAGAAACTGTCATTATTGAATTTACAGCAAATAACCCCTGATAACATCTTTCCTGAAATCAAGCCCTTGCTCGCTGATGTTGGGACTGTTGCAAAACTTGCTATTGTTGTTCTAGCTGAGCAGAAAAAAGGTCAGGTGTGGTTCAAAATTCAAACAAAGAATTCAGGGAGAAGTATAAATTTATCTTATGTTTATATATACTTGTGTCAGAGCTGGTTAGGTTTTTGTATCATATGAGTTATGACAAAGCTGTTTGTTTATCCACTTCATATTAAGTTCCATGATAAAATGTTGTTTGATTTTGGACTATATCAAATTGGCGCTTTTTTGTACTTTATACGTGCTGTAGAGTAGCAAACAATCGATTTTATATATTGGATCATATATCTTTGGTAACATTCTCTCTGTTATTGCATGGGATGGGTCCTTGTAAATTATGGGGTAAAGTTGATGTTATAATTGTTTATGTTTACTTCTTTACTTTTTTTTTTTTTGTTTCTTTTTTGATGTCATCAAAAATCAAAATTAGGAGTCTCTGGAAAATATGGGGTAAAGTTAATGTTATATTATTTGCTTCCTTTTTTCTTTTTGTTTCTTTTTGATATGAGCCAAATTAAGTTGGGTTTTGACATATATATCCTTATTTGTGTTGTTGGTAGGGTTCTGAATGGGCTCCTTATATCGCTCGTCTTCCCCAGCCTGGAGAGTTGCATAGCACGGTACTTACATGACTTGCATCTTTGTTTGTAGAATTTAATTTGTTGTGTTACAGTGTAAATCAAGTATTGGTACTAATCCACCCTAATATTCATTTCACACCTTTTTGCTTCTTTCATTAATTTTTCTTGACAACTTAATTTCATGTATAAAGTTATCTGCACGTATACAGGTATACTATGCACAAGTGTTTGCGTGTAGTTATAAACGGAGTACTTCACTATAAACTAATAGTGGTAGGGTCCTTTTTTCCTTCTAGGTGTTTATGTTGCTGTTACAAATATAAAGTAATTATTGAAGTAGTTAGTAAGTGTATAAGTAGGAAAAAATAATCATAATTAGTTTACCTGTGATTTGATGCTTATTTATCTATTTGTTAAAATAATTTTGTTTTATCTGGGTTTTCAGTTTCTTGTGCAATGTATGCAATACTATACTTCCGATTACATTTGTAATTTACGAAAAAAGGTATTTGAAATCTGACTGAAAATGAAGTCTCACCCAGGCTATGCTCTAATTTTGGCTTGGGCCTATTAGTTTGCATCGGGAGCACACATGAATGCTTTGTCACGTGTATCGGGAGCTATTTGTTGCTTTAAAAGTAGAGGTTTCATCTAGGTAGCATGTTGCACTAGTGTATCCTTCACTTTCCTCCCGTGTGTGTGTGTGTGTGTGTGTGTATTTCCTCTGGTGGGGGGAGGGGGTATGTGTTCTTTTAAGATATTTGGGAAATAACTTTGAGACTGCTGTGTGATTTTCCCTACGGATGATCTAAGTTATGTTTGAATGCGTAATGTGGATTTTGTTTTCTTATAGGTATTTTGGAGCGAAGAAGAGCTACGCATGATACAACAAAGTTTTGTATACTTGGAAACAATCAACCAAGAAGCTCAAATTAGAGAAGAGTATTTGACTATCAAACCAGTGAGCATCTTTGGTTGCATGAGATTATACATTGTTTTAAATGTATGCTATTTGCATAGTCTTCAAATTGGGGTACAAGTCCGTATTTTGGCTTATTTTAGCATGCTATGCAATTTGAATTTCCTTTTCTGGAAATTAACTATTAACCCATAACGGTGTACTAGTTTAGCTCCCCTGCAATGCACGGATACAATTTAGTTTGTTTTTTCACATGGTTATCTTTTGATATATTCAATTTGATACATTTTAAATATATAATTTTTTCAAATGAAGTATTATTTGATCATTAACTGAACCATGAATTTCTTATATAATTTTTAAAAATGAAGTACTAGTCATAAACTGAACCATAATTTTCTTAAAATTGTAATACGTATAAAATTTCATTAATATAAGGATATGAATTTAGAAAAGAAATATATTGTGAACAAGTAAACAAAAAAAGTTAAGAAAAAAGAATAAACAAAGTTTTGGAGGGAAAAAATTGTTGAGAGTTTGACATGTGTCGTCGAATGATGGTGTCAATGGATTCTGTTTTAGTAATAGTCATAGATAGATTTGATGAGTTGATTGCAGATTTGCAGTAGCAGTTTGCAATTGCACGAATATGTTTGGCTGAATTAACTAACACAAGGAAAGCAACTTCAATATACTTTCTTTTACTTCGAATGGGAAGTGCAAATGCATTTCTGAAAATTGGATGATACTTCATTTTGCTTCTATATTCAATCTGGAATTTTGATGTTGATTTTAATTTTCCTTCTATTTTGAATTATTTAATTAAAAGGTAAATTATAATTTTTTTAAATCTTTTTTTTTTTTTTTTGCGTTAGGAAGCTTATGCACAATCAAATAATCAGGATATCTTTTTAATTTTTCCTTTTTGAGTTTATTAAAGTACATTTTGGCTGAGGAAAGAGAGGTGGCATGTTTGTCTAAACAATGTGTAGGACTGCATGTATTTTCTTTGGGCTAGCAACACCTGTATTCTCTTGCAAAATAATTATCGTCTTCCTGTCAATTATGCCCGTGACAATTCGAGCCTTGGTTGGGATAAAAATTAATGTGCAGAAGCTGATACATCCGCCCTTTACATTTATCAAGTTTTGTTCTTATCATTCAGGTATTTGATCAGTTTCCTGAACGATTTGAGAATGTTGGATTTGAGAGCTTCAAGCATGCCTATGGTTTAGGTATGTGAAAAAAATCAATTTGGTTGCTGCTTGCTTTATTCCTTTAATTTTTTTTGTTTGTTTGTTTTTTGTTTTTGTGAAAAAAACGCTAATACTGCTGATGCCCTGTTTCGTGTCTACAATGTATCACCTAACATTGTCATTGGATCAAATTGAACTTTTTTGCAGTTGTAATAGGCGTTAAACCTTACTAAAGAAAATAAAATTGATGTGACATAGCAAGAGATTAGCTTTAGGAACTGCAAGTGGCTATTCAATCAGGCGCAAAGATCTGCATGGTCCCTCAGTTCCTTTTATGTATAATCTGATGCCATTATTTGTTGCAATATTTGCAGTTGCCTCTCGAGCCTGGGGAAGCATGAAAGGACAATCACTGGTACCATAGCTCAGTATTTATAGTGAAACATGTGCGTCTATATCATCTAATCTCACATAATTATTTAAAAGACTAAGGGTTCTCTGCAGATTCCATTTGCAGACTTTTTAAATCATCATGGAACCTCTGAGTCTATTGCAAGTGATGAAAAAGATCAATTGTCAGAGGTAGGACTGCTGGACCTGTGTGTTTTTGAATTAATGAGAATTTAACTTTGGCCATGCTCTGTGGCAGTTTTGTGCCTTTATTTGGAAAGGAACCTTGAAGGTCTTTTTATTATTATCTTTTGGTTTGTGAACCTAAATTTTACAAGGAAAATTGGTCATGATGACTTATGGTCTATGCAACTCAGACTCTTTATTTCACCTTAAGTACTCGTGTCGGACACTCGACACTTGGACATTGGTATGACACTTGCGCACTTCATTTTGAATCAAAAACATTCATATTTTTCCTAAAATTGTCGGTCCGACACTTGGACAAATATCTGTGTCCTTTACTTCAACTAGAGTCTAAGTAACAAAGCTTAAGGTTTTGTCTTAAATGGAATTGAATGATTTAAATGACCGGAAAGAAAGCAATAATGGGGAGTTTAGTTTGAAAAGACACGAAGATAGACAGACAATATAACTGCAGGAAAATTCTTACCGCCTTAAGAGTTGGAGCGAATTCGGGTTTTTTAGGTGCATTTATCGTGAAACAGGACGTTCGAATCGAACTTCCTTAATGATCCGTTTAGTTGTTGGTAATAAATTTTGGTAATGGTAATGAATTTATAGTGTAATTTTGTTAAGGAGGAACCTTATAATCCCCATAGAAAACAATTTTTCATTCCCAAGCTTCAATTTTCTTCTCATTTTTTTATTCCCATCCATTACCATTGGCGAGGGTGGTATTTGATGGGAATGAATATTTGTGAAGAAAATTAGATAAATGGAAGCTAAGCTAGCACCACCATGGAAATGGATTTTGATTTCCCTTCCAAATTTAGTTATAAATTCATTCTCATTATCATCATTTATGACCGGCTACCAAACGGCCCGTAAGTTCTCAGACAGCAGGATCCCATTATATATGCCAAGAGAAAGGCAATAGAATATAACTTGATCATAGGAAATAAAATTGAATTAAAGCATATTCTGAAATTAGCAAATAAAAAAAGAACTTACTAATTTTGTCTATATTGAAATAATCACAAAGTTTTCTAATGCGGCGTTCGTGTCAGTGAACAATTTGACTAAGCTTGATTTTCCTGTGCTAAAACTTGTCTCTTATACAGTTATACATTCCTGTTATTGGCCATATCTACTATAACATTCTGGATAGTTGCAATGAAGGGCTAACAGAATTCTTATATGTTGTATTGTGTATAATGTTGCAACTCAAAAACAATATTTTGTACCCTCTTCCATAATTTTAGATGGATGCTGACTTTTTCAGATTATTGCTGATCGAGATTATGTTCCTGGTGAAGAGGTAAAGGTCTTATCCGCGTATCCTTTTCATATCACGTCTTGGGCAATTTATTCTACATGATGTGTTCTGAATTGTCTATTTCAATTTCGTGGTTTGGTGTATTTGTTCTAGATGGGATACGGTATTGGATATTCTAAATAAACTGTTTTTTATTGGATTATATCCTATGTCCAGTTCCCACATAATAGCTTCAATGTAAATGCCTCCTTAGAACTCAGAAGTCATGTTTCTGTGTAGTTTCCTGTCTAAAAGGAGGGAGCAAAAGCACTCCAGTCAGAGTTTTCACTTTCCAGTAGTATATATCTAAAAAAAATAATTAATGTAGTTGCTTCTCTTCCTTGCTTGTCGATTTCTCTCTTACGGAGTATTTTTTTGTTGCTTCCTAATTCTTGAAATTGTTCTTGCCTTTGATTCTCGATCTCAACACCTTTCAACTCATCCATCATTCTTTGTTTTTACTTGGCAGTCCATGATCCAAGAATTTTTTTTAATCAAAAAATTGTGTAATTTATAATTTCTCAAGTCTACCTAGACCTAAAAGTGATGATCTGTTGGATCAAATCTCAAAGGACGGATCTTTTAGAAGTTGGGAAGCTTTTTAATGATAATCATGCTTTGGTCATGATGCCCTGTTAGTTTCTTTTAATATTTATATTTAACTTCTTCTGTGGCATGATGTGCTGTACAAGATGCTAATGTTATTCCATGTTTTGCTGCAAGAGACGGTTAGAGTTATTGTCCACTAATCAAATTTTGAAGTTGTGGTTTTCCTACATGGTGATACATATTTTTATCTTGTGAGTTGTAACCTTTTAACACAATGCTCAACATAATGGGTGTAATAAGTTTTACAAGATACTGACAAAACTTAAAAAAAAATTATATGTAGCATCATTGAATATACATGCTTGGAGAATTCTCCTCAATGAAATATGTGCTAAAAAATTAATTATTTCACAATTTTTTTTCAGGTTTTAATATGCTATGGAAAATTTCCTAACTCATCATTGTTATTGGACTTTGGGTTTACAGTTCCGTATAACATATATGACCAGGTTAGTTTTCGGATTTAGTTGGAGAGAAACATACCACTTATGTCTAATAATCTTTTCTCCATTTACTTTTTCACAATTTGCACAACATGTATAAACATCAATACTTCTTATCATTTATTGTTGAATAAAAAGCTGATATTTTGAAACTACACCGTTGAATATGAAGTCTAACTATAAGAGGGGGGTGAATTGTAGTTACAGAGTTTTTTCGATTTTTGCGGAATTTAGAAACAGAACAAAAATAAAGAATAAAGGAAATAGAGATAGAGAGTTTTTAACTACAAGGAAAACATCCAACCTTGACCACAAGGGATTATAGGCTGATTTGTAGAGTATGTGTGTGTGAGTAAGAGTGAGAGGTTAATAGCTTTAAGTGATGGAAGATGAGGAATCTTTCCAAAACTGACTGAATATGATGCTTGATATTTGGAGCAGTACGGGAGAAATTTCTGCATATTTATCTGACTTGCCGCATACTCTTCGTTCACGTATCATGCATGTTCCAAACTTGTTTTGCTTTTTGTAACTTCTTTATTTTTGCTGCCAATTTAGTCAGTTAAGGGGGAAAAACTATAAATTTGTGGAAAAATAAAAATAAAAAAGAAGGAAAAAAAATTTGGGGAAAAATAAAAATGGAAATAAATAAAAATGTAACGAAAGAAAATATATGTGGAAGAAAAATAATAGAAGAATATTGCTCAAAAATTTACTTTTTATACTATACATTATCAGCTATTTGGACCATAAAGGTAAATATTATAATGACTTGTGTGATTCCTATTTGACACATAAATTGTTATGAAATAAAATTCACATATTATTTTGTAGATTTAGAAATAGACAATTATTTTTAACATTTTCGGGGAATTTTTGTGGCAAATAAAAATTAATAAATTTTAAGCATCCCTAGCTCTAAGCGACTGCTTTCAAAATTTTCTCTAGGTAAGGGTTTAGTAAATATATCAACAATTTGTTTTTTTATATCACAAAATAATACCTTGGAAAATTGTAAAAATTAAGTCAACCTTTGCTCGATCTGCTCAAATTAAGTTAAGCTTTTGATTAACTCAAAATGAGACAACCTTGTACCTAGTTCCGCTGAAATTAAGTTTTCATTAGATGTTAACCTGTAATAACAGGTTTGCTCCTTTTACTATCAGGTTGCCATTTGATTTTTTCTTTTTTTTTGAAGCTGTTGAATCATAATTCCACCTGTCCTTTTATATCATTTCAGTCTTTCACATTCTCCATTTCCCCCTCATCCCATTTTTTTTTTTTAATAACTAATTTCCCATTTTATTTTCTAGTGATTTCCCATTTTTTCTTCTTTCTCCATTATTATCAATTTGAATTCACAACATTTCACATCTTCACTCATCAAGTCATCATCACCCTCATCTTGATACTCAACCAACTTCACGCCATTTTACATCTTCGGTACCACCCTCATCTTCAACCTCCAACACATCCCACCACCATGATTTCCTCCTTCCTCACATCTAGCAATGCAACTGCCACTAGGGGTCTCTCTCTCTCTCTCCTTTCCTCCAACCCTGCCACCTCTGCACCCTCGTTGATTGATTTTGATATGAAATATAGTTGGTTTCATTACCCCCAACCCATCACCCTTACCATCACAAAGGGGACAAGAAGACCACCAACACATTAATCTCCTCCATCACTTTTCTCTCTTTTTAATTTTACATTTTCTATTTCTCTTTAAACCATCTCAAAGGGTCGTGGTGGTGCTGGAAAGTAGATCAGATTTGTGCTAATTAGGTTGTGAGAGTTGAAACTGGGTGGTGGGTGGTTGTAAGGATTTTGTGGGTTGTGAATTTGTGATGGTGGTTTTATGGGTTTGGATTGTTGTTTGGTGGGGGTGTGGACGTGAGGTGGGGGTTTTGTGGGGTGAGATGATGAACTTCATTGGTTTAGGTGGTGGTTTAAGATGGGGTTTAGGGTGTATTTATTATTTTGTTTTCATTTTTTTATTGCTCCTTTTTAAAATTTTATAACATGTTGATCCAGTTTCAGGTTAAAAAACTTAATTTCAGCGGAACTGGGTACAAGGTTGTCTTATTTTGAGTTAATAAAAAGCTTAACTTAATTTGAGCTGATCGGGTAAAGGTTGTCTTAATTTTTACAATTTTTGCTAATACCTTTCCTAAACCCTTTTCCACATAATCCTTTAGAAAATGAATAATGATGCCTAATGTGAATATGCTTCACTCTAGAATGATGCATTGGATCTTTTGATATACAGATAACACTAGTATTATCACAATAAATAGGAACACATTCATATTTAATACTAAAATCACGTATCGATTGTTTAATCCATAATACTTGAGAACAACATGCAACTGCTGCTACATATTCTACTTTAGTTGTGGACAATGTCACCGTATTTTGCTGGTTCCTTTAAGTACCTTGTTTCCTGTTTTAACATCATTCACTACACAACATTCATCAGTAAAATTAACAGTGTTTCCATTGTCACAAAATTGAGAAATGCTAAGTAAATTGTGTTATAAACCCTCGACTAAAAATACATTGTCTATAGAGTTTGACTTTGACTTTCCGATCTTTCCAATTGCTATGATTTCTCCCTTTTGGTCATCTCCAAAAGTCACAGACCTTCCATGATAAGCTGAAGGTGAAAGGAATTTTGATTTATCTCGTGTCATGTGCTTTGAACAACCGCTGTCGAGGTACCACTGATTGTTCCCCCTGAATTCAGCCTGCAACCACAATCACTCATTAGTAGGAGGAACCCAATCCTGTTTAGGTTCCTTTGATATATCAAAATTTAATTTTTCTCTCCAAATTGTTTTGACAAAAATAAAGTTCTTTTCGACTTGTTCCTTCTTGGAGGTACAATCAGTCACGAGGTGACCAACCTTCCCACAATAGGAACAAACCTTGTTACTAGGCAGTTCTACATACTTCTTTTTCTTTTATGAATGAAACCCATACCTTCTTTACCCAACTTACCACGTCTGGAAGTTTCTCTTTACGAGGAACCAATTCTTTCTTCAAAAACTGTTCATTCTGGAATCATAAGTTGTAGCTCTGCTAGTTGCATATTCAAGAGATAATTTTCATTTTTTTACTTTTTCAAAACATTCTTGAATAACTCTATCTTCGTCAAATAATTTGAAGATTCTAGTTTCAGTTTCAGATCTAAGTGTGCTTAACCAAGATTTATGTTCCTTGGAGACGTCCAAGGCCTTCTCAAGTTGATCTTTCTTTAAACACACTTCTTTGTTATCATCTAAAGTTTCAACTAGTAGCTTTAAAAGTTGTTCTTTGTTCAATTCATTTAATTCTTTTTCAATTCTTTTTCAATTGATAAGGCCCTTAGTTTTGGAAACAAAAATATAAGCTTACAGCTTAGCATGATACGTGAACGAAGAGTGTGCTGCAAGTTAGATAAATATGCAGAAATTTCTCCATTACTACTCCAAATATCACGCATGATGTTCAGTCAGTTTTGGAAAGATTCCTCATCTTCCATCAGTTAAAGCTATTAACCTCTCACTCCTACTCACACACACATAGAGATGGCAACGGATCTTGGATCCGTCCCGGATCTGCGGATCCAGATCCATTTTTGAGGATCTGGATCTTCATATTTTGGATCCGCATAGATCCGGATCGAATACGGATCCTCTGGGAAAATGCGGATCTGGATATGGATCTTGTTTATAGATCCACATTAGGATCCGCAAGATCCGCAGATCCGTTTTTTTAATAAAACATGTACTAAATTAATGATAGTTTTATGTGTTATACGGCCCAAATGCCCAATACTATCCAATTTGATTATTTAATGTATGGATTTTAGGATGTTGATGATGTTAATTTGTTTGTACTAAGTTAGTAGTGGGTTTTAATTAGTAAGTATAATATAAGAGGATCCGTTTTAGACCCGTTTTAGATCCGGATTCACAGGATACGGATCTAGATCCTCACTCTATGGATCCGCCGGATCTGGAGCGGATCTGGATCTTGGCAGAAAAAACGGATCTGGATCTGGATCCATTAGGATCCGGTCCAGATCCGGTCCGCCGCCATCTCTACACACACATACTCTACAAATCAACCTATAATCTCTACTTCCAAAATATTTTTTCAATTCCCAAAATTTCTCCTCTTCCCTAAGAAAAGCTGAACCGTCCCCATCTCTCTCATTATTAGAGCCGGCAAAAATTTACATGACACGAATTTAACGCGTTTGGGTCAAGGGTTTTGATCCGTCTAAATAAAAGGGTTGACACGACATGAGAAATAAACGGTTTGGGTTTGGGTTGGGCATCTCAACCCACTTGATCCGTTTAACCCGTTTAATAAACAGGTCTGGCGGGTCAGGTCAGGTCAACTCGACACGTAAAGAAAAAAAAAATGAGAAATTGGATTAATTGATGATATCACTTCCCTCACGGGCTCAAGTCACATATCAGGCCCAAGAATAGCAGCAAAAAAAAATATCAGGCCCAACTACCCAAACAAGAGAAGAGGTCCACTCTTCTTTAGGTTTAGGGTTTTTCACCCATGGTGCAAAATATTGGCCGATTCGTTGCGATGCGGGCGAGTTGATGCGGATGCGATTTCTACCGCACCGATATTTACCGGTTTGTAGCGTTGTGTCAAAAGACGCCGAGTTTTTGACTGAATCGGCCGCATCAACTCGGTTTCATCCGAGTTTTCCGGTGGAAGCAAAGAATAACAGAGAATGAAGATGAAAGAAAGTGTAGATCTGAGATTTTAGTGGAAAAAATTCAAATTCAAGCTTATCTTGTGTTTGTAATTAAAATTCGAACAAAAGCCCTCAATTAATTTATTAAATCCCTTCAAATTTACTAAAATTACGGTTTTCAATTTTTCATTTAACAAAATTACGGTTCTCTTTCTCTTCCTTTAATCCAATCTCTCTCTCATTCGAGTTTAGCTACTTCAACACAACTCATTATGGTAATCTCTCTTTCTTTTTGAAATCTTCATTTGTAATTAAATCATATTGTTTTAGGTTCGTTTTTGTTCCTTTTCATTTTTTTGTGTTAGAATTTTTGATTTTTTCGCATTTTTGTGTTCTTATTTGTTCATTTTTAGGATTTTTATGTTCGAATTTTTTTGGTGAAAAAATATGTTCGAATTCTAGGTTTTTATGGTCTATTTTTTTTAATTAATTTTTTTTTATTTATGTTTATTTTAGGTTATTCATGCTCATTTTAGGTTTTATGTTTGGTTTTTCTTTTATCTTCATTCATGTTCATTTTAGGTTTTTTGTTCGATTTTTTTATCTTCATTCATGCTCATTTTAGGTTTTTTATGTTCGATTTTTTTTTTTTATTGTGATAAAATATTAAATATTTTTGAATTTTGGGTTGTTCATGTTATTTTATGTTATTGTAGAATGTAGATTTTTAGGTTATTTTCTGTTATTTTAGGGTGAAAAAAAATATGTTCATTATTTTCTGGTGAAAAAACAATATTCGAATGTTAAGGTAATTATCAGATTATGTTTTAAAGTTAGGGTAATTGTTGGAAAATTTCGGGTTATTTACTTATTTATTTATGTTTGTTCGAATAATCAGAATATGAGTTTTATTTTCTGTTATTTATTTTCTGATTATCAGATGTATTTTTTGTTTGAGTTTTTTTTTATTTAATGTTAGAGCTATGATGGAAGAACCTATAGACATAGGTGTAATATCATCAGACACAGATGATGAGTTGCAAATGCTGGAGAGAGAGGGAGATTCTGGAATAGTCAAAGAGGAGAAAGTAGATCAACAAAAACCCGTTGCAACAGGTAATCTCTTAAAACGCCAACGGAAACTTACATCTGCCGTGTGGGAGTCATTGGAAATACTTGATAAGCTTGATGCTAGTGGCAAATTGCAAGCCTGTTGTGAAAATTGTGGAGTAACATATATTATAGACAGTAAGAATGGTACTAGTAATATGCTTAGGCATCGTAGGAGCCGTAAGGGAAGAACTGTAAGAGATATAGGGCAATATGTTATACAATCTAACATTTCAGGTTCATTAGAGATTAGACTTCCTAAATTAAATGCTGATGAGTTTAGGGAATTACTTGTTGTTGCTGTAGGTAAGCATAATCTTCCACTCCAACTTATAGAATATGAAGGGATTAGGGCTTGTTTTTCTTATCTTTGTCCTGATGTCTAAGTTTTTTTTCTCACAACACTATCAAATCTGATATATTGAAGATGTATGGTAAAGAGAAATCAAAACTTTTGGATGTGTTGAGAAAGTGTGGTGGTAGGATAGCATTTACTTCTGATTGTTGGACATCTATTACTACTGATGGATATATATCCTTGACTGCCCATTTTATTGATCGTAATTGGCTGTTGAATAGAAAGATTTTAGCCTTTTCTTTTATGCCTCTACCCCATAATCACATAATGCTGCTTCATTGGTTGAAAAAGTAATTGAGTTGTTAAAAGATTGGGGTATCAAGGATAAAATAGTGTCTATGACCTTAGATAATGCTTCTGCTAATGATGCTTTAGTTGATGGGTTAATGCATGACTTAGATTTGTTTGCTGATGGTGATCATTTTCATGTTCGATGCTGTGCTCATATATTAAATCTGATTGTACAAGAGGGACTGAAAGACCTAGATGAAGCTGTGTCTAAGGTTAGAGAAAGTGTGAAATATTGTAGGGGTTCTCAAGGTAGAAAGCAGAAGTTTCTTCATTGTGTTAAGCATGTTAGTTTGGAAAGTCCTAGGGGTTTAAGACAAGATGTCCCAACATGTTGGAATTCCACTTACCCGATGTTAGAGAGTGCTTTGTGCTTTAAGAAAGCTTTTCTTCATTTGCAAAAAACTGATGCTAACTATGTTAATGGTCCAAATACTGAGGAATGGGCAAGGTTTCAAAAGATATGCAAGTTTTTAAAGGTTTTTCATGATGTAACTTGTGCTTTTTCGGGGTCTAAATATCCAACAACAAACTTATGCACGACACGATTGCCAACACTTGGAATAAAGGAAGTGACGGATGAGTAAGGAAGGAAGTGGGTAATTAATTATCATCATCATACGTCCTTCACTCTTCTCTCTCCCTCATTACTTCACTTCAACCAAAATTAATTACCCACTTCCTTCCTTACTATCCGTCACTTCCTTTCTTCATGAAAAACCTTTAAAAACTTTCTTGAAGTTAGCATCATTTTTTTTTCATTTGGACAATTAATATAGTTAGCATCATATTTTTTTTTTTGCAAATGCTAAAATCTATTACTACTGATGGATAGATATCCTTGACTGCCAATTACGATCAATAAAATGGGCAGTCAAGGATATATATCCATCAGTAGTAATAGAGGTCCAACAATCAGAATTAAATGCTATCCTACCACCACGCTTTCTCAACACATCAGAAAGTTTTGATTTCTCTTTACCATACATCTTCAATATATCAGATTTGATAGTGTTGCGAGAAAAAAAAACTTGACATCAGGACAAAGGTAAGAAAAACAAGCCCTAATCCCTTCATATTCTACAAGTTGGAGTGGAAGATTATGCTTACCTATAGCAACAACAAGTAATTCCCTAAACTCATCAACATTGAATTTAGGAAGTCTAATCTCTAATGAACCTGAAATGTTAGATTGTATAACATATTGCCCTATATCTCTTACAGTTCTTCCCTTACAGCTCTTACGATGCCTAAACATATTACAGTACCATTCTTACTGTCTGCAATATATGTTACTCCACAATTTTCACAACGGGCTTGCAATTTGCCACTAGCATCAAGCTTATTAAGTATCTCAGATGACTCCCACACAGCAAATGTAAGTTTTCGTTGGCGTTTTAAGAGATTACCTGTGCAACGGGTTTGTGTTGATCTACTTTCTCCTCTTTGACTGTTCCAGAATCTCCCTCTCTCTCCAGCATTTGCAACTCATCATCTGTGTTTGATGGTATTACACCTATGTCTATAGGTTCTTCCATTACAACTCTAACATTAAATAAAAAAAAAACTCAAACCAAAAATACATCTGATAATAAAAAAATAAAACTCATATTCTTATTATTTGAACAAACATAAATAACCAGAAATTTTCCAACAATTACCCTAACTTTAAAACATAATCTGATAATTACCCTAACATTCGAATATTGTTTTTTCACCAGAAAATAATGAACATTTTTTTCACCCTAAAATAACCTAAAAATCTACATTCTACAATAACATGAACAACCTAAAATTCAAAAATATTTAATATTTTATCACAATAAAAGAAAATAGAACATTAAAAACCTAAAATGAACATGAATGAAGATAAAAAAAAGCGAACATAAAACCTAAAATGAACACGAATGAAGGTACAAGAAAAATCAAACTTAAAACCTAAAATGAGCATGAATAACCTAAAATAAACATAAACAACAAAAAAATAATTAAAAAAATCTACCATAAAAACCTAGAATTCGAACATATTTTTTCACCAAAAAAAAAAATCGAACATAAAAATCCTAAAAATGAACAAATACGAACACAAAAATGCGAAAAAATCACAAATTTGAACACAAAAAAAAAAAGAACAAAAACAAACCTAAAACAATCAAATTTAATTACAAATGAAGATTTCAAAAAGAAAGAGAGATTACCTTAATGAGTTGTGTTGAAGTAGCCAAACTTGAATGAGAGGGATATTGGATTAAAGGAAGAGAAAGAGAACCGTAATTTTGTGAAATGAAAAATTGAAAACGGAAGAGAGAGGGTGTGAGTCATATATATATGACAGTGAGGGAGATGGGTAAATTCGTGAAAAACCCTAAACCTAAAGGAGAGTGGACCTCTTCTCTTTGTTGGGCAGTTGGGCCTGATATATTTTTTTACAGCTATTCTTGGGTCTGATATGTGACTTGAGCCCGTGAGGGAAGAGATATCATCAATTAATCCAATTTCTCTTTTTTTCTTTACGGGTCTTGTTGACCCGACCCTTTTATTAAACGGGTCAAGCGGGTTGAGATGCCAAACCCGAACCGTTTATTTGTCGTGTCGTGTCAACCCGTTAATTTCGGGTCGTGTTATCTTGCCGTGTGAGTTTTTGCCGGCTCTATTTCTTCCTTTTTTTTCTTTCTTCTTTTCACTCAACCGTCCATCTCCTTCAATTGTAATGCACCAAGTAATTAAAATTAGTTCTTAAGAATTTTATTATTTTCAGAATTTTATTATGTTTATTTTTGTTTTATTTACCTTATTATTTGTCCTTAGTACTTTTGTATTTTGGCTTATTAGCTTTTAGGTGATTTTGTACTAGAAAGTGGACAAAATAGAGTAAGGGAGTCTTAGTATATATATCAGGGAGGAAAAGGAATCATCCAAAAATTGTGTTGAAGGTTTTGGCCATTACTCCATTAGAGACTTGTGACCTAAAGTCACTTTCTTAGAGATTGGCATCCTAAAGTTGCTAACTATCCTTTGTTTAATCTTTTGAGTTTATTAATCAATATATTTCTCATTTCTCTCTGTTTTGTATTTCAAAAGTTCTCTATTGCTACTGGTTCTTTGTGTTTGGTTCTGGAAATTTCCAGAAAATTTTCAGATTCTTATCAAATAGTGCTGGTGCTTTACATCAACTTTCTTCTCTGATTTTTTTTTCAACTTGCAAAGAATAATAATTAATTTGAATAACACAACCAAGTTTTAAGCAAATATTCTTGATTTTTAAAAGAATAATACTTCCTCTATTTGAATAAGTCTTTTATGGTCGTTTTTCATTTTGACAAAATGTGAAAACCTTGTTTAAGAATCTCAATCTATTATCAGTTTTGGTTATATACAAGTAGAATATAAATGATTAGAATTGTGCATTGATAAACTGCTGAATGAAGATGGGAAGATTTGTGTTACTTAATTCCTTAAAGTCTATGCGGATTGCAAATTGAAATAAGCGGATTATGGCTGGATTTGAGCTATTTTTGACCTATTTGGGGTGAATTACGTATTATAGAAGTGATCTAAATAGAGAGTTGGGTAACAATGGTGAAGATCTTAGAAACGTAGGAGGATGTATATAAGGTAAAACTAGTTATGTGAGGTATATATATATAAGCCAGTGCTAATATCTTTTGCTTTCTTGTCCTCTCTATAGGTTCCAGCAATTGTCGAGTGCTTCATAGTCTTCATAGCGGTTCTTATGAAGTACAACCTATTGGATGCTTATTGTTTTGTACTTTTGTCACTTGCCACACAGTGCATTATTTAGTTGTGCCTCTAATGTTCCAAAGAAATTGATTTTTCCTTGTATCATTTGAAGGTCTCCAAATTTATATTGATGCATTAGATGTAATCACGTTTGCCTTTGTTCTTGAATGTAAGGATTACTTGTTATGGTACAACTATCCATCAGATATCATTACGGTGTTGCTTGAATTTATCCATATATCCTAAGTAAATATACTCAAATGATATCATTATTCTTTGGCCTCAATCATGCTCGGTTTATATATCCTTAGTAAATATTTATCTATATATTTTTTGTCTAAAATATACCTAGGGGCCGTTTTGCTGCACATCCGAACAGAGTCTTGCAATTTGGGCACTTATTTCCGCCCTAAATTCTTCTTGTTTCTTCAATAGCCCCTCCGACATCTGTTGTAAAGAATTTTGTACCAATTCAGATTGGTCAGCTATGGTGGTCTTCAAGGCGGGTAACTCCGACTCCATTGTTTCCATCCTCTGAGATTGCGTGGTGCTCACCATTTTTTTCTGCCCAGAATTGCCTTGCTCTGATACCAATTTGCTGCACACTCAAAAGAAAACAAACACAGAAATCAAATCTCCTAGGCTTGTATTCGAGAGACAAGCTACTCTCCTTAGTTCCAAAAGGTCAGTTTATTTCCTAGCATAAGTGACTGAATATTTCAGCCTTATTTGTAGGGACTTATTCCTAAAACAAAAGACTAAAGTGCCCTTACTAAGACTAAAATAGAAAATACTAAAAACAGAATTAAAACATCAATACTTAAAAGACTTGACTTAGTCAACTATCTTATGCTTCCTTCTAACATATGTTTCCTTCACTATAGGTCTGTTCGGATGTGCAGCACGTTTAGTTGTTAAAGGGGAAAAAGAATCACTTGGAATGGGAATGAGGGAGAATGGAAAGTAAAATGTTAGATTTAGTTAGTTGTTTGTTTAAAAAAGGATTGCGTTTTGCCTTCAACAGACCATCACCATACCACACCACCAACACCATACTACACCACAACTAAGAGTGTTCAAAATGATCCGATCCGAGCAATTTGATACAAAAAAATCGGATAATTTTTAGGAATAATTACAATAATAGGTACCAACTATTGCAGTTTTTATTTTATAGGTGCCAACTTTTGAATATTTACCAGCAGCACGAACTATTACATAAAGTTGCAACGATAGGTATATATGTAAAAAAAATCGGATATTTAGGATCGGATACGGATCAGTAAAAATGAATTTTCGGATATTCAAAATTTATAACATTTCGGATCAGATATCTAAATTTTCGGATATGTCAGATCAAAAATCCTTGTTTTCGGATCAGATATTCGGATATTTTGGGTTTGTCACCGGAGTTTTGATTTTTCGGATCGGATATTCTGAAAAATATGTTTGAAAAATATATAATTTTGGAAAATCTCGGATCGGATATTTAAAATATCCGATCCAAAGTTTTCAGAACGAGATTTGGCCGATCTGAAATTTTCGGATATCCGATATTTCGGATCGGATCGATGATCTGATCGAGCAC
Organism: Salicornia ramosissima; assembly: GCA_951394345.1. Lineage (NCBI taxonomy): Eukaryota > Viridiplantae > Streptophyta > Magnoliopsida > Caryophyllales > Amaranthaceae > Salicornia > Salicornia ramosissima. The sequence goes on from OX596239.1 coordinate 14,457,176, forward strand.
CTCAACCACCGACTGCATGCCACCACCACCGGAGCTGGGGCTGGGTTCGAGGGTGGGGCTTGATTGCAGTGGGGCTGGGTTCGAAGGTGGGGCTAGTTGGGGTGGGGCTGGGTTGGGTAGTTTGTGGGGTGGTTGGGTGGTGGTTGGTGGAAGGTGGGGAAAGGGAATGGAAAAGTGTTAGAATAGGGGAATGGAAATGAAAAAAGTAGTCTGACAAACACAATCAAAGAGAATGGTGGCAGTTGATTCCGATTCCCTTTCATAAATACCACAACCAAACACACCCTTAAACGATTCATTCAAATTTTAAAGAAATATTAGTCTTGCAAAATTTTAGAAACATTAGTTAAAATTTTGTTAGTAGGTAACAATTAGTTATGGCATTAGTTTTTAAGATAACATGATACCTACGAATTTTAAAAGATAAAAAAGAGTATAAAAAGTTAAAAACGTTTGGAGGGAAAAAATTAATGTAAAGCTGACATGTATCAACTCCGATTACTACTTTAGTAGTAAGTAAATGATTGTGAAACTTACCATCTCAATGCTATCAAGTATTTTTCTATGCACATTTTTAGTACTTTAACACCTATTATTCTCAGGTTTGTATTCAAATTGACATACCTTATGATGATCATCTACGAGAATTGAAGTTGGGCCTTTTGCAAAAGCATTGTTTTTCGAAGATCAAGGATGCAGGCTTCAGCACTAGAGGTTTCTCTTTTGTGATAAAGTATGTACATCCCATGGTCCCTTTTTATTAGATGCCGTTGAAATTCCAAACTTCAGATCAAAAACTTGCTATTTTAAGTAGTTTAGCTAATGAGCTAAAAAAATTAAAAAAAAGAAGAGATAAATCAATATAATTGCATTTATCCCTTAATATTCTTCACACATGGGTGTGGCAATTTCATTCATGTCTAGTTGACCCTTGATTTTCTTGGAATAAGGCTTTGATATTGTTGTTCTATGTAAGATTCATTGCTTATTATTATTGGTTTTCTTAATTTTATTTTAATTGTTTGTATCAACTTTTTAAACTTGTTCATTAATGATAACTCTAGTTGTCTTTAAAACATATGTATTGTAATCAGGCTTTATGCTTTCTTATTTTGACCTGAATATCTTGTCACTAGGTCTTACAACAGTGTTGCCCTCAAGTTATTCGATATTAGTGCTCTAAGATAATCTAAATTTGATCATACAGTATGTTGATAAAAACAGTATTATACAACATCATGTGGGTTCTTTTTAGGTTTATTTTAGTATGTTATTAAAAAAAAAGAAACAATTAACTCCTAATAAATTATTTTTTATGCATTAAAGATATAAAGATTGAAGATAGGATCTTGGAGACCATGACAAGGCAATTGTGAGATTTTGTTGCAAATATAAATATCTTTGCATATTTATGTTTCCTTGACAACATTTTAACATCACAGGGAAGTGCGATCGTTGAGAGGGAAAGGGAAGGGAATTCCACAATCTCTTCGTGCATTTGCTCGTGTTATGTGTTGTACCTCTTCTCAAGGTTCATATTTCGGCCCTATTTGGTAATTGGTTGTTGGCTGGTTTAACTAGTTGTTTTGATTTGGCTGGATTTGTTGGCTGTTTGACTTTTCTTATTTTTGTAAACATGTTTGGTAAAATTGGCTTTTGGTGATTGGCTGTTACATAGAAAAATGACATAAATGACCTTTACGGCTCGTTTGGTTGTTGATAAATTGTGGTAATGGTAATGAGTTTATAGTGTAATTTTGTTAAGGAACAACCTCATAATACCCATGGAAAACATATTTTCATTCTCAAGCTTCAATTTTCTTCTTACTTTCAATTCCCATCCATTACCATGGGGAGTGTGGTATTAGATGGGAAAGAATATTTGCGAAGAAAATTAGATAAATTGGAGTTAAACTAGTTACACCATGGGAATGGATATTGATTTCCCTTCCAAATTTATTTAGTTATAAATTCATTCCCATTACCATCATTTATAACCGGCTACCAAACGGACCGTTAAGGATATTGGTTGAACGGTTGAAGTGTTGTATAATTAATGGGTTTGTAAATTAATAAATGAAAAGCCAAAAGCCAATTTGAAAAAGCCATTGTTAGTAGCTTTTTGCTGAAAAGCCAATGAAAAAGCCAACATCCAAACATAATTTTTGGTTGTTTGACCGAGTTGAATAGCTAAAAGCCAACAACTAAACAGGGCCACATTTTAAGTGCTTCATGTCTGATAAAGTTGGAACTCATGGAAGTATTCAAATTTTTCTTGACCAATTGTCTGAAATGCAGAACTACATGACCTGGCTATGGAAGCTGTTCAAAATGATGGCCGTCTGGCACGTCGTCCTTTAATTAAGAGGAGTTTAGAGATACAAGCACACAAGTTCTTACTCTCGCTAATCGACGAGTTAATTGAGAAATGTTGTCTGTCAATTCAGGTAAGAATTTAGTGACTATGGATAGTTCTCTGGCTTACCATAAGATTCTTGTAAAGCAAGTAACTTGTGCAATGTGAGCCCTTAGTGAGGCTTCACTTTTCTGTTGACATTCTAGCATACTAACATATCCTCCTCTCTTTTAAACTCCATTACCATCGTGAAGTCTCTGCAGGTCTTCTGGAAATAGCCTTTGTAACATTTAATTTTCAGATGATCCATTGCTGATAGAATTCTGATTGGACTGACATGTCTATCGTTTGTCTAATACTTCATTTGCTCCATATTACTTGCAACATATCTATTCAGCACACATTTTAAGAAAGAGATTTGAGCATGTAAATGAGAAAATTAATTATAATAATTTCAACAAAAACAAGATGGAAGCTATTGGTGTTAAAATTGTTTCACTAAATTTGCTCATTAAAATGTATGCCTAAGAGGTATGTTGTATGTAAAATAGAACAAAGGAAGTAATTTTTAAAGATTTTGTGTATTAAATACGTGCACATGCCTATTTTTACCTTCCTAAAAAACACAATTCAATATAAAAAGGTGATGAATATGATTTTATATATAATATCCGTCATTGATGAGCATACTTGATCATCAATGTTTATGTTTTCCAAGTATCAGTCTTTGGCAAGATATAAAAATTTATCAAGATATTTTGCTCCCCATCAAGATTTTCACTTGTCACATTGGTACAAATTACATGGGTAGCGGACTAGTTTGCAAAAAGCTTTCAATTCTTCTAGGAAAAATGGACAAAAAGGACCTTTTATAGACAACTTTTTGTCAAATAACCTTTTAAAATGTCACGTACAACATTTCTCCACTTTCCGATGTTGACTAACATGATTCCTGCATTGACAATCAACATGAATTGCTCGTGATCACCAAAACCACCCTTAAAACATTATTACTCCTCTTTAAAACCCCATAAAACCACTTTTTTTTTTTGATAGGTAAAGACAATTTTATAAGCACCAAAACCACACCATACAAGCTGACAGAAGCCCCTCAGGGCCACACAGACCTACATCATGCTCTGAATCTCAATACAATCCTTAAGAATCATTCTACTTCTAGTAACAACACCAGAATTTGATGTTTTTAACAAGAGTATCAGGGGTCAGGATAGTGGCATTCCATAAAGCATTATTCCTCTGAGCCCATATATGATATCCTGTAGCAATTAGAGTAGCAGCAATAAACATCTTCTTAGCTCTAGAATCCTTATTCCTCCTTCGATTCCAAATCAGCATTCTCTGAAGTTTATCAGGAACTAACCCTAACCAGCCACAGATCTTCTGAATACATCTCTTAGCATAAGCACAGTCACCAAAGAGGTGCAAGTGACTTTCAGAATGAGCCCCACAAAGCAAGCAGGTGTCATTATCAGTGACCACAATCTTGAGCAGTCTGTCCTTAGTCTGGATTCTGGAGTCTCCCCAGCATACAGAGCCACATTATGAATCTATGCTTAGGAACGGCTACTCTGTTCCAAACAGCATAGGTCCATTGGATTTTATTATGTTCACCCTTAAGAGTTTTGTACATACTGCTGATAGAATAATGTTGGTCCGTTCTCCAACTCATCAGATCCTGTCTTAAAGAGTCTTTAACCTTACATATAGTTTTCCAAGTCCAACTTGCTGATGGAAGAGCAGAGTAGCCCCACCAGTCAGCCTGCTTCACATAGATGGAGTGAACCCACCTGACCCATAGGCAATCCTTTTTGCTTGCAATGTGCCAAATCAGTTTACCCAATGCAGCTTTGTTCCACATTCCAGCATCTCTGATACCCAACCCACCTTCTTTTCTAGGGTGCAAACCCTATCCCAAGCCACATAAGTCCCAAACCCCTTGCCATAGGAAGTTCCTGCATAAATCACCTGATGAGGGATAAGTATAATTTGGGCCGATTAAACATGTAAAGACAATAGAACTGAGTTCACTAGTTGATGTCTATCAGCAAAGAAGAGATTCCTAGTACTCCACATCTTAATTTTTGCAGTCATTTTGTGCACCAAAGCTTTTTTAATTTGTTGGAGGAAATAGGAATGCCAAGGTACCTAAAAGGGAACCTTCCAAGAGTAAAGCCAGAAGTTGTTGCAATGGCCTGCTTCATATCCTCTTCAACTCCACTTTAAAAAATCTCAGATCTCTATTTATTGGCCTGTAACCCAGAGATAGAGTGCTATGAACTGGCAATTAAGGGAAGGGTATTTTAGGAATGTCCAAAATAAGTTGTTACTAGAAACTAATAGAAGGCTCTAGTGGTATTAGTAGGAGGAATTTCTATAAATAAGAGCATGTTAGATAGAAAGGAGCATGTGGAATGTATTTGAGAGTAATCTATTAGGGATTGTTCAAGCCACTAGAAAGCTTTTTTGGGAGACTGTCCACCTCTCGAAAATGGATTCATCTTGACAATTTTCTGCAAATCTGTTGGATATTAATACATTGTTATCATCCTCTACTTTCTTTATTATAGTTTTATCATTGAAAATTTTGATCAACTATGTCAGTTCATAGCAAAGAGCTGAACAGATGCAACCCCTGCATAATCAGTTCCACTGAACCAGCATTACCTTTGCAAAATAACAACATATCATCAGCAAAGCAAAGTGTATTCAAAGCCAATCTTCTGCATCTAGGGTGAAATTCAAACTCAGCTTTCCCCCCCCCCCCCCGGAATGAACTTCGTGATCCTGGTAAGGTACTCCATACAAAAGACAAAGATCAATGGAGACATGGGGTCCCCTTGTCTTAATCCTCTCTTTGCTTTAATAACACCAGGCCAGTAGAACATCCATTGATCATCACGGTGAAAGAGGTAGAGGAAATTCATTCCATGATTACCCTGAAAAAATGCTGAGGGAAACCCAAATGAATGAGAAGCTCTTCAATGAAATTCCATTCTATGGAATCATAGGCCTTCCTCAAGTCTACTTTCATAAGGCATCCCTTAGGACCATTTCTCCTTCCATAGTGCTTGACAAGATCTTGGCAAATTAGAATGTTATGCACAATACTCCTTCCTTGGATGAAAGCTCCTTGACTCTGAGAGACCAACATAGGTAGGACCCTTTTAAGTCTTGTGCATATCAGCTTAAGTGATGATTTTACATAGAACATTGCAGCATGCAATGAGTCTATATTCAGACACAGAGCGGGGGCACTGAGTTTTAGGCACCAAGGTATAAAACCACTCTTAAAACACAATTGCATCAATGTTAAAGAAGGGCAAAGTGGACAAAGGTTATAAGTGACAAAATGGTTAGTGTTGAAGGTCTCACTTTGCCAAAAAAAAAGCTTAAAAGGTTGTTTTTGACAAAAAGTTGTTTATAAAAGGTCTTTTCTTATAAATTTTTCGATCTTCTATAACGCTGAAGTAAAAACGCTTTCGAGTCTATTAGGATTGAATTTCAGTTCGTAACTTATAGTTGTCCATACTCTCAATCACTTGATATAAAACCCAGCTTTATGGGATAAGTCTAGTGAATTGCAGCATGCCATCCTTTCTTGCTATTAACACTTATCAGTAGCATGAACCTCAGTGTTGTACAACCAAAGTAAGATTGATTTGATCAAATGTCTGAAAATTTGCTTTTTGTTATCAGACCCTAATGCCCCATTTATGATTTTTTTTTGGTGTGTGTGTGTGTGTGCGTGTTAATTGCAACTATGACTTATAGATATATTCATTGCAAACTATAATTATATTAAGTAAGATACATTTACTTTATAGTTTATACTATAAAGACGTTATTTGCCAACTTTATTAATTAAAGTAAAGCGGAAGCGATCTAATATAATCTTGACCCTTGATTTGTCAATCCAAGGATCACTGTTCTTTCTCATGCTTCTTACATGAACCTAGTTTTTTTTTTCTCTCTATATGAATTTGCTAGAATGAGAAATAAGAATATGCGAAAACCAATAATAATATGACTAGTTTTATGTCAAAGATTTTACTTTTTCTACGCTGTACGGTTGTACCCCATGGTTTTCAAAATTTCATGTTGTGCACCTAAACTCACCTAATTTTCTAAGCTATGTCCTTTGCGGTTGAATTTTGATTAAGATTTTCGTTACTTTTGACTTTCTTCAATATGTTTTTTTAGCCAAAAACAATTAAGATTTAAGAAAATAAATAAATTACTATAAGGGGCACGGTTTAGAAGAATAGGTTAATTCAAGAGTACAAATGTACAATTGAGAATTTTGAAAATCATGGGATACCATTTAGAAAACAGAAAAACTCAGGGGCACAATGTAGAAAAACCCTTTTTATTTTGGTAAACAAGCCACTGCTCCATACCTCGTTCCTCGTGTATTTTTTAATCTTTTCTTCCTTCCTAATACTTGTCTAATTGAGAATGCTTATGCTCTACAGTCATTGAATGTGCCAGAAGCCCCCAAATGTAAAAAGTTTGCTGTCAGACGACAAATGGCTCATGATCTACTCACTGGGGAGGTTCGCATCCTGAGATCTGCTTCTACATGGCTGAAAAGTTACTGTCAGTCATATCCTGGTCAAGGAAAAACCACTATAAGTTCTTTACAGTACAGCAATAAAGATGAGTAAGAGTAACAAACAAACTACAGAAATCCATCTACAGTTTGTATACAATGCCAAAGCTTCCTGCTATGTGGATTGATGGTTGGAAATTTGTGGGAGTTTTGGAGATTACACTTCTACTTGCCTTGAGTTTTATTGCCCTGTATCATGCAAAGAGCCAAAGTGTCAAAGGAATATGTTGTCTGTGGGGCTGTTTGCATTAATTTTTTTGTACTTGACTGTTTATTTATATGATGTATATCGCCTATAACTATCCAAGCAAGGAATCTCATGTATAATTTGATCATGGCAATATATGGGAAAATTTTAGGCTATACAAATACACTTCCCCTCTGGTTTTGATGGTTATCGTTATCATGTATATAGCCAAAGGCCCCAAGGAAAAGGGCATTGAGCTTGTGGACATGAATGTTTAGAATGTTGAAGCTATTTGTTTAATTAAGGAAGGCAGAGAAATGCAAATTGATCTCATTTCACACACTAATTCACGGAAAATACAAATGATATATATAGGCCTAATACTAACAAATTGGTAACTTAAACTCCTAAATAATAGGAACTCCTCCACTAACGGCTAATGCCATTCTCCACTAACAAAGTACTAACAAACTGACCCACTAACACCGACAATGTAATCTTTGACTAATTCATGATAGTCCACTCAACTAGACTCCTAAAATTATTCAAATACGATAAACCCGTGTACATTAACAATTGTAAATAATAACTAACTTTTGATTCAATTTCTCAACCTTCCCCCTTGATTCAAAAGGGGCAGACAATTGTTAAACATTGCAGCTAATTCCAACGAAACACAACCTTGCGACTTGAACATGACTTTCGACACTCGAAATAACAGAAATGCTCCCACGACGAACACGACAATGCACTCATGACTTAACTTGACATACTTTATCACAACCGAGACTTTCACGACTCAATCATGACACACAACTTTAGAAGAACAAATCTTCTTCTCCTTCGACCTTTTGAGCAAGTTTGGCTTGTTCTTTCTCTTTCTTGACCCTTTGCTTGTCCCAACAACGGTCCTCTTTGTGACCATACTTCTTGCAATAATAGCATTGAATGTTGCTCATACCATGACCTCCATCTTCTTGAAGACCACGACTGCAAACACGACCATAACCATAACCGCGACCACGACTACTACTACTACCTCGACCACGGCCACCATCAAAATGCTAACCATATGACATTTGACCTGCGACTTGAAATGCCTTTTCTTCTCCTTGATCATCACTCTTATCAATTATTTCTTCATGAGCCATTAATGAACTCATCAAAAGTATAATTTGACAAGTTCTTTGATTCCAATATTGCAGTGACAATATGCTTATAATTTTTTTCTTTGCTAAGACATCTCGACACTTTACTTAAAATGGTCTCATTAGTGATGGAATCACCATAAATTTTCATATGACTTACAATTCTCAACACCCGAGATAAAATTTTTTGAATAGACTCATTACCTTGCATAGACATGCTCTCAAAACTACTATGTAAAGTTTGTAATTTCACTGCAATCACCTTTTTGTCACCAAAAAAAATCTTTTTTAAGAATATCCCACGCTTGTTTGGCGGTTGACGCAACGAAAATTCACGGGAACACTTCATCGCTCAATGCAGATTGGATGAGAAACAGGGCCTTCGCAACCTTCTTTCGACTTTCTCGCAACTTTTGATCGGGTGTAGTTGGAGCTTCATTCGGCTCTTCATACCCTTGCTCCACAATGTCCCAAAGCTCTTTAGACTTAAACATTGTCTTCATCTTCAAACTCCATAAATGATAATTTTCACCCTTAAATATGAGAATTAACGGCTACGACGATGAATTTGTACTATTATTTGTCATGGTTTCACTCACTGTGTTTAAAACTTAAATCTTACACCAATCGGAAAAAAAAATCACTAACTCACAACAATTTTTTTTTCTCTCGCGACTCTGATATTTTTTTTTTTGTTTTTGATTTAGGTCTAGGATCAAACCATCGGCTCTGATACCATGTTAAAGCTATTTGTTTAATTAAGGAAGGCAGAGAAATGCAAATTGATCTCATTTCACACACTAATTCACGGAAAATACAAAAAATATATATATATATATATAGGGTTGGGTTCCAATGAGAAATTTCTTATCGTGAGAAATGTGAAAAGAGGTAAATACATCAACTATGACCTAGAGGTACATTGACCACCAATTGTAGGTACATTCACCATACACTATAAATACATTGAGTAAAAATACATTGACTTTATGCCATAGATACATTGACTCTAAATTATAGAAGGATTAAAGAGGAAAAATCAAATTCAATCTTAGCCATTCATTTGTTGATCAAAGGGTTGTGATTGTTTCTTACCGTTCTCACCAAAACTACATTTCTCATATGAGTCTAATTCTATATATAGGCCTAATACTTAAAAATTGGTAACTTAAACTCCTACAAGTAAATAATAGGAACTCATACTCCACTAACGGCTAATGCTATTCTCCACTAACAAAGTACTAACAAACTGACCCACTAACACCCACAATGTAATCTTTGACTAATTCATAATAATCCACTCAACTAGACTCCTAGAGTTCTAAAATTATTCAAATATGAAAACCCACATACAATAACAATTGTAAATAATAATTAACTTTTGAATCAATTTCCCAACATAGAATTGTACGATACCAACAACAACAACAGAGCTTTAGTCCGTCCCAAAATAGTTGTTCGATGCAAGCCCTGACCCAAAATACGAACAACAACACGAACCCGACCTGACCTGTTTGACAAACAGGTCTAATATTGACATACCTCATGAGTCATGACTTGAGCTGGCATGGCACCACTCCAATTGTAATAGTGTGCCTAAATCTGTAATTTTAACCAAATTGATGTCTTAAAAGTCTTTTCCACCAACACACCTCTATCTTTCATTCATTGCGTCAAACGTATCTCAGCCGTTCACGTTTTCTTCATCTTCTTCTATATAAACAAGATCATATTCTTTTCGTCTCCTTTCCTTTGCTTTGTTTCGAAACAAATCTAGGGTTTTCTTGCTCTCGCCTTTTTTCTTCATTCAGGTGCGCCTCACTCTTATCTCGTGCTCAAGTATGTGTTTTCTTGATTGTTTTCTCTTATTAGTTGTTTTATAGTAATTTAATAATTATACTACTTTGTAGCAATTCTATTTCTTTGTTTTTAATTGATTTAATTCTGGGATGAGTACGATTTGTTCGATGTCTTCTTTTTTATCGGGTTTGATTTCTTGTTTCGTTTATTTACTTACAAATTTCGTTTAGGATTTACGGATTAAAGCAGAGATAAGTCATTGAGTTTCTTTTTGATTCGGTGATTTGTAGGTTGAAGCAAATGTAATGGGTTTTTATTTATTTTTCCTATTGTTCTTTTTGTTTTTGCTTTTAATTATATTATATAATGTATATATTGGTTACCTCTTTCGGATTAATTTATAAGGGTTTTTTTTTTAAAAAAGTTTTATGCTTTTGGAAATGATGTGGGAGTTTTAAAATGTATTGAACGATTACTTTATTGGATTTGATCTAGAATTCGCAGGATAGAAAATTAAGGGTGCTTTAAACAGTGTTGATAGAATGGGTTTGATTGACAAAGCTGTTTATACGACTATATGAGTGAATCTTGAATAGTGCTATGTGAATATGTTGGTTGACCCGTCTTATCTTGATGTAGAAAAAATGCCTCGCTATGGTGGTGACCGTGGTGACCGTGATCGTGACCGCCACAGCAGTGGTACACGCCTTTATGTAGGCCGTTTGTCTTCCCGTACTAGGACTCATGACCTGGAAGATCTTTTTAGCCGATATGGAAGGTAATTGAAAAGCTGGTTGCTTTATGACAATTTAATAATTATGCATACACCGAGAGTGATAGGATGATACACCTGCCCTGTTCATGAATGAATTTTATCGCCAACATAATTCAAACTGCTTCTAAATTTTGGACTTTGGCTAATGTCTTCCCCCTCTTTTCTTTTCTTTTTTTCCTTTTTTTTAAGGGACATAAACTTGAGTTATTAACTTTGTACATTGTGTGATAAATTCCCCTATCAGTGGTGGGTGCTCGTTATTAGTCGATGTGAATGGGGGAAATTCTCTTTTTATGACTTGTGCTATGGCAAGTCTCTAGGGGTCTCTTGCAAGAGGTCTTCATTCCTTTTCATTTATTTGTTCTTTTTGTAAGTATAATGTTCGAGAGTGTTGCAATCCTCCATGTGTCAGTGTGGCTTAACTTGAATGTCTTGTTGAAGGTTTCTAGGCTTTTTGCCTAGCCTGGAGGTCTATGGTGGGATGGTTGCCCTTGATGGAATTGGTGGCTAATCTTGCAATGTATAGGGGACTTTGGCGATTCTTTCTATAATTTATTGCGTGTTTTTATGGAATTGGAAAGACTCTCAAAATGGTGTTTAGTTCATCTATGAGGGGCGAGGTATCCACCCTTCGGTAGTTTTGTCCTGATGGCCTTACTGTTTATGGCAACCATTTACGCAGAGTACGTGACGTGGATATGAAGCGCGATTATGCCTTTGTTGTATGTATCTCCTTCTCAATTCACAACCTTTTTTACCTTACTGATGTGCACTTTGTTAATCATATATGATCCTTTTGCATTGGTTTTGTGTAATGCTGATAACAGGAGTTTAGTGATACTCGTGATGCTGAAGATGCAAGATACAGCTTAAATAGTCGAGATGTTGATGGTAGTCGGATTATTGTCGAGTTCGCTAAGGGGGTATGTTGAAATGGTGTCTCCTTGCATGTTCCATGGGTGTTTGACAGTATGTTATAGTGAAATTCACACTTTCCCCTTTGCTACCATCGTTTGAATTGTGAAATTAAGATTTTATGATTCCATTGAAGAATTGTTTGCTACTAATTTCTTATATTTGTTCTGACATCTTTCTTGTGTTGGGCTGCATTTCTTTTGTTGCCTTTACATCGTTAGATTTACCTTTTTTGTTTTACCCAGATGTTTAGCTAAATTACTACTGCCATTAGTTTTTTATTTATTTATTTTGTTTTTTCCATTTGCTTTTTCTGGGGCCCGACATATGACCATTATTATTAACTCTTTGAGGGGTTGGATGATGGCAGATTTTGTGAAGGGGGCACATGTGACTTTTTGTTTGATTTGTATAGTGTTTGTTTCCAAAGTATCAACTTTTTACAATCTTTTTATTACTATGTAATTCAAGGCATCATTCTTCAAAGTCTTGTCTCCCAAAGGCATTTAAGTTATGAATCCACATCATTGGTATTTTTGTCAGCATTCATGATTGTAAAAGTTTGTTGGTCTGTGAACATGCTTATTTCTATGTAGATCTTAGTCATGAGATTGCATGCAATGAACTTGTTGTGCTAATCTGTAATGTTTATTGACAAATGTGAATAAGTTTGTTTGCTGAGTATGTTCTTATTTGTTGTTCAGGGACCTCGAGGTCCAGGTGGTTCACGTGAACTCGGTGGCAGAGGGCCACCTCCTGGATCAGGGAGATGTTTCAATTGTGGAATCGATGGCCACTGGGCGCGAGATTGTAAAGCAGGTGACTGGAAGAACAAATGTTATCGGTGTGGAGAGCGAGGACATATAGAAAGAAATTGTCAAAACAGCCCCAAGAAACTAAGGTCTTAATTCTTAAGTACTTTAATTTGTGCGTAAGTTATTTTATGATGCTAGTACTATACCTATTAAGCTGCCTAGTGCAGTAGTGCTGGTTGATTTTCCAAAAAAACAACTTAAAATATTACCATCATCCCACTACTCTATGCTGATTCTAATCAAGAAACCTTAAATGCGTCCCTAGTAATCATATGTTGACTGTAATTTGAAATTTATCTACCTTCTATATCTACTACTAAAACTCTTACCACTATTTTCCTCCCACTCTTTTTCCCCTTCTAATCCCACAATTCTACTTCTCCCTAATAATATAATTAATACCCTAATAAATAAAGGTTTTCCTTGATATATTTTTAAACTAAATCAGTATTACGAGTAAAACAAAAAGTAATTTTGGTCAAAATCCACCTTATAAAACAATTTTTTGTCAAATTAGTGATTGTGCGTTTTTTTTTTTTTTTTTTTGGGGACAACAACCCAATTCTATATCAGTTGGAATGAATGTATTTAGTTTTATAATGTCATTGTTGGAAGAGATGAAAATTATGAAGTTAGAGTAATTTGGTTGACTAATGTCATTCAAAAGGACTACACAAAAAATTGCAATCAACTAATTAACTTCAAATTCTTGCATATTTTTTTTAAAAAAACTAAATGTAGCTCAAGTTTTATTACTTAATAATATTAGTCAATAAATTAGAGAAGCCATTTTTTTTATATTAGTGTAAAGATAAACCGAGCATTTGGTATTTCCTAGTTTATCTAATAAGTAGGGTTTATGGTTACCATGGATAGCTTTCGCTGGGGTTTGTTTATACCTCCTTTCTGCTCCATCCTCTCTTACACGGTTACACCCACCCCTCTTTCCCCGCGAAATTAAAATCATATGCTAACAGGAAATGCAACTTTAATTGTAAGTATATGCTCTTCTTGATTTGATGATACTTAACGTGAGACATTTGATTGAATTGTATTTTGTTTCTTCTAGTAGACGTGGTCGGAGTTACTCTCGCTCACCATCACCACGCCGACGTTCACCATCCCCTCGTCGAGGCAGAGGTAGAAGCCGTAGCCGCAGCTTCAGCAGGAGCCGAAGCTACAGGTATGCTGTAGTTATTGCAAGTCTATTTTTTCTTTTTTAATTATGTGCATGTCTATTTATTCCAAATATTAGTATTTCACCCAAGTGAGATCCATAAATCTAACGGAAAAGTGTTCAAAACACTCATGATACTAATGGATTCTACTCAATCCTTGCAGTCAATCTAGATCACCCCCCAGAAAAGAGAAAGATGTTGACCATGCTGACAGGTCAAGGAGCCCTCGGCCAAGCAGGAGTCCTAAGAGGCAGAAAGGCTCGCCTGTGACATCAAGGGGCAGGAAGGCCTCCCCATCACCTGACGAAAGGAGCCCAGATGGCAGAGGAAGCCCTGCTGATGGGGAAGAGAGACGGGCAAACGGATCTGATGATGGCGGTAGTCCAAGGTCGAGGAGCAGAAGCCCTGCTAAAGAACCCGAAGGAGAGAGCCCCAGAAATGGAGATGCTCGAAGCCGAAGCCGAAGCCGAAGCCAAAGCCCCTATGAAGAAAATGGTGGAGATCGTAGTGCAAGCCCTGATGCTAAAAATGACAAGAATGGTAGGGAGGATGACAATGATGACTATGAGGCCTCTCCAAGGGGCAGTGAGTGAGTGATTAGAAAATATTAGGTTTTTCTCTTTAAACTTAGTTCACAACTCTGAGCTTGTATACTGCTAGAGTGTCGCATTTGCCTTTAGTTTCTACCGAATTTTCTGTCTTCTTCCCTTCCCCTAATTGTTTTAAGGTATTTCAATATGGAAAATATGAACTCTTTACAAAAACAAAAGATTATTATACATTATTATGTCTGTAGAGGACATCAGTCATCAGTAATCCAGTACAGCTACAGCTATAGTATTCTTAAGAACTTGAGACTAGGAAAAGTGAAGCGAATAACATGTTTAATAATAATATCAATAATGTGTATGAAAAGTTGCGCATTTATTTATTGTGGTCACATCTAGACCTGAATATTGGTCACTGGTAAGGTTGGGTCTAGGGGTGCTTATTGAGCTAGGTAGCTCGCAAGCAGCTCGAGTTCGACTCGGTCAAAGCTCAACTCGAGTTGGCTCGAGCTCGCTCGAAACAGCTCGTGACTCGGTAATTTTACAAAAAAATCAATAATTTTTTACGTGAAATATTTGAAAAACAAAATTAACCTTGATATTTAGTATAATAAATTAATAAACTTTAACAATATATAATTTTCATAAAGAAAATATAATCAATGATTTTCTTTTGAAAAAATTAAGGTTCAAGAGGACTAAAACATTAAACGAGCAACTCGTGATCGGCTCGGCTCGAAACCTAATTAGCACGAGTCGAGCAACCCCCAGCTCGCGATTGACTCGCTCGATAAGCACCCAAATAAATAAAATTTAAGGTAGTCAAAACTAAAACTATTCTACACTACTATAAATGCAATCATTTGTCTAAAGCTATAAATTGTATTTCCAATGGGTTACTATGTCTAATAACCAAGCGTACAAGACTAATTACATATAATGGTAATGTAGTAAAATTGTTTATGAAGCACCAAGCTCAATGTGTTAGTACCAGCGCTCCATACCTTGCCTCATTTGTTGATAGCAATGTGTTTATTGACAACATGAAATACAAAGCATAACCACCTAAAGTAGCCAAACACTGTTGCGCTAAAAGCCAGGCAGTCAAGCTTCACTATCAAACTCTTATAAAATCAATAGTCACAATATAACATTGAAAACACAAGTTTTGCATATAAATTGTGTAGTCGTGTAGCAATAGCGTTGCTAAAGGGCGCCCTATATAGGATGAGACTGGTCCAACAAAGCATAATAATGGTCAATAAAATGTTTACAGAGCAAGTGTTTTATGATCCACCATATTCCTAAGACATCAACTACAAATCTACCATTTTCTGACCACCATATGCATTGTAAAAAAAAAAAACAGCAGCCATTAACCACAGAGGACGACTAGCTTCATTTCTTTTCAGCAACATTACTCTCGAGTTCCCTTCTAAGTTGCAGTGAGAAGTCATCATTGACATCATCATCATCCCAATCGTCTTCCCATTGTTGAGTCACCTCCTTACCTTCTTCCTTGTTGTCCCACTCTGTAATTTAATACATAAGAAAAAAAAAAAGTGAAACAAGGATTAGTGTATTTTCCACATTAAGATTTGAGGGCAAATATTAATCATTGACTGTTTTGTCAGCACCCGTACAAATTCAGTTATGCAGACGTGTCAAATCTATGTTAAAACTGCAAAGACAATATTGATTACCTCATGTCAAAAGGTCAAATGAACAGAAATGAACTGTAAATACAAGGTACAACAAACTATACATCCCAATATCCCATTCCTGTCAAAAGGTCAAATGTACATACATACTCTTCTGCTTACTGAGATCGACTGGCTGGTCTATTAGTAGTCTAGCCGAAAACGAGAAAAGGAAAAAAGAATTACCCTAACCGACACACTAGCATATTTGCATTTATTCCCAAGTTCATATCAAATATAAGTAAACAAACGATTTCCACCACTTACCAAACTTTTAATTTCCTGAGTTTCATCCACCAAACACCTCACAAATAACATTCTTATCAGGTTGAGGGATCACAGTCCCGTCAACATTAGAGAATGCCACTGATTTTTATTTTTTTATTTAAAAAAAAGGGCCTTTTCTATGTAGAGCTCATGTTTCGAAATTTCCTACATGGTCTCCTATTTCAAAAAAAAATGATTCAAGGAATCCCGACAGATTAAAATATTAAACAATTATCTTCATGCTTAACATTAAGTTTGCTCAAACTTTTTAAATTGTCAATTGTTGTAAAAGCAACCCTGGGAAATGCTCCTTGAGAAAATCCTCAGGAAAACAACAAAGATCAAAGTATTAGTCCCGATAAATGGAGTTTGATGCAAAAATTATTCAACTCCATGCATATATTCCACCAAAATTCTCATCCCCCACTTCCTTCGAGTGTTAAATGTTTCTCTAAATCTAGATTCATCATATCCTTTTTAAGCACTTGCATAGTAGCATCCAAATCATATTAGGTATCCCCAGACCTTTTCTTAAATGATAGGCTTACTAAAACAAAACAAGAATACTAAACACAACATGTTGCAATAAGATGAAACTTTGATAATATGAGTTGTGATTTTGTGAAGGTATAAATGTATAATAGGGGAAATTGTTTTTAAAACGCCATAGGAAATTTAACAGAAATGAGCCTAAGGCTGATAGCAGAAGAATGGGCATTCTTTGATTCTTTTCTAGTCAACATTGGTGTCAATCATAATGTTTGGCGCATGCTATTTCTTTGCCATTTCCTTTTATGATTTTTTTTACAATGCTAGCTACTTTCAAAAGACAGTATCTTCTGCAGGATAGTTGAATACAATGGGAAAGAAGCAGATAACACCAGCCTTGTGGTGATTAGTACATTTTCTATTAAACCTACATAGTCAAAGTTTAATTTGGAAGTTACCTAATCATTTATTTCTGTAATCTGTATCCATCTTGGATACATTAGGAATTGTTGAGCCTAATTCAATTGATTCAGCCATTAGTTACCAGGTTGTACACTTGTGCCTCTATTGAAGTTGAGATTTAGTTTCCTTCTCATTCATAGTCGACTTGGATGACCATGATGCTTTTTTTGGTAATGGACTGGCTGAGTTTACCTAAGTTGGACAAGAAAATATACGGGTACGGGTACGGGTACGGGTACTTAATATTACAACATTGGGAGATCAAAAGTTCTTCACTTACTCAATTGATCTCCCAATGTTAATAATGATGTTCTAATTTAATGATACAGGGTATTTGAAGAAATAGAAAACAATAAATTGAGGTCTTTCACTTGAAATGAATAATATTTATATTTTTTTCTTCTCTCCTTGCCTCTGCCAGTCTACCCTCAAAGTGGCCAAGGCTTGTCACCTTGCGCCTCTATAAAGGCATCATAAGGCGAGTGCCTCCTCACACTTATTGGTTGCACTACATTTAACCAAGCTAGGCTTGCGCCTTGACTTGCCTTGAGTCCACACACGCGGCCACGCGGGCTATGTCGCACTTTTAAAAACTAAGCATTAGGTTATGTGTTTCGTCTTGGAGTGTTATAAATAAAATATAAATATATATGGCAATATAAGATTACGAGTGTTTATAAGATAAGACAGTTTGTGAGCTATTCGAGTTCAACTGGACCAAAACTCGCCTCGAGTGTGTTGTGTGTATGGCTCTCAATTCAAGATGAAGATGGCTTGAGCTATGCAACTTGGACCTCAACTAAAAAACTAGCAAAAAGCTAAAAGAATCCAATATTGAGTACTATTGAAACCAAATTTCTACATGCAAATTATTAATTTGTTAAAAATGACTCATATTGGTCAAAGAAATGTCAAAAACTTGACTCGGATGCTTAGTTTTAAAGGGCGCGAGGAACATTGAGGCGCAAAGGCGCCCAGGAGCCTAGGCGCAATGCAAAGTTGCACGCCTTTTGGATATGAGGCGTAGTGGCGCACTTTAAGTGCTATAAAACATAACAATTAATTCTAGACCTTATTTTATACTCAACGTAACATTAATATATATATATATATATATATATATATATATATATACTACCTCTATTAATTTTTATGTGCAACAATTTTGCACATATCATGCCACTCTTGCTTGTATTTAAATTATATTACTTAAAAAATTAACGAAAGTAGTATTATAAATGCATAATAGACAAAAAGGAGTAATCATATGTTACTAGAATACTACTAAATGTTAAAAGTTCATGGTAAAAACTAAAACAATATAAAAATATATAGTATACAAAAATAACTCTTTTAAAACTGAAATATTGACCAAACAATTAAAAAATATAGAAAATAAAATCAGCAGTCGGTCTTCTACTGCAGAAGCCAGAACCGAAAGGTAAAAAAAAGAGTAGTGTTGTAGCCTTGTAACCTTGAACAGAAAGACGGTAAAAACATAGAAAAAAGAAGAGAGAGAAGAAGGGTCGAAGAAGAGGAGAAAGAGGAAGAAAAAGAAAAGCAAAGAAGAGGAGAAAGATGAACAGTTGCAAGCAGATTCGAAGGCTTAAGCAAAGAACTGTTGAGAGCATATTCGGATCAAATATTTAAAAATCGGATTTTCAGATTTTCAGATAGATTTGCTCTGCCCTATAATGTTGTTTTGTACTTAAGCAAAGAAAACGATCTATGGTGGAGCCAACAAAAAAATAACCTGATCAAAAATAATGATTTTCGGTGGATAGACTTAACGGAGGCACTAAGAGCTATGTTTTACCCGCCGTAGTTAAGGAAACAAAAATACATGGAGTTCACCAACCTTAGGATGTGAAAAATGAGTATTAGTGAGTAATATAACAAACTCATCGAGTTAATGAGGCTTTAAGGGCCCAAGATTTGAGCAAGGGTGACCTTGAACCTTCAAAGGGGAGTTGGAGGAGGTACATTTGAAACCTAAGATGAGGTGTAATGAAAAGTAGCCCATTTATATAGGATTAAGTGGAGATATATTGGAAGTTCTAGAGGGTAGAAAAGGAAGAATTCTATGTGGGGTGAGAAGAAACATAAACCCAATGGGAACTTTAATGGAAAGAGGGAGAACTGAAGGAACAAAGGAAAATTTCCATTACCAAACCCCAATACTTGGGAAAATGAAAAATTATTTAATAAAGGAGTTTGGGAAAAGATTTTCAAAAGTACATTTCTTTATACTCAATTTTTATGAAAGTTGGTTTATGAAAAAGTTATTAGAAATAATTTACAAGCTAAATTAATATGTAATCCCACTATGCGGATTTGGTTGATAAGACCATAAACTTTGTATGATCTAGTCTTTCCTCAAGCATAGCTTTTCTACTTAACGACAAGTCGACACTAACTTGGGAGTGTGCACACTTAGGAGAGGAAATTGGGATATAGGTAAATTATTTTTCGATATTTGATTATTTATATTGATATTCATGATTTGGAATCTTTTTTAAAGGATTATTTGGAAGGAATTATTTTTGGTTGAATAAATGTTGTCATACAATATGAATTGAGTATCTGAAAGCATGTTTGCTATATACTCCGTAAAATTTACTTTGACTTATCTTGCACTAACAAGTGGCGGTAATACGCCCAAATATACTTTTACGATAATTTATCAAGCGGTAATACTCCGTGAAATATATTTAGTATGAGTTAGTAAAATATGTTAATGTTAATTTATTGTTTTTCATATAGCCTTATGTTATCAAGTGGCGGTAATATGCCCAAATCTACTTTTATGTTATGTTTGGTACAAGTATTTCATTTGAAATGATGGATTTGGGCCAAATTACATGTTTGGCAAGTAAAAAATTTGGAATTGAATTTGGCCCAATTCTCAACCCAAATACTTAACAAGCAAATGTTGTGCATTTCAAATACTTAACAAAACTATGTCATTTCAAATTCTAAAAACAACCCAAACAAATAATTGTCATTTGAATTATAACATTTCAATTTCAGAAATTGAATTCATCAATTTAAAATGAATTCCACATATTCAAACACTACTGTAAGGTAATGTATACAAGTATTTCCGTAGGGAAAGATTTGGGGTTTTACAAAATTGGTAAATTTGTAAAAGGTTGTATTGGTAAATTTGATAATTATTTCCAAAATATTTCCAACACTGCTCAAGCATATTCTTTTGGACCAAATTTATCTGAAGTCCAAACGAACAGAAGCTCAAACAAGTAGAATAAAATTGTTTTTATGAATTCTAAACCTCAATTCCATTCCTCACTCCACCTTCTAACCCCAAACTTC
The DNA here is from genome assembly GCA_951394345.1 of Salicornia ramosissima. NCBI lineage: Eukaryota > Viridiplantae > Streptophyta > Magnoliopsida > Caryophyllales > Amaranthaceae > Salicornia > Salicornia ramosissima. The sequence continues at coordinate 14,477,779 of OX596239.1, forward strand.
CTATTCATTCCGATGTACTAAAGTAACCAAACGCCCCAGGAGAACAAATCAAGAGTATATAAAGTGGATCCCTGATGTTACTGGAATGTGCCCACAATCAACTATATCATCTGAATCTCAGATTCTACTGCACAACTAAGTTGCAAGATCACAGGATGGTTTCGTGGATTTAGTCTCTGAAAGTCTGAAACCACTACTGCATTTAGGGAAATGTGAGCCAGCTTAAGACGGCCTTAATGATGGAGTTAGATAACTAGATGAGAATTTGAAATAATTGTTATCTAAAATATTATATTGTGATTAAAGAGATAACTATAAACCCTAATAATCTAATATTCAAGAACACCAAAAAATAAAAACAATATAAGCTAGAATTCAGAATTAAAAAGGGTAGTTGGTTATGAAATTGTTACCAAGATCAATTTCGAATTCCTCAAACTCATCATCGTCTTCAAACAGATCCATTTTAGCTTCTTCAGAAACTTGTTTAGCCTCGTTTGTCGCCATTGCTTGTTGATTTGTAATCTCAATTCACTGAACGAAACCCTAAAACATCGACTTGGTATCAAGATACGATTTATGGAGACGTGATTGGGATTTTAAAAATTAAATGAGAAAGAAACAGCAAGAATTAATCAATGAAGAAAAAATAAAAATACTGACCTGACAAAATCAAGTAGAGAATTAGATTTCGTAAGGAGGTCTCACAGTGATTTGTAAATAAGTTGAAGAGTGATAGGACAACGGTGCTAAATCTAACTCATTTGCTAAATACCGCCCGAATTTACTTAATACCGCCCGTATTTTAACCTTAACTTCCTAAAATACCCTTACTTATATTTATATACCCTTACTTATATTTATATAATCCAAACTAACTCTCATCCCCTCCCTTCACCCTCACCCACTACTAACCCCTATTATTTTTTTTTTTCCTTTAATTTTTAAAAAATCTTACCTTTTAAATATCCTATTTATAATTTATAAAAAAAAAAAAATGACATGCCTCATGTTTCACATGTATGGTGGACCACTTCCCCCCCTTCTTCCACTTGTCAAAATGGTGTGGTTGGTTTTTTTTTATTTTTTTATTTTTAAAAAAAAAACCTCACTCATAGTAACACCATTCATTATAAAAAAAACTACTTCAACCTTCATTATTTCACCTCTTACATAAAAAAAATTACAAAGAAGTTCACCTAAAAATATATAAGATTTACTATGTTTAATTTATAATTTTTATTTAGAACCAAAATGTCGGATGACAACAATGATTACGTGAATGCCGGAGAGGTAAATTTATTAATGTTAATTTTTTTTACTTGTTAATTATGTTTTTTTAGCTTAGTAAATAATTATGTTTATAAATTTTTATGTTAATCATTTTTTGCCCATGTTTAATTACTTTGAATTATTCTTTACGAATTTTTTCTTACATAAACAAAATTTCCATATTTGCTTGAATTATTCAATGCATTAAGTTAATTTTTTTTTAAAGAATTGATTCACGTATTAAGTTAAATTTTTGTTCATGTAAGAAAAAACAAAATATATCGTTGTTGCAAAATAGAAGTAATGTGTTTTGAAACGTGTCCAGAACACGTTACCACCATTGGCAGTAACGTGTTCTGGACACGTTACTCCATTGGAAGTAACGTGTCCAGAACACGTTACCCCAATGGTAGTAACGTGTTCTGGACACGTTACTCCATTGGAAGTAACGTGTCCAGAACACGTTACCCCAATGGTAGTAACGTGTTCCGGACACGTTACTCCATTGGTAGTAACGTGTTCCGGACACGTTACTCCATTGGTAGTAACGTGTTCTGGACACGTTACTCCATTGGAATTAACGTGTCCAGAACACGTTACCCCAATGGTAGTAACGTGTTCTGAACACGTTACTCCATTGGTAGTAACGTGTTCTGAACACGTTACTCCATTGGTAGTAACGTGTTCTGAACACGTTACTCCATTGGTAGTAACGTGTTCTGAACACGTTACTACCAATGGAGGAACGTGTTCTGGACACGTTACCACCAATGGTAGTAACGTATTTAGGGTTTGTTGTTGTCATGTGGGCAACGCGATAAGGGCACGTTCGTTTGCATGGTTTTTTGCTTTTAAAAATACTAATTAACGTATTTAATGAAATTATTCAGGACAATAACGACGGAGATGGCGTGGACTACAGTCAAAGTTTTGCCACCGATCAGACGTTTTCCAGTCATCACGAGGCACGTGATTGGGCGAAACCGATAGCTCATGGGATTGGTTTTGAAATTGTCATTTCCAAAATCAATTATACCTCGGTATCTCGCATGGTAACCTACCTACGCTGTAACAAGGGAGAGCGGTACCGAGGGGAAAACAGAAATATGAGAAACGCCCAAAGGAAAAAAACGTCCACAAAAGCTTGTGGATGCCCGTTCCATATCAAAGTGATTGGCAATCCGCAAACCGGATTGTGGTATATTGAGCCCCAACCGGGTGTATCCGGCACACATAACCATCGCTTCATTGAGTACCCGGAGGGACACCGTCAGGTCAGTGGGTTGAGCCCTGCAGCAAAGCAACACGTGCGTGAGCTTAGGGAATCTCAGTGCAAGCCGTCGAAGATTAAATTATCTTTGACACAAAAGTTTCCTGACGAAAAACCTACAATCAGGCATGTGTATAACGAAATCAGCAAGCAAAAGATGGATGATGCAGATGGGCGGAATGTTATGGAACAATTTATCCATCTTGCGGAAGAGTTGAACTACCACATTCACACTAATCAAGAGAGAAATCAATGCACTCACGTGTTTATGGCTCATCCGATGTCGATCACCTTATTGCGCACTTATCCATGGGTGATAGGAATGGACTCCACATATAAGACCAACAGGTATGGAATGCCGTTATTCGAGATGATTGGGATGACGCCGACCAATCATAACTTTTTGATTGGGATGGCTTTGATGAGGGATGAGACGATGAGGAGTTATCGATGGGTGTTACAAATTCTCAATGACATTATTGGGCTACGTGCGCGTCCGGCTGTAATTTTTACAGACCGAGAGATGGGATTGTTACGCCCAATTCAGGAAATATTTCCTGGCACCCATCATTTGTTGTGCACGTGGCACATCAACAGGGATGTGGAGGCGAGAGTTGGGAAGATAACAGGCGACAAAAGCTTGGGAGACCGGTTTAGGCATGGTGCTTGGGCCCGGGTGATGTACGCGTCAACAGAGGCAGAATATGATGCACAGCTGGATCGGATGAGAGATGGTTGGGCAAGATTTAGAGGAGTCATTGAATATGTAGAAAACACTTGGCTTCCGCATAAAGAGAAATTTGTCGCTGCTTGGGCTAACAATGTCCTTCATTTGGGTAACAAGACAACTTGTCGGGTGGAGAGTGCCCATTCAGTGCTAAAAGGTTGGCTTGACACCTCTACCAACTCAATTGAAAATCTGTTTACGCGAGCAAATGCAATGGTTGAGCAGCAGCATGATAAAATTAAGTATCATCTCGAAACATCAATGAACAGACAGGGCGCCAGGTTTAGGAATAAGTTGTTGTTCAGCATGCTTGTCAGTCGTGTTAGCTCCCACTGCATGGATCTACTGCTTGAAGAGCATACTCGGATGAGGGAGTTAGCCGACGAGGTCCATGATCGTTGTGGTTGTGTGTTGCGATCCACCTGTGGGATCCCGTGTGCATGTGAGATTGCAGCGTTAGTACAACAACGCACAGGTATACATTTGAGAGAGATCCACGACTTTTGGAAAACACTAACTATTGGTCAAGGCAATGACATCCCGGAGTTTGCCAATGACGACGAGGAAGAAGCCGACCACCTGTCTTCGTTGTTCGAAGAAGTTAGACGGAGAGGTTCTGACTATGTGAGGCGTGCAACCCGAGTTATGCATGAAAATATCTTTCAAGATACAGACTCGCTGGAAGAGCCAGAGACCAACACCAATGTTAGGGGCAGGCCTCCGTACCAGGTGATTTTCCAATTTTTTTTTTTTTGTTGGAAGTAGGTCAATTTAATTAGAGTTGATTTTGTTAACTATATTGAAAAATTAGGTCAATTTAATTAATAATTGAAAAATATTAATTAAGTCGAACGTAATATGTGTTTTTGAAGAGCTCGTCTACTCGACGAGATCGGAGTTTCTTTGAGCATGCTTCGACAAGCCATGGGCGTCGTTCGAGAAACACGGGCTCTTCTGTGGGAGAAAACTCAGGATCCCATGCCGAAGGTAATGATCATATTTTATTTGAATTTAGTTATTAAGTAGTCGATGCAATTATTTGCTAAATATGTTTTATTATTGTAGGTGGTAGCGGTCACATAACAAGGGAACGATTTCCTTACTATGACAGCGTTCCCCATTTGATATTGCCGTTTATGGAGGGGTGGATTGATGTAAGAGCAGACGGAAATTGTGGGTTTCGTTGTGTGGCTGATGCTTTTCACGGTGGACAGGACAACTATCTTATGGCTAGAAGAATCATCGCAAATGAACTTGGGGCAAACATTGCTGATTACGCAGCTATTTATGGAGGGCAGCAGCACGTCATTGAAGCCGTGACACGTATCTCTTGGGAAGGTGGCAGATGCGATGCTAACCATTGGATGGAAGTCGTTTTCGACTTATTTCCGATTGCAAATCTATATCATTGCGCCATCATGTTGTACTCGTATGGGAATGACCGATCGATTGGACAATGTTGTACAGTATTGCCGACGAGAGTCCCGCAACTCATCACGGCTCCTACGAGTGAACTTCATATTGCCTACATGCAAAATTATGCGCACTACATACGATTACATGTCAGTCATGATTCCCCGATTCCGCCCGTTGCAAACTATTGGAACTTTGTGCATACACAAACCGTCGAAGGATGGGATGCATTATACACCAGGAGAGTAGCACAATGGATGAGACTTGCTCAGAATTTGTAACTATTATATGAATATATTTAATGCTGTAACTGTTATATGTTTAATGTTGTAATTATTATATGAATATATTTGTAATTAGGTCAATTTGTTCATGTGTTTAATGTTGTAACTATTATATGAATATATTTAATGCTATTACCTTGGATAAAACTCAATAAAAGGCAAAGACGAGATCTAATCAGAATACAAATACAAAATATGAAGCGTAGGACGTAAATTAAACCCCATTTGTTTACATACAAATATCAAAAAATATAGAAACAACAAAAAATATACAAACAACAAAAAATAAAAATTACAAAAAAAATATACAAACGCATAATTTACAAATGAACATTAATAAATAAATAATAAAAAATGAAAACTACTGGCGATGATGGCCCCAACTTGGTGGACGCTGTCTCGGTGCACGTCGTCGGATGCCAACGCGTGTCTCGTAGTCATCAAAGTCTTTTCTCAGTCTAATGAGACCCAACCTCAGTCTATCCATGTGTTCTGGAAGCTCATCAATGAAAGGATCCCACAGCACTTCCGAATTTTCTAACATGGAGGACATCCACTGTAAAAAAGGAAAAAAGGAAATTGTTAGCTTACGTATAAATTGTATAGGTGCATAGCCTCAAAAAGTAAATATGGTGTGTCAAATTACTTACATGCTCAGGTACAGTCATGTCCGGTCCCGTGTTCGGGATCAGATCGTTGTCGTTCACGATGTATGGGTGTGAATACGTCTCGAACCACGTGTCATACCCGTCCAGCGTCGCGTTTGTGAACTCCGAACATGCTAAGGCACAGGGATGAAGAGTGTTAGCAATGGGGAAAGTGTCCCAACTGTCCTTAACCGAGGTAGGCGGCCACTGGACATAGTAGTGTCTCGGATCCTCCGGCCGATACGCCGAGATAGGTGTAGGGATGCGAGGGGGAATACCCTGCATGAAGCCGAGCTGCCGAAGACATCTGTATGGCATGTAGGGCTCAATGATGGACTGGTGCTGGATGAACCCAGTGAACAAAGTCCGAGGACAACGGGTGCTGATGTCATCCCCGAACGGTAACCAACACACCTGTTGAGTGCAAAAAACATTCAGTTTAATAACAACGAGGCAATTAGGAAAAAGTAAAGAAACATTAATTAAAATATTACCTGGTCAGCAGTCATGTTTTCAATCCTGTTACGAATGGCGATGAGGCGGGCGGGGTTGTTCGGCTCCAAACGAACATCCCACTGAGAACAACTAGGATCCCCGATACGACGAGGAAGACGTCCTCGGTTAGGCCTAAAAGCTGGGAAGTACTCATAAATCCACGCCTGTAACAACGTTAGACACCCGGCCAACTGCTTGCATCGCCGTCGGCTGCCTTGGCCAAGCTGGCGATACAAGTACGCTAATGTCGCAGATCCCCAAGAGTACCTCCCAACAGAATCCTCATCCATAAGCTCTGTGATAAGGCCGGGACTGAGCCGACTACCACTCTTATCCACAAAGAGCGTGGATCCAAGAGTGAGCAACATCCACCCTATGGCTCGTGTCGAAGCAACCCGTCCCTCTGCAGCTCGACACAGGTTGAAGATGCACTCCGTATAGACACCTCCATTCTTGAACTGCCCGTCCCTTTTCATGGCTTCTTGTGGCACACCGAGGATCTCGGCCACGTCATGTATAGGTGCATAGCCCTGGCCGAGGCTATGAAATCGCATGCTCACACCATCGACAAGTTGACCCTCAGCAGGCAGGCCCATAATAAACTCGACATCATGGAGAAAGATAGACATCTCCCCCCACGGCATGTGGAAGCTGTTCGTGTCCGGCTGCCACCTCTCGACGAATGCCGACACTAGCGGACCGTCGATATGTGTGTAACATAGCCTGGGCAAGTCAAGCAACCCACTTGCAGATACAATCCGACCAACATCCACCTGCTCTCTGGTTCGAACCACTTGTTGTCTGGTTGGATCCACCTGCTCACGAAACTCATCCGCCCACTCAATCAACATCGAACATGCCTGATGTCGAGTGCGAACGTCCAACACGCCCCTATCATCACCATCCCATATATGTCGGGCAATGTGAGCTGCGTAGCTCGGGATGACGGAACCATCTGTCGGACCCCCAGGCATAGCCTCCTTAACCACCCAAGAATCGTCTGTCTTCCTCTTCGGTTGTCCGCGAGTAGAAGAAGACGACCCCTTAGACCGAACAAATCGCCCGCCCTTGCCCTTGCGGACATTACGCACCCCGTGTACCTCCTCATCCCCGTCACCCTCCTCCTCGGTAGACGAATGATCATCGGGAATGAACTCATCGTCGAAGTGATCTGGCCCTGATTGTAACGTTGCCTCAAGCTCATACGCCTCTAACTCAGACTCGTCCACATTCGAACCCCCGACCCTATCAGTTGAACGTCCTTCCTGAGTAGACGCATTATGGACCTGACATGGAGACGCTTTGCCCGCCCTCCTCCTAGCAGAGGCCAGGATGCGTCGTGTGTTAGGGTGCCGTGGGGAAGAGTCGTCCTCAGCACGCTAAGTGTAATTGAAAAATCAGTTCAACTAATTAATTACATTTACAATCATTTTTAAATCAACTAATTTATAATATATAAAAAATCAAATAATTATCGTAATCGTCAATATTTTCTAATTAACAACAATTACACAAATTTATTATAATTACTAATAATTTTTAATTAAAACTAATTACACTAATATTTTTGTGTATAATTTCGAATATTTATAATTTAAAATTGTAAATAATTACCATTTAACAATAATTAAGCCAATCTATAGCAATTACACCAATTTATATTAATTCGTACATAAATCATTATATAATTTAAAAAATCAATTAATTAACATAAATTCCTAATTAATACTAAATAATAATTGTCAAAATATTCCCCTAAATTCCTAATTAAAAATAAATAATAATTATCAAAATAAATTCAAAATTATAATTAGATCTAAATTTTTTTTAAAAAAAAAGAAAAATTAGAAATTACACCAAAAAAAATCATAAATTCCCCCAAAAAAATCAGAAAAAAAATGAAAATTCCAAAAAAAAAAACCTGAATTTTTTACGAATTTTTCTGGAATTAAAAAAATTTCCAAAAAAATCAGATTTTTTGGGAATATTTTTGGAATTAAAAAATGAGAAATACATTCAAAAATTAAAAAAACAAAAATAAATTCAAAATTCCAACAAAAATCATAAAAATTCAGAAATTCACCCAAAAAAATCACAAAAAATTGGAAAAAAATTGAAATTTCCAAAAAAAATCAAATTAAACACAACAAAATTGAAAAAATTCCCCTAAATTTAACATTAGTTCATCAAATTCCCAAAAAAGACATGAAAAATCAGAAAATAAAAAAAAAAACTGAAAAAAATCCAAAAATAAAAAAAATGAAAAAATCAGAAAACAAAAAAAAAATGAAAAAATCAGAAACCCTAAAATGACATCTCCAAAATTTCATCTCCAATTGACATATATCAACACAAAAATTGCTAAATTCACATCTCCAAATTCATCTCCAATTCACAGCAAAAACAAAAAAAAGAAAAATCAGCAAAAAATCCAAAATTCAAAGGAGATCTAAAATTACCTTCGAAGCGCCGGCGACCTCCTTCCCTGGACGTTTTCGAGGAGGCATTGCTCGTGGTTGCTGGTCGTCGCTGCTGCTATCGGTTGTTGGTCGTCGCTGCTGCTAGCGGTTGTTGCTCGTCGGTTGCTGGTCGGTGCTGCTGGTGGTTGCTAGTGCTGGTCGTCGCCTGGTGTTGCTGATTTTCGAAGGGGTGGGGTGCTGCTGCTGGTTGCTGGTGGTTGCTGCTGGTGTTGCTGATTTTCGAAAGGGACGAAGAAGAAAATGGAGGAGAGGGTGAAAGAAACACAGGTTTTTCAATTTTTTTTTCAGAAAAAAATAAGGATAGGAGGGTTTAATTAGGGTAAGGGTAGTATAGGAAGTTTAGGTGAAAATACGGGCGGTATTGAGTAATTTCGGGCGGTATTTAGTAATACCCAAATCTAAACCCTTTACTAAGGGCATTATAAACTAGGGAAATGTCCAGTTCAGAAAATAATGTATCTCAAAATATATTTTAAAACAAGTATCTTAAAATATATTTAAACTCTGTCAATTCACCAAATCTCGAAATATATTATTTTCTAAAGTTAATTAATTTATATTTTGAATATTTTTTTAGCATAACTCGTATCTTGAACGGGGTCAAAAACTACTATATTGTCATAGGTTGAACTTCATAAAAATTAAAGAAGGAAGGTGAAGGGGTGTCAAAACAATCAACTGCACAGGGGATATAAAGAGATAAATTGTCACTATTTGAAATAAAAAAGAGGATCAACTGCATAGGGGAATGGAAAAGACAAATTCTCACTATTTGAATTAAAAAAGAGGAAATTGAAATGTTGAGTAAATTGATTGTAGATGATATTAAACAATTTTTTTCAAAAAAAAAAAAAAAAAAACATAGATGATAAGGAGGAGTGACCAATGGTGGACATGTGGCAGCTAAAACCTCATATTTTAAATATTTAAGTTTAGATTTAGATAACGAAGAGAAGAACCACTGAAGTTAAGGGGGAAAGTGGAAATTAAACGTTAATCGTTCTAATAAATGTTTGATTTAATTAAAATTGAGGAAAAATTGCTAAAAATATTCTCATGTTTGGGTCATCTTCTCGAATTATTCCCAACTTAGATTAATCCATGAATAATCTCAAGTTTCAGGGTCATCTTCTCTAATTGGTCGAAACAACTTGAAACTTGCTGAAGAGGTAAAAAAACGCAATGGGCCCACATATTTTGTTTTAATTAATTAGGATTATAAATAAGTAAGACTAATTTTGTTTTAATTATAATTAATTGAAAATTTTGTTAAAAACCACTTTATAAACTTTTTTTTTTATCAAAAACCACCTTTAAATTTTATTTTTATTTTTTTGTAAGAAGTCATCTTATTTTAATTTTTTTTGTCAAGAACCACCTTTAGCCTAATTCGGTGTTTAAATCGAACCTCTCTCCACCATTTCGGCTAACCCCCTTCGTACCTCCCCAAGCCGTCTCCGTCCCTTTTCCTCCCCTGAACCACCACGCCAAAAACAACCCAAAATCAAAACCCGAAATTCAACCAAAGGTAGTTCATCGCAAAAAAAAATTCAAAAAAGGTGGCTTCTTACAAAAAAAAAAATTAAGGTGTTTTTTGACACAAAAAAATAAATTATAAGTTGGTTTCTAACAAAATTTTCTAATTATTTTTATTTCTCATATCTTTTCTTCAAACCCACCACTACCACCACCCTCACCGCAACCAACCACTGCCACCACCGGAAACCCCCCCAACTGCCACCACCTAGGGTCGTTCCTGAGATTTTAGAGGCCCGGGGCGAAATAACAAATATGGGCCCCATAAGGTAGATTAGAAGAAAAATGCATGCATTAGATTGAATGAGAGTTTCTTTCTTGCTAACTACTTCCTTTGTTTTTTTAGATGCAACATCTTTTTTTCCACGCATATCAAGGAAGTGATTGAAGGGTGTAATATAAATGAGCAAATTAAGTAACAAAAATTTAAGACATGTCATATGTGATATCATATTTTCTTGAATTAAAATTTCGCCGAAAGATTTAGTCATTTATATCGCTAAATCGCTCTCTTGATACGCGTGAATAAAGTGTTGCAACTAAAAAAACGGAGGAAGTATATATTTATCTTGTCAAAAAATCATGATGCACAAATAACATAAGTCTAGTAATAAAATAATTCAATTAATTGAAATCATTTAGAAAAATAAGCTCCTATAAAAAATATATACATGACCGTCTTTAGAAATTAGGTTGTTATACTTTAGAAAATGGTCGGGGAGTTAATGAAAATGTCTTATCTAATTTAGGGGGCTTCTTATATTTATCAAAATTTACATCAAAAGTAGTCAGCTAAAATAATAAGCGTTTATTAAAATAAAAATGCAAAATTTTTAGGCAAAATAGATAAATAAAACATAAAACAATAACTACTATTTAATAAAACATCTAGTATAAGACTAGTTTATCGGTCCAAGAATTGTTTCGAGTTTTACTTTTCAAAGTTGATATGCATTTATGTGATTATTTCTTACCCTTGTGAAAAAATTTACCGCAAAATCCAACCTTTAATTTACTTAAGAAATGAGTGGAATATATAATGTTATGTACAAATTTAAAGTAATAAACAAAGTTGGTTAAGACAGTACATGTATGACCTTAAATTGTAAGAGATATATAATAGTTTGAATCTTGTTCGCAGCCTAACTTATCTTGATAATAAAATAGTGTAACAATGCTTACATGGCACATATGCTTTATAGGCTTCCACGTGGACAAACTTATGTGGAGAAATATATAAGGTGCCAAGAGCGGCTTTAATATTTTGTATAAAAAAGTTTGAAAGTATGTGTCAAAAGATAAAATAATATTACTCGAAATAAGAGATCAATGCTACTCTTCAGTGATATTTAATATTTTATATTTATGACTAAGGGTGCGTTCTCTTCCTCTTATTTTTATGATTTGATCTGATAAGATAAGATCTGAAAATATATGAGAATTTGAACTTATACTATGAGATCTGATATAAATTGAAGAGAACACATCCTAAATATGTTATATACTTATATATGTGTAATATACACAAACTAGCATAGCACTCGTGCCATGCACGGCTTAGAAAGCTTAATATTAACTTTGTAAATAGTAATGTAAGGATTTGTATAATTCATTTCCTGATATAGTGACTTTAACATCATATTAAAATTTTAACTTTATATATAGCAACCCATATTAATTTAATTAATATTCTCGTAGGTTTTTTTAATTAAAAAAACCCATACAAAACAATGAGTAATCTTTATACGAAATCTTGACTAACCCCCATACAGAACATTAAGTAACCATTACCCTAACACTCGATAATTCATATATATAGTACATATATAATAAATTTTTTTGTAATTTTTTTTGATTTTCTAATTATTATAATACTAAAAAAAATTGATAAGTTATTATAGAGATTCTTCAAATTATATAAAAAGTCATGTTATGCATGTCAAAATAATAAATCAATAATGATACTCATTTCCCCCAAAAAAAGTAATTAAATTTTTATCAAGATCAATGCATAAAAAAGAAATAAAAGATTATTAATTTAATTCTTCAAATTATTGTAATATATGGATAAGAATAAAAAAAAATTGTGGCAGAAGTCAACGAAATCAACAACAAAAAATATTTTATAAGGTGATACATTATATTTAATTTAAAATGGTTAAATTTAAGGTAACATGATGTATGGACAAACTTTGGAGTGAATTTAAACAATTTTAGAAAAACATTTAACTCGCAATTATCGTTATCAAACGTTAGCTAGTTATTAGGTTTTAATGGATAGTTTTAATAAAAGAGAATAAAATTACTTTTATATGTTATGAGTATTTTTTTGAAATTAATATCTTATTAAAAGAAAATTTCACGGATTAAAAATCTAAAACATGAAGTATTAGATTATAATAGTTTTTTTCTCTAAATACTTCTATTTTAGTATATTTTTATATATGGATCAATTATGTTATAGAATTGTTCTAATTAAACATATAGCAATAATATAGATTCTCCATAAAAAATATATATAGATTCAATTTTAGAAATTTATTTTCTCGTTTATTTTCTATGAAAATTATAGTCATACATATAAATAAAAGAAATTATAATACACTCAAAATTAAAATGTACAAAATAACTACATTATAAGCTAAAACTTGTTTTATCACAACTGTTAGGGGAAAATAAAACTAAAATGTACATTTTTTGTTGATTTTCTAATTATTATAATCCTAAAAAAATTGATAAGTTATTATAGAGATTCTTCGAATTATATAAAAAGTTAGGTTATGCATGTCAAAATAATAAATCAATAATGATGCTCATTTCCCCCAAAAAAAAAAGTAGCTAAATTTTTATCATGAGAATATTTATAAGCAATAAATGAATAATATATCGAAAGTAATTTTTGATCATAAAAATATATAGGAAATTAATATATGATCAAAACTAAATTACTTATAATAAAAGGATTAAGGTACATGTATTATTTATATGAATTAAATCACATAATATTTCTAAAGATATGTTATATTATATATCACTTTTTATTAAGGTAGAAAAATATATTAAGATAGAATAAAAAAAGTTGTTTTTTCTAGATTAAGGGAAAAGGGCGGGAAAATTTTTAATGAGAGCGCGACATGTGGCAAGCTGTGGGTTTAGCTGCTTCTCTTATAGTATATATATTGAATTATTGATGATTCACTAAAACATAATAATAAGAAGGAAAATAACTTTTTTTAAAAAAAGGAAAAGAACTTTGTAAAAAAAAAAAACTTTGTAAGGAAAAATCGAAGGAAAAGAAAAGCCAAAAAATAATTGGTCCTGAAGGAACTCCAACCAGGCTTCAAAAATAAAACCTCACATGCATTATGCGCATCATCACTGAGCCAGAGTTTCATTACATAATTTTTTTTGTTACATTTGTTATATATTCCGTATATAATTCTTAAGAAAATTTAGTCCTCTTGATCTTAGGCCCTGGGCGGGCGCCCCTCTCGCCCCGCCCCAGGGCCGGCCCTGCCACCACCCTCACCGGAAACCCCCCCCAACTGCCACCACCCTCATCGGAATCCCCACCAACTGCCCCCCCCCCCAACACTGCCACCACCCTCACAAAACCAAAACCCTACATGGCCAACACAAACCGTAAAAATACCACGACACAACCCACCAAACACCGTCGCACAACCCCAATTGAATACCAAGCACCATTGCACAACCGCTATCCCACGACCAACCTCACCAACAAGCCATCCCCACCAATGAGCCACACCCATTTCTGAAACTGCCATTAAACCCCCAAGACCGCCATCCAAACCACCATTAAAACCGCCTTGCCCTCGCTCACCCATTGAACACCTCACCGTCGAAACCCGCCTAAACCTACAACCATCAACATCTTCATCTTACCCCAACCCCGAAAACACCCCCAAATCTAACACCCTCGCCACCGAAAACCACTACTACCCCCAGAAACCACAAAGCCTGCCAATGATAGGGATGAAGATGATGATGGTTGATTCAATGATAAAGGCTAATTTGATGATAAAGATTGATGATGATGGTGATGAAGATGATGATGGCTAAGGGCTCGTTTACATTAGCTGAATAGAGATGAACTGAACTGAATAGAAATGTATTAATTGAACTAAATAGAGATGAACTGAACTGAATAGAGATTAACTGAACTGAACTAAACTGAATAGAGATTAACTGAACTGAACTGAATATAATCTGAAGTAAACAAGCCATAATTTGATGAAGAAGCTTCACGGTGGTGGTTGATTATAAATTGGTTGGGTATGTGAAAGTGTGAAACATGGGGTTTGGTGGGTATATTTTGGTTTTTTTTTTTTTTTGAGCAAAATTATTTTTTATTATTATTAAAATAATTTTAAAACAAAAAAGTGTGGTCCACCGCATTTTTTACCTATTCATCAACAGGTTTCCAACTGCCTCAAACCAATTAGAGAAGATGACCCCTAAATTTAAAATTATTCATGAATTAATCCAAGTTGGGAATAAGGAGAGAAAATGACCCAAACTTCAGAATATTTTTATCAATTTTTCCTAAAATTAATTATAATTAACTATTTTTTTTATGCAATTATATTTACCTCTTTAAAAGTAAGGTTATGTATATTGTTTTTCTAATTCTACTTCATATATAAGTTTCAAATAGGAATTAGCAAAAATGGAAGGGAAAAAAATTCAAAGTTAAATTTGTAGGTACACATTAGACAATAATTAAAAGTTACGTGGATTAAAAATTGGTATTGCACATTTGCACTAGCTGATCCCCAATGATGCTCGATCTTTTTTTTTTTTAACTAATATAAATTAAAGCAACAACATGCTTAATGAATTTTAATTTCTAATATTATATTTCAAATTATCAATGACAAATGCTAATATTTGATATAATTTTTATTAATTAATGTTTATTAGTAAGTGAGAACTGGGAAGTGAATGAATAATTGTAAGGATTGCCAAACTTTCCATGCTTAAATTTACACTATTTTTAACCCCGTGACATGCACAGATTTTTGTTTTTCACAAAAAAGATTAAAAATATTCGTAAATTAAATGACATGAATCATGAAATTGAATTAAAAAAATAGATGATTGAAAAGTAAAAGACATGAATCGTAAATAATTAGAGAAATTGAAACATTTATGGGGAAAATTGAGAACCAAGCAATAGAGAGAGAAATAGAGCAATTAATTTTTTTCCTTTTTCTAAAAAGATAAAATCAATTAAATAGAAAATGATAGGAAGGATGACACGTGGATGTTCAAATTTATTTTTTTTAAAATAAGGTTTCAAATTTATAGAAGTTAAAAGAGATTAATTAAGAAATAATGAAAGAATTTTAGAGATCTGATGATAAATGAAGGGATAGGTATTAAAATTGTCTTACGAAAAAAGGAATAAAAAAGTAGTCATTAAGCTTAAAAATGACATGACAAAGGTTGAAGCAAAAATCAGTACATGAATGACATGCGACAGTTAAACTAGTGGTGAGAAAAACCGAGTACCCGATCTGTTTCAATAAAGCCGGAACCGCCAGGTCTGAAATATCTAGAACCGGTCCAACCGGGTAACATTTTTTTGAACCCGAATCCCGTCACCGGTTCCAAACTTCCAATACCGGGTACCCGATTTTCTTTAGTGGAAAAAAGACCGAAAAAAAGGAAAATTTATTAAAGGAAAAAAAAACAATAATCAACCATAATAAACAACAAATTAAAAATAGAAAATAACAAATAAAAAATAATCAACAACAAAAATAAAAAATAAACAACAAATCAAATCAACAACAATAATACCTTGTTGATGGCTTGTTGTGTGAGATATTGAAAGAACCAAAAAGGAGTAGTGAAAATCAAGTATCTTAGCATTTGAGTAGTAAAAAACTAGAGAAGTTTGCATACCGGTAAAGACTAAAGAGAATTTAGTGATGTCTGTAAGTTGGGTGGTGATTTTGGCACTCCGCAATTTGATTTTAGCACTTCTCAATGTTACTATTTATGTGAGAGGAGGAGGAGTGCCAAAATCAAATTATGAAGTGCCAAAATCATTATCCCTGTAAGTCATTTAGTGTTTAAATTTTGAATTAGAAAAAAATTGGGTATATTATATTTGGCTTAATACCCACGACGCTCTCTGCTTTCACTTCTAACTAAAGGTGAACATTAGATCTATAGCTGATTTGGAATATAAAACCTAAGTTAACCGGGTCCGGTACTGGGTACCTAGAACTGGAACCATTACAACCGGGTACCCACCGGGTATCGGTCCAAATTTTCTGGAATAGAAACCAGAACATGTAATCGAAATCGGACCCATTTGAACCAGATTCGAGTAATTACCCGCCGGTTCTTAACCAGCTCCGGTTCCACTGGTGGGTACTCGAAACCGTTGCTCGGCCCTAAGTTAAACTTTCTGTTTTAGATATTTAAGTATAGGTGTCACTACTACAACTTATCTAGTCACACTGCTTTGATTTCTCTTGAATATCTTTGGTGATTTTCTTATACAATGTATCATTGTAAATTATTTATCCTCTTTGTTTTGTTCCTCAATTATATTTTACACTACACTATAAAACTACATTACTATTATTTAATATTTATGTGTCCCATTTGCATTAAATATGCTACATTAAAATAATACTCCCTCTGTTTTTTATTTACTCACTTTTCTTTTTGGGATTTTTTTTTTATTTACACACTTCTACATTTATTAATTTATGATTCCTAAGTGCATTTTCATACTCTCTCTCTTACTTTTGACTAACTTCAATAAAATCTTTACTCTCTTTTCCATACTTTCTCTCTTACTTTTTATATAACTTTTAATCATCATTTATTCTTTTTTTTCAACTCCCTATTTAATACTATCATCTTATACAACTTTTAACTTTTTTATAGAAAAATTAATAAACTTTTTGTAATAATCACTTGAATACTTGATCATTCATTGGGACTAAAAAAAATATATTATAGTAATAATAATAAGGAAAAATTGTAAATATTAATCCGAAGTTGGGATTAGTAGCGGAAGATGGCCCAAATTTCGGATTAATATTCGCAATTTTTCCTAATAATAATAATAAGGAAAATTTGTCAAAAAAACTTTTAAAGGAAAAACCTATTAATTTTTTTTTTAACAAGTTAAAACAAAATTTGGTTTTTTTTTTTTTTAGATGTTGAGGTTTGGGTTTTAACTTACCAAAAAGGTTTTATCTCACAACAAAATTTGGGGTTTGGGTTTCAACTTGCAAAAAAAAAAGTTTAAAAGTTTTTTCCGCAAAATGAAAACTTTAAAAGTTTTTTCTGCCAAATTTTCTTAATAATAATAATCACCCCGTGAGTACCTGGGCTTAAAACTAGTATAGTTTAAATAAAGATAAAATTGACCACCGACCTACCTAACAGTAGGGGTAGTGGGCATAAAATCCGCATCGGGTTTCTGATCCAATATCCGGTTTTTATTTATCCAGAAAAGCTGATATCCAGATATCCGGATATTGAATCGGATCCAACTCACAGTTTAAAAAAACCGGATTATCCGATTTTTTTGTTATTTTTTTTTTCCTTTTAATAAAAAGACATTATTCAAATCATGTCTTGATCTTACATAATGCTGCAGCTTTTGGTTAATTTGTTGAACCGTTAGTTTTGTTTTCATTTTCAATTTGTTATTGTTCATCTGTTAGTTTTGTTAATTTGTTGCAAATTAGACATCGTGCATACTTTCATTTGTGCTTCAAACAATTCTAGATTGTTGTGTAAGGATTAACTTATAATAAGGAACACTCATTTGCTAATTTTTCACAAAAAAATTTCAAACCGAATCCGAATATCCGATTTTCAAATCCAGTTTTTCAGATATTCGAAAATCCACATATCCGGATCGGATTCGCCCACCCCTACCTGACAGTATTACTGTTATATACACCAATTTAACCGCTCTCTCCAAAACCCCATTTCCCCCTTAAAACCTCCCAAATTCTTCCTATATCATCAATGGCGAAAAACAAAGAAAGACCTAAAATTCTAGTAAGTTCAAAAGCAGAGTTAAAACGCAAAAAGCAAAAAATGAAGAAATCAAAATCAGGTGGATTTGAATCCTTAAAATTATCCTACAATGTATACAAAGCAATTAAGCGAAAAGGGTACAAAGTTCCAACCCCAATTCAGCGCCAAACCATGCCTTTGATTCTATCTGGTGCTGATGTTGTTGCCATGGCTCGTACCGGGTCGGGTAAAACCGCAGCCTTTTTTATCCCTATGCTTGAGATATTGCGACAACATCTTCCTAGAAGTGGTATTAGGGCTTTGATTTTGTCTCCTACAAGGGATTTGGCTCTTCAAACTTTCAACTTTACTCGCCAATTAGGTCGTTATACAGGTATTATTTTATTCGTTTTTTTTTTAAATAATTATTATTGGGAGGTACTTTATTTTATTATCTTGTTATGTGGGTTTTCATTGTTTTTAATGAAAAATATGAAATTTTTGTGTTTTTTAGTGTGGCAGATTGTTTATTGAAATGGGTTGTATTTTTTATATTATTTTATTGGGATTGAGAATGTTTGTTTCTTTGTTATTGTATTGTTTTTTTTTTCTTCTTGTTTTGAATTGAATATAGGAAATTTTTTATGGTTGTAGTTGAGCATATTGTTCTATTGAAAAAGGTGTTATAACATATTCGAGAAAATTATAAAGTCAAGATCAAACAAGAACAAAACACTTATGTGACGTGGTTCACCAACTACGTGCCTAAGTGCGTCCACCAGCGAGGAGAGAATATTTTATTGATGATGAATTTTTAAATTATAGAATTAGGTTACTGGTTACAGATTAGGAATATAAATATCACTTTAGTAAACCCTAATAATAGTAGACCTAAAAAAGCCCAAAATTGTAAACCCAAAGTTTAATTATAATAATCCAAAAAAGTATATGGTGTGGAACGAGTGTATTAAACATATTCAAGGCATATTACTACAAAAAGGCTTTTGATGGGTTTATTAATACTTAATAGTATATGATGTGGTTCGATGTTTTAGATTGAGAGTGTTTTGCTGAAGAATTGGACTGTTGTATTTTATACACAGTTTTTTCTTCCTTCCTTAGAAGTTTTACTTTAAATTGAATGCCTGAATGAAAATGTAAATTGAATGTATGAATGAATATGGTAATTTATGATTTTGTTGAGTAGAAGAAGTTCATGGGTTTTAATGTGCTTTTCTAAGAGGCTTTAATTATGCAATTTCAGATTGAAAGTATTGTTTGATATGATTATACTAATGTAGTTCTTATGTGGCTTATTGTTAATTTTTGATGATTATTCTTAATAATGTGGACATCTTACATTATGAAATTGAGTAGCTAACATTATGTGAAACCCTAGACTTCTATCAAGAGAGAGAAATATTTGCTGTATGGCTCCATTTTTTTTATAGAAAACCATTTTTTTTTATAGAAAACCATTTTTTTTAATGAATAATCTCTTTTCAATGAAAACAATTTTCAATGGAAGGCATGATTTTAAAAGATTTGATTATTCTTAATAATGTGGACATCTTACATTATGAAATTGAGTAGCTAACATTATGTGAAACCCTAGACTTCTATCAAGAGAGAGAAATATTTGCTGTATGGCTCCATCTTTTTATGGAAAACCAAATTTTTTTAATAATGAATAATGACTTTTAAACGAAAATAATTTTCAATGGAAGCCATGGTTTTAAAAGAGTTTTTCTTTGTTCTTTTGATCAAAGGAAAAATGAAAATAAACGGGACGAGAGAATAAGATTAATAAGGAGTGAAGAGGAAAATTTTGCATACTTGTTTACAAAAGGAACTTAGTTTTCCTTTTCCTAAAGAGCAACCTTCCATCTCAGGGAAAATTTGTTTCCATTCGACCCTTGCTATAACAAATGAAGAAAAATGGAAACATGATGGAATATCAATTTCCACGAATATGTTTCCCACCAAAACAAACACGGCACATATGTTGGTGGAAGTGTGGAAATTCTGTAATCAAGCTATGTATATTTTTACCCTATATTAGGAGGAAAGTAAATTAAAGATTGCATGTTTATCCTACCCTAAACTGATGAATTGTGCATTGTCAGAATTCAGAAAGAGATTTTATTTTATGTTATTCTATTTTATTTTGGTAAATTAAGCATATGGCTCAGAAAATGTTGTTGAACTTATTTTTTCTGTATTTTCTTTATGTAGATCTCCGTACAACTCTCTTAGTTGGTGGAGATTCAATGGAAAGTCAATTTGAAGGATTGGCGGAGAATCCTGACATTGTTATCGCTACACCAGGTAGGCTTATGCATCATTTGTCTGAGGTAGATGACATGTCGCTTCGAACAGTGGAATATGTAGTCTTTGATGAAGCTGATTCTCTATTTGGCATGGGTTTTGCTGAACAATTACACGTAATACTGACCAAGTTGAGTGAGAATCGGCAAACTTTGCTTTTTAGCGCGACTATGCCAAGAGCTTTGGCAGACTTTGCTAGGGCGGGTCTGCAAGATCCTCAAATTGTACGCCTTGATGTGGAGAATAGAATTAGTCAGGATTGTGAGCTCCTTTTTTTCACCTTGAGGCCGGAAGAAAAACATGCAGCCCTTGTTTATCTGATAAGGGAACAAATCAATCCTAATCAACAAATATTTATCTTTGTTTCAACCAGATACCATGCGGAATTTCTGGAAAAACTGCTGGCACTTGAGGGTATTGAGTCCAATATATGCTATGGTCAGATGGATCCAGAAGCTCGTAAAATCAACCTGTCAAAGTTCCGATCTGGAAAAATTAAGGTGCTAATAGTTACAGATGTTGCTAGTAAAGGCATCGACATTCCCTTGCTTGATTATGTAATTAATTGGGACTTCCCAAGTAATCCAAAATTATTTGTGAACCGTGTTGGGAGAGTTGCTAGGGCTGGTAGGACTGGAATTGCCTACTCTTTTGTGACTCCGGAAGATATGCCGTACTTGTTGGATCTGCATCTTTCTTTGGCGAGAGTCATCAAGCCTGCTCCAACTGAAGAGGAGGTTTTAAAGGATATTGGTGTTATGGATAAAATTGATCATACTATGGCCAATGGAGTGACTATTTATGGCCGCTTTCCTCAAACTGTTTTAGATCTTGTTCAAGATAAAGTTCGCGCTGTCATTGATTCATCTGCTGATTTACAATCTTTACAGAAGTCTTGTATAAATGCATTTTGTAATTATTTAAAGTCAAAACCTTTGCCATCAAAGGAATCAATTCGGAGAGTAAATCATTTACCTCGTGAAGGTTTGCATCCGATTTTCAAAGGAGTGTTAGAAGGCAATGAGCTGACTGCGTTGGCATTTGCGGAACGCTTGAAATCTTTTAGGTTTTTATTGATTATTATTATTATTATTATTTTTAAATGTTTGCTTCTTGCTTTCTCTAATTTATATTCTCCTCCTTTCCTGCAATTATCTCTACTTGATGTTTCCGTTGCAATCATAAACTTTTTTTCTGTCACTGTGAGCTAGACCCAAACAGACTATTTTGGAGGCCGAAGGTCAGAACGCATTGTCAAAGCGTTTACAAGTAATTTCTTTTTGTTTTTCTGGTCTTCTTGTTGTCGCTTTAATAATGTTTAAGTCATATTATCATATCTTTTCTCTCTAACTTGTTCTTTGTGAAGTGTTGTGATGAAAGTTATCGTATTATTGGCTCTGAATTTGCTATTGTATTCAACTGTTCAACCTTTCTACTTTCTCATAAATGATTTTTTTTTCTTGTGCGTGCATGTGGGTGGGTGTTGGAGAGGAGGGGGGGGGGGTGGAGGAATTCAAAATTAAGTTCTAACGCTTGACTGACTCCCCCCCCCCCCTCCTGTTTTCATAGAATTAATTTGCAAAATGCATCATTTTGATGATGTCATTGACGTTGGTTAATGTCTATCATGATAATTGCATGCAAATGGTAATGTTGAGAAATATATGGCTATCATTTGGAAATGGATAAGTGAGGTTTTCCATTGTAGTATCATATGTATGATTTGTCATTCACAGAGAAATATATGGCTATCATTTGGAAATGGATAAGTGAGGTTTTCCATTGTAGTATCATCTGTGTGATTTGTCATGCACACAAACTGGTAATATATGTTTAGTGAATCCCTTGAATATAGATGCTTTTGATGAATGCGTATAAGTTGTAACATTCCTGACTTTGTTATCCTAGTTTAATGTTTTCCATCAAAAGTATATGTGAATGGTGCTATGAAAATTTTGGTCTTACTAATATTCTCTTTCCCCTCATAATTTTTTTTTTATATTTCTCTTTTAAAAATTTGGGAGTTTCTCTAGGATATCTTTGCTTTTGCTAAGTGCTTGCATCATTTCATGCTCCTGCATTCCTCACTGAGTGTTGCATATGGTTTCTTGTGATTGCTTATATTTCTTATGTCAGGGTTCTGCAAGTCAATGGGTTGATGTGATGAAGAAGAAAAGAGCTATCCATGAGCAGATTATTAACCAGGTGCATCAGAAATGGTTGAGTGACCAGGCAACCAAGGTAATTCTTCTACTTTATGATCATAACCAGCATCTTTTTTTATAGCCAAATTATAATGTCAACAGAAGCTGATGCATTCTGCACTCCACCCAAGGGCGTTTCATATGCCTTTCTATAGTATCTAAGTGGAGTCGTTGTTGATTTCACCATGCTCAATAAAAACATGCTATCCCTTATTCCCTTTTACTTTGCACCAGGGCACACTTCTGCAAGAGTTTATTATGGTGCAAAGAAAAAGTGACTGATGGTGTATAAAACATTTAATAATGTTTCAAGTAGTATATTGTGGTTGATCGATATATCTTATTTCCTTTGTTTGAATTTAATAGTTACATAGAGGGTGATGCTAAATTTCAAAATTCCGTAGTGGGTAACATGTGGGGTAGGGGCTTGTAATCAGCTTAAGCATGGTCATGTTGGAGGGACCAAGGGGGGAGGGATCTCTCTTTCTCTCTCTTTTAATTTTTCATAATGAAGAACATTTAATTCGTGGTTTTGGAATAGCCTCACTCAACTCCAAATTTGAATTTCACAATCCAATTCCTACAATCACCTTCTCTTTGGTTGCCTACTCAGTCTTGTTGCGCCTGGGAAAACATTGCTGATTACTATCCACCTTGAGGACAAGGTGGGACTTTAGGGTGCCTGTAACGTAATGAAAAAAAGTTAAGATGAGGGTAATTTAGGAGTTTTATGATAATTTACATGTTAGATGATTCTAGAATAGTTACCTAGGTTTTCTATATACATAGAAATAAGGAGAATGATATGGTATCGGGGAGAAATGAAGAAACTTATGTTTTGTAGGACAGTAGGAGTCTTCCAACTACTCGAAAGTACTTAGGAGTGCACATCTAAGCTGCTTGTATTATTCTGTTTCATCATCAATCCAAGACTCCATTTAGTTCATCATTATCAACTTGCCCATCACTAATATCACTACTCATTACATAAACATCCGCCATTTTGCTTTATCAGTACACAACCACTACTAATCTATACTTCTATACTATATACTAAAATTCAAGCCACTAAAAAAAAAAATTTCCCTCCTAAACTCTTATTTTTCCCTCCTCACTTATTATTTATCATAATATTAAATGCTCTCCATTTTCCAATGATGCATTATTTGTGTTTTTTTCCCTAAAATAATTATAGTTACTTGTACTTTACTTTCCAATAAAAATTATATTAACAATTTATCTTCAAAAAATTTCTTATTTCTCAATTTTTATAGTATTTTTTTCAGCCTTAATTCGTTAGTGATTGTATATTCTTTGACTCGATTTTCTCCATCTTAGTTTTTGGCCTATTTTTTGTTTTCAATTTATTCTAAAGTTATTAAAAATTTACAATAGGACAACCATATATGCCTTTTTTTTAGTTTTTTTTACAATAGTACAATTTTATATTACAAGAAATAAATACATAATTTTGATAAAGAAAATGTAGGAGATTGCAGTATCAACGTTATAAGACATGAAATTTATGAAAATAAATAATTTGATTGATATCAATCAAAATTCAAAATGGCTATAGCAAAAATTGTAGTTAGTGACCAAATTTTAATTTATTGCATAAGTTAATTTGAAAATTATGTACATTTCGGGTATTACTTATTCTCTTGTCTAATATAACTAAAATAAAGTACTTAAATAAAATTTTCATCTACAATAACTTGTAACCAATTTTTGCATAGAAAGTTTTAATTAAATTTAAATACTTGCCTTAGGTAAATAAACCGAGCATTTGCTCAGGTATTATCTAATCTATAAAACTATGGTACTAATTAATTCCTAAACAATGCTTTGCTTTCTTGACTAATATATAAAAGAAAAGAAATCTACTTATTTAGCTACATAGATATGACTCCAAAAAAAGCATTAAAAGTACTCTAATATTATTAGAAATTAACAATTTCCAGTATTTCATGTGAGTTTTAAGTGATGAATGTACCTTACAAAAAAAAATTAGCACTTCATATTAAGAGATATAGATGGTGTGAATGTATGATGCAAGTGGGGCGGGGCGGGGTGGGTTTTGACATTCCCATCCCCATCCCCGCCTCACTTTTTATTCCCCTCCCCATCCCCATTCCCGCTGTGAGTCTGAAATTCATCCCCATCCCCACCCCACTATGTACACAATCAATACCATCCCTGCCCCATCACCCACTTGGGTATCCATACCCACCTTCCCCACCCCACCATTTATTTAATCCTCATTCGAAAATCACTAAATAATATTTATACACCCTATAAAATTTCAAATACTAATATAAAAAACACATATACAATTTGAAAAATTATAAATCAATGTGATGTACTTATAATTTTTTTTTTAATTAAGGGAAATTTTTTAATTTTTAACATTAGATTTGTTGAAAATTATATTTTAAGTGGGTAAGATGTAGGGTTTTGGGGATGGGGCGGGGCGGGTGGGGACGGGATGGAGCAAGGCGGGGATGCGGCGGGTACAACCTAAAATCCACAGCTGCCCCATCACCCATTGCGGGTACAACTTTTATCTCCATCCCCGCCCCACCACCCACTAAACTAGGATCCATCCCCACCCCATTTGGGCGGGTCTCCTACTTGACCCACCCCACTTGCTAATTTCTGATGGTCATCCTCATGTCAATCTTTTCATCTTCAGTCTTCTCTCTCTCTTTTAGGATGGTCCTAGGTATTGACCATTTGACCCAAGCTAAATTTCTAAAGCCGTCATCTTTTTTCTTCTTCTCTTCTTTTCTGGACTTTCACATCATTGATTTACTTTGTATAATTGTACAACTAATTCAATTAATTTATGGAAATTAAAGCCCAAAAAAATTCTCCTTTCCGATAATTTCTGATTGTCATATTGATAAAATTGGTCAAGACACTCTTTTGATCATATCCTCATATTGAACAAAATGAGGAGTAGAGTATTAAATCCTCAAATTACCCGTACTCATGCAAGACTCTGGAATTCGAGTCCATGCAACACTTGCATCTAAATTGAAAGTGATGAAGTATTTTATTTTTCTCCATCTAGTTATCTTTTGTCTAGTTTGAATGGACGAAGTAGATTCAAAGGTTTACTGTACATTGGCTTCTATATTTTGACGGAATCAGATCAACCAAACTGGGTGCAAATTTTTTACAATAAACTCCTGAAATTAATCTACCATAAAGATTTAATTGTGAACAGCTGAACACTTTGTGTAATGTATGTAAATGCTATTGGACATTTCATTTAAACATTGTTTTCACAAATGTAATGACCAATAAAAACTATGCATATTACTATACTTATAAATTTGAACTTTAAAAATGTAATGACCAATATAAATTCGGTTATTGCTAAGCATAAACAAAGTTTAAAAGACATGTCCAACAACATTTATGTTCACTACCAAATATGTTCATTACTAATTTCTTTTGGTAATCTTTTTTGGAAATCCATTGTAAAGACATCCATTGTGTGTGTGTGCGACTGTGTGTGATGTTTTTTATGGTTGGTGTAAAGACTATCAATTGCCCTCTTTGTTCTGTAAGGGTAACATTGTATAGATCTTACTCTATCACCCCTACTCTTTGTAGAGACATTTGACAGGTAATTGAGTCTTGTTGATTGTTGATATACCTGTATTGAGAATTTGACCAGGTAAATATGTCATGCAGGAAGAGGAAGCTAGACCAGAGATCTTTGTCAAGGCAAAGGGTAATAAAGGTGATCTTCTTCCGTCCTTTTCTTTTGTGATGTTGTTAAGTTACACTATTATTGCTAAATCATTATAGAGGCATTTTGATGTGTAATTATGAAGTGTTTCTGACTTGGAAATTGGAATCGCTCTAAAATATATAATATGATATTTTTTAGATCATTTTCTTTTTCATTGAACTGTGGAGCTGTAGTTCTTTTATAACTTCGATCTTGTTAAGAGGAGACCAACTGAGGAATAGGCTATAACCCTATTTGGCAATTTGCAATTAATTGTTAATGGATATAGGATAGGTGATAGTTGACTTGAGTATGTAAATTGGCTTGTAAAGGTTTGAGTGTATATATATATATATATCAATAATAGTAATTGAAATGATTCTGAAATATTTTTGGAGGGAAGATTACACTATACCCAAGACTTGAACAAAGATCAAATTGTAACTATTGAAACAATTACAAACTTGTGACAACATGAAATATGGGAATATGTCACAAAGAACACCTCGCACAACATGGAGCTCTGACATTCTAGATTTTATTTATATTCCTTGCTGTCTCTTTACCTGTTATCATGGTTATTTCTAACATCTGTATGATATATATCAATTTCATGAGTGTGGGGTTTAAGTGTTTAACTGTGTCTAAAACATGTTAGTATGTTACAGTAGGAAGGATGAAAGACCAAAGCCTGTAAAACAGTAAAAGTTTGAATGATAGAGAAGTGCATACATTTCTTTCAATAACAAACTACTATCACTAAGTAGCTAAACTCTTGGATATTTTCCTAGATTTAAGGTTTGAAATTGATCCATTTTCTAAGAAACTTGTGACACTACAAAAAAAGCATGAACTTTTAGGATTTGTGAGAAAGAACACAACATTTCAGAGTTAACATTTCAGATTCTATTTATTCTCCTTCCATCTATTTATGTGCTGTGGTAATTTCTTATCAATCTTTTGAATTGTGGGCTTTAAATAATTTCAAAACATGTTGCCAAAGCATGTATACGTATGGATAATAGACAAGTGCGCAGTTATCTCTCAATATCAAACCACTACTGCTATACAGCTAAACTCTGCTTATGGATTCTATCTGTTTTAGTATAGATGTGGTGTTTGGACTTGATCTGTTGTCTAATTCTCTTGTTACAAGATACCAGCTTTGGCTAGTTTGACTGCTCATCTGCTTATTGACTCCAACCAGCTAATTAAGGGGGAAACATTTTGTCTCTATGAGAATATATGTTGGTTGGAAGGAGTTTTATGTGTAGTATGTGTTGAAAATAAAATGTTGGGTTGGAATGGTAATACGTTGTATTACTTTAACATTCACTGATGATGCATTACTGATAAAATTTGAGATTTTTCTCTGATCATCAGGAATCAGTTACAGGAAAGATCTTTTTTATCTTCATTCCACAAGCCTTGTGCTTTTTCTTTCCTTCTCATAAAAATTGAGGTATTCAAATCTAAAAGACATACGAGTATAGCGGATTATTGGAATTTGGAACTCAGGCACAGTCAACAATAGTTCATACTTGATAAAAGTTGTGGAGTAGGGCAATTTTTTCTTTTTCAAATATGCCTCTCTGAAGAAATTATGAGGAAATTGGGATTTAGAACCAGGGATTTGATGCAAGGAATGGGGTTGGATTTTCATAGTGTGTATTTTTCTTTTCTTTAAGTATCTGACATCTGATTTTCGACATAATGTGTCTGTAGGCTAGATGCCGAGATTTTTAGGGGTGCTTTTTTGGACAGAATTAAGAAACAGAAAGGTAATTTGAACCCTCATCTCCCCTGTGATTGTTTGTTAGGCCTTTTTAACATTCTCTTTCCCTTTCTTCCTCTGCACTTTGTTTGGGTTGATAAAAATGGAAGGGAAGGAAAAAGATGGGATGTATTTCTTTTATCTAAATAAAAAATGATGAAGGGAATAGAAATTAGTTTTTAAGAGTTAGATTTCTCTAATAATGGAGATATTTGGAAGAAAAACACATCACCCTTCTCTCCCCTCATATTCCCTTCCCTCCTTTTCCCACAATTTGTTTCGATAAAGAAAGAGGACGGAAAAGAAGGGGGAGAGGGAAAGAGTGATAACTTTTCTTCCAAATCTCTCCATAGTTGGAGAGTTCAATTTCTTACAAAACAAAAGCAAACACTATGTTATGGAGCTCCCTAAAACTCCTCTATATTGATTTTCTACCTTTCTAAGGGTTTTTAAAAACCCAAAACTCCTCTACATTATAAACCACCTTTGACCAATTTTGTCCATCACCATTAACTCCTATCTTAGCTTCACCCCAAATAATGCCCCACATCACCAACGAACACTGCTAGTGCCACAACTAAAGGTTATGACTTTCCCAACACCAGTATCCAATACCCGACCTTTCTTGATCATCAAACAACAAACAAGCCCCTGAACCACATCTACAACTCTGATTTCACCACCCACCTCCAGAGTGCAACTAGCCTCCACTACAAAGCTGGAAACCCACAACTCACCACCACCAAAACCTAAATCAAAACCCAAAACCATCACAAAATCCATAATCTAAATTTTAAAAGCATTACTTGTGAATCAAGTGTAAGAAAGGGAGAGTGTGATATACCCATACAAATTTTGGTTTTTATATGTTTAAATTTGACTGTTATAACTCTAGATCTAGAGTTACAGTGGTTGAATTTGACTATTAAAACCTTTTTTAAGTGTTTTTTTTTTTTGCGGTGGCCTTAGTGTATGAAAGTGACATTGGTGTGGCCTTTTGTCAATGGTGAAGGAATGTGTGGTAGTGGTTCATATAGAGGATATGGTGGCTATCATAACCTGCGCGGTTGATTTTAGATGCTTGAGCACTTGTGAAGAGGGAGAAGAATAAACAAATGATGAAGGCTCCATTTGTTTTGATGGAAAACATTTTCCCGGAAAATGATTTTCCTCCCTCTCTTCATTTTCCTTTGTTTGTTTTGGAGGGGTGAAAAACAATTTTCTTTAAGGTGGAAAATGTGACTTTGGAAAAAGAAAACCATTTTCCTTTTGTGGAGAAGGAATGCCACATTTTCCTTCTTCCTCTTTACTTCTCCCTTATTCATTCCTCCCATCATTCATTCATTTCTATTTCATTTTTTGTTTCTTACATAAGTTTTCCTCTAATTAAACAAACAAAGGAAAACTTTTTTTACATTTATGTTTTCCATTGAAAATTGTTTTCCTTAGAAAATGATTTTCCATGAAAATTGTTTTCCTTCAAAACAAACGGAGCCGAAGAAGAAGCTACAGGATGTAATGTTTTAATTTTTCTGGCTTGGTAAAACCAAACACATGAATAAAATAGAAATATGTGGTTAGCACTTACACCAAACATGATGATTGAATTCCCTAATGTGTTTACTTTCACCTTATCTACTTTCTATATTCCTTTTGCTTCCAACTGCCCCTCAGTTTGTCTTTCTATATGGTCTCTTGAGCAACAAAAGTGCATAACTCTTGTATGGGTTCAGCTGATATTCCTTTTCTATATCAGTTTCTATTACGAGGATAATTTCTTAGCTTTTCCCCGCATCTGATAGAACCTCGTTTTGGGCTTTGCTGTATTTTCATAATCGTCTCAAATCCTAGCTTATTCTTATGTAGGTAATACATATACTTGTATGTATAAAGTGTAAAACTCTGGTCTCTGGCTATGCCTTGGTGTAATAGTTTGTCTATGTTAAGACGTGGGGGAGCTGGAAGTTTGGTGCTTCAAAATACTAATTTTGCTAAAATTTCCGATCTTGATGATTTTCATGTATTTGTATCAGAAATTGTCGGGTCTAAAAGGAAAGAAAAGAGCTTCAGGGATGAGGAGTATTTCATCACTCCAGTGCCTACTAATCAGGTAATTTTTTCAAAATCCATCGATGAAAATGAAATTAATTCACATACAATCCTTCATTTATGATATTGATGTGATCCTGTTGTTCAATTATTGTATGTATCTTCTGTAGCCCACTAGCTCTCTATTAACCTTACACTTCTGAGTGATTTGTGAAAATATGTTTTGGTTTATATTTCAGCGCTCGGAGGCTGGACTCTCTATGCAAGCTGAGCAAGGCTTCGGATCGAATAGGTATGGTTGAGAAACAATTATTAATATAATTACTATCTTTCAGCTTCATACGGTCCTGCTAGTGTCTAGAACTTCTAAAACCACGGAAGTGGGAGAACATCTATCATCTAATAAGTAGGCTACTTGAATTAGCATGTCTTTTGGATCTCATAAAACCACAGATGTACGAGAAAGTTAATTATCTCATATAATACGAAGTATGTCTTCTGTATCTCATAAATTATACTAAGTATTTCAGAAAATAAGAAGTTGCTAGTGCAAGAAGTTGATTTGTGTGCCTTTCTTTATGTGTAGGTTGGATTCAGCTGTTATGGATCTAGTTGCAGATGATCATGCAGAAACAAAAAAGTGTCTATCACTGGGATAAGGTACTTTTTATGTGAAAGATAGTTTGTCAAATCTGATGAACTTTTTCTAGTGGAAGATGTTCTTCTAACATAATATTACTTCTATCCATCAGAAAAGTAAGAAGTATATCAAGCTCAACAATGGTGAACGTGTGACTGTTACTGGGAAGGTATGTGTTCTTTGTACAGTTTCATTTCTTCAAATATTTCGTGATATGTTTTATTATCTCTAGACACTCCCCACTTCTCTGCTATGCATGTGACATGTTCTTTGCATGCTGCATGCATATATACATTATCAACTCCTGAAAGTATTTTTTTGAGTTTGTTGGTTGTCATTTAAATTTAGGGGCTGTTTGGTTGAGCTGAATGAGGAAAGAAAAAGGGAACTTAGGCCCCTAATTCCCTTAGGAAGTGTTTGGTTTTCATTTTTTATCTTTCCCTTTCAGCTTTTTAAGTTTTAGAATTACCCATTTTCTTTGTTTAGTCATTCCCACCCCCTACCTGGGACTTAAAATCTTCAATTCCTCATATGCCATCTTCATCATCAACTCCCTTGACCACCACCCTTAGCTTCAGCGAACCTCTATTCCCCTACCTTAACAACATTCCAGCCACCACCACCCCCTCTAACACCAAAACCAACACCCACAATGACTTCCACCATGAAGCTCTGTAAATCTACTAAATTGAAACTTGCTGTAAGAAATTCTATATCATCTCTAACATAGAACGTTTTTATTCATCAAAAGTTCTCCGGAGGAATTAGCCATAATACTTAACACTTGCTGTAATACTCTCTTCTTGATACATCTATGCTTTAGCCTAGTTGGTGAAACTTTAGAACTGAGGTCTTGGGTTTTTCATGCTAGTGCAACCCCTCCCGCTCTCTACCTGCCTCCTTGGCAAAGGTGGTTTTGTTACATGCTTATATAAAACTTTTGTTATATTTTCAATTGGTAGGAAACAGGAATGCAGGATACAGCGGCTGAAGGGCCTGTTTCAATATCAGACTGCATTTTACTTCAATGTGTTCCCTCTTTGTTTATTTCTTGGAACCAATTCGCAGATAACACTTACTGGGTCACTTAGAAGTTTAAACTATCATAACCTAGCTTTAAACCATACATGGGGATCCTCAACCAGTTGAAGTATAGAACCCAAGTGAATCTATAAATTTAAGTTTCAACAAATCATGCATTAGCAATGCCTTTTTTTAGTCTTGGATGGTGCTAGGGGGTAGAAAGTGCACAGATTTGGGTATAAGGGAACTTAGGATTTTCTGTTGCAACTTCATAATTGGAGTTGGTTACTGTTTTGGTCAAGGCTCTTTGATTCTTCATCTAATTTTCACCCCTTTTTAATGAGGTGAGAGGGTTAAGTGTTGGGGTATGAATTTCATAGATCTGCTTTCAATATCATATGAGATGAATTGCTGGGTTTTATAGTTATTGCTTACGATGCCTAAGCTTCTAGGTTACTTGGTCTTTCTTGTGAGTCTTGACCCATTTGATGTCTATCACCCTGTAATTAAATAAATGAGAAAATATATTTGGAACTGAGAGGGTAGCTGAGTTGAAATCAAAACTAGAATTAAATCCAAAAGAGCAGAATCTCATTCATTGTACTTGGGCCTCTGTTATCTCACAGGTTAAAACTGAAGGAGGCCAAAAGGTGAAGGCTCAGAAAACTGGGATTTACGCAAAGTGGAAAGCAAGTACACACAATAAAATTGCTCTTAAAGAAACTGATAATGAAGGCCATAGACCATCTTTTGGCTTAGCAGGTAGTGTGCTGTAATTTCTTGGTTTCTTTCTCTCTTATATATGTTTTCTAATAATTTGCGTTAATTACTTTTATCCAAATGCTGGTGCAATTGTGCAAGAATGCTTTTGAGGGTACAGATAACCAGAATTATTTGTACTCTGAACTTAACCAACTTTAATATTATTAGTGATTCATTGTTGTGCTTTGTTACTAATACTACTAATAATTGTTTGCATTTTTTAAATCAACATCTTTGTCAACCGTTTACGTACCACCAGATCATATACTAGTGTCATTGTAAAGGATTCCAATAACTGGAATTTTTGAACTATTTTCCTTAAATTGTAATACCAACTTACCAAGGATGTACTTTGTGGCGCATATCTAGTAAAAATTCTTTGTTTGCTAACCATGCAGCTCCTTGCTCATGTGCTTGAACTCCATATTTATGCATCTTTTGATTTTCACATTTTTGCCTAAAACTACGAAAAAGCTATGTTCAGGGTTTCCAAATAGCTTAACTTTGAAAGCCAGTCCTAGTAGTCTGGTATGAGCATTATATACAGTACATTATTTTTGATAGAAGAGATTATAAGCTCTTTGCCTAGCAGCCTCAGAGGATGTATCCATATTAATATGATTTGTATTGGCAAGCATTTGATTGATTAGGTTATATTGTCATGCTAACATCTGGTACCTGTTATATTGCTACTTATTACAGGCAGTCGGTTTAAGCAGCGGTTCAAAGGACGCAACCAACAGCGATCTATACCAAATGCACATTTGCCATCAGAAATCAAAGATCTAGATCAAATTCGTAAAGAAAGACAGAAGAGCCGGCAGGTTTCTATGAAGAAAAATTCAAGGAAAGGAAATAAAACTAATAATGTCAAGAATAGAAAGGGCTAGTGGATAGAAGACATTTCATATTCTATGGTCTCTGTGTCAAGTGTACTTATTGTTTCACATGGGGATTAATTACTTTTTACTAGATAATACCCGAGCAAATGCTCGGTTTATTTACCTAATCTAATTATTTAGATCGAAATTCATTTTTTCTATGCAAGAATTGGTAAAACGTTATTGTTAATGAAACATGTATTTCAATACTTTTTTTTGAAGGATTTATTTCAGTACTTTATTTTATTTATATTATACAGTAGAGAATAAATATTTCATGAAATTTCAAATTTATTAATGTTATGTGATGTTTAAGATGTCATTCAAATGTTTCTTATTAACTGTGTTTCAGAAAATATTAATAATATACTGTTTAGCAGCTGCCATCTTGATTATGTTATCTAGTGAGCGCTTATTTTTGGACGGAGGGAGTATTATAGATACCTTGCTCTTCTATCACCCGTGCCTGTTTTGAGGAATTGAACGTGGATTTATTCAGGAAATATATGGAGTGTTAGATTTGTATATTATCAATACATATAGAAATGTCTTTGATGTGTAATCTGCATTTTAAGAAAATATTTTAATTTTAATTCTTGACAAGCCAGCAACTACAGAGTTATACAATCAGTATTGTACTCTGGAAAATTTATAATACAAAATGCTCAGGAAATTAAAGAGACCATCCAATTTGCTCTGTATTTTAATATAGTTTTAGTCATTAATTAGATTAGACGATTAGTCCATCTTAAAGCATATATAATATGAGTTGTTTTAAGTATAACATATTTTGTCAAAGACATTACATTGTTGGAGAATAATATTTAAACAATAGCACTTCCCATCTAAGAGTGTGGGAAGGTGAATTATGAGTAAATTTTCATGATTGGTGTGAGATCTGTAGCAGCGTTATTTAAGGAGATGTCATTCCGATGCAACCAAATGGCCCAAAGCATTGCCTTGAAATCAACGAACTAAAGATCATATCCTTAAAGGTCGGAAGCGAGCCATGAACTGAAGATCATATCCTTAAAGGCCTTGTTAGTGAAGGTAATGTTTCGGTGGTCTAGACCTCCATGGAGTTTATGAAGCTGCAGAGAGCCAAAACGTACTTCTTTCTTTCGCCAGTAGATAAACTTCTTTTCCCTATACAAATTGTAAATTTTTCATTTTGTTCACCAAATCTAAAACATTAGTCAAAATTGTAAAATTTTCAATTAGACATCAAATCTATACAAATTGATATCAAAACCTAATTACTTGCTTGAAATGATTGGACGGAAACATTGGAATTTTAATTTTTGCTTCAATTTTACTTCATTTTTTTATTTGGAAAGGAAAATATAGCAACTCAATGACTAGTAAAGGGTTATTAATATGTACAAATGATAGTCTCTTATAATAAGATGGGGGATTAAGGGTCCTCATGTAAGTGATGAGTTCTGATCTCTCACCACTTGAGTGAGAGATGTCGCAGCTTACCAACAAACTACTATCATATCCTCGTGTGTGGGAGATGTAATAATTTCAATTTTCTTCAATTTTGTTTAAATTATTTTTTTACTTTCATAGTTTATTTGAAAATCAATAATTACAATTAATAATAAGATTAGTCTATAACATTAGTGATTGAAATTAATCACTAGAATAATTCAAATACTATCAAAGTAGTGGGTCAACAATTCAAAAGTAAAAAACTATTCAAAACTAAAGCAAGAGGCATTTAAGTTTGTTTACTCTTCTGGTTAAAGTGAGAGAAAATAAGTCAACTTCCATGGAAAACTTGGAAGCTCCTCAACGGAAAGCACAAGATCATAGATCTTAGTTAATAACGAATGGGTGGCAATTGCTTGTTTGCAACCTTTTGTATCAATAAAATTCACAATAGATTAGACTTCTAAAAACCAGGGTTCATTTTTTGTTAATCAAAAAGCTTATATAAGGCAAATTTGGTTATGAATGTGGCATGTGGGTAAAAATTGCTAGATTACCCTTATTAGTCAACTTTAGTCAGTAGTTGTAGCAGCTGCAAAAGCTTCATTTTTTTGGAGCAACAGCAATCTTTTATTCAATTTATTTATATATTATTACCCGAGGCGAGCCACAGCAATCTAATGCTAATCTAAAAAATAAAAATAAAATCAGATACTGGCATTGGCAAAGAAATAACAGGCTGTTCAAATTGCCCTTTTGTTATGTACAATGTACATGTTGGTAGCTTCTAGCTTTCAATCCTCCGGTCAACCACAGCAAAGATAGATTTCAGCTACTGTTCTTAACATTCACTAAGTGTTGCATTTTTACATTACAAGTCATGGTATGAATTCTATGAGATATATGCCCTAACAAGTTCCTTGTATCTGCAGACCAAACCTGTCCTTGGACATATGATTCTACCGTTATTCCTAGTAGACATATCCTCGAGAGCCTGCCATGGAAAAGGAGAAATCAACAACATCAAAGAACCATCGTTAGAAAAGGAGGAAAATGCTAACTTTGGCAATAACATATGTTGTAATCCATCCGTAACAAAATAAGTGCAACGATTTGACATAAAGAGAAAAAATATCAAATCGTTGCAGTTAATATGTTACGGAGGGAGTATAATGGAAGCTACACAGACCTTGGTGCTGTAGACATGGCCATTCGGCAAGACCATAGGTGGATTTTCAGTATCCATCAGTTCTTTGGTTATGTAACAGACAAGCTTCGAGTGTTGCTGCTTTGAGAATGGTAGTGATAACGCCAGTTCACGGAAACTTTGCTGAGACATTGGGTCGCCTACTGGACAACCATCTTCAGAGCAGAATCTAAAGCAAGTCAAGGAATGGAACGTATTTCACATCCATATATAAACCTAATCAATATCTAACAGAGAAAATAGGTTAAAGCTTGAGCCGCAGTGGCACAAGTCTTTAAACACCAAGGGTGAGTTTCCTAGGTTCAAATCTCACCGCACACATAAGTCTTATGCTACGAATCCGCCCCTTGAGTAGGGCCTGGCTCAAGCTGGTTCATGGGTAGTATTCAACATGACAGGTGTATGATGCCAAGAAGATACTCTAGGAACACATCTCTTTCCCCCTAAAATAAAGGGACTAAATTTAAATTACAAAAGGTAAACGACTCAAGCATTTGAAACGGTAGAAGATACGCTAGATTGTAGTCTATCAAAAAAGTTAATTTGATGAACCCCAAATTGTACACAAAGAAATTCCATAACACAAATAGTATACTACTATACTTAGATATGTTACACGGTAATTCATGAAAATCCTCAGTTATACTTGCCAAAAGGGAACATATATCAATTTTAGTAACATGTTTCAAGGAAAGTATAATCCAAACGTCAAAAAAAAAGTATAATCCAAGTCCAATACTGTAGTCGTAATAGAAAATAAAGCGGACATAGTTCATACCCATTTTATGGAACGGAAAAATGCATAATTGAACAAGCACATACATCAGAGTAAAATTTAAAAAGGATGATGGAGTAAAATTTAAAGAGTATGAAGGATACGGAGTTTTCAAAGCAGATAAACCAGCTTGCAGATAGATATTTAGCAATGGTTCAACGGTCATGCCATACAATCTATAGAATTCCTGCTTGAATTGGTCCACCAGATGGTCCCACTGTTTGGGTTCAAAAAGAATCTGCCAAGAGCAAAGGGATGCAAATATAAGGTAATTTCATAGTTCATACAGAAATGAGACTAGGAATTATAAAAAATGATACCCTTTCAGGATACTCCATCCGTGGCACAAGTCATGCATAACATTTTAAAGCTCTATTAATACAGAGGACAAGGAATTGTTGAC
Organism: Salicornia ramosissima; assembly: GCA_951394345.1. Lineage (NCBI taxonomy): Eukaryota > Viridiplantae > Streptophyta > Magnoliopsida > Caryophyllales > Amaranthaceae > Salicornia > Salicornia ramosissima. Next base: position 14,515,144 of record OX596239.1, read on the forward strand.
AAACAAGATCTCCCGTTCTCCACTTTCTAACCAGTAACCACTGTTTGGACAGAATATTTAACTGATGTGAAAATAAAGAGAAGATGAAGATGATAGTTATATATTAATAGCTAAGATTTGCCGGAAAGCAACAAAGATAATTCTACTTTCAAGAGGTGGATGTGGATTCTATCCTAAGTATGAGCTCTTGAGAGGCTCACTCTCTCCCACTAAAGAAACTAATTTCTCTTCAATTTTCAGCATAATTTTCTTTCTTTACTAATTGGCTCTGTATATAGAAAATGATGCCTAACTAACCTACTAGATCCTTCCTCAAGCTTCTACTAGCATTCTTATTGGTTCATTAAAGCGGCTGCATGGACCTTCCTTGCAGCTTATGTCTATTTTGTCTGGAGGTAGAGGAATAAGGCTTGGGCCTGTTTACAACCAGATTTTGTGTTTAGACAAATTGAGTCCGTCGTTTGTACTAGGCTTAAAGGTTTTGTAAATTCTAAAAGAAAGGATGAAGATACTGTATGGCTGCAAAGCTTGTACCTAGTGTGGGGTGTGTGCTGGTTTTGTTGCTTGTTTGTGATGGTGTAATGGTGTTCCATACTTCTCGATGGTAAGATATATAATCTTACTTTGTGCAAAAAAGTTTTGTACTTGAACTTAGGCAAAAAAAAAAGAAGAGATTGTACTGCAGTATTGTACTTCTCGTTGTTAATAGAAAAAAAAAAATCAAAGCATGATGAAAATGCACAAACACTGAAACACACTTTAAGAGAAAAAAGACAGGGAAAAAGGCTGCATTAGTATGCTATTCATAGTTTTAGTCAGCACTACACTTGAACTTAGGCAAATTGGGGTAAACATGACCAAGAGTTTTTTGTCTGAATTCATGCAGTGTTCTACTTCTAGTCCATTGCTGGCCTGAGACAATAAAATCTTTGCACAAATTACATGCACTGTGATTCATCTGTTCATCATAAAAATTAAAATTCACTATATAGAATATGTTAACATTTTAAAAAGGAAAGGATATCTAACCTTGTAGGTACCACAATCTGTATTGCTCTTAAAGGCAAGTGTCGCAATTACTCTCTGCAGCTCTTTCATATGAGTAGTTCCCCATGGGGCTAGATACTTTCGAGCATATGCAATTGCACGCATGGTGGCATCAGCTCTAACCAGCTCTATAAACTCTTGAAGTCTTAACTGAAACTCGAATTTACTCTGCCACCAAAAAATATTGGTGTCAGGCTTTCTTTTCTTGTGACAAACATAATATATTACAAGACATAAACTAAGGCTATGTTCAACTCAACCTATTTAACCACTCAAGTATTAATTGGGAAAAAAAATTAATCAGAAACAAACAGATCCGACAAGAAAAAGATAAAATCCAATCACATCAGATGTTCATACTCTCTATATAATTCCTGTTTACTACATAAGGGTCTTTTTACTTTCTTATTAAAATTGTATTAGGTGGATAGGTAGTATGTGGGGAGTGAAGAAAAAGAAGAGACTAAGTGTGGGACAATGTGGTTTTAAAAGGAAATGTAGCAATCTTTTAAAGACAACCAAAAAGGAAAAATTTGTTTCAAGCTTCAGGGAGAAGGTAATAATAGCTATATTGTTCTACTCCGTATCACATCACAAAAGTTCAAATCAGATTAGATTATATTAGAAAATTTCTGATGAGATGAGAAAAACTCACACCAGGATTTTAAAAAAACAAAAATCAGGTCAGACGAACTAAAAATAGCCTAAATTAAAACTGCTCCGAACATATCTTAGTGAAAACTTAATCATGAAATTAGATTTTATTTGTTCCAAAAACACATATTATCAGATGCTGAACATTCAAAAGCGATTAGCCACATTATTCACTTCTGGATGATTATAGCTTAGATTGATGGTCATAATAACTCTCACTCTCTCAATGTATTAACATATTTCATTAAAGACTACTTTTTATTGGTTCTATTTCCAATCCCCTTCACATGCATAGAGTCTATGACAAGCATTCTGAAATATATTATTTAGCTACTTTCCGCTGCCATTAATTTAAAGCTCCCTGCATCCCTCAGTCTAAGAGAAATGTTGCTAGCAACTCCAATATTGTTTGAATGAGATACTAGCATGATAACAAATTTGATGCTAACTCTATGGTTTAATATAATGCATTGAAATTCAATCTAAGAGAAGCGAGGGTAAAATAATATATATAGCACCCACCACTGTCTTCCCAACATCAATGCCTTTAACAATGATATTGACATCTTGCATTGATTTGACAATCAGAACATTCCATTTATCCTTAGTCTCTTGTAAGAAATGTTGCCCCACCTTACATAAGAAGAATAAGCAAGGGTCTTCCAACACATAGAGCAAAGTTACACCTAAACTAGAAGAATATGAAATATCTCGCAGAAGTTCAGGTGTAATGAGATTTCAAACTAGCCGCTACCAGCCTAGCCTTATGAAACTTCTAAGCCATTCCCAAAATATAATTACAATAATAACCAGTCTACACCCCAAAAAAATGATAAGGCCTTAAAAGAGAGCCGATTTCCATTATATTAGCATTGCAAGTATACTTATCTGTTAGAATAACCAATCGTATGGCAACTTCTATGACCTAAAGATAATACCTACACGCTACACCTTTATACCTTCAAAATCTGCAGACAAATTATGGAACAATATTCTATATATGCATGCACAACACAAGCCATGTAATATGACTGGATTGTAGAGGATGGAATTAACTTTCCCAAATCAGAACTGGTTTCTAAAACAAATTCACCATTTAAAAAATAGTAATATCAAAAGGAAATGGAACAGTAATGAACTAGAATAAATTAGAAAGACATTTTATGATACTATTACTTCAATAGCCATACTTGATTCAACTTTCCCATACGCTCATACTAAAGTAGCATTTACCTTTGATTTCTTCAGCCTGGACTTGTTATCAGCACACCATGCTAATGCAGGAGCTACATCCTTGTTTTGAAGAGCTTCAATGACCCTTTTCGCGTCATAAAATACCTCAATATCAACAAGATCCTGGGCAAAATAAATAAGTAAACACACAAATAAGTAAAAAGCTGTAATAAAAGCATTCTTCAACTAAAGTAAAACGACATAAAAGTAAAAATTTACCTCTTTTTATCATTATTATTTGGGAAGGGGGGGTGGGTGGGGAGGTTTGTATAATGATTACTGCAATACTGGAAAAATAGACGTTTTGCATATTTACAAAAGATTATGGATAATAATTACAAGAAAAATGACTTGTGAACTTTATCAACACGACAACACCTCAGCATGATAGGGGTTTGGGGGTTGGTTGGAAATCATAAGCTAGTTAAAATCACTAAAATAGACCCCAAGGAGCAATAGAAAAAGAAAATACCTCTATACTACTACTTTCAGCCAACTTTGCAGCGCTCTCATAATAAGACATACGAAGCATATAATCCACAAGAATCCGCTTCAACCGTGTGTTGCTCCAGTTGGATATATTTTCCGCATTTGCAGATTCCAAATGAGCTAATCGAGCTCGACATCGCTGTTCTTGCAAATTCTCTGCTTGGTTTCCTTCCTCTAGCTAATTATCATCACATGATTATCAATAAGCACCACCAAATATATACTGTATATATTAGCTATGAGCTTTACTTTTTAAAGCATAAAAACATAAAAGAGTGCAAATTTCCATTCCTAGTTCTCCTATTATTACACACTTCTAGCTATAATCTAAAGATTCTAACAGAAATAGACAATTAACAATTAATATATTCTAACTAAATTGAAGACACCACCAAAGAGAGAGAAAGAGGGAAGAAGAAGGGGACCCAAACTTCAAAGTTTAAGTCAGATAACAACAGCTCTTAACGCATCTTTAGCAATGAGAAATATTAAACAATCCATGGTAAAAGATAAATAAAAGGGCACAGCTAGAAGGAATAAAATCCAAACACAGGAACAAGTAGATCAATGGTTAATAGTTCATAATTGTAATATTAATGATGGAAGCAATTGATGTTTTCTTTTGTTATCCATCATAGAAGTTATCAAGTTAACAGGGAGACAGATAAATCTCTTCAGTTTTCGGTGTGTTGAAGATTGTTTTTGTTTTTTTCGAGAGATCAAGATCATGGCTAGCGTTGTTTTAAGTTCAATAGCTTTTAAACAGAATATCATGCTATTAGTTAGTGACAACTTGTCACCGTGTTGTATTATAGAGGCTTTGTCAAATCTCCCTTTGTATGGTTGTATGATTGCACTGACTTTCTTTACTAACATAAATTCTTCATGTCAAAATTACAATTTTATGCTGTATTATTGTTGGATCCACTTGTATTATTCAGTATGTCTTGGTGTCGTAATTTCCTTTATAATAAAGTTATTTAAGCATACATATCGATTGCCTTGCCAAATGGAAGAAACTTCATGTTGCACCGTGAATCATTCCTCTTAATTCCCTTCTTTGTGTGTGATTCAGTTTTTTTGCCTCACCGTCCCTCCTCCATGAATAACCCACTCCCCACAGGGTTTTCACTCCTTAATCATTTGAGTTCAGCTTTCGTTCCCAATCACAGACAAATTTCTGCTACCACCACACCCTAACTAACATAACCCTGTTACCACTTTCACACACCATATCTTCACTAACATTCCCAATGTGTCTCTAAGACTCTAACACCGTACACTCCATCTTCAAAAAACTGACAATACATCCCAAATTATCTCCACTTCTTTGATGGCTTAAAGAGGGACTGGTAGGGATATGTCAACATTTAAAGCAGAGAAGCAGTTCAAACACCCCTTAATGCTACCACCCAAGCATTTCCATAAGGATATTCTTTGACGAAAAATACAACCAACTATAGCATCTGCAATTTGCAGCCTACATACAAAAAGGTCTACAGAGAAAATAAAAACCCCTTGATGCTAAACATACAAAAAGGCCTAAACCCATGTATCCTAATTGAAAAAAAGATGAAGCATAGATCAAATATGCTCCAATTTCTATATGAAACAACTCCAATGTCTAAATTACAATTGTCATTATACCTCTTATAAATATATTCAATAAACAAAATTGTACGCACTTCCATTTTGTCGACCAAGAAACCAAAAAAAAAAAGACCAATAATAGATCCAAATTCACCAGAAATAAACCAAAAGAAGCTATTTCTAACCGGGTATAACCATCTTTGTTCCATTTTTTATATGATTCAAAAGAAAAGGGACGATACAATGCTCATATAAGAGTTCATATCAAACAGCATATGCATTGAACAGAAAATCCCAATTAATACCTTTCTCTTGAGACCTTGAAGGCGAGAAACAAGAGAAGAGAGATGAGAAACGGCGTCATCACGAGTCAAATCAGGAGAAGTAGAATTAACAGCGGAGATAACGGCAGAAACTTCCTTCTCAGAAGAACGATGATTAGCACGTATAATCTTCTTGTAGTGTTCAAAGGGTACACGAAGAAATTGGTGTTCTAATTTAAGTGAATCAGACAACTGGGTAGCCTTTGAAGCAGATGCTGCCGCCATTGTTGTATTTTCTCCACCAACGGGTGCGGCGTCTCTGGATGTGCCTTCGGCGGTGCTTGTGTTTCCGTTGGATGGTGGGTCGATTTCCATTGTTGATAATTAGATAGAAAAAGAGATCCAACGAAAGAAATTAGATTGGAGAAAATCCTTTGATGGATGATGATGATGATAAATTGTCGAAGATGATGATGAATTGATGAAGATGAAGATGAACGAAGGATCTGCAGATGGGTACGGCTCTGGAAATCTCTCTCTCTCTCTTGTTAGTGATAGTGGGGCAGAGACGCAGAGTAGCAAAACTAGAGCTGGCACGGTGGCACCCCCCCTAAAAACAAAACTATACGTCTATCCGAACTCGGCCCATTATTAAAAAAATCTCACTATCATCTTTCACTTTAAAATCACAAATATTTGAAAATCATAGGTTTAAGGGAAAAGAGAGGTTTGAGAGGAAAGAGAGGTTTGACCAATTTAATAAGATATTTTGGTAGTTAGAAGTTTGAAAGAGAGTTTTGGGGTGAAAAGACTCTTTTTAAAAAAGCTTATATGATGAGCTTTTTGGAAGAGCTTATAGCTTACACAAACCGTTGTTTACCAAACACATTTACACAAACCGCTAATGCAATTAGTTAGTCAAATCAGCTATCACAATCAGCTAGTCAAAACAGCTAACTCAAACATCTAACAGCTAACTCCCAAACACCCCAGAGGCCCTGTTTGAGGGTGTTTGGGAGTTAGAGGTTTGAGGGAAAAAGAGCGTTTGAGTGGAAAAAGAGGTTTGATTAACTTAAAAAGCTATTTTTGGGTGTTTGGTAGTTAGAGGTTTGGAAGAGAGTTTTAGGGTGAAAAAACTCTTTTTCAAAAAGCTCATATGAGGAGCTTTTTGGAATAGCTTATAGCTTTTTAGTTATTTTTACTCTGAAACATCTAGCAGCTAACCGCTATTTACCAAACACTTACACATACAGCTAATATAAATCAGTTAGTCAAATCAGCTATCACAAACAGCTAGTCAAAGCATCTAATTCAATCAGCTAACCTCTAACAACTAACAACTAACTCCCAAACAGGGCCAAACAAGTACTCCAATCCCTTCGTAACATAATGATTTCCACATTTGTTTTTTTACGCATTTTGAGGAAACGATTTAAAGATGTAAATGACGAAATTAATTAAAATGGTTTTAATACAAGCAATAATGTGATTATAAGTTACTAATATCAAAATTATTTTGATTAATTTGGTCATTTATACCTTCAAATTGTTTTCTCAAAATGCATGAAAAAACATTTGTTGAATTCTTTATGTTAGGGAGGGAGTACAACCATCCATTGTTTCACCCCTCTATAAATCTTGTCAATCCAATATGAACTACAAAGTATACAAATTTAGTGTGATAATTATGTCAATCCGATATGAACTATGAAGTATACAAATTTACTTTGATAATTGTAATCTTGTATAACTAGCTATTACTAAAACAGAAACTGCTTATATCATCATTTGTCACGTGTCACCTCCTCATTAAAAAATTTCCCTCCTAAATTTTAGTTGACTTTTTTTCTTTTTCTTTTCCAAACTTTCTCCCTATTTATTGGTTTAATTAATTTTGTCAATATTTTGCTTTCCAAAATTTCTCTTCATATTATAAAAAGTTGATACTTAGGGACTTGGAGTGCATTTGATTCGTCTTAAATTTTCTGATCTGATATGAAATTAACTTTTAAGTTGTGATCTAATCTTATCTGAATTTTCTCGATGTAACTGATCTTACCTAGTTTTTTCTGATTTGATCTCATTTTTTGTAGTATTTTTTTTTATTATAACTTTTCTAATATTGTATGAATTTTTCTGATTTGTTTTGATACGGTTTGAATTTTTCTGATCCGAGCCATTATAAAATAAGTATTATAATGGTTAAGTAAATTGATTTAAATGCTCCATTATTTGTGTTTAAATATAAATATTTGTGTTTAGTTACAGCTTATTTATAATAATATTCAATCTTTGATAAAATTTTCATAACTTAAAGTTGTTGCACTAATTTTTGTAAAATCGTGTTTATAATTTAATTACAATAAAATTTAAATTATATAAGTGTAATATAGAAATATAATTTTTTTTGTAAAGATTGTCAGATTGAGCATTTTCACGTGCAACCTTGCTACATAATAAAATGGAAACTGCTAACAACAATCATATATATTCCACTATACATATGGACATTGTTTGTTCTTTTTTTCCCTCAAAATTGCTCATGTTTGTTCATTTTTAAATTTAAAGGAATAATATATAGTTTTTTTTGGAATATGAGTAAAAATTTAAATAGGATAAATTACAACACAATTACTCTATAATGTTAGAATTAACCATAAGAGAAGGAAATTGAGAGCTGAACCGAACTTAGTAGAACTGAGCTGAACTGAATTAATTTTAAGCTGAAGTAAACAAGGCCTAAGTGTTTGGAATTTTTTGGGCAACATGCCTCACTGGTCGATTTCTGTATGGATATCATCTAAAACCCAGGCTGGATGGAGAGTCATCCTAAATCACTGTTATAGAGAGGCAAATCGAGGAGCAGATGGCTAGATAACCAAGGTGAAGGCTCAAGGAGTGAATATGGAAGGTTATAGTGCTACTCCAAGAGATTTAGCTATAATTATTATTGAATACATTCGATCAAGGCGTAGCTTTTCCTAGATTAGTTAATACGTAATTTTGTTTTTTTCCTTAGCATAAAAAAATGGGGTAGGTGCAAGGTACAACAAAAACTTGTTTGGGTGCAAAGAGTAGAACAAACTTATTTGCTAAGTGTTAATTAGGTGTATGGTAGTAGGGAGTTGATGGGTCTTTAATTTACGACTTACTCTATCTTCATCTCTAAACCCTAGAATGACTATCTTTACATAGAGAAACAACCACTTGAAATATAACAAAAATAACATAATTCCTTAAAATCATAACAAATTATATCTAATTTATTTCTCCATATTTGGATAGATATATATGACACCTAAAATTCAAAATTTTACGCACATGTTCCAATCTGATCTCAATTTCTTTTAATGTTAATGTCTATTAATTCTCTCAAAATTATTAGTAATTATTGCATCGTGACCGTTGTCCATATCAATTAACATTAGACAAAAAATCAATTATGATTTTTTTGAAGAATAATACGAAATAATTGATAATCGTAACCAACCCAGGACATTGTTTGGGCCAAAGTAAAAGTTACGAAGATGTATAAGTCGCTCGCATTGTTGGGCGAAGTGTGGTTACTGACAAATTAGATATCTTATACTCCTTCCGTAACATATTAATGGTAACGATTTGACATTTTTCCTCTCAACTTTATGTCAAATCGTTGCCATTAATATGTTACGGAGGGAGTATGATCAATTTGACAGTACACTACATATAAGCATTTGAACACCATATAATATACACTAGAAAAAAAAAAATGGATTAGTTGGATTTCACATTATCTATATCTATAATCTATATCTATATCTATATCTATATCTATAATCTTATAAAAACGGTGATTTGCGTTACTGTTCATCAATGAACAGTAACATATCGTGTGGCTCACTTTGCTCTACAGCATCTCCATAATTCATGTTGCTCCACGTCACTTGATCCCCCACTATTTCACTCTGGGAAAAAACCCGTCCCCCTACCATCACTCCAAAACAACAAAAACCCTACTTTACTCAGCCTTCTCTCTTCTCCTCTCTCCACCCTCTTCTGCTCTGCTTCCATAATCTATCTCTCTTCTCCAAAACCCTAATTTACTCAACCTTCTCTCTTCTCCTCTCCCCACCCTCACCGTCTCTGCTTCTTGAGATTCTTCTTCAAGAACTCAATTTCTCTCAGTCATCTTCTTTACCTCTCATTTGATTCACTTCTATATGAGATTTTTTTGGCAAAGAATCTGCGATTTTGCGATTTTTCTTTTGTATATATAGTTTGAATTGCTTCATTAACTTCCTTTTGGTGTTATATAGATTATATGTTGCACGTCGATTTTTCTTCAATTCCTATGTCAGTAACTCCATTATCAGGTATAAGTATCTCTACTTTTTTGTAACGATTTTTTCTTCAGTTTTTAATTTTCCTATTTTTTGTGGTTTTTTCGAATACTTTACGATTTTTTCGAATTTAATAGATCTCACCTCCATCCTCTGCTTCTTGCATACGGCACAAATTATTCTTCAAGATCTCAAATACAACGCATAATTCACCTGATTCTCTTTTATCTACGATTTTTTTGGGCAAAAAATCTGTGATTTTCTGTGTTATTAAGTTCCTCTTGGTGTTATTGTTTGTTGCAGGTCAATTTTTCTTCAAATCCTACCTCAGTAACTCCGTTATCAGTTATGGGTATCTCTAATTTTTTCTTCATTTTTTCGAATTTAATAGATAATTTTGTTATATCTCTTCGTTTTTTGTGGTTTTTTCGAATATTTTACAATTTTTTCGAATTTAGTAGATAATTCTTTTTTTGGCCATTTTTCTTTTACTGAAGTTTAAGGGTAAGGATGCATTGTTTTACTTTTACTGGATTTTTCCATTGTTTTTTTTGTTTTTCATGATATTTTATGATTTTTCTACATTTTTTAATTACTGGACTCTTTTTAATCGGAAATGCATACATTTTGTTTTTTCGTCATTTATATAGGACTATATATATATGTTACTTATTAGCTGATAGTCTGATTGATTTTTTGATCCAATTTAGTAGCTTTATTAATTTGTTGGTTAGATTATTTGAGTTGTTAATGTTAATTGTTAGTTCATCCGTTGGTGGCTTGTTGAATTTGAAACATCTAACCTGAGTTTGGGGTTTATATATCATTTTAGGGCTTGATTTTGTTGTCCAGTCATTCAATCAATATTTCTAGGTTTGAGTTCCTTGTCACATTATTTGATGATTTGAATTGATTGTTTGGTCCCTTTTATTGAGAAGAATGTGTTCATGATTTCAATGGCGTTTTTGAAGAGATCGAAAAGCTTCGAACTAAAGTTGGGGAATTATGAGGTGGTGATCGATGGCAGATTTTCAAAGAAAAAAATATGCAGATATCTGAATTTTGAGGTAAGGTTTTGCTGCTTTGATTTTTCTCAATTTTTTGGTTTTTTGGTCATTGTTACTTCTCTTTAATTTCTTGATTTTTAGGGATTTTTTCCATTGTTGCTTCTCTTTCATTTCTCGATTTTTTAGATTTTTCCCCTTTTTAGTTAAATTTGCATATTGAATTTTGGTATTTGAACATTATTTATTATTATGGTTGATTATAACAATCAATGAATTTTGTTGCAATGTTTTTTTTAGGCGATGGAAGATTCATTTTATTATGATATGATTTACTTTGTTTTAGTTTTAGATATGTAATTTAGTTCACAGCCTTCTTTTTTAATTGTGAATTAAGGCTTACTTTTTTTATTAATTGATTTGATATGTAATTACTTGTTTTTCCGTTTAGCATTTTCTGATCATAGCAACTTATTTTCTTATGGAAAAATAACAATAGATGGAAAGTTAACATAAGTATGGAAATCTACTATCTCTACATCAACCTTTTAACTGTTGTTGCTTAATTTGTTATGGGTTGTTATAATTCTGTCTTTTAATTGTAGAGCTACAAGGGAGGGGGTTGTAGCCTTGTAGGGTTGATGGGATATGGGCTGTAGGGGTTGGAGGCAGGGCCATGGGCCATTTGAAGCTCTTCATATATATATATAGTTTGTAGTTCTCTATGTCTAATGCTATTTTATCGTTGTCAACCTATTGTTAATATGAGCTTGAGCGATAAGTTCCCACATGGTTTGAACATTATGTTTTATGGTTGATTGTATGTTTATCAATGAATTTTGTTGCAGAGTTTTTTTAGGCAATTGAAGATTCATTTTATTATTTCCTTTTTTTAAGGCTTCATCAATGATTTTCTTTCCTTTTTTCAAGGCCTATACGAACTTGAGCGATAAGTTCTCACATGTTTGAACATTATCTTTTTTATGGTTGATTGCATGTTTATCAATAAATTTTGTTGCAAGTTTTTCAAAGCAATTGAATTTTGATCGAAGTTTCAAGTTGATCCAAATTAAAAACTAAAATTTTGATCTGACTTTTATTGGAATTTCATGCAGATTTTCGGTTTGTGATGGAAATCTTGGGGAGATTACATTGAAATTAAATACTGAATTAAGCATATTAAATCCACCATAGGCTTTGGCTATTATTTTGAATTTCTTGCCCCCTTGTGTTGAGAAAATAAAATGGAATTTCTGAATTATGAAAGAAAGTCTTAGACTATTGAAAGACATGGATGTGGTTGTGGGTCCACCGTGGACAATAGCTAAGGGAATCTGGACAGGTTGCTGCATGCTGCTACTGCTGGTGTGTGGCTGCTGCTGGCGAGTATGGCTACTGGTGTGTTGCTGCTGCTGGCAAGGTCTGCTATCAGTAGGGTGCTGCTACTGCACAGCTCTGCTACTGCCGCCCAGCCCAGCTGCAACTGCAGTGCTCCTCGTGGTGGTTGCTGCACAGCCAGAGTTGCCTCTAAGGTGGTTTGTTCGAGTCCTTGGTTTCCAGATATTTTGCAGATTGTATTTTTCAAAGAGGTTTTACCAAATTTCTTGTTAAAATTGTCATTTTTAGGGTTGAACGATGAAGAGAATTACGTCAATTTTGGGTTAAAGATTGAATACAATGGCTGATTTTTGCTTTGAAAGTGTATTTCTTAGTTTTGACTACTGATTTTTGCTCCTTTCTTCCTTCTCTTTCTTTCATAGACCTTCTCCCTTTTATTCATCATTGTTCATTATAATGCGCTTTGCATCTGAATACTCTCCCATTTGGTTTCATTGACATGGTGAGTTGAGTAAATAATTTTTAGTTTTCGGTGATTTTAGGGTTTGAGGCTGATCTAATTTCCTAGATTTGTTTTGGTTTTTCAAAGTCTGAAAAATTTGCTTAAAATATGGTAAAAATGATGTTGAACATATCATTTAGGTTAAGCGCTAATATGCTTTTTCCTACTCATGCTTCCAATAACAATAATAAGAAATCAAATTTTGAGGCTTACAAATCCACGTGAACTGATGCTTTTGTATGTTATCAGTTATCACGATTCATGGGTCGGGGTCTTTGCTAAAACCAACAAGCTTACTTCATTTCTCTTATCAACCTGCAGGTATACTTTTTCTGATTCCTTCTCGCCTTTTTTCTCAGTGTTTTTTTTTAAATTTAAATTAATAAATTCAAGCAATCATGTTGTATTGTTCTTTCTCAGAGCATTGTTAACAATGGTAAAAAAAAAGGTTTGTAAAAACAAACCATTTTTTTTTACCCTTAACCATGAACAAATAAATTGTTCATGATGAACAATGTCACAAACGTTCGTCTGGACGAACAATGCCACAAACCGTTCATCTGACGCGTGGTGCCAGCTCAGCCTGACTTTTTCTTTTTTTTTTTTGCTGAAAACAAGCCAAAACGCGTCGTTTTGGCCTTGTTTCAGCCAAAACGACGGCGTTTTGGCAAGAAATCAGTCAAAAAAATAAGTGGGACGCGGGCCACGTGTCTGCTGCAGAACGCGACACGTGGCTTGCTCTTAGCCAATTAAAAAAAAGGTAGTGTTTAATATTTTGTGGATTTAATTTTAACACATACATTAATTTAAAATTAAAAAAAAAATCACCAAAATTCATAATTTTTTCTCCTCTTTAAATAGACACCCATATTGCCATATTTTATTTTAAAAAAAAAATCACCCTTTTTCCATATAATTGTTTATCCAAAAATAATATAAGTAGTGTGCTTTGTTCTTTACTCCAAACCACCTTGATCATCTTATTCATTTTTTTTCAATAATATCATGAATCCAAATAATCCTAATACTAGCAGAAAGGGTAATTCGAAAAGAAAATCACAAAAAAATACTTTGCAAAATCCACATATTTTACCCCAAAATCAACAAAATTTCCCACAAAAAATACAATTAATAGTGTTAATTTACGTTAATCATAATTATAAATACAATTAATAGTGTTAATCATAATTATAATTACAATTAATAGTGTTAATCCTAATTATTTATAAATAGCATTTTATTATAAATAAAAATGTGGGGTAGTGTAAAAAGTTGATGAACCTTTTTTTTTTGTTCATGGATAAGAGGGGAAATAGAAAATGGTTTGGTTTGGTGATGTGGATGAGAGAGAAAATGTGATAGTGACCCATGAACCTTTTTTTTTTGTTCATTGCTAATGGTGCTCTCAGTGTTCAAAGTTTTTAAGTGCGGTTAGTTAACAATTTCTGGTGCAGCCTTTGGATGGTTGATGGCCTTGAACAAATTTTGGAACATTTTTGTTGAAGTGAGAAAATATGCATTCTCACATGAGTTACATCCCTTTGTATTTTGCAAGCCCTTCATCAGAAGAAATTTCATGGTTAAGAGTCCTTTAGCTATTTATTTACAGGTCAATGTAATGAATCTTCATGTCATTCATCCATTTTTTAGCTATTTATTTAGAATTCAATGTAATGTTTTTAGGTGGTTTCTTTGTATTTTTTTAATAATAGTCCTTCAGAATATTATGAGATCACTTGAGAATATTATGAGATTATTGGATTCGATTGTACAATATATTGTAAATATGTAATTTGTTTTTTTAAACAAAATTTCAATGAGAAAAGTTGTAATAAGAAAGGTCCAGCCAAACTCGGTCCATCTAATGGGCTTTTGCATTGGGCCTGGCCTGAACTCGGTTTGGCCCATGATCATCTCTATATATATCTCTTAATTATTTAAAATATTTTTTAGTAAAAAAATCTTCGTTCAAAGTTGAGGTATTTTAGATCATTGATTTGTCGATTAATATTATTTTTTTTACCTGTTGATCAATATTATTAAACATGTACGTACAAAAGCTGAAACATCAAGTTCTCGCTCACAAGGAGAAACATGGGCTCTTTAAATATACAATCGCCAAAATACTGGGTTGAACAATTTCCTTAATTCATTTATTTCTTTTTTCAATTTTTTCATTCACTTTTATCATTAATTTGGTTTGTCAATGACATAACCAACCGCCCAAACTATCACATGATCCTATAACAATCATATTGCTAATTCATCATGAAAAAATCCAATGTATAAAATTTATGTTATAATCTAGACGATGTTCATCATAATACAAAGCATAACCAAGCTTTGAGTACAATAAACATAGCAATAATCACCGAGCAACTTCACGATTCATTGTAACGTTGATTGGAAAATGTTGGACACGGCGCGCAACGCGCGCCGTGAACAACTAGTTTAGAAAAACACTATAACAAAAAGTATGCTACCTAGTGCATATTATATGGTGTCAAAGTTCATTTTATATGATGTCAGATTGATTATATATGGTGTCCGAAGTGCAAGCGACGAAACTCTCCCAACATTGCTAGCTGTTTATCATTCCTCTTTATATTGCAACTATTACAAATAATAATACTCTCTTTGTCCTTAATTATATACTTCATTCCATCTAGCACAAAGTAGATATATTTATAAAAAAGACACAAAAATTGGGTAAACGAACAGAGGTTGAATAAAGAGGTTAAATGATAAAAATATGGGTAGACTGTGTATAAATTAAGTGAGCCTCGCATATCAAAAAAGAAAATGTTGTAAGTAAATTAAGACGCCCAAATAAGGAATATGTAGTGAGTAAAAAAAGACAGAGGGGGTAGATTCTTAAGAATAACAAACTAACTAAGGTTCTATCTTTTGGACTTAATTTTTGAAATTTTAGTTCAACTTGATTCAGCCCATAATAAGACTATGATTGGTAAATGCAATCTTACTTACTAAGGGCTCGTTTACTTTAGTTGAATAAAGAAGTACTGAACTGAACTTAATAGAGATGAACTGTATTACAAACATTTAACTTTTGAATTAATGATTTTAAATAATGATTAATTTGATTTTTTAATTCTCTCCTTAATTTTTTGTAATAAATTTTAAATAATTTATTAAATAAATATTTAACTTTTGGATTAATGATTTTAAAGTAAAAATAATGATTTCTCACTTTTTGATTATTACTATTATTATTATTATCGTTATTATTATTATTATTATTATTATTATTATCGTCATCGTCATCATCATCATCTAATTGAAATCAATATTATTATCATCATTTTTACTATTATCATTGTTATCATTAGAAGTGGAAATTGAGTCGTGTTGGATTCGTGTCAACCTTTTTACATAAACGAGTTGAATTCTTTGACCCTAACCTGACCCGTTTAATGAACGGATCGTGTTGTGTTCACTCGCTTATTTAAACGGGTCAAACCCCTCAGCCCAAACACGTTAATAACTAGTCAAATTCGTGTCGGGTTAGCGGGTCGTATCAATTTTTCCCACCTCTAGTTATCATCATCATTATTATTACTTAAATAATATAATAGAAAGTAATTAGTAAAATTAGTGAAAAAACTTGAACTGAACAGAACTGAATTTAATTTGAAGTAAATAAGCCCTAACTACATACAGATTAACAGGTGACAACGGAAGACGATGTGATAAATAATCTGATCAATGATCATCATGACTAGCCCTATTCTTTTGGGCTGAATTAATCTAAATTGAGCTCAACTCTAGCACAAAAAGAAAACCTTAAAAATCTTAATTATTGTTCATGATTATTTCACCTTTAATTTTCTTAGCTAATACCGGACGTGTTTTAGCTTTTGCCAATTATTAATTATTTTTTAATTACCCCCTCCATACTTAATTACTTGCTACATTTCATCTAACACAATTTTTAGGAGAAAGATGTGAAGAGATAAGGACCATTAAAAAGTAGAGGTGATTATGAAGATGATGACAAAAATGGGCTAAAAGAGGTTGAATAAAGAGGACAAATGAAAAAAATAAGGGTAAAATATGTAGAAATTAAGTAGAGGTGATCAAAAGATCGGACCGGACCTTAAATAAGCAAGTGTGCCCAAAGCCCGAATTTTTAAAGCGGGTTTGACGGGCCATTTACGGGCTTTTCGGACCGGGCCGAGCTTTTGAACTAAAAAGCGTATGCCAAAGCCAATAAATTTTTCAGACCGATCGAGTTGGGCTTGAGAGCCGGGTCAATGGCTCTAATTTAAGTGAAAGTATTGTGTCGGACGGTTTGACCATCGGACCGTCCAACACTTGTATTTTTTTTATGTCCAGACTCAACAAAACGTGTCCAGGTTCAATAATATATGTCCAGGTTTAACAATATATGTCCAGATATAACAATATGTGTCCAGGGTAAACAATATGTTTCCAGGTTCAATAAGTTTCATCAGGTTTACAAATTTGTGTCCAGGTTCAACAAAACGTGTCCAGGTTCAATAATATGTGTTCAGATTCAACAATATATGTCCAGATTTAACAATATGTGTCCAGGGTAAACAATATGTTTTCAGGTTCAATAAGTTTCATCAGGTTTACAAATTTATGTCCAGGCTCAACAATACGTGTCTAGGTTCAATAATATGTGTCCAGATTCAACAATATATGTCCAGATTTTATAATATGTGTCCAGGGTAAACAATATGTTTCCAGGTTCAATAAGTTTCACCAGGTTTACAAATTTATGTCCAGATTCAATACTATGTGTCCAGATTTAATACTATGTGTCCAGATTTAATACTATGTGTCCAGGTTTACAAATATATTTCCAGGTTTACAAATTTGTGTTCAGGTTTACAAATATGTGTCCAGGGCTAACAATATTTGTCCAGGTTTAACAACATGTGTCCAGATTCAACAAAACTTGTCCAGGTTCAATAACATGTGTCCAGGTCCAGTTGGACTGATATGACAGTAAGCTTATGTCGGACTGATCTGACACAATACCTTCTCCTAATTTAATAAAGTTAGCCCCACATATAGGAAAAAAAAATTTAATAAGTAAATTGAGAAACCAAATAAGAAAAATTATAGCAAGTTAAAAAAAAAAAGAAGAGAAGTATCTGAACAAATTGCCTTAAAACAAGGGATGTCATTATGTCACCCAACCAAAATAAATTAAATCATCATTTTCTTTATAAACAAATTAAAAAGTACTCATTCTGTTCCTATTTAATTGCTACACAAGGGTTGAGTTTCATTTTTAAGGTGTATTCCAAATTTGTCTTTTAGTTGGGAGTAAAAAAGATTAAAGTAGGTAAAAATATAGAGTATTAAATATTAAAATAAGGGCATATAAGTACAATTATGTGTGGACCACACTACTAAAAAAAGAAATGGAGCACTTAAATGGGGACGGAATAATGTTACTCATTCAGTCCTTCTGTCCTAATTTACTTGTCTCATTTTGACTTTGGGCACTGCTCACATGTGAACTTTGACTTTATTTAATTTAATATACGTAAGAAAAAACATAGTCGTCTCAATATTACTTTTCAAATATATAATTTTTATAATTTTTTTATTATATATATAATTAAAGTTATTTTTATTTAAAGTTATATCTCGAGAGGTGTGGAAAAAATGATTAGCAAGTAAATTAGAACCGAAGAATTAATAACTAATAACAACATTTTTTTTTATAAAAAAAACATTAACAACAACATAATCACTATTCACTAGTACATCATCACAATTGACAAAAACATTTGCACTAAAAAAATTGTAACGTACCGCTCCAAAGAGCGGCTCTCGAAATTTTCAAATCCTCCCTTTTTAGACAATTTTACCCTTTACATTTCTTTCCTTACATGTCTTATCTAGCCGTTACTGACACTCTCACAAAAGGGCTTTTCCGCCATTTTCATTTTCTTCATTTTGCTTCTCTCTCCTCACCAAATATAAACACAACCAAAAATTAAAATTCTGCTTCTTCATCTTCATCCTCTTCACACACTGTATTACTGTTGTAACTGTCGTCAATTTTCCAACTTCAAATTTCACTTCATTTTTTTTTTATCTGAGTAAGTCTTTCTATTCAATTCTTGACTATTTTCGAATTTCTTTTGTTTTCCTACTTTGGATTTTTTGCTGTTTTTGAATGCCAATTGTTAATGAATTTTTTATTTTTTTTTCCAGATTTTTCATCGCATTATGTGAATGATTTTATTGTTTGGAAAATTGAAGAAGATTCTTGGTGCTTTTATTGTTTATTTATGTCGAATTGTTCATGTAAGTTCTCGATAGAGAGAGTAGTTCTCTGGTTGAATTGGTAAAGAAATCTTTTCGGATTATTATTATTATTATTATTTTTTAATTTATTTGATTTTGGGGATGAAGTCTGCTTGCTTAATACTTGACGATATTTAGGGTTTAGAGGGACTAAATTGTCTTTTTGCTTTCTGTCGTAACTGTTGTTTTGTAGTTCTTCATTGATTTAGGCGTCAGATTATTTTACTTGTTTTCTGCTCTGCTGTGTATCATTTTAAAATCTGTTATTCGTCTTGTTTGTTAAATTATGATTAGTACTCCGTATATATGTATTGCATAGAAAATAAGTGGATTCGTAGCGTCTGACAATAGTGTCTCCCTGCAAGTGTATAACTGTATTATTCAATGATTTCTGAAATGAGTATATAACCAATTCACCATCTCTAGTTGATTATTTTTCCCCTAATTTTAACTGCCAGAATTGAATTCCCTTTTATTATATACTTGTAAAATTGTGAAATTTACTGTAATATGGTTTTCACATTGTTTAATAGTATAGTGTTAGGTGAATAGTCATGGGACTTGCTTTTTTTTTTTTTTTGTTTTTTGGTGTAGCTTATATGGGAATGAAAATTATATTGTATTGTGAAGATTGCTGTAATGATATTGGGATTTTTTTTTTAATTTTTGGTAGTATATTTTCTTGCAGGTTAGTTTTTTCATTTTTTGTAATTGCAAAATTCTTTTTTTTTTTTTTTTTTGTATCTTTCAAAACTTCCATAGCTTGATTTTTCAACTTTTGCAGTTTTGCTAATGTTGTGTACGCTGTTACCAGCACTTGCTTTCATGAGTAAACTGAGTCAAAAGTAGTGAGTGGTCAGTATATTACTGAACCAGTGTCACATAGTTCCCTAAAATGCTTGCGAATCGCGATCTGAAAAAAGCGAAGTATGGTCTGTTTTGGGCTATTTTTGTCCCATTATAGGCGAACCATGAATTATAAAAGCGAACTAAAAGACGAACTATGTAACACTTTACTGAACTGAGTCATGCGTAAACTCACACTAACTTGCCTTTCATATCTATCTATAACTTGTATGAATTTATTATTTATGGACTAAACAAGTATTTTCATTGCTGTGGTAATGGAGATGACACAATTGCAATAATTATTATCCTTGTTCCACAGGTGATCCTTTTTGCTTTTGAAAGATAATCAGCTTTGAAGGGTATTGTAGGAGCTTCTATGATCAAGTCTAGAAATGAAGAAATTCTTCTTTTTCGGATCTTCCACAGATAAGACAGTTTGCTCAGAGAACTCACCCAATGATCAGCAGAGCAAGAGGGATGACAACACTTCTAGAAGCCTTAGGCGCTCACTTTTTGAAACTAAAAAAAATTTGGCCAATAATAGTGATGTAGACAATGAGGTTGGTCTTCGAAGGAGTCGTTCATTCTCTTCAGCTGCTTTTCTTGGTAACACAAAGGAAAGAAATGCATCTTGTTTGAGTGATAGGAGTAGCTCTCCTTCTACTAGTAGTGGCAGTGTTAAAGCTCAGCAGCATAATCAATCATCTCGGTAATGTTTTGTCTCTTTCAATCTTACTCTTGTGCTTTTTGTTTCTGAAATGTAGGTGAAGTAAGACTTAGCTGCTGATTCTAGCTGAGAGTAATAAATTGACTAACCTTTATATTAAATTTTGTAATATTTAATGTGTATAGGATCATTATATGACTGTCCTTTTGGCTATGGTGGTCGATTTAGGTGTCATACACTTTCACCGGAGCGTAATTTGAAGACAAAGAGGATACCTACTGCTGCTCAATTTTTCCAAGCTTCCCATAATCGTTCAAGAAATGCTTCACTTAGTTCTAGTGAAGTGTCAAATGAGGTTCTAGACCTTTACATTGATGGAGAACAGCATCATCAAAGGGGCAGTCCAATGAGTAAAGCATCTTCTAATAATCATTCTAGAACTCGTGGTGGTAAAAAGCCGCCAAGAGTCCATTCTACTGCGCCCGGATCTCCAACTCATTCATTTAGAGGGCTGAAGGGAGCAGAGCTTCATTTTTCATCTAGAGATTGGGTTGAAACTGGATTTGGGCATGGATGTCCCCAGGATCTGGCAAAGCATGTAGTTGAAAAGCTGTGTCAGTCTAGGAACAGGCAAACAAAATCAGTTGACCATGATCCTGATGTTCCCATAACGATTGAAGATGTTTACAGCGGGTCAATGAACAGGGATGTGGCCTTGAAGTTAAACAACTCTCATAATATAGAATCACCATCTGACAAATATAATCAAGCTGGTTACAATAATGATGGCAGTTATGATGCAGGAAATGAGGATGATTTGGATGTGAAACTGGAATCTAAATTGAAGGAAGCCCAGGACAGGATATTGTTCCTCTCTGAAGAGCTTGAACAAGAGTCATTTCTTCCAGATGTGGATTTTAATGTGCCAGCATTGATTCAGAGAATTAGAAGCTTAACTGAGGAGAAGATTAGCTTGGCACTTGATGTTTCTGCTGTTCTGGAAAGCCAGCTTGCTGACAGGACTTCTCTGAAAGAACAACTTAGGTGTGCTAGGTTAGAGTTGGATTCACGGACACAAAGATTGCAGGAGGAAAAGAACGAGGTGCAGTCAGCACTGGAGAAGGAATTGGACAGAAGGTCAAGTGATTGGTCATCAAAGGTGGAGAAATGCAAGGCGGAAGAGCAGAGACTCCGAGAACGAGTTAGGGAGCTTGCGGAGCAGAATGTGTCCCTGCAGAGGGAAGTATCTTCTTTCAGTGAAATTGAAGCTGAGAGGAAAAACACAATAACTTTCTCTGAGAAGCAGATTGAGGAATTGACTTCTATGCTAGAGTCTGTAAGAGAAGAGAATCAAGTTCTTCACCAAAGTTTCTGTAAACTTCAAGATAAATATAAGATGACTGAAGAAGAAAGAGACTACATTCAAAAGAGCTATAGAGAGAAAGAGGAGGAGTGCAAGGAATTGCATTCTTGTATAACCCGGTCTCTCAGAACCTGCAATGAACAAGAGAAGACAATAGAGGGACTAAGAGGTGAACTTGCAGAGTTAGTCCAGAAAAAGCATCCTGGAGATAATTTTGACAAGCATGTCCAGAAGCTGCAGATGGAACAAATAAGGTTGACTGGAGTTGAACAGATGTTAAGAAGAGAGATTGAATCTTACAAGCAGGAAGTTGATTCTCTTAGGCATGAGAATGTTCACCTGTTGGAACGCCTAAAATCCCTTGGGAAAGAAGGTGATTCAATAACATTCAAGCTAGACGAGGAATTGTCGGCTCGTCTTCTTGTCTTGCAGAAACAGGGTTTATCACTGCTTAATGAGAGCATTAATCTTTCTTCAAAGTTACTTGAATCTGTCAAAAGAGTAAACCAAAGTGGAGGAAAAAAGGATGGCCGAGAAGGAAATACAAATCTAGACACCCGATTTATCATTGAATCTGACATGAAAGTACAGGGATTCAGACGAGGTACTGAAAACTTGATGAGAGGTTTGCAGAACATCTCCACGGCGTTGCATGAAAAGCCTGATTTTGTTGCCCTAGAATCCCAGTCACAATTTGAGGATGAAAAATATGGTTTGCTGGATGGACGGAATTCACAGGTAAACAATGCTCATGTTTTATAGTAGGTGCTCTTACATTAATATTAGGATTTTCTTTAACACTATGCACTCAACTTGAGGATACATCATTTTTCTTATTTTGCCCAGGATTTGACTAGATTTGAGCTTAAAGCTGAAAAGTTGTTAACAAGTTTATTGCGAGATAAACTATATTCCAAAGACCAAGAAGTTGAACAAGTGCATGCTGAATTGGCAACTGCAACAAGGAGTAATGATATTCTTAGATTTGAGGTCCAGAATGCTCTTGACTCTCTATCTTGTGCTACACACAAGATGAAGGAGCTTGAACTCCAGGTAATGTAGTACAACAAGAATTTGAAGTGAAGGACCATAACTCTACATTTTATGCTTAGTTAATATACATGGTTTTGAGACCTAAGAGTATTTTGTATCTTTGAAGCCATCACCACCACCATATTGCAAAAATTTTTTTTTTTTGCCATGGAAAATGATATACATAGCTCTTAAGGTCTGTTTGGTTAATGGTAATAATTGTGGTAATGAGATTGGATTTAAAATACAATTTGACAAACGAAGAAACCTTGTAACCCCTTCACAAAACACATTCTCATTCCCAAGCTTGTATTTTCTTCATATTTTTACTATCCATTAACATTGAAAATTGGTATTGGATGGGCATGAATATTGGTATAGAATATTAGATAAATTGAAGCTAAGCTAGCACTACCATGGGAATGGAATCAATGGATATTGATTTTCCTTCTAAATTTACATATAACTTCATTCCTATTACTGATGTTGATGACTACTCCCTCCGTCTTTTTTTGTTTGCACCATTTACTTTTTCACATCTCCCAACACACAGCTTTAGATGAAAAATATCTTTAGATACATATTATAAAAATTGTATATTAAAAAGTGCACGTCGAGTCGAATCAAACATGATCCCATTGGACTATATTTTTCTTATATGTATAAATTAGAGAGGGTCAAAGTTAATAAATGAACAATGAAAAAAGTCAATTTATTGCAAAAAAGAAAGGGGGGAAGAGGGAGTAGTTACCAAAGAACTGTTAGGGCTAAGTTTAAATGACTAAAAATGGTAGATTTAAAGAGAAGTTAAATCAACATTTATTACACTGGATCATGTGTGATTTTAGCATGCATTCTCAAAATTTTACCATTTTAGGAAGCATTATCATTTTTTTAATCACATTAATGTCTTTGGTAGATTTAAAGAGAAGTTAAAGGTTACTTTCATGTCCTTTATTTATCATATATATAAAGCATATTCGGTACTTTTTCAACATCTAGAGTTTTGTACTCTTCACTTACAGCATTTTGAGTTTTGACCTTTGATTTTTTATATGGAAGGGAAAATATAGCCATAGTATTTGATTTTATTGTCTCAATTCTAAATAATTAATTTGCATAGCTTTGCCTAATGATATTAGTAGTTGAAGTAGTGTTTTGGAAAATGCAAAATGCTACAGTAGTTCTTTTGGATTTAATTTGTGAAATTTCAGTTCAATTCAGACAAATTTAGTTTAATTCAGTTTAGCTCCTGTTTAGTATAGGATTTAGCTTAATTCATTTCAGTTCAAACAATTCAATTCAGTTCATATTAATTGTCCAAAGAGAAGAAAGCCTAAAAAATGAACAGAAGAAGTAGATGACAAAGAAGAGAAGACAACTGAAAACTATGCATATGTTTTACAATGATATTTTGAAAATTGTCTCTTGTAGATGATGAAGAAGGAAGATGAATTAAATCAGCTCCAGAATGACCTTCACGAGAGCACAAAAGAATTGACGATTATTAGAGGGGTACTACCAAAAGTCACTGAGGAGAGAGATATGATGTGGGAAGAAGTAAAGCAATACACTGAAAAGAACATGTTATCGAACTCAGAGGTGAATTCGTTGAAGAAGAAGATTGATACACTCGAGGAGGATATACTTGTTAAAGAAGGTCAGATCACAAT
This sequence comes from Salicornia ramosissima, assembly GCA_951394345.1. Taxonomy (NCBI): domain Eukaryota; kingdom Viridiplantae; phylum Streptophyta; class Magnoliopsida; order Caryophyllales; family Amaranthaceae; genus Salicornia; species Salicornia ramosissima. Next base: position 14,539,479 of record OX596239.1, read on the forward strand.
CCTTAAAGACTCTCTCGGAAGCAAATCCTTTGACCTCCTTGCTAGCCCTGATCTAATGCACGAGTTTTTGTTGGAATAAGAAACAATATTATCCTGTTAACAAAGCCCCCCCTGCTTGGATGAAAGTGATCCATGTCTATATTGTCTATACTCCTTCCATTTCTTGATCAAGGCTTTTTGGCAAGTGAAAAGGTTATGACAGCATCAACCTATGTTGATTTTTACTTTCAGATATACACACACCTTTATTTTGGACAGACAAAATAATTAGTCATACCAGCATGTGGTTTAATTGCTACAATCATTAGTAACTGATTCTTTTTTGGTTGCTTTCTTTTGTTTTTTTTCACTTGGGAACTTGTATGACATTTATAGCAAGTTAGCAACTAGTATTTGAAGACATTGTCATATACCAACTTGTATATGTTTTCAGTCATGCAATTAGCATGTGATTTCAGGGGATTGGAATCAAGCCCTAGTTTGAACCTTTTCTTGGCTGTAAGTATGTCTGTATTCTTTTGATTTTTCTGACTTCAAAGTCTGAATAACATATTTATAGCAAGTATAATTTATGAACAGATAGTTACAGAGAATTTCACTGAGTCGAACAGATTGTTTAGATATAACGTGTCCTTATATCAGTCAGATCATGTAACCCTATCTTTTGGTATAGGTAGATCTGATTTTCAATCTTTCATTTTAAGAAAAATCTTCAGTTGAAAGTAATCAAACGAGTAGAACATACATTTTATACATTTTGCCGTTATTTTTTATTATACACGTGTAATAATTTATGAACAGATAGTTATAGAGAATTTCACTGAGCCGAACAGATTGTTTAGATATAACGTGTCCTTATATCAATCAGATCATGTAACCCTATCTTTTGGTATAGGTAGATCTGGTTTTCAATCTTTCATTTTAAGAAAATTTTTCAGTTGAGAGTAATCAAACAAGGAGTAGAACATACATTTTATACATTTGGCTGTTATTTTTTTATTATACACGTGTAATAATTTTAAAAAAAAACAACAAAAATAAATGAAGGAAATACATTTGATAATCACTCCAACAAAGGCACTTGTTATTGCATAGATTTGCTATTCCTCCCGCCAAAATCAGCCCATCTAAATTTAAGCGTCTACGTGTCTAGTCTATGTGTGATGTGTCTAACCAGCGCCAACATCACTGGCTACTTTGACATGGTTATGAGTGTCGGACATGGGTACGAGTCTAAATCCAATAATAAAAAACCTATTCGGTTTTCGATCCGGTACTCTTTTCTTACCCGAAAAAGCGAGTACCCAATTCGGTTTTTAAAATCGGGTACCGAATGGGATCCGGGTCGGAATTTTTTTAAACCGGTACCCAGTATCCGGTTTTACTTTTTAAAAAATAGTTTTTTTTAATGTTAAAAAGAAGTTTTTTTTTATTTATTTAAAATTAGGTTTTTTATTATTAAAATTACTGTTTTTTTTTAATTAAAATTACTGTGTTTTTTTTTAATTTAGAAAAACAGTTTTTTTTTTTTTTTTTAAAACAAATTTTCTTTTATTAAATATTTTGAAAAAACAGTTTTTTTTTTATAAAAATAAAAAGTTGTATATAATAAAAAAAACCCGGATCCGGATACCCGATTTTCAGAACCGAATTTTTAGGTACCTAAATTTCTGGGTACCCGGATTATCCGGGTCGAATCCAGATCAAAAAAATGGCGATCGGAAAAACCAGAAACCCGGTTTTCGAGTATCCGAAATTGCCCACCTCTAGACTAGTGAGTGCCGGTGTTCAAAGATTACATAAGTGGGTGCTCATAATCCACTCTTTTTATAGAGTTTTTTTTTTTTTAATAGACCTTTGGGTTGATATTTTAGAGTTGGGGCTTTACTATATATAGGATCAATTAAAAACCTATATTAAGTTGAAAACTAAAAACTTTTAGTTATGACCGTTAGATGTAGATCAAGGGTTGTGATTAATTTTGGAGTAAAAAACACTAACCACACCCAAAGTTACCATTTTTTTTTTAAAAAAAAAGTTGTTTCGCTCAGGTTTTTATAAAAAAAACTAATTGATTGAACGAGTTCATTCACACTAATTTCACAGATTTCACGCTAATTTCAAGCAACAATTTAGGTTTTTGTGCATTTTTTAATAAAGTTTGATTTTTTTTTTTAAGTACAGCTCTTCATATTTGATTTTGTATGTACCTTTGTATCTTTGCATGTACCCCTTTATTATTTACATGCACCCCTTAATTTAATATGTTTTTGTGCATTTTTTTATAAAATTCGATTTTTTTTATTATAGTTATTCGTGTTTGATTTTATATGTACCCTTGTAACTTTGCATGTACCCCCTTAATTTAGTATGCTTTTGTGCATTTTTTTATAAAGTTCGAATTTTTTTTTAAAGTGCAATTCTTCGTGTTTGATTTTGTATGTACCTTGTATCTTTGCATGTACTCCTTTATTATTAACATGTACCCTCTTATTTTAGTATGTTTCTATGCATTTTTTTTTTTGAAAGTTCGAATTATTTTTAAGTGCAGTTTTTCATGTTTGATTTTGTATGTACCCTTGTGTCTTTGCATGTACCCCTTTATTATTAACATGAACCCCCTTCATTTAGTATGCTTTTGTGCATTTTTTTGTAAAGTTCCAATTTTTTTAAGTGCAGTTCTTCATGTTTGATTTTGTATGTACCATATCATTGCATGTACCCCTTTATTATTAACATGTACCCCCTTAATTTAGTATGTAAGATTTGAATTAATTTAGAAATTAATATATACATCCTTAAATTAACATGTACCCCTATAATACTAACATGTATCCCTTGATTAGTTGGTTGTACTACCTCCGTTTTTTTAAGTGTACTTAGTTTGACTTTGTTACTATTCACAAAGTCTACTTTGACTATCGTTTGTGATTTATACATAAGATAAAACATAGTCATGTGGGGTCTCGTTGGATTCGTTTCAACATGTAGTTTTTTAATATCTAGTTTTTATAATTTTTACAAACACACAATTAAAGATATTAATCTTCAAACTTTTTCCTCGACAAGTGTGAAAAGTGAAAAGAGTAAATTAAAAAAAAAATCATATTTTTTTTTCTTTGATTTTTTGTAAAATTAAATAGACGGTCATGATGGGCTAGACAAAAATCAATGGCCAGAATATTTAGTTTTTAGGTTTTTAACTTCTTAGAAGGTTTTTACATGATCCTTCCTATATATATATATAGCAAGATCTTGTAAAAACCTTTTAAAAAGTTAAAAACCTAAAAACTAAATATCATGGTCATTGATTTTTGTCTAGCCCATCATGACCGTCGATTTAATTTTACAAAAAATCGAAGGAAAAAAAAATCTGTTTTTTTTTTTAATTTACTCTCTTCACTTTTTACAATTGTCGAGACAAAACTTTGAAGATTAATATCTTTAATTTTGTGTTTGTAAAATTATAAAAACTATATATTAAAAATCTACATATTGAAACGAATACAACGAGACCCCACATGACTATGTTTTATCTTATGTATAAATCACAAACGATAGTCAAAGTAGACTTTGTGAATAGTGACAAAGTCAAACTGAGTAAACTTAAAAAAAACGGAGGTAGTACAATTAAGGGATACATGCTAATATTATAGGGATACATGTTAATTTAAGGAGATATATATTAATTTTCAAATTAATTCAAATCTTACATACTAAATTAAAGAGGTACATGTTAATAATAAAGGAGTACATGCAATGATAGGGTAAATACAAAATCAAACACGAAGAACTACACTTAAAAAAAATTCGAACTTTACAACAAAAATGCACAAAACATACTAAATTAAGGGGGTACATGTTAATATTAAAGGAGTACATGCAAAGATACAAGGGTACATACAATATCAAGCACGAAAAGCTGCACTTAAAAATAATTTGAACTTTCCAAAAAAATGCATAGAAACATACTAAAATAAGAGGGTACATGTTAATAATAAAGGGGTACATGCAAAGATACAAGGGTACATACAAAATCAAACATGAAGAATTGCATTTTAAAAAAAAATCGTACGTTATAAGAAAATGCATAAAAACATACTAAATTAAGGGGATACATGCAAAGATACAAGGGTACATACAAAATTAAACACGAAGAACTACACTAAAAAAAATCGAACTTTATAAAAAAATGCACAAAAACATATTAAATTAAGGGGGTGCATGTTAATAATAAAGGGGTACATACAAAGATACAAGGGTACATACAAAATGAAATACGAAAAATTACACTTTTAAAAAATTCAAACTTTATTAAAAAATGCGCAAAATCATTTTGAACAAAACCTAAATTGTTGTTTGAAATTTGCGTGAAATATGTTAAATTAGTGTGAATGAATTGGTTCAATCAAGTAATTTTTTTTATAAAAACCTGAGCGAAACTGTTTTTTAAAAAATGGTAACTTTGGGTGGTTAGTGTTTTTTACCCCAAAATTAATCACAACCCTTGATCTACATCTAACGGTCATAACTAAAAGTTTTTAGTTTTCAACTTAACATAGGGTTGGGTTCCGGTGAGAAATTTCTTATCGTGAGAAATGTTAGAAGAGATAAATACATTAACTAATACCTAAAGGTACATTGACCACCAATTATAGGTACATTCAACATATACTAAAAATACATTGAGTAAAAATACATTAATTTTATGCCATAGATACATTGACTCTAAACTATAGAAGGAGTAAGGAGGAAAATTCAAATTTAATCTTAGCCATTCATTTGTTGATCAAAGGGTTGAGATTGCTTCTCACCTTTCTCACCAAAACTACATTTCTCACATGAGCCTACTTCTATATAATAAAAAAAAAAGTCTGAGCAGGGGCATGCTTGACTCATTACAATCTCAAGTCGAGCCCAAGTAGCTTTTAAGTAGCGTCCTCTCATAAGAATCCCTAACTTGCAACAGGCGACATATGAAAATATCATTTGTCCAAAAAAAAAATCACAAAAAAGAAGCTAAATATTAGAATCTTCGAGTCATAGCATTTAGCAAGAGATAAATATATGGTGAAACATTGAAAAATAGTTGCAACCAATAGCAATCTATCACAACAGCTACAGAAATTCAAGATGCTCCCACCATTAATTATTTTAAACATAATCACTAAATATCTGGCATGAAGTCTTGATCCAGTGGTGCGACGAAAACCAAAATCAAGACAACTGATTTTGATGTATAATGCATCCCCATCAACCCTACACTTCACAACAAACTCACATAGTGGAAGATTTCCAAAAATCGATAGGCTTCCGCTGCTGAAATGAGAAGGCAAAAATGAATTCTGCATTAGTGAATACAACTATTGAAGTTACTACTAGGAATAAACTGGTGCCTCTTCAACCTAAAAAAATGATCCTCAAGATTTACTGTCTAATTTAAAAAGCATGAAAGACAGTCATAAACTCATAATCCATAAACAATGACTCTCTTGCTTTTTTTCTTAGTGAGTTTGACAGGAAATCATCTTTCCCATTTCTTTTGTCTGGGTTGGAAAAGAACAAGTTAAAAGAACATACGCCACATTTTCCACCCTATCTGTTTACCTCCCTTTTTCTTGCCCCCATCAATTCTTTTCACTACACTGCCATCTTCTGATTCCTCTACCTTTTTTCTTGCATGCAATCAAACAAAGGAAAAGTAATTTGCAAATGTATTTTCCCTTGGCCAACATTTATAATGAACCGTCCAACAATTACTGCCTTAAGCATAAAGAGTATGGCGCAATTGGAGGCATCTAAACTTCTTATACATAAACAAAATACATGTGTAGACACTAATTTCGTTGAGTGTAGATTTAAAAGAATCATTATTTAAGTGAAACAATATTATTAGCTCAATTTAATTATTTAACCCTCAAAATAAAATTCCAAATCAAATACAAAATATTTGGTCATTAAATATTTGAGTCATTTTATATTTTTAGCTCAGTAAAGAAGGTTTCCAAGTCGTCAAATGGGCGAAACCCAAACTACCACATTTAGAAAGGTGAGTGCTTTCTCCTATAAATATGCATGCCCTCTTCAATCCCCTCCCCCTAAAACACAGAAATTTCAGAGGTCAAACCTAATAGGAAAAATGGAAAATTATTATCCCACCTTTCATAGTTTCATCGGTATTCAACTAACAGTCTCACCTTTCACAAAATAAGGAATCATCCAACCTTTGCATCCCGTATTCTGTTATTGGGTCTTTTTAGTACTAAACTGAAGAAAAGGTAAATGTGACCATCTTTCCCTCCTAATTAGTACACACACAGCCAGTAAAATTAGCCTAATTATTCATTTACAACCGGTGAAATCAGGTTAAAATAACTAAAGACCCAATAAAAGAATACGGGGTGCAAATGTTAGATTATTCCTTATTTTGTGAAAGGTGGAATTGTTAGTTGAATACCGGTAAAAGGTAGGAATCGTAGGATCATTAATTTCCGATTTTCCAACCTGATAGGCTGATATTCTATGATCCAACTATGTTTATTTAATTAGGACATGTATTTTAGAGGGCTAAATTACTTTAATTGAGCTTATAAGAATTTTCTTTAACTCAAGTAATGAATTTATTTAAAAATTTTAATTTAACTTTTAACAAATTTACAACCTGGTTTTACCATATCAAATACTCCGTAACTTATACAAAAGTTGATTAATTACACTAATATCTAAGGATTCTTAGCTCTGCCTGAAAGAAACATTCCCAGACTACGAAAACATACCTTATCAATGGGCAACTTCCTTCTCACAGAATCAATATATGAGAGGTCCAAATCTGCTACTGCAATTCCAGTTGTAAGCCTATCTGTTTACAGCAGCAATAATATCAGGCTGAGGTCAGAGATGAGACTGCAGTAGACAATACAACAACCAGAGCCTTTGCAAATTTGTATTGTGATCTCCTATGGTTCACTAAGAAATGCAGGCAAAGATACTGTTACATAAAGCCACAATGTTCAGCACTTCAATTCTGGCCACAAACATGCTAGGTAAATGGCGAATGACGGTGTTTGAAAAGTGGATGTCTCAATGCTCTCAAACTGGAAAAAAAAAAGGTCTCAATTTTTATGCAGGAGTAAATGCCTTGAATGAAAAGGAGAAAATGGTTGATGACTAAGAATCTAAGATGCATGAAGCTTTACAGGGAATTGAGCAAGAGCCAAGAGGATATATTTTGGAACTCAATTTTTCTCCATGAAGCATGCAGATAAATGAAGGATATACCATTATAACTCTTACATTGTCAGATCACTCAGATGTCATAGTTGCAAAAACTTGATAAACCAAATCAAGCACTTTAAATAAGAGAAAGAGACTAGTGAAAAATTAGCTTACCAGGAAGTCGACCAACCACTGTTCCCCAGGGATCAATAATTAAAGAATCCCCATAGGTTTCTCTTTTCTCATTATGCTTTCCAGCTTGTGCTGCAGCAATCACCTGCAAAAGAAAGGAACACAAAAAATGATCTCTATAATATACAGACTAGGATAAAGTAACTTGAAGCAAGGGCCTATAGTCAGGTGTTTGTTATAGGTTTTCATGGAACTAAAATCACACATTTCTACCATTATCTTCAACACTACAAAACTGGTACAATATCTAATTCCATAAGGAGGATGATTTAACTGAAGCTACCTAGAAAAACCGAAACAAGTGCTCTCCATATACCAAAGCAGACATACCCCAGAGCCTCTCATGAGTATTAAGCAGTATTATTCCGGTGCTTCATAATGCTTAAAGCATCACATCCAGCTCTAGAAATCCTATCCACATATGAGTCCTAGAAACAAAGAGTATTTCACAAGAAAAACCAACCACAACTCTACTAGGATACATAGGCAACGAGCATGCTCCAATATCTGAATTAACCCATTAATCTAGTTTGTCATTGCTCATTGTTTTGAAGATGTAAATAATGGCTACAATATTTTCAAGGTAACTTACAGCTGAAGGATCTAAATCATGATCAGAATCAATATATCAAGCATGTCTTTTTTGATTCAGCCTAAACATTTAGAATGTTTTATACGTAACCTAAATTCCTAAAAAATCAGGTGGTAAGATTATGATACGAGGATGTTAAGTAGAAGCAATGCATTTCTAAGAAAGCAATCAAAGCATAGTAAGGCACCTCTAAATTCATAGAAGAGGACTTTTATATTTCTAGGTCTAAAATCATAGAAGAGGTCTTGCATATTATGTACCCAACATTTCTAGACTTCCAGTCTGTCCTTGTACTCTTAGTTGTCTGATCTTTTAGCTAAAAAAATCACATGGTCCGTGCATTTGATCAGAAATCCTGCAATCTGTCCTAAAGCAACAGAATTCTTCATAATGATAGTACAATGCTGAAATTATTATCTTCTTCGACTATCCTAGCTAGATAAATCCAAAAGCTTGAGTTGGATAAAGAATGGCCTTCCCATGATCAAGCCTTAAGACTCAACATAATGATCTCTATAATATACAGACTAGGGCAAACTGGCAAAGTAACTTGATGCAAGGGCCTATAGTCAGGTGTTTGTTATAGGTTTTCACGGAACTAAAATCACACATTTCAACCATTAACTTCAACACTACAAAACCGGTGCAATATCTAATTCCATAAGGAGGACGATTTAACTGAAGCTACTCCACATACCAAAACAGACATACCCCGGAGCCTCTCATGAGTATTAAGCAGTATTACTCCGGTGCTTCATAATGCCTACAGCATCACAGATCGTCGGTCCGTATCGCGTACCGGGTAACTATGCCTTAAAGCATCACATCCAGCTCTAGAAATCCTATCAACATAAGAGTCCTAGAAACAAAGAGTATTTCACAAGAACAACCAACCAGAACTATTCTAGGATACATAGGCAACCAGCATGGTCCTATATCTGAATTAACCCATTAATCTAGTTTGTCATTGCTCATTGTTTTGAAGATGTAAATAATGGCTACAATATTTTCAAGGTAATTTCAGCTGAAGGATCTAAATCAGGATTAGAATCAATATATCAAGCATGTCTTTTTTGATTCGGCCTGAACATTAGAATGTTTTATAGGTAACCTAAATTCCTAAAAAGCAGGATTATGATATGGATGTGAAGAAGAAGAAGCAATGCATTTCTAAGAAAACATAGAAAGGCACCTCTAAATTTATAGAAGAGGACTTGTATAATCCTAGGTCTAATTGTCTAAATTCACAGAAGAGGTCTTCTATATAATGTACCCAGCATTTCTAGACTTCCAGTCTGTCCTTGTACTCTTAGTTGTCTGATCAATTAGCTAAAAAATTCACATTGTCTGTTGATTTGATCAGAAATCCAGCAATCTCCGTCCTAAAGCAACAGAATTTTTCATAATGATTATACAGTGCTGAAATTATTATCTTCTTTGACCATCCTAGCTAGATAAACCCATAAGCTGGAGTTAGATAAAGAATGGCCTTTTCCATAATCAAGGCTCAAAATAATGATGGTTATATTGCCGACAATTAAGGGCATTAAACTGCAAGGAGTAGAACTGTAGAAGTAATATCTTTCATCTTTCAAACGTATCATAAATAAAGCATACCCCATCCTCTCCGTGATGCTCTTTAGTTGTAGTTCACCTAATTTTTTACTGCATGCCAAATAGTATATTTTGACCAGAAGATTATCGATGAAATATGAGACAGAACACAATGAGTAACTAGGCGTAGATTTCAAAAGCTGGTTCACACAGAGGAACAGATCAAAATTTTATAGATGCAAACTATTAATGTTGATTACTGGTGGATTATGTTGCCATAAATAAAGGAATCAAATCAAACAGGAAGACTGAGTAGGGTGGGTGTTAGAGAAGGGTGGTAAAAAGATTCAACTCCTTACATAGCATTGGTTTTCAACGGCACGAGCACGAAGAAGTATCTCCCAGTGCGCTTGACCAGTTATCTTTGTGAATGCTGAAGGTACCAATAAAACCTGAAATGTAAGTGAAATATAAGTGGCTATTACAGTACAAGTATCAACTATCAATTTTATAGTAACAGAAACCTAATCTTCTCATACTTGTGCTTGATGATGAAATCGCAAGCACTCATACATCTCTGGAAATCGTAAATCATAGCAAACAGTGAGGCCCAAGCGTCCACAGGGACTATCTACTGCCACAACATCCTTGCCTGGAAATTTGGGATATCACCAAAAGAGTATAATCTGTAGAGATCCTAGAAGCTTAGAAGAATAGCAGAAAAAAGAAAAAAGGCTATCACATCAGGTTAGTTTTGGGGTGTTTAAAGAAAAAAAATTGCAGAATAAAGTATGTCACTGACTTTATTTAGCCAGAATATTTAGGCTCCATACAAGGTTTTTTTGGGGTGTGTGACTGTGACTGTGACTGTGAGTTGGGTGGGGGAATCACCTGACATTTAGAGTGATAAGTTGGGTGATTCCCCTACTTGATACTCCATATATGAATATGCTTTATATGGCCTCATACTAATTCATATAATGCACTCCTTTGTGGAAAAGCAACATGAAAAGGTGACCGGTGATTTTCTCATCATTTCATAGACTATTATTATCAATGACAAGGAGACCTCCAGTCATTGAAACAAGGGAGAGAATGGAATGGAAAAGATAGGAGATAGGACATTAACTTTATGTTATGATGCTTAGTTCAAAGGAAGATAAAAGAATATCTTGAAAATTTCACTTTCCTCCCAAAATCCTCCAATTTTGGTAGGAAAGGAAAGAGAAGAATTTTTTGCTCCCGTCATTTTCTTCCTTTCCTATTGAATACTAGTATAAAAATGAAAACTAATATATTTCCTTATCTCTTCTTTTTCCCCCTTCCAAATCCCTTCTACCAAACAAGCTGTTAACTTCACAAGAAAATACGACAAAGTATCATACCAAAGTTGAGCAAAATTAAATTATATACTTCACTTCTCCCGTTGAGTTCAGTAACTTTTCTAAAAGGCTCCTAGACTTTTTATATATATATTTATTTCACAATCATGGCTGTTATCTCATTTAATAGTCATGTTGATTTATGATAGCAATTGAAAACCAAAATAAATAGTCATTGCTCTATAGAATGGTGAGGTATTGCACTGTGGGGGATTAGGATTCGTTGTGAGACATAGAGGAATTGAATTCTTAAGGAGTTGTGTGGACTCTAAGGACCACTTGCATACATTTGGCACTTTATCTCAAACTTTTCCGTCATTTAGTCGTCACATGAAGAGTTGCTTTGTTTCAATGGGATGCTTCTTTTCGCAAAGTCTATGAAAGCATCAAGAACTCAAGAAGTACTAGTGAAAACTCGGGGACATCCATCCCAGCTAACTAAAGGTCATTGGGGGGGGGGGGGGGCACTATGAACAATAATTGCTTGCCTATTGAGAAAATTTTAAACTTGAATTTTACTTACCATTTTTATCATTTGAAAAGGTATTCAAAATTCCAAATTTCCCTATTATAACTTGTAAGCCTTAATCAATCTACAACTTTCTGAAGCTCTTAAGGGATTGGAAGAGATTAAGAATAACATGTAAGCGGGAGTAACCTGAGGCCACAAATTGAAACCACAATTATGAATAAAGGAGGAAGATTTGGTTCTCACTTGAATGCCGGATTGAAAAAAGCGAAATAAGAGCTCCTCAAGTAGCCTCTTGCTCATTGACTTAAACTCATAGTATTAAATCAAGGTCACATCACCGCATCGCGATCACATTGTAAAAAATTTTGAGCTTACCACGACCGAAATATTAGGCCGCAACGGCCGCGAACCATCCGCATTGCCCGCGAATGTGCTTTGCAAGCGTTACCGCGATCGCGATCGAAACCGAGATTTGAAACCATGCTTATACTCCCGCCGTTTTTTTAATTTACCCACTTGGGTTTTCATCAAAACCAATAAATTATTAGAAGTAGGAGAAAAAAGAAATGATGATTAAAATTTGTATAAAAAGTAAGAGAGAGAGTATGGAAAAAAGAGAAAAGATGGTTTTCTTATTGAAGTTAGTCAAAAGTAAGAGAGAGAATATGGAAAAGCATTTGGGAATCATAAATTAATTAATGTAGGAGAATAAATGTAAGAAGTGGGTAAATTTTAAAAAAAATTCAAAAAAGGTAAGTGAGTAAATTAAAAAAAAAAACGGATGGAGTATTTCATGAGGCGCATCTTGACAGAAACCATACATATGACAGATTGTACAAATCAATGGTAAACTTGTCATCATAGCTCAATGTGAAATAACAAGACTCCGACTGCATGGCAAGGAAGAACTCAATGGTTTGTCGAGATAGCAGATTGTCATCAAGGAGTGTCTCATTCCGAGTATTATTCACCTTCTTGATGTCTCTATGCTTCTGTACTCCCTACAAGTTCAATACTCCAATGATTTATCCCTTTTGCATAGTATTTGTGCCAAACATCTTACTGACTACAGGATGGCAAAAATTCAATAAGCGTGTAGGTCATGGGGCACTAATCTCTTGGTGGCCTCCTCATACCTGAACTATTATACAATAAAGTAGTACCTAACTACCTACTTTTTCGAGCTAGAAGGATCTAATAAAAAAAAGGATAGTCACTACATTGCAATCGTCCGGTGACTCTCATTACAACATTTTATAAACAAGCATAAATGATAAATGGGGACAAAAAAAGGAGACAATGTATATGTATTTCTAGGGAATGTGAAAAAACTTGACTTCTATATCAACCCAATTGCGTGATAAAAAGTTGCTAACCTGCTTCTGTAAAGCTGCTTTCCTTGTACACCGTTCCACCAGGAACATCCACGTCAAATCTTCAAAACAGGAAACGAGATAAAGGATCACAATTAGTCACTTACTATTTACCTGCTCCCTCCTCTCCCCAAAACTTCCAACTCAATCGGTCTTTCAACTTCTTTTCTTCATTCAGTCATTTTGATTGTATCTTCACATCAAGTAGTATCTTTCATTACAAGGCTTGAAGAGAGATGATGCACTCAAGACAGAAAAAAAAAAAGCATAAAAGACCTCTTTTGCACGTCCGATCGTTTTTCTATTTTATCCTGTATAAAGCATACATTCAGCTATGTATGCACTATTATAGATCCTCTGAACATATTCATCTTACTAATTTATTGTCAGCAGATATCACCCATACATGACAGAGCTTCTATGTGTTCAGAAATAAAACATTGTGTACCATATCATCAAACTGCTCTCTCCACCCTGAGGGTGCTTTTTTTTTCTTCTGTAAATGGTGTAGCAGTGCAATAATTAATAGAAAAGCAGACTAGTAACTAGTAAGGAACTGAATGAAAGCCACACAACATACAAATGTATCTTGCAATATTTGCTTCTGATTTCCCCAGTATCATCAACTATCACATGCGTATTACACAAGTGAGAATCGTCAGAACCCTTTTCTTGAAAACCTCCAAGAGACAACCATATTTGTGACTCTCTGCAACCCATACAAAGAAAGCAGTCAAATAAAGCAGGAAACAGAAAAGCCTAGGTGACCCTTTGCTGAAAGTATCTGAAGCTATTGGCCAAAGATATACGATAGCATAAACTAAAATCATTATTCTTCTAATCAGTGATCTTTACTTCACTAAGCTTAAAACTATTGGGTGAAAGAAAAAAAAACCTATAGTTCCTCACCTGGCAAGACTACAGTATCCTCGCATTATTGGTCCATCTAACGGTTCTGCTACCTTAATACTGTCCCCAAGATTGACACCAATATATGAGAAACTCTCTGGAAAGCAAAGCATTTTGGCCCCAGCAGTGGCTGCTTCCTTTAAAATTTCAAGCAGAAAATTTGAACTCCACCATTAGAAAGAATGACTATGCAAACATATAGTTATATAGAAACTAAAGAAATGGGTTTAACTAATTAACTGGGAAATAAATGCACAATTTAATCAGGCAGACGCCTAAGCCTAAGTTACACATTAAACATTAGTAATTTCTCAAGGACCATATAGACAGCATAATAAGCATGCACTTCATCATGGCTACATTAACTTCAGTCTCATGGAGAGGTGAGATGAATAAGACACTATATTGTGCTGAGATGAAATGGAAACTAACAGCAGGTGGCTATAATTAACACATTAGATCAGAACAGTTCTATCTCCAATGCAATTCATCATTCTGAAATTATTAGTTTTCACTTACAATTCTAAATAGATATTGAAGCATGAGTGAAATCTAGAATTTGTTTTTCTTTCCATAACCTTCTACAATAATCACCCATTCCACCCATATTTTATAAACATAGAGTTCTCAAACTTATTGTAGCTAATGCGCAAGTTTGAGGCTAGAGTTAGAGAAGAGCACATAAGTTTACTTAGGACTAGGAAGAAGAGAGTAGAAGTGTTAAGTTTACATGGGTTGAATGTTATTGAGTGTTGACTGCTGAGTTTCGCATTCAGGTAGGCAGGTAGCTGATTGGGAGAAAATCAAGCCTTTTGGAACCTGTTCTTTTGGACGGAATTATTAAACGGAACTGAATTAATTTGTCAGAATTGAATTGAATTGAATTAAACCAAATCCTAGACTCAAAGGGGAATTTTTTGAACTGAGTTTGTCTGAACGGAACTAAAATTTCAGAAATTAAGCCCAAAAGAACAGTGCCTTGATAACTTGAATACCTTTTTGCCATTATTTTGCAGTATTACTACTTGAAAGTTTTAACCAATTACATATAATTTCTCATAACTATGATAATCTATATCAGATTGAAAGAAATGATGCATAGTACAAAAAAATTGGGGAAAAAAAATCTATTGTGATATAATAAGTACAACATTTCATGGTAGCTAGTAGCTACATAATGATCATGACTGTAACATCATAAATTGACAATGTGGGGGAAAAAACCACGTCACCATTGAAGGATTTTGGAACACATAGTTGAATAGATACCTTTTGTAGAGCTATGTATCCTCATAAGAGAAGCAATAAGATGTTCAAAGGCCTAGCACAGGCTGAAATACAAATATGAAATTCTCTATTGTGCAAATCAAATAGTATAAAACTATTAACGGTCAAAAGAGGCTTAATACCGTATTTCAGAGGCTAATGCTGCGACTATTGATCTACATTAGGTGTGATTTAAGTTTAAAAGTCAGCATATAAAACAAATTTCTACAAAAATGGTGAGTTAAAATCCATTCGAAATGATTGTAATGGCCTTCATTTAAATCTAAAATGTCAAGTAATGAGCAGTTGAGCACCTGCTAAACTCAACAAATAGCTGGGATGGTATCAAATGCAAAGCTTGTAACTATTTTGGATCACACAAGACTGCATAATGTAACATTCTAACATGACAAAAGCATAGACTTATAACACTTCATCTTCATGACATAATCCACAATATAGAACCATCAAAGCCAAAGTTCAGTTCCCACTAGAAAATTAGCCAAGGAACTGAATTGGTACATTTGTGAAATTAGAGAATTGAGATAAACCATAAAAAAAAAAAAACAACAACAACATTATATCGATACACAGAAATTTTCTTTAAAAAATCCGTGGATTGTACACCCGGGTGCACAGTGAATACCATGAACCTCCATTTAAAAAAGAACATCCATATTATGCATTTAAAACATCTATATTGAACATTTAGAACATTCATGCTTTGTATTTAGACTACTTAATTTTATAAAATAAGTGCACATAAATTAAAACATGGATGTGCACATAAATATTATAAGAACAGTGCATGCCGATTGTTAATTCGTTATGCACCCAGGTGTAGGAAAAAAATTTCACAAAAAAAAAGGAGTCTAGGACCAGAAACTTGCAGAGCGCAGTGATTCTTGAACTAACACAGCTAAACAGGTGATTGAAAACATACTGTCCCCAAAAATTACTACTGGGTGTGAAGAAACTAGAAACAGAAACCAACAATACTATCATTCAGTTCTTGTTGTTCCCTTGTCAAAAAAATACTTACTATGATTCAATAATCATATACTTGGCATAAACTGCAATTGTTATATGGTGCTTCCAGTACCACGTAGCTTTTTGTTACATGATTACAGTGTAATTTTCCCTCCAAAACATAACAATACTTACAAAATTATCTTCTACTCAATTTTAAACTTGCTACTTGAATAAAAGATTTCAAACAACATTCAGTGACCCTTTCGGACTTCAATCATGATCATAACTTACGTATTTTTTCCATATAGATTTAAGCAACAATACCAACATATTTATCTTAACTTTTCATCAAAAAAAATTAATAAGCTTATCATCATAATTTATTTATTTCTTTTAATAATTCCATCGATTGCATAAAATACAGCACACCAAAACTATACAAAAATCCGAAACCATTTCACCCTAAAATTGACGACATTAAAATCAATATGCAAAAGTGAATTTGAGAAATAGAAAGCGAAGATACCTTAACAAGACGAGAACAGGTGGCGAAGTTGGCGGAGAGATCGTTGACAGAAGTCATCTGAGCGACGGCAACTCGAGCTGAGTTTGCGGCCATGGTTGACTCGTTGGCACGTGACACCACGTAACTTCGGGAATTGAGTCTGGGAATCAATGGTTTTGCTGTTATTGATGATCAGCTCAAACGCTGGTTATTGGAGATCCATCTATTTCTTTGACCTCATTTTTTTATTCTAGGATCATGACAAATTGACAACTTATTTATCATTAAAATAAAAATCTCAAAAAAAATCCCTATTTTTCCTTTGATACACCCGCAACTATTGAACGAGGAAATTGACTTTCTATTTCTTACGTCAAATTGTACAATCAGGCATAAAATGAAATATAAAGGCTTGATAAAATAGGTTGAAGAGAACGCACCCTTAGGGCCTGTTTACTTCAACTTAAATTCAGCTCAGCTCAGCTCTTAATTTTCTTCTCTTATAAAACATTATTTCACGAATTCAGTTTAGTTTAGTTCGGTTTAGTTCAGCTGTATTCAATTGAAGTAAACAGTCCCTTAGTCCTCTGTTCCAAGGGAAAAGTTCAGCGAGTCAAATTGAATTATGCTGAGTCATAGTGTGCTGACATTTCTATCTCGTACTAATCAGCGTAATATAGGAAACTACGCTGACTTTGTCAACGAGCTAATCTTATCAAAGCTAGCAAATTGATCATAACATATACTAATTGATTTGATTCATTAGCGATACTAATTGATTGACGCTAATTTGTCAGCGACTTCAATTGATATACGCTGATTTGCCAGTATGTAAGTGATACTCGCTGATTCAAGAGTGCTATCTACAATGATACGTTGATTCATCATAGAGTCCCTCATTGACTTGCTTGCACTTCAACTATAAAAAGGCTCAATTGCAAATTTTAAGTTAAAAATCCAATTGAGCCCTTTTTATAATTGAAGTACCAGCCATTCAATGAGGGATTTTAAGTTAAAAATTCCAGCCACCTTTTTTATTTTTATTTATTTTTAATTGGATTTTTTAAATTTTATTTTTATTTTGATTTTTATTTTTAATTTGATTTTTAATTTAATTTGGATTTTTTATTTTTTAATTTTAATTTTTATCTTTATCTTTATTTTAATTTTTATCTTTATCTTTTTATTATTATTATTTGGATTTTTTTATTATTATTTTTTTTTATTTTATTTTTATTTACTATTTTTTATTTAAAACAATTAATGGGAAAAAAAATTTGCTAACAAAAGTCCGTAGAAAAATCGTCGCCATAACTGCCGGTTAGAAATCGTCGGTCCAAAACTTTGCTAGAAAAGTCCATCTTAAAATCTTGCCCTAAAAGTATGCCAGAAAAGTCGGCCGAAAAACGTCGTCGGTAATCTGGCAAAAAACCATCGTCGGAAAACCGCCACCGTATAATGGGCGGAAAAAGTCTAACGAGGGTTTTTAATGTTATAAATTAATTAATAAATGAAGGGTTTTCTAAGATAATAAATACACATTGTGCCTTCCAAAAATGATTTGAAATTTTTTTTTCCCCTTTTGCGCATTGGAAGGAGGATTTGTGGAAGAATACTAATTGGCTTGTAATTTTGCAATAGGAATCAAAGACAATTGTTAATATCATAGCTTTCAGTAGTTGTGAAGATCATTATGTCGTCCGCAAATGTTAAAAAAGGATTTAGGCTTGCTTATTGGAGTTTCATTGTTGTTGATGAATGTTCATTTTTTGTCGGTTGCCAAACACGCTATTAGATTATGTATAACATTTTCCTAACAAAAATTATAATCAACAAACACAAAATCACGGTTAAAACACTATGCTTATATGGCTATTATTCTTGTAGATTGAAAACAATTTTTTAGGTTGGTAATTTATTAGGTTGGATTGGATTGTATTGGATAACTTGAAATCTCTTACTTATCCTTTATAATTGTTAAATGAATTCGGGATAAATTTATCATTTGTGTACTCAAATCTTCCATAATAATATTTGAATTTTGAAATCATTAACAACCTTATTTAAACCAATCACAATTTTAAAAAACTGCAGCTACAGTTAATTGTATTATTAAATTTCTCTTAACATTCAAAATTTATTCATATAAATAAAAATCCTTTAGAAACTAGAATAAATTTTTAAAAAATCCAAAAAAAATATTTATTTAAGAGTTTTTAAAAATTATGTGTGAATTTATTAATTTTATTTCCAAGCTAATGTTGTTAAGAGAATGACAGATATTGTAAAATCATCGCACGCATTGCACAAAAAAAACTAGTATTAATTATATCGTGAGCTATGCATATTTTTTTTTAAAAAAACCATATGTTCGGAAAGTAAATATCAAGACGAATTAAATGAGATCTCAAATAACTTTAGAATGAATTTGAACGGATTAAAATGGATTGAGATTACTTGTAAAAAAAATAAAGCTCTAATTCATTTCAATTCATTCTAAAGTCATACGACAACTCGTTTGACTTGTGTCGATGCGTACTTTCCGAATATATAATTTTTATAATTCTTTGTTATACATATTACTGTCGTATAATAATCCCGTGAAGCAAACGAGCTCTAATTCATTTTAACAGCCAAAAATTAAAAGAAAAGAAAATTATTGTACCCCTAAAAAAACCTTTCTCTCTCCTCTTATTTCGACTCCTCATCCCTCCATTCTCCCTTATTTATCTGTGCTTATAACAATTTTTACTTAATTTGTCAAATATTAGTTATATAAGTTATCTATATAAAAAGGGATTTTTGGGGGTGATAATCAACTTGGCTGATTGTCTGATCACCCACGAAGGGTTTTGATTTTTATCAACTTAAACTTGTTCAAGGTATATATTGATTCCATTCCATTTATACACTTTTATTCATGATGTTTTAATTTGTTTGTTTTTTTTTTCGTCAATCGCCTTTTTGATTCTGCTTTTCTTCGATATTTATTGAAATTCTATATTTCTTTTGATTTTGTATATATATGTGATTCTGTCTCGCGTTTGTGAATTTTATTGTGTATTTTGAACTTGGTAATTGAGGATGAATTTGTCGAACAAACAAATTAATTATTGATTGATGATTGTATCATGTTTCATGAATTAGGTATTTTGTAAACCTTTGGTTTGGAATTGATCGTTCAATAGTTTACTGCTGGATATAACTTGTGTGGCAATTATTTTTGGAACTTTGTTAATTTATTACTTAAGAAAGTGCAAATAGGTTAATTGTTTCTTGTGTAATGGAGAATAAGCTTAAAAAAGATGCAATAAAAGTGTCTTCTGACTATACCAAATTTTCTTCATTTAAGGCTTTAAAATCTTGGTTGATTTGTTCCATTCAACCCCTTTTTTTAAATAGAATTATCTAACTCAGAGTATTAAATTATATTGGTAGAATGGTAGCTTTTATTTTAGGTTTTTTCCCCCCTTTTTTGTGTGTGTGTGTGTGTTGGGGGGGGGTGGCTTTCATTGCTAAAACCATCATCAATCAACTCTGTTTATCATCTTTTCAAAAATAAAAAAACTCAGTTTATCACATATAACACATGAAAACCTCTGCACCTTTACATAATGTACCTAAGTAGTGGTCTGTGCCTCTGTGGGACTGGATGGTCACCCATAACATTCGATCTCTTTCAAAGAGCGAACAATTGGATGAACACAAATTTTCATGGGGCTGGATGGTTGCAAACCTTTCGTCTATATTAGCCTTTTTCTAGTAGATTATATATGAAGTATATCTTGCTGAGCTGTAACAAACCAGCAACATCAAAACGGGAAGGCTATTATGTTTTTATGTCAAAATTCTTGTCATTGTGTGTTTTGGCTTTGTGCATGTGTATTTACTATTTTTGTTATTTTCATTTTTTCTATATACAGGTGTGTAGGGTGATTTAAAAATTGAAGAAACACAAGTAATAAGTCTAGGGTCTTATATTGTCACTTGTTTTGCTTCTATGCATATACCGAGCAGGGTCATTTGGTTGAGGTATGTAAGCTATGGTTACCGCGAGATTACTGAGAATGGTGTCCCCTTGTTGGAAGCCTTTTGGTGGGCATGAGAATTCTGCTAAAGATGCAAGTGGGAGGTATAGTGGGCTTTTATGGCATAAAGATATTGGGAGCCATGTAAATGGTGAATTCTCCATGGCTGTTGTTCAAGCCAACAATTTGATGGAGGATCACAGTCAACTTGAGTCTGGTCCGATGGGTTCACTTGATAGCAGCCCTCATGGGACGTTTGTGGGTGTATATGATGGTCATGGAGGTCCAGAAACAGCTCAATTCGTCTGCGACAGACTCTTTAAGAACATCAAGAGTATGCCCTCTTGCTCTATTTTCTCAAAAAACTTTGTACTCCGCTTGCCAATCTACAAAAACAGCGTTATATGCTGATTTTTTAGCTTATTGTGGTTTGGTTTCCTAATCTATGACTTACTGTGCAGAATTTACATCTCAGAATCACGGCATGTGTGCTGATGTTATCATGAAGGCATTTTTGGCTACTGAAGAAGAATATCTCGCACAAGTAAAGGAACTATGGCAAGAAATGCCACAAATCGCGTCTGTTGGCTCTTGCTGTTTAGTGGGTGTAATATGTAATGGATATATGTACACTGCAAATGCTGGTGATTCACGTGTGGTTTTAGGGAAATTGAATAAGTTGGATAAAACTGTAAAAGCTGTCCAATTATCCTCAGAGCATAATGCAAATTTCGAATCTGTGAGAGAGGAGTTACAGTTGAGGCATCCTGATGATCCACATATTGTTGTTCTAAAGCACAATGTTTGGCGCGTTAAGGGTCTTATACAGGTAAATTGCTTTGCTTTTGTTGTTCAAACTATCAATTTTAATGGAGGTCTTTTTGTTTTTCATTAATCGTTGTGTCATGTGTGTCTTTACAGAAGATTCACTTTGTATTCTTAACATCCATGTTGGAACTGAAGGTGCCTAGACATGGGTGTGACCATATTGTAGTTTTAAATGTCTATTAGAAAGAAGAGAAAAGAAGGCATTGGAACTTCAATTTTTTTTGCAGATATGTACACCTTCTACCCCATGTATCTTCACACTTTAAATTTAGTGTTACAAAATCATTTCAGCACTTACACTTTTGCCTTTCTTTCTTTGTCCCATCTTTTCCTCTCTTTTTGTCTTTTGCAACACTTTCTCTGGTTTTTTTTCCAACAATTTTGTTATGCGTTTAATTACTGTTCTTAAACGCCATGCCAATCCCAATTTCCTGCGCTGTTGTTTAGCAACAAAGCTGCCACTTTAATTTGAAATAATTACTAATTAAAGCTGGACAGCAAAAGACAGTTCATTTTTTGGTTCTCTCATATGAAGGTATTCTTAAACTTGGACAGTTGTAGATTGTGTGTTTCCTCGTGGTATGGGTTGCTATATTTGGTACTGTTCTAAATATGATTTTAGTTTTTGTAGGTAAGGTTAGCCACACAACTATTTCCTGTTGATTGATCATATGATGCTTTGTTAGTATGGCAAAGATCTCAAAGAAGTCAGCGGGTTAACTAGGAGAATTGAGCTGTCTTGGCTACTTCAGAACTCTTTGTTAAGCAACTTTTTATCATTGTGCAGGTTTCAAGATCTATTGGTGATGCCTATCTAAAGAAGGCAGAGTTCAATAAAGCACCATTATTACCAAAGTTTAGATTAGAAGAGCCTTTTGAGAACCCCATTATGACAGCTGAGCCATCAATATTGGTCCAAAAAATCCTTCCTGAAGATCAGTTTCTTATTTTTGGTTCAGATGGCTTATGGGATCACCTTAGCAACCAGGAAGCGGTTGACATTGTGAACACGAATTCCCGACATGTATGTTATCTTTTTTCTATGTTCGATCTCTCATATTTAACTACATTAATATCTAGTTTTGTGGGCGAGTATCTAGCTTGAATTGATGAGGAAAGAATCATGAAGAGATAAGGAAAAGAAGTCTTTCCTTACACCCTGCCTTCACCATCTAAAGGGGGAAAACATTTAGTATTGATAATCCTCTGTTCATGATTTATTGTTGATACATAAAGGCTCTAGCTATTCTTTGGCATGTTTTGTTCCTAAATAGCATGTAGTAATCGAGTTTTGTCATGTGTCAGGGAATTGCAAAGAAGCTTTTGAAAGCTGCGCTTCGCAAGGCTGCAAAGAAAAGAGAAATGAGATATGCAGATCTGAAGAAGATTGAGCAAGCAGTCAGAAGGCATTTTCATGACGATATCACAGTTGTAGTTTTATTCCTGGACTCCCATTTGGTCAGTCGAAATACCTACCGAGGACCCTTTCTTTCAGTCAAAGGAGCTGGAAATTTGTCGTCTTAAGGCACCTGCAAAGAAGACTATTTCAAACATTCGGTACTCGACCAATTCTGTCTAATTGCCATCAAGGTGTTCTGGGAGAGAAGTAAGGAAGCATTCATTTTTTTTTAATATCTATTTGTTTTTTGAAATAGTGATGTCATGGGGAGAAGCCTTGTGCAGAATTTTTCTTGGAGCATGATCATATACAAGCCATCACAAGGAAGAACTATGATCCATCTCATCTTAATAATGTTTACATTAAGAATGTCTGGAGAAGGGAAAAGATTGTTGAAAGTAAGCTTCCATTGAGGATCTGTATATTTTGAGGCTTTTATCATTTAACTTACTAATAAATATTCTTTCGTTCTTTTTTGGTGATCTAACTTTGGCCTTTTCCCCCCATCTCCTCCTCTTCCCACCTCATAGAGAATACTCTCTTTCCTTTTCTTACACAAGCACCACATATAACTCATCTTCTCTTTCCATTTCTTATAAATAATCCCACAAATGCACTTTCTCCTTTCTTACCTTGGTTGCGGCTGTTACAAGTGTAAGATAACGAGTACTAACAAGAGTTAAGTCTCTTTTTTTATCATATTGTTTGGTAAGAAAGCCACCAGTTCTTCAGTTTCTTGCTGATATGAGGATTAGAACCTATGACCTTTAGAATCAGAACTGGAAGTGGAATTGCTGCTCTATACCTTACTATGCACCGTATTTGTTTTTGGCTTGTGCTTTTTGGCAGCTATTCGGAATTGGATTTATTGGGATCTAGAAATATTCAGAGATGAAAGTGCAGGAAAGCCTTCGTTGGATTTGCCTTTGGCATTGATTTATTTCTTTCCGGGTGGCTTGTTTTGGTTTTGGTGCAATTCATGTAACAGGTTTGTACGGTCCCGGGAATATCAGTGTCCGATCCTTGTGGATGGGACCGAGTGGAAAAGTACAACTTTTATCTTAGTTTGAGCCACCATTGATGGATGAGAGGTCAGGGGTGGCTTATATGCTCTTCACTTGTTTGTGGCAGCTGCAAATACCAAATACTGTCTTCTTGGGAGTTACCAAGAAATTCAATCTCAAGCGGGGAAAAATGCTGTGATGTTTTGGAAAGGCTTGTGATATTAACTGTCCAATTCCATCTTTGTTTCTAAAAATTTTCGTGGTTGTCAAAACACACACACAAGAAAAATAAAATTAAAAACTCCTTGGAAAAATTGGAGAGGAAAATTGAAAAAAAAAGAAAAAGAAAAGAAAAACGGGAGAATGTGGCCTTGTTCTTTTGGACGTAGCTTTTTTTTATGGAGGGATCTCAGATCAAGACCTAATTAATTTAAGATTTAACTTAAATTTAATTTGAAAGAATATGGCCTATAAAAAAGCTCTAGTTCAATTTATCTCTGATCAAGACCTTTTTTTATAGAGGAATTTCAGATCAAGACCTAATTAATTTAAGCTTTAACTTAAATTTAATTCGAAAGAATATGGCCTAAAAAATTGAGTATAAATTTGGTAGACCTTATTTTCAAATACGAAAAAAAGTAAATTAAATAAATTATTCTGAAACAAAATGAAAGTGTGCAAATTATTTTAGAACAAAGTATATATATGTTATATGAAGTTTGGACGTTGTTCTATCTCTATCGCTCAATTGTCCTCTTAAAAGTATTTAATTCTTACATTTCTCCTAGATTAGATAAATCACATCTTATTAGCTTGATTTCTAAGACTATTGAAATTGATGCATCCAACTCATATAATTGGAAGAAAGTGTAGATTGTATGTCACAAATATAATGGCCTATTATGGTCTTTGGATGACCATACTTGACAACTCTATTAATACTAGTAACATTTTTTCTCTTTGTAATTAATATATTCTATATCATCCAAAAAACAAAAAAAAAAAAAACAGACTGAGTCTTGGTGTCTTGTAACCCCTTTGGTAATTAACATAAAAATTTATTGAACATAATTCCTTTTTTTTTGGCAATTAAAAAGAATTTATTAATTACCAAAAATTAATAAATGAGGTATAAAGCCTAACAAACCACCAAATGGGATAGGCTAAATTCATCTGCACACCCCCTTACCATACCTTCTAGGAAGGGTTTGTTAAACATAATTCTTAGTTACTAAAAATGATAATTTTTAGTTAAATCAAACATTTATTAGACAAAATTAATGATTTTGGATTGCATTGTTATTTTTTTTACCATTTAAAAAAGTACACTAAATGAATCTATGTAGTCCATTACTCCATTGATATATTCTCTTTGGTAAGTTTCTTTCTTCCCTAGTCTTTCTTTTTTTACCGTTTAAATTGCTTCACCATCAGGAGTGTGTTTCCATGATGTCTTGGGTTCGATTTCTCGTACCCCCTCCCCCAAAATGTTACATGGTGTTAGCTTGTGAAAGCCAACCTTTGGAAAACCCAATTAACCCCAAAATATTTTTATTTTTTTAAAAAAAAAACCTTTCTTAACGTTAAAATGATGTAAGGTAATACAAACGAAATAAAGCAGCAAAAACAAAACTTTGCAACGAAAAAGAAGATTGTTTGACAATGCTGAGGACCATTTCTGGCAAATCAGATGATCAAGCAGGAACTCAAACGAGTCGGATCGGAAGAAACAGTTTCAGGTTTTCAATTGTATCAGGATGGGAAGAAACATTTTTGGGTTTCCAATTGTATTAGGTCGGATTGAAACGACATCCGTTTTATTCTAATTCATGTGCAACAATTAGATAATATTTGTGAGATATAAAATATTTAATTGTTACAGATAAATTGAAACGAAGGTAGTAGTTGAAAGTTTTTTTAGCTAGGTTCAAATTGGGTTCAAGTTGTAGCTTCTGTCAAAACCTATTATTTTCTGGTTAGGTTGGAATCAGATTTTTGATTGGGTTGATTTTTTATGGGTCTAAACATCCATCGAAAGGAAAATATTGAATATGCAAAACAGTCAATCAAACACAAAAGTCTCAATCTTTGACATCCAAACATAATTTTAAAAGAAAGAGGTGGGTGTGGGGGGATGAAAGGCTCAAAGCCTTGATATCAGCTTAAAACATCACGCAAACAACATTAATGGTGAGGATCGGGCTCTAGGACAATGGTGCTGGAAAACAACTTGTATGTGAGATATTTGTGGGGCGCAACCACAACTAATTTTGGCAATCTACCCCATTATCTGAAAATAATAATAAACAAGAGAAATGAGGACTCAAAACTATCAACTTACAGTCAAATTGGTCATTCTAGAAAAAAAACTTGATAAAGATTGAAATTGATAGCCAAATACGTATGCCAAACGAATATGCTATCATCAACTGCGAATCTACGATAATTTTGTTGATCACCACTTAACTACATAAGTTTCTCTCTTCAGCTCAAGTGTGCCAAAGTGTCAAACATAATCAAGTGCAATTAAGTTCATTAATAGAAAATTTGTCAGAAATAAACTGAATGAAAGCAAAAAAAAGTGGCTTTATATCAGCTTAATAGTTAAGACATAGTGGCTTTATATCAGCTTAATAGTTAAGACATAGAGCATTTGCATTAAGAGGTTTATCATGTGATTTGTTTTAACTTTTTTGACAAACCTCTCATTATTGGCAAAAGGTTTGTTTGTTTGGGTTACTAATTACTAACCTAAGTTTGTAACTTTTTATTTATTGTGAAAGCTGGTTTATTCTTTTATACCGGGTTCTGGCGTTTCGAGTACAAATCTTTGAATAGGTTTGTTTATTGTTGATAAAAGGTTAGTTTAGAGAAAGATTTGTATATTAGTGATTGTCCAATAAACAAACTTCTTAAGGTTTGTTCTATTGTTGATGTCCAAGCGATAACAATAGACAAACTCATAAAATATTCGTCTATATGACAAATCATCAATTTAAAATTTACAAACCTCCCTTACACTAAACCTTTTGAACAACAACAGACAAACTTATTTAAAAAGGCGTAATGAAACAGAGCATAATGATGAATTGTGCATGGAACAACATGAATAGGCGTAAATTCATAGATTAAATTGCAGACACATTGAAGAGTAGGCCTTGTTCTCTTTATTTAAAAAGAGTATATGCTCTGAAACAGAAGTATATATATGCTTTCTTCTCAACACACAATCATAAGTCAATGGGTAGGGAGCATATTAGACCCGTCAAAAATCAACCCAACCCGAAATCCGAAGCCAATCTAACCCGAAAATAGTGGATTTCGACAAAAAAATATATTTAAAAAAAACCCTGTTGATTTGGGTTATAAAAAAAGCTAAAATCAATCCGAACCCGTTGACACCCGACTGCAATAAACCAATAACCCAAACACGAAACTATCTTACCCCAACCCGACGTGTTTGACAAGTCTATAGCAGATCCTTGCAAAGCTGAGAAGTCGCGGGCCATTGGTTTTAAGGGACGAGGATGAGAACTATTTGCCCTTATTAAAAGTTAATCCCTTTGTTTTTAGGACAACACTTTTTATGGGGAATGGGATGGGGATTAAACCCCCTTTATCCCACCAAAATAATACCTAAGGGGGAGGTATTATGAGGAGGGATTAATTTACTACCTTACTTAGTCCCATGTCACTCCCATCAAATATCAAACAAAAGATGGAAATTATATTAGTAAATCACACTCACCTATTTTCTATCCTCATCCCATTCTTTAATCACACTAATCCTCATTCCTCAAAACAAACGTCCCGTCAAAGTTAATGATGAAAAATGACAAAGCATACAAGAAGAATAAAAAGCAAAATGCCCTTCATTCATCCAAGCTTCCAAGGTGATCTTCACAAAAACTCTGTTACGATGCTATAATGAATTCAATAACACAACAAAAAAAATTTATTCAAATATTTCAACCATCTCTTGTAATGGAAACTAGACAAAAAGGTGTAAATTGCTTTAACATGCAGTAAGAAAGAGGAAGAAAAGAATTTCTACTCTTACCTAAACTTAGCCCAAGTGCAAGCGAGTATACATTTATGACTAGTAAGACAGAAAATCACAGAAACATCACAAGCAGAATAGGGTCAAAAACAATATTTAAGATGCATCTTAATTGATCAAATCTGTCAACAGCAGTCTCAGAAAACAGAGTGAGTGCTGCATAACAATTTACCTAATTGAGCAAAGTTTATCATCTCCTGCTAGGTCTTCTGCTACCACTATTTCCACCAAAGGCCTGAGTTGACATCAGCTTGATTTTGAGAGATTCTGAAGGGCTAAACCCCTGAGCTTCCATCACAGTTTGTATTCTTAGTGCATCTTGCATTTTTCCGCTGGTTATAAGTACCACTATAATTCGCTCAAAATCCGGGTAATCCAAGAGGTCCTTTTTGGCCTCCAAAACCCCTAAAGCTTGGAGTGCCTTCTTCTCTTTGCCAGCCCTAGTATACATGTCAAAGAGGCTTACTTGAAGCTTAATAGGTGGGGCCTCGCCTAACTGAGAAATTTTGGTTAACATTTGCTCAGCCTCATCAACCAACTGCAACTTACCTAACCAGTCTACCAAAACACTGTAAGTTAAAACTCCGAGTTCAAATCCATCCTTTTCTAGCTGCAGCAAATGATGTAATGCAAGTTCTAGTTTGTTTTTCTTTTCATATGCAGAAATCATGATCGATATACATTTATCATCAGGCTTGAATCCAAGATTCATCATTTCATTGAAGTATTTTCTTGCATTATCAGGATTACCGGATTTTCCGCACGCCTCAATGAGACAAGTACAACACTCCGATGTTTGGGGAAAACCTGCAAACTGCATAGTGGTCACAATTCTCTGTGCACCAACTAGATCACCGTTCTTGGCAAACGCCCGAAGCAAGGCCATATAAGTCTCCTCTGTTGGTTTTATGTCTCTAAGCTCCATTTCTCTCATTAGCTTCTCACCCGACTTGGGATTACCGGAATTGACATGTACTGTAATCATGGAATTGTAAAGCTCCATATCTGGCTTGAATCCTAGATTGTTTAGTTCTTGATAAACTGCCTCTGCTTGTTCAAGGTTGTTCCCCTTGCTATGCATGTGGAGTAAGGCCGTTAAGGTTAGAATATCCCGTGGCACACCCCTTTCGCTCATCTTTTTAAGAATTCTTTCGATATCCTTGAACCGGTCTTTTTTAGCATGCGCTTCAATAAGCTTTGAGTAGTCCCTAGTGTTAGCTTCGAAGGAAGGTTCATCTAGGACATGCTCTGCCATCTAGCAAATGGATCCATAGACAAAATATATCATCAAATTTACTAATCATAACTCAAACAAGTAAATGGAAGCTAAAAACTAGAACAACTAGGGCAAAAACAAAGCAATCATAGTTAAATATTGGTAAATTCATGCCCAAGTCCCAAGCCTAGCTAAAACCATTGTGAGATAAAAGAGACTACCTCCTAGGCCTTAGGCCTTAGCATATACCAGACACAACAATTCAACAAAGAAGCCTTAGGGGTCATTCGGTTCACTCATAATTCCATTGGAATTTAGATTTCCTAGGAAATGCAAAAGTGGAAGGTTGTTTGGTATGCAGGAAATTGGCTAGTCATAGAAAATTGAAAATCATTATAATTTCTCATGAAGTGTAGGAAATAAATAATCCAACTCTCCGCATAGTGATTTGTGTCAATTGCAAATTCTCATGACCTACCAAAAGAAAATTCATTTTCTAGGAAATTATACATGGGAATTTATTTCTTATGAAATGAGACTTCTCATGGCAATTAACTCAGGGTAACCAAACAACCTCTTAGCCCCAACAAAAATTAAAATAATAATAAATCATTATGAGAAAATCACAAAAGCCAGCTAAATTTTCTTCAAAGTTTCAATAGGCCCATATCACTTTCAACCACGCTCATCCAAGTTTACTTTGGTTCTTCTTTACCCCTCACCTTCCCCTCCTTTTGCACTCTCCAAGCATCCATATCATGGCGAATATTCAAAAATAGTAAAAGGGTTCATTACTACAACAATACTATGCATTAACAAATTTCAAAGAGCAGCAAAAAAAAAAAAATGAATAAGCAAGCCAACTATTTCAATCATCAAATCTATTTTTTTTACCTTGAAGTACAAAGAAATGCCCTTATCCTTGAATTTCTCAAGCAAAGACATCCAATCAACCCTATTAGGCTGCAGCAATTCCTTCCATTCACTCAACAATGGAGTAATTACAGAATCAAAATCATCATATTTCCCCAAACTAAGAATCTTTTCAGTAACCAATTTACATTTCCCAGTTATTGGCTTAGCTTCTTGAGGCCAAATAACTTCTCCTGCATCATGAATTCTATCAGCCACTCCTTTCCACTCTAAACCTGACAAATCAAGTCCATATAACTTGTACTTAATCTTCCCATGTCTCTTTGGCAAAACACTACCACCATCATCATTAGCATCCAAACCACTCTCCCCCTCCTCGGCCACGGCTTCGACCTCAACCTCGGCCTCAGCCTTCCCACTCTTCTTCTCCTTGGCCGCCTCTCCACACCGTTCCAACTCCTCATAAAATTCGGCTTTCTCCATCGCCTCGCGGGCCCACTTGAACCTAAGCTCGTGCAGCATATCCCCACGAACACCCACCTCACTAGCAAACCTAGCCAATGACTTAACCTCTTCAGATTGCAAAAACATCTTCATCTTTTCCTTCTTCTTCTCTCTTTCCATTTCTTGATACACATTATTGCTCACTTCCCACACTGTCTTCCACAAATCATCACTAAATTCTTCACTCTCTTTCACCAAATTTTCCTCCAAATTCCCACCTTTTTCCATCTCTCTCACTAATTTCTCCACTATCATTACCAGCATAGCATCAATTGTAGGCTTATCAGTACTTGGGTATGTCTCATTTAACTTCCCTCGCATAATGTACACAAATCTAGATAAAAACTCATTCAACGAAGCCTCATCTTCACCTTCTTCATCATCATCATCAATGGCGGATGCTGTGGCAGTAGAAAGAGATTGATTCAGCTGCAGGGAATAATGAAAACTTTTATTCTGGGTATTTAGAAATGGTGAAGTTTTTCCAAGTAGTGTATTTGGGTGATTGTGATTGTGTTTGCTGCTGTGAGGAACAACAATGGCGGATGAAGAAGAGGTCGTGAAACGTCTGAGATTGTTAAGTGATTGCTTGGAAAGCAATTGTCTGAGTCTTAGATTCATGGTGGGAGAAGACAAGAGAGAAAGAGGATGATTTGGTACAGATTGAATCTTGAAATGAAAAAGATTGAGAAGGTGGGGTACCCAAAAAAAAAATGGCTTAAACCCTAGGGTTCATCATGGACAAAGGAACTGGAATTACTGAGCTGAAGGCCGAGAGGAACTGAATCAGATCAAGGCAAAATTGCGAGTTTTTTTTTAGAAAAAAAAAAAAAAAAACAAAAAAAAATCTAGTTTTAAATTTTAGGGTATGAGTATGAATTTTTTTATTTTTTTTTTTGTTACTTTCTAACCTTTTTTTTTATTAAGTGCAACAAATGGAGTTGTACAGACGCATAGATGGGATTTTGGCGTAAGAGTCAAAGTAATGGAGAGAACAAAAAAAAAAACAAGTGGTAAAGAGATGAAGAGAAATGATATGTAAAGAGGGAAATAATTCATTTATTGCACATAATTTGAAATTTTTACTTTTAGTAAATGTTTCACATTAAAAAAAAAGAAGGAAGTATTCATTCATTTATTGCTCACCTCCATCTTTTAGATGCAACAAATTGTATGTCTTTCTCACATTCGGAGGGGATATAGGCTATCAAGTTGGAACTAGTTAAGCCTTGTTAATGTTCACTTCTAAAAGATTAATTCAGAGGAGTATTTGGAATTGTCGAAAACAATGCGGAGTTCAGGGGTCATTGTGATTTGGTGAGATTAGGAGAAAAATTGGAACTCCATTATCCTAAAAAATGACGAAGCAAATGATACTTATAGGCACATTAGCATAGTGAATTATCTAAGCTATTTAATCCTCTATTTGACGCTTAATAATCAAATCTATACTATATACTAAAACAAACTGTTCCTTAAATCATCATGTACACGTGTGACGTTCATTTTTTCATTAAAAAATTTCCCTCCAAAATTAATTGATGATTTCAAATTTTTGTTGCTAATTTATTTATTTTCACAAAAGTTCTTCTTTAAAAATTAATAAACTCTTCATATTTTGTACATACAAAATAATTAGTACCTATTAAAAAATTACCAAAAAATATTAACCTAGTAGAGGCTAATAAAGAAGCCAGTAAATTCGAATAAATAGGAGTTACAAAGGAAAAGATTGTACCGACGAAATCTCAATGGTCACATCAGGTCAACTCGAGCGATTGCTAGTGACAAAGTTAGAAAATATTCTGGCCATGAAAATCTAGTGAGTTTCATGCCTTGAATTTTGGGCAACTTTGGAATATAAACTCGGTCGAGTTTAGGTCAAATTCAGGCGAGTTCCTGCGTAAATAGTTCAATTTTGAAAAGTTATAATAACTTCATTGCTATTTGTCAGTAGGGGTGTTCATAAACGGGTCTGGACCAGAATTTAGACCAGAATCGGACCGGTACAAACCAAACCGGTCCGGTCCCCGATCCATGAAAATAGTGATTCCTGTCCACCGGTCCATGAAAAGCTCACAAAGTCTAATTTCTAATGCAATTTGAATCGAATAAATCCGATTAGACTTAAAAAAATATATTAAAATTAATTGAATATGTGGGTAGCATATGTAGTTTTGGACAAATTTATTATTTTTAAATTATTTAATCTTTGACTTTGCCAAATAAATAAAATAATAAAATGTTATTTTCTAAAGTCCATACTACCTCCGTTTCGAAAAAAACGCAACAATTTCTATTTTTGGATGTTTCAAAATAAATGCAACAATTTTAATTTTCCATTTTTGTAAGATTTTTCTTTCTATCTCTCACATCATCACATACCCCACTTTCTCTCTCTATCACTTTTACCCTCACAACAAAAAATTGTCTAGGAGTCCGTGATACCCCAATTGTTGCGTTTTTTTTTTAAAGGGCTGAAGTATTTTTTTTTTTGTTTTGTTTTATGAAACCTTTCCTTTTTCCTAACATTGGGTTTGCAACCTTGGTTAAACTTTGTGGCTCCAAAGTTCAAAGGTTCACTACAAAGTAACTGAAAATGGGAGTTACAGTTGCAGGGATGAGTTTTGTGTCATCATCTTCATCATCATCTTCAAATTTCCTCATTTCATATCCTCAGATTGTTTCAATTCTTCCCTCAAACCCAATTAAATCAAAAAATCTCTCAATTCTTCCTTATTTTCCTCAAAAAAACTTTCACTTTCTACCTCTTCAGCTCAATACTCAAAGAAGACCTCTTATCACTGCTTCAACTATGGCTTCTGCTGGGTACATTTTTTTTTTTAATTTAAAACTAAAAATTAAATTCTGTAATTATATTGGATTATTGGGTTGATTGGATTTTATTTTATTTTTTTTTTTGTAAATAAAATTAGGAAATTGGAAGAGAATTTGCCACCACCTCTGGATTCTACCTCAGACCCACCTCCATTGTTTGATGGCACCACAAGGTGTGGCTCTAATTTTTTCTATTTAATTTTTATTACTTCCTCCGTTTCGAAATAAACGCAACAATTTCTATTTTAGGAAGTTTCAAAATAAACGCAACAATTTTAATCTTTCCATTTTTATAAGTCTTTTCTTCCTATCTCTCACATCATCACATACCCCACTTTATTTCTCTATCCCTTTTACTCTCACAACAAAAAATAAACTAGGAATCCGTGCCATCTAATTTCTTGCGTTTTTTTTCGAAACGGAGGTAGTATTTTTTTTTGGTAATAATTTACTGAAATTTTCAATTTTCTGAAGGTTGTATATTTCTTACACTTGCCCATATGCTCAACGAGTGTGGATTACCCGCAATTGTAAGGTACACTCATTGATCTCCTTTCGTTTCAATTTATTAATTCTAGACTAGAATCTAGGAAGGTGAGTACTCACATTTCTTTAGACACGACCCGATTTAACCCGAAAATGACTTGAAATTAACTTGTAACACGAGGTTTTAACCCGAAAATCTAGGCAACCAAATCCGATCCGATCCATACATACCCTGATACGGCGATACCTGTGACTTGAATGCAAACCATAATTAATATTGGGTTTTTCTCAAAAATACCCATGTGATTTTTGAAATTCTCAAATTTACCCACTTTTTTAGAGTTTCTCATGGGTACCCACAATTATTTTAAATTTTATCAAACTTAACCAAACTTAATTCTGATATTAACTTTTTTTTCAACTTTCCTGTTAACTTTAGCTTTTGATATTTTTTTTTTATAAAAAAACCTTAAACAACTCATTATCTAACCATTACCACCGAAGATCCACCCTCAAAACTCACGCCACCTTCTTCACTCATCCCAAAAACCCACTACACACTCACACCACCGAACACCCACACCACACAACCCTAACAACCCAACAACATCCAACCACGAGTAATCAAAGTGCAACCCACCACCCCATTTACCCACGACATTCACCTCACAATAGACAATCCCAGCCCAACATCGACCCTCAAACCACAAACACCAGAAACCAACCTCATCGACATGATGAGTGAAGAAGGTGGCGTGGGTTTTGAGGTTGGATCGTCGGTGGTGATGCTTAGATAGTGAACTGGTTAAGGTTTTTTTTTTTTAAATAATTATCAAAAGCTAAAGTTAACAGAAAAGTTAATATATGAGTTAAGTTTGGTTAAGTTTGATAAAATTTGTCATAATTGTGGGTACACCCAAGAATTTCAAAAATCACATGGGTATTTTTGAGAAAATCCCATTAATATTTATTTATACACCCAAACTCAACCTGCACCCAACCCGATTCACACCCGACCCATTTCGCACCCGACCCGATTCACAGACGACTCATTTTGCACCCGACCTGATGCTCACCCAACACAACCCGAATGTAATGGAACTGACTTTGCATATGATCTAGAGGTGGGTATATTTTTGTGATTCTGAAAATTTCTAATCAAAGAAATATCTGCCTCGATATCCGAAACCCAACAACGAAATAGAAGGTTTATAATTCAGTAACTGGATAAAATTTTGAGTTTTTAGCCTAATATCAAAATGAAATTTAAAAAATTCGGATAATCTAATTTTTGGATTTTAAAATTAAATTTCTGGTTATCCTAATTTTAAAAAATCCATGGTCCTAAACAAAACTAAAAGGATCGGGTTAGATCTTGTATTGAAAATCCCTACACCTAATAGGCTAATACTAATATATATCATTGCTCACTGCTACAACATGCATTGGCCCAATTCGCAATCGATCTGAACCAAACGAAACGACCCAAATAGATCAGACTTGATCCGGAATCGATCCAACCCAAAAATGTACCTAACCCGATAATGACCCGATCCGAATGCACCTGACCCATGAACGATCGGATTCGCTTTCAACCTAAACCGAAACAACCCAACCTACTGTGACCCAATCCCGCAATGAACCCGTTCAACCTGCATTCAATAACCAGGCTTGATCGAACCCGACCCGAATCGAACCCGACCGGCATCCGCAACCATCTTGGCTTGTCTCCGACCCAACCAAAACATTATCCGACCCGAAAACCAAGGGGTTTCGACACACAATGACATGACCTGTAATGACCTAACTAAACACCCAATTTGACATCTCTAACCGTCCTATTAAGTATAGTTACGACACTCATATATTATGATACTCGATTGATAGTAGTTGTTTGTTTTACAATTAAAACTCTTTTATTTTTGAAAACTAAATTTTGTTTTGTTTTTTAGAACAGGGTTTACTAGAAAAAATAAAGTTGGTGCCCATTGATCTCCTAAATAGACCTTCATGGTATAAAGAAAAAGTCTACCCACCAAATAAGGTACCTCACATTCTTTCAATTTTCTCATACAATTTTTTTTGACAATACTCATACAATTTTTTAGACAGTTTTTGAATTGGGATTTGGGATCAAAAATCAAATAGTTTTTGATTTGGGATATTTTGGCTCGGGTCATCTTTGGTCCGAGTTGATAGATGATTGTTCTAAACTTCTGATTGAAAATTTTCATCAGGTTCAAGCATAACTCAATGGTTAAGGCCATGCTCAATTTTAAAAACATAGACACCCTCTTATCCCGCTCTATCAAATCAAATCAAATCAAATCAAAGAGGAAATTCATGATTTCATGTTTCGTCACAAAACTTGGACTTGTTTGGTTGTTCTAAACTTCTATTGGAAATTACAATTTTATGAGTTTTTTTCTGGTAATGTTTTTTGGTTGACATAAAAAATTTAAATGAGGGAAATCACAATTCATGGGAATTGAAATTTTCGACAAAACTTTAAACAGTGATGTTCAATTCATGGGAAGTCACTATTAAATGTATAAATGTCATCCTATTAAATGATACCATTAAACTAATAAATAGTGATGTCATCCTATTAAATGGTACTCCATATGCACATCTTCCAAATTTTTTTCATGATATTAAATAATATAGTAATAGTAAATTGACTAATTTACTATTTTGCCTTTACAATATTTTCAAGAAAACATATTGTATTCATTCTACATTATTTAAATGCATTTGTAAAGAAAGAAAAACTCTTCAGTTGCCAAAAATAAATGAGGATATTATTACAATTTACAACTAAAAAATTTAAAATTAATTTAGTTCAATTTTTTCTACTCACTCAGTAACATAAAAATTTCAACAATTGTTTTTGCATGCATTTTAAGGAATCAGTTTGATGGTGTAAATGACCAAATCACTCAAAATAATTTTGATATTAGTAACTTATAATCACATTATTGCTTGTATTAAAACCATTTTGATTGACTCATTCGTTTACACTCTTAAATTGCTTCCTCAAAATGCGTGGAAAAAAAATAGTTCTTGAAATTTTTATGTTACGGAAAGAGTACCTTATAAAAAGGCACATATTATTTTCTCCATTTGTAAATATTAAGTATTTTGCTTGAAATAATTTTTTATGTGCACGTAAATTATGGCTGTAAGTAACTTATGACTTACAAAAAAATATTCTTATAAATTTGAATATATAAATTTTAAAAAGTTATATAATATATAATTATATTTTTGTTGTTGTTACCTTTTTTTAATGTATGATTTTGATTTTTGTTAATATGTAAATATTGTTTTGAATCTCACTAAATATGTACTCCTTCTATCCAATATTAAATGACAGTACATCTTAACTTTTGTCACTGTTTATTTTGTAACTTTAAATTACTTTAATTTTATATATATAACAAAAATTATAGTCGTATGGGTTCTCGTTTGTTTCGTCTATTTTCTAAATACGGAATATATAATTTTTTATTATGTATAACTAAAGATACTACGGTGTATTATTTAAAAATGTATGTCAGGTGATGTAAAAGATAAAAGGAATATTTGATTTTAATAATTTAACCTTTTAGCCATTCGCAAATAATAATCCAACCTTTTGATTATTATGAATAATCCAACATTTGTACTAAATTTCATAGAGTAAACCAAAACTAAATTTTAGGTGTGATATTGGGGCTAATTTAAGTGTTGTTTCCTTGTTTGTGTCTTTAGGTAAGTGGTCAACAGCGTTAGCGCTAAACTACCCCAACACTATTTTAACTAACCCAAAACGACACCTAAAATTTAGTTTTGGTTCACTCTATGAAATTTGGTACAAACGTTGGATTATTTAAAAATAATAAAAAAGTTGGATTATTATTTGTGAATGGCTAAAAGGTTGGATTATTAAAATAAAAAAAATATTCCAAAGATAAATGAAGTACTTCATCCATTTCAAAAAAACGCAACAGTCTAACATTTTACACTATTCACATTATATACTTTGACAAAATTTTGAGCTTTATACATAATAAAAAATATAGTCAAGTGAGATCTTGTTAGATTCGTCTAGTAAATCTTAATATCAACTTTTTATAATTTTTAAATGTTCATAATTACAGTTATTAAGGATTAAAGTAATGTCTCAACATGCGTAAAAATATAAAATGTTGACTGTTGTATTTTTTTTTGAAACGGGGAAGTAAATTGAGCGTTCATTTGTCAACTTCAGAAAACCTTAAAACTGGACAATTTATGGTCGTATTTCAACTTCAGCTTCAACACAGCTGCAGCTTCGCCTCACCATGTCCAAGCTACCAGTTCTATTAAGCATGCCTCGTTTCAATCTCACTTATTGCCGCCCAATTTTCTCTCTCCTCAAAAACTTCAATAATTGCAATCTTCCTCACAATGTTCTTCCTCTTTCGTTCAATCGAGTTTCTTCTTTCAACAAATCCCATTTCTGTTCCAATTATTTCAACTCATTTTTCTCCACCTCACCAGTTTCTGCTGCTGCAATTCCATCTTCATCATCGTCTTCTTCAACCCAAGAAAACCCTTCACGGAATTCCTCTTCTGTTGATTCGAAGTCTAAATTATCATCAAAAAAGTTGAGGAAACTCCAAAACGAGACACCTGAAAACATACTTAAGCGCAAACTTGATATGTGTTCAAAGCATAACAATCTGAAAGGTGCTCTTCGTCTGTATAACAGTGCCATAATTGATGGTATACCTCTTTCTGTTAAGCATTATAATGTTTTGCTTTATTTGTGTGCTTTATCTGCGTCTGATAGTGGTGTTAGTTGTAGTAGTAGTTCAATTGATGGTTTAGAAAAGGGGTTTGAGATAATTAGACAAATGGGTATTGATAAAGTTGTGCCAAATGAGGCTTCATTTACTAGTATGGCTAGATTAGCAGCTGCTAAGAAAGACCCAGAAATGGCTTTTGATTTAGTTAAGCAAATGAAAGTTAGTGGTGTTTCTCCAAAGCTTAGATCATATGGGCCTGCGTTATTCGGGTTTTGTGAGAAGGGTGATGCCGATGGAGCGTATAAGGTGGATGCCCACATGGTAGAATGTGGGGTAGTAGCGGAGGAGCTTGAGCTTTGTGCTCTTTTGAAAGTGAGTGCGGATGCAAGGAGAGGAGATATGGTTTATGAGATGTTACATCGATTGCGAGTTGGTGTGAGGCAGGTCTCTGAAGAGACTGCGAAGTTAGTGGAAGATTGGTTTGAGTCAGAGACATCTAGTGGTTTTGGGGTTGAGAATTGGGACATGGGGAGGGTTAAGGAAGGTGTAATTAAGGGCGGTGGAGGGTGGCACGGCCAAGGGTGGCTTGGAAGTGGCAAGTGGAGGGTGGTTAAGACTGAGATGGATAAGAAAGGTGTGTGTAGTTCTTGTGGTGAGGAACTTGTATGCATTGACATTGACCCTAAAGAGACTGAAAGTTTTGCTAGTTCATTGAGTTCCTTGGCATGTGAAAAAGAAAAACAGGGTAACTTTATGCAGTTTCAGGAGTGGCTTAAGACTCATGGACCATTTGATGCAGTTGTGGATGGTGCCAATGTAGGACTAATCAACGCACATACCTTTAGCTTTAGGCATTTAATTAATGTTGTTAATCAATTACAAAGAATCAGCCCTTCAAAGAGATTGCCTCTTGTCATTCTTCATAGAACCCGTATTTATGGTCGAGCTGCTGAAAATCCTAATACCAAGAGGTTGTTGGATAGTTGGATGAAGGCTGGTGTTCTCTATGCTGCCCCACAAGGTTCAAATGATGACTGGTATTGGCTATATGCTGCTGTTAGTTCCAAGTGTTTGCTGGTGACAAATGATGAGATGAGAGACCACTTGTTTCAGCTGCTAGGGAACAGCATTTTCCCGCGGTGGAAAGAAAAGCATCAGGTCAGGATGACAGTCTCGAAAAGTGGTCTTGCCCTCCACATGCCTCCACCATATTCAATTGTAATTCAAGAATCTGAAAACGGTAGTTGGCATATACCAACAGTAAATGGTGATGACCTAGAAATGCCTAGGCAGTGGCTTTGTGCTACTAGAGCCACTAAGACTAGATCCAAGATTAGAGCTCAGGCCCAATTGTCCAATCTATTCTGAACAAGATGGTCATATCATGGATAGAGATTAAGGGAGAGATGAGGATGGAAACTGTTGCTGATGGTCATTATTCTGGGATTTAGTTTTGTAATCTGCTGGAAAGATTGATGGTTCTTAGCATGCATAACGCATTCTTTGTCTCAAGAAGCCTTTTGTATCATTATATGGGGAAAGAATATCCCTTGATTTCATTCTTTCTGAACAACAAGAAATTATTCTTCCAGATCATTCAAGCACCTCTTACTCCAATGTGTGCCAATGTCAAGAGTATATTCTATTTTGGTTCGAATTCCACCTTTGATTATATGTTGCAGTTAGTTACAAGTTGGCATATGCCAAACCTCTTAGAAATTTGAATAAGGGCTACGGATTTTGCTAATGCCTCAATGTTCAATTTAGGTTCTGTTTGGTTGGGCATAATATATATTGAATATAAAATGACTTTTGATGGAAAACAATTTACAATAGAAAACATAATTGTAAAATTAGTTTTACATTGTTTAATTCCATATCTCCATGTTAAAAAAAATCATGGAAAAAAAGAAAAGAAAATGGAAGGCAGTGGTAGAGGATGGATAGAAAGGGAGGAAAGAAAGACAAGGATATTGAAGGAAAGCATGTTTCCTTTTGCATTAACAAAAGAAAATTGGTTTTACATAATTAGGAAATGGAAAATAGTAAAATAGGGAAAATGTTTTACTCTCTACCAAACGGAGCCTTAATTGCAACTTTTTTCTCAAAATGATAAAAAGAATGGGGATATTAAGAACTATTAGGCTATTAGTAATGATACGGGTGATTCATGAACATGGGTATTATGTCTGAATGCTAAAGCAATTCTTAACTTGAAGCCTCTTGGCATTATTAAAGACACAAAGCATGAAGGGCATGAGCCTTGAGCCAACAGGAATAAATGTTGTTCATCTTTGAGGTCTTTTAACATCAATGACTCATTGCGTCATAAAGACATGAATTATTTTTGGGGCATGCTGCTCTGTTTAGGTTTCAAACAGTTTTGTCATGCAGCTTTATTCTATTAATACTACTGCTGCAATTCGAAATAACAACACAGGTTCCGTCATTAGAGCACAACAATGATGTTAGAGGAGAGAGCCTTGATTTGATGAAGTTTATTGATAGTCACTTTGAAGGGCCATCCTTATTCCCCAGTGTAAGTTTTAGAAGATATACGCTCATGTCTTTGCTACTCTTTATTATGTCTACACTTCTATATTGGCATATGCATTATCTTTTAGGATCCTATGAAGCAGTACTTCGCTGGTGAACTCTTTACATATGCTGGTTCTTTCCACAAAGCTGTAACTGCTTCTTTTAAGGAGGAGGAAGTGAATGCAGAAACTGGTATATATATTGAACACTGAACTGCTTGTTATTGTTTTTGGTTGTTGACACCATACTTAATTTTCTTATTTATGTATGCCAGTTGCTGCCTTTGACTATATTGAGGATGCTCTTTCCAAGTTTAATGATGGCCCTTTTTTCCTTGGTCAATTTAGTCTGGTAAGTACATATGTTTCGGTCTCATACATGTATAGTTTGTCCTCTGTGAAATAAAAGAAGGTTTTGTCATTCACAGATATACATGTATATGGTTGAGGGTTATTACTTATTAACTTGATGATTTTGTCCTAAAGTCCGAAGAAACATACTTATGTTAGACTGTTGTTTCAACCAGATATATAAATTATATATTGGATGGTTTGCAAGGAAACCTTTTGCATTGACTCTTTTCCATTCACAGGTTGATATAGCCTATGCCCCATTTTTTGAAAGATACGTTGTCTTCATGTTAGCTGTGAAGAAATATGATCTTACCTCTGGAAGGCCTAAGACCGCAGCGTGGATTCAGGTATATTGATTATCTTAGTAAATTATTGTAATTCGTTGCTTTGAGATTTAGGTCCACATTTTTGTTTCCTGAATTAAACAAGACTTCTGAAGGTTTTTTACTGGGTGTTCCGGTCTAAAGTACAAGCTTGAAAAAATACTACTTGTATTATAGTCTGTCAGAAACACAGTATCTGCAATTGAACGCAAAGAAAAACCTTTTTTTATTTGTTTAAGCCCGGTTTGAATTGGGAAAATTCTGATGGTGATGCAAGTATACTTCCGTTTTGCATCACAAGGTTTTCAGTGTTCTATTAGAGTGATTCCTCTAAGCGTTCTCGAGATTTTGTTGTTGTTGATCCTTCTACCTTGTTATCCTGAAGTTCTATTAGCTTCTAGTTAGCCTTGTAATCACTTTAGCTAGCCAATATATTTTTTTAGGAAAAATTGCCAAGAATAAGCCAACCTTTGGGCGGTCTTCCACAATTAAGCCAACCTTTTGAAATTCCCGAAGCTAACCTTGTTATCTTTTCAGCCAAAAATGGGTTGAATGATAATAATCATTCAACATTCAACCTATTTTTGGTTAAATGATAATAAGGTTGGCTTAATTCTGGATTTTTAAAAGGTTGGTTAATTGTGGCACACGACCAAAGGTTGGCTTATTCTTGGCAATTTTCTCATTTTTTAATATGTGGCGCATGACTTTGATGTTTAGAGTTATGGCCATCTCTACATTGAGTTTTTTATGAGTGGTTTCTAGTTTAATTCATTTGGATTGACCTGGTTTTACCAATCACGGCAAGGAGAGCGTTCTAGCAGTGAGTTGATTGATAAGGCCCTTTGCAAGATCTTTGCGGTTCACTCTGAAAACTGTTGGGCAAGTTCATTATTTGTTGAGAGTAATTTCTGCTGCAAGGTTATTGAGTCTATCTACATCACGCTATATATAGTCTGGCTCAACTAGAAGTGGTGAATAATTTTGTATTTATAGGCTTCTATTCTTGCTCTCTAAGAAAACACAAAATACACCACCAAACCCTCTAACTGATCAATTGACTTATTGTCAAGAACTTGTGACTACCCACTAATCTTGCTGTTAGGGACGTGTAATTGCACACATACTTGCTGACCAAGTCTCATCCTTTTTCAGCCATTTAATTACCAGTAAAACGTGCCTCATCTTACCTATTTTTTAGCCACTTTTCATCTGATTGATCATGCTGTAATTAGTCTATTTTATTTTCAACAAGACTTGTTTAAACCCGGTTATTTTAAACCTAGAATACATTCCCTAAACAGACTCGCTAAAAACATGGCACTAACATTTGAATTCATTAGTTATTTTGATTTAAACCCTAAGTCCCTAGACTTTTCTTTGGTACGCATTCATTATAACTAACCAAGCAATTCAGTAATGTTTTTGACTTTGACAAATTCAAAACATAATTTACCAGACTGTTAGTTGGACTCAAACGTGGGCTTTGATTAGTCAGACTTGTAAACCCTAAAGTTCCTTAAGGAGCTTGACTTGTGTAGTTGTGTTCCAATCATACTCATGACTCCAACATACTTACAAAATTCCTTGAAAATTAAACTCTTAACCTTTTGGATTCTTCTCACCTTCAAGATGCTCCTACTCTGGAACTCTTGGTTCTCATTTCTCTTGGAACTTCAATATTGATTAGATCTATTTTGCTTCTAGAATTTGACCTGAATCTTCACTAGGTTCCATTGTGGTTAATTATATAAACTTAACTAGATTTATATGAACTTTAATTTAACTATCTTGCTTAATTATGTTCTTTTCTAGTCTTTTCTATGCAAGGCTTCAACTTAGTAGCTTTAAGTAACGTTCCCACATAAAAACCTTGTATCTTCTCTATATACCACGCTTGAATATTCCTCTAAGTTTTCTTGGTTGATCTTCACTTAGAAGTTTCTGTTTAGGAATACCTCTGCATTTGGATTCCTTCTCTTGAACTTTTTATTTATTTATTTATTTACTTTGAGCTAGGAAGCATGGGGATGGCTATCTGGGCACCTGACCCGTACTGGGGACGGTTTAATGGACTGTAATAATTTGCTGGAATTCTACAGAACAATAGCTAAACAAAGAGATGAGGGCAGCAAGATTGAAGTATTTTGATTCATGAGAAAGGTTGATTACAAAG
This sequence comes from Salicornia ramosissima, assembly GCA_951394345.1. Lineage (NCBI taxonomy): Eukaryota > Viridiplantae > Streptophyta > Magnoliopsida > Caryophyllales > Amaranthaceae > Salicornia > Salicornia ramosissima. The sequence continues at coordinate 14,583,309 of OX596239.1, forward strand.
AAACTTTAGGATGCTAATGTCACTACTAGTGACTTTAGGCCAACACTCTCTAGAGTTTCCTCACAATTTTTCTGGATAAACTTCATGATTACATTTTTCTTTCTTAGCCCTATTTATAGATAATACTACCTTGCAAACATCTAGCAAGCTCTAGAAATTTCTAAAAAATTCTAATATCTAAAGTACCCTTGCTCTAAATATTAGTTCATTACAGACGGCAGGGGGACGGGAACGGTGCGGGGTCGGCAAAAAAAGTCCCTCGAATGTCTTGCTGGGCTGGGGACGACAAGCATGAGATGGGGACGGCTAACAACTGCAGCGGGGACGGCTAACAACTGCAGCGGGGACGTTTCAGGGACAGAAAATGGCCAAAACTGCCATCCCCAAGGCTCAAACTTCTTTTTTTAAAAAAATAAAAAATAATAATACAGTAAGAACACTTCAAGAAATAAGAGAAGGAAAGAGAGGAGTAACTGGTTGAAAATTCAAAATGAAACAAAAGAAAAAAAGGGGGGAAAATTAGGGTTTGGATTGGAGAAAAAGTACGCTACTTTCCTCTACACCACCACCACCATTAGAAATTCTTCTCTTCTAGCCACCGGTCGTCGACTCGCCGTCCACCACCAGCCAGTCAACCACCAGGTTCTTCTTTTCTCTTAACTCTACTCCTCTGTTCAAAGACATCGAACTACTACTTGATTTTCCTAGTGGGCAGTTTTTTTTAATCTAATTTAAAGCATAGGTGTGATTCTCGCTGTAGAACAACTTGTCTTCTACTTGATTCTCCTAGTGGGCAATCTTTGTAATCTAAAAAACAAGATAGTTCTTAACAACCTCTCCCTTTTAGCCATTATCCGGTTGTGTCTTTGCTTTGCTCGAAACTCTCTTATTTTCAGAAATGAACTCAGTTCCATCCACCAAATAGCTACAAATATTAAAATTCAAATAAAAAACTAGAATAGCCAAGGTCCCTCTAACCTTTCCCTTTCCCTTTCTCCTCATAATTCTATTAAGATTTAAGAAGCATTCTCCTCAAGGAAAATTTGTCACTAATTGGAACCCTCCCCCTCTAGATCACTATAAGCTAAACTTTGATGGTTCCAAGTATCCAGATCTCTGTTACCCGGGCACAGCAGTTTTGCCGTCATACCTGGGTCGATATGACACGACACAAATCCGGGTATGAAATCCGGTCCGGACAATCCACTTTGCTCTCGGGTACGACAACTATTGAAGTACTTGAAGCTTTGAAGAATTAAGATGAAGAAGGTGAAGATTGAAGGAAGCTCTACAACTGTTTGAAACACGGTTCCCAAGCAATTATTGCTATATTACTTTTACAGATACAACTGCTTAACTTTTACAGTTGAAGTTTTACAGCTGTTGAACTTTTACAATTCCCTAAAAAAACGCTTTTACGGTTCCCAAGCATTGAGGAAAGTTTTAAATCGTAAACAACTAAGCTTGGCTTTCTGTACATTTAATTTTTAGAACTGTAAAAAAATAATTTAGTGGGCTTTGTTGCTTCCCAGTTCCCAAGAAGAGGTACAGAGATTTACTTAGTATTTCTTTTATTACTGTGTATTTCTAGGTTGGCTTCCCAAGCAAATATGTTATAATTTGTTGCACTTATTTATATTTATTTTTTCTTAAAAAAATATTGTCGTATCCGTACCTGAGTCCAAAGTTAAGACAATGTCCCCGTGTCCTAAATTTTTGAGAATGACGTATCTAACACTCGGATCCATACCAACATCGGATATTCATGTATGTGTCAATGTAATATAGATCTAGTCATCTAGATAAAAGTACGGCTATAGGATTTCTAATAAGAGACCACAATGAAAACCTTACCATTGCGGGAGCTAAATATATTAACCCACAAAGCTCAATTCTTTTTGCTGAAGCCCTTGCTCTAAGAGAAGGAATTAAAAAAACTATTTCTCTAGGAATACATAATATCATCTAGCTTATTTGTGCACTATTTGAAAAGGCGATATCCTGGCGCAAGGGGGTAAGCGCTTAAATTGTTCAAGGTGAGGCCGAGGTGCTTGTGGCTAGGCAGGCAAGGCGCACTAAGGTGCGCCAAGGTGCTATGAGGCGCACCATAAGGCCCGGTTCTGCTTTTTTTCCCCAGATTTTTAGCCTTTTCCCCCCTTCTTAGGTGCACCTCACTTCAATTAGGCGCGCTGAAGGCTCTAGGAAATCCGATCGCCTTGGTGCGCCTTACACCTTTTCATACATTGGATCTGGGTCATATGACATGTTGGTTTGATTCTTGTAGTTATAATATTTTCCTTATCATCAGAAAAGATGCTTCTGATGGGCCATATGAAAGGGGCTAATCGATTTTTCTTTCCTTATAAAAAAAAGGAAGCATTGCTGTTTTTTTGGCAGAAGGGAATGTAGGGAAGTATTATTCTTTGGAAGTCAAGAATTTTCTTTCAAAATTGATTCTTCATTTCTGGATATCAATTCTTCTAATGTTATCTTCAAATTAAGATTTTTATTCTATTTTACTATTTTTTTCCCTGTTATTGTTTCAACACTTGACCATATTTACAATAAACCCATATAGGATAAACATAGGAAAAATTCATACCATTAATACTAATTATGATTGTTCTTCTAATATTAATCCCAACTATAGTATGTATCTTCCCAAAATGATCCTTTTCCGGTAAAAGACCTCATAAGCAAGTCGCTTAATCCACATGTCAAATGCTCATTGCATGATTTTTTTTATTTAAAAAAGAAAAAAAAATTCCCTTTTTCTTTCCCTTTTCTTCTACTCCTTCCTAACAAGACTCACAAACACTGACCTCCATTTTTTCTTTCTTCTCTTTTTCTCAACCAACAAAACACTAACTGCATCCCTACATGATAAATTGGCAAACACTAGGGGCCCCACTGGTCCATCACTCACCGTTCCCACCTGACCACTACCACCGTCAACTACATTTGCACCTGACAATCGCTGTACACCCCAGCTAATGGCAATTGCTATCAACTCCATTACCACAGGAAAAGCTTGAATTATTAGAGAGCTTCTGATCGAATTCATCCATCTTACCCATTGTTGAAGTATTTTAGCGGATATCTCTCCTTATGTATCTCTTGATTTATGAGTGGTTAAAAAAATGGATTTATAGTAATGGTGGGTTGTGGGTAGTTTTGAACTCGTGGTAAAGGAAGATTTGGTGGTGATTTATTTACTTCAAGTTTATTTGGATGATTTTTGGAAGTTTGGGAGCACTTTTGTAGTGTTTGGGGTGGTTAACTAGGTGGTTATACCGTTATGAATTTTTTTGAGGGGTTGGGTGGCCGGGTGGTTTTTTGAGGTGGTTTATTCGCCGCCTATGTTTATGATTGTTGGTGGTGGGAGCGATTGTGTGTGGTGGTTTTCAGGGTTAGTTTGATGGGTTTGCAGCAGTGTCGCATTTTCATTGGGAGGAGAGACAGGGTATGATTTTTGATAATGTGGGTAGGTTTTCTTGGGGTTGTTTAGGGCATTTTCGACAGGCGGAGGGGCTTTTTTATGGTGGTTCTAGAATGGTTGGTAGTAGGTGGAGGTGTTTTTTTCCCCTTTTTGATTAGGTGAAAAAAGAGGCAGGAGTAGTTTTTGGCTAGCTGGGGCGACTTTTATTGTTTTAGGTTGGGCTAGTGGAAGGTTGGGAGGAAATGAGGAAGACATGAAACAAAAAAGGAAAAAAAAATAACCGGTCTATTGAGTTACTAGTTACCATGGATCATTTTAAGATAATGACTACATAGTTTGGATTATATAGGAATAACCTTTAGTTGGGATAATATTAGAAGATGACCCATAAGTTGGGATTTATAATATGATCTTTTCCATAAAAATATTAGAAGTCACTTTAAAAAATCGAAAAAAATAAAAGTAAAATTCTACTACATTATATAGGATTCTACAAAAAAAAAAAAAAAAATACAATCGTAATGCAGAACTTACCTAAAATTGGTGTTGTCCACTTCTCCCTTTTCTATATCGGAATTTAAAACTTCAAATTCTCTTTTACAACTGATTTTGACAATAAATGATATGAACAATCAGTATAATCATATATTCCCTAAAATATGTAGAAGGGTTGGTGGAAAAATATAATATCAAAGGGATTAACGGAATGGAACTTAACTTCTACTCCGTAAATGAATATAAATTGTTGCCTTAGTTCATTTACAGGGTATCTGTATCTTTGTATCTTGAAAACATGTACAACTAAAAAAAAATCAATATTATGCACATTCGACTAAAAAAATCATGCATAATTTCAATTTATAAATGCACACCTAATAAATTTTTCAAAAGTCCAGGGTTCCACCTAATGAATTTTTAAAAATTTTGAGGCACTATCACATATTCCCTAAAGTGCCCGCGAATCTTGATCCTGAAAAAGCTAACTATGGTCAGTTTTGGGCTATTTTTGTCCCATTTTAGGTGAATCGCGAATTGTAAAAGCGAACTAAAAGGCGAACAATGTAACACTGGTTCAATGAGTTTTTGAGTTATTTAGATTTTTAAAAAACGTTTATGGGTACCTGCTACCTGGTGTGAATTTATAAATGCACATTCAAGGGTTCCACCTAGTGAATTTATCAAAAGTTCAAGGGTTAGCTGGTGAAAAATCTCAATGTTGATACATGCACGGTTAAGTTAAATGGAGTATGTACTTTTGGTTCAAAATATATGCACATATGTGAGTCATACCCCTAAGTAGCAATGAATTCTGTTTCTTATTAGCCTCCTGGAAACTCTGGCGAAAGTTACTTGCATGAGTTGCATCACTGTAGCCTGCGTAGTCTATCCTGCATGATCCGCTTGCTCACAGCATGTTTTAAGAAAAAGTGGATGTGCCTTAGCCTTTCTATTAATTGCCATTACCTCTTAAACATGTGACATATGAAGTCTGACCATTGATTTATTATAAGGCATATTGTGTTATCTTTAACCGTTGTTGGATTTGCACTGAAGTCTGACATGTGATGGTTCAGAGTCATCCTCTTTACTTGCGCTGCATATAAGAATAGATAAGAGATTTCATGATACAGAATAAGAGAGGACTAGTTTTGCAGTTTCCTGTGCTTTTAGTTTTTAGGCACCCCCTGAAGAAAGGTAACACCAATGACTAAGAGCTTGTAAAGTGGACCAAAGTCTAACAAGACCTGTGTTTCATTTCCTAAATAGTCTAACTCACGTGATGTGGAACACTCTTGATGCTTAATGATTATTCGCTGAAGTTAAGCAATGTTTTTTTTTTCAAAGACAAAGTCCTTGTTCTTTTGGACTTAATTTATGAAGTTTTAATTCAATTAGGTTTAGCTCTTTATGTTTAGGATTTAGCTTAATTTAGTTTAGTTCCGATTAATTCAGTCCAAAATAACACTGCCTAACTAGGGTTTTGGGTATATCCGTATATAGTCTTACAAGCTGGGCTCAAAACTCAGAAGCTAAGTTTACGGGTTACTTGAACTCAACTGTTAAACGAGCTCTTTAGGTGGTCACAAATGAAGCTATAAATATTGCTCTACTGTTCTCATTGACTGAAACCATTCCGTTTGACTGCTATAGGAGTTGAATAAAATCGAGGGCTATAAGCAAACACAAACTGATCCAAAGTTGCTTGTTGAAAGTTACAAGAAACGGTTCCTGGTACAATAATCTTTCACCCTCCACAAAAGTTTTGCTTTATGCTGCACAAGTTTAGTCAAGTTAGCGACTAAATTCTGTTACTCTTACTTTTTGTGCAGAACAAGGCTTAACCCGACTATGTGGCCGAACACTATGGAATTACATTTGGAAGCCTCAGCATTCGTCCATATTGATGTCCTTTGACAAGGTTCAAGCCTTATCTTTTTGGCCGTGCAAGAAAAAATGCAGAATGTGGGAAAATAAAGTGTCCTTTCATGTTTATCTTCTATTAATGGCAATAGTAATGAGAGGTTTGTTCACAGATTTATATCAACATTCTAAGGATTGTGGACAAACCTTTCTATATTATGTGCAGAAGTTACTATGGAACAAGTTACAATTATGCAACATATTTGTTTGTAATGAATTAGGCGATATAAATATATATTTCTACAGTATTGATTGTGGGTCCCGTCAATAACATTTAAAATTGATTTGAATCTACTACGGCACGGGTTACAATTATCCGAGATTTCTAATTAAATTTAAAACTTTAATTTGTTGTCTCTTCCATATTACATGCCATTTTATGGGTTTTGTTGGAATCTTGTTCTTAAAAATCATGTAAACCACGAAGAAGGATAAGATAAAGAAAGGTAGGTGAAGTTTAGTAGTATGTGGAGGAGAAAAGGACTCATTTTTTTTGTTGTTTTGCTATTTAATTTGCCCATTTTTATAACTAGTTTCTGTTTTAAGCAATAGAATCATGGGGTAGTAGGCTAGTCCCAGACGTCATTCACTCACTTGTTCTTGTTTGTGGACCAGACAAGTAGACTACTGTTACGATTTGTGGTGACAGAAAGCCGTTGCATTGTTTGGGAGAAATAATGGGACTTGATTACAAAATGATGTAATATGACGTTTTCCTTAACTTATTAGATTTGATTGAAATTTATTGGATCTGATTGAACATGATTAACTCTGATTGTAAAAATAATGGGACTTGAGAACACCTGATTGGAATTAATCAAGATTTATTGAACTTATTACACCTGATTAGCCTTTATTTGGACTTATGGTGTGTTTTCTTCACCTTAAAAAAAATTCAGTTATAATAAGTTTAGATAAGTTCATATAAGGACTAATTATGTGTAATGAGATAAATTAGGTTTGGTAATGTCCAATCTGGTGTGATAGGTTTTAATTGTTTCGTATAATTAGAGTCAATTAGGTCCAATAAGTAAAATAATTTTCTAGTTAAGTTAAATTTAGATTAGCTAATGCCTCATACGTTGAAGAGAATGCACCCTTATTAGAATTGAAACTTTTTTTATAGGTGAAGAGAACGCATCATACTCTAAAATTAAGATGTACTCCGTTATTAAGATGTATTCAATGAAGATGTACGAAGTTGTAGCTACAATGCTACCTTTGTGGCAATGGGTTTCGTCATCTGTGATCACATAGGTAGTTGTCAAGCCGGGGCCACAACCATTATCTCCTTCAGAGGGGATAATCTATTAGACTGTTGGTTATAAATGTTGAATACAACAAAGCCTAGCCCCTGCCCCTGGTTACAAATATTTTAAACAACAGAGCCAAGCCTCTGTGGAAGCTTGCGAATTTTGTTGTCGAAATTATGCCTCTTCTGCCTCGGTTTACTTCTCATTTCAGTCGTGACATTGTTCTTGAAGGGAATCGGGCATCCAATTGGGTTCCTAATGTTGGTCACTAGGTTTACTCTTCCTTATGTATCGATCAACCCCTCTCTCCGATCCCCTTTTCTCAATTGTTCAATAGTATTGAGGAGGATAAATTAGGTGTTATTCTAGCTAAAAAGGCTACTTAATCTTGTATTCTGTATTTAGCACTAAATATAAACTACAAACGATAATTATGTATGTATCATAATTATAAATATTAAAATAGCTATATATAGGTTAAGAATAATGCAACGAGATCATACATGACTATATTTATCCATACATATATACTATATACAATAGTCAAAATAAACTTTATAGACAGTGTTAAAAATCAAATGATGTAAACTAATACAAAATGGAGGAAGTACAAAGGAGAGTTATTGTGTTCCACGTGTTTGATATACATAAGGTATTTTTTATAATTTTTTTTTTACAACAATAGAGCAAGAACCAAAACAAACCTAGTACCATCCTTTCACGCCCGAACTCGTCGAGCTAGGGTAGCCATTCCATTGTCTTGTGAAACAACCCCTCTATAAACATGCATAATAATACAAGAGCTAAAACTATTATGAATAGTGCGAATACTAGGCAAAAGGGATACAATCTTTAGAGGTCCTTTTTGACACCAGATTTAGTTCCTGTCCCGAGGAAAGACTCGATGATAATAAATAAACTCACTTTTTTAGAAGATTGACTAATTGTGTGTTACTGGACATTATTAAGCCTTATTAAAATATATATTTTTATTTTCAACCAAAAATTATTTCAAAATTATATTACAGCCATATAGTAGACTGAAAGAGCTTCAAAACGGTATATTACATGTCCTATTTGGACTTACAGATCAAAAGTTACGGCATTTGAAAAATTTGGATAAAATATTTTATCGCTGACGAATTAGCGATTCTAATTAGAATACGCTGACCAATCAACGCGTCCAACTAAAATACGTTGATCAATCAGCGCAGATATATTACATACGCTGATACAGCTAGTGCAAGATAATATACTACGCTGATTATTCAGCGTTACTTATTGATCTTCGCTGATTTATTTCCTCATTAATTGATTTTGTTTGCTATTATTTGAGCGTATCTTGATTCGACACGCTAGCAAATCAGCGTTTTTTGGAAACTTACGCTGATTATGTTAGCGCGTCCTAATATTTTGCGCTAACGAATCAGCGTTGATTTCCAAGACGCGCTGACATCTTTTTTTCTATAAAAACCCCAATTTCTCATTTTAAATGGACGATTTTTTTTTCTTTTCTTGATACTTCCTACTACAATTCTAATTTATACTCTTATTACTCCATAATACTCCAGTCTTTCAAAAATTCTTTTATATTTTGCAAATTGGTTTACTTTTTCATCTATTCTTTATACTAAGGCAAAATTCTGTCCAATTAAATACTCGAGGAAAAATCTTCGAGCGAGAAGTGGTAAGTTTCCTGAGAGTCTTACTTTTCATTTATTTTCTTTGTACATTTGTAAATATTTTTATTATTTATTTCATTTTTTTTATTAACAAAAAATCAGCGACAAATTAATTTTTACGCTAATTTATCAGCGAGTAATTTTTTATTGCGCTGACTTATCAGCGCGATTTTATTTCAACGCTGACATGTCAGCGCATTATTTTTCAAAATGCTGATTTATCAGCGTTGAACTTTTTTGTCGCTAATTTCTTTTTTAAAATAATTTTTATTTTTATATAACTTGTATATTTGTAATTGAGAGAAATTAGTAAAGGCCGCCTACGGGCTAATATGACGCATTTCGCCATATTAGTACCCTTGCCCCCGAATTCAATCTTTGGTTCGCATGATCATTTTTTGAAGTCATCCCCATGGGATCGAAGGGGCAAAATTGTGCTATTTAGATCCGTCCCTAAATCGTGTCCCATTCATTCTTTTAATCTAAATACATGGTTTATGAGTTAAATTCCTAAAACTCATTGGCGACTTCTAATATAATTGACCATTTTAATACTTTATTTCTTACCGTGAACACAAAAAGTGGGGAGCCGGCCGTGGCTCCTACAGTGGCGACTCCACTGGGGACAATTTAGGAAATTATTTCAATAATTTTATAAAGAGGGCAAGACTTGAAAATTATCTCTCAATTTTATATACTTGTTATATTTAAACAAATTGCATTTTTATTTGATTTTATTTGATTTTCTTTTGTTTTATTTTATTTTATTTTATTCATTTATTTTATTTTATTTTTTTTATTTTTTTTTACTCATATTATTGCATACATGTGACAAACACTTGGCCTCCATGTGTTTGAAATATGTCTTAGACTTAACCTTTTATTACAATCTTTCGGGGAGGAACTGTTGACTTGGCGGGGCCCATGGCCTCTAAATAGCCGAGCAAAACGGAACCTTATCCCAACTACATCAATTTCCAAGCTGCCCATGGTGCTTGGTTGGGAGACACTTCATAACTGACGGTTTTTCCGCAAAGTGTTGAAGCACACTCCTTAGATGTAGGACCCTTATGACTCTTACACCATAACCATAGAGACTTTGCATCAAGTTGTAATTTATTTGCTAGTTGTTTTGTATTTTTTTCCTAGTATTGCTTGTTCGTCTAGTTGACCTTAGGATTCTAACTTATTTAGTCGCGAGATACATGTTAACTTAATTAAAAATAAATGATATCTTTCGAATATTTTTTTTTCAAAAAAAGAGATTTTCTTAATATTACCCTCCCAATAGGATTTTATTACTTGAATCTCAATGATTTTTTCTTAGATCTCAATTTTTAATTTAGTTAACATAATCTCGAGCTAATTAGGAATTAATTGTGACTTTCCCTATTCATTAAAAAAAAAATTTGATTTACATTAATGAATTCACAACTCATTTTGAAATTTGAAATCATTAATGCAAGTTAAATCAACTTAGAATTTGACTAAGTACATCCTTTAGGTAGGATTTAATTAGTCTAAGTCTAAAACTTTAATGAATCTAACCATCCAACTTTTTTCCCTTTATTTTTTTTTCATCCAACTTTAAAAAAAAAAATTAATTTAAAAAAAAAATCAGCGAATTTATTTGAAAAACGCTGCTCTGTCAGCGTGTTCGGTTTTGGAGCGCTGGTTTGTCAGCGTCTTGTTATCTATAGCGCTGATGGGTCAGTGTTTCTTTCTGAAACGCGCTAATTATTTTTTTTTTAAAAAAATTTCTTTCTCATTTATTTATTTATTTTTTTTCTTGTAATTAAATATTTTTGTAAGGGTCCTAAACTTTGTACATGTAATAAAACACTCATTCAAGTGTTCTTTGTGCTACAAATAAAATCAACATTCACTTGTGCTCGTTTACAAGAATTGTTCCTATATTTTATAATTGTTCAAAAAAAAGAAAAAGTTTTAAAATCTCAATCCAATTATTTAATAATAGACTAATTCCAAGTCTTTCAAGTCCTTGACTCATTCTAAGTCATTTAAAATATGGGCTCACATAAGTCATATTGCAGTATATATGGGCATATGGACTTAAATAAATAAAGTCTTATAAATTTGAAAAAAAATAGAAAACATGCGGCGTTAAACTTAAATTTACGCTATTTGATCAGTGCTCAATTCCTTGCTACGCTGATTGATCAGCGATTCATTTCTTGCTACGCTGATGGATTAACGACTATCTTTTTTTATCGCTAGCTAATCAGCATTCATTTTTTCTATACGCTGATTGTAATCTTCATTTTAGGGGTATTTTATGATTTCTTCGTTAAAATAATCCTAAAATTATATGAGTCCAATATGTTCATTACAGAACCACCATGGACTTTAACAACTGTTTATTTTCACTTTAGAACTACGCATGGCCTGATTCCCTGTTCGGGATACGTAGGCAACTTTTTTTTTTGGTTCGGCCTCATCATGATATAACTTTATTTCAAACATATTATTGGCATAAAAAATGTTGAAAAATGCCTAATGTAAATAATAAAATTGTTTGCATAAGAAATTGATAATATGTATTTTCTTCTTTCAAATTAAAATTCACTCTCAATATGATGAAAAATGATACATTCCCATGCATCGAGAGACTTGAATTATGCAATAATTTTTTTTCCAGACCATTCGTCTATTTTTTTAATCTCAATAAACACATTTTTATGAAATAGTGTTGAATGCAACGGACCCTTGGTCCACTTTTTTTTTTAAAAAAAAAAAACATTTATACGAAAAATGTTTTAGATGAATGGACCCAAGGTTCATTTTCTTTCAAATAATCCATTTAGGTTATTTCAATTAGTGCGCCCCAGGCCCACTCTTTGGATTGAATAATCTTAAAAGATAAAACTTCTAACATTGGCTATCCAATTAAATTGAAAAATCAATTGAATGCACACTCGAGAAAGCTCAAAAAATTGAATGACAACTACAAGAAAAATTGAAAGCCGAATCTAGCTTAGACCACCCCTCCTTCATTTCAATCTTTTTTCTTCTCATTTTTTTTTCATTCTTGACTTTATTCTTCTTTTATTCTTTAAATACTATATTCTTAAGCTATCAAATCCAATAGAATTGTACTTAATTATCTCTATATTCCATAACATGAGATTCATATCTAAGTACTTTTCAAATCTAACTAGGAGAATTGTCTTGTTTAATTGAAACACAAATCAATATTATTAATGCAATGAGTTTGAGAACAAATATTCGGCAAAGCGTAGACAATGCAACTCAATTAGAATGCGCTAAGAACTTCGCATGCCTCCATATTGATGTATCATTATCTTCGCTAGTTTTCATTAAATAAAACCGCCGATCATTAAAGAGCAATTAAATTGACCCAAATAATCATTATATTGGGTCAAATATTATGCTCTAATGTATGTTGTGGGTTATATACGCCCAAATTTAGGCTTAACTAAAGCCTTGAAAATAGGGGGCTCATTCTAAGTCCACCTACAATGATGAATGACACAATACACCAACACAAGAGGCAATTTTGTCACCTTTTAATCTGAACAACTTTAAACCTACATTGTGATCCACTTTTTTGGAAGCCCTTTTGAGCCCAAACACATGGCCTATTCTTTTCAACCCATATCATACTAAGCCTGGGAATGGGAATTGTGCTAGGACTATTATTGGACAACAATTCTAATTGGAAAGTCATAAATCAAATAAGCTGGCTTCAATGTTCAATTAATTCCAAATGTAAAGTATGTGGAAAAAGGCCTCAACATTAAAGTCTTAAAAAATAAAGTTGTCCTAAACAAAGGAAAGTCAATCAAAGATATAATAGTATAGCACATTGGGGTTTCATTTTAGGGTATTTGAGCCTTTTTGTCCATTTCTTTCTTAAACCCTAAGCCTAGCCACAATACAACCTTGGAAAAGCCCTCCTTGAGGTGTGCTTTATTAAGTGTCTTAATTTTCATCACAAATGACTCAGATTGAAAGAGCTACGTAAGGCCTGATTCCAACTCGAATTGGATATGTATGCAACCTTTTATAAGGTGCGGCCATACTTGTCCTACATTTCAAGGACTTTCAATATTTATTTTTTTAAAAAAAAAAATGAGCAAATTTTTAAGGGCTCACATAAGGTCCGTCAACCACAAGACTCACCCTAAGTTTTGTATGTTCAATTTGATTAAAGACGCATAAAAAAACGTCCTAAAATATTGCATTAATATCACTTAACACAAGACATTTTATATTGGTAGCATTTGTTCTTGTTCTTCCTTTTCTTCTTCCATTTTTCTTCTTCTTCTTCTTCTTCTTTGTCTCCTTCTTCTTTTTTTATCACGTCCAAATTTGTTTTCTTTTCACCTTAGGATTTCAATCCCTAGCCACCAATTTATATAGAGTGACTTGTTTCATCCTTGCACCAAACTTCTTCTTCTTCTTTTTTTATTTCCTTTCCACAATCACATAGCCCACAAAATATTCATCACACCTAAAATAATTGTTTAGGACTCTTAGAACCTTCATCTCAACTTATTCTTATATCACAATAAGTTCAATCTAATCACTCATTCCTCATAGCAAGGATGTCACTCGTAGCTTCCCTTCCATTAAGATTTGGTTTTCATAAACAATTTTGGTCTCTTATTTACTTTGAGCATTCTCTGATAAGCACATGCAAAATCGTGAGTGAGCATTATATCTCTTACTTCTTCACAAGAGATTATCATAACATGATAGCCAAGTTAAAAAACACTTATCTTTTAAAATATGAGAAAACAATTTTCAACAATGAACACTTTTGAACGATCAGATGAGCACATTGAAATTGTTGGTTAAGAAGCACCAATGAACAATCATTTATCAAGTATTGCTTGTGTTAAAGATAGGACCCTGTTTTTTCTTATTTCATTTTTTTACTTTGTCATCGTTTTTCTTTAAATTATTATTATTATTATTTAAAAATTATTTTTCATTTTAATTGGGAAAAAAAATTGAGATATCCCCACTCCTTTAATTTGTATTCTACTCCTAACTTACTTGATTGACTAACTTATTTTTTATTTTTGTACATATTTTGCTTTGTCCAAATACATGCATACCCTCTAATTGGGGGCTACCTTTCTCAAGTTCTTCTGAAGCCATTCGCTTCAATGCATTGCTGAACAAGTACATTTGACAATTTTTCACTTGTAAATCAAATTTTAGTGATTATTATTATTTTTTGGAAGAATGTCGGTAATCCTTCATAAAAAGAAATTACCAATTTTTTCCCGAAAAAAAAAAGTGAAAAATAGACCTTGGGTCTAAGATTGACCCAAAGTCAAAAATTTAAAATTAGACTCAAAGTCTTGTTAAATAGATTTAACCCCATATGGTTGAATTATGAGTTTTCAATCACTCAAAACAACAATCAAAACTAAAATCACCGCCCATTAATCAGTTGTAGCCTTTGATAATTTTGTTGTTACATTAGCGATAAATTATTTCAATTACTAATCATGTCAGTGTAATAAAATTTCTTTCACCAACATAGCCCTGCTCACTATCTTTACTTGAGTCTTGCTTAGCCTTGCTCGCTAAGCTATCATATTTGGGCCCTGCTCAATCACCATCTTCAACCATTATATTAGCATAATCTCATCTGATCTTGCGACACTTTTACATCAATTTCATCAGGTGGAGACGTAGACATGTTCTACTGTTAATATAGAAAGCACATCACTTTCTAAATATTTAAGAAGCAATTAAACTTCTTATTTAATTAACATATAGCACATTGTTAACATCAATTTATTGGCATTTGGACCACTTTTTCTTCAAATTTTTAAAGACACAAAAAAAAATCCCTTATAGGATTTTTAGGGCTAAAATAAAAGGTCTAAAATGCTCAAACTACAAAATACACCTCAAATTTTTCATCCATTCAATTTATCTACACACGGGCACCATTTTTGGGTAGTTAAACATGCAAAATACAAGACACAAAGTACACACATGTAGTGCTTAAAAATCTCCAAAATAAACAAAGTTGGAGTAAAAGAGCATAGTACTTGAATTTCACAATTTAACTCAAAAGCTTCAAGATCTAGCAACAATAATGGAAAATGGAGGTTGAAAATAACAATCTTCATTTTATAAAAAAGAAAAAGAAGAGAGAGAACAGCGAATTACTTTTAGCCCCGCTGCCCTGTCAGTGTTTAATCCCAAGAAACGCTGCCCAGACGGCGCACTAAGATGTAACCCGCTAGGAACCCAGCGTCTGTCCAAAATACACGCTGCCTTTGATTTTGTTTTGGCTTCTTTCTAGTTTCTTCAATTCCTTATTTTGTCTTTCTTTTTGTCTTTTTGTTTATTTATTTATTTTAATTATTTTTTTTACTCTTCTCCTTTGATTTAGATGGGCATCTCTATAGAACCACTAAACTACTACAATATATACTTTAGCTTTCTTCCCCCTTTCTTTATTATGATATTTAGCCATGTTGCAAATCAGCTAATTCATTACCTTTTCTTTTTTTTTTTTTTTTGAAGTTAGTACCTTTTGCTATAACTTTTAATAAATAAGCGAATTTACTACCTTTTTCAAAACTTTAAGTAAATAATCGAATTTACTTACTTTTCTACAACTTAAAGTAAATAAGCGAATTTACTATCTTTTTCTCAACTTTTAGTAAATAAACGAATTTACTAACTTTTTCTAAACTTTTTAGTAAATAAGCGAATTTACTTATTTTGCTACAACGACTTATAGTAAATAAGCGAATTTACTATCTTTTGGTAAACATTTAGTAAATAAGCGAATTTACTAACTTTTTCTAAATTTTTTAGTAAATAAGCGAATATACTTTTTTTTTTGCTACAACTTATAGTAAATAAGCGAATTTACTATCTTTTGCTAAACTTTTAGTAAATAAACGAATTTACTACATTTTTCTAAACTTTAAGTAAATAGGCAAATTTACTTACTTTGCTACAACTCATAGTAAATAAGCGAATTTACTATCTTTTACTCAAATTTTAGTAAATAAACGAATTTACTACCTTTTTCAAAACTTTAAGTAAATAAGCGAATTTACTTACTTTGCTACAGCTTATAGTAAATAAGCGAATTTACTATCTTTTGCTCAACTTTTAGTAAATAAGTGAATTTATTAACTCTTTCTAAACTTTTAGTAAATAAACGAATTTACTAAATTTTTCTAAACTTTAAGTAAATATGCGAATTTACTTACTTTGAAACAACTTATAGTAAATAAGCGAATTTACTATTTTTTGCTCAATATTTAGTAAATAAACGAATTTACTACATTTTTTCTAAACTTTAAGTAAATAAACGAATTTACTTACTTTGCTACAACTTATAGTAAATAAGCGAATTTACTATCTTTTGCTAATTTCTTTTAGTAAATAAGCGAATTTACTACATTTTACTAAACTTTAAGAGTAAATAAGCGAATTTACTCACTTTGCTACAACTTATAGTAAATAAGCGAGTTTACTATCTTTTGTTAAGCTTGTAGTAAATAAACGAATTTACTACCTTTTTCAAAACTCTAAGTAAATAAGCGAATTTACTTACTTTTCTACAATTTATAGTAAATAAGCGAATTTACTATCTTTTGCTCAACTTTTAGTAAATAAACGAATTTACCACCTTTTTCAAAACTTTAAGTAAATAAGCGAATTTACTTACTTTTCTACAACTTATAGTAAATAAGCGAATTTACTATCTTTTGCTCAACTTTTAGTAAATAAACGAATTTACTACCTTTTTTCAAAACTTTAAGCAAATAAGCGAATTTGCTTACTTTTCTACAAATTATAGTAAATAAGCGAATTTTCTATCTTTTGCTCAACTTTTAGTAAATAAACGAATTTACTATCTTTTGCTAAAACTTGTAGTAAATAAGCGAATTTACTATTTCTTTTTAGTAGATAAACAAATCTACTCATTTTTTCTCAAATGTTTTCTCTCTTTAGTAGATGAACGAATCTGCTAAATTTTCTTTCAATAAATGAGCGAATTTATTACTTCTTCTATTTCTTTTTTTATAAAATTTTCTATCTGTCGATTTCTTTCAAAGAAATTGATTACTTAGAAAAAGATTTTTTTTTGTTTTCCAAAATTAAAGGATAATTTTTTAGTTATGTTTTGGAAGCCACCCGCTTTCTAAAACTTTCACTCGCCCATCGGTATTTTTAGGAGCCCTTGGTTCCGAATCTAAAGTCTCGAAAAGCGATTCGAGCATACTTTGATTGTCGTCTTACTCAGACTCAATCAAAGTGGGGGCTAACAGTTGACACCAGATTTAGTCCCCTGTCTCAAGGAAAGACTCGATGATGATAAATAAACTCACTTTTCTAGAAGATTGACTAATCGTGTGTTACTGGACATTATTAAGCCTTATTAAAATATATATTTTTATTTTCAACCAAAAATTATTTCAAAATTATATTACAGTCATATAGTAGACTGAAAGAGCTTCAAAACGGTATATTACATGTCCTATTTGGACTTACAGATCAAAAGTTACGGCATTTGAAAAATTTGGATAAAATATTTTATCGCTGACGAATTAGCGATTCTAATTAGAATACGCTGACCAATCAACGCGTCCAACTAAAATACGTTGATCAATCAGCGCAGATATATTACATACGCTGATACAGCTAGCGCAAGATAATATACTACGCTGATTATTTAGCGTTACTTATTGATCTTCGCTGATTTATTTCCTCATTAATTGATTTTGTTTGCTATTATTTGAGCGTATCTTGATTCAACACGCTAGCAAATCAGCGTTTTTTGGAAACTTACGCTGATTATGTTAGCGCGTCCTAATATTTTGCGCTAACGAATCAGCGTTGATTTCCAAGACGCGCTGACATTTTTTTTTCTATAAAAACCCCAATTTCTCATTTCAAATGGACGGTTTTTTTTTTCTTTTCTTGATACTTCCTACTACAATTCTAATTTATACTCTTATTACTCCATAATACTCCAGTCTTTCAAAAATGGACGGGTCAAGTTATTGTTGAGGAGTATCAACCCGTTTTTAATTGAATGACACGACACGAACTCGACACGTTTTTCACCTCTAGGTATGCCTAAGGATGAGGCCTTCCAAATGTGAGCTGAAATTATACAATCACCGAAGAGGTGGCTTTGGGATTCAACATGGTTATGGAAAAGGGGACACCGGTCTTCCACATGACCACATGATGTTTCACTTTGTTAAAGCTAATTTAACGAGAAGTACATCTTGGAGGATCTTCCAAACGAAAACTTTGCACTTAGGCCATGTCTTTAACCTCCAAATGTCCATGTTAACATTCGACTTATGGGGAGGATATCTATCTTGCACAAGGAGTTGGTAGTCTGATTTTATAGGGGAAATTCCCCAGTTTCTTAAAAATTAAGTATCTCAAAATATATCAAATAGCATTTTTGTAATTTTATTGAAAATATATTACTAAAACACCATCTATTTAGTTGATGTTTGAATCTCTGCTCCTAAAGTTTGTTAAAATTACTTAAAAGTGTCATTTTCAGATACACGTTTGTATCTTAATTTGATAAACTTGATATCCCTCGGTTTTGTAGTAACCATGCTAGAGTGGTGGTTAAATCAGTAAGTACAATCCCTTTAATTCTCGTCACGCAAGTGCATAGGTAGAATCTCTTGAGCTGTATTGAGCTAGAAGCTTTGCCAAATGAGAGATTTATTCCACATGAAAAATTAAAAGGTTGAATTATTAAAACAAAATTTACTAAAAATCAATTTTTCAAAAAAAATAAAATAAAATATCATTTTCAAAGTATATTTAGGAATCATCCGAATTTCGAAAAGTGGGAAAATTGGAAGAAAAAAAGTAAAAAAAATTCGTTAATTCCTTTCATCATCATCCATCGAACCCACAAACTGGTACAAAAACCGTGAATTTTCAGTACCAAAATTAGCAATCCAAAGGTAAAATTTATTTCTAGCAAAAACCCTCCATAAAACTTTCCTCACTTGCGCTCTCAATTTTCATCAAAATCTCAATTATTAATTTTTTTTTACCCCCAAAAAAAAAAGGAAAATGCCAGCTATGAAGCTACTCTTGCGGCGCACAATAGCATCAACCACCGCGAACCCACCATCAATTCTATACCCTCCGTCAATGGCAAACCATTGTCAAACACTGAAACCCCCAAAAGTTCATTACGTAAGATTGAGGAGCACGTTAGCAAAAGGGTGCGTACGTTTACGTGTAGGAGGGGCGCACGTTAAGAGGGTAACAACAGCAACAAATATAAAGCAATTGATGGGGTGTAACAACAACAACAACAACCACCTTATTAGGAAAAGGGTATATATGCTTTCTTCATCTTCTACTTCTTCATCATCTTCATCTTCTTCATTTGAGGAGAGAGAAAGTGAGAAGAAAGAAGAGGCTGAAAATTTAAATAGGGTTTCTGTTTCTGTTTCTCCATCTTCGTCTCCTTGTTTTGTTGCTGAAATGGGGCATGAGAATAAACAAAACGATGACGATTGGCATCAATCAAACGGCGATGTTTCGCCTCGGAAGGAAGATCAAAAGCCTGAGCAGTGTGCTAAATTGCTCACATTGCCTACTCTATTAACGCTTGCTCGTGTTGCTTCGGTTCCTGTTTTTATTGGAAGTATGTTTTTCCTAAATCTGATTTCGCTCAATCTCTCTCTCTCTCTCTCTCTCTATCCCTCTCTCTTTTAATTTTCGTCTGAATTTGTTTTGTAATTGATCTGATGTGAATTGGGGTTTCTTGGAATGGGGGAATTTCGTGGGCTTGTTTTTGGATTAAATTGGGATTTTTGATGCTTGAATTGGGGGTTTGTAGATTGGTTAATGTTGATTCTGAAATTCGCAAGTACTGTAAGTTAAAATTGAAAATATTATGAGTAATTTTGTTGGGGTTTTGATTTTGGTGGTAAAGATGGAGCTTTTAGTTTATTTGGTGCTCAATAATTGAACTGAATTCTGGGTTCTATGAAGGAAAAATAAAACCCTAAAGCTTTCTGATTGTGCACGGTGAAACAAATCTCACATAATTTCAATGGTGAAATTTAGACCTTTGAAAACTTTTTTTGAATAACTGGTCTTATCTTGGAGATAGGTGCTCTATCTTTTGACTCTCTTAAATCCCTTTGGCTTAACCAACGTTGTCTTAGTCTAGTGGTGCCAGGGGCTAGACTTGGTAGGGAGAACCACGGTTCGATCCGTCGCAAGCACGTTGGGAGGAGTTTAAAACCTTAACCCGGGACGCACTCCGAATCCGGATTAGCTCAAAAGGGTGAACCGGGTGGATACACAAAAAAAAAAATCCCTTTGGCTTTCATTCTTTAGGGTATAGTTAGCATTTAAACATAGTGCTTTTGCGTGTCAATATGGTTGCTTAATGCTTGGATATTTGATGCTAGTTCTATTTTGTGAAAGGATTCAAGAGATGTGTACTTCTTAAGTTCTTTTCGTCCATTGATGTAAATTAGCACAATGTTTTATTTCTAGATTTTAGCACAACTAAAATGTTAGTGAATAAATAGGTTTAACTTATGGTGGTAATGCTGCTCACAGTAATTGCTAACTTATAGGCTTCTGTTGCCAGCATTTTACGTGAATAGTTGGTGGGGAGCAACTGCCACAACCAGTATATTTGTTGCAGCAGCAATCACAGATTGGCTTGATGGCTACCTTGCTAGAAGGGTATGTATCAAATAGTGTTGTATGCTGAATTGAACTCTACAACTTCTATCATTTGTCGATTTACTTGGGCATTTCTTTCAGATGGGGCTAGGTACGGCGTTTGGTGCTTTTCTAGATCCTGTAGCTGATAAGGTACTACCTTTAGTAAGAGGCTTTCAAAATATAGTTGTGAATTATATTCTAAATAATTCATTGATCCTTTTGCTGCGACATTGGTTGCTGTGTGTTACAGCTTATGGTTGCTGCGACATTGGTCTTACTGTGTAGCAAACCGCCTGAAATTGCCTTATTGGGAGATATTCCATGGCTATTTCCAGTTCCAGCAATTATCATAATTGGGAGAGAGGTTTCTTTGCGTGCCCTTTTCTGTAGAATGTCTTTTTTTTGGATAATGGAATCATGTTCTAGTCATTATTATGTTCTTTTCTTGGCAGTTGATTTCTGTTGATATGGCTGTTTTGGATCTTGGATAGTGTATTAGCTGATGCTTCTGACTGAAAATGATTTTTATGGCTTTCATTATTATTGTCATATTTCTTTCAAACAGCCTAATCTGAAATTATTTGGAAATATTAGTAGAGAGAAATTCGTAAAGAACTTGAGACATGATTAGTGTTATCTGGAACACAGTATGTTTTGGCACTTGGGTACAGGGAAGTAGTTGGTGGGACTTGGGAGAAAAGGGGGGTTACTAAGGCTAGGGACTAGAGAGGAAATTATATAAACTAGGCTAGACTGCTAGAGGCGGAGGCTACATATCTTGTCTAGTGATTGCAGTGCTCAAAGCCTCAAACAACGGCCTTTACTATGTGGCCAAAGTTAGTTCATTGATTGCATTGTAACAAACAGACATATACTTGAGCAGAGAAACTTGTAAGAATGAGGCTTTGTTGACTCATCCATTATTGACTATTAAATATCAATATGCATTTTGTGCTATGTGAATGTGATTTAGTGTGTTCACTTGAAGAATATTCCATGTGTCCTGCAATACACTTCACACCTATGATTTCAAATTGCCCACTCTCCGTTCAAACGGTTCTCAAAGCAGAGGAACTGCCTTTTTACCAGCCAACTCTTGTATAGGCTTGAGCTCAGAAGGACCTCTCAATTCCTTTCAAGGGGTATTTTAGGTATTTTTTCAGTCCATTACAGAACAATAAAATAGTAAACATAGAAGATAAATGGCAGCAAGATTGAGATATTTGATTAATGAGAAAGTTGATTACAATAATAACTTTAGGTTGCAAATCTCTCTAGTAACTTTAGGTCACAACTCTCAAAGTTTCCTCACAATTTTCTGGATAATCTTCATGCCTACCCTTTTCTTACTTAGCTATATTTATGGATAACTTTAACCTATGCAACTCCAGAAACTTCTACTAACTTCTTGCATCTAAATTATTATAAAACACCCCTTTCACTAAATATGTGTTCATTACACATTGTCTTTTCCCTTTCCTATCTTATCAATCCTCGTACTCTCTAATTTCTATCACTTTCTCCGCCCACTTTTTTATTTTATAATTATGCATTTCAATGGCTTTTTATAAGTTCTTGTCCCTAGGGACGTCAACGAGCCGATACACTCGTGAACAGCTCGCGAACAAGCTCGGTCAAAGCTCGTTCGAATATAAATAAACGAGCCCAAGCAAAATTTTCAAGCTCGATTAATAAATGAGCTTTACTCGAACAAGGTAGTACTCAGCTCGTTAAGGCTCGTGAACAGCTCGTTCAAGTTCGTTAAAAGCTCGTTCGTAATCGTTTAATACTCGTTTAATACTCGTTAAAAGCTCGTTAAAAACTCGTTCATATAATTCAAATTTTAAAATATATTTATTTATAGTATGCATCATTTATATTTCAGATATATATGTTTTTCCATTTTTATATGAGCTAAATTTTGGACTATAGTTTATCTCTTGTGAAATTATGCTATCCAATATCCATAATTAACTATTAGTCCATTAACTTACTTTTACTTTCATTTTCTTAAGTCTTAACCAAATTAAATTTTGGGCTGTAATTTTTATTTCTTGTATTACTTATGCTTGTGAAAAGGTTAAAATTAGAAATTAATATAACAATATGTACAAAGCTCGTTTAAACATATACAAAGCTCGTTTATTAATGAGTTATCTGAGCTCGAGCTCGAGCTCGAGCTCGAATACGTAAACGAGCAGGCTCGAGCCGAGCTCGAACATGAAAAAATTAAACGAGCCAAGCTCGAACAATGTTTTTAAAAGCTCGGTTATGCTCAATCTCGGCTCGAGCTCGATAAATATTAATCAAGCCTAGCTCGAACAGGTTACTACTCGGCTCGGCTCGGCTCGTTGACATCTCTACTTGTCCCCAAGCCAAATTTGTAAATTATGGTTCTTTATGGGCTAGAGTGAGTGTTATAGCTTCGCATTTTATTTTATTTTTTTTGCTGCAAGAAAAATATGGAGGTAGAAAGGACTTTATTGGTGTCATGCTCTTGTTGCTCTCATTGTCTTCAAGCTATGATCTTAGGGTTTTTTTTTTTTTTTGACTGGAAGCTATGATCTTAGTTAGACTTTGTTTTTGTGGATCAATTTTGAATAAATTACTATACTTACTGGCAAAAAATGTTAGGAATTATCGTAATGGATATATGTACTGAATGCTGACATAATAAAGGAATTATCAGTGCAACAATATTGCTAGTAGTGATTGTTAGGAGAGCGGAATGATGTAGGTCAACTGGTCAAGTGATAAAGCTTTAAATTCGAGGGTGTTCATGAACTTTGTCATAGATGAGGTGGAAGAGTGTGAACGAGAGAGAAAGAAAGAGCGTAAAATTGGTAAATTTGCTTCTTTTTTTATCACCAATAAAAACGCCCTTAGAGAACGACGATTGAACATGGCTTTTGTCAGAAACATCAATCAAAATCTTGTGCAAACAGTATTTAATTGTGGCATATAATCATTATGTGTCTGAGCATGGCTCTGTGATTTATACGTTCTTGTTTTACTGTTTATTTGTTTGGCTTCAAAATGAAGCAAGTGATTGTGCTTAAAGTGCTTTATGTGTTCAATGACACATACATGGTTAATTGTAAGGTATTATGTTGAGCAAAATTTTGGAGCTGAGAACAAGGAAACGAATTCCTTTTACTTGATTATAGTATACTTGTTATGTTGTGTGAACTAATACTGTTTTCATGCCTTTTCTCCTAAATTTTTCTCGTTTTGCAACTACTACAATCACATTGCATCTTGCTATGGTTCACATTTGCATTTTGAATTATATTCTGAATTTCTAATTGAAACTGTATGTTGATTCCAAATTCTTTTTAGATAACTATGTCTGCAGTTCGGGAATGGGCTGCTTCTCAAGATGCTAAGCTTCTACAGGTTTGATATTCTTCACACCTATTTCTTGGCCAATTGACCAAATAGGTATATAAAAAAACACCCTTTTGCCACATTGGTATAAAAAATAACAAAAAATGACAAATTAGTATAAAAGTTAGCTTCGTATGACAAATGGGTATAAAAAGTTAGCTTTGTGTGACATTTAAGCCTAATGTCTTCTACAAGTATGTGTATAAGGTACAATTTTATTAAAAGGTTGTTAACCGATTACTTAAGATCACTCAAAAAATATTGAATTACTTTAACTACCCTTACATAACCCCCACCCCTTCCTGCATTCACCACACAACACTCATACCCTAATTCACTCTATCTCTCTACTACTAACCACCCCACCACATTACAACACCACCATGAATCAACGACCTAAACTACCCTTACATAACCCCCACCCCTTCCTCCGGCCTCCACTCACTACGCAACACTCACACCCTAATTCACTCTATCTCTCCCTAGTCTCTACTACTCACCATCCCACCATATTACACCACCACCACTACCACCACACTAACACCACCACCATGAATCAACGACCTGACAAAGAGGTGTCCGAAGGAGTGCCTAAGAAGAGGAGCAAGAAGGCCACCACCTCGAACGTTTCTCCAGCGCCACCACTGTCGTTAAGTTTTTTTTTTACATCAAAATTTGCGGCGCGAACACCCACCAAATTTTAAGCCTAATTCATGGCTGGGACATCCCTCCCATAGTTGGGTGTTCAGATCAGACGCGTATGCCATGGTAGGGACGCCTGGCTGGGACGTCCATACCATAGTTGATGAACTCAAACATGACTGTGACGCAAGAGAATTAACTAATTTGTACATGACTTAAATTGACGAACTCAAACACAACAAAACACACCCATTGTAGGGGTACTAGCCCAAAATCCCACCAAAGGGGCACTAACCATATAGAGGCAATAGTAAATTATTTGCAAAGATTGAATTATAATGATAGACAATAATACAAAAAAAAAATGGTGGAAAATGGAAAAAAAAATAATAATTGTACCTGACATTAGGCTCAAATGTCACACGAACCTAACTTTTTATACCCATTTTTCATACGAAGCTAACTTTTGTTGGGCCCCACGACACCACCTGAACTCCGACATTAGTATGATATTGTCCGCTTTGGGCCAAGCCCGCACGGATTTGTTTTTGGGCTCCTTCCCAAAAGGCCTCATACTAATGGAGTTTGTGGACATTAATAAGCAAGACAACACTTTGTTATTTTTCCGATGTGGGACTTGGATTGCAAACCCCAACAACGTTTATATTAATTTGTCGTTTTTGTTATTTCTTATACCAATATAGCAAAAGGGTTTTTTTTTATATACGTATTTGGTCAATTGGCCCCTATTTCTTTCATTGAATAAGTTGAATTTGGGGCTTTAGTAAAATGAAAATAATTAAAGTGAAAAGATGTTAATTTTTGTAGGCTGTTGCTGTAAATAATTTAGGCAAGTGGAAAACTGCAACACAGATGACTGCACTTACTATTATCTTGGTTATCCGAGACAGCAGGTACCTTTTGGTTTCTTCTAACTCTGAAATATGTTTGTACTTTCTCTTCCGTCTGAAATTAGTTGTACATTGTCGAACACTCTTAATTTAAGGATATTTGTGTGAATATAATTCTTTTCCTTAATTTAAATTGAAATAGCAGCTTAATAGGAGATCCAATATCATTATGCTAGAAATTTCACTGTTTCTTCTGGATGTCATAAAATAGTGCACCTTCCGTCCTAATTTATTTGCCACCTAGGTTGTTGGTACGAGTTTTGATGGAAGTGCAAAAATAGAGTGAAAAAAGTGGGTGTATGTGTGTAGGGTCCAACTCTAGATAGTAGAGGTTAACAAGTTATCAAAAAGGGTATATCACTATTACCCTAAAAAAAGTTTGTCCCAACTCCCAGCTAAATTTGCACATCCCAGTATGTGACTATCATCAATTCTGATCAGTAGGATATTTATTCCGTTTCCTGCCTTGATTGATAGTAAAAATTGAGTGCATCCTTTGAAGTCTTATCGAAAGAAAAAGTTCTTCACAAATACCCATTCCCATCCAATATCACTCTTCCAATGGTAATGGATGGTAATAGAAAAATTGAAGAAAAATTCAAGCTTGGTAATGAGAATATGTTTCTAGTGGGCATTACAATGTTTCTTCCCTTGTTTAGTTTTACTTTAATTCCATTATCATTACCACAATTTATTACCAACAACCAAACAGAATGAAATTGTCGTCGTTGTTGGCCTGATTAGATTTGCAAACTTTGCAGTATTGCTAGCCAAGCGGCTCTGGCAGCTTCTGGTGTCGGTCTGCTCTACATTTCAGCTGGGCTTGCTGCATGGTCACTGGTTGTATATATGAGGAAAATATGGAAGGTGTTGATGAGATGACAATACGCGTTGATAAGTTGGTGGCGTTGGTGCTTCTTTGATAAGTTAGACAGAGTCATACGAAGATCTGAATTGGTCGGTTTGTTGCTGGGGACATCCGGACTTGAGAT
This sequence comes from Salicornia ramosissima, assembly GCA_951394345.1. NCBI lineage: Eukaryota > Viridiplantae > Streptophyta > Magnoliopsida > Caryophyllales > Amaranthaceae > Salicornia > Salicornia ramosissima. The sequence continues at coordinate 14,609,748 of OX596239.1, forward strand.
GGTGGGTCCCAATATTCCTGACAAGTGAGAACGAACCAATACTCAGTTCCCACTTGTAAATTTGGGCATTCTGCTGCGTAATCTTCAGCCGAATTTTTGAAATTGCTTTTTGCGGGAATTCGAACGGGAATCTGGTAAATGTATGTAGCCAGTTAGCCACAGGCATGATCATAATCACAGTAGATTGTTTAGAGATACTGCAGAATCTGGGGGCAACTAGCAATGGCTGAAAAAGATGCAATTCTGGCAGAAGTGTCACTCATTTGTTCTTGTATGATGATATAAAATATTGAGTATTTTTCGAGGATTTGATTTGTTGAACTTTCCCAAAACATAAAACCTGTAATATGCTCTGATTGAACAATACAGGAACAGGGGTTTGTTCAACTTACAGAGATCCTTAATTTGGTATATGTTTTTTTTTGTCGCAAACATATTATGCAATATATGCATTAAACAGCCATCAATTCTTGTTTTTTGAACTTTGAAAAAAGCTGTTAAAGTGATGTAAATTTAGTAGAAGATGTGAAAAATGCTGTCCTGGCAAATGAAATTCTTTAGGGGTCTCTTGGGACCCTATCTTTATGTTTAAAATAAATAAATCTTCATTGAACATTATTCGAAAGTAGCTATTTTGATATTGTTATTGTAATATGGGTACTGGGTAGCACCTCCGTAGTACTTAGAGCAATGAAAATAGAACAAACTGTTTTTTTTTTTTTAGAGAAAGAGGGATATTATTATTATTTCATCCGTTTCAAAATAAATGCAACAATTTCTATTTTAGGAAGTTCAAAATAAATGCAACAATTTTTATCTTTTCATTTTTATAAGTATTTTATTTCCATCTCTCACATCCACTTTCTCTCTCTATCCCTTTTACTCTCACAACAAAAAAATGTCTAGGAGTCCGTGCATCCTAATTTGTTGCGTTTTTTTGGAACAAAGGAAGTATTATTGATTAATAAGATGGGTACACATATCCTCATACATCATATCAGAAGAAAAAAAAAAAAAGTTGGCCAATCCTCCGGCCAAACCACTTCTTCAGCAAGACAAGAACTAAATTTTGCTACTTCATGAGCTATTTTATCACATTGTCTATGGACATAAGACCAACTAATGAACTCAAAAAAAAAAATAGAACAAACTTACAAAGGGCAATGCGACTTTTGTATTCTTGTAGGAGTTTTGCGCTCTTGAAAAAAATTGATAAAAAAAACTTACAAAAATTGTCTATATGACACAACAATATAAACCCATACACATGAAAAAAAAAGTTATTGTTTAATAACTACTCTCATAATAAGTGCCTAAAAAAAACTACTCCCTCCGTAAAACAAAAATGTAAACTTTGTAGAAAACACGGACTCCCATGTAAAAGTTTTAAGTGGGTTAATTCTATAGAGGAGAGAGGAATAAATAAGAATTAAGATGTTGGGGCCACATCTTTTTGGAGGGAAAAGAAGAAAGACTTTTATTTTTTTACATAAGCTGGCCCCACCTTTTTTTAAACAAAAAATAAAAAAAATGGGGCCAATTCAACCGTGTTTTTCAATGTTTAAGGGGGAGGGGGAAATTTTTGGGAAAATTTCAATTTTCCCACCAAATTTACACTTGTTTACAAAAATACACATTCCAAGCTATAAATACCCCCACCAACTCTCATTAAATGTTTTGAGCAATAGGATCGTCACAGATCTTCACCCCCTTTCCCTTCTTCCTCTTAATATCATCAGCCGTAGCTCGTTTGACATTAGGGAGTGGTGAAACTTCAGTCTTCTCTTTCTCCATTCTACTTCGTTTTTTCTCAGCCGCCTTGGTTGCTTTGGAACTTGTAGTTCCACTCTCCTCCTTCGACGGAGCTGCTAAACCACAGACCACGCCTGAAACTTCTCATTAGCCTCCCTTTCCCTTTCCTTCTTCAAGTCCTCCATAACCATTTCAAAACAACACACACCTGGCCATCGCAGAAATTCGTGGTAATTGCCTTCATCGTAAATCCTTTCGACATGCTCAACATTTCCAGAATTCATGAGATCATAAAAAAGTTTCAGAAGAGCCCTTATCGTGAGATCTTCCTCTTTTTCGTAAGCAAGCTTTAGAGGTTCTAGATCCACCATGGTTACAGAGGAACTGAAGAGAGGAGTTAGGGTTTTCCAAGTGAGAAATGACAGAGGGACGAAGAAGGAGGAGAGAGAAGAGTAGAATTAGGGTTTTCAGAGGAAGAGTTTACAGAGGGACGGCGGTATGGAGGAGAGAGAAAATGGGGGTGGGAGATGAATATCTAGGGTTTAGATGGATGAAGAGTGAGATGAATGTTGAGATGGGTTGGGGTAGATGAATGAAGGTTCATGAATGTTGGGATGGGTAGATGAGTGTAAGAATTAAATTGGGATGGGTTTTAATTAGGATGAGTAGTTGAAAGGGTGGTAAATTTAATTTGGTTGTTTAAAAATTGGTGGGAATCATTAAATTAGGATTGAATTATTATGTTTTAATTATATGGTAATATTTGTTTATAAATTTAAGTAATGTCAAATGTGTAAATTGTGTTAAGTTTTTTTTGCCATATATAGAAAGTTTTGTAAAAGTTGATATTTTTGTGTTACACCCATATTTAGCAAAAGTTTACATTTTTGTGTTACAGAGGGAGTACTCATAGTATGTTTGTTAGTAATAATGGCAATAACAATAAGAGGATATTTGTCAAAAGGTTTGTAGTTGTTTTTTGAGCTTTGTAAACGGGCTTTCGTATTGCTATCAAAAGTTATTATGAGTGTAATTATTAAATAGTAACTTTATTTTTATGTGTTGTAAATTTGCTATAGTTGACCCCTTATATAAATACTTTATACTTGATTACATTTGTCTATTATTGTTAAAAAGTTTATTGTAAGATAGGTTTATAACTAATGAAGTGGTATATAAACAAACGTTTTATGGGTTTGTCTATTACTATTGCTCTAAGAAAGTTTATTCACAAATCAAGTAAATACAAACCTGTGAACAGAACTCTTATTACTATTATCCTTGGTACTTTGATATTGTCTTTGTAAAATTGGCAATAAGTATTTTTACGTGGTCCGACATATAGATTTCTAAATTTTTTTTTAAATTACATTAAAATTTCATTTGAAATTCGAGATGATAAATGGGGAGGATGGATATGGATACCCCATCCCCTACACCCATCTCCACCTAAAATTTATATACCCATCAGATACCCGCTACCCATTGCATGGTTAGGGTTGTTATAAATCTAAAATCCATCCCCACCCACGTGGATATCCACTACCCACTTATATCCACCTACTATCCAAGTATCCACTTTCTAATTTCTATTTTAAAAATTGATTAAACTACATTACATATATAGTGAAGGAGACATGACAGTGACTAAATATTGTCTATTAAATATTTCTGCAAAATAACCAAGGAGGGTTTCTAAAAAAACAAACAGTTTAGTAATTAGTAGTGGACTTGCCGACTTGAGCCTTTTCATTCTTATGTCAAAATTTAAAACTTTGATGCAAATTTTAAAATGTTTACTTAAAATGAGAAATTTTTTCAAAATGTAGTAAAATTATTAAGTGTATGATACGAACGGATGTAGGGCAGGTGGTTACGGAATAGGGCATATGTGGCTCAAAATCCACTACCTACACACTATCTATGATGGATTTTAGTTTTGACATCCCTACTCATTCACTACCAATGATTGATTTTACTTTTGACATCCATACTCACCCATCCACCAAAGTCATACTCATCCCTAATTCCCGAATTCAACTGGGGGCAAATGAGGTGCACAATCATCAAAATTTACCCATATACCATTTCTATTTGAGGTACAAAATTTGTATCTTTAATGTGATTAAATTGGATAGCTCTCCAAGGATAGTTATATGACTGATTAATGTATATTAAGGAGCAGAAGCACCAATAATCTATGGTCTGTTCCAATTGTTCCATTTTCACATATGGTTGTCCAAATTTTCTCTTTCAATCTCAACACTAAACATTGCCCCAATCCATCTCTCTAAAATCTCTGTTTCTTTGACCCTCTCCTCTGCCGAACTGGGACTGGGTTGGACGTGGTTTTTGTGGTGCGTTTCCTCCATTAAAGCAGAGCTTTTGAGGTAAGATATTATTTCTCGTAGGATCATTGAAAATCAATTATACAATGGGGTTGGGGTTCTTCTAGTCTGGGTTTATTGAATATATCGGGGATGTTTATGCATTGTTGGGTAACTTAATTATTGCCAGAAAGGAGAATTTCCAATCGATTTTTGTTGATAGATAATGTATGTACTGTAGACTTTTGGTTATAATAACTCGTAAGTTTATATTAGACTACGAAAATGGAGGTTTTCTTCCTGGGCCCAGGGCAGCCGCCCCTCTTGCCCTGGGTCAGGGACGGGCCTGGTTTTGGTTGTACAAGAAAAAGAGGTATTAGAAGGAAAAAATTGGATGCAATTGATTCTTCAATTCACATAAGGAGGTGTTCTTCTTTGTTTGCTCACCATAGAAAGTTAGACATTGATTTGGGGGTTGGATATGTCTTTGGCTGTTCCAAAATTGAACTTTTGCTTTCGGGTAAATGGAGGATGTGTTATCCTGTGGGATTGGCTTTAGAGGAGCAAGCAATTGGTTATAGTGTTAGTGATGAGAATTTAGAGCAAAATGATGGGTGTTTGAAGGAAACTCAATTAGAATTAGAACAAAATAGTGGTGATTTGCCTTTGTGTAAGAGTATAGGTAGTAGTAATGATGTTGAAGGGGAAATTAGGGAAAGGGCTGGACGAGTTGATGTTCGATTGCTTGCACAAAGCTTATTGCATGCTAAATCAGTTGAGGATGTGGAAGAGGTTATGAAAGACGAGGACCGATTGCCTTGTCAAGTTTTTTCGTCGATTATACGAGGCTTTGGCCAAGAAAAGAAACTAAAACCCGCAATGGCGATTGTTAATTGGCTTAGAAAGAAGAGTCAAGAGAGTGAAGATTTCGATGGTCCAAACCTTTATGTATATAATAGCTTACTAGGTGCTGTTAAACATTGTGGAGAATTTGATAAAGTTGATATAGTGTTAAATGAGATGGATGAAGCTGGAATATCTAGGAATGTTGTGACTTATAATACTTTGATGGGAATATATCTAGATAAAGGGAGAGCTAATGAGGCTCTTAACCTCTTTAAGGATATTCCCCGAAAGGGCCTATCTCCATCTCCTGCCTCTTATTCTACAGCCTTGTTGGCATACCGAAGAATGGAAGATGGAAATGGTGCATTGAACTTTTTTCTTGCTATGAAAGATAAGTATATGAATGGAGAGCTCCAGAAATGTGATCAAGAAGATTGGGATAACGAGTTTCTTAAGATTAAGAACTTTACTAGTCGTATATGCTACCAAGTTATGCGGCGTTGGCTTGTTAAAAACGGAAACTTTTCCACAAATGTATTGAAATTACTTATAGAAATGGACAAGGCTGCCCTTCCACCGACACATGAGGAGTATGAGCGGCTTGTTTGGGCTTGTACTCGTGAAGAACATCATACCGTTGCCAAAGAGCTCTATAATAGATTAAGGGAGAATGAATCTAGTATAAGCTTGTCTGTATGCAATCATATCATCTGGTTGATGGGAAAAGCTAAGAAATGGTGGGCTGCTTTGGAGGTTTATGAGGATTTATTAGATAAGGGGCCACAACCGAACAACATGTCATATGAGCTGATTGTGTCTCACTTCAATGTTTTGCTTAGTGCTGCTAGGAAAAGAGGAACTTGGAAATGGGGGTTGAGGCTGTTGAACAAGATGGAAGCCAAAGGCTTAAAACCTAGTGCTAGAGAATGGGATGCTGTTCTTGTAGCTTGTTCCAAAGCATCAGAAACTAATGCAGCAGTTGAGATTTTCAAGCGAATGATAGAGAGAGGTGAAAAGCCTACTGTTGTTTCTTACGGTGCACTGCTTAGTGCACTCAAGAAAGGGACGTTGTATGATGAGTCTGTGCGAGTGTGGGAGCATATGCGCAAAGTTGGGGTTGAACCCAACTTATATGCTTACACAATCATGGCTTCAATTTATGCTGAACTTGGTAAATTCGATTCAGTTGACTATATCATTCGAGAAATGGTTTCAAGGGGAATCAACCCAACAGTTGTTACTTTCAACGCGATTATAAGTGTTTGTGGAAAGAACGATTTGGGTGGTGTTGCTTATGAGTGGTTCCAACTCATGAGGAGCATGAAGATTGACCCGAATGAGATTACATATGACATGCTAATTGAAGCTCTTTCAAAAGATGGGAAACTTAGGTTAGCTTATGATTTATACTTACGGGGGCTAAATGAAGACGTTAGTCCTTCATCAAAGGCTTATGATGCAATATCTCACTATTCGAGGGTGTTTGATGTTACTTCCATTGATTTAAGTGCTCTAGGAGCTAGGCCACCAACGAGGACGAAAAAAGTGCTTATTAGAAAAAACTTGTCAGATTCAAGCAATGTAGCTGATGTTCCTAGATTGAGTGAACCATTGTTTGTCTCAGAGGAGTCTGGTGCACAAGCAGCAGAAAAAGGCCTGCTAAGTTAGTGTTATTTCTTGCATTACATACAGGAAGAAAAAATATTCTGTCTTGGATATTGTGTGTATGATAGATGACAAAAAAAGGTGAAGTATATACTCTTTCTGCTTCAATTTATTAGTTACATATTTACGTATTTTGTTTCAGGTGTTTGTGTTCTATTTTGTTGGTTACATTTGTAATATTTCCATTTATATACAACAGTCTTATTGGTGTTCAATTGATTGCATTTATGATTGTAATGTCACGGTCAATTCTACCTTGATTATGACGGACTCTAATATAACAATGTAAATAAAAAGTTGCAATAAATTATCACAGGCATATATTATGCAAAAGTAATTTTTGTGTCATTCACATTGAACATCATCTCACAGTCTACATCTTTTCTTAATATTAAGTATTAAGGTGTGAAATTTTGAACATTATATTGTTGATCCTAAATGGAACTTTTCTTTCAGATGTTAGTGCTCAGTTTAAATGTTAAATGGAAATTGGGTTGGGCTTAGACTCAGGCTTGAAAGATGGCCAATGAGTTGGACATTCTATAACCTTGCTAGCCAATGCCAGTTCAAGGCCGGGTCATTCACAATTAAGGAGACTGGGCTTCTTTGAGAGTGGGCCACTGGACCGTATCTTCATTTATACATATGTAACTCATTTATAACTGCGAGACTTTGCGGCTTCCTCTTCTCCTCATGTCTTCCATAAAGCCAACCACACTGCGGATTATATCGCGTTCCTCGGGCATTAGACCCCTATGCACATCGATATCGATCCTTTTTTAGATGCTAAATTCTCTTACTAGATAAATCAGGATATCTCTTCGAGAGGAAGAGATCTTGATTTTCTTTCAATTGTTTACCTTTTCTCCAAAAAAAAAAAAAATGTAACTCATTTATATATTACGCTAGCATTTGGCTAGTATATATAATAACCTATGAAAATATTCATCTATACATATATGTTCCAACTTCCAAAATATACTTGCATATTAAAGTTTAAAGAATATTGTCTTGCAAAAAAAAATCGAAATATTAGTTTAGGTAATTAATAATTACTTTTGGTTTAGCATTTAAGATAAAAATATATCGAAGACGTTTTTTTTTTAAATAAACAAAAGAGAAAAAAATGGAGGGAAATTTTTTAATGTAAAGATGACATGTGTCAATGTAGGTTAATACTTTAGTATGTAGTAAGTAAAAGTAAATTAGTGAATGTTCTCGTTGATACAATGATATTCAAGGTTATTCCGAAAGGTGTGCAAAGAAATCAATCACACATTGGCCCAACGTGAAAAATTGGTGGGGAGCAACTGCCACAACCAGGACATTTGTTGCAGCAGCAATCACAGATTGGTTTGATGGCTACCTTGCTAGAAAGGTATGTATTGAATAGTGTTGTATGCTGAATTGAACTCCTCTACAACTTGTATCATTTCTTGATTTACTTGGGCATTTCTTTCAGATGGGGCTGGCTACGGCATTTGGTGCTTTTCTAGATCATGTAGCTGATAAAGTACTACCTTTAGTAAGAAGCTTTCAAAATATAGTTTTGAATTATATTCTAATAAATAGTTCATTGGTTCTGTTGTTTGTGTGATACTGATACAGCTTATGGTTGCTGCTACATTGGTCTTATTGTGTAGCAAACCGAATGAAATTGCCTTATTGAGAGACATTCCATGGCTATTCCCAGTACCAGCCAGGCAACCATTATCATAATTAGGGCTGAGTAGAGTACGGTCTAAATTGCACCAATTCGTTGTTGGAAAAATGGCTTTAAGGCCTTATTAAATTCCTATTTATGGCTTTATCTTGGGATTCTCATTTGATTGTTATAGAGTACAACTTATAACTCATGCTTTTTATGAGCATCTTAATGGAGATTTAATCTCCTTAAGTTGATGATGTTTATTATGGAGTGATGAATAATATTCCAAATTTAATAGTTAAGGTTACCAATTTATTTGTAATGAATTATCTATTATTGTGTTTAATTTCTTGTATAACTTCTCCATCTATAAATATATGGGTTGTAAAGTTTATAAGACAACCATCATCTTCCTAGATTATTATTTCTTGACCAAAAGCTTGTGTGCAACTCTAATCCCTCACGCTCAAGTACATGAGTATGTGGGAGTGATGTTAACCTTGGGGAACAAATCGGCCATAACGTTTTGTACCTCGAACGGGCCGAATCTCGTTTTCAAGGCAGTGGATTAAGTTCCATGACATCACGTACCCAAAATCTTCCAAAAATCATATTTGTAATTTACCCACCATACTTTATTCATCTCCACTCTCTATATTTGTAGCCTTGATATACCTATTATTTCCTACAATTTGAAAACGAGATTCAGATCATGACAATCATAATGATAGCATGGTTGACTGCTATTGATTGATAAATTATGAGTATTTATCCTTTAATTGATAAATTATGTATATTCTAATGTGGGGGTTGAGTTATCAATAAATAGTTATTAAATAAAATTTAATTAACTACTACACTTTATTCAGAAGAAAATCCCCTTGGAGAATAAATAAATAACCAAGATCCTCTCCCACTACAATCAAACGGAATTTGGCCCTACCTTTAAAAATAGTAGTTGAGGTAAGGAAACGTTTTACTAATTATAACTCTTGGTAGATAATTTAACAATATTTTGCTAAATTTTATCTCATAGCTTCAAAATTCAAAACTTTGTCTTTTGATAATTTTGTTGAGTTAAACCAAACATTAACATGTAGGTTTAAAAAACTACCCTATTATCCATGAATTACAAGCAACACCCTGCTTTGGCAGAAACTATTACTTATGATTCTAAGGCTTTATAGGTGTTTGTTTGGAAAAACAATTAAAACTCAATATTATTAATGGGGATTAAATTTATAAATGTGGTTAATAACAAGTGAACACATATAATTAATTAAACCACAAACATAAACTTATAAGCATTTAATCATAAAATAAATGCGTAATAAAGCAAAATAAATATGATCTTAGTATGACCCATATGAATAAAATCTAATCTTCATTAACTCCATCTTGAATCTTCTTGAACTAATTTCCTTAATTCTTCATGGACCTCCACTTTTGATTATTTACTATTATTATTTAAACTTAAATAATTGAAATAACATTACAAAAATACAAACGATTTGCAAATCGTATTTAATTTAAAAAGAATACATCACGATGCTCAGATCTTATTTTCAATCCTATTTTGGGTCATACTAGTCATAATATGTAAATAATATCATATATTATAAACCTGCAAGCATTTAAAATTATTGCAAATAAAAGCAATAACAACTAATACCATATATTAGTATACTATTATTTTCATTCAACTAAAATTCATATATGGAACTAATCGACATTAATTATTAATTTGCACTATCGGACTTTGGAAGTCTTTTATACTCAAAAGGAAAGAGTTATATATTTAATTATTTAAACACTTTAAATAATTAACTTATTTCTTAATATATATATATATATATATAGGAACAGGATCATGTAAAAACCTTCTAAGAAGTTAAAAACCTAAAAACTAAATATCCTGGCCATTGATTTTTGTCTAGCCCATCATAACCGTCGATTTAATTTTACAAAAAATCAGAGAAAAAAAAAATCTTTTTTTTTTTAATTTACTCACTTCACTTTTCACACTTGCCGATGCAAAACTTTGAAGATTAATATCTTTAATTGTGTGTTTGTAAAAATTATAAAACCTAGATATTAAAAACTACATGCTAAAACGAATCCAACGAGACCCCACATGACTATGTTTTATCTTATGTATAAATCACAAACGATAGTCAAAGTAGACTTTGTAAATAGTAACAAAGTCAAACTAAGTAAACTTTAAAAAAACGGAGGTAGCACAATTAAGGTATACATGTTAATATTATAGGGGCACATGTTAATTTAAGGAGGTACATATTAATTTCCAGATTAATTCAAATCTTACATACTAAATTAAGGGGGTACATGTTAATAATAAAGGGGTACATGCAATGATAGGGTACATACAAAATCAAACACGAAGAACTGTACTTAAAAAAAAAATCGAACTTTACCAAAAAATGCACAAAAACATACTAAATTAAGGGGTACATGTTAATAATAAAGGGGTACATGCAAAAATACAAGGGTACATACAAAATCAAACACGAAAAACTGCACTTAAAAATAATTCGAACTTTCCAAGAAAAATGCATAGAAACATACTAAAATTCGAGGGTACATGTTATTAATAAAGGGGTACATGCAAAGAAATAAGGGTACATATAAAATCAAACACGAAGAATTGCACTTAAAAAAAAATTCGAACTTTATAAAAAAATGCACAAAAACATACTAAATTAAGGGGGTATATGCAAAGATACAAGAGTACATACAAAATCAAACACGAAGAACTACACTAAAAAAAATCGAACTTTATAAAAAAATGCACAAAAACATATTAAATTAAGGGGTGCAGGTAAATAATAAAGGGGTACATGCAAAGATACAAGGGTACATACAAAATCAAATATGAAGAACTACACTTTTAAAAAAATCAAACTTTATTAAAAAAAATGCACAAAAACCTAAATTGTTGCTTGAAATTAGCGTGAATGAACTGGCTCAATCAAGTAGTTTTTATAAAAACTTGACCGAAACTTTTTTTTTTTTAAGAAAATGGTAACTTTGGGTGGTTAGTGGTTTTCACCCGAAAATTAATCACAACCCCTGATCTACATCTAACGGTCATAACTGAAAGTTTTTAGTTTTCAACTTAACATAGGTTTTTAGCAGATCCTGACTCTATATATATATATATATATATATATAGGGTTGGGTTCCGGTGAGAAGGACTCTTATTGTGAGAAGGTGAGAAAAGTATAAGTACATCATATACAAGATATAAGTACATTGGTTATGAGCAATAAATACATTGAATATGTATTACAAGTACATTAATAATTTGTAGAGTTAGATACATCAAGTAGCTATTACAAGTACATTTACTAAATAAAGGAGATACATCAATGTTAAAAAAATTAACCTATAATCAACCAAAAAAAACATCTAATTGAATGAGATTGGGAAATTGTTCAACCGAAAAAAAATCCAACAAGTCTAGGATTTATATGTTGATCGACTTGTTAAAACCAGCATCAATCATAATAGACCATCATACATCATCATTGACCAAATTGCTAATAATAATCCAGCAGAATTCCACTTGCAAGATCAAATTGTTAATCGATCATTCAACATACATCAACGATTCTATACTGGGAGATTAGATCAACTTGCTGATTGAACGAAGAATCAAATTTCATTCAATTCAATTATTAATTCATCTATTAACCGAAAAACAAAAAAAAAAATCAAGTCTTGGTTCAATCAACTTGCAGATTGAACGAAGAGGATTGATTAATGATGAAGGCAGGGGGATTTATTCATGATTGGGGTCTAATCTTGACCACACAAATATATATATATATAGGGTCAGGATCATGTGAGAAAGTCTCTTTAGGTGAAAAAGGTTATTTATGTGAGAATATATTTAGAACGTCGATTCAGTGAGATCTAATGGTTAGGATTTAATGGATTTTTTTTTAACTAAAAAAACTTACGTAACTAACCCCTATTTGTTAGGGGATAAATAAAAAAAAAAAAATTTATCCAAAAAAAATTAAAATTTATTTTTTTTATCAAAAAAACTTAAATTTATTTTTTTATCAAAAAAAAAATTAAATTTATGTTTTATTAAAAAAACAACTAAAATTTGGAATTTGTTAAACCGTTATCCTCTCATATAGTCAATTAGTCATATAAAATTTAGAACATGTCATATAAAATTTAGAATATGGTTAATAAAATTTAGAATTGAACATTAAATAAGTTATTTTATTTTATTTTTTAGTTTTTACGAATTCCATAGATCAACCTCAATACAAAATATTAAGAATATTTTGAAACAATATTCAATTGTTCAGGTATATATTTTAATATATTTTTTATTATAAAAGGTCAATAATTTTATTATAATTGTATCATTTTATTTATTTTTTAAAAAATAAGTTTATTCAATTTCAAACTTATTGTATACAGTTTTGAAAATATCTTATAAAATTTAGAACATGATGTATAAATTTTTTAATATTTCATCTACTTAAAATAAAACAAATAATAAACTACTTTGAAATATGGCTTTTTAATATTTTTAATATTTTAAGCACATATACACATTAGAATATGATGACTTTGTAACATGGTTTTTTAAATTTAGAACATGGTGTATAAAAATTAGAACAAAGCTTATAAAATTATGAACATGTCGTAAAAATTTTAGAACACGACTCATAAAATTTGGAGCATATTAAACAGATTTTTTTTTATAAAAAAAAATTATTAAAAAGCATATTTTAAATAAATAAATAAATATATGATTTTTTTTTAAAAAAAAGCGTAACATTTTTTTTTTTATAAGAAAAACAGTTTTTTTTAATCAAAAAATTAGAAATTTATAAATCAAATTAAATTACCAATTTGCCCCTACTAAAAAAATAAAGATCAAACATTAACCCTTAGATCTAAAATTGTCAACGGTGCAGATGTTTTCTCACATAAAAACCTTTCTCACCCAAAACACCCTTTCTCACACGATCCTATTCCTCTATATATAAAGAAATTATCTTGTTTACTTTGTCAATTTAACAAAACTGTTTTAGACTTTTAGTTAACAAAATATACTGTGTTTCGTGATTGTGGTGGTTTATTTGGTCAATATCAAATTAAAAATGCTTAATTATAGGATTTTTAATTTTTATTTTAATTTTAAATATTTTATCGTTAAATATTTTATCAGCTATCACTAACCCTAATTGCCAAATGTCAAACACCGTAAATTTCCTAACAAACCTCCTTTGATCCTTTCCTTGTCGAAACAAAACAAAAAGTTTGAAACATCGGTTAAGTGTAGCCCATTAAAAGCCCAACCCATCCCTTATAAAATTAGGGTTCCTTACCCCCCCAATCCTTCCTCTCCTTAAATTCTCCTCCTCATCTTCAATCTTTCACCAATCTCATTCATTCTTTGTTAGGGTTTAGGTTTGGGTTTAGGGTTTAGGGTTTTTCGACTGAAGATTCAGTCACTCAAATTATCTCCCAATGAGGAAGAATTCCCATAAAAAAGATAGGAAGTGCCGTCTGACACACTAAACAAACAGTAAACCCTAGATTTAGTGTTAAATCTCGAAAACTCTCCATTACCGCCGTCGATTCCTTCATGTCGGGCTGTGATTTCCCCATCCACCATTCTCGGCCCTCCGATTACCCCATCTCCTCACCGTAGGTTTTGGTTTTTTCGTTGTTCGCCTTCTGATTGGTCGGGGTTTCCTTCTCGCATGATTGTTATCTTCGATTCCCGGTTTTGGTTTGTTTTTCGAATCATTTTTCTGCATTTCTAGGGTTTCTGTTGTGTGTGATTTGAAACGGGTCTCTGAGGGTTTTCTGTTATTCAATTTCATGATTTCTCAATATTTTCATGTTTGTTTCAGTTGATTTTTTTCGGTCCGATGCCACGTCGCTAATAGCTTCAATTGAATGCATTGATTTGCGATGCTATGATTGGAACCAAGATCAAATTTTATTATGTTTCACATTTTGATAGGAATCCGTGAATCTTTTTTTCGATGATTAAACGGAGCCGTTTTTTGTGATTACATTTCTTGAATTTCTTTTGTTTTTTCCCCAATTATTTAGCCAATGATGAAGTAAAAAAAAGTTTGGAATTACCGTCTGATTTAATTTTGATGCTTGACTCTCTTTCTGAGGCTTTTTAAAAAAAAATTAAAACAAGATTTCTATAATTTTTCATTAATTCAAGAGGTTGATGATGATGAACTTTAAGGCTTGTTTCTCAAAACATTCGCAGTGGCCGCCTAAGAGCTTTCGTCTGCGCAGACTTGAGAGCTAATGCTGTTTTTTATCCTTCCTTGGATGTCTGAAACCTCTTTATTTTTCAAATTCTAATTCCGAAATTGTTTTCTGCATTTTTTTGAATTCGTCTTTTTAATTCTGTAATTGAGTAAATCATAAAAATGTTGAATGAAAAAAAGAAGTCGATGATGACGAATTTTAAGGCTTGTTTCTCAAAACATTCGCAGTGGCCGCCTAAGAGCTTTCGTCTGCGCAGACTTGAGAGCTTGTGCTGTTTTTATCCTTCCTTGGATGTCTGAGACTTCTTCATCTTCTCATTCTATGTACTCAATCAAATTCTTTTGCCTTGATTTAAGTTTAAACAAACAAATTAATCAAAATCATTTTAATAAATTTGCTTGTTTACACCTTAGAATATTTCCTGTGCATAATGATTTGTTTAATTTGATACAGAGGAAGCAGTAAATTCAAATCAATTTACACAAATTAAGTCTAGTCTATTAAGTTGAGGATAAGTTTACATTGAAAATTATAAACCCAAATTGAGCGATTCATGAACTATAGAAGCGAACCAAAGTTATAAGGATTTGGGTCTTTTTTTTGGCAAATAATTAAGGGTGTTGGTTCATGGAAAAGCATTACCTGGTGCGTTGTTTATAATTTGGGAATTTTAAGCCGATGATGAAATTACATGAAAATGTTTTGGAATTACCGTCTGATTTACATCTGATGTTAGACTCTCTTTCTGAGGCTTACTAGCTCCATATTTTCATTAAATACCTATATTTTGATCAAATGGTTCTACTATACAACATACATTTTAATGTTTATAAAGGCTTTAATTGCTTATTTTAAAATAATAAAAAAATTGTAAAATTGAGCAAAATTATCTTTGTTGTATCATGTATCCTGATGTATATAAAAATTTTAAATTTTGGTACAGAATTTTCTTTATTTGCTGTATGAATTCTTTCTCTTTGGCAATAAAGTAGTCGATGATGAAGAACTGTAAGGCTTGTTTCTCAAAACATTCGCAGTGGCCGTCTAAGAGCTTTCGTCTGCGCAGACTTGAGAGCTTATGCTGTTTTTATCCTTCCTTGGATGTCTGAGACTTCTTCACCTTATTAACCTATGTGAACATTCTGAACAATAAAATTGAAAGGCTCAAATTATGAAATGAGAGGCTAATGGTTTATTTACGTCATTGAATACAGCTGAACTACCAAATTGAACTGAATTATATTATCCTGAATATTATTAATATTGTATAAGAGAATGAAATTGAAAATTTAATTGATTTGAAGTTATATTTTTAATATTACAAAAAAAACAGAAGTCGTTGTCTAGAGTAACTAGAAAGACAGAATACAGAAGGTGGATAAAGAGAAGAGGATTCGTTTTGTGTCTTTGGTGAAAGCAATAGAAAGATTGAACTCTTGGCTTTACATCATCTAAGATGCAGCATTAAAGTACATACATTTCCATAGGAAATCAAAATTTACATATATTTCTATAGAAAATCAAAATTTCTAGTAAATACTTATTTGACTGTTGTTTGGTTAGCAATAAGTGTAGGAATTTACTCACTTATCTTCTCCTAGGTAATTCACAATTTCTAGGAAATCTAATTTTCTTAATTTTAATATATTGTCTAATTTCTAGGGGATAAGCAAGGTAAATTAATTCTAATATATTCTAAATTACCATGGAAAGTGATTTCCTATGAGAACTAAAGAAACAATTAATCGTGGGCTTTACTTCAATTCTATTGCTATCAGATAGATTGAACTCTTGGCTTTACCTCATCTACACAAATTTCAAACTTAATTTTTAACTTAGTGTTTGAATAGTTTGAAATTTTCAAACTAACCCTAATCCA
The DNA here is from genome assembly GCA_951394345.1 of Salicornia ramosissima. NCBI lineage: Eukaryota > Viridiplantae > Streptophyta > Magnoliopsida > Caryophyllales > Amaranthaceae > Salicornia > Salicornia ramosissima. Next base: position 14,626,156 of record OX596239.1, read on the forward strand.
GTTTGTATAGTATTTTCAAAATAATTGTAATGATTTGACGTAAAGTAGAGAAAAAAAGTCGAATCGTTGTAGTTAATATGTTACGGAAGTACAAGTTTAAATTATTGAAGCTCAATATTTAAAACCAGCAACACTCACGCTAATAGAAATCCAATGAAGGGGCAGCAACAAACCCTAATGTAATGTGTGTTCTATACCAACAATATAAACAACCATTACCATAGCCTTAAAAGCATTTGGACAAATGGACAATTATGTATTGTGCAATATGTTAAGAACCTAAATAGTACTCCCTATGTAATGAATTACTAGCAACAATTTACATTTTTAGGTGTAACAAAATATTTGCAACAATTTTTTTCAATTTCATTTTATTTTATTTTTGGCAAAAAAAACAACACAATACCCCACTTAATTTTCTCTTTCTTACTTTTCTCTCTTTTTCTTTTATCATCATACCACATAATATCTCATTTACTTTGCTTCTCTTACTTCTCTCTCTCTTACTTTTATTATTATACCACCTAATACCACAATTAACTTATTTTATTTAGGACTCCGTGCTAGTTCAAATGTTGCTACTAATTCGTTACGGAGGGAGTACAAACTAATTCTATATTGTCTTTGAAAAAAAAATGATCAAATAATTCTTTTAGATTAAAAAATATTAGCAAAAAACCTTTAAAAAAACAAAAATAATTTAATCAAAAATTAACTAAATATATATGACACAAAAATTAACTACCGATCGGTCTTCCAACTACAAAACCACCAACCAATCAATGTGTGGTAATCTATGTTGCATTGATACGTTAAAAAACGGTTACGAAATACATTGCTTTTAAAGTAAAGGATACAGGTACGAATAAGAAAATAATGCATAAAATATATACAAAAAAAATGAAATTTTGTGAAATTTTCTATGTAACATGGAAATTATAGTTGTAAAAACAAAAATAATCAAGCAAAATGATAAATCCATTTTCAAAGAATAAAAGAAAGACGGAAAAAATAACTAAAATAAGGTAAAATATTTTTGTAAAATATAATAAAAAAAGAGTGAAGTATCGGGTATCTATAAAGTATTGGTATCCGACACGGGTATAGCTACCTAATTGAAATTGTTGATCGTTGACAAAAGAAACTATGAGATTAAATGTTGCTAAGCAAAGCGAAGTCATTTCATATTTTACTAGTATTCTGATTTGGCCGTTGCTCTGGGTTGCAATCTTTCTTTTATATTTTATTTTCTGTTATTGATTAATTGCCAGCGAAATTATGATTAGTGAAAATTGTTTATAAAATTGGAATTATCTTATTAAATATAAGGAGAAGATATAGATTACTGGTAAAACTTCTGGCTACACAAAGTTAAGTTGTGGGTTCGATGCTTAGAGTTAATGAAGTTCAGTAAGAACACATTATGATGAATATAAGTACATACTCAAAGTGAACTAAAATCAATAATTAGAGGAGTGAAAGGGACGAAGGCGAAATGCAGAGCTCTTCAAACGAAATGTAAGTTTAGGAGAAAATTAATTGGAGTGATAAAATGCTTGTTTTTTTTTTAGAGAGTGATAATGTGCTTTGAGAGGAGATAGGCATGTATTGATGATAATGAGTTAGTGAATTTGGATGGGAATTTTAATAAACTAGGATTAGATAAAATTAGATTAGATGTACATCAAATTCAATCACGATTGACAAATTGGAAAATTTCCTTTTATCATTCGATTTGCTTTATTACTATGGTGTATATTTTTTTCCAGGGATTCGTTGAATATCCAAAATGGATGACATTTCATTTTCCTTGTTAATTCTCTTATTTTTCTCTTCATCTATGTATAGGGAATGTTGGACTATCAAACAAAGTCAAGTGCTATATAAATTTTTGCCTAAAAAATCTAATGAACCAAAGATGAAATGAAATAAAGAATATGGAGTACAATAATTTTTTTTTTGACATGACGGGGGTTATCATTGGTTGATTTGGTGTACAAAATAGGAGAGAGTATGATAATTGATGAAAGGGTAATCAAAAGGGTTGTAATTAAATTGTTCAAAGAAAAAGAAGTGTTAAAAAATATTTAGTTCATTAATTTTGAAGCCAACTTAAGAATTCTCATGGTTATCATTGGTTGATTTGGTGTAAACTTTAAAAAAATAAAATACAATAATAATATAATTCTATATTGTTTTCTAAAATTAATTTTTATTTTTAATATATTTTTTTAAGATAACATGTACATTGCATGGGCTCAAAAACTAGTTAGAATTAAAATTCATATTTAAATTTTGAAAAGAAATAATAATTAAATCTGACTTTGTGACATGAGAAATCAATAATTAATGAACCTTTTGTATCTTTCAAATCAAGAATCATGGATTAATGTGGTAAACTTATTTTACAAATGAGGGTAATCTGTGTATGTTAGGTAAGTAATTGACGGTAAATCTATAAATATATATATATATATATATGTAAAAGATAAGATTTTAAATATAAACACCCAAAACAGAATACGTAATAAATAGTAGTGTACTGAAGTGCAAGAAAGAATGGAAAAGTAGAATAGTAGCAATGTGGGAACATGATTATGCAAAGAAGAGGAGAGGAAGATCATATTCATAAATTGAGGCGCAAGACAAGAGTGAGGCTGCAAATAAAGCAAGAGCCATAAACACATTATACATTGCTCATTTCGTAATCTACTAGCAATCTCACTCAAAAGTTTTTTTAGACTACCTCTCCTGCAATTTATTGTAATTGTATACTATAAATCATTCAAAGTTTTGCAGATTTTTTTTGTCTAGTGATCCTTAATCTCTGGTGGCACATGTATATTTTTTTGGATGTATATAGATGGCAATATCTGTTATGCACTTATACAGTACATTGTAATACCTTATTTGAATCTACTTGTCTAAAGTGACCAAAATAATATACTACTCTTTCAAAAAAAAAAATATATGTATACTACTAATTAAGTGGATTAAAATACTGCTTCAGTTACATATTTTGTACAACATTTGGATTTGTTTCTCTCACAAATAATACCTAAAAGTTGCATATAATACGTAACAAATTAGTATATGTTTCTGGTCATTTGAGATCTAGTAATTTAAAATGGACAACTTATTTTAAATTGATATGGTACCCAATGGGTTTTGTTTGGGCCTCAAGCCCAATAAAGCCACAATTACCAAAATACCCTCGGAATTCCCATAATCTTCTAAACACCATTTGAACAGGTGTCGTCATTTGGACAACCAAAGACAGGTATCCCAAATCTCCTCATATCAGCTGATTGACAACCCCTAAATTAACTGTTAATCAACCCCTAAAACCTCAACTACAAATACCCTCATTTATTCCATTTGAGGTAACTTTTTTCTAATAGAGAAAGACACACTCTCTCTAGCCTCATTTCTCTCCCTCTCTACATTTCCACATATATAATATTTTGCTGACTTAAGCATCGGAGGGGAATTTCCGGGTCCACACCCGGGTCAGTCACCCTTGTTCATTTTGAAGGACTCACTCAGCCAGGCCCAAGTCCGTTCGAGGGAGTCCAGTCAGCATCAAGGATCAGCCCATTCATAACTAAGTCATCATTAAGAGATCTAGTCAGCATACATTGAGACATTCCCCAACGGCCCAACTCATCACTTTTTACCTCTTTTTATCTAAGTTTCTTAAGACAGAAAAATGTTTGTTAACTTATTATAGACATGCCAGTGGGACTGTTTTTAATTGGCGTTCGTTTTAGCTACATATATTATAGGAAGATGATGCTAGTAATATACCATTTCTCTTGTAAGTCGGTCTGATGATCTGACATAGCTTTTAAACCGTAATTTTATATTCTAAATCTTTTACTGTTTTACAAAACTATGAAAGTTTTATATTAAAAGTTATTTTATACAAAAAAGTTGTAATTTTTAAGTGAAAAATTATCCTGTCAATGGTCTGACTGGAGACTTACCGCTAATAATAAGTTCAAACCTCATATCCCTTGGATACGATGTAGGAGTATGCACTACTTTGCTACTAATAACTCTGACTTGCTTGACTGGTCTATGAAGTGTGTGTTCTCCGATCAGAGGCGATCCTAGAAGGGGGGCATAGGGATTGTTCTCCGCGCATCCCCCCCCCCCAAAAAAAAGGTGGATGGGGCAACATATCAAATTGAAAAATAGCGAAATAAAAAAAGGCAAACCTTCAAGCATTTAAGTACTCGTAAAGAAGCATGAGGACGAATTGGCCGCTAATCCAATCCTAACACAACCCATTAATAATAGATTGGCTTTAACCGTTTAAATAATATTCTAACAAAAAAACTCTTGGCCTCTTGGGGATATATGATTTTTTTTGTTAGAATTTTAAAATGTTAAATAATATTAATTTTAATTTTTTTTGTTAATAATAAAACGTTATATAAAAGAATAGAATAATGAGAATTTAACACTACATTGCGATATATTTAAATATCAATATATAAATATCAATATAAAATTTACCAAATATAAATTAAATTTTTACGTAATATTTTATTAAAACTGTGCATCACATGGGTTCTAACCTAGTTATAATAACATTATCAAAAATTCCTTTGTAGAACCAACTAAAACCATATTTCCTTATGCTATTTCATCAACCAATACTCCGATCCGCAACTATCCAACAACAAAATTAACAAGTAATACCACATATACCACGTCAAAATATCATCACTTTACAGTTACATAGCTGCTACATACCCATTAGGTACAACCACAAGCAACAATCCGGCCAACTTACAAATCATGCCTAACTGTTTTCAAACTTTTACCAATTGTTCCAAGCATATGAATAAGTTTTATTAACATAAAATAAAGCTAAAACAAGTCATTTTAGTAGTTCCAACATACCCCAATAATCTGGACATCAAGATCTTCCATAAAAAAATAAGAGCAAAAACACTTAGATCACTTAAAACAATCAATTTTCTCAGTCCTGGATAGTATGTAGTATAATGGTTGTAACTTATAAACTCTAACCATAACTATCCGTTTAGACCATTGAAAGGTAGACTTAAAGAGCTTCAATTTGAGCGGTCATGGAGCCCAAATGGACATCGTTTGATCCCTCAAATCAACTGTCAATCTGAGAACACCGAATCAGCCACAAAAATCACATTTATTACAACCACGACTTCCACAAATTCATCTCCAACCAATTACCAATTCAACACAATCATGAACATAAGTTAAAACTCATAATTAGAATGAAGTTACAACACTATAAAAAACAGAACCAAAACCCCAATTCAATTGTCCAATAACAAGAACAAAGAACAAAGAACAATGTTGTCTTCACAAAATAATTCAACAACAATTATACTACTTATAAGCATAAATCATGACATAAACTTAATATAAACGAATTAACAAACCTAATACTTATAATCTACATCTAAAACATACAAAACTAAGTTGAAGAGGGATTAGGCTAGTTACCTTAGTTTGTGATCAAGAGGAAAGAGAGAAGATGATGAATTAGAGGGAGAGAATCACTTCCATTGATGAATTTTGCTCGAATCTTGTTTGAGAGCTTGAAATTTTGTTTTGAGGAAGAAGAAAGAGGCTAGTTTCAATAGCCAAAGGAGGAGAAACGCGAGAGGGAGAAGAGGAGTCAGTTGAGGGTTTCAACTGTTTCATTCTATTTGTGACCCATAAAATACACTTGACCCTAAAAGACCCAAATGTCTAACGAAATGAAATTCAATCCTAAAATTAACGAAATAAATTCCTTGTCACTCCCAACATTGTCGGTCAACCTCCAAATAAGTCGAGTCAAGGTTTCGTTTCGGTTCGATTGCAAAAACGAGCAAAGACAAAACTATTTACAAGTCTTCACAAAAATTTGACGAAACTCAACACAAATTATATTCAATTATTCAAAAAAATAAAAAGATCATTTTAATTTAGAAAATAATTATTTATAATAAAAATAGATTTTTCAGCCAAAAATTAATATTTTGCTTACTTTTAATTAAGCGAAAAATAAATAATTACCAATGAAAAGGAAAATTTGTTAAAAAAACCTTTTAAATATTTTATTTTGCGAAAAAAAACCTTAAATTTTTTTTTTCAAGTTAAAACTCAAACACAAATTTTTGTTGTGTGAAAAAACCTTTTTGTGGTTTTCCTTCATTGAAATTCAAGGAGAAAATGAAGTTAAGGAGTGGGAGAAAAGGAGAGAAATGAAGCAAGTGAAAAAAAATGAAAATATTTCACCGGAGTCAACGCCTAAAACTTGGTCAATGACGGAAAACTACAAAAAAAAGTTTATCTCACAACAAAATTTGGGGTTTGGTAGCTTGCAAAAAAATAAAATTAAAAGGTTTTTTCGCAAAATGAAAATTCTAAAAGGTTTTTTTTGGCAAATTTTTTTTTAAAATTTTTAAATCTGTGGAAATTTTAGGGAATTACAGGTTTTATACGCATTTTAAGGAAGCGATTTAAGGGTGTAAAACTGTAAATGACCAAATTAATCTAAATAGTTTTGTTTTTTGTAACTTAAAATCGAATTTTTGCTTGTCTTAAAATCATTTGATTACTTTCTTCATTTATACCCTTAAACCGCTTCTTCAAAATGTGTAAAAAACAATTGTCGAAAATTTGATATTACGGACGGAGTACCACTTTTGTTATACGACTTTTATATCCATTATAAAAATAAATACATTTATATACTCAAAATAATTATTTCATTACTACTTTTGATTATATTACTCATTTATAAAACCTTTTATATTATATCCACTACAAAAATAAATACAACCTTCAAAATAACCTCAAACCAAAAAGAGATGGAGAAAGTACTCCATCCGTAACATAAAAATATGTACTTTTATTTTTTTTTTCCACGAATTTTAAGGCAATGATTTAAGGGTGTAAACGTCTAAATTAATCAAAATAATTTTGATATTAATAACTTATAATTACATTCTTGCTTGTATTAAAACCATTTTGATTAATTTATTCGTTTAAACCCTTAAATCGTTTCCTCAAAATGCATGAAAAAACAAAAATATATAGGCTCTGTTTGGGAGTTAGTAGTTAGTTGTTAGAGGTTAGCCGATTGATTTAGCTGTTTTGACTAGCTGTTTGCGATAGCTGATTTGACTAAGTGGTTTATATTAGTTGTTTGTGTAAAAGTATTTGGTAAATAGCGGTTAGCCATTAGATGTTTCAGACTAAAAAGAACTAAAAAGCTATAAGCTCTTTCAAAAAGCTCCTCATATAAGCTTTTTAAAAAAGAGCTTTCACCCCAAAGCTCTATTCCAAATCTCTAACTACCAAACACTCAAAAATAATTTTTTGAGTTGGTCAAACCTCCCTTTCCTCTCAAATCTCTCTTTTTTCCTCAAACCTCTAACTCCAAAACACTCTCATATTTTTTTATTACGAGGTGAGTACATATAATTTCGTTTGACGGATAAATACATTTTACCGGGTGTAGCCCTCTAGCGGGGGTCGAAATAACGTGTACTTCCAAAAAAATTTACCAGCTTCAAACCAACTTCTTACTACCGTACACCTTCTCCCTCCAGTCCACCATTTTTCAGGGTTTTTAGTGTAAAAATCATCGAAAAATGCGCAAAAAAATCCATCACATGTAGCAACACTGCTCGATTTTTTGTACTCTACTCTTCTCTACTCTCTACTCATTTTCATCGCTGCTTCGCACTTTCATGTGCTCTCTCTCTCTCTCTCTCTCTCTCTCCACCACTATCCATTCCTGCAACTGCAACTTCCTCAATTTTCCATCCAATTACACCAGAATTTTACCAAATTTGTTTTTTCTTCATTTAATTTCTTCAAATAATCCTTAAATTTTGCTAGATCTTCTGATCATCAAGATGAAACTCAAGTCTTTTTCTTCGGCTACTGTTGCTACTGCTAATCCGCTCATTTCGCTCGAACATAAGAGGTTTTTTTTTTTTGAATTAAATTTTGTTTGCGTTTTTTTCACGATTAATTGTTGCTTGATTTAATTCTATACTCAAGCTGATAATTTCTATATTGTTTTTGGATTGCTTGAAGTTGATTTTTCTTCGTTGCTGATTTTTGAGTATTTTTATTTTTAAAATGTTTATTATGATCTCAGCATTTGAAGTAGTCTAGGTCTAGTTGATAATGATCTTTTGTTGATTTTGAGTGTGATTTTGTCATTTTGGAAATGTAAGTTTGATTCTGATTTGTTTTGTGTTTTTTTTGAGCAAGTTTTTTTTTTTTATTTTTTTTTATTTTTTTAGAGGACTTTGATTTGAATTTAGTAGTTATGTACTTAGTTGAGTTGAAAATTGTTGAATGATCATAGGATGAAGTATGCTGTGTGCCTGTGTTGTGTAATCAGTGTTTGAATTTGTTGTCATGTTTAAGATGTTAATTTGAAGAAGAATCTTTACTGCAGGGATGCGTATGGATTCGCTGTTAGGCCTCAACACGTGCAAAGATATAGAGAGTATGCTAGCATTTATCAGGTACATTATTGCGTATGGTTTTTATTTTTCAGTTTTGGTTTATGATGGTTGCTGACCGGTGATGGAATTTTAAAGCATGATTGAGCATATTACGGATGTTGTACATTGTTCTTTTAACGTCCAAAAGAAAAGCAAAAAGTTTAGAAAATTTGTCTTCACATAAGGGAGCTATATTGTTCAGTTGCAACAAAGAATTAGAATTTTATTAATGATTTTAGATAATTGAGAATTCAGGTGAAAAGAATGGTGTCTGGTTAGTTGCAAATGGACTGATTGCAAGGGGAATCTAGATAGGTTGGGGGTTTGAATGGGTAGCGAAAACTTTTTGGATGCAAGATTTTTTCTATGATCAATGGATCAATGAGTCTGATTCACTTACGAAGGTTCTGTTGGGATGTCATCCCAAGTCCCACATGGAAAGATTATGAAGTGGAGAAACACTTTATATATGGATGCTCACACACATACAATAACAACCAGGCCTTTTGGGGGAAGCCCAAAAACAAAGCTGTGAGGGTTTAGGCCCAAAGCGGACAATATTGTTGTTTGTGTGTGTGTGAGCGTGGTTCGGCGGACCGACAGGTTCCACATGATATGTTTGCTATGTTAAGTCATTTTGACACTGCACCTCTGTTGTACGGTCAGAGTTGGATGATAATACGTACATTGTTATGTGAATGTATACTAGTTTTTAATTAGCTATGCCACTTGGAATCTTCATTTTAGATCAAGTACCCATGTCGGATCCTTGACACTTCGACATGGGTATGGACTTGACAGTTGACACTTTATTTTGGGCTAAAATCATGAAAAAATCACAATTTAGCCGAGTCTGACACTTAGACACGTACCTGTGTCGGGCACTAGTACCCGAGTCACAACAGTATAATTAATTAGTGCTTATAGACTTATAGTTATACTAGGACTGTTATTTTGTCTTCTCTTACACCGCAGGACTAGATGAACACAGAGAAATTTGTTGTCATTCTTGGATTGATTTATTTAATTATTTTTTTCAGGAGGAAGAGGAGGAAAGATCTGATCGCTGGAAAAGTTTCCTTGAAAGGGTATCCGAGTCAGTCCAATTGCCTGTTGATGGGGTGAGAGTTGACAACAAAGAACAACAAAGGAATTTTGAAGCTGGTTCTAACCATCAAGTGTCAGATGCATATGTTAATGGAAATGATACTCCTAATTCTAAAGTTTCAATTGATAATGAGACCCACAAACCAGAAGTCTCTGCTGAAGAGGCAAAAAAACCTCATAAAGCTCAAATATGGTCTGAGACAAGGCCATCTCTATATGCAATAGAGGATATGATGAGTGTTCGGGTAAATAAGAGGAGTCACAAGCCCTTTAAATCTTTCGAAGAAAATAAATCTTACAAAGGAGCACCAGAAGATGATTCGGAAGAAGAATTCTATGATGTCGAGAGATCTGACCCTGTTCCAGATATCCCTTCTGTTGATAGTTCTGCCTCTCCTACAACTTCTAACAATTTTGAGGGAAGTAAACTAGACTCCAATTCTTCATGGAAAGAAGAATTGGAAGTCCTTGTTCGTGGAGGGCTGCCGATGGCTCTTAGAGGAGAGGTATAAGGTTGGATTTGACTATGGTAGTTATTGTAGTATAATTGTTAATAGTTGGTTTATTCTTGATGATTGCAGCTTTGGCAAGCCTTTGTTGGTGTGAAGGCACGCCGAGCAGACAACTACTATCAAAGTTTGTTGTCTCCAGAAAATAATCATGATGATAATATAATACAAGAAGAAACAGATGGTAAAAAGTCAGTCATAGAAATTGGAGGAATACGTGAGAAGTGGAAAGGGCAGATTGAAAAGGTGAAATGATTTGCCAAAATGTTGTTCTTTTTCTTCTTACATTTACTTTATACTGGTGAATGCCCTAAATGTGGCTTCGTAACTATTTGCTCACAGGATTTACCTCGTACTTTCCCGGGCCATCCTGCTTTGGATGAGAATGGTAGAAATGCTCTTAGACGTTTACTTATAGCTTATGCTCGGCATAACCCATCAGTCGGCTATTGCCAGGTATTTGAATTTGAAGATATCTCTTGTAAACCAACTTCTCGGATTTTTTTTAATGTGCTGATAGAGTCGTGTAAACTTTTGTCTAGGGCCTACAATGTCCAAATGTTTACGTTGAACTTTCTCCTTGTTTGTTTTAAACTTTTAAAATTTGAGAACTGTCTACTTTAGACTTAAGTCTTCCTATGTAAGCTGTTATATTCCTTTTTATGTGTTTGAGAACCATTAACAGTACGGCTTCAATTGCAGTCGGGCCTTTATGTTGATCTGAAGATATAGACAGTAATGTGTTCTCCTTTTGCTTTCTAGAGAATCTTCCTTTTGGTTCAAGAAATTGTCTCACATCACAAGGCAATGCTTCATTTACCTCGGTAACTAGTTGATGGCCAGATGTTATTGCACTATCAAAGTCCTGGATGAAAAGTGAGGCAGAGGATACCCTTTAACATTATGCATTATGGGGCAGTACATAAGCCCCCTATATTCTAAGTTTGATTACCTATTTAGCACAGAAATATCATAGTTTTCAAAATGGAAAGCATTTTAGAATCGTTGTAGCTTTAATTGATAAAAACTAGGAAATAGGAAAACATTTTATATAAATTTTCTTAAAAAAACAATTCATTAATTTAAAAGTTGGTTGTAACCACAACTATTGAAATCCTAAATAGTTTTTCTACATTGATTCCATTGGCAAAAAAAAAAAAAAAAACAGTTTAAATACAAGTATTCCTCCAAGAAAAACCACCTAGGGATATAAAAATTACCCCACTACCAACATTATTTTTGAAGGGAAAGATAGAATTTCATTAATTGAAAGTCATATGACATCTACAATAGGTATTCAAGACAATTAAAATACCATCTAAGAAAATCCAATAAAATTCTATTTTAATATAACTATGGTGATGAACCAGATCTGACAACTTAGCACAGTTCTCGTTTGTTTGCTGAATTATGCAACCGTATATGGAAGAGTTTATCTTTTTGACATAGTTATGAGAAGAGATTTCTTTACCTGACCATGTAGATTATATCCTCAATTCCAACACCAATTGCAAAATTGTATAACTAACAACCCATGAAACGAATCTTCCAAATAAAAAATTACAGGCAGACCCCAAACTCCCACATCGGGAAAGAAAAAACACAAAAATTGGGAAGAAAACTCTCATAAAGAGAGAGAAAGGAGGATTATTATTAATAACTAAAATAAATTAAAACTAAGGGAATTAAGAAGAATTTGGGGCTTACCATCATCAAAGAGATAATGATGGTAGCCCTTTACAACGACTACAAAAGGAATTAGGGTTTATAGGGATTTTTTAGAGTCCCCACTACCAACATAAGAGAATTGGTGATGACTATTTGTTTGAAAGAAAGTGGGAAGAAGAAGGGGAGCCAATGATAAGGGATCCAAATGTTGTTTTGACATAGAAAGTGATCAATGAGGCAAATTGGGAGGGAGAGGTGGACGCAGATGCAACTTGGTCAAAAATGAAGAATTATTTCCTAAGAGTGGCCAAAGAGGTCTTATGGGAATCAAAGGGGAGAACAACAATGCATAGGGATACTTTGTGGTGAAAGCTGGAAGCTGAAAGCTGGAATCAAACAAAAACGAGAATGTTATCTAGCCTTAGGAAAATGTAGGATCAGTGAAACATTTGTAGTATATAAGGATGCTAAAGGTAAGACAAAGGTTGTTGTCCGATAGGCGAAAGAAAAGTCATAGGAGGTCTAGAATCCAAAGAGGAAGAAAATGAGATTTATAAGATGGCCAAGAGGAGATAAGAGGCGAGGAAGGCTATCGGCATGGTCAAGTGTATCAAAGATAAAAGGTTTTTGTTCAAGATGAGGACATTAAAGATAGGTGGAAGGAGTGCTTTGATGAGTTGTTTAATGGAAGCCAAGGGGTTGTCACAAGGGACACATTTGTGAGGAAGCCAAGGGGTTGTGACATTAATGTGGAGTTTGTGCGGAGGATTAAGAGAGTAGAGATGGAGGTTGCATTGAAGAAGACGAAACCTAAGAAAGCGTTTGGGCCTGATGATAAACCAAATGATGAAGTTTTGAGAAACTTTTGTACGTGGCTCCCAAAGGGGACGTGTGAAGTGAAGCATGACTAGATATTTTGTTCACTTATACATAATCTGAATCATCAAATAAGCAACTAAGTGAAGCAACTAGGTGAATCACCTTGGCAACCTACTTGCCCACTTGGCTTGTTGATTCACCTAGTTGCTTCACTTAGTTGCTTATTTGATGATTCACCTACTTGCTTAGTTGGTGACTCACCTACTAAACTATTACCAATTCTATTTAACTATTAATAGTCTATTATGAAAATAGACATAATTAAATCTACTAATTATCATACTTGATCATAGTAGATCAAGTGTCAAAATGAACTAAAAAAAACCAAGATATGAGCCAAATCCATCGGATATTGGTTACGAAAATCAATGTTCTTAAAACTAATACAAGGAAAATTTGATCAACCATACTAAACGCTCTTTGCACCATTCCATTATAGTTCACCGACCCCCTCTTATGAGACTAAGGCTTTGATTGATTGATTGCTTGCTTGCTGATGGTTTCACCAATAATTTCATTTGCAAAGCTCATACTAAGTTTTTACGCCTAACAGAGTTTTTTTTTTTTTTTTCCACTGATACAAACAATTATACTAAGTAAAAGTTTGTAAAATCTAATCTCCACTAATAATTTTTTTGGGGTGAAATACTTGAGAAGGTGTTGAGATTCAATAAAAGTGAATCATAAGGCAGTTATGAAAAAGATAGGTCATTTATTCAAAAAATTAGCCTTTATCTACTAAGGGTGTTTGGTACATTTTAAACAATCCTAAAGAGTACCTACTAGGTGAATCTTAAACTTAGTTTTAAAAGGTGCAAGGCGCACCTAGGGGCAAATGGTCCTTGGAGCATAGACTCGAAGCACAAAGCGAAGGCGCGTGCCTTTTGTAGGCGAGGCAAATGTATTATTTACTTATTTCAATTTTTTTTCTTTGATTTTATATAGTATAAGTAAAAATAATATCCCTAATAATTTAAATAATGATATATGTAAAGCTAGCGTAATCTCAATTCGAAAAAATTTCAATCATTCTTCAATTTATAACTTAAACCTAAGCTAATTTTCTTAAAGCACAAAGGCACACCTTACCAAAGGCACATTTCTCAGAGCCTGATAACGAGGCGCGTTTTGTAAAACTAAGATCTTGAAAATGTAAGGCTAAATTTTGTAAGGGTACCCCGTGAAAAATCTGTAAAAATTATATATTTTAGAAATGCACATTGGATTGAGTCAAAACATCACATGACTATGTTTCCCCTCTTATATAAATCCAAGGGGGGTCAAGGTTTACTTGTGAATAACGCCCATGGTCAAATGTAGCAAGTAAAAAAGATAAATTCGGGGTGTAGCGAGAATGGACTATGAAGGGAGAAACTTGACCCCTGAAATAGGGGAAGAGAACATAATTCAGCTGGGGTAGGTAGAGAGTTTAAATGAGGGAATCCCTAGCATCTCCTATTTTAAGTTGTGGCACGAAGCATGTGAAAAAGCTACAAAAGCAAACTCTTCCTTTCTCTGCCCATGAAAACTGTGAAGCTTTTCCGCAAACTTCAGTCAAATACTCAAATGACTTGTATAAAACAATCACTTGTTTCTGAATTTTTGAATTTTTTTCTTAGTTGATTGATGAAACTAATTGTTCTTTTTTAAATGATCAACAGAAGATTTATCTTCTAATAAACATTTCTCATTTTCTACCTCTTTGACATTGCTGTTTTCTGAATTGCTTCATGAGTGTGTTGTGAAACACAAACTCTTTTGTTCTTTGCTAAAATTATGTTGAGCTACTGCTAGGAAGACAATGTTTTTACTCTCTAGTAGAATGTGCATAGCATAATTTATGCTCCTGTCAAGGGTGGAGAAACTCTTATGTACCAAATCTAAAAAAATAAAATAAGTGAACTTACCAGTTTCTCATCTCTTCTTGTGCATCAACAGGCTATGAATTTTTTTGCTGGGTTATTGTTACTTTTAATGCCCGAGGAGAATGCCTTTTGGTAGGTCTAAGAACTGTTTTGACAATTTCATCTTTGTTGATTGCAGTTTTATGCTGTTCCATATGTTTTTTTTATAAAAAAAAGAAAAAAAAAGTGCATTAGCTGGTTTGGCTCTGTGGGATATTTATTTTACTGTTCAAATGGCTAAATTTCCAGGACTCTTGTGGGTATTATGGATGACTATTTTGATGGATACTATTCAGAAGACATGATTGAGTGTCAGGTTGGAACACTTTCCTTTATCTATTTATTTATTGAGATGCCGTATCAGAGCAGTTGTCTTCTCTTGGAGGGTGGGATTTTATGCAGTTAATTTGTATATACAATTTTTTTTCCAGGTGGACCAACAAGTTTTTGAAGACTTGGTTCGTGAAAGATTCCCAAAACTAGGTTTGTATTCTCCTTGTTTTATAATCTTATCAATGATTTTAGTCTTTAACCATGTTCTGAATGATGCCTGACTGCCTGTCCTTCTCTTGCAGTTAATCATCTTGATTACTTGGGCGTTCAAGTGGCATGGGTTACTGGACCATGGTTCCTGTCCATATTCATGAATATGCTTCCATGGGAAAGTGGTCAGGTTCCATATTGAAATATAAATATATTCTGGATTACATTTGGTGCAGCATTTTGTTGGGTCCTGTACAGTATATTCACTTGCCATTGTTTGCATGAAATTGTGTTTTCCCCCTTTTTGGATATTTCATACGTAGTATTTGTGATCAGCTTTCTTATGGGCTATTTTTCTTGAATCAGTTCTTCGAGTTTGGGACGTGCTTCTCTTCGAGGGAAATCGTGTTATGCTATTCCGCACTGCACTTTCACTAATGGAGTTATATGGTACTGAGTAGAATTATATAGAATTTAGAATTTTTGGATGTTATTTACTTGCAAAATGAAGAGAGAAGAAACATTTTAAATTTGGGAAAAGAAGTGCCTAAAAATTATGTGAGCTATATTTTGTGAGGAATCTAAATATGTAATGATGTTGGGTTTCTGAATTACATTCAATTCTCTAGATTGATAGTAACGATGGTTCCTTTTCTAAATTTGTGTAGGCCCTGCCCTGGTGACAACAAAAGATGCAGGAGATGCAGTCACTTTGCTGCAATCTCTTGCTGGATCGACATTTGACAGCAGTCAACTAGTTCTGACAGCTTGCATGGGATACCAAAATGTGCACGAAGCCAGGCTGCAGGAATTAAGAGAAAAACATCGACCAGCAATAGTAGCTGTAATTCAAGAAAGATCCAAGGGCCTTCAGGCGCTGAAAAACTCTGAGGGTCTTGTGTCTAAGCTATACACTTTCAAGCACGATCCTGTATCTATTTTGACAAACAAATCAAAAGTTGCTGATGAGCAGACGAATGGTGATACAGCCCACATTGAATCTTGTTCAACTACACCAGATGATTATATTATTGGAGTGACAGGAGGTGTTAATATGGATTCTGGTTTAGATCTTCAAGAACAGGTACTGCTGTTTTATTTTCCTTTTCTGTGTATTTCATCGGCATGAGTCGTTAAGTCAAACTGTGTATTTGCAAGTTCAAGTCTCCTCAGTGCGTTTCTTCTCGTTCTTTGTCTGAAGTTGCAGAATGCTATGAATTTGTAGCTCAGTGTTTAGATTTTTTGTTTGCTTCTATATTTCACGGTTCACCCAATATGGGCCAAAAATAGCCCAAATCAACCATAATTTGCTTTTTTCGGTTTGCAATTTGCAAGGAGTTTAGGGAATTATGTAACACTGTTCTAGCTTGATAACTTCATCTTTAGCATTAGTATGAGTTTTCTGTTGATTTTTATTCTGCAAAATTTGAAGAAACATAAAATGATTACTATCTGTTGCAGGTGGTATGGTTGAAGATTGAGTTATGCAAGTTACTGGAGGAGAGAAGATCTGCAGAACTAAGGTGAGTTCAGGCTTTGCATTCTCATTTTCTACTACAATGAAATATGTGTGAAGCTAGGATTTATTATATAGTTTTATGCTTCTAGGATGGATGTTTTGTTAATCTGTGTCCCTTTGGACTGTCTATGTCCCTTTGATGTGGATTTTACTTTTGGAGTATATAGTGAAAACTTTGTGGCAGAATATAACGTTATCCAACAGTCTAACTTTTATTGAAGGTGTATTCTAACCATGGAATTAAAACTCGCCGTTCCGTTACATAACGACCGTTCTGTAACCTGTTTTTGAGTTGCCGATACGCGAAATGCCGTTATAACACTGAGAGTTGGAATTCACACAAAAATCGCCGCGATATGCGATGGCGTTCCGTAATGGTAAAATGCCCGTTCTATAGCGTTTTTGCAAGAATTGCCCGTTTTTTATAAAATAAAATAAATATTAAAGAAGAAAAGGCTAAGTGAAGCCATACTTGTACTCTGCAATAGTTAAATTTTTAATAAATAAGTTGGATTATTATTTAATTTTAATAATAATAACTAATAATATTTTTTTGACGTAATGTGATACGAAAAACAAATAAGAATGAATGAAGATTGAAAAAGCTTACTATTGAGCTTATGTGATTTTTTTGATAAAATTCACGCCGCGACAGCCGCGAAACGTTCTTTTTTGCCGTTACAAGCGATTCCCGCAACAACGCTACCGTTTCCGCGAACGTGACCGCGACCGCTATTTTTTTCCATGATTCTAACTGTTTAATAGCTCAAATCCAATTTCTGTTAGAAGAGCTGCTCCAAGTGAGAAGGACGTCCAAATCCCCATATACGCAGCCTTCCATCATTTTTATGACGGCTACTATTTCTGTGGTCCGTTTGATGTGAAGGCATGACTTTCATATGCCCTCTAATCGCACATCTTTCATTCCTCTTGAACCTAGTCACTGTCACTGTCATTGTTTTTCTCCTCAAATTCTCGTGTTTTTCAAACATCCAGCGTGTTTAAATTTTTTTACACATGCTGTAACATTTGTATGCCCTGATAAATTATTTCTATGTTTTTTCATTAAGAATACAAGGTTGTTTCCATTTGGCCTGGAGCCTATTTGATGGCCGCTTGGGCTGCTGATGTAGCTTCAGGCTACTTTTTTATTTGTATTGTCGCTAAATTGCAGACCACTTGGATGGGTAAAATGAGGAATAGGAAAGGAATTTGAGCCCTTAATCCCTTTGTAATGTTTATTTTGGATCTTGTCTATTTCCCTTTCAGCATTTTCATTGTATGTGTCAAACATACCAAATCCATTTTGCATCTCCAACCAAACATTATAGACCGCATTAATGGAGATGGTGAACTGATGAAGCAAGATAAAAAGGCTTTGTAGACCTCTTCATTTATCTGAGTAATCTGTTGATTCTTTGTCCCTTTGTTTGTGGTACCAGGGCGGAGGAGCTGGAGACAGCATTAATGGAGATGGTGAAGCAAGATAACCGTCGACAATTAAGTGCTCGGGTATGTTGCTTAAACTTATGGGTATAAATATTTTGCTTTTGTTTCTTCAATATTCATCATATTTTCTCCAGAATTCTGAAGACATAAAAATCAAACATCTATGAAACCTTTTTTTGTCGTTTCTTTCAAAAGATGAAACTGTCAGTCTGCATGTTAGTGGCTGATTTTACCCACATCACATTAAAGTTAACTGTTTAAAATTTTACGTCCTTGAATTGGAATGAAACGTGTACAAGATTACTGGTTCAATAATCAGAAACTCTACCCTGAGAACAGATTGAATATTAAATTGGTATTCCTTGAATGCAGATTGAACAGTTGGAACTGGAGGTTTCACAACTCCATCGTGCCTTGGCTGATAAGCAGGAGCAAGAAAGTGCCATGCTTCAGGTTTCATTTCAACTTACATCCAACCAATTTGATATGCTGCATATTATGCGGCTTATATTGAATTGTTTGAACTTTGAACATCATTAATGCACTTTCCAGGTCTTGATGAGGGTTGAGCAAGAGCAGAAGGTGACTGAAGATGCCCGTAGGTTTGCTGAACAAGAAGCAGTAGCCCAGAAGCAGGCTGCTGAGTCTCTTCAGGTTCTTTTATATCATTTGTTCCCTTTTCCTTCTCTCCCTCTTCTTTCATCTAGTTGTGGGAAAAGGCTTGGTAGTTTCTTTATATGTGCTGTACAGTACTACAATCAAAATGGTGATATTTTATTAGTGGATCATGACTTCAGCTAGCTCTGTTGAACTGCATACTTGATTGAGAGTCTCAGATGGACTTGCTTGTGCATTTACATGGCTTATTGTTTTTCCATTGAAATACTGGTTGTCAAGACTCAAGAAGACAATAATTGATTGTTAGTTAGCAGAGTACATTTACTGAAAAGAAAATCAAAGATTCAGGCTATCAGCTTTGGTTATATACCAAATGGTTTTCCATTCCGTTATTTCACTTGGTTGCTGCTGAATCTTTGTTAGAACTTAGAAGTATACTAATACAATTTTACAATCTGTAGGAAAAATATGACAAGGTTATGATTTCACTTGCTGAAATGGAGAAGCGGGTAGTTATGGCAGAGTCAATGTTGGAAGCTACGTTGCAATATCAGTCCGGACAAACAAAAACACAAGCTTCTCCAAGGTATGCAGTTTGATTGAAATTTTTGAGATATATTTTTTCTTGCATAATACTTGCTTTGTTGGCAAGCACCAATGCATTGTGATGTAAGATTGTTTGACCTTTCCTTTTTTAGGTCTGTCCAAAATGATTCTGTACCCATGGACGTTCCCGCTAGAAAAATTAGCCTGCTGGCAAGACCTTTTGGACTTGGATGGCGTGATAAGAACAAGGTAGCCTGCTTTGATAAGCTTTATACGAAGTATTACTTTTCTGAGAGTAATGACAAAGGTCTCGTTTGAAATTGTTAGATTTGTTGGTGAAATGCCCATAAGTATGTTTTCTTTATTGCTTGGTTGTTGGAAAAGGGGAAATACAGAAGCTCAACAGTCTTCAGCTTCCCTCTTGCATAACTTTATGTAGGAGAGGAAAAGAATTCTACTAAAATGTAATTCATGTGGATCAGTACATCATAGTCATATCACCAATGGAGCTAAAACCCTGAGTGGAGTGTGTTTTGTGTGTATTTGGGTTGGGTTGGGTTGGGGGATGGAGGGTTGGTGTCGGGGCTGTTAGGTGCACATGTTAATCTGTAACCTTTGCCTTTGTGATGACACAGGACCGTCTTGATGGACCACTAAACCAAACCAAAACGCTATCTGCTATTTTCACATCAAATTACTAGCATACGCAGTTTTATACTCTATAATTTTATGACCCAATTACAGACAATTTATTTAGGAGGCATATATATGAGAATCAAAAATTTATTGAGGTTATCTTCCCTCATTCCCGTGATGATAGGATGACAGTTTCCAGGATTAGTATTTCACATTAAACAATAGACATATGCAGTTTTGACATTTGCAAGCCATCTATTGAGGTGGGATTGGTTTATCATCGTTTAAGAACATAAATGATCAACGCAAGTAATTTACCGAATATCTTTCTTTAAACCACTTCTCTTTCATCTTCTGTCTGTCAGGAACTGAGGTGTATTCTTTTGGGCGATTGACTTGTTATCTGTACTATTCAATGGTGGTTCTATGTTGACTCACAAGGGTCTGTATATATGCATTTGATAAATGTCATACATATGTGAATTACAGCTTAGCTTTCAAATAACGATAGTGTTGGTTATTTTTGGATTTTTTATTTTTTTTTGATTTCATGAATGCATGAAATGCTATTTAATCGAATAACTAAATTGAAGTCACAGGACATGTAGAATGAATTTTGCATTCGATTCACTTGCTCTATGACTATAGCTTGCATGTTTTGCTTAGCCATTGTTATATTCAACCGGATAAAATATTGAATCTGTTTGTTTCGACAGGGAAAGCCAACGAATGCTGACGAGTCAAGTGATAGTAAGCTCAATGATGAAGTACCCAGCCCAGTTGTTGAGGAGAAACCAGTTGTTGAGGAGAAAGAAAGCAATGGCGATCAAATACCAGAGAAACCATAATTGTGTACACTGTTGATTCAGGTAAATGTGCATAGTTTGCTTTTGTACTGGTCAAATGCCAGCACATGCAGCATACAATTGTGAGATACTATTAGCATAGACTAGCGTTGTTGATGCTTCGCGATTCTTAGTTATTCTGTATAGTGTCAATTTTCTATTTGTTAATTTATTATACAAACAATAACATTATAGAAATGTAGATAGAAATTTCTATAAAAGGTGAGTTATATATCGACGGGGATTGAATAAAAGACAACTCCCTTACCCTTTTTTTTTTCCTTCCTGTTTGGTAGCTGGCAATAAATTGTGATAATGGAAACGAATTTTTGAGGATAATTCTGCTAGGGAACTAATGTTACTACCTCCATGGATAATCTCATTTCTAGAGTTTGTGGATTAACTTTTGTGTTTACCTTTTCATTTTTACCTAAAAATAAGAGGACAATCTCGTTTTACCTCTTTGGGGTGATAGCAACTCTTAAATGAGATTATCCCAAATAAAGTTTTGGGGGTGGGGGTGGGGAACAAACTCGTTATCTCATGACAACAGAGCATTATTCAGTATTCACTCACATTCTCAGATAGGGCACTTGTGACTTTGTGAGCTCGAAGTCCCTCTATATAAGAAGTACAGAGTAAAATAGAGACAATATTCTAATGCAAACCATTTTGGAAAACAGGACAGTTTGGGATTGGTTTGCAAGCAAATTGTTGTATTGAGTTTGAAAAGTTAATCCAGAATAATTTTGTGCAAGCAAATTGCTGTTAAGAGTTTGAAAAGTTAATCCAAACCATTTTAGAGTTTGCCGTTAACAATGCTCTTATTAATGATAAAAAATTTCAAAAACAAAAAAGAATAATTTAAAACCTACTAAGTCTACCTATAGTTCTATCTAATAAAAAGAATAATTGTTGGAAGTATGTTATTCAAACAAGTGCGCAACTCTGAACAATATTTTATAGTGTCCGAAATGACTTCGATTAATTAGTTTACTTAAGTAATCAATATGATTAACTGAAAACCACTATTGATAAGTGAGTGTCTATTAGACGGACTTACAACTTAATTAGAAGTAATCCTATAGGGTAGCACACAAACATATACCGGACCATATTATCTAATGTGTCTCTCTTTTGATAAGAGTTTTTGGTCCATTAAGAGAAGGAGAAGTAGGACTTTCGGTTGTTAGACTAGGGTTTTAATTATATTATACGTAATTAAGACTAAACCAAAATAAAGTGAAAGTGTGTGATTGTGATTCTCACGGCAAACAAGAAAAAATAACCTATTTTCCTCCCATCTCTTCACGTGAGTATCATTAGAGGAATATAGAGATTTCTCTTTGACCTATCATTGATCTAACATCTAATACTCACGAGTCCGGTAGTGTCGTGTGCTAGCCATTAGAGGAGCTTCATTTGAGGTTCTAAGGAGTCACGTAACTAGCTCGTATTAACATCAACGATGCACGAAACAAAGGTATATCACTCTATTCATTAGGTTCATAATTAATGTGTGTATAGATCCGTGTTTGATGTTTCTCCGCAAATTATATTTTACATCAAATTCTAACATGAACTGGTGGTTTACTGGTCAATATTAAAAATAGGACCCAAAAACAGCCAAGCCTGCATGGTCCATAAAAAAAAGGATGGAATCATGTGATGTAACTAGGATTAGTTTTCTTCCGCCGCCCCTAAGACTTTACTTGCATACTTAATTACACATGGTTTGGTAAGAATGGCAGTTGAAATTGAAATTGCTCAATTTGAAATTGTCATTGTCCCTTGATACTTGGTACATGCCTACAATGTTGACATTTAGTACAATCACTAATTGCTCATACCCATCTACAATGGCATAATTGGTATTGCATATAGTGTGACCGAAAAAAATTGGTTGACCCATTGGGTAGACTACCCATCCTTAATACAAGGTTATAATAATTATGTTAGTGGAATTCAATTTGACTACTTAAGTATTAATATTTTAATAATCTATTACTAACGGGTAGTCTACCCGGTGGATAGATGTAGCAATATCCTAGCTAAGGTAGTCTACCCGATGGGTACATGTAAAAATGTCCTACTGTGATATATGTGCCCATCCACTAAACTCATGTCTTTCTTTTCATAAATTATTTTACAATTATTTTAGTGTTTCATAAAGGGTTTTTTCGTCCCTTTTTTTCATTTGGCATAACTTTGTTCTTTTAAATTCTATCTTACACAATTGGCGCTAACTTTTATACTCTATCATAATAGTCACAACTATATTCTCTGTCCGCTCACTAATTTATTTAAATTAATTTAAAATGAACTCACTTCTATAGTTTTATGCTTTCACTTCTCATTTTTAATAATATGGAAATATAAAAATACAAAAATGAAAAAAAAAGGATAGATTAATTGATTTTAATAAACCAACCTTTTGGCCATTCGCAACGAATAAACCAACCTTTGGATTATTTACTAATAAACCAAGCTTGACCCCAAATTTCCCTCAATGAACTTTTTACCTTACCTTTGTAACAGGTAAATATTTCTATTAATTTTTTATTTTTAATTATTTACCTATTAATTTACTATTTTTTTATAACAATTGAAAAAAACAGTTAAAAAGATTTTTACAAAAATACCCCACCAAGGTCATCCATCTACAACCACCCACGGCCACCGCCGCCCACCCGCCCCCAGCCTTCGCACAACCACCAACTACACATCCACTAATCATCATCATTCATCCCCACCACCACACAACCACCAACCTCACTCGACCACCACCCCTCCCCACCACCGCACAGCCGTCGAAACCCCCCACCCCACCATCGCACAACCGTCGAAACCCCCGCATCACCACCGCACAACCATTGAAACCCCTCACCGCACATCCGTCGAAACCCCCACCTCACCACCGCACAACCGTCGAAACCCCTCACCGCACATCCGTCGAAACCCCCCACCCCATAACCCTCGAAACCTCCTCCCCACCCCCGCACAACCCTTGAAACCCCCACCCACTACTCACAATCGACCTCGCCCCCACCCCATCTCGTTCTCTCACCATCACAAGCCACGAGTCACCCACCGCCGCAACCCCAAACCCACCAATTAACCACCGCTAATTCGCCAGAACCCACCGGCCACCACCGTAACCCCCAAACCCACCAATTAACCCACTCGAATCCGCCACAAATCCACAACCCCCCATCGCAACCCCCAATCCCAACATTTAACCACCTCGAAACCCCCAAACCTGACCACCGCAACCCCCCAAACCAACAAATTAACCACCTCGAAATGATCCGAACCATACTTCAATAAATTCCAAGCCTGAATCCAGGGGGAACTTAGCTGCCCAAGATTGGTTACAAAAAGCCTAATCCAAACGTTCTTTGACCCCTTCTCTCTCCCAGGTGAACCTATCGCCAACACAATCAAGGTCAAAGAGATTCACGTCGATGATGCAATCTTTGAGAACCCCCGTCGATTGAGTACTTGGTGTAGCACAATCGACCATACCCACAGCCACCAAAACCACTCCAAAAAACCGTTAAAAAAAAGAGGTGGTGGAGAGAGAAGCAGCGGCGGGGTGAAGATGTTGTCAGAGGTGGTGGGGTAGAGAAGTCGCTGGAGGTTCAAAAGGTTGGTTTATTAAAATCAATTAATCCAAAAAAAATCCCTAAAAACGAAGAAAGTATACAATTGACATGACTTCTTTTTGCTCAACCGTACATGGATTATATTAGAATTTTCAATAGTTTATTTTTTCCTTTTGTAACACTTGACATGACTTAGATAAATTTGTTGGAAATTTAAAGTAATTGTTTGATAAAAGTTCAAGCTACGGAGTATATCGTTAAATTTTCTTGGTTGTAGTGTCATGAATTTTACTGTATATGAATGTTAGAACATGAAGTTGTCAAAGAATCAATATATTTGAAAATTTATGTTTAAAGGAAATATCAAGAGATCACCTCACTAAGGGCTTGTTTACTTCAGATTATATTCAGTTCAGTTCAGTTAATCTCTATTCAGTTCAGTTCAGTTAATCTCTATTTAGTTCAATTAATACACTTCTATTCAGTTCATTTCATTTCAGTTCAGTTCAGTTCAATTCAATTCAGTTCAGTTCAGCTCTATTCAGCTAATGTAAACGAGCCCTAAATTTGTTGCAAGCCATGTGCGTGCAGTGCATGCCATCTATCCAAGATTCTGATCATAACTTTTGAAATACAAATCAATGAATGTGATTCCAATTGAGTTAGAATAATTAAGAAAGTAGACTTCAAGAGATTTCAAAAGATAGGTTATATAAAAAATTCCAACGAGTAACGAAAAATTTATAGCAGTTTGAAGTTGGATTGTCTACATAGGGGAAGAGAATAATTAAAATACATTTTAATGCGTTTATTGATTTGGGCAATGTTGATTTTTCCATATGCACCTGAATTATCAAGTAAAATATTTCTAAACTTCTGATTTTTGATTCTTGACAAACCATAATAGGTTTGGAAGAAAATGAAGTGGATAAAAAAAGTTAACTTCTAATTTTGATACTCCATCGATCTCTACCATAAAATTCTTGTGGCTTTCATTAATCACGTTTGTCTATGCACTTTTTATATTATTAATATCGTTAATTATAGTAATCCCTTCGTAATATAAAATTTTCAACAATTATTTGTTCACGCATTTTGAGGAAGCGGTTTAAGCACGTAAATGAAGGAATTAATCAAAATGGTTTTAATACAAACAAGAATGTGATTATAAATTACTAATATCAAAATTATTTTGATGAATTTAGTCGTTTACACCCTCAAATCGCTTTCTTAAAATACGTGCAAAAATAATTGTTTAAATTTTTGCGTTACAGAGGGAGTAGTAAAAATTATAATGACTAGATATAAATAAAGTATTTGTTTAATACGAATCAAATAAGTCCCCTTGACTATATTTTTATATATATTATAAGATTTTTTCAATATACTCTTCACTTGTATATAGTGTTTAAAAGTGAAAGTTACAAGAATTTTATGGTACAAGGGGTAATAAAATTAAAACTATTAAGGCCCGCTTGGTAGCCGGTCATGAATGGCGATAATAGAAATGAATTTGTAACTAAATTTGAAAGGAAACTCAACATTAATTCCCATGGCAGTGCTAGACCTGCTAGTTTAACTCCAATTTATCTAATTTTCTTCATAAAAATTCATTCTCATCTAATATCACCCTCTCTCATGGTAATGGATGGTAATAGAAAATAAGAAGAACATTCAAGCTTGGGAATAAAATTATGTTTTCTATGGGGATTATAAGGTTCATTCCATAACAAAATTATTGTCATTGTCACAATTTAATACGGAGTACCAACAACCAAACGGACCGTAAGAGATGTATGAAAAGAAACTAGAATTACAAGAAAATTCACACTTTTATCTCCTCCTAAAATCAATCGTTATATCGTAGTCCCGGGACCACCTACATTCCTTATGGTCTCGCGCGTGATCACATGCATAATTAAAAAAAACAGCGCACATGCAATTTGGGCCTGCAAAAATTCGTCAGATTTTCTCTCTTTTCATTTTCAAATTCACTCTCAAACCTCTTAAAATTCTTAAATTCTAAATTGTTCGAATTCGCCAGAATCGTCACAAATCTAAAAAATAAAATAAAAAACTCTTCTTGAATCTTCATTTTCAGTATAAAAAAAAATATAAAAAAAAACTCACAAAACTCTTGCTGAATCTGCCCCCCAAAAAAAACAATTCAAATTTACCCAAAAAAAAAATCGATCAAGGTATTAAACTTTTTTATCATTGTTAGATTTTTGATGATATACTTAATATTCATTTTATCACAAAAAAATCTAAACTTATGATCAACTTGGTACCAAACTAAACTTAATAATAAGTATTTATTTTTTAATAATGAATATTCATTTTACCACAAGGAATCTGAACTTACATCTGCTTTTGCAACAATGAAAATAAATATTCATTTTTGTATATCGAATTAATATTCATTTTGTTAATACTGAATATTCATTTTATGACAAAGAACTTGAGCTTAGCTTGGCACCAAACTAAACTTAGCATTCATTTTTTAATATTGAATAGTCATTTTACCAAAAAGAAACTGAACTTAAACTCACTTTTTTTTTTTTTGGTAAATGAAGGAAATTTTATAGCTTATCAAATCCACACCACCTGCCAACTAACAGTGGTTACAACAATAGGCACATTAGTGCCAACACAACCATTAAGTTATAGACTGATCTTTCTTAAAAACAACACAACGTCTATTTTTTACAACAAGAGAGACATAATGGTCTATACTGTGCACTTTTCCTTACATTCACTTTTGCAACAACTAAAATGAATATTAATTTTTGTATATTGAATATTCATTTTTTCAAT
Organism: Salicornia ramosissima; assembly: GCA_951394345.1. Taxonomy (NCBI): domain Eukaryota; kingdom Viridiplantae; phylum Streptophyta; class Magnoliopsida; order Caryophyllales; family Amaranthaceae; genus Salicornia; species Salicornia ramosissima. The sequence goes on from OX596239.1 coordinate 14,653,251, forward strand.
TCTGAATATTCATTTTTTCCAACAAAACTTACTTTTTTTTTTCTGCAATCTGAACTGGATCTAAAATAAATAGATCATCATCAATACCAAAATCACAGAAAAAAAAATCAATAAAAACTTATTGTTATTATCTTCAAGAGCTTGAATATCATCACAAACCTCATATGCCAAATTGCAAGATTCAACAACATGATCCATCATAATAATTGCAAATGAAAATTGCGATTGAGATTGATGATGGAATATTATGAACGAAATTGCGATTAAATTAATTGCGATTGATGAAATTTCTTATCAAAATTATGAACCAAATTCTCAAGAGCTGATGTATCAATAAAAATGAATCTCCATAAACAAAGTATGGGTTTCCATCAACAAAGCATGCTTGAGCAGGAGAGAGAAAAGACACTGAAGAGAGAGAAAAGAACAATTTTTTTTGTGAAAGTATTTTGTCGGACGGTCTGACCGTCGGATCGTCCAACACTTGTATTTTTTTAACAACTCATGGGGGATCCAGGTTTAGTAATATGTGTCCAGGTCAAAGAAATATGTATCCAGGTCCAACAACATTTGTCCAGGTTTAACAATATATTTTCAGGTTAAACAAGTTTCACTAGGTTTACAAATGTCATCAGGTTTATAAATAGACTTCCAGGTTTAACAATATATGTCCAAGTTAGACAGATATGTGTCCAGGTTTAACAATATATGTCCAGGTCCAACAATATGTTTCCAGGGTTACAAATTTGTGCCCAAGTTTACATATATGTCCAGGTCTACCAATAGATGTACAGGTTTAACAATATGTGTCCAGGTTCAACAATATGTGTCCAGGTTTAACAACATGTGTCCAGGTCCAACAATATGTGTCCAGGTTTACAAATATGTTTCCAGGGTTACAAATTTGTGTCCAAGTTTACAAACATGTGACCAGGTCTACCAATACATGTCCAGGTTTAACAATATGTGTCCAGGTTCAACACATATGAGTCCAAATTCAATCATATGTGTCCAGGTCTAGGGGACTGGTCTGACAGAAACGTTACTGTCAGACCAGTCTGAAACAATACCTTCTCATTTTTTTTATAATAAGAAAACAACATTGTTTTCTCCTAAGACCACAAAAGGCTATATTGTCTCGGGAGCACCTAATAATTTGCGTCCTAAAATTTGAAAGAATTCAAAGGAAAAGATAACTTACAGGACAAAAAAATCGTTATCTTTATTGGCTAGCTAGGAAGTTTGCTTCCTTAATTTCCAATGGAATTATTAATCAAAGGAGAGTGGATTCTCTCATATTCAACGTTTCAAACCATGAAAAACTAGTCTGTTTCTTTTCATTCCCCTTTTCTTCTCTTCTTTAGTCCTTATGGGTGATTATAATTACTTGTGTCTAGCTCATTGCATGTCCTTATGATTTTTACCCAAAAATCATCCACTAAGAATGAGCAATTAGTGCCCCCCCCCCCCCTCCAAAAAAAAAAAAAAAAAAGTCAAAAACCAAACAAGTTAATTACGGATCTAGGAATAATATGTGATTAGGCTAAAATGCATTTTATAAATTTTATTTGAATCAAGTGAAAAAAAATTAAAAGAAAAAATTGAAAAATCCTATAGGTAAAAAAAAAAAAAAAAGGGAAATTCCCAATGGTACCGTCAAAGTTTTGGGAATTCCCAATGGTACCATTGAGTTTTTTTTAATCCCATTCATACCACTCCATCCTAAATGTAACATTCTTCATAAAAAAAATTGCTAAAAATTAACTTTAATTATTATTAATATTATATTTAATTAAACAAAAAGGCAAAAGGCAAAATAAAAAAAATCTCCCAGCAATCCTCACCACCACATCACCTCTAACTTCCACAAAACCATCACCACCGCATCACCTCCAACATCCACCACAACCGCACAACTTCTCTTCCCTCGCCGCCGCCACTACCTTCAAAACCACTGTACCCCCAAACCCTCACCACCAGCTACCAAATTGAAGGGAGGTTGGTTCAAATGAGGGGTGGCTATTTGGGTGGGGGGTTCGAATGAAGAAAGGTGATTTGGGTGGGGGTTCGAATGGGGGTGGCGATTTGAGTGGGGTTCGATTTGGGTGTGGCAAATTGGGTGGGGGTTTGATTTGGGGGTGGCTAATTGGGTGGGGGTTTGATTTGGTGATTTGATTTGTGGGTGGCGATTTGGGTGGGGAGGTTCGATTGGCTTCATTTGGGCGGTTGGCGGTGGGGAGGTGGGTCCAGTGGGTGACGAATTGGATGGCGGGTTCGAATAAGGGGATTCAATTTGGGGGCGGGGTGGGGTGGGGTGGGGTGGGGGTGGTTCGAATGGGGTTTTGAGCGGGTGGGGATTTGGGTGGTTTTGGGTCATTTGGGTGGTGGTGGTTTGGGTCATTCGGGTGGTGGGGTGCAAATGCGGTGGCTGGGCAAGGGGTTGCGGCTGGGGGCAAGGGGTGGTAGTGGCTGGGGTGGCGGTGGATGGAGTCAAGGCGAGGCAGTGGTTGGGGTCAAGGTGGGTGATGGCTGATTGCAAGGGGTCTAATTGGGTGGCTGGTGTTTTTTTATATATATATAATTGTAATTTTTTTAATAATTAATTAATTATTTTTAAAATGTTAAATATTGTTAGTTAACGGAATATTTTGTTAACTAACGGAATTTTTTTTGATGATGTTACATTCGAAAATATTTTAGTTTGAGTGGTACCAATGGGATTAAAAAAACTCAATGGTACCATTGGGAATTCCCAAAACCTCGATGGTACCATTGGGAATTTCCCAAAAAAAAAAATCAGATTACCCTAAACCTTAAGACCCCACTTAAACCCCTTGCACCTACCACTAAAACAAGTTGCAAGGGCCATGGAAACCAAAGAATTCTTCTCATTGCAATATTCAATTGGTACTTTATACATAACAATATAAAATTAAGAGCCATCAACAAACCTTGATTGCATAGTACTCCTATAAAACTGTATGAACAAAGTTACTGTATTATTATCTTATCTGTATACCAACCTTAAGAATCCATATTTGATACAAACTACAAAGGACAGACCATAAACACTCCTTTCTGTTCTCTTCTTCTATTTCCTATTCTCCTAATCAATTACAATCCGAACGACATTTTTTTTTTTTTTTGTAACCCAACCAAACAAGTGAACACTCTGATAGAGCCGAAAATTACAGTATTTTCAGATTATATATCACAAAAAAAAACACATAACAGTTTACTTTCAAAACTCTTTTCTGGGTCTTTGAGTGGGAGTAGCTGAGTGAAAACTCTGAACCGGCTGATTATCGGGATCAAATTTTTGGGAAGCAAGGTAAGTTAAAGCTGTAACAACATCTGCCATAAGAGGTCTCATATGAGGCTGTTCCTGCACACACATTGCAGCAACTGCTAGTGCTTGATACAGTCCTCTTGCAGGGTATCTGCCTTGCAAGGCTGGATCTGCTATTTGGGAGAATTTCCGTCTGTCCTTGAATAGGGGCCGTGCCTGTACCAATAAGCATCCACATTTAGAGACCAAAATTTTTATATGGGCACCAAAAACAGAACCGAAATTATACATGGGTGCCAAAATGATGCCATTTCCTTATTCTTCCTTGTGTTTTACCTATAGGAGAGTATCCAGGTTGGAACTGGAAAGTGCTTATTTTGGGTTTATTATTAGACATGGATTATAATTACATAGTTTCATTTGAAGGGTTTAGTTGTTTCTTGAACATGATCAACTCTATAAGGATCAGCAGTAACTATTATCTCTAATTAAAGGTGTTAGAGTACGCCAGGAATTTGATGCGACAGCAGTTTCCAATCTCCACATTGCGAGAAACCATCTAACTCAAAACATTTCAATGTAAAGTGAACAACTTCTATTTGGTGTTAATTCAGCAATTGGTAGATCTGAAACTTGAGAGTGAATTAAAAAGAATGATCAGCTGCAAATAGGTTGCACCGAGTCGAAACGGGGACAAAATCGAATAAGGGTTCAGGGACTGAAAACGGCTAATTCAAAAATTAGATGGCAATGGGTGCGGCATGAACATTCATAAAAGTATCGATATCGTCACCAATACGGTGATGAATCGGGTATGGGGACGGCGGTCAAATGAAGAACCCGTGCTAATGTCTAAAATGCATCATATTAAATCACTTAAAATTAAGGTTACAAAGACAAACTGCATTAGATGGAGAAAAAGAAGTTTGACTGAAAATCAAATCAATTTCACAAAACAGCATATGCCAGGATCCTAGTCACCCATGGTTCACTAATTAAGGGTGATTGACCAAGTGTATGAATCAAAATGGTGGGAACATGAAACATAACATTTTAAGCTTTGTTCATGGCTGCTGGAATTTAAATTGACTTTCCATCAGTAACATGAAACAACAAGTAAATGGTTTGACCACTAATAAAAACTCACCTAAAATCAAAGTCAGAATTTTTCTTGGGTAAATAATCCCCATTCCCCAACTAAAAAAACACAAGGGATTCTAGCAGCATACTTTTGCAAAGAACTGATGTTGTAGATAAAGATAAGGATGAACGAGAATATGAGATCTCTTACCCAATTCACAAGATTGTGCTCAGCATTACTTTTTGAATTGTCAATTGCTTTCCTCCCTGTAATGATTTCCAAAAGTACAACCCCGAAACTATAAACATCTGATTTTAAGGTTAGCTGACCAGTCATTGCATATTCTGGAGCACAATATCCGTAAGTCCCCATCACTCTGGTTGAAACATGGGTATTATCCCCAACTGGCCCCAATTTGGCTAAACCAAAATCAGATAGTTTTGGGTTGTAATTTTCATCAAGTAATATGTTGGAACATTTCAAATCACGGTATATAACTGGAGGGCTTGCTTTATCATGCAAGTATTCCAAGCCTTTGGCAGCACCTGCAGCTATTTTCATTCTTGTATTCCAATCAAGTCGTCTCTTGTCAGGAGGAAGATCTAGCACAAGAAAACAGAGGTCAGAAATACATGTTTTATATGCAATTCAAAGGGAACAACACTTCTTGCAGCAATAAGCAATGATGACTCGTGAAAAAACCAAAAATGTGAGCTACATCAATTTTTTTTAGCACTCAAAGGACAAATGTGGTACAAATATGTACAAGATGGATGCCTGTCAATTGTCATGGTGTACTCAAGAATCTGATTGCAAGGCAATTTCACTTGATCGGGAGGCTGTACACTTCAATACTGTTATCAAATTTTACACAAAAGCAGAATAGATGACACACAAATATTTGGCACCTCCTAAACTCTAGCCAAATGACGCCTCATACTCTAGCAGATTTTAATGCACAATGAAGCAATTAAAACCAGAAAAGGAAACAGGAACTTGAATTGCTCACTAGCAACATAAACAGCAAAGACTAGAATTTTCTTATATGTTCAGGGAATGACACAGATGTGCTTGGACCCATCCTTTCTTTTTTATCCACATACATATCAGTTGGTATTGGACATTTGGACTGCTTAAAGATTGTCGGATACGATACCTGATTTCATAATTGATAGAAAAAATGTATAAATGTATAATTGCTGCATTAGACTACAAATCTAGCAAGTCATATGATTACATAAATGACATTGGAAATTGCAAATTCTAACACCTCCACCTCCTTACCACCTTTTTCCTAGGCTGGCCTTGAACAATGTGGAGCTGATAAAACACCAGGTCTCCTATAGCATTTATTTCTTTACTTGGTGTTTAAGATCACACCAGCTTAGGGTTGTGTTGTTCAATGCACCAAAGCTATATTTAAGCTACAGTATTGTCATATAGACCAAGATTTTCTATGAGTATTTTTTGCTAGAAGATTTAACATTGACCATGGACCGTAACAGGGTGGTTACATTAAAGTCTACTAGTGTGAGATAGTTTTTTGAAAACTCACATTACTGAGGGATGAAACAAACTTTAAAATTGCAACAATTTACTGCAATAAATCAATATCACCCACTAAAAGTTGAGTGTTGCACCAATAATCAGGTTAAGACCATGTTCTTTTGAACTGAAATTGTCTAAATTGAATTAAACTAAATCCCAGACTCAGCAGAAGTTAAGCTGAACTGAATTGAATTTGTCTAAACTGAAAAGAAATTTCAGAAAATTAAGATCAAAAGAACAGCACCTAAGTCATTAAAAAAAAAAAACATTTGACCCAAAACAAAAAACATTTGACCCAAGAACAAAAAACAATAAAAGTTCACAAACTAACTTCATACCAAGTAGATGGTCTTCTAATGATCCTAGTGGCATATACTCGTATACAAGAAGCCTTTGATCTCCATCAGCACAATACCCAATTAGATTAACAAGGTTCGGATGGTGAAGTAGGCTGAGCATTAACACTTCAACGAGGAATTCCCTATTGCCTTGAAGCCCATTATGATCAAGTTGTTTGATAGCAACAACCTACATCCATCAAATCCACATCATGTATGTATTCAGTCTACAAATAAATTAAGACAAATCAAGGTAAATTATGAATTTTCAGTTCATACTTCATAGAAACAAAAGCAAGCTAGAGTGCATAACTTTCCATGCCTAAGAGAATTAAATATATTAAAAAGCATAGTCAAACATCCCTCCAACCCTCTTCATACTTTCTGGACAGCATACATCAAGCGACCCAGTCAACTTTCAGCAAACACCTTCTACAAAGTTACATGTCCCACATTCTTGAAAAAATGCAATCTATTTTATTTTCTTTTTTTAGTTCTTTTTGTTAGTTTTCAACTTTTCATGGTCTCAATTTTCCCAAGCACACCTTTGAGTCCTTAACCACTTGTTTTATTTGAATTCATAGTTATAAAACTAATGAATTTTTCAATACTTTAAAATTATGCACTGAAAGAAATATAAAACCTTCATGAAATTTTACACACTCTCACACGGTGCAATTAAACCTCAACTCTAAATGTGTTCAGGTTGAGGCTCAATTATGGATAACAGAATCAAGCCAAACCTTAGCTGTCAAATAAAGTAACAAGCATTGGGGAAAGGGGCTTGCAGTTGAACCTAAATCATGTGATAGCATTCATAACAGAAATCAATCAAACCAACAATTTTGATCGAACCATAAACAATTTATAAAAAGCAGCCACATTGAATGCATTGCAGTAGCTATAAATTTGGCTGCAACTCAGACCAGGCTTTCACTCACCTGACCAGTATTTTCGAACCGTCCCTTGAATACTCGCCCAAAACCTCCCTCACCCACCAGATAATCCACCCGGAAATTCCTTGTTACAGTTGCTAATTCCCGAAACGTAAAGGTCTTTACAGCAATATCATCTGGTTTCCCATCTTTTGTACATTCCTTTTTCCCATTGACTGACCCATTTAGCTTAGACTTGTCTGCTTAAATAAGAAAAAAAAACAGAACTATATAAACACCTCCTGAGTGACTGTATCAGTGTATCCAAATTCCAAATGCACTGATAAACAAGGTTTAATAATATAAAAGATAAAAAAAAATTGTCTTGCTTTTTAATTGCAACAAATTGTTTTGCACGCATTTTGATGAGAATTAATTAACATAATATAAACAAAGCAAGAAGGAGATTAGGGTTTACCGGTGTTAAATTTTAAAAAATTAATTTGTACGTTTACAACCTTAAATTTATTCTCAAAAAAAAAAAGGAAGTAGTATATTTAAAAAAAAGAATAAGCATGCACAAAACAACTAATAGCATCATAAACCTGTGATCAAATCAGTGCACTAAATAGCAACTTCAATCATAGCAGAAACTATAATCTTTCACAAACTAATCTCGCAGAGTTTATAGGATCCCAATTGGCCAAATTTGAAGAGCAACATTAACCCAAAACACAATTCTCAGCAAAGAAGAATTTAACACCAAGTTTTCATCTCACAAATATTTCCCTAATTATGATTAATTGATTACCACAGAAATCAAAATAAAATAAGAATCAATCATATATCATATACATTGAAAAGGGGAAAAAGAAAAAAGGTAACCCAGAAATTTTAGCTACTTTCCCTAACAAAATCTTAGAAGCAATTGCAGTAAAAAAAAAAAAAAAAAAAGGGGGCCAAATTTTTAAGTATTTAACACAAAAGGAGCAACTGGGTATCTAAGATTTCAATAGAAATGCAGTACAGAAAATAATAATAATTAATGAAGAAACTGTCGAAAACTAATAAATAAATCAATCAAATGACGCAAAACAGCAATTGGGTAATTAAAAATAACCGAAAAAAAAGGTATAAACCTGAACTTGATGATGAGATCTGATGCTCTAAGCTTTTTTTAGGCTTCCTTTTCTTCAAATTTTCAACAGATTTAGCAGTACCAGTGCAGGGAAACCAACCCATGTTTTGAATTCTGGGGGTATTTAATTGTGGTTGTGTAATTAGGGATTAATAAGGTAGCATCTTGCAGTGAGAAACCCAAGAAGTGAGAGTAGTATATAAGAAGGATAATGAGGTGAAAAGGTCAACAACAAGAACAAAAAAGTGTTCTACCAAAAACACGACTTTGGGCATTGCTTTGATGAGGTATAGTAGTAGTAGTCAAAAAAGAAAGGGATGAATTGGACACTATGAAATTATATTATACTCGACTAATTGATTACTTTGAGGGGAAAAAAAGGGGGGGAAGAAAAGAGATGATGATGTATTGATGTCTATGTCATTGATCATTAATCATTATATTATACTTCACTTTTTATACAGGGCATGTTTTGGGGATAGAGTTTGAATGTAGAGCATGAAGACCGGTGATGATTTTAGCATTTTCAAAATTAATTTTAGCACTTTTTCCCTTTTCACATGAATAGTAAGGGGAAAGGACTACATATACACTAGTGTATGTGGATCCAACATACACTGCTGAGTTGGATCAATAAAAATGCCTCATGAAATTAGTAATGGGAGGGAAACTAGAGAGGTTTTGGGGGGGGAAATTTTGAGGCTAAGGTCCATTTTGGGGGGAAAATTCCCTCTTAATTTAGTATTAATGTTTTCTCTCTTTTTTTTTCCATCCATTTTTTTAAGACACCTAACTAGTAATAAACTAAAGCACACCATAGCAGCAACCACATCCCCACCGCCTCCCTGAGTTCTGTTGTCATCTCCGGCCGACGACATTTTTTCCGGCAAACAAAAAAAAAATCCGACGAAAAGAAAAACCTTATTTTTAAATAAATGAATCTAATTAATTCTAAGTTTTTTTCTAAAATAAATGTTTTCTTTTGTACGGTTGCTTTTGTAAATTAATTTATTTCTATAGATTATCAAATATTTTGATTGAATTTGAAGTTTATAGTTGCTTTGATAATGTATTGTATGACATCGACCTGTAAGTTAAACAGAGTATTATTTTATAAATGTAATTATACTTGGCATATTAGCTCTGATCTGGTTCTGTTAGCTATTTTAAAAATTTAGGATCATTTTAGAACATATAGAATTATACTTCGATGTACACTATGTTGCATCGCTTCTAATAATATAGGATTAGATAATCTTTGATGAAGTTTAAAATGAACTTGAAAAACTAACTACGAGAATATGGTCAATTCACGATTTAGTTTATAGTTGATTTGAATATGTATTTTAAGTAATGTACTTGTAACTTTTTTTAGGATTATTTTATAATATATAGAATATTTTAATTAGTGGATTGGAATAGGTATGGTTGCAGAATATTTAAATAAGTAGACAAACGCCACACTGGCCGGGAACAAAAAATAGGAAACTTCACCCATCCTAAAAGGGTGCGAACGCAAAGAAGAAGAAAAGGGGGAATGCCAATGAACATAGGGATGAAGATGATGACATTGGGGACTACACAATAACTCAAACACAAGAAGATGTTGTGCAAAGGAACACACATAGGCACCCATCCTATTCTGCAAGGCATTATGAAGATGCAGATGCAATGTTATTTCCTTTCTAGTGGATTGGCTCAAAAAAGGAATTTTTTTCGTTGCGTAATTGATCGTACTTGTATTAAATCCCACCTTTTATTTGTTTTTTTGATCCTACTTTATTGTTGATGCATACTACTGAAATTTTTTAAAAAAAAAATGAAGTGTAAGTAAAAACATCTCCTCTAAATGAAAAGTTATGATTTCTAGTCGTTTAATCATTTTTATGATCCTGATTTAATTTGATGATTATACGTGCAATGCTTAGAAAAATATTATAACAATTTTCCTTTTAGAAGATGAATGAGATATCAATTCTTATATCGTAGAAATTTATTGTTTAAAATATCAAATTCTTTCAAATAATAATAAATCTTTATTAAATTGAACTTAAAAATTAGAATATATTATTAAATTCATGCTTATAATTACAATGCTTGACAAAATAGTAAAAGAAATATAAACTAACATTCATTTTTTTTAGACTATTAACATTCGTTTTGTTGCATAAGGCCCCTAAAAATAAACATTTAGCCTTTGTCTATTTTTTTTTATGTTTAAAAATTAAAAGTTGCGGGTTCAGGTTGTATCATGTCGGGTGTTACCGGATTCCGGTCATTATAAGCTATTTAATAACCCAAATTCTTCGGGTTATGTAAAATAATCCCTATAAACTTTAATATCCACGTGTCATCATTCATATAATTTTATACTTTTTTGATTTTGCCTTTTTATAAAAATAAAAATAAAATAAATTGGTTTATTTCTCTATTACTTGGTATTCTAATTTTCCCCTAAATGTTTCAATTTCTCTCATTATTTACGCTTCATATCTTTTACTTTTCTATCATCTGTTCTTCAAATTCAATTTCATGATTCATGTCATTCAATTAATTGATGCCTTGCAAGAGGGATAATATATAAATACAAATATTTTTAATTGTTTTTTGTAAAAAACTAATATCCGTGCATAGTACGGTGTTAAAACTAGTTAAGTTTTATACGTGGTTTATTTCTCCAAATAACATTACTTTTTTTATTAAAAAAAAAGTATAAAACAACTATTTCAATCTTATATGTTTCATACAGAATAAACAATTGAAAATAACAAAAGTTCATTTTAATATCATTTGGTTTTAAATGGTATTTCAAACATTATTAGAAAATGGGGGGGAAAAGCTGAAAATGTTTCATTTTTCCATGCGAGAACCTAATTAATACAATTGTTAGTAATTAATTTGTTTTATTAATTATGTTTCTTCGCATTCCAGACACTAAAGACAACTACATTAATTATTTCACGCTTTTTCCTACCTTTATGAAGTCATGCATACTTTCTTCTTATATGTTTTTTCATCCTACTAAATTGTTTTTGATCTCGTAATTGTTGAATATACAGAACAATTTTTTTTTCTAACTTACATTTTTTACAAAATTATATTATGTTACAGAGCAAATAAATGTTTCTTCTTATATTATGTTGAATACATATGGGCAATCAAGTTTTTCATGCTTCACTTGACCCTCGTAAATATTGATCAAATATTTCTTAGCTTCCAAGAACATTGCTTGGTGAATATGAACACTTCACCCACAATGACGACATTCTACAAACTCAATCAAATTATTATGCACCACATTGCATAATTCAAGAATAGGCTGTGAGAAAACCTTCTCAAGAGCAATCCAGTCGACATTAATGTTCTTGTTAATCCTCTCACCAACCATTCGAGCAGACTCTATACTTAAGGTTTGACATTTGAGCAAATCAAATATTCCATTAACCTTTGGAAGTATCTCACCTAAAAAAAATCCTCCATTGTTTCTTTAATTTGCAATTGACCGGTTTTAGTGTCCAAGGTAGAAAAAAATTACATGTGTATTTATAGTAATGCTGATTGAATATTTGTCCTAGGTAGCAAATATTAATAAGTAGGACAAAAAATCAACCAAAAATCCCATTAAATGGATATTTAAAAAAATCAACCAAGAATACTGATTAATGATAAATGATACTAAATAAATTATCCAAAATCAATAAAGGACAAAGAAATAAAAAAAAACTTCACGTCCAATGCTACATAAATCTACATTAATGTTCAGATAAATGATCCTAAATAAATACCCACAAGTTTCATATAGCGTGAAACACATATACTTATTAGTTTATTGAACAACAGTAACATAAAAGATCATATATTAAAGTTAAGGATCATTAATTCAACTTTTCAATAACCTTAAACCCTAAACCCTCTTTCCTAAACCCTACACCCTCTTTCCTAAACCATAGTATTAAATACAAATGGGCAATCACTAACAAACTATTCATCATACTCATTGATCATCACAAACAATGTATCAGTAATTCATCATAAACAATACTACACGATCATCATTCGTCATCATCATCCATCATCATCATCATCATCATCATAGTCAATCATCCATTATCCTCCTCCTAATCATCAACAACATCATAGTCAATCATCAATATCTTACAAAATCATCATAGTCATCGGTCATCATCATCATCTGGAATCATCATCATCATAATCCATTCCCTTCCTCCTCATCCTAAAAAACATCATATTCAGTAGTAACTAACAACATATTGATCATATTTATTGGGCATCACAATCAATATATCAGTACTTCATCAGGAACAATACTACACAATTTACAGTAGTCATCATCATCCATCATCAGCATCATCATAGTCACCATCCTCCTCCTAATCGCCAACAACATCATAGTCAATCATCAATAACAACATATTCATCATAGTCATCGGTCATCATAATCAAAGTATCAGTAGTTCATCAGAAACAATATTACACGATTATCATTCGTCATCATGAATCATCGTCATCATCATTAACATCCATTATCTTTCTCCTCATCGTCATCATAATCATAGTATACCATAACATATTCATCATAGTTATCGATCGTCACAATCAATGCATCGGTAGTTCATTTGAAACAATAATACACGGTTATCATTCGTCATCATCAACCATCGTCATCATCATCCATCATCTTTCTCGTCATCTTTATCATCATCATAGTCTATCATCATAAACAATCTATTTATCATAGTAATCGGTCATCACAATCAATGTATTAGTTGTTCATCAATTCATCTTCATCAACAACAAGCATAATGAAATTATAAAGTAATATGAACATTAATGTTTTCGTATATGTATATTATTAATCATAAGTTAAATAACTATTAAATTTTTATAAATGATAACTACATTATTGTCATTATACTTATACATATATATTTTTAAAAAAGCAGATGGATTACTCATTTTTTAATTGGGGTTTAAACTTGTCTTTTGAATATGTCTATTTTTTCTTATTTTGTTTCATGACTTAGTCCATTTTTATTTTTTTTTGGTTTTTCAGGATATAAGGATGAAGAATAACAAGGAGTTTCATGCTTAGACCAAATATGGTGCTTTTAAAAATTTGTATTTTTGTATAGTTCATACAATGTAATTAAATATTTGCAGTTGTACATTTTATTGAAAAAATTTGTTTGTCTTATATTTTTCAACATTAATAATACAAATTATTCTACAATTACTCAATTTGGATTTGTATTAATGTTAATTTGTTAGATCAAAAAACCAATTATAAGATCACAAATAATTATATATAAAAAATTCATATGTCAACTTGTTATCCAAATAAAGTAAAAAAGATCCTCATATTATGATGTAACACGATCAATTGTCCCTTTTGTTATCCAAGCTGTGAGTTATATTTAAAATTTTATTTAAAATGCAATTGGAATTGCTTTGAATATATAATACAAACAAATTTAAACAAAAAATAAATTCATTTCACTTCATCAATTACATCTACATAAAGAACATCAAAATTCAAGTTGTAAAATAATGTTCTTCATAATTCAACCAACACTTAAAAATTACATACTAATAATTTTAAGTAAATAACTTCATAATAACAACTGAGATTATGACAAAAACAATCACATGAAACCAAATCCCATAGTGCTGGTTTTCTTTTTCAATCTTAACATTTTCCATCTTCTTCTTGTTCGTCATCTTTGTCAGCTCATCCATTAGTACTTGTTTTTCAATTTCTAAACATGAAAACTTGCCCTTCCAAGAATTAACCTCATTTTGCAACTCTGTTTTCACACTCAAAAGTGTATTAATCTGATCAGTTTACCACTGATTGTTTCCTTCATCTATCCATCTCCAGTAATTGCATCCATTTCTTCCACTAGAACTACTTCTTTGAGCAGTCGGAATGTAGTATTTGCACCGTACGAACCTCCTACCAAGATTCATGGATGTCCAAGACACAAGCTCAACAGGGGGAATTCCACAACGGCACAAACCTCTTGGTTCACTTCCTACTGAACCCTCACTTCTTACAGACATTTTAATGCTAAATATATTATAATTCTTAGATTTTGAAATTTGAAGAAGAAGAGAAGCAAAGAACAGATAAAATATAATTAAAACAAAGAACTAGAGTATGTGAGAGGATAATTAGGTATATAAGAAAAGGGGGAAAATATTTAATTTTGAATTTCAAAACTAAAATTGAAATTAATTATCAAACTGGACCCCAATCTTGATACATACGAATTCTTATATGTAGTCAAAAATAATTTTATCTTATAAATAGGAATATGATCCTCAAATAACATGAAACATCATAAACGTTATTATCCACAACAATCAATTGTACGTTCTTATGATGTTCAATTTTATAGAGGTGGTAAACGTGTCGTGTCGTGACGAGTTCGTGTTGTGTCATTTAATTAAAAGGGTTCAAACCCCTCAACCCTAACCCGACCTGTTTAATAAACGGGTCGTGTCGTCTCAACTCGTTTATATTAAACGTGTCGAAATCATTGACCCAAACTCGTTTATTTCGTGTCCAGTTTCGATCGTGTTGGCGGTTTATGTTGTTTTTTCACGCTGAAGTTGAAAATCAAGTAAAATTGTGTCTTTTAAAAAGATGTGGCTTTCTTTGTTGCTTATTTAATTTTATTTTAATTGAAAATTTTACACTCGATATTTATATAATATGGTAGGTTGTTTTATTGTCATATTTAAAATGAAGTTATATATTAATTTTATATCGATTAGTAAATATAAACGTCATTTGCACAAATATTATTTATAAAATTTTGATCTATTATATTAGATCGTAAGATTTATAGGATGCAAATTAAAATACAACATGTAGACAATATGATCGTAATAAAACATATATACTCCGTAACCCAATATGATCCTAATAAAACATAGGATGCAAATTAAAATTTTGATCTATTATATTAGAACGTAAGAATGAATTAACGCATAACTTTCCGCAGCTTAACTTCCCACTTCTCCACTTCCCCCACTTACACCTACCTTTATGAAGTCATGCAAACTTTCTTCTTATATGTTTGTTTATCCTACTAAATTGTTTTTGATCTCGTAATTGTTGAATATACAGATCAAATCTTTTTTTCTAACTTACATTTTTCAGAAAATTATATTTTGTTATAGAGCAAATAAATATTTCTTCGTAAATCTTCAACAAAAAAAATAAAGATTTCATACTTTAAATCATAAAGCTTCTACAAAAGAGCTAAAAGATCATATATTAAAGTTAAGGATCATTAATTCAACTTTTCAATAAGCCTAAACCCTCTATCCTAAACCCTCTTTCTTAAACCCTCTTTCCTAAACTATAATATTAAATACAAATGGGCAATCACTAACAAACTATTCATCATAGTCATTGATCATCACAAACAATGTATCAGTACTTCATCATAAACAATAGTTACAATACTAAACGATCATCATTCGTCATCATCATCCATCATCATCATCATCATCATAGTTAATCATCCATTATCCTCAATCATCCATTATCCTCCTCCTAATCATCAACAACATCATAGTCAATCATCAATATCCTACAAAATCATCATAGTCATCGGTCATCATAATCAATGTATTAGTATTTTATCAAAAACAATACTACACGATCATCATTCATCATCATCATCCGGAATCATCATCATCATAATCCATTCCCTTCCTCCTCATCCTAAAAAAACATCGTAGTCAGTCGTAACTAACAACTTATTGATCATAGTCATCGGTCATCACAATCAATGTATCAGTAATTCATCAGGATATACATATTTTATTAATCATAAGTTAAATAACTATTAAATTTTTATAAATAATAAATATATTATTGTCATTATACTTATACATATTTTAAAAAAGCAGATGGATTACTCATTTATAGCCTTACAAATATTTTTTTACTCATATCTCTTCCATAGGATCAAAAGCACATGGATCACTAATCCTAACCTTTAGATTAGTATGAATTCCAATATCAGCCCTAGGATTAAAAGCACATGGATCACTAATCCTAACCTTTAGATTAATATGAATTCCAATATCACCCCTTGGATCAAAAACACATGGATCACTAATCCTAACCTTTAGATTAATATGCATTCCAATATCACCCCTTGGATCAAAAGCACATGGATCACTAATCCTAACCTTTCGATCTATAATTGATTAATCTGAGCCATTAACTTTGGTTTGATATAACAACACAAGAACTAAAACCTAAACTAATTTCTAAAATAAAAAAAAAGTGCAGTTGTTCGTCCTCTCTCTCTAACGTCTTCAAGCAGCTTCAATTTTTTAAGTTTGATATTCAATTTTTTGAAGGTTAGATTTCATTTTAGTTTAATTATGTTTTGGTTTTTTGTTTATATTATGTTTAGTACTAAATTCGTTTGATTTTTCTTTGTCAGACACTTCAAGAGTCCTCGAATACTTGAACAACAATCCAGAAGTAAGAGAAGCTGAAGAATGTATAATTCAAGCTTCTATTTTTCATTATTTTTAAGTACTGGGTTTGATTATTTTTTGTTCATTATGTTGGAGTTTTTCTGTTATTGGATTTTTTTTTTGTTTTATTTGAGGCCTTTTTTTTTTAAGGACGAATTTCTTGATTTGGTATATTTTAGGATTTCAATCCATAATTTTTGGGTATTATTTTTGTTTTTATTTTTGGTCAAAATTTTAACTGTGTTTGTAATTTTTTTTTAATTGGGGTTTAAACTTGTCTTTTGAATATGTCTATTTTTTCTTATTTTGTTTCATGACTTAGTCCTTTTTTTTGGGTTTTTCAGGATATAAGGACGAAGAATAACAAGGAGTTTCATACTTAGACCAAATATGGTGGTTTTAAAAATTTGTATTTTTGTATAGTTCTTACAATGTAATTAAGTATTTGCAGTTGTACAATGTCAATTTTGTATCCAAATAAAGCATAAATGATCCTCATATTATGATGTACCACGATCAATTGTCCATTTTGTTATCCAAACTGTGAGTTACATTTAAAATTTTATGTAAAATGCAATAGGAATTGCTTTGAAGATATAAAAACAACTTGAAACAAAATCTAATTAAAACAAAGAACTAGAGCATGTGAGTGGATAATTAAGTATATACAAATAGGGGGAAAATTTTTAATTTTGAATTTCAAAACTAAAATTGAAATTAATTATCAAACTGGACCCCAATCTTGATACATAAGGAATAATCCTCACACTATACGAAGTCAAATGACCATACGAATTCTTATATGAAGTTAAAAATAATTTCATCTTATAAATAGGAATATGATCCTCAAATAGCATGAATCATCATAATCGTACTTATCCACCACAATCAATTGTACGTTCTTATATGTTCAATTTTATAGAGGTGGTAAACGTTTCGTGTCGTGAAACGTTCGTTTCATGTCATTTAATTAAACGGGTTCACACCCCTCAACCCTAACCCCACCCATTCAATAAACAGGTTGTATCGTGTCAACCCGTTTATATTAAAAGTGTCGAAATCATTGACCCAAATTCGTTTATATACAATTGGAGTTGGGTTTGGGTCCAATAACATCAGCCCACAAGAAAAATATTGTTCTTGGCCTAAATAAATTTCCCAGGTATCACACATACTACTTGCCCATTAAATCGATGATTAATTGTTAGCGAATTTGATCGAATAATAGAGTTGTTTGCAACATAAATCGGGATTGGTCAAATTAATACACGCATTACCTCTTATTCAAACAATCAAATTAGATCGAGTAACTTCATTTAGTAAAAACACTACTTGTATTAAATACATTATATATATATAGTAATATATAAATTTATGTATTTATGCCACATAATTCCTATTTTTCCTTCCTATTTACAATCGAAAAATAACTAAAATAAATAAGGTAATTAAGAATAAGCAAAACGTGTCAAATGTATGAACTTACACTATATCAAATAAATGAATAATATTAGAATTGTGACAACATTTAAAATAAAAACAAGATAAAGTATGAATAAAATAAAATAAACAAGTTCACTAAATGATATATTTCATCTACTTTATTGTTTCAAACGCAATTTTGATTTAATAATAATTATTATATTTATGTTATATTTGTCTTTAAGAATAAATTTCATTCTGTATCAAAAACTTATTAAAGTTATGAAACATATTTAGGCTATATTTATTAAAGGTATGAAACTTATTTATGCTATATTTATTAAAGGTATGAAACTGAGCCTTTTCTCCATTATATTAGAATTGTGATTATTTACTTATTTAAAGGTATCAAAAACTTAATTTTCGTTTTAAAGGTATAAAATAAAATATCTTTAGGATCATTTTTGTTTTTTTAATAAAGTAATATGAAGGGTAATGTTGAATACAATTAATTTTTTTTCAGTTTCAACTTATTAAACGACCAATTCCTCGTCGGAAGGAATGTTGTTGGCCTCACCGGAATAAAGGAAACCATTTTATTCATCGACTTGTCAGATGGGAGGACAGTTGGAGACGCCGGTGGTCGGAATTTCTCGCCGGCAGGAATCATTGGGCTGACCGGAATAATGAAGGAAACCATTTTATTCATCCACTTGTCAGATCTCAGATGGGAGGACAGTTGGAGACGCCGGTGGTCATAATTTCTCGCCGGCAGGAATCATTGGGCTGACCGGAATAAGTAGTGCTTTGGCTGACCGGAAAAGGTTTTTGTTGCCAAGAATTCCGGCGACCGGCGACCAAAGTGGTGGAATCCGGCTGGAGAGTTGTGAAAATACCAAACAGCAAAAAGAAAAAAAAAATATTAAATTAATTTGAATTTTGAATTCAAAATTTTCATTTCAAATTCAAATGAAAAATGCAACTAAATGCTGAAATTTTCAACTTTCTAACAACCCAATAGTATTGTGCCAACACATAGTGTATGTTGGGTCCACATACACCTAGTGTATGTGTAGACTTATCCATAGTAAGGGGGAAGAGTGCCAAATCAATTTTTGGAGTGCTAAAATCAATTTCCCATGAAGACTGTTGATAGTATTAGACTAGTTTATACCTGAGCAATTGCTCGGTTTTTTAGTTCATATAATAATATATAATATAATCGATGATAGATATAATACATTAATACCCAAGCATATATAATATTTAACTAACGTATTTAGATAATTTTAGTGGTAAGAGTTTTAGACAGATATAGGTAATACCTAAGCATATGCTCAATTTATTTAACTAACATATTTAGATAATTTTAGTGGTTTGTATTTTATATATATTATTATTACAGAATAAGTTGGTGGCTTTTTTTTAAAAAGAATTTAGTTGTGCAATGTAATCTTATAAACATGAACATGAAAGATGACCATATTAAATGTAAATTTCAACTTTTAATGTATTTGTTAATTCTTATGCATTGCCCTTAGGGCAATGAATAGCAAAACACTTCATTTAAAAAGAAGTCAAAAGTAGTTTTGAAAAATGGAAAAACATTTAATGTTATCCTATCAAGTAGAGGGGGTTTTAGGAGGGAAGAGATGAAGTTTAAGATGGAAAATTTATTTTTAGTGGTTTTCCTTTTAGTATATAGTATAGAAGTATAGATAGATAGATAGATAGATAGATAGATTACCTCCTCGTCCTTTTTTTACTTGCTATATAAATATTTGTTATTTGAATGTTGTAATTTACTCACTATATTTTCTATTTTGGCATGTAGGGTTTACATAAATTATATTTATATTTTAATGGAGTATTAATATTTTTATCATATATCCACTTTATTTTATCTATTTTATCCTTAATTTTGTCATCTTCTTCATAAATACATCTACTTTTTAATGTAATAACTAAATAAGGACAGAGGGACATCAACCCACTCATAAAACCTTGAGAGGACAATTTTTACGCTTATTGATCTACGTCCCGATTTGCGCGCTTTGATCTACGTGTTTAAGAAAACTGCCCTCTTAAGGTTTTAGTGGTAATTTTAACCTGATTAGTCCTGATTTAATGTCGGGATTTGAAAAAAAAAAGACGAACAATTAGTCCTGATTTGAGGTCGAAATTTGAATTAATGACATTATGACCATTTATATTGATCTCAATGGCACCTAATGCAAGCTAAGTTAGAAAAGTGGTGGAATTCTGGCTATTAGGCCTAACCTCAAGCGCACCTGGGAAAATATATAATATAATGTCTATTATACGAACGGAGAGCTAGTTTCTTGGTGGAAAAGTTTATATAGCCCCCACATTTAAAAAAATTCAAGTAACATGTCTCATTATTAACGAAAGTTGTTACAATTTTTGAAAAAATTTAAATGAAAATATTACAAAAATATATATCTAATTCATAAAAATAAAATAGAAATATCAAGATTCATATAATTAAATTCTTTATTATTAGAGAGACTCATATTGATATAGTTTATCACTTAAAAGTTTTATCTGATCTCTTGATTATTATAATAGAAATTTAATAGCCGATAGTGTATAGTAAATGAACTTAGTCTTTTGTTCACTGTTGTAAGATGACCACATAAAAAGAAAAAAGTATACTATAATAGCTATATACTTGCTAACATATCCAAAATATATGTACCTACATGTTTTTTCCTTCCATTATTGGCAAACCAATCAGCTTCATGCACTTAAGTCCTATTGGTCTTTACTGACTACTTGATATATATTACAATGTCGATGAATTTACTTTCAATAATAATAAGAATATAAAAGAAAGAAAAACTAGAGTTCTATTGTTATCTCATCAACTACCGATCGAACCTTAAAATGATATCTATAATAATAAATTTATAGATAAATATAAGAAGAGAAACTGTTACTACAACACCTACAAATATTACAATGTAATTGAATGTGTGGTCGGCTTTCTTGTCGTAACCAATCCCATTGTAGCTTTGAGGCCTTTTGTTTATGTTGCTACAGTCTCAGAAAAACTTGTGTAGGTGTCTTCCCTAGAATTTTTTAGTATACCAAAAAGATTGCATGTAAAATTATAACCTATTTATAGTAATAAAAATAGTTAATGACTCTTAGCTGATATAATCAAATCTTGATTAAGCTCAATTAATATGTATAATTTATCATGCACAAAAATTAGTGGGAACTTCATCATAATTTGTTATGTAATTAATTATTTGTAAAATCATATTTTTATAATAAAAAAAAATTAATGGGAACTACGGGCTTGTTTACTTCAGATTATATTTAGTTCAGTTCAGTTTAGTTCAGTTAATCTCTATTCAGTTTAGTTCAGTTCAGTTCAGTCCAGCTCAGTTCAGCTCAGTTCAGCCCAGCTCTATTCAACTAATGTAAACGAGCCCGACATCGCAATTGGTTACGTGGTTAACTAAAAAAATCATAAAAAATCAACTATAAAGTTAGAGAATACCCCCTCTGTCCCAAATTACTTGCTACAATTTCCTTATTTGGATGTCCCAAAATACTTGCTACATTTCCTTTTATTGTCTATGGGCCCTACACATATTTTACATTTTTACCCCTTTTTTGTCATTTTTATCCTCTTTAAGCCAATCTTTTTATTCCACTTACCTTTACCAATGGTGGGCCCACATGAAAATTAATTTGCATAAAAATTTGTTCCAAAATAAAATGTAGCAATTAAAATGGGACGGAGGGAGTATAATATTATGCGAACAAGCTAGATGTCTATGTCTTCTAAATTTGTCAGGCTCATGTTAGTATGAAGGTAAGTAAAGCCCTAAAAGAAAGATTCCTTCATCTCTTGGTGGAAGTGTCGTCTAGAGATCTCCTCCGATCCATCACTTCAACTCTGAAGGAGACTTAAGAACCAAAAACCGTAATACTCCCTCCGTAACATAATTCTGGCAATAAGTTTTTTTCACGCATTTTAAGGAAACAATTTAAGGGTGTAAACGAACAAATTAATCAAAATTAGAGAATTATAAAGAAAGAAAATTAACAAATTGAGAAAAATGATGGTAAATTAAGACTTTAGAATTCTTTTTCTTTTCAATATTAATGGGTTTATTGGTCGAGCCTAGACCTCACATTTGTGGACCTGTGGTTGTCATCCCTACCTTACGCACATTAACATACATATCTTTTTCTAGTTTGTAATTTTGTATTATCATCATGTTAGACCCAAAATACTTTTTAGCTTCAATACTACGATAGATATTAAACCACTCATGTTGTGATGATTTATAATTACCTAGGTGAACGTTTAGCTGAAGGGACCTATAAACTGAGTAACATGTCATGCCTTGTTTTCGATGCTAGTGCCTAGAGGTGATCGTGGGCCGGGCCGGTTCGGGCCGGGCCAATGCATAAAAATCAAGCCCATAAAGCGGGCCGGGTTCGGGCCAGGCATAGTTCGGGCCCAAATTTCTTAGCCAAAGCCCGAAAATTTAGTGCGGGCTTGGCGGGCTTTTCAGGCTTTTTCGGGCCGGGCCTAAAAAAGTAACCAAAAAGTCAAATTTTAAATTTCCAAGGCCCGCACGAAAAAATATAAAAATCGGGCCGGGCCGGGCCCAAATTTGAGCCTAATTTTCATGTCCAAAGCCCGCAATAAAGTGGGCCGGGCCACTTTTGATCAGCTCTACTAGTGCCCTTTGCAATGACTTTCTTCTAACTCTAAATTTAGGATAACCAAGTTTTTAGTAAAAAAAAAACTTATTATTCATATTTTTAAGAATTAATGCAGATGTTCATGGGAGGTCCAATTGCTCATGAAGGAAATCAGCACCGTCCTCCACTAGTTCGCCATTGTTGATTTGTCTCGTATTTTTGCGAAAAAACTATTTAGTCGATTATCGCGTATCTATAAGGTATTAGATTTTAACACACCAAGATATATACCCTTTTTTTTATTTGGAAAAATTACTTGAAATAAGCTAACCTTTTCGTGCTTTTCAATAATTAAGCCAAAATTTGAAAAATCCAAAAATTATACAACCTTTGGATCATTTTTGCCAAATTTGGGTCAGATGACTCTTGACCGGTTAAGTAGGTAAATTTTTATTGTTATTTCTTTCATTTTTTTCTTAATTTTTCTCTCTCCTCTCTTTTCAACCTTCTCCAGTTCTCCCTCATCTTTCCTCCCTCTTTGCATCACACCGTTGAATCCACCGAATCCACCACCAATCACCCACCTCCATCCACTGAAGTCGCCGCTTGCTGATTCGTCGCCAGCCGTTGTTGCTGCTTCTCTCTCTCTCTCTCCTCTAGAGATGCTGGCGGACCGGATCTTGATGGATCCAGATCCATTTTTTCGGTCTGGATCCAGATCCCCTTCGGATTCGATGGATCCATGGAATGAAGATACAGATCTGGATCTTGCGAATCCGGATCTAAAACGGATCCTCTTATATTATACCTATTAAATGAGATAATTAAAATTTTTGATGCATTAAAACTGTTATTTCAACACATACACAATTAATATGCAAATTAAAATCCATTACTAAGTAGTATGTAGGGGTGTTCATAAACTGGTATGGACAGGAATTTAGACCGGAACCGGACCGGTCCAGATTGGAATTTAGACCGGAACCGGTCCGGTCCCCGGTCCATGAAAATAGTGATTCCGGTCCACCGGTCTAGTCCGGTCCAAACCCGGTAAATTTCGGTCCGGACCGGAATCTAAAAAAATTAATCTATATTTTTTTTATATATAAAATGTATTTTAAATTCCGGTTAATTAGAGGAAAGAACTTTTTTTTTTAAAAAAAAAGGTTAGAAACCGGTCCAAACCGGTCCGGTCCAGGTCCGAACCGGAATTGAACCGGTCCGGTCCCGGTCCACAAAAATTGTGGATTCTGGTCCACCGGTCCAACCGGTTCCATTCCGGTCCGGTTCTGGACCGGTACTAACAACCTAAAATCCATAAGTTACATAATCAACTTAGGTATTGGACTAATTTGGCCTTTGGAGTATTGGGCATTTGGGTCGTATAATTTATAAGACTATCATTAATTTAGTATATGTTTTATTTAAAAAACGGATGCGCGGATCTTAATGCGGATCTATAAACAAGATCCATATCTAGATCTGTATTTTCCTGAGGATCTGTATCCGATCCGGATCCAAAATATGAAGATCCAGATCCTCAAAAAACGAATCTGGATTCGCAGATCTGGGTCGGATCCAAGATCCATTGCCATCTCTACTCTCCTCTTTTTTTTTTCAAAAAAAAAATTCAATCTCCTCTTAGTTCGATTGGTGGATGGGTCGTTGGTTCAATTGGTGGACGATCCCGAGAGTGAATCACACCTGTATTAGAAACACCCAAACTCAACCCGCACTCAGTCTGAAAAAATCCAAACCCAAAAACACTTTATTAAGTCCACTTTAACCCGACCTAGTTTCACACCCAACCTGAATTACACCCAACCAACCCATACCCAACCTACATTGTACCCAACTTACTTTGCACTCAACCCAACTCACCCGACTCATTTGACCCAAATTAGTGTTGAGAGAGTAAAAAATAATCTTATGTTTTGTGTATTTATAGTTGTTTACTACTTTAATAATATGCATTGTTTCACAGTGCAGAGCTATGAAAATTTCTTTATGTCATATTTTTTTTATTACTATTTTAGTTTGTAAATAAACAAATCTATATCTATCTATATAATATATTAAAAAGTGATCTTGACACCATATTGCGCTATGTAGGCTTATACACGTGACACTTTTCAAAGTATGTGTGCCTCATAGGCACGCTACATCATTTATTAAAAATGGCTTGAGTTAGATTCAAACCCATTACCTTTTACAAATCAATGTTATGCACTTATCATCTCACCTAACTTTGATTGGCACTCTCCAAAGTATGTGCGCCACATAAGAATGCCACATCATTTGTTAAAAAATGCCTAAAGTTAGATTCGAACCCATTATTTCTTACAATTTAAGGTTATACACTTACCATCTCACATAACTTTGATTAGTAGTTTAAATGTCCATATAATTTTACATATTCCTTTTATTTATTAAGTAATTATAGGTTCGTTTTTTTTTTCTCCACAAAAGTAGAAAATAAATACATTTAAAAAATAAATAAAGTAGCACCCTGGGCAACGCCTAACTTGAAATAACCATGAAAACTTTTATCTAAAGCAGCTAACATGTTGTACCATATCACAATTAAATACTCCATATTCCTTTAGTACTTAAAAGCTTATGATGTTCATTTGTGGAGTATTCATTTATTGAATGGTGACTTTCTACAACATTAAAAAGAGAACTTCAAACGATGCATGTTCCTCTTCTCGAGCTCTAAATTTTGGCTAAAAGCCTAAAAGACACTTAATGGAATTCACTCTTTTAAGAAGAAACTCTTCCCATTGAGTTTGTGTTCCGCTTACTGCATCGCTTCGGGTTCACTTAGGTAGGATACTAGCTCTCTTTTTAGGCTTTTAGCGCATATCATCAATATGTGAGTTGCTTCTTTCCTTTCTTTAGACAATGGTAATGATTTTGCATCAAATAATTGACGGTTGGGATAGATTTTGTTTCTACCTAAATCAATTAATTAGATTATTGATTTAAATACCCAATTTAGGCTTGAGCACAACCGAGTACCTGACATATTTGAAAGGATCCAGAACTAGACACGGACACGTGCGCGTCCTGAAATTTTGGATTTGGAACTGGTCTAATAGGGCAACCATATTTTTTGACTCAAAATCGTAACCGTACCCAAATTTCATTAATAGATGTAACTTTTGTTTAAGTTCTAAAATTCAAATAGCAAATCGGCCCAATGGTCAATAACTACTCTATTACAAATTTACAAGTAAACATTAACATCCATATTTTCATGTAATATGTAATATAAAGGATCTTTTAAAATAAAAAATACAAGCTTACATAAACACAATCGGTTTACCCCGGTACTAGAATTGTTACAACCGGGTACCAAGTCCAAAGTTTATGGAACCGGACCCAGTTGTGTCTGAGTAGCAAATATTGGGCTCAGTTGAACCGAGTCCAGATAATTATATGTTAGGTCCTAACTGGGTTCGGGTCCATGGGCGAGTACCCGAAATTGGTTCTCACCCTTAACATAATCGATCATTTACTTAAGACTAAAGTAGTAACCGACATTGTTTAGTTTTTGACACATGTCAGCACATCATTGAAAACTTTACCATCAAGATTTTAGTTACTATTTTTAATTTTTTTTTAATTTCTTTTTCATTTTTAAAAGAAAAAAAAAAGAAATAACTCCTAATATTATGTGGTGTTGAAACATACAAAGTTAATTGATATTTATTACTCCGTATTAATATATTTTTTATATACATCGTACATGGCATGTGATCTGAATTAGTTAGCTAATTATATAACTATTGCATAAAAAAACTTATAATAACTACTCCGTATATATTACTATTAATTTATATTATACGTAGTAATTAATAAATTACCATGATCCAAAAAATTCTAATATCTGAATATTCACACACCTAATAAAATCCACATTTCATTCTCACTGTCCAACCTGCATTGACCCAATATGCAACTGATCCGAACCAAACAAAACAAGCCAAAATAGACCCGATCCGTAAATGACCCAAAAAGGACCCAACCCAAATGCACATGACCCAATAACGACCTAAATAGTTTTCAACCCGTACATGATCCAATCCGTCCCAAAACTCTAAAGTCGACCCCGATTGAACCCGACCCTCAACCACTACTATCTCGGCTCGCTTCCAACCTGACCCAAAGAAAATTAAACAGCGGTGACCCGCAATAACCTAACTCACTTTAACCCGACATGAGCCCCACCTGAACACCGAATTTGACACCTCTCATATCTTTACCCATTTAAGGGAGTATTTAACCTCACCTCATAGATCAATACCCCCTAAACAAAGAGAGAGTCACTATTGACAAGATCCAACAAAGAACGTGGCAAATTCAAGAACGAAACATAGCTAAGCGCCTAAGCCTGGGATTCTCAATTATTTAATGATCCATCGTCTGTCACATACACCACATCTTTTGTCGTTTCATCTTTCTTCCTTCCTCATCTCCTCACTCAATACACGACACTTTCTCTCTATATCTCTCTCCCCCCCCTCACCTCTGTTCCTCAGATATTTGCGTAGCACTCATTAATCTCTCAATCTCATCTCTCATTTTTTTTTTCTCTCTCTCTCTCTCTCTCTTATCATTTCTGCGATCTCAATTCTCCAGCCCTAATTCTTCAGATCTCTTGATTTCAATCTTCTACGATGCCTTCGGTTTACGCAGATCGTATGACCACTTTCGAAGACTCTGAGAAAGAGAGCGAGTATGGTTACATTCGTAAGGTGATCATTTTTCTATGGATTTCTATTTGATATTGCTAGCTTAAATTGTTCTGCGTTGTTTTCAATTGCATAATTTATCTAATTTTGCTGTTTTTGGATCAGTTTTCACTTCCTGTTTGTTATCTAATTTCCTTTTTTTTATATAATAATAATCTGAACTTTGTGTTTGAATCATTGTTTTTGATTTATAGTTACTGATTTGATGATGCTGTCGATCATGATTTACTTTGCGAATTGAATGATTGCTGGAATTATTGATTTTGTTATGTAATGCGATCTTACATTATTCATCTGAGTTTGACCTCAAATGTATGGTTCTCAATCCACGACTAAAAGTTACAGAATATTCATATTCTACCTTTTTTAAGCTAAGGAAAGTAAACTTATGATGGAAATTATCTTTTGTTTGGAATTATTGATTTTCTTATGTAGTGCGATCTTACATTATTCATCTGAGTTTGACCTCAAATGTATCACGTATGCTGCTCAATCCACGACTAAAAGTTATAGAATATTCAGTTTCTTCTTTTTTTAAGCGAAGGCAAGTAAACTTACGATGAAGATTATCTTTTGTTTGTTTAAATTTGAATTTTTTTTTTTTGGGTAAGGAAAGTCTAATCGATTCCACTGAAAGTACTTCAATGATCTATTATTTTAGATGGGTGCATTACTTAGTTTCATTGTTCGTTTGGTAGACTGTTGTATATGATATTGGATTTCCTTATCATAATAATAAGGTAATTGCTAGATTACAATAATGACTTGAAAGATCACGCTAATCTATGATATCTAAGTTGGGACAGTTGGTCCATTCCGTGTGCTTGTAATGCATTGATGAGGTTCTATACATTAATTGGAGAATTTGTACTTTCTTTACTCCAACACTATAAACTTTGTGCATTTGTTGATGTTGAGCTGCTTTGCTTTCCAGGTATCAGGACCTGTCGTGGTTGCAGATGGAATGGCTGGAGCTGCTATGTATGAATTGGTCCGTGTCGGAAATGACAATCTTATTGGAGAAATTATTCGTTTAGAAGGAGATTCTGCCACCATCCAAGGTATAATTAACAAAGCATAACTTAATTTTTGTAGATATTATTCTCATGGTTTGCAATCTTTAACTAGCATCTACACCATGCTATGATCAATTGCTCACCTCCTTTTCAACTAATGAAATGAGTTTTGGTAAAAATAAGTGTTGTAAAAGATAATACTAGTTCAACAAATGCAAGCATGTGAGCTCAATTGAACAAAAAAAAGTTCATTTTAGCAAAAATCAGTTACGAGTAAACAAAGATTTTTTTATAATCAGTGGTTGGTTAAAATTACAGTTTATGAAGAAACTGGCGGTTTGACTGTGAACGACCCCGTTCTTCGTACTCATAAGGTAATTATGTGACTTGATGTATTGGATGCTCTGTTTTGGCTTCCACAGTACACACTGTTTGCCACGTACTGGCTTCTGACTTAATCCTATTATATTCAGCCACTGTCAGTTGAGCTTGGACCTGGAATTCTGGGGAATATATTTGATGGTATTCAGGTATGAAGTTATGCTGACTCAATCCTGTCATGTAATTCTTGACTCATGGTTATGTTGGTTCACATTTTGGTTTATTGCCACTATTGTTATTTATTTATTTATTTATAATTTTTTTTTATGCAGAGACCGCTGAAAACTATTGCTATTAAGTCCGGTGATGTCTACATACCTCGTGGTGTTTCTGTGCCACCCCTGGATAAAGATGCACTTTGGGATTTCCAGCCCAATAAATTAGGTAATTTATTGTTTAATTCAACTTTCTAATTCATTCACATTAATTTGCCTTTGTCTTTAAGTGCCGTCCTTTTGTGGAACTCAGATGAGATTTGGTTTTTGTTGCAGGCGAAGGAGATCTTTTAACTGGTGGAGATTTGTACGCTGTGAGTTGTGTTCTGTTTATTCTACTGTCGTTTTTGACATTTCTAACTTCGAAATTCTCTATGTTGTTTGTATTAAACTGTATAATGGGAACTTGGGATTGCAGATTGTGGACGAAAACACTTTGATGAAACATCATGTAGCTCTGCCACCTGATGCTATGGGGAAAATTACTTACATTGCTCCTCCAGGACAATACTCTATTATGGTTGGTTCACTAATCACATCACCTATCTAATGATTACTTGATTTAACTTTGTTCAATTCTTCAGTTCCAGTCATACCAAATCTGATATTTGTTTATGTATGCAGGATACCGTCCTGGAACTCGAGTTTCAAGGTGTGGTGAAGAAGTTTACTATGCTTCAGGTAATTAAAAGGCATTCTGCTTTTGTTTGGAATTATCATTCATAGTTTTAGTGCCTTCATATTCTAATTCTTCATTTTAAAAATTTTACAGGCTTCTTTATTCCTGGTTATTCATTGAGCTGCTGACTTAATTTATTAATTTTTCATTTGCAGACATGGCCTGTCCGTACTCCAAGACCTGTTTCTTCAAAACTTGCTGCTGACACTCCTTTATTGACTGGGCAGGTTAATACTATGGAATATTGTCATTTTTGTTTTACTTTTGTTGGTTTCTAATAAATTATAGGTGGTGGCTGACATAAATATTTTGGTGTAGCGTGTTCTTGATGCTCTTTTCCCCTCAGTTCTTGGTGGAACTTGTGCTATACCTGGGGCTTTTGGCTGTGGAAAAACTGTCATCAGTCAGGCACTTTCTAAGGTAAAGTGATAAACTGTTGTGTTTCTTTTGACTATTCTCATGACGTAGAAATTGCACATTTTCCATGTAAATCAAAAGTTTATTGAACTGTCTTTTTCTGTCTGCAGTACTCTAACTCTGATGCTGTGGTTTACGTTGGTTGTGGAGAGAGAGGAAACGAGATGGCTGAGGTATTTTTTTAGTTTGTGAGATCTACTATTAGTATTGTTTTCTCTACATTTAAGCTATAAACTATAATTCTTTAATGCAGGTTCTCATGGATTTCCCTCAACTGACAATGACATTGCCTGATGGACGTGAAGAGTCTGTTATGAAACGTACTACACTTGTTGCTAATACATCTAACATGCCAGTGGCCGCCCGTGAAGCATCCATTTACACAGGTACAGCAATAATTTTGATGACTGCTGTCATGCTGTGGCTCAATTTCCTTGACCAGCGTTCTCCTTGCTTGCCACTTTTGTCTTGGCTGGGATTATTCATGCAATCATGCATTATTTTGATGGAGGTTGTGCTGCCTTCTTGATGCTATAGTGCTGAGTAGTAAAGTCCATCTTTCTTTAATGTTCAGGTATCACCATTGCTGAATATTTCAGAGATATGGGAAACAATGTTAGTATGATGGCAGATTCTACTTCTCGATGGGCCGAAGCTTTGCGTGAAATTTCTGGACGACTGGTGATCATCTCACACAGCTTTAAAATACTATATAATTGATATATGTATATTATGCATACCAAAGTATGCTCAATATGTGATTTGTGTTTGAGGAGTTGAGATCTCTTTGCATGTGTACTCCATTGCGCTGTTTTATTTAACGGTCTTGTGTTCAACCTTATATAAATGTATCAGCCAGATGATGGCTGGCTGTATCATGGAGGGCGGGTGCCTGTTTTGCTGCTGCAGCTAATTGATGATATCTGATATTAAGTCATTAGTCATCTCTTATGCTACGGGGCATTGGGGTTTATGATTGGTTTTGTTTTATTTTGTTGGTTTAATTTATGTTTCGGGCTTTGAAGATTTTCAGATCTACAGTCTATTTGTAAATCATATATTCTTTTTTTTTTTGGTTAAAAATCATATATTCTACAGTTCTTGAAAATTTGTAATTAATGTCATATAGAGCCATATTGCCATCCTCCTTATTCTGTAAAACTAATTTATTTGTGTGTTTTATCTGATACTGCTGCAATTCTGAGTTTTTCGTGTCGTCTCATACTACCATATCTGTTTACACTTTACAGCTTGCAGTGGTTTGTAACATTTTTTATCTATCATTGTGTACAGGCTGAGATGCCTGCTGATAGTGGATATCCTGCTTATTTGGCTGCTCGTCTAGCTTCATTTTATGAACGTGCTGGTAAAGTTAAATGTTTGGGTGGTCCTGAGCGTAATGGAAGTGTGACAATTGTTGGTGCTGTTTCTCCTCCTGGAGGAGATTTCTCTGATCCTGTTACTTCTGCAACACTGAGTATTGTCCAGGTAAGATATGTCTGTGCTTATAATCTGCTGTGAAATTTAATTTCTCTCGTTGATGATAGATTGATAAGTAATGGAGAACGAGATCCCTGGGCAAAGGAACAATTTTTTTCTTTTTTTCCCCCTCTTTTTCGGAGCATCCAGTCACTCGCTTATGGTTGTACTCCTTTTTCTGAGTAAACCTATGTTGGGCTCTCTCCAGAAAGAGTTATCACAGACTTGTTACCTTCTTAAATCTAGTGGAAACAATTAGGATAGGAAACATAATCACAAAACAATATCTTTACTATTTGTTTGCTATGGTTGTGGGAAACGGAAACAAATCTGTAAGGGAAACAAATTCCCTTACCTTGTTACCTTCTTAAATCTAGTGGAAACAATTACCGTTTCCAAATGGTAAGTTGGTAACCATATATGCTTTCTTAGTAATATCAAACAACTAGTAAGGGTAACACTGTGTATTACCCTCCCCCCCTTTATTTTTTTTCAATCCATTCCCTTTACTAATCTCATACCAAACACCCCCTAAAGTTGCTTTATTACTAATTGATGGAGAATGATGGAAATTGAGAGAGAGGGATCGAGATCTATGCTTGGAAGAATAATTAGTCACTCAGGCCCTGTTCTTTTGGACTAAATTAAGTTGAAATGGAGAACTGAATTGAACTGAACCAAATTAAACTAAATCCAAGACTTTACTAAATTGAAATTTCAAAAATTAAGTCCAAAAGAACAGGGCTTTATTGTGACATGTGGTGTTTCCTTGATTAAATCTGTGGACTTCCCATTAGTGAATGAGAGATGAAGGTTGGGAAATCTTTGGAGGTTTAATGTTATATACTTCGTATTTGCTTAATCAAGCAACATCACTATGTCAGAGACACTTTTTTGAATTATCTTCACTCAATCTTTTATGATACGAAGTGATTATCTCTGTGCATAAGCATTTTGTACTTGTGGTTTTGTTTACAAGCTCATCTAAATGCAGCAGCACTTATTTTTGTGCTTGTGGATTTTTTGTCCTCTGATGCATTAGACATTTCATAATCACCTTTCTGAAATAATTTAATTGCTTTTCAGGTTTTCTGGGGTTTGGATAAGAAACTAGCTCAGAGGAAACATTTCCCATCTGTCAACTGGCTTATTTCTTACTCAAAGTATTCAACGGTGTGTAGTTAGACTCCTTTTCCATTGACCAGCCTTCACCTGGATTATTGTCTCTTCATTTGCTTACCAGTAAATTGTCTTTGCAGGCTTTGGAATCATTTTATGAGAAATTCGACCCTGAGTTTATTGATATCAGGACCAAGGCTCGTGAAGTGTTGCAGAGAGAAGATGATCTCAATGAAATTGTCCAGGTATGCGTTTTTTCAGCTCTCCCAGAAGTTTTTAACAGTTTCTGAAATTGACCACTAAAATATGTTAAATTTATGCCAAGTTTTTGTTGTATGCTGGCTCGTAAAGCGCTGCCATTAGCCTCTTTTTGCTCCTTTAGAATCCCATGGATATCCATATGCTGCTGTAATACTGGCTTATGATACAGCAACAACTATATCAAAGCCTTGAAACAAATTTTTTTGGGCTGGCTAGACATGAAAGTCATCTACATATATCCTCCTCGTATCTTCCCTATTTTCTGCTAAATTTTCGTCGAGTCTGAACAACTTTATGTCATTCTCAATCACCCTTTATGTTTGCTTTGGTTTTATTCTACTCCTCACCTTGTCTCCTCTTTGCCACTCTTCAAGCCTCCTTACTGGTGCATTATACTATCCCCATTTTAAATGGTGAAGCCATCTTAGCCGATTCTCGCTCATTTTATCCTCTATGGAAGTAATACTGTATTATGATACATGTTAAAAATAAACCACTAATTCTTGAATGGTGGTTGCAGCTTGTTGGAAAAGATGCTTTGGCTGAGACAGATAAGATTACTTTGGATACTGCAAAGCTGTTGAGAGAGGACTACCTAGCACAAAATGCATTTACAGCGTAAGCTTCTCTAGATGTGTGTGAAACGTCTATTTAACTGTGATGATTCAATATTTATAAATTCTGCTACATAATTGTGGTAACAGATATGATAAATTCTGCCCATTCTACAAGTCTGTCTGGATGATGCGCAACATTATCCATTTCTACAATTTGGCCAATCAGGTAACCCATTAATTCTTTGCATTGATTGAATGAGCTAACATTCATACTATACAATACCTCTTGAAGCAATACTATATGTTGTGCATTAATGCTTAAAAGTGTTGTGAATTTGTGTTGTTTTCCAATTCTTGGCCAAATCTAAAACGAGGCTGTTGTAACTTGTAATGGAATAGATGCATCTTTATTCACCAAAAGATAGTGACTGAAAGTATTTGCTGATGGTTTTGTTCTTTGATGGTCTGATTTCAGGCAGTGGAGCGTGGGGCTGGTTCAGATGGTCAAAAGATTACTTATAGTTTGATCAAGCATAAGCTGGGAGATCTCTTTTACCGCTTAGTGTGAGTGCAATTAATGTCTTAGTTCAAGTAATTAACCTTCTACTGACTGAGCATCTCCAATGTAAAAATATATATCTGACATAACAGGTCACAAAAATTCGAGGACCCAGCTGAAGGAGAGGATACTCTTGTTGCCAAATTCAAGAAGTTGAACGATGATTTGAGTGCTTCTTTCCGCAATCTCGAGGATGAAACTCGATAAACAATTTGCACGTCAAGTTCAAATTCCCATTGAGTAACAC
Organism: Salicornia ramosissima; assembly: GCA_951394345.1. Lineage (NCBI taxonomy): Eukaryota > Viridiplantae > Streptophyta > Magnoliopsida > Caryophyllales > Amaranthaceae > Salicornia > Salicornia ramosissima. The sequence goes on from OX596239.1 coordinate 14,687,844, forward strand.
GTTGCTTCCAGCTGGTTGGAGTTGTTGCTCGATCTCTTGTACAAGAAAATCAAGAGCACTAGCAGACAGCCTTTGCTTGCTTTGCGCCATTTTTGGGCCTTCGTGTTTTTTTCCCCCTTTTCCGAGGCTTGTCTGAATTTAGTGTTACATTGTTGATGAAGTTTATTTATTATTTCCAGTATAGAATAAAATATCCCTTTTTATAGTCGAGGGTGCAAATAAGCTCATACATGAGTTGAATGTGAATGATGAGGCTAAAAGACTTTTGTGGTTCGGAGTACCCTGTGATTGTACTCGTATATTAGTAGTAGGAATTGCATTTGTATTCTTAATTTATTTGCTTCAGACTGCTAAAGCTGAAGTGGTCACATTTGTATTATTGGTTGTAGCTTTTTTTTTCAGAAGCAGAGTACCACTCGAGTCTTTTACCCTTGGGGGTTTGGAACAGTGCAAATGTTCATTGCAATGCAATTTCCGAGCAAAGTAGCAAGCCTGAGGTATCAAAATTGTGTTTCTTTGTTTTTCTCCCTTTAACTCTGTAGTGATGGTGCGAATTGGTGATTTTCTTCGACGAATGTCCTAATTAAGTTACCAAAAGTATGAATAGTTTAACATGAGCGAATAGTATAATGACGAGTCAACAAAATGAAGAAAAACAGTGTTCAGTGTTCTGGGGAAGTGTTGAAGAGGATAGAAATGATGTATTCGAGTTCAGTTAAGAGGTTAATTCTGTTTAATTGAGGAACTATCATTCTTGTTTGATTTATACTGAATAAATATTTTATAATATATAAGTATAAATTATTTTAACGATAATAATAATAATTATTATTATTGAATTAAATTGAATTTATCTTTACAAAATTATATTATACTTCCTCCGTTCCAAAAAAAATGCAACAATTTCTAAATTTGGATGTTTCAAAATAAATGCAACATTTTTTTTTCTTTCTTTTTATGGTAAGATTTTTTGTAGTACTTTACTATTTTACCTTTAAAACCCTTAACAATTGACTTTTACTTTTTGGGTCCCTACTTTCTCTCTCTATTTATCTTAATCAACAACCTCAAACTTTTTCTACTTTACTTTTACTTTTTGGGTCCCATTTTCTCTCTCCATTTATCTTAATCAACTACTCCTAACTTTTCCTAATTACCCAACACCAAATTTTGACTAGAAGTCCGTGCCATCTAAATTATTGCGTTTTTTTTGGAACGGAAGAAGTATAATAATTTTCACTGAATAAAATTTATGCAGTTCCCTAGACTTTAACCAATGAAAATAATGAGCGTTTCTATTCTTTTGTTTTTAGCTCCCTAGGTATTACTTTGTACCAAAAATTGCTTGAGGAGAACTTTTGTCTAAATAGATTGAATTGGTATGATATTATAAGCTTCAACAATTTTTTATTTTTGTGAAAAATAGATAAAAATGGTGTTTTGAGTAACATTAAATACTTCACATTCAAATTCGATATTTCAAGTGAACATAGAATATTAATATATTTTTGCCAAATAATGTAAGGAATATTCAGGACATTAACATTATTAATGGAACAACTTATTTTCCACGCACTTTTTCACTTTTAGAAAACGATTTAAAAGTGCAAACGAACAATTTGATAAAAAAATTACTTAAGATTAGTAATTTATGATTCCAAACTTACTTGTACTAAAATCATTTTAATTAATTAGTTCATTGACATCCTTAAATTATTGCCTTGAAGTGCGCGCAAAATGAATTGTTGTTATTAATATGTTACGAAAGGAATATATGCTTTATAAATTGTAACATGAGTTTAAAATCTTGGTTATTACATTTTTCTCATTCTAAAATTCAGTTTTATTTAAATAAATGGCCCACATAAAAATTTAGACCCTTTGTGTTATAATTTATTTATTGATGGGAAGCCCCGTGATATTAACAATATAATTCAATATTAAGCAACTATATACTCCATCCGTCCCTAAAAGATTGCCCCATTAACTTTTTCTCATCTCCCGAGATACATCTTTAAATGAAAATATCTTGAGATACGTATAATAAAAAATTATAATCATTACATATTAAAAAAGTAAACATTGAGCCGAATCAAACAAAATCCCATTTGACTATATTTTTCCTTACATGTATAAAATTATAAAGAGTCAAAGTTACCAAATGAACAGTAACAAAAGTCAAAATGGGGCAATCTTTAAGGGACGGAGAAAGTATCAGATTAAATCAAACTTCAAAGTACCCCAAAACCACTTGGAGGAAAGGAGGAATAACGAAAATCTTAGTAGACGCTAGAGGTGTTGGTTGGGTGTAGCAAAAAGATATGAGCTCTTCAGATGTGGTCCCAACAAAGAGAGACAGTATTCCCAGTGAGGGTGGTGATTTTGGCACCTTTTTCCCTCTCACATGAATAGTAACCACAGAGGAGGGGTGCCAAAATCAATTTTGGAGATATCAAAATCAATTTTGGTGTGTCAAAATCATTTTTCGTCTTAAAGACGTCCACAATAGAACAAACTCTTAAGGGGCTTGTCCTTATGCCACATCATTAATAGTCTAATATACAAACCTTGTCTTGAACAAATCTTTTTATCAAAATAGACAAACACAAACCTATTCTAAGGTTTGTGAATGAGACCCACTATAAATTTATTATCAAAATGTTGGTAGAAAAAAACTGAATTTTTAAGCTACAAATCGGTTACTAATATCACATACCTATTCTCATTTACACTGTTTGATTGGATTGAAAATTGCAATAAAAAAAGTTAGAGTGTAAAATGGTTTTCCACCATAGTTGAAAACGTTTTCCTCCCAAAATCAAATGAAAACTGTTTTCCATTATCTATTCTCATTAACTCACTATACTCTCTCTTTTCATCTACATATTTTTTCTCTCCCCACCAACCACATAACCATTACCTTATTTTGTAGTGATATTCTACCTCCTCTGCTAGAATTTATAGCTACTCCTTGGTGTAACAATATACATTCATATTTATATTTTGTTAATTTGAAATTTATTTTACTCAATTAATATGCAGTTTTGGAAATTGAGAGTAATATAAAAAATTAAATGAATCTGAAATAATTTCATTAACAAAAATAATTAGTAAATGAGAAAAATAAATATTAAATGGGCAAAATATAAACTTTAAGTACAGTAACTCAATGCACACCCAAACTTCATTTTCTAGGGCGTAAAGTATTTTTCTCTATTTTCAATTTTACATTATTTACTTTTACAAATTAGTGTAAAATCATTTTCTATAGAAGTAAAAGACAATGATGAAAAACCTTTTTTCCATTATTAAAAAGTTAGGAAAGCTATTTTCCTTTCTTTTTGTTACATTACGTCATTACTTTCCTTTCATTTTCTTTATTTTTCATTATTTTTCTTACATAATAAGTAGTAAACAATGGAAACTCATTTTTCAATTGTGTATTCCATTAAAAATCATTTCCATAAAAAATTATTTTACATTAAAGAATTTTTTGTCAGATGAATCATTTTAATAACTTTTTTTTTCCCGGGAAAATGAAACCTTAAAAAAAACTTTGGCAATTTAAAACCTTAAGATTAATTTTTTTTTGTCAGATGATACCTTAGCCTTATTTTCCGGCATTGACTACTCCTTTCCGGTGTTGACTCGTTTTTTGTAATGTCCAAGGACTGCACACCTACTACACTTGGTTTGTTTCTTGCTCCTGTTCACATGTTTTTTTTTTCTCTTGATCTTCACCATGGTCCTTCCTCATTTTCTTCTTTTAAGACCTCTCAAGCATTCCTTTATGGGTATTATCTCACAAAAAAGCGAGTCAACGCCGAAAAAGAATAGTCAACGTCGAAAATACGATCAAGGTTTCATCTCGCAAAAATTATTTTTTAAAAGGTTTCATCTGGAAAAAAAAAATCTATACCTAGTCTATTAAAACTCACTATCCTTTTTAAATCACTCCCACCTCCTCACATTGACACATCATTATTCTTCCTCTCCATGACATATCATCCTATTTATTCCTCCTAAATTTATTTTGTAATTAACTTTATAAGAATTTTGTTTGTTTGTTTGTTTTTTTTTTTTTTTTGGTGACAGCAAGACCAAACAAACAAAGAAACTAACTAACAAGACCTTGAACCACCCCTAGCCCGTCGGGCTTCGATAGCCAGGTTATGTGCCGGGGTAGTGAGATTCCTAGAAATAAACATTATTTTGTAGAAAATATACTCCAACATCAAAGATCTAATGGAATGTAGGATGGCTACTAGCTCCGAAGGGCATGGTCCTTGGTTTAGGAGGCATTGAATGAGTTTGCGACAATCCGCAAATAGAATTATACTGTACAGATTGAGCCTTCTTCCTTTTCGCAGACCCGTTAGAACGGCCAGAGCTCTTGATTGGGTTGGTGAGATGGCGTTGACCTCTGATATAAATATGTACTTAGTATTTTAAAACGAAGATCAAAATCAAAACAACATTGTTTACCTCTGATCATAAAATTTACCTAAGATATGACACAAATGCTAAAGTTTAATTAAATTATCGTCCGTGCCTTCCACGTATCAAAAAACTAGTTCTACATTAAAAATTATCTCTATTATATAAGGGAAGAGGTGAGGTCGCGGCGATGTGTAATTGAATTACCGCACTACCCTTACACATCCTTTATAATTGTTAATCAGCTGAGAAACAATTTTGTCATATTTGTAATGGATTGCCACAGTGACCTCACTCATCTTTCATAATTGTTAATCAAGTGAGAGACTTTTTTTTATCATTTATGTAATAGATTACCACATTATCCTTACTCCGGATCATCGTTCATAATTGTTAATCAAGTAAGAGATAATTTTGTAATTTATGTATTAAAATTTTCCATAATAATTTGTGGGAAAACTTATTAATTTTATTGGCAATTTAATATTATTAACTACTCCAATATTGCACGCATTGCGTGCAAAAAAAACTAGTTTCGGTAAAAAGAACCCGAGCCCCAATGTAATATCTCTCATCCTTTCATACAAAGTACTCCGTACAAACATTCAAGCAAGGCACCTAACTGCTTTTTTTTCTTTTTAAGGTGTGGGAACTTTCTCATTCATTAACAGCAACGCGCACAACTGCACAAGCAAATATCGAAGTCAGCACAGGCGCACAGCAATATCATCTTCTCTCTTTAAACCCAACAAATCAAATCATCTTCATCCCAAAAACATCAAAATCAAAATCAATGGCGTTACAATGGGTGATACTTACTTACATTGTTGCAGCAGAATTCGCCATTTTTCTATTGTTATCTCTTCCATCACCAAAACTCATCAAAACTCGTTTCGTTTCCCTTATCTCTCTTCTTCTTCAGCCTTTAATGTTCGTTGTTCCTTTCGCCGGTTTCCAGCTTCTCGGTACTTCATTTCTTCCCCTACTTCTTCTTCTTGAATTTTGTTGTATTGATTTTAAGGTTGATGATTGTGTTTTTATTTTTCAACTTTTGTTAGATATTTACTGGAAGAATGAGCACCGATTGACGTGTACTTCTGAGATCTGTACTGCTACTGAGAGGGATCGCTATGAGAAATCGGTATTTTTTTTTTCCGATTTGTTGTTTTAATTATTATGTTGTTAGGTTTACATGGCTTAATTTGAGCAATTTGATTTCTAAGTTCTCGTGAAGTCAATCTGTGCGATTTGTTCTGGTGATTATAAATTTATAATATTTGGCGTTTTGATTTCTACCACTTTTAGATTTTAACGAGTTTGCTTGTTTAGCATTGTTTTCTCTGTATTGTTATTGCTGCGCAGACTTTGGTGTCAATTAGCTGAGGGTTGTCATAGTGATTGCTAGGTTGCACTTGCACGGACACTTCTAACAAGTGACGTGTCCCGTGTCCGACACGTATCGGACATCGACACTCGTTGGACACGCCTAAATATGTGTCGGACACACCAACTCACGTGTCCAATATTTTTAGTTATATGGACACTTATGAGACACATATTGGACACTTATAGGGCACATTCTAAACTTCTTTTAAAGCTTGTATATTTAGTTTGAATGAGAATTTATATTATAATGTGCGAAGTGAGTTCATAAAAGTGAAATGTAAATCAAGAAAATCATCGAATATTTATTAAAATTAACATTATAATGACAATCACTGTGATTGTCCTTAGTGGTGGGTATGAGATTTTAACTGTAAATTTGTAATAGAGTGGAGTGGTTGAGCCAAGGGGTAGATATATATAGAAACTCCTGCTGCTAGTCATGTTTTACAATTAAGATTATCTGGAATGGACTTATTTTGCATTTTTGGTATTAAGATTAGAAATGAAATGGAAATGACAAAGAGAGTGAGTGTGTGTGTGTTGGGGGGACGCAGGGGGGTGGTTGGGAGAGGAATGGACTTAACTGTTACAGTTATTAGTTTTTTGGCTAAACTATGGAAAGGAAACAAACATATAAGAGGAAAAATGGGTACATAGTGTTTTGGGGTTAACAAATTGGCTGTATTGGATACCCTCAAATCCTCAATTAAGGATAATGGTTATTACATATTTTTGAAAAAACAAGGGGTAACGGAGCTACTTATATGACACCAATTTTTGCAAAAGAAAAAGTTTAACCAAACATTACCCTTACATTGCCAATATTGCTGTGGTGTTTTGATTGTTTAATTATTTGTTTGTCATGGATAGGTGATTATCCAGTGATATGTAGTGATTATTAGATACTCCGTATATTAGAAGCAGATCATATTTGATACAATAGAAGTCTAGCTAAGCTCCTCTTGCCATTTTCTTGCTAACTGCTTTTAGTGATCTTGGCTCATTAAGTTCCTTACTTCCTCCGGCACAAAATTGGCTATTAAGGCAATGCAGTTTGTGCATATCTGCCTTTGTGTTTAGCAAGAGCGTAACGTCGGGTGGAAATAACTTCAGACAAAAATGCCACTCTAAAACCAATGTGAAATCTGCTAGGGTTTGGGGAATTTGATTGCGAGACCTTAAGAAATATTTTAAACATAATTAAGGATATTTAACTCATGACTAGGTTTAAATCAATGCTATGCTGCTCGGACTCAGGTACGGGTGTCGAACATGGGTACGAGTCTAAGTGTCAGACATTCAATTTTTAAAATTGAAAGATTTAGGGATATGTTTTTAAAGGATCCACAAATAGGACATGGACTCGAAGACACGGGTTATTTTTCCTTTTTTTCATCATTAAACTATGAATTAAAAGTAAAATCTACTAGTTATTAGAAGGAAAAAAATATTAAAAGAAAGGATAATAACAACAAAATGAAAACTGAATATCAATTAATATGGTTAAAATTACGAGCTTCATGCTTGCAACTATGGAACTAGAAACCAAACCATTATGATGTGGAGGGTTTGAATTTCATCTCCCATATCCGACCCATATCCTATGTCGTGTCTTGTCGACACGGGTACGAAGGGGGGAGGGGAAGAGTCCGAGCAGCGCAAAATCAATGTATAAAAAGGCTTAAGGTGCACCAAGGCGATTGAAATATTGAATATCTTGGAGCCTTCATTGGAAAAATCTAAAATCTAAATCTAGGAAAAAGAAAAAGTGCGCCTTAGTGTGCCTAAGGATGCACCTTAGTGCATCTCACCTGCGCCTAGCCACAAACGCCTTGTCTTGGCTAAATCAAGCGCTTACCCCCTAGTGCCTAGGCACCTAGGCGCGCTTTTCAAATACTGATTTAAGGTGCGTTCTCTTCACCTTAAAAAAATAAGTTTTAGGTTTAATAAGTTCAGATAAGTTCAGATAAGTTTCAATAAGTTATATCAGGTCTAATAAGTTCAATAAGGTCTAATAAGTTGCAATAATAAGTTCCAATCAGGTCTAATAAGTTCTAATAAGTTCCAATCAGGTCTAGATTATTATTTTTAATTATTGATCAAATAAAATTAATTAAATTAATAATTAACTTAAAGCACTCTTACACAACATAAACCAATTTTATTTTATCATTCTTGTTTTATAATTTTTTTAGAGAAACCAATCAGAGTTAGATTGAATTAAACTATTTTTTTTATATTATAAAATAAAACTTATTTTTTATTTTGGGTTTGATTTAATTTTGGTCCAAATTAAACTTTACCCAACCTCCATATTATTATTACTAATTTTGGTCCAAATTAAACTTTACCCATCTTCCATATTATTATTATTCAATCCGTTCTAGTTTGTTAATTTTACTACAAGTGAATTAAGAAAAATTAAATATGTAGATAAGTTGTTATTGGAATTGATAATATTAATTAATAATGGGTTTGAAAAAAGATATACTAATTATTATTACCTTCTTGAATGTAATTCAACAATAAAAAAAACATAGGTTCAAATGTATAGAATATTATCATCATCATTATTATTATTATTATTAATTTATTTTATTCAATCATATAAAATACGTTTCAATAAGTTTCAATCAGGTTTAATAAGTTCTAATAAGGCCTAATAAGTTCCAATAAGGTCTAATAAGTTCTAATAAGGCCTAATAAGTTCCAATAAGGTCTAATAAGTTCCAATAAGGTCTAATCAGTTAAATCAGGTCAGATAAGTTCAGATAAGTTCAGTTCAGATAAGTTCAGGTCTAATAAGTTGAAGAGAACGCACCCTTAAATTAGGAATAACGGTAAGACATGTCTAAAACAAAACTTTCTCTACAAACATAGGAAAATATTCGACCAATACTTCTAAAATTTTACAACCAAAGTAGTTCAACACCCATAATAAATTCATGTACCACCATAAATAGAGTTAGGCATGGGCCGGCCCAGCACGAGTGCCTACTTGGCACGACACAATTTGGGTCGGGCACGACACGAAGGCACGATTGGTGGGCCGTGGGCCACGTATAGACAACATTTAAAAGTTTGGCACGAACCCAACACAAGCACAACGTGCCGTCCCGGCCCGCAAATTGGCATGCTTATTTTGGTTAAAATTTCATAATATATAAAAATTTGTATTAGGCACGATGGCACGGCAAGATATGTGGGCAGTGCATGGCCTTATATTTTATAACTTGGCACGAGCCCAACACGGCACGAACTTTTCTTGGCCCGTTATAGGCATGACACGAGACAGACGGGCTTGGCACGTGGGCCGTCCTGATACGGCCCCTGTCCACCTCTAACCATAACCTGTACAGGTCTTATTACATTGTTTTTTTTAAAGGAAACTACTTAACAGAAGATTACTACATGGTCATGAGTCATAGTCCTACCAAGTCGTAATAGTCTATGGCGACCACTGGGTATAACCTAGCACCGTAGCTCACTGACCTGTCCACTGACCAAGCACTGTAGCTCACTGGCCTGTCCTCTTCCCGAGTCATGCAATAAATCCGATACAGCGCCAAAACAAGATGCATTTTCCTTTTTATGTACAATTGAAGGATATATGCCCGTCATCCTTACAATAGTAGAAGATGATCTTGGAACCGTCACAAATTTTCTTCGGGTAAAATTCCTTGCCCCACCTACAACATTTCTTGACAATTTTTCACCTACAAGATTTCTTAGACACATTGTTTAGATGGAACCCAGATGCCTGTTAACCACCACCCTTCCCAGCATTATCAAATTCTAGCTTATTGGTCGGACCTGTGAGTACAGTACAAATGCCTTCTTAGCAGTTGCTTCATGTGTAGCTTCTTAGCAGATGCAACCTGTGTAGCTTCTTCCTCGATAGAGGCATGGATGCTAAGGGGTGATTTCATAGGCCCCTGGAAAGTGGTAGCTCCCGAACTCAGAACATGGGTGCTCTCACCTTGAGATCCATCTTATTGATGTCCTGTTTCACCCGCTCTGCCTTGGTACCATAGAGGTTAAAATCTGGGATAACTCAGTGAACTGGTCAGTGTAGGTCTAAATTGATTGTAAGATATTGCCAAGAACCCCTCCTATTTTTGCCAACGAAGCTCATCTAGGTAGAATCTCTCCTTTAGCTTCTGAACAAAAAAAGGACCAACCCTTTAACAGTAATCCACTAGTTATCGATCTCTTGTTTAAGTTAGCAAGTGCCAATAGTTACTCTTTGCTTTGCTGGGCACTTAGTAGCATCAAGTAGTTTCTCCATCTCTTTGAGACACCCTTCTAGCATCACTGGATGGCAATACTGTCATAAATGGACGGTCGATGAAGGGCGAAACAGTTAAAAGTGGATTGACCCTCAACAGGTGCAGAGTTTTTGTTTGCTAGTGAGATAATGGTGTAGGGCATGACGTTTACGACGCCTGACCTGTTTACGGGCGGTTACGTTGCATGATGGCACACTACAAAAGCATATATGAAGGTTAGTGGAACGAGAAAACATGAATTTAACATAATAAGAAAAATTAACAATAGCCCGAGATTTCTTCCTACCCAAGTCATCTCTCACTATGGTTTCAGTTCATTCCAATCTAAATTCTTACTTTTTAGTTAAGAAACATCACCCTGTAACTAAGTAAGCGTTTAGGAATATTTGCTCGGATACCAACTGTAAGCTCATAGGCTCATGTTTCTTAGCTAAGAAGTAAGGATCTTGATTGGAATGCCCTAAAAGGCTGAAACCTACTGAGAGATGATTAGTGTAGGAGCAGGACCAAGCACTTGTCTAGTGTTCCTGCTGCTGCTGCCCGCCAAGCAGGTGGAGCGCTCGTTATCCTTACCGCCTCATGCAGGGACCTCCTCCCATTGCTCTAGCAATAAGCAATGGTAGCTCCAGCCAGTGGCGGACCCAAGATTTCGAAATTGGGGGGATAGAATGTAAATGTCCAAGTATTCGGATAATAATCAAGCACTTGAATACAAAAAAAAAAATATATTAAAACACATAAATTTTTTAATACTTCAATTTTTTATTCTAAAATCCAAAATGCAAATTTTTTTTATAATCCACATGATATTTTTAAAATAGAAAAAGTTGATTTTTTTATACTGCCACCTTTGATAGTTTACCAAAAATATTGTATTCAATTGTATTATTTTTTTCCCAACATACTCCCGCATTTGTATTCTATATGCATAAAAATGATAAAATAGGTCATTTTACTAGCAACATATTGATCAGATAAAACATATGTGTAATGTGTTTTCCTCATAAACCATATCTAATTAGTTCAACTATCAGGCTATTAACACATGTATCTTCATTTACTAAGGAAAAAAAAAACTGCTAAATTTATCCCCGTTTTACTTAGTATTTAAAATGTCCTTATTCTTATATCATCCTAACACTACAAAAAGTTGTCCCCAAACAAAATAATAACGGGCCTAAATCTTATCGTAAATGTAGATGTTTTATGATAGGTTTTGGGTATGTCGTTAAAATTTATCTAATACCTAACCCAAACTCTATTAAAACTGACCCATTTACGACGGGATTGCGACGAAAAAATCATTTACGACCCACCTTTTCTACTACGGGGTCACATTTTTGCGACAAGAAAAATCATTTACAATCTCCTATTTCTACGACGGGTTCACATTTTCATGGCGAAAATTCCCTTCATAAATAACATATTTTCTACTTTTCTAGCAGTGTAATCAATCAAGAGAAGTAAACTATTCAATTTAAATACATTACAAAAGTTGAAAATTATTTAAATAAATAAATAAATAGCAATTTGAATGCAAAAGCAATTGCTAATTACTTTACCGTGTACAGCCATAGGCCACAATTAGATGACCTCATAAGTGTAAATTTAAAAAGGGAAAAAGAATGAAATGAGGAAACTGGGATTCGAACCCGTACTCATGCAAAGTTGCTATACAATTCTACCGCCAGTCCAATTGTTCACACTTCGATTTATTAACATGTAAAATTTACTTATACCTTTTCTTTTATATTCGGTTTTTAATTATAGAAATTGGGGGGACAACTGTCCCCCCCATGTTCCAATGTGGGTCCGCCACTGGCTCCAGCTTGTAAACACAGGGGCTTGCCCTCCGAGTTCAAAGTGGGCTCAATAAACTTTCCTTAAATTACTAATATACTCCCTTTTTTTACCTTTAAATTTTAAAAGTGCCGCTCATTCTCCTTTACCAAAAGAGTGTTCCACATTTCAAATTTTTGTGCCCTCTTTGCTTTTGCCAATGGTGGAGCCAGGAATTACAACTTAAGGGGGACGAATTGGGAAATAATTCACCCTCAGATCGATGAAGAGGTTTAAAGATTGTACATGTTAGTTTGTGCCTTGAATCTGATTTATGCTTCCTTTCAAAATCCTATGACGGGTCTTTTACAGCTGTTGTTATGTATGGTTAGGGTTTTCTGTTTTGGACTTATTTTTCGGGCCTTTTTTTGTTTCTTTATTAGGTAGTCTATATATACTTCTAATCTCTGTGACCCTAGACTATCAGTGTATTCAGAAATTCTTTAAGATCAACAAAACTTCTCCTCTCCTCTGCCTGTGGACATAGTCGACACATTGTCGGCGAACCACGTAAATTTGTGTTTGTTCTTGTTAATTTTCACTACTTCATTCCAAATTAAATGTAACAAAAAATTTTGCACGCATTGTAAGGAAGAAATTTAAAGGTGTAAATGAACAAATTAATAAAATAATTTAAATACAAGCAAGAATGAGTTTATATGTTGTCTTAAAATTATTTTGATTAATTTTCTCATTTACACCCTTAAATCTATTCCTTAAAGTTTGTGTAAAATGATTTGTTGCGTTTAATTTGGAACGGAGGAAGTATATTTTTCTTGTATATGTTATAACAGGTTCATATTATAAAGCTTCTAAACCTCATGCACAAGTATATGTTATAACAAGTACATACACAAGCTTCTAAACCTTTAATCTCTTTCTCAAGTTTCTTAGCTTATCCATACTTCAGATTATAACTACAAACCTTCTTACATGATATATATGTAATCAGTCTCAATATAACCCTCCTAAACAATAAATTACGCTAAATTAAGAGCGTAACAAGTCTGGTAAACACAAGGTCAAACTTACAGTACTCAATAAACACTACTGAGTACTGACTATCCAAAAAAAAAAGGTAAATTAAAAAATCAACAGTACTGAACGAACTAGCTCAAAGTAAGCTCAAAGTAACAATCAATCAATCAACTAATTAAAGTCTCTAATCCCAAAAGGTCTAGTCAACTACATAAACCAAAAGCGATTATTCCGTATTAATTCAAATTAGAGTACTTGAACTAAATCACTTAAAACAAATAATAGCTAAAACATTTGCTTAAACTAATAATATTAGACAATTAAACTAGCCAAGAAAATAAGTAGCAAACTCAAAAAAAAAAAAAAAAAAAAGTTGGGGGACAATTGCCCCCCTTCTTGGCTCCGCCACTGGCTTTTTGCCTTTTTTAATCTAGTTGAATAAATTTAGGATTTAATTAACTTAGTTACCAATTATCCTCACAAAGCCGTTACAGAGTGTACCTATAATCAATCTATCATACATGCATTTCCAGAGGACCTTTCACTTTTTAATTTATCTCCAACATTAACATACTAAGTAAAACATGAGTTACTATGAATTGAAAATGCTCCATGGCACAGATGGAAAAGGGGAAATTTTTTGTTTTCCCTAGGGTACATGACTTGCTATGAATGGGCAATTAAATTTAATCGATTCAAACTTAGCAACTTAAATTTATTTTTTATTTTCTATTTTCTATCTCTATTGACATATTGCATTATCATTTGGTTTTGGATTCATTCATGCACGCCAACTCTAGTTTGGCTTCTATTCTTCTCTATGGATTTTAACTATGGCATTTTCGTGACAGATCTACAAAGCTCAAAGGAATGTTATTCTTTGTGCCACTGCCTGTCTTCTGTACTGGTATGTGTGCAACTGTTGAGTTCTTAAGCATCTGTTGCCAGATAAGTTATTTGTGGCTATAAATGTGATTGTTGGATGTATTTATTTTAGGTGCATCTATCGTGTGTGCAAATATTACAAAGATATTGAAAAGCTGGAGGAAGTTGAAAAGAGGTACAAAAAGCTGTAAATTCCTCGGCATTCACCTGTATGGTAGCCTGGAGATTATAAGCTAGTAAGACGGTTTTGGTTGTCAGACACACACTTCTGCTGCAGGAGGCCCTTATCATTTCTTGTCCTTTTTCTTTTTCGCTTTTTTTTTGTTGTTGAACCAATGAATGGTGCTGTTGTTTATAGGTTCACTTATGGTATGAAAATAACTTAATTATGTAAACTTTGATATGTGTTACAGTTGAATTAGTGCTGACTGACTGCTGAGTATTTATACCTATTCCTGCTGGCTTAATCGCCACTGTGAAGTTCGAACTATTTCTATTCACTGTTTGGTAGCATTGAGCTTGATGCACTATTATTTAAAAAGAGCTTATAAGTTTTGCAAACCACTCTTTGCTACCAGGTAATTCTTGAAGAATTATAGATCGAGGTGTGATAGATGATATGAGCACACATGACTGACTGATAGTCAGTTTGAACCCACATGAAATCTGAAAATTTCTTCCCACACTTGGATAGTTGGATGTGATGTATGTGTAATGAACTCATATTTAGTGCAAGGGTATTTTATAATAATTTAGATAATAAGAGCTAGTAGAAAAATCTAGAGTTTCTTAGGTAAAGTTATCTATAAATATAGCTAAGTTGTAAGGGGCTAGTTTTTATGTTTTGCCTTGTTTTTTGTAAAAGTCACTTTAGGAGTTTGGAGCTACTCAGAAAGCTACCCTCATCAATTGAATATCAATTTGCCTTTTGCCTATTGTTTCATTGGTTGTTTATCATTCTTGTTTTGCTTAAATTCTCCTTTATCAGTTAACGTTTATGTGAGAGATTTGTGGGTTATTTGCCGCTTCTGTGGTTAGTTTGAGTGTGAACAGGTGCAGGTAAGGTGTTCCATAACAACTTGGTATCAGAGCGGTATGGTCCGTGATGGTTGGAGCACGTTAAGCTGTTGCTGATTTTAACAAGGTTTGCTATAAGTTTTGGTCTTTATCCAAAAAAAGGGGGCATAAAGAAGGAAGAAGAGACTATGGAGGTGGTGAGAAGCTTGATCAGAGAAGGGTTTTTTTGAGATTATTTAGTGATTTCCAGAATGGGGGAAGTTGCAAAATATTCGCTATCAACTTCAATTCCCTTTATTTGATGGAACAAATCTCAAGGAATGGATTCTGGAGATTGAAGATTATTTCTAGTGTTTTTGGTTGAGCAAAGAGGAGTTCGGGGTTGCTTGTGTTGCCTTGGACGACGAAGTGTTTTGGTGGTTTGAACTAGAACACCAACGGCGGCCATTCTATGAGTGGCAAGATCTGAAGAACCACTTGGTGAGACACTTTGGTTTGTCACCACAAACCTCCTTGTTGGTTCAACTTACTCCAGAAAAAGCTTTCCCTAAGGAACTGAAGTTGGAAGATATCATTGAGCAATATTCCAGGAGGATGAAGAAAATAGTTAATGAGGCATGCTCTAGGCTCACACAAAAGTTAGATCACACTCTTTCAAATTTTAAATTTAGTTTCGAAGTTTTTGAAAAATGCCACATCACAACCACCAAGGCTCACAACACTGTTGAAATTCAGCCCACTTCCATGGGTGAGAGGGAGAAAAAGAAGGTCGTGGAGTTTCGAAATATAAAATCTAGAAATAGTGGAAGTCGCGATACTGGTGGCGAATCTGAGGGCAAGTTAGTGGGTGGGAGGAACAAAGCTACCGTAGCAAGGACAGAGGCGTGTGCAAATGAGCAAACTTGAGAAATCTTTGCAAAAGCCAGTGCCGGAGGTAATGACCCAAGCGATGGTCCACATCGTATGGCTGAAAATTTAATGATGGATGGTGGAACTGCCACTGGCGGCCTGAACAGAGAAGAAAAGCGATTCGTAAAGGGGGGATCTGACGCAAGGGGGCCGGTGGAGGACTTGAATCTTTTAGTTCTACGAATCCTGGCGGTGGTCCATTCTGGTTGACGAGCGGTGAATTTGGTGGGGAACTAAGGTGGTGTTGGTGGTGGGTCTGGCTACCGAACTTTTCAGAATGTATGTATCTAAGTGAAAGCATGTTTGAGTTTCTTGGTAGCTTGAAGAAGAAGCTAACTTTAGAAGATCCTAGAAAGGGGCAAATAGCAAATAGTTAAATACCAAGGTGGGAACATGAATGTCAGAATTGTTGGGTTACATGATTTTAAATATATGCAAAAAAAAAATCCTCCTTGCAATTTTTTTTTTTTGAAATACATAAAGAATTTAGGCCTGCCAGATTACAACCCAACAACTCCAAGACCCAACCCAATTGTCCACCTAAACCTTGTAAAAAAAACAACCTCATCCCTCCATTAAAACACAACTTTATTTACTCGCTCACTAATTCTTCTTTTGTTGGAATGACAAGTGGTTTTGGGCCAAACCCTTCCAAGCCCAATTTTCCCTATCATCCCACCAATATAATCAAACACCCCCACCCACTATCTTTTACCAAATTCTCTCCATTTTCAACACTCAATATTCTTACCCAATTTGATAACCCACAAAATTTTCAGCCCAATACAATGGACCATCCTACCAAATCTACGTCTACTATTCCCTATTCAATACCAATTCCCAAACCCAATTCCTAAAGCCCAAGCTCTCTATTCCTCAGCCCACAATGCACACCACCTTATTGTACTTCACCCAACTCCCTAATTATGAAAATGATCATCATTGCAGAGGTTGGAAATTCAGCGCCAATTATGATCCCACCTTGAGGACAAGGTGGAAGTTTAGGGGGTCGGTATTGTAATGAACTCATATTTAATGCAAGAGTATTTCAGGTATTTTATAATAATTTAGATAATAGGATCTAGTAGAAGTATCTAGAGTCTCTTAGGTGAAGTTATCTATAAATATAGCTAAGTGGTAAGGGGTTAGGGGGATTATTGAGAAATAATTGTTTTTATGTTTGCCTTGTATTTTTTAAAGTCACTTTAGGAGTTTGGAGTTACTTGAACGCTACCCTCATCAATTGAATATCAATCTGTCTTTTTACTATTGTTTCATTGGTTGTTTATCATTCTTGTTTTGCTCAAATTCCCTTCATCAGTTAACGTTAATATGAGAGTTTTATGGGTTATTTGTCGCTTTCGTGGTTAGTTTGAGTGTGTGGGTAGGTGCATAACATTATGTTGATCACCGTACATATGCTCTTAAAATAGACCAATATTACCATATGTTCAGTACATTAATGTCGTGCATTATTATTGTTTTTTAACTTTCAAAACACTTATTTTATAATATCAAGTGGTCTATGTATAAGTATGACAATATTCCATGTAAATATTTTAAATGCATAAAATGGGCTTAGTAGACCTGTCAAACAGGTCGGGTCGGGTTGGTGTAAAATAGTTGCGGGTTCAGGTTGTACCGAGTTGGGTGTTAGCGGGTTTGGGTAAGTATTAGCTTTTTTATAACCCATATTCTTCGGGTTCGGGTTGACCCAACGGGTTGGAAAATTTTACAACGCCCTTTAATTTTTCATATTTTAATGCAATATATGTACTAAAATGTACCTTAAGCGTTCTAAAAAGTACAAATTATAAGAAATATCATCATTAATAACTAATTCATGGCAAAAAATTGATGTTGTGGTCCAATAAAAAAAATCTTAAATTCAAAGTTTTAATGGTAAGAACTGTTTTTGCTTACATTTTCCTATAATATTATAAGTTTAATACATTTTTAATGATATTCGGGTCGGGTCGGATTAACAGCGGGTTGTGTTTAACGGGTTCAAAACGGGTTTAAATTTTTATTTTTTTGTCAAAACTCACTATTTACGGGTCAGATTTACTGGGTTTATCGGATCGGGTCGAAAATTGATAGCTATAATGCTTAGTTTTGAATGTAAGTGTATGATATAGATTATATTCACATATTACATGAAATCAATGGGTTGCTTGTCATGACACGGCCAATATATTAATTGACAGGGTTAAAATGAACTTTTGAATATCAAATTAAGCTTTATTTTTTATTTTTTGGAAAAACTGAGAATTTTAAAGGAGCACTGTCCCAATAACTTTGGAAAAGGTTAATAATTGTTCAAATTGCATAATTAAATTTCTCTTTCCCTTTTTTTTTTAATTTGTTATGTAGTACTAGGTTTTGTGTTGGTTTTACTGTAGTTAACCCGACTCAATTTAGCCAATTTATGAAACTGGGAAGGGGGTGATGAAGAACTCTCCTAGATGCGTTGGATGAAGTTCAAACATAAGATCTCACTTGTATCACAAATTCACAATGCCACAAGCCTCAAATAGCTTCTCAAATGGCTTATATATGCTAACAGCAAATGAGAATTCAATGTCAAATTGTGAATAAATAAACTGGACCGTATATCAATGCTAAAAATTCGAGAATACATACAGAAATGCATTATTAAGAGAAAAGGTTTACAGGAACTTGTAATTTACATTTTTTTCATGACAGCAGAATCAAGAAGGCAATGTTTATTTGGTTCACCAAAGTGTCCAGAAAACAGTTCATATTTACTGTCCATGAAAACATAAGATTGGCTGTGTTTCCCTTTCTAAGTCTTTGGTTGGTGATTTCCTTTCTTTCTGTACAATATTTTAGAATCTTGCACCTATTACAGGGTCATTTGAGAAGCAGCAGAGCATAGTTTTTGCAAATGCACTTTTGCATGCTCAAGCCAAAGCACTTCCGAACTGCACGAAATAAACGAAAACAATCAAACCCAGTAAACTTAAGTGGCCAGAACAGAATAGATTGTAAAAATTGCAATGAAAATGAGAAGTCATAGCATGATTAGGATGCGTTTCGTAGATAGGGAGGAAATTTTTAAAAGAAGAGGAAATATTATTCTTCCCATTTTCCTTTCTTATTCCTCGAAAAAAACGAAGAAGAATGATACATTTTCCTCCTTATCCCTCACTTTCTTGTTCCCCTGTCCTCCCACAACCTCGACCCCTCCCCTACATTTATATTTTACTTTTCGCTAACTTTTTCTCAAAGAGACGAACAAAGGAATGCATCTTGAAACCTCATTTCTAGTGATGCAGTTTCTATAGGTAACAAAAATAAGAGCTCCTATATTACGCACCCAGTGCACCCAAGTTTATATTTTGCTCATTTAATTATGTAGTTTTTCCTGTAAAATTATTTCAGATTGCTCATTTAATTTTCTATATTGCTCATTTATTAAAACTGCATATTAAATGGAAAAAATGCATATTTAATGAGCAAAATATAAATGTGGGTGTACATACACACGGTGTAAGATAAAAATTCTACAAAAATATGTAATAATTTGTTTGTTCGATCAAAACACAGTGGCATAGCCTCGGTGCCTGCAAAAATGCATTACTGTGATAGTTGGAAGATCACAAATTTCTCAGGTCCATACAAAAGGATCCAAATCGTAGGGACTAGGGGTTCAAAAGCAGCTCTACCAATTTTTTCAACCCTTGATCCGAGTCTTAAGTGAAAATGAGTCAGAGACCCTTCTACATATCTCAGAGATGAAAATATAATTTCTCGAGAAATTTAATTATGCAAATGTCAGCAAAATGTAAAGGTATGCTTTCTTCTCCATAGCACAATATAAACACATCCTCATGCCTGGGCCCCTTTTTAAATCTATCCAGACACAAGTATAATGAAAATTGTCCTAATTCAAATGATTTTTCCTTATAAACAGAACTTGTTTAAATTCAAAAAACCATCATAGTGAAAGGGGGCTTACTTCAGTTAGTTGGAAACCATGCTTTCAGTTTCCTGCACAAAGCCGTCTCCTGTCCAGTCTTTATCAGATGCCAAACCTTTTCGGGCAGCTTTTCTTTGCTGTATAGCTTCCTTCTGCATACGTACCAATTCTGTGTGTGTTGTGAAGTATGGCAGAGAAGCCCTGTAGAAAAATCGATGATAAAATTAGAGATAAATCAAGTCACTAGAGAGAGACGAGAAATAAGCTGTTGACTATACCCTCGAAAATCTTCAATCGATGAGAAATTATGCATTCTCATAAAATCCTTTAGCTCAGAGCATAGCTGCTTTACAAGACCATACCCATGCATCATCACTCCTGTGCAGACCTGAAAGATCATATCACAGATGTTTTTTTAAAATAAAAGAGTTTTGGTCATTCATGTAAGAAGTGAATTCTTTTGCTGATATGCTATATTCTCATTACACTTGATACTTCCTGCGTTCTTTTTTGTTGTTCCCATTTTGGCTGTGCACGTTTACCAATGCACGTCTTTTTTTATGCATTAGCTGAAACTATATAAAATGAACAAGACAAATTAAACAAGACCCCGCATGAGTATATTTATTCCTCATACATTGATAAATTGAAAATAAATTCCTCTCTAATAGGGATTAGGGAATTATGTCAAGATTTCAAATAGGAACATTAAGGGTGCGTTCACTTCGACTTATTAGATCTGAACTTATTAAACCTGATTGAAACATATTGAACTTATTGGTCCTGATTAGCCCTGATAAGTGATAATAGAAACAATTGGACCTTAAAAAATCTCATTGAACCTTATCAAACTTTATTAAACGTATACATCTGATTAGACCTTATCAAAACTTATCTGAACTAAAACTTTTTTTTTAAAGTGAAGAGAACGCACCAGTATATGTTAGGACTAACAATTTTTAACCAAATACTATTTTATGTATATAGTTTGTTACCAGCATACGCATATACTGTCAAGCATTATATAGTTACCTTTTCAACCTTTTCCCTCATTTTTCTTTGGGGGAGTGGAGGGGAGTTGTAGCTTTAAATTGTTAGAACTGCTAATTGTGATACAACCAATCAGGTGGGATATTACATGGGGGTTGGACAAACAACAATGAGTATTGTGACTTTGTGAGTAAATTGCAGAGTCTCAATGTAGACACTCAACTAATCTACTCATAGTTTGCTAGTAATCTATTGATAGCATAAACAGGAAGAGTATAATAAGAATTGAAGAAACTAATACATACCAACCAAAAGTAGTGGACATGTCATGCAAAAAAAAAAATAATAATAATCACAGGGCATTAAAACACTAAATTCACCACATTAGGATTTTTAGGCATTGCCCACTAAAATAGATAATCCCACATAGAGCTGGAGGTTTTTGCCAAATAAGAAATACGGTCTTCTAATCAGGAGCTGCCTAAAAGGAATTGTTCCCCGCTTCTTTCTCTCTTTTTTTTATAATATAAAAAAATAGAGTTTTTAATGATATCACATTGATAATGCAATAATAAGACATCTCATTCACCAGAGGGTCATCAATTAAACGTAGGTTGTACACTTATACCTGAACAGTGTTTGCTCCAAGAAGAATAAATTCAGCAGCATCGGCACCAGTCTCCACACCTCCAATGCCAGACAAGGAATGTTCATTACTAAATTCTTCCTTCATCATTGTTGCAATACTCATCACCCTTGCAAGTGCAATAGGATGAACTGCTTTTGAAGAATATCCACCAGGGGTTGAGTATCTGATGGTGAAGGTTGACAGTAAGTTTTCAAGTCAACTTAAAAGTTGCTATAAAATTGAAACTTTCTGTTGCAAATCATGAAATACTCACCCCTCAACACAAGGCTCAGGGCGTAAGGTATTGAGATTGATCCCCATAACACTTGTAATCGTGTTGATAGCAGCAACCCCTTCACACCCCGATTTTAGTGCTACCCTTGCTGGCTGTAGATCCATGAAAAAAATGGTTCAACATAAACAGAATAAACTAACTCCATGAAATCACACTTGAAAGGTGCAGAGCAATATTAATGGAACTTAACCTCGGTGATATCAGTAACGTTTGGTGTCATCTTAGCCCACACAGGAACAGTAGCTTTAGCATTTATCCAATCACTTATTTCCTCTAACAATGCACAGTCCTTTCCTACAGCAGAACCCATCTTACGCTCAGGCATACCATGAGGACATGAGAAGTTGATTTCAATAGCATCCTGAACAGAGGAACAAAATTGTAGAAATTAGCTCCTGTAGTGCAAGGTCAAGATTACACATGCCAAATCCGTATTAACAAATGATTGGAAATATATATATATATATATATATTACAATCCCAGTCTGCTCGACTCGGTCAATAAGCTCCTCCCATGCAGCTTTGCTATATTCTTCCATGATTGAAGCAATCAAAATTCTATCAGGATATTCTTCCTTCAACTGCTTCATTTCTTTCAACATAGTTTCAAGAGGCCGATCACTAATAAGCTCGATGTTTTCCCATCCAATTATTTGTCCTTTAGGGGAGCCATTAACTACTTTCAAACGAGCATAACGAGGAGTCACGTTTATAACTTTTGCAGCATCCAAAGAAACCTGTAAAAGACAGTTTACAGGTAAAGATTGCATTCAATCAAGTAACATAACAGCCTAATATAAATAAGTCAAGGCAGGTTCTTGCATGTAGATGGTAAAACAAAAGTTCTCTTCCAAACAAGTATTAGAGCTCCTATTAGTTAGAGAGGGATCGCTTAAAACACTGTTTATAGAGGTAATTGATGTGCTTAAGGCTACCAATCTATCTTTTACTGCTTGTCTATAATTGAATGAAGATTCTCAAAAAGGTGTATAATCAGAAGCACTCGTACACACAGGTAACTTACCCCGGCTATAATACAAATCTGCCATAGGACTCTTAGCACTAAATTAAATATTCTGTTTAAGTTTCAGTAAACCCCCCAAAAAAGTATACAGACCATTAACACAAAAGAAATTAGATTCGTGAAATTTCCCAGGTCACATCTCTTTAGACAATTTCTAATGGACACAGCTTTTAACTAGAAACAAAAAAATCTTGAACTTCTAAACTCCAAAGTGAAACTTGTAAGTATAAGCTAATACAGGAAAGCAATTCAAGTATCTGTTAAATAAATTCTGAGCAGCTCAATATTTGAAATTAAAAAAAAAAAAAATTAGGAGAACTATTGTTTTCTACTTATGATCAAATCTCTCAATAAGATTCTCACAGCCAAGTCGCGAACTAAAACTACATCTAACTTTCCATTTGTAGATGTTCATACAGTTTAGGTCAAGCATTATACTGCAAAACAATGTAACAAACACCTATGCCCATACAGATTTAGATGGTGCATTAGCTCATAAATGGTACAAATTGTGATCATAAAGGACATTCAAGTGTAATGTAACGAACTAACGGCTATAACTATCTTAATAAATATATACCTATCTCATACGATAGAGCTCCTATGCTATGCACCCATGTGCAAATAGAGCTATGTGCACCCAGGTTTATATTTTGCTCATTTAATATGTAGTTTTGCTTATGAAATATTTCAGATTGTTCATTTAGTTTTCTATATTGTTCATTTTCTAAAACCGCACATTAAATGAGCAAAATATAAACTTGGTTGTAGTGTTGTACATACATCATGGTGCAGGATATAAATCCTACAAAATATAAACCTGGTTGTACATACACCTAGTGCAGGATATAAATTCTACAAAATATAAGGGTATGTTTGGTTGCCATGGGAATTAATTTCCATGAAAATTTTCATTTCATGGGAAATTACTTCCCTTGGTGAAATTCCTAGGAATTGTTCAAGGTTGTTGGTTGGCATATAGGAATTTTCAATTCATGTGAATTTGAATTGACCAAGGGGAGGGTAGGTAATTAAATTCCTACATTTTGTGAAAAATTCAAATTATAATGAATTTCAACTTCCCCATTTTCACTTTTTTTAATCCAACCAAACAATCAATCAATTTTCAAATTCACATGAATTCTAACTTTATTTATTTTAAGCAAACAAACAATCCTAAGTCAATGTCCATTAGGGCCATTGACCAAGGTGTGCAAAGAGACTTGTACTCTCAGAGTCTTAGCATAGGGCCTCCGAAATAAAAGGATCAATATCAGCACATGATTTACCAAAGATTTTGAGATTGCCATGTGATCTTTATATCTATATGAATATGAGTATGAGTTACTTCACTTTATTTTCCATTATTAAGGTTCATTACAATGAATGCTTGTATTTGACTAATTTGAAGTAACACATTTGGGGAGCACCATCACTAACTCGTCCCCGAGTCGACATAGGCATGGAGAAATGGATCCAAGCCTACACCATAAATTAAAAAAAAAAAATACTACCGTCCGTTAACTTTTATGTACAAAAATTAGACATTTTTTTCCATACTTCATGTCACATTGCACATAAAAATTCAGTACTAACAAAAACAAAAAAAAAAAAAACTAACTCGGTTTCACTAACACTACTACTTCTGGATAGTAATTTTGGCACTCAAACATTCATTTCCGCACTCTATTCTCTTCAATTTTTTTGTTTATAAGATGTACATAAAGTGGGTGTGTAAATGAATTTGTGAGTACCAAAATCATCATTTCCCACCAATCCTGTGCATCTTGTTTGTTGGTAAGTATTGTAACTTGCTTTTCTAACAATCATGCATTACATTTCTTTTTTCTTTTCTTTTTTTTTTTTGGCAATGCAAGCATTATTATTAACGTCAATCCAAACACAGTAAGATCACGAATGTGCGAAACTGAAAACTTTATCAATCACATCAAAAAGGATGAATAAAAAGTAACCGCAAAAAACCAAAAAAAAAAAAAAAATTGACGAAGAAAAGAGAATTAATAGGCTCACAGTTTTAGCAATAACAGCACCCCAGCCTTCATCAAAGGCCTTCTTCATGACTGTATAGTTTGTCCCAGGTGGGCCCGACCCGATCACAAACGGGTTTGGCATCGTCAACCCATTAACCTTCACACTAAGATCCGGTTCCACCTGCTGTGACCCGGATCCGAATACCCTGAACCCAACTCGATTGTGCCGCGATGACCCAACCGAGTTGGGCCAACGAATCGGCATAATTGGGCTTGTTTTCAGCTGTGTATTAAGCTTCATTGTTGCCATTGGTCGAAGAAATGAGAAGCAACAAAAGGATTTTCGTTTTTTCCTACTTTTATATTTTTCTGGGAATTTTGCAGATATAAAAAGGATTGAAGAAAGGCTCAGTTGCACCAAATACAAAGAATCTTTTTACGGATTATGTTATTTTTTTAAGGGAGTTGGGATAGAATGATTGAAATTTGTGGTTTGATTATTGGATTCCAAGTAGGTGTTTATATTCTTCTGGTATGATTAATGATTATGAGAGAGAATAGTTTGGAGGGTAAATGAACAGTAAATCCAAGCCAAAAGAAGTTTCTTATAATACCATTGTTAAACACTCTTAAACTATGCGCACAACCAGACGTAAATCGATAAAACACGTTAATCAATTTATATTTTTTTCGGGGATGACTTAAAATAAACTAATTTTTGAGCCCGTGTAATACAAGGGTTAATTTCCTACCATATATATTGTCATAGATTGAACAATGAACAACATGCAAATTAAGGAAGGAAGATAAGGGGTTCTGGCACGACTCATGTCTACATCTAGTTGTATCATTTCGTTTGAGAAGTTCCACATGATGTCATTGAGTGTAAAAAGAACTTAACATGATATCTCTCAAGTCTCAAGTGCAATTGTTAGTTATATAATGCCCTTTTCTAGATTTTAAACCCTGTTAATTTTGTTATCAAACCACAAAAACAACACCCACTATTGTAAAACACAAAATTGCCGCAACAGCCACCTTTGAAACTTAAAATCAATCTCTAAACCACAAAACTATCAAAATAAAATCCTTTTTTGAAAAACTTCAATGGGCCTAGTCGTGGGCCTAGTCTGGTGGGGTTTCATGATAAAACCAATTAGCAATATAAGGAGTAACCAACCAAATGTATATATTAGTCACCATCTCTTTAATTTTTAATCTGGGACACATGTGTATGCTCTAAACATTTTCTTTATCACAAGCGTTTTTTAAAGGATTGTGGTTGTTGCGATTTTGGAGTGTGGAGGTAGTTGTCGACTTGTCGTGTTTGTTTCACACTTTCATGATATATGATTGATATTTATGACAATTTTGTGATTAAACAATAGTTGAAATTAATATGGTTTTTAAGGCGCATTATCAAATTATTAATTGTAATTTAAGAGTATTATGTGGAACCGTTATTGCACTTGGGGGCACTATGCAAAACTTCTCAAATAGAAAGATATAAAATTGAAATATAACTTAAATAAAAACAACTCAAAACTTCAATGATACTTGTAGAAAACTCACTACATACCCTTTTCCCTTTCACTCTTTTAGGGCTAAGCAAAGGGCATCCCAAACCTCTTTCCTCCCAAAATCCTAACTCAAAAAAAAAAAAAAAACCTAAAACAAATTAGGGGCCGTCATGGATGAAAATTTCCATGGTAAGCCCCAAATCTCCATTTTATTTTGTTGTTTATGCAATTTTTAGCTGTTTTTTTGTCAATAAGTGAGTCTCTCTTTATGAGAGTTTTTAGTCCTCTTTTTGGGGTTTTGTGTGTTCTGTCTTTATGACGGTTTTTTGTTATTGTTTTCATGTTTAAGTTTGAATCTGCTGGGAAGATGATGACGGTCCAAGAAGATATAATATATGGTACAATTTCTCTATTCAAGACAATTATAACATAGGTTGTGAAGATCTCCGTCCGTAAAGATGCACAGAACGAGGTGTTTCATTATTGAATCCATCCTCCAGGAGTTGTGCTCGAGTATGCTTTTATTTAGTTGTATTGGATGTGAAATTTGTTTTCGTATTTTAGATTTTCCTGAATTATGTATTCATATTCGATGTAGATGTCGTATGGCTATTTATGAATGAATTTTATCTTCTTGTCAAAAAAAAAAAAAAAACTCACTACATCACTAAATTATTATTATGGGGTATAAAATTTAATATTTTGAAGTTTCTATTGTTGTTGATACCATAGTTTGAATCAATGACCTATGTGGTAGAGAATTCAACTCTTACCCACTAGTTCATTAGGTTAGTTGGTGAATATTTTGAGGTTTACATGCACTACATCACCCTTTTTTTTCTTTTTTTTAATTTTTTTTATGGCTACATCACCCATTTTTCAACAAAAATAAAAATAAAAATAAAAAATTGCACTAGATCACCTAGTGATAATGAGCTCGGCCTCGTGAACAATTATGGCTCAGCTCGATCAAAGCTCAGTCAAGGCTCGATTTGTTTTAGCTCGGTTCGAGTTCGGCTCGAGACGTTAACGAGCCAAGCTTGAGTTGTGCCAAGTTTGGCTCGAAAAGCTCGTGAACATGCTCGATTAACTTTTTATATATGTAAATTATATATTATGTTATATAAATAAATTTATTTATTCTAGTTATTATATATATGAATAAACTAATAGTCTTATTGTTAAAAATTTAAAAAAAAAACAAAAATCTTCAAAAATTTTATAATCGAGAACACATATAAACTAAGAATAATATTAGGTGAAACTGTTCGTGAACAATTCGATAAGCGCTCGGTCAACGATTGGTCAAAGCTCGGCTCGATTATATCTCGTCTCGATAAAGTTTGAGCTCGGCTCGAGTTCGACTAAATTTAAACTAAAACACGAGCCGAGCTAAGCAGAGTTTGGGCTTGGCTCATCACCCAATTGCTAGAATGCTAGTAATGATCACCTTAAACGGCTAAACCCAAAACCTTTAAAACCCAGGGTATCTTCTGCAGACTTCAGCCCATCACTTGGATGTTGGATGCAAGTTGCAACTTCCCTCCCTCTCTCCCTCCATTTCTTCAAATTAAGGCTAAAATCTCAATCTTAAATTCTTAACAATGGAAAGAAGTTCAAATTTGCTTGACGAAGCTCTTGGAATCATCTACGACAGCTCTTCATTATCATCTTCATCTTCATCTTTACCTAATGGAACCTGTGTTTTGATTGAAGATTGCGTTGAAACAAGTGGTGCTTTCGTTATTCACCATATCCTCAAACGCTCTCTTTCTCCTCACTCTTCTTCTTCCGTCATTTTTGTCTCGCTTTCTCATCCTTTCTCTCACTACGATCGCATTCTCCGCAAACTTGTATGTCTCCTTTCATTTCTTTTTAGGCTTAATTTGCTCGTCACGTATTTTCTTTTAAATTCATCGACTTCAGGACTTTGATTTTTCTTTCTTTGGTTGTTTTTTACCATTTTGATCTCGATTCTTAGAATTTTTTTGATTAATTATTCCTGTTCAATGATTATAGATATTTTTTTTTGTGTGTGTGTGGAAATTATGGTATTGTTTGGTTTTGAGCTGTTATGCTATGTGTTTTTTTAGGGTTAAGCTGATTAATCGCTGATTTTTTTTTCTGGAACAAGTTTTAACTTGTTCACTGGAAGTTATCTAGGTTCTGTATGATCTAATGTAGTTATGAGGAACAAAAATTGAGAATATGGTCACCATTCATCATTTATATCTTAATACTGTGTATTTGACTTCTAATCTATACGGAGTAAATATTTAAAAGAGGCCCAGATAACTACGGTGCTCGTACGGAGTAAATATTCAGTTAGAGTATCCTGGGGTAGGGAGTAATAGTAGAGTAAATATTTAAAACAGGATTTGTGAAAATAAGAAATTTAATGATAAATTACCTAATTATCTTTCTAATTTCTTTAACTTCCTTACATTGCCTGCTTTTTTAATTCATAACTTTTTTCATATCTTAATTTCATATTAAATGCATACTTTAAAACCCTTATTTACGGAGTACTTATTTACATGCAAGTTCAATTTTTTTATTTGTTTTTATATACATTTTGGTGTATATAAGTAGATGTTTATTATATATTTATGGTAAAACATTGTAATTTTTTATCTTAGATAGTCAATATATAAGTCAAACAAAATAGCACGGGTTAAAACTAGTATGCTTTAAAACTGGGAGTTCAAGTTACATTAGTTGATTAGTAGAGTTTTATTTTCCATGGCACCTTTGTCTCTGTATCAGAGAAAATTATAGCTGTTAACTGATGATGATTTTGAGTTCTTCAATGCTGAACAAATTTTTGGCTTTCTTGTACTAGTATGGCAAATTTATGGAAACATCAAACATGTATAGGATTGGATTTATGTACTTATATTAGATTGTGCCATTGTGGTGATAGATGCCTAGATGGTGCCTATTGAGTATTGATTATCAATATTTTCCACAGGGTAGTCATTGCATCCTCCTGCTTTATAGTCAGTTTTCCACGTACCAGAATGTATCCCTCGTCGTTGTATATAGAGTCTGATACCTTTTGCAAGAGTGGATTTTGATGTTTGGTGCTGTAACAGGGTTGTAATTTGGCTGCTCAGCGGGATAATGGGAGGTTCTTCTTCTTTGACATGCTTATGCTAGGAGGCACAGGTGAGAATATCACGTTTGGTTAGTTTCATCCATTATTGTTAAGTGTTAACTATGTTTGCAAGGAGTTCCTTAATCTACTTGGAGGGTCGTAGATTCTTTATGCCATCGTATCGGAGATATCTCTTCTTTTTTCATAATCAACAGTGTTTGTAGTTATAATGCATGTAGTCTCTAGAAAAATCTGGTGATGGTGGACCTAAGGAAGGTTGAAAAATGACAAAATAGTAAAGTAAGGGTTAGCATGATGATTTTATGGAAATAAGAAAACAACTATTGTTGGAAATAAATGAATAGCATCCTAATTGCAGTCCTTTGGTAGTTTTACACTTTTACTTCTACAGTTTTAGGAGCATATATCTATAGAGGAAAGTGCAGGGGCGTAAACAGCTGATTGAGTAAAGTAGCTCCGTTGAACATGGTCACATTATCAGATAGGAAAATGTCCTCTTTATACGCTTTCAGTGGCTTTTCGCACCAAATGATTACACTGCTTGTCAGAGTTTTATCTTAGATGATTTTTGGCTCGATTTTCACAGCAAACTTATAGCCCTCTTCTGAGAGTCTGAGAAACAAAAAGTATTGTTTGCAAAAGTACAAATTTTAGCTTGTTTGTGGAATTTTTGGGTATTGAGGTTTGACAGGCAGATAACTTTAGAGAGCAAGAGGAAGCAGTAGGACTTAACTAATGTCTTGTTGTTAAGAAGCGTTGCATTCTGATGTAAGTAGTTAGATTTTTGCTTGAACTTAGAGGTGGATATTGGCCGGGTTGGCACGAGGGCCAGATGGGCATAACATGGTTTGAGCCCAGCCAAGCACGAGAGGCATGCTCATGGGCCATGGGCTGTGCATGGACAACATTTTCAAAACTTGGCACGAGCCCGACTGGCCGGCCCACCAGGTGACACACATTATGAGCAAAAATCCTAAAATATGACAAAATTGTTATAACTAAGGCACGAGGCACGGAACGAGTCGGCCCGGCACGAACCTTTTTGAAACTTAACACGAGGCCAGCATGGCACGACTTTGTCTTGGCCCGGTCTAGGCATGGTCTGCCGAGGCATGCGGGCTTGGCACATGGGCCATCCTGGCACAACCCGTGCCCACCTTTATGGCTTTATTGAGCTCTACATGTAAATTGTTTATTTTATTTTTTGTTTTTATTTTTTAGATTTCCTTGACTTTACCAGTTTGGGACATTGCAGTATCATATATGATTTGTTACTCTTTTATGAAGTTCATGAAAATGCTGTTTTATAATTCTTTTTTCCCTCTATCTTAATTTTGTCAAAATCAGACCAAAGCACGGGAAAAAAATATACTGACGGACTGATTGAGCTGTACGGGAAAATCCAAAAAGCCATAGAAGATATTAAACCCAGTAGTGGAAACAGTAAATGTATTACCATTGTACTGGATGATTTCTCTCTGATTGAGGTAGCTGCCAAGGGCTCTTTCAATCACAGCTTGGACTTTCTGCGATATTGTTACACTTTGACTTCAGAACTTGTAAGTTGACAATTCTTCTTTTTTCCCCATCTCATACAGATAAAGTGGAATGCTTGTGTTTATTGCCTGCTCTAATCAAGTTCAAAACATATTGGCTTTGTGAAATGGTTCTCACTTGATCCAACCATAATGCTGGTATGTTAACCTATGTAGCTCTTTGTCATACTTAATAAAATCGCTGCATGCCCCTGCTTCATGGAGTGGAAGGGCCAAACTAAACATTAGAGGTTTTTATAAATTAGATTAGGGAGATCCCAACCTAGAGCAGAGAGCCAATTAACTATGCCGCTTCCATTATAGGTGTTCGTGTCTTTTGCAATTCAAATCAATCTCTGTAGTGTTTTACTTGTATTGACTTTTTTCATTTTGTCTCCCAATAGGGTTGTTCCCTCGTGATCCTTAACCATGAAGATGTCTATTCTGGAGAGGAAATTTCAACACCAATATTTCAGATGGAGTACCTAGCTAACATATTGATTAAAGCTGAACCTTTGGCAACTGGACTGGCAGCTGATGTCCATGGACAGGTATTATTAGAATTATTATGTGAAATTCAGATTTTATTGCTATTCGCTGAAAAGTCAGCGGTATGCATTTCTTTTACTTGTTTTTGCTGCCGGAATATAGAAAATAAAAGCTATTTGTTCTAGTCTCATTCATAGGAGATTTTCGGGGGTAAGGACCCATAGCTCGATTTGATATTGTTAGATAATTGGAATATTTGGCATAATAGCCATCCCAGGAATTTGAAAAGTATGTCTAATCATGGCTCCACAATTTGCAGTTGACTGTATTGAACAAGGGCATGAATGACAAAACTAGAAATTCGACGAACAAGGTACACAATTTCCACTATAAACTCAAGGAGAACGGTGTCGAGTGCTTTTTTCCGGGTACACGGACTTGAAGAGAGAGCATGGGCAACTAAACCAAATTGTTTTACCCTCTAGGCTCATAATACCATCATACAAGTAGATACAAATCTCATTATCTCACTCCGGTCGAACTATCAGAATGCTGTGGATTCAGAACCTGAAGGCCTCAAGTTGAACTTAGGGTTGGATGTTTTGGGAAGTATTTTGGGTTTTGAGCTATGTAACTTTATGATTAATCCTTGTAACTTAGAGCCCCCTGTCCAGTTCCCACAACTAGATGTTGACCAATTTAATGGTCATTCAATTTGATAATTATCTAATCGAAGACCATGTTTGGACTAAAAACATAATCGATTAAGGAGAAATTAACAAAAGAGTTTAAAAGCTAATATGTATTTTCTTACCTTCATATATATTGCCTTAATTCAATTATGCCCTAATAATGGTTACACTTGAATATGTTGCTAATTATTTTTTCACAACTTCACAGTTTAACAATAAAAAGTTGATAGAATGGAGAGAAGAAAATGTAAAACAACTAACCTTCAACT
The DNA here is from genome assembly GCA_951394345.1 of Salicornia ramosissima. Classification (NCBI taxonomy): domain Eukaryota; kingdom Viridiplantae; phylum Streptophyta; class Magnoliopsida; order Caryophyllales; family Amaranthaceae; genus Salicornia; species Salicornia ramosissima. The sequence continues at coordinate 14,720,078 of OX596239.1, forward strand.
TTTGGAATAGTAAAAAATAAATAGAAAGTATGTGGACTTGAATTTGGATACATTCGTGTCAAACAATGTCACCTCAGAAATGATTTACATGTAGTGTTCTTATAATTCTAGATCCGTAGAAGAGAAGAGGAGATTGAAGGCACTTATAAAGTTAATATATATACGTTTTGAAAAAATAATAATCTTCCTTTTATGGAAAACATATAGTCATATTTACATAATTACATGTTGAAACCAGGACAGTTTAATTTACAATTACGGGTTATTATCTACCTTAAAACTCTTCCAAATCAAATGGTAAAATATGCCTTGTAAGTAGAATTTTTTTGCCTGTCTTCCACTAGGCATGTCATTTCATCCCCATCCTCCTCCAAGAATTCATTCACACCATAAACTTTGTTCACAACCAAATAACTACCCACTCCAAAAGCCACCAAACCAATTAAGAACCAACTAAACAAAATATTAACCAATGCGTTACCGCGGTCTAATGTTTCATGTTCATCACATTTAATCACATACCTTCCATAATGACCCTTCTTCATTAAGCAACCTTTGGGAGCGAAATGCGGAGTCCATAGCATGAATCCCATGACAATAAGCCAAAGGCCTTGGAAAATCACACCAAGTGACCTAATGAAGCTCACCATGAAACTCTTAGGCAACCATATGCTCAACAGAGTGGAAAATAAGCACACCAAAACTACTTGTTGTAGGAGCAAATGGTAGTGGCCCTCTAGGCCTACATGGTCGGTCGAGTGGAAGTGGAACAGGAGAAGCTCTTGGGCAAAGGCCATGGCCGCGAAGAAGTGGCCAAATTCAATGTGGGCCTTGGTGTTGGGCCGGGTTTTGTCAAGGAGGATAGCAAAGAGAGCATGTAAGAGGAATGTCATTGCAATGGAAGCATGCTCAATGTGGTGGAGATGATTGGCTTTTATTGTCCCATCATGATGATCAAAGGGTGAGCTATGAAGCTCACTCAATATGAATATAGAGCATCCAAATAAGATGAAGTAGAGCTCTAAATACCTTGAAAATGAGGTAGGAAACCAAACAAAAGATTTGTAGTGTTTTAGGGTAGCATTGTTTTTTAGTTGATTATAGAGATGCCAAAGCCCTATGATTAAAAATACTAACCCTAGGCAAACATGACCTTCTCTTCCCCCCATGTTGTTGGTCTACTGTCTTTTCTTGGATCAATCAGTGGGCTAAGATTAAGGCACGAAATCAAAGCAAAAATATGATATTAAGGATTGAATTGAGGCATGATACAATGAAATGAATTGAGAAGCGTAAAAAAAAGGAATTAAAACCGTTAGTTATGTAGTGATCAAATATATCCATAGGTTGAAGTTTCTGTTAAGCTAGGCAATGTTTGGTGACTTGGAAGTTAATTAAATTTTTGTGAATTTTAGGGTACTTGCAATGTTTGGCTTTGGAGGGTACTAATCTCTCTTTTAAACTACTCCTCATTTCCACAACTTAAGTGGAATCCTTGTACTCTACCCTTAGTTCTTCTTGATGGGTTTTTAATTAGCTTTTAGCTTGGAGTTTTAGTTAGTTAGTAGTACTGTGGAAGAAGAATCATCATTTATCTTTATCCAAAAGCAATATTTATATAAAGAGGTGGCAACTTAACAGAAAAGTGAAAAGTTAGGTATACCAAACCTGCATTTGACATGTTATACTACACGGATACAATACTTATGTATTATCCCCCAAATTGTGGTAAATTTCCGTGCTATGTATTGTGTAAGATCAATTTGTATATGTACTAGTATTGTTGAGGTTGCGAATCTAAGCCTAATGGTTAAGTCTGGCGAACGTCAAGCCTAAAGTCTCGAGTTCGAACCTCACGCACGTATTTGCGAGGATTTCTTATCTTCCACCTTGTGGATGTGTATGTCAGCCAAATTGGGCCGAGTGACCTACACTAGAAGTCTAGAACCCAGTTTAAGGCTTAATACCACCTACATTATCCAACTAAAAATAATGTACTAGTATTGTTATTAGTATTTTTTTTTACTGGAAAGATATATAGAATCTGCACAAGGCTTCTATATTAGGAAATTACATTGGCATGTGGGGCGAGGAGCGCGATGAGATTGAACCTGACACCTGAGTCATCACCCACAGGGATCCCGTGCTCTATCACTGAGCTACGGTAGCTTATAATGTATGATGCTTATGAGGTTGAAGGTTTACTTTAGTAACTTTATTGTGAAAATTTCTCAAAACATAAGAGGTATGTGTTCGAACCTCACACTTTGCTCATCTTATGAGGATATTCTTATCATCTTCTTCACAAAGTGAATGCTCGAAGAATTGGGCTCGGAATACCATTGGAGTAGGAAAATAGCCTAAGTCCACTGTCATTTTTTTTGGCAATGAAGTCCACTGTCATTACTAACTAAGAAATAAAATTTGTAATTTTGTTTATTTAGCCGAAGACAATTACACCATATATCGTGCGATAGGTTTATGAATATGGATGTTAATTCATATATGAAGTACTTTCTCCGATCCAAATTAAATGCAATGATTTCTATTTCATGAAGTTTTAAATTATTTATAACAATTTTAATCTTTAAATTATTGTAAGCCTTTTCTTTTTATCTCTCACATCATCACATACCCGACTTTCTTTTTCTATTACTTTTATAGTTTTACTCTTATAACTAATTTTACTTAGGATTCCGCACATTCCAAACTATTGCATTTAATTTAGATAGGAAGAAGTAATATAATTTATGGATTGGGTATCGGATATCCTTTAGCTCCATATACGAAAAATAGGAAGTTGGAAATCTAATTATAGACTCATAGTCACATACCATCATTATTAAACGATCTCAATTAACTTCTAAGTATAAAAATCACTAATATTCAAATTGAAGGTGTTGGACCAGTCCATTGGACTTGGACACATATTGTTGAATCTGGACACATATGTGTTAAACCTGGACACATGTTTAACCTGGACACATATTGTTAAATCTGGACATATATTGTTGAACCTGGACACATATTGTTGAACCTTGACACATATTGTTTAACCTGGACATATATTTGTAAACCTGGTAAAAACTTGTTAAACTTGGACACATATTTGTTCAACTTGGACACATATTGTTAAACCTGAATATCTATAACCTGAACACCTATTTGTAAACCTGGACACATGTTGTTTAACCTGGATACATATTGTTTAACCTGGACACATATTATTAACCCTAGACACATTTTTTAACAAACCTGGACAAAATATAACCTGGACACGTTTTTTGGCATTTTGAGGCCTTTAGATGCCTCGTTTGGCATTTTCCCGTGGCCAAATCCCCTTCGGACATTTGCAACTGCATTCGTCTTGAAAAACTAATCAATTTCGACATATCATATGCCCCGATCTGACATCAGAGCGCAAAGTTATGGCCTTCCGAAGTTTTTTCCACTATTATCATGCCTATATTGGGTCAGTCGTCTGACGATCAGACGGTCTGACCCAATACTTTCACATATTCAAATTATAACAGTTACTACGTATAAAACGATATTTAGTATTTATAAAAGATAAATTAAATTAGATATGGAAAAGGCCTGTGACAGATTAGAATGGAATAATATCCTTGTTGCCCTAGAAAAACTAGGATTTCATCCCCAATGGATCTCCTAGATTAAAGAATGGATCTGCTGGATTAAAGAATAGATCTCTACAGTCACTTATTCGGTTTTGTTTAATGGCCTCCCGTCTGAACAATTCTTCCCTCTAGAGGAATCAGGCAGGGAGACCCATTGTCCCCATACCTATTAATCTTATGCGCGCAACTTCTGACAAGATAACTCCAACATGCTAGCACCTACTCTAAAAACATTATTGGAATTAGTCCGGGAAAAAGTGGACTTAAAATCCCTTTTCTAACATTCGCGGATGATACCATGATATTCGCCATTGCAACAAAAGAAGATTGCCAAACCATTAAGGCCATGTTAGACAATTATTGTAGAATTTCAGGTCAATTAGTTAATTTCCACAAATTCTTCTTTCAATGCACATCTAATGTCAGCTAAAGTGATATAGATCACTTCGCGCAAATCCTAAATATGAATAATACTTCCTCATTAGGCTCTTCCTACCTTGGATGCCAATCATTGATAGAAAGGTTTCTAATCAAACTTTCGAGAGTGTGATCACCTCAGCAAATTCCCAACTATATATCTAAATGGAAGGCAAACTCTCTTTCTCAAGCCGGCAGAAACATCCTAATTAACACGATTTTATCAACCAAAGCTAATTATCAAACGCAAAGCTTTCTCCTTCCTAAAACCATAACCACTAAACTAGATAAAATTTGTAGAGATTTTTTTCTGGAACAAACCTTGTAATTCCAAGAGCCCTAATCCTATAGATTGGGATATAATCTGCAGTCCAAAAAAATTGGTGGTCTAGGAATCAGAAAAGCGAGCATTAATAACATGGCCTTCCAACTAAAACTCCTATGAAAAATCCTAAATAAACTAGAAAATAATTGGGTTAAATTAATGACAAAAAAATACCTAAAAAAACCACAATCTGATCAGTTACCTAATGTCTGCCTCTTCTTCATGACAATGGAAAATTTTAATGAAATTAAGATCGCTCTCCAAGAAAGCACTAAGATGGCAATTGGAAAATGGAGCCAAAAGTAATTTTTGGGAAGATAATTGGACTTTTCCCTACCCAATTGCAAACTTAATTCAAAAATGAAACTACCAGGCAAACCAAAAAGTTAAAGATGTCATAACCCCTGATAGACAATGCACCTCTAATCTTTTCCGTCAGATCCTCCTTAACTTGATCGCAACCACTATCTTTTCCATCCCTATCCCCACCAACCATCTTGAAGACACTCTCTTATGGGGTCTTTCTTCTGATGGTTAGTTTTCAGTCAAATCTGCAACTATGCTTATTAACAATCTAAACAAAACACACCATCATGTGCCTTTCCACTGGATTTGGAACCCCTCTCTCCCTAAAAAAATTATAGAAAATTTGTGTCGATGCCTTACCGACCAAAGAACAACTTATTAGAGGCCATGTGGGTAGGGGTGTTAAGAAAAAACCCGACCCGATGACCCGCCGACCCGCTAATTATTGCCGGGTATTTTTTAAAAGATGTTCAAATTTTTCGGGCCGGGTACCCGGCCCGCTAAAAACCATAAGTGTCGGGTCGGGTAATTGGTCGGGCAATGCACTAGTCGGGTACCCGGTTGTCCCGTAATTTTTTTTTAAAAAAATTCAAGTAAAAGTATAATTTATATAAAACAAAAAATTATGGAATAATAATATATTTTAAAGTACATTTCTTTAATTTGGTAGTCGGGTACCCGAGACCCGACCCGATAAAATCTTGTGTTTTATAAAAAACTCTCACAATCCGGGTACCCGAGACCCGACCCGGTAAAACCGGGTACTCGATTTTACCGGGTCATGGGCCGATTGGTTCACTACCCTAAACTTCGGGTACCCGAAACCCCGGGTACCCGGTTATGAATACCCCTACATGTGGGAGCTCCCCATGACTGTCAATTTTGCGATCAAAGCACAGAAGTCATTTACCATATTCTTTTCAATTGTCACTTTACGAGAAACCTACTACGTAATCTAAATTACCATAGCTAGCCTCTGCTGATTACTAACCAAAATGATCCAATCATTGATATTTTTTGTGCTAATAGAAACAACCAGGGAAGCCATTCCTTTTGCAAAATAGCTATAATCCGGTGGCATATTTAATTATTCCGCAATTCCTTGGTTATTTAAAATGAGTCCACTTCCATTACTCAGGCCACCATTAAAATTAATCAATTCCTTAAAAATTGGTCAAAAAATCCTAAAGACCTCAACACTGTTAACATTAATAATTCCAATGCTAATAACTATTCTTCTTCCCCTAGCCCCAACAGAAGACGCCGGTCTCATTGGACTCCACCCCCCCCTACTGACCACTTCAAACCAAACTTCGATGGCTCTAGATATAATTCTAACAACACAGCTTTAGGATACCTCTTAAGAAGCGTTAGCGCTTAGAGGAGTTTTTTTTTTTTGGAACAAAAGGGAAGGTTAATTCATTAATTGAAAGTAATACGACATCTACAATAAAAATCAGTAACAACCAAATACATATCAAAATAGATCAAAATAAAATCAACTTTGACAAAACCTAGATCGCTATAAAAGATATATGCTAGTACAGTCGCTCCTCTTTCACATCGCTGTTTCTTCATACAGATTTTCGCGAGGGGCTCTATCGATCTGCAATAGTTTTGAAGTAGATCTTAATTCGATTCTTTTGAATGTAGTGGAAGTACAAAAATCTGTTGTGATCCCGCACTAATCTCCATCAACAAATTAATTTCTAAAGAAAAACAAGCACATATGGCCGACAAAAATCTCACAAAGGAGAATGATAAATCTGATAAAACGGAATAATAGATCTCATAATGAGAATAATAGATCTCATGAAGAGAATAAAGTAGGGCCTTATTGTAAACAATAATAATAGAAGAAAGAGAAGAGAAAAAGGGGCTTACCATCAACCTTTAGAAAATTGATGGTAGCCCTAAAACAATGGAGGAAAAGAAGGGTTTTTTAGAGGAGTTAAACAAGCACTTGCCTTGAATATTAGCTGCCTAGTTATTGAAGGCGACAATCTAGTTGTTATTAATGCTATTGGAAGCACGCGGCATGTCCCTTGGGAGATTCATACCATCATTGAAGATACTAAAATTGATCTTAGTCGGTTTGATTCTGTTTCCATAAAACTATAGAGAAGCAAATAAAGTTGCATGCTATCTTGCAAATCTAGGCCATAATTTTAGCACTATGACTTGTTGGCTTTAAACCTTACGACTCTACTCTTTCCCTTATCATCCGTAAGGATGCTCTTGGTTGGCCTCCTTGATAGCGGGTTAATCGACTTTTCTTTCTTTATAAAAAAAAAATTAAAAGGAAGCTAGAAAAGTGTAATCGAATTGGTTATCATCTCACAGAATGAGTAGATGTTTCAAAATGATATCCACATTAATACTTCCTCCGCTCCATAATAATTGCAACACTTTGATTAAATATGTGAGAGTTTTTTGGTCAAATTCTTGCAAATAATATGGAGCGGAGGAAGTAGTTTATACCTAATTTTTTGTTCACATACTGTATTGTTTTTTTTTTAAAAAAATTAGATAGAAAATTTTTAATTTTTTGGTCGGGTACCTATTCATTTTTTCGCATATAATTTTGCTCGATCCCAAAATAAGGTAATGGAAAGAGGCAAAGAGCTTCTAAAAAAACAATGGCAAGGAAACTTGGTTTTAAATTAGGGTCACACCAACTAATTTTATAGTGCAAGAAAAAATAAATGAGGCAAACAGAAGAAAGAACAAAAGAAAAATACGAGCTTCCAATATATGTGTCTATCAAATGTTGGAAATTCGATTATGGTCCGTTTGGTTATTGATAATAAATTGTAGTAATGGTAATGAATTTATAGTGTTTTTATGGTTTGGAGCTAAAATAGCACCACCATGAGAATGGATTTTGATTTCCCTTCCCAATTTAGTTATAGACTATTAAACCTTTACTATAAGTTTTTAGTACTATTATGGTTTGTTGATAATTTCTATAACAATATACTTTTTTTTAAAATACTATAACATTAGACTATTAAACATTTACTATCAAATTTCTAAATTGACATTTTGATCGTCTATTTGTTGAAAATGATTCTAAAAAATGCTATTTATTAATTCTTGTTATTTGGGATACAAATTTAGATTTTTTTTTTTTATAAATGAGGTTAAATATTAGGTTTAGAATACAAAATAACGCTGTGGTTATAAATCTCTAAACCTGTTGGGTCAACCCGAACCCAGAGGATCTGGGTCACGAATAAAATATCTAAAACCCAAAATCGACAACAACCCGCTTTGAGTAACCGAAACAGATATCAAGTCAGCATAACTCGACCCAACCTGTTTGACACGTTTAATATTAACTCTTGCAGTTAAGGGGGGATAAAGGAAATTTTCATGCAAGGGTGGAAATCGAACCTAGACTTCTAACCTTTGCACAATACGTCTTCATCGTAACAACTAACTTTTTTTTAAATATTATTGACACACTTCGCATATTGTGTGCTTGTCGAGACAAAATTTCAAGGATTATATTTATAAAAATTACAAAACTTGCTCTTTATAACTACATGTTGAGAGGATTCCAATGAAACTCTAAATGACTATAAACCTATCAATCACTAATGATAGTAAGTTTAAACTCTATAAACAAATTCAAAAATCAAACGGAGTAAATGGAGAAAAAATATATAGAGGGAGTACATCGTGAAGTGGTAACCCAAGGGTGAGAAAAAAAAGTCATTTTTGTAGGAAAAATATACTGGAGAAATTCATGATTTATGACTCTCGAAAAAACATCATGAATTATCAGTAGAAACTAGAAAGGGTAAAAAAGAAAAGAGAATTTAGCATCCAAAACAACAAAAAGTCATTGAGTGTGCCCAATGTTGTGTACAATATCACGAATATTGCTTTGTATACACTTGTTTTGAACAAAAAAAAAATAAATATGAATTTATGTTAAAAACGCGAAATTTATAAGGTTATTTTTTATGAATCATCAAATCTTATCTTATTATTCGTCTATATTATACTACGGATCATCTATATTCGACTCTGGATTTTGGTTTCACTTTAATAATTGGAAGAAAATTAAGTCATTTTGTTCTATTTATTGCAATCATAGAAAACAATTACAACAAGAACACAAATGTAAAAATAGCTATGTTATTAGTAAAATTTATGGAAAAATAGAAAATGGAATGATAAAGGAGGTGAGTGGGAGAAGGAAACAAAACACGTTTTTTTCTTCCTTAGGAAAAAAGGAAACGAATTTTACATCAGTTGCATTACATAGTTTTCTGAGAATTAGATCATGTCAAATCGTGTTTATATTATCTTGCTTAAACGGATTGAATGTAAAAAGTGATAAGAGGTTGTTTGGTTATCAAAAGGGAAAGAGAATCACTTTAGCAATGAGAATGAAGGGGAATGAAATGTAAAGTGTTAGATTTAATTAGTTGTTTGTTAAAAAAATGTAAGAACATACCACCACCATACCACACCACCACCACCCATGCCCACCACCACTGAAACCACCCACCTCCCCTCCCCTCCCCCACCCATTTCCGGCGCCGCCCCACCCTCACCCAACCCCACCTAGCCCAGCCCACGAAACCCTAAACCCAAAAACAAAAAAAATCCAAAATTTAAGGTGGTTATGTGGTGGGGTTGGCTGGTGCGAGGGGGGCGAGGGTGGAGTTTCGTGGATTGTTTTCGTGGCTAGGGTTCCATGGGTTTTTTGGGTTAGGGTTTTTTGGGTGGGGGGTTGGTTGGGTTCGTGGGTGGGGTTGGGGCTGGTGCGAGGGGTGGCGAGGGTGGGGGGTAAGGGGTCGGCACTGGCAAGGGGTGGGGGAGGAATTCGTGGTTTTTTTATTAGCAAGGGTCGTGGGTGGGGCTTGGGTACGACTGAGTGTTTGGGGTTGTGGGTGGGGGTGGGTGGGGCTAGGTGGTTGTTAGGTGGAGGGTAGGGAAAGGGAATTCACAAGATAGGGAGAGGGTTGGGAATGGAAAAGTGTTATAATAGGAGAATGAGAAAGGGAATGAGAATGACAAAAGTGGCATAACAAACACAATCAAAGGGAATGAGGGCAGTTGATTCTAATTTCCTTTGATTAATACCCCCAATCAAACTCATTTATTAGATATACAAGTTTTATTGTGTCACTTACTTAAAGGTATGAAAATCTTTAAACCAAACTTGTTTTTTACTTTGTGGCAAGTTTGGTGATGTTGTGGTGTTGTATTAGTTTTTATGTACTAAAGTTGACAATAGGAAGGACTAATGCATTGTCAACATACTTACTTAGACAGGCTAACTCCATCGACTATTTGGGGGGGGGGGGGGGGGGAGCATTGATGATACAACCGAAATGTGATAGAAACTATTACAAGTTTATTGTAATGCTAGGAAAAAATAAACAAGATACCGTACTAAAAACTTTTTTTAAAAAAAAGTGGCAAAATTAAAAAAGAAAAGAAAAGGTGAAACAAAAAGTGATAAAAAGAATCCTAAATGACATGAATGAGGTATGAAACAGAGACAGCTAATTCAGATACTAAACAATAAGCTCATTCCTTACTATAACAAAAAATATTAGAGCCCAAAATGAAAATGGTAAGATAATGAATTTGAATTTTGAATATCACATTATTGTTTCTTGATGAGTCTATAGAATATATCCCTGCTTGTGACACAATCTGAAAATTGAGAATATACATCTTCCAACCCTACATAACTTCAGATTAAGATTAAGCACTTCCTTGAAAGTCATCAGAAAAAATCATGAGCCATGATATTTGAGGGATCAGATTTGGGAAGAATCTCCTTATATTTGACCTGTTACATCCTGGAAAACTGTTCATCATAGTAGACACACAAACACATAAACACACAAAAGGGTAATTAAAAGAAGCACACCTTTAAGGAAAAGCTTATTTCCAGAGGCAACCTGGGGTTACCATGTTAAAGAGTACACAACACAGCTCAAAATATGAACCATGAAAACAGAAAAGAAAAGACAGAATGTCTTCCTACAATCTAGATCAAACAGAATCGATGAGGTTCGATAGTATTTAGCACCTCATTCTCATATCAATATTGAAGCAAATTGAAACCTATTACATTTGGACAGCTAACACTAGAGAGGCATTAATGATCTGTGCACTGGCTTTTTTGGAAGTTGTGTTAGCTATCTGCAGTCCTTCCTTTGTTTTCTCTGTCCTGGCGGACGAATTGCCCACGAACACGGGGTCTTTGATCTGCTAATTGTTTTCTGCTTTGGTATCGCACCTAAACACACACAAAAAATACAAGTTATCTCACTATTGAGATAAGCAAGAATTGATCATAGTGTTTTTGCTTGATATAATAATGCATGGTTTGTGAAAGCAGGCTTCTGGCAAATGTGAGTACTGAATAAATAGGAAAAATCCATGTGAGTAATAAAGTACAATGATAAGGCTTCTGGCAAATGTGAGTACTGAATAAATGTGCTTGTAATATATCTTAAATTTAGCATTGATAATTTAGATCCAATGACATCATGGTTATACTGGGTTATACAGGAATGCCAAATGTCTAAGGGTGTGTTTTTATCAATTTATTAGACCTGAACTTATAACATTAAACTTGATTATATCTGATTCAACTTATTGCAACTGATCAAACCTGAATAACCCTGGTTCTAAGAAACATATATTAGACCTGATTGGACCTAATAAAACTTATTCAACTTGTTAATCCTGATACAAAGTTATCTAAACTGAAATAAATAGGGTGAAGAGAACGCACTCCAAGTATGAGACTACAAGTACAGTACACACAATACACAGTAAAACTATTATTACCTTTTTGTCAAAGCATCTTTCTTTGCGTTTCTGACGGAACTTATTCAAAGCAGCCTCTCGATGTGCCGATCGACTCTGATCTACACCACTACCACTTCCGTTATCAGCACCATCTTTCGCAGCCATCCCACTATCATTAACCATGTTAGTTCCCTCGGCATTCACAACAGCACTACTTCCATTAAGGCAATTGCTCCCATGATTACTACCACTGGCACTTCCATTTAAACTGTAATTCGCAACATTTGCTTCAGTCTGTCCACTACCATTGTTTGAGGATCGACATTGGGGCACTGCTCCATCCAGGTATTTGGACATATCAACTTGATCAGGAACTTTCTGTAATTGTTGCACACAATGGACATTATGATGATGGTACTGATGTTGGTGCTGGAAATTGATCTGCTGGCCCATGTCATTTTCTTGCATCATAGCAGTATTTACTGGACCAGCACTGGCCTTACCAGATGCAGTAAATTTGTTCTTAGACATATGGCTACTTTGCACAGGTTGAAACACAGACGAATGATGAGTACAATTGACTGTTGATTTGGCAGGTGCCTTATCAGTGGCCACAGTAGACTTCGTGAAAGATCTGTTAGTAGTGGAGGCCGTGTTGTTATTATTGCTGCTACTGTTCGATATTTGATTAGGAGGAGTGTCATCAGAATTTGACTGCTTTGCTGCTTCGGAACTATTATTTGGTGGAGAGCAACTGCCTACATTACCTGCTTGACCCTGGTTACCAGTTGAGCCTGTATTATATCTGCAACAAGTTGAAGATTACACAGTGCCCCAGTATTATGTAACATAACATTCAAATTATGAGTTCTCTGGCATACCTCATGAAGGCTGAAAGTTGTGAACGCCTAAGGATATTCTGCTCCGTAACATTAGTGCTTGTGTCTGCAACATCAGCTAGCCTTTTCAGACTGAGCTCAAGGCAGGGCAAGTCCTCGACATCTTGCATGACCATGTCTTTACTTTTGGATTGTTCGGAAAGAACAGGTGGAGCACCAGATACTGTACTTCCCAGATGATGCTCATCATTGCTGAACACTTCTCCTGGAAACTTATTAGCCTGTTTAATCCATTCACCTATTGATTTATCATTGCTCTCCAGATGCTCCTCATCAAAAGTTCGACCGTCATCTTCCAGGTTCAGGTCTAATTGTAAAGATTGGTTTTTCTCAGCAGTAGTTGCTAAGCCAACCTTTCCGTTTGGTCCATTTAGCTGTGACTCTGTATTTCTAGGCACTCCAATCTCCAAGTCTTTTCCCATTGGGACATTGTCTGATATAGGTTGAAACTAAGTCATTGGATGTTTTAAATTCACACATTTTTGGAACTTTTGCAAATACATTGGGACCTACCAGGTTGATTATCCTGTTCATCACGTTCCTGTGTCGCTCCAGGCATCCAGCTGCTGGCAAATGCCTCGGGCATAGGAAAGGTGACCTGAGCACAAGTGCTATGAGGCGGATCAGTCACTTGGTCCCAAACAGGTGGTTGTTGGGGGCTCTCAACTTCTGCAGCCCGTTTCCTCCATGAAGTCTACAATGAGCAATTTAAAAATATTAAGGTCAAAAGTACATGGGATGAAAGGGGGGAACTATTTTTTTAAAAAAAAAGAAAAATCAATTAAGTTGGCAATTTCAGACATACAGCTATTAATGACACATTGACAGTAAATTTTATATCCCCAAAACCTCTCATACTCCAAACCTCCAACAATCTTATCATGCCCACACATCAAAAAAATTTAGATACATAGGTCATAGCCTCATAGGTGCGACCGTGTGATTTTTGAAACTAATAAGAAAAACTAGGTATAGAAAAGCTTCATCATTGATTTTAAATGCTTCTAACAAGTCCCACACTTCTGAAGTGTCATGGTAACATAGCCTAGAACCAATATAAACATGAAAACACATGAACAATCCTTCCTTTATATTAAACATGCTAAATTCTCTAAAAATATCTTTAGATTTGAATTTACAGTCAGCCTCTCTCCTTCCAACACCACTTTAGACTGATTACCAATAGTTCTAATTACTATCGGAGTACCACTGTCCTCATATCAAGAAATAACTTCGAAAATTATTAAGTGTTTGATTCCCTCAGGGCTTGCCATGCTGCTTTTTTGATTGATTCGCTGTTTTGTTCATGCAAACTTTTATAATTATGTCAAGAAGTCCTATTATGTACTGAGGTGCAGTGAAAGTTAAGACTGCTCATACCAAAATCCATGTGTATAAATGACCTAAGTAGTGAACCATTAATGTGGTAACCGTTGTTTCAGAATTTTTTAAAAATAGACTGTGATCTACTAGAATACTTGTGAATAATGAAGGCTAGAACAAACAGCTAATCAGAAACAACTGTTGCAAGCATACCAGAAAGCGCACTTATATTTTAAGATGGACATATTGTGAGGTCATTGAATCTTAGATTAGGTTTTCAAGTAAGATTGAACTGACAACCAAATGCACAAGATTTCTGCCATAGTAAGATATGGGGAAGGCCCTGCTGTAAGTCTAACCTATATTTTCATAACGAGGCTGTTTCCAGGTGAAGTACCAGTACTATGCCCTAAAAATAATTTTGAATGCACTTTTTTCAATAAGTATATAAGTACAAAAGGAGAAATAGTTATTTGGAATCTCGTTTGATTCGTCTCAGTGTATAGCTCCTTTTTAAACATCATCTTTATAAATAATTTTCGAACATAATTAGAGATTTGACATTAAAGTTTGTCTCAAGTGTTGCGCAAAAGTAAATGGAGCAAAAAAATTGAAACTGAAGGAGTAAATGATAAACACAATTTGACAATTGCAAGCAAATGTAAGAACATAATTTAAGAGGACAGATACAACAAATATGAAAAGCTATTAGGCTGCACAAGTGGGAGCCTATTCTTGGCTGGTTATGGGTGTGTTGCTTGTTATCTGGTAAAAACAGGGGCTAAACATTCCCAGTATTTGAACCTAATTACTTTTCCCAAACAATAGGTTCAACTGCATTAGGTCTATTATTGCCATTCAAAGATACGACATATTATTGTCACTAAAAGGCAAGCCATGATAATGTTGTTTTTTTTTCTGAAAAATGCTTCACCAATTACATAGATAATTTAAATAATAAAAGGGAAATGCCTCTTGTAATGGACTTTCATGCACAGGAAAAAAGAGGCGTAAATTCAGTTGACAACTTGCTACACATCAGAACTGGATGGTGGATCTTAGTGGTAAGGTTGCAGAGCAAGCCACTAATGATTTGGTGATTTAAGTAAAAAAAATTGAACTGCCAATTTTCGATCTCTGGAGGTTTGACTCAAATCTCTTTTCTTTATTCATCTTTCTCACTTAAGTGAAATGACACATTCAAAAATATTTATTCCCATTTGTCAACAACCTCTGGGGCTGGGTCTCACTCTCATGTTTTGCATTCCCAAATATTCAGTATTAGGCTCTACACTACTAAACTTTCAAAGCTCACCAATTTAATTCCAACAACCCATAACCATCACCACTGCCACTATCTCACACATAAAACAGATGCAAAATTGTAGAGCTAAACACACAAATCCAGCAATGGTAGTCGACAATGAAACCGGACCAAAATTCAGAAAGGAACACATTGCTATTTCTCACACTACTTCAACCACCACTTAATTAACCCAATGGGCAATGGCTGGTAGCTGGTTCAAACACCACAGTCGGCCATGTTTCATCCTCACTGTAGCACCAGTACTCCTTGAATGCAATGATTTCTAACAGAAGAGGACCACTAGTCTCACGTAACACCAACATATTGTCTCTCTCTCTCTCTATCTCTCCCTCTATCTCTCTATCTCTCTCTCATGCATATTCTATTTCATACAAGCAGAACAGATGCAGAATTCTAGATCCAAACAAATAAATCTATCCATGGTAGACTAGTAAGATGGCAATGAAGCCGGAATAAAATTCAGGAAGGGAGACAGTTCAAAGGAGGCAATGAAAACATCAACATCAAACCAGCGTATAGAGGACCTAATCAATCAATATGAAGAAGATATTGACAGACATTAAAGGAAGGAAAGTTTTAGCGGTTGATTTGTCCAAAAATAAAATGGCACTTATTTTTTAAAATAGCAAGCTTGTGATGTTGTAGGTTCACGGTTACAGGGTGATGTTGAGAGAAAATCTAATTCCTTTATGAACATGAAGCATACTTCACAATAACAATTATATCCTATCTCACTCTTAGATGAATAAAAGTAAGATTTCTGAGGGATTACATTTTCCTCTCTGCAATTTCTTTCCTTTTCCCTACATGAATGAAAGTTATAAAAGTTCTTTAGTGTTCTACATGACAAAAAAGTACCACACTAACGGGAAACATTTATTAGCTGTACTTGCATAATGTATTATCTTAAGGGGGTGTTTGGTTTAAAAAGGTAGAATGGAATGGTATGAGAATAGTAATCCTCTAGGTATCGAATGGTATGGGGATGAGAAACTTATGGGGGGAGGTGAGTATAGAATTCATGGGGTTGAGAAACCATTGGGTATGAGATTTCATACCCAAATACCCCAACCAAACACTATATTGTTCATTAATAGTATCACATCCATTCCATTCTAAATTCTTGCAACCAAACATGCCTCAAGTGTAATAAATGATTAAACGCAATAAATAATTGGGGATCTCGGTATGTTGAAGCTGTGTATTCTAGTCAAATGAGATTCATCAGGCAATCAAAGCCATATCTTTTCTACAAAATGAAAATAATGATTTAGCATTGTGTTGACTACAATTCTTATATGCATGGGTTGGGTGCCAAGCTAGCAGTCTAGTGAAGCCTTTTCTTCCACGAAATGGAAAGAAACGATTTAGCTTTGTGTTTTAATTTTATCAAGTCAAGACTAAATGTATGGGTCTCAAGCAAACTAAACTTAGAGCATAAATGGTCTCCTTAAAATTGTTTACAGGATTGGGACATTAAAAAAAAATCCAATCACCTTATAAGGAAACCAAGTAAAAAGTTCAGTTTGATAAATCTACATCCACTTTCAATCATATTTCACCTTAACCATTGTTTTTCAGATAATACAACCTTAGATTTTTTTAACTTTGGTTCTTCTAATGTGCCTTTGTTAAACTGAAAACAATCTTCCCTATTCCCACACTACATTCCCTCTGGTTTATGGTTAGCCCCTACTTTTACCTTTTCTTCTAGTATTTATTTCATGCTTTCGATGAAAGTCCTGTGTATAAGGTTTTAATATTCTTAGTGGAAGTTTGGGGTTAAGTTATTTTTATTTTTTTAATATTATTTTGTAGGAAAAGGAAAATTATTAATAAAGATTTGGTTAGTGTCGCAGCGGATGTCAATTCTACACCAATGAACAACTGCAAAAGATTTCAGTGTAGAATATCCAAAGTTGGTCAGCAGAGTATAGAATTTAGCTTAAGGTCATTTAGTATTTGTTGATCAACCAAATTCGATTTGAAATAATTAGTAATATAAGCATTGCATGCATAAAAGAGGAAAGAAACACTTGCAAATTTGAAAGAACAACATTTGTGAGTAATGAAAGGAAACAGAAGTCATGCTCACTAGGGGGGGGGGGGGGGGGTGAACCTAAAAATATAATAGAATTCATACAAAAAAATAGATGATATTGTTCGACTTGTCAAGGAAGAAAGGGCTTTATTTAATCCAACCCAAGTTTCAGTCGTAGACTCTATCTTGCAAAGGCCATTACCAGTTGATGCTAATGCTTATTTTATTATCCTAAACTTTGATAATGTAGAACTGCCATATTGATCAACATTCTGCTCCTACTCTTTCTTGTGCATCCAATCCTTATCAAAAACATTGCTCTTTTGGTCTGATCCTTACCCATCACCTATTAAGCAGATGAACCTACTGTGGACAGTGAATATCCAGAGGAAGAGGAAACTTGGCATCAAAATAAGTAGAGATAACCCAGAAAGGTATTAGACTCTTGGGTATTCTCAAAATCAATGACAAAGGAGCAATGATTGGATTGGTACAAACAGGTGAACCCCAGAGAGATATTTTGTAGTTCATCTGCTTCATTAAAAACAACCAAGGCAGAAATTCACTAATATGTAAGCATAACATCTTGTCCTGAACCAAAGGGCTAAATTCCAGAGCCAGCAATCTGCACAATAACTTACAGTTTTATATACATTTCTGGCTCTAGCATATTGTTCTAATTGTTTTCACCACACCTGCCCCATCTCTGGTACTTTCCCCGCTTTTTTCTTTTTTAAGTTGGCCAGTTAGATAAGTTACTCTTTCATGTTGCAATGAATTAAGTATTAAAATCAGTTTTTAGAATTTTAATTATTTTCAGAATTTTATTACTATTATTTTGTTTGTTTTGTTTACCCTTAATTTGTCCTTTAGCTAGTGGTTGGTTATATTTCAGCCTTTTTGATCTTGTACTTGAATATGGACAAATACCAATTAAGATAACACTAGTATATATATGTATGAAGGGGAAGAGAGTAGGAGATCAGAGAAATATTTTGAAAGGCTTGGGCATTGAGAGACTTGTGACCTAAAGTCACTATTGAGAGATTTGCAACCTCAAGTTGCTAATATCATTTGTATTAAATATTTCTGAGTTATTAATCCAATATTATTACACTTTCCTTAGTAAAATTTCTCACATATCACTTAGCTGCTACTGTTCTCCTTAGTATTTGTTCTTTAGCAGAGAACTTTTTCCAGAATTTGGTATTCAGATTTGTAGTCTATAGCAAGTGGTATCAGAGCAGGTGGCATACATTGGCTCCGGGAAGTACGACTCAGTGGCTCGAGCAACTCGAAGCCATACAAAGGGCCCAAGAAAAATTTTGGGCATAGATGATGAGAGGGTTCGAAGAGGCCTCGTAGCACGACAGTGGAGAGCTTGGAGGCATCCGTTCCACAGATCATCTCCAAGCCAGTGGAGGAGCGGCGCCAGACCTATGAGGAGAAGGCTCAGCATCTCGAAACCCTAAAAGGCACCCACAACGAGTTTAGGGCAGAAATGGGAGCTATGGTGGAGAAACCCCAAGTTGGGGAGGGCGATCGCACTAGGGTTTCGAGCACACCCCTTGGCTGGTGGAGGCGGAGGTTGCGAAGGAAAGGGGTCCGAGGGAGCCTCAGACACCAGACTGTTGCCACGAACCAGATTTTTTGGAGAATCGAACGGTTTCGAAAGGAGAAGAAGTGCTTATGGAACAGGTTTCTGGCAGTGGGCCTGGTGGGTTGGTCAGTGTGGCTGGCAAAGGTGGTTGGAGCAGTGGCGGAGCTGAGAAGCCTGAGATGTTCTGGTCCTCTCAAAAGAAGACTCCAGAAGTTGAAGAAGAAGACTCTTCTAGACCCCCTTCATTACCTTGGAGGGCAAGACAAAATCAAAAATTGTTTGTAAGGGCATTATGGTAAATGGTTCATGAGCTGACCTCATTGAGAAGGAGTTTCAAGTACGCAGCAGCAGGGCATACTTACTTGGGCCTTTTACTTTCCAGCCCATTCTAACAACTAATAATTTCATTTCAACTTCACAACTCAATTCCTCTATCAACTCAGAATTTTACTTCAAAGCCCAATCTAATTTTGCCAATTCAACTTCACAACCCAATTCCTCTATTTTCCTTCTAATTTCATTAGCCTATCACAACATTTTCCTGCCAGCCCAATACATTCTACCACAACCCAAATTCTAAAACAATGTTATACCTGCTCTTTCAGCCCAGTTGACAAAAACAAGGCTCAATTCCGACCTTATTTTGCTCATATGGATAACCATAATTCCGATGCCCGAGAATGCAGCGCCAATTACTTCCCACCTTGAGGACAAGGTGGTTTTTAAGGGGGGTGTATTGCAATGAATTAAGTATTTAAATCAGTTTTTAGAATTTTAATTATTTTCAGAATTTTATTACTGTTATTTTGTTTGTTTTGTTTACCTTTAATTTGTCCTTTAGCTAGTGGTTGATTATATTTCAGCCTTTTTGATCTTATACTTAAATATGGACAAATAGCAATTAAGATAGCACTAGTATATATATGTAGGAAGGGGAAGAGAGTAGGAGATCAGAGAAATATTTTGAAAGGCTTGGGCATTGAGAGACTTGTGACCTAAAGTCACTACTGAGAGATTTGCAACCTCAAGTTGCTAATATCATTTGTATTAAATATTTCTGAGTTATTAATCCAATATTATTACACTTTCCTTAGTAAAATTTCTCACATATCACTTAGTTGCTACTGTTCTCCTTAGTATTTGTTCTTTGGCAGAAAACTTTTTCCAGAATTTGGTATTCAGATTTGTAGTCTATAGCACATGTATACAGTATACATGCCAAAAATGGTTGCAACATATCACATGACAATGATCATCGTAAACAGAAGTGCACTGAGTCTTCAAGCAAGCCTGCTCAAGTCTAGATAACCATTTACGATAACTTTATTTTACACAAGAATTATAGGTAATATCAAGTTTTCTAAAATTAATTCTCTTCAGCTAATATACATGCAACCACACCTAACATAATCACAATATTGCCGCATAACTTTTAAAAAAAATATTGCTAAATTTTCGGGTCCACATTACCTGGGTGCCACTTCCATTGTCACTTCCATCCCGAGCTTGTAAATCAATACTTCTGTTGTCATCTTCATCATTGCTCTCACTGCCATTATCCGAATCTTCACCATTCTTGGCTCCTATGGGATTTTCATTCCGTATGCAGCTTTCACTCCCACTACCACTAGACTAAGAGAAGAATAAAACATAGCAAATTAAATTAGAAAATAGAAATAATCATACACCTGATAACAAAATTTACAAGTGGCAGTTCAGTTTCTGATAGAAAAAATGGAAAGATGTAAAAGACCAGATGAAAAGGCTCATTCAATAATCAAAACAGGAACTATCATGCAAAGTATATGTTATACAAGTCAAAAAACTAGAGAAACATGTCACTTACACTACGACACCTCCTCCAAACATGTTGCCAAAGGTTTTTTAGTTCATTTTTTCTTATAGGCTTCACCAGAAAGTCAGCAGCACCCTTGGAAAGGCACTTTAAGACTATACCCATTGAATCATGACATGACATCACTGAAAAAGAGAAGCAAAAAAGGCCCATAAGTTGCAGTTAGATAATCAAACATAAGATAAGGAAACACAGGAGAGGAACAAATCACGCATAGAGCATACAGTAAACAATGCATGGAACAGGAACTCACTGATAACAGGTGTATTCTGGCAGCTTTTGTGACTCATTATTTTGGATAGAAGACCAATACCAGATAGTCCAGAAGTGGCCACCTCAGTCAATACTAGATCAATCTGATTGTTCAAATCTTCCAAGTATTCCCATGCTTCTATGCCATTTGAAACCGGTATGACTGCAAAAGATTAAATCATGAGTTGATCAGTGAATGACTATAGAATTATAAAATACAAAATCTGCATACTCTATTTCTTGCATCCATCAACTCTACCAAAATGCTATCCCATATTATATTTTTACAATCTTGCTTTAAAACTAATATTTCAAAAGCATAAAAATCTTATTGGAAAATAAAAGGCCTGTACAGTAAAAGAACCATATACTACCTAGGAATCATAGTCCATGAAGAGAAAGAAACTAAAGTCTACAGCAAATCTTCACCTCTTGCAAATAGCACTAAAGATGAGGTCTGTGAGTTGACTAATTGAATAGAACAAAATATAGCCTCTAAAATCATAGCTGTCAAGAAGGAACGCAATAAATACTCGATAACAAGATACCTATCGAATCACTAAAAATCGTGGCTTGTGTAGACTGTAGAACAAAGGCAATTCACATTTTCTGACCAAATCAACATATTATAAAAAAATTAGACGCTTATGATGAAAGTGATTCCTCCAAGGTAGATGTCTTTTCCCCATTAATCTTTCATTGAACTATATATTTTATCAAGAATAAAATCAAGACCAAAACAAGGATAGGAAAACATCAAAGAAAGAATGCAAATGAAAAGTTAGATAGTCTATTTCAAACCAAAACGGTAAAAAACTATTTTGTTAGGCCCAAACAACACATGGCCAACGCCACAAACATAATTATATAAGACACTGAAATTGAAATCAAGATAAAGAAAAAATCAAAAGGCCTAAATTTTTAAAGCGGATCCTATTGGTGTTGAATTCCAACCTTAATTTAACTCATCGTTTGATCTCTTTAATGCCAATATTCACAAGATGTAGGCTGTCTTCCACATCCATCAGAGATGAGAATACTAAGCTACATAACAGGATTAGCCTATAAAAAGGATGTTTACCAAAAGTCAACCCTCCTCTTCAAAAACATTTCAAATGAAAAAAAACACCCACCACCGAAAAAAGAGGCATATGATGGAGAAAGAGAAAACAATAAGAAAACAAAAAAAAAAGAGCAGATGAGGGTACGTTTTTTTGTTTGTTTGTTGGGGGGGGGGGGTGGATGGGGACAATCTCGAAATTATTCTGTAAGAACCATGGTCGGAAAGGTCGAAAGGATTGTAATTTGTAGATAACCTTGTTCTATTAACTAAGATCCTACTTTCTTAAATTTTATGGTTATGAGCTTATGACCCACTAGACCATGATAAAAGATACTGCGTACTTGTAATCATTTTATAATTGTACAGCTGTCGGTTTTGTAACTTTTAAACTTTAACCTTCACCTTAGCTGGGAGCCTTGTGAAAGAAATTGGGATAATACCATGATATAACACACTGAACAATATATGAAAAATTAGGGTTTTTCTATTGTATTAATTTTTTTGAAACAGAACATTAATTTTGAGGAAACCCACCAGCAGCTTTGCGTTTCCAGAATCAGAAGAATCGGAACCGAATTCTATTTAGAACTGATCCATAATTGTTTGTATTTTCTGATAGTTAACATAATGATTCATACTATATCATTTTATTCTATATTGGGGGCCTTTTGCTCTGACTGCCCTTTAATTTTTAAAACCCTTGATTTTTTTTTTCCCTGATCTCCTTTTCCCAGTAAACCATATAGTTACTGGTTAACTTACCAACCTTCTCCTCTACTTTACTTTTTTTAAAAACCAAGTTATGAAGACACACAAAAAGAGGATAAATAAAAACCTAGATTTTGGAACTAACAAAGTTTTTCCATTTTAAGGGAAAACAAAAATGCACTTCTTATTTTCCCCTTGCATATACTCTTTGACAACATTGATATAACTCTTTTATTATGTTTTTCTAGGATGGTATGTCGAGAATACTCTAGTATTTTGAGTTTTGTTGATTTTTTTTTCCCCTGTGTGATGGCTAATTTCCATAACTATCACTAAAATCACCTATAAAATATATCAGGACAAGGATAAAAAAAGACATTAAAAAGAAGGCAAAAAAGTAAGTCAGATAACAAAGTTGTGATTAAGGGCAACTGCGTTGATATAGAAGCAGACCAACTCACCTTCATAGCTACAATTCCGTAACAGAGCAGTAACAACATGACGAGTTGAGTCATCACTTTCGACGAGCAAAACCTTGAGAGTTCCAACGGGGAGAAATCTATCCCAACAAACTCGCCCTTTGGTTTGTACTTGTTGCTGAGGCCTATATGTGTGAGCCTGAGTCTGCACTGAAAGCTGAACAGAACTCACAGAACGCCTGCTATTTGCATCCTCACTGTCATCAATAATTCTCAACTCATCCTCCTCAGAAAGCCCCTGCCCTTCTCCTGCAATCCCACCCCTACCTTTTTTTTCCTCAGCTTCTATATGTTGATTAAGCTCTGCCACCACCTTGGCACCACCAGGCCCATTCTCATTTATCTGAACTAACCTCATTAACCAATTTCAAAATGACCAAATATGGATATGGAATATAATTCTTTCACCAACTTCAGGTCATCATGTCTATTTAACAGTCTCCCCATCTTCGGAGCGCATACAACTTCGACATGCAAAAATAACCTTCAATTACCCCTAATTTGTAAGGAGAAAAACAAAAGGTCAATATCATCATACACACACTTCAATCCTGCTGAATTTCATAAAGTAATCACTCACATCCTTATCCAAACTCGTAAACACAATCAAATTTCAATCTTAATTATGAATAAATTAACCAGCAGAACCTCAATTCCTATTCCTAATTTCCAACTTGTACACTAAAAAGGTTCACGATTCAATCATACATAACGAAAAGCTAGATTCCTCATAATAACTAATACATACATGCTAATCAGAAATTAAACATCAAATCACGAAAAAAAAACTATCAAAATCACCATTATCTTATCCAGAATACAACCTATAACAAGCGAAGAAGACAGAAATCTAAGAAATGGCATACCATAATACGCCGTCTATGAAGAGCTCAGCAGAAATCCATAACCTAAAACAAACCTGTGCAAAAAAAATCCAATAAAAAACATCAAAAACTATCACAAAAATTCAAAATATATATACATATATATATATAATCCAAGTTTTAGGGTTCTTCAACTACAAATCAAGCAAAGCAAATGAGGATGAATGAATTAATTACTTTGTTTCGATTATACAACGAAGCTCAACAAAATCAACCAAAGTTAAAATTGCTTCAATATGAAATTTCCAATTAATTAATTTTCAACAATTATTTTTGTTTTTTGTTTGGTGCGAAAGGAGACTGAAGCTACTACAGGAGCAGCAGATGAGAGTATAGAGATATATATATATTCTAATTTAAAAAAGGAAAAAAGGAAAAAGAAAAGGAGGGGAATATAATGACGTGGAGGAGTGCGGGGTAAAAGGAAGAGCCACGTAGGATGACACGTAGGAGAACATTGCTGAGGTGGAAGGAGAGATCTAAAGCTGTAATGAGAATAGTTTGAAGAGGAAGATCTAAATTGATCTCGGTAAAATCAGATTTACGACACGTGGCGAATTTTGGAGAGAGTTAAAGGTTTTGGTTGTGAAAAATCCTTATTTAATTTATTTTTATAATAATTAAAAGTACAAATATAAAAGGTGACAGTGAGAGATGCTTTCTTTGTAAAAATTATTATAGTGAGTTAAAATCTTATTAAATAGTAAATGCACTTTTATTTTTATTTTTGTAAAAATTATTTTTATGAAAAATGGTGACACATGACAAAATATGACATGTGGTGACATATGTATAGATGACTTGGCCCGACACATGTTAGATTGCGAAAAAGCTCAACACGTTTTAGAAAAAGAGTATTAATATTTGATTGTATGTAGTGGAGGGAATGAATAATCTTTATTATATAAGTCAAGGGGGAGCTATGGTGTCCCCCTGGAAAAGTCTACACTACCCTCAAACTTATTCTAAAACCAAACTGAATAATTAAGGAAAGCTCTTATAATTTTTTTATTCTTTTGAATAAAAATAATATAAAATATATAATTCAAAAAAATTAAATAAAAAATATGTAAATTCATATTTTTTAATTCTCTACAAATAGATACCCATATTGATATGAGAAGGTATTAAGTCTGACAGAATGTTGCTGTCAGACGAGTCTAACTGAAAAATTAAACTCATCTGGAAAAAAAAAAGCATTAACCTGGACGAAATAAGCACTAACCTGGTCAAATAGCCACTAACCTGGACAAAAAAAAAGCACTAACCTGGACAAAAAAGCACTTACTTAGATAACATAAGCACTAACCTGGACAAAATAAATACTAACATGGACAAAATAAGCACTGACCTAGATAAAAAAAATATTAACCTGGATGAAATTGTAATTGACCCTAACCTGAAATACTGACCTGGACGAAAATTTAAGTAACCTGGACCAAATGATGAGTGACCTGGACAGTGGACAACACTAACCTGGACGAAAACAATACCTGGACAAAAATAATACCAGGTTTTGAAAATCACGTTTTTGAGGCAAACGTCTTCATCTCCAGTTCTCCATTGACGATGTCATTTTGGAGATTGCTTTCTCCAAATTAAAGATGAGGATATCAATTGGAGATTGCTTTAATTTGTCGCTAATTGATATCTAATTTGGAACCTTCAATTCGCTTATTAAAGCTGATATCAAATAAACTTCGCTAATTGAGAAAGATTTAATTTGATATCCAATAAACCCTCTCCATTAATTAGATATCAGCTTTCTCCATTAATTGATATCTCCAAATGAGAAAGGTTCCAACTTCCCATTGCTTTCTCCATGACAATTTGCTGAGCTGACACTTTCCATGATTATTGCGTTCTCCAAATTACAACTTTGTCGCCAAATGAAGACATTAAAGCTTCTTGAGTAATTTTGAGAGAAGACGAAATTATTTATTAGATTTCACACACTAAAAATTTGTCAAAATTGAGCAATTTTGATGAGTTTAAGAATGATAAATGTTGATTTGAGAAGATAGATGAAGAATGCTGTGCGTGTGAGGAGTTTTTACCGTTGTGTTGCTCCTGTTACTCTTCGTATTGAAGTGGTTGTTAGGTGGTCTGACCATAATATACGGTCAAACCCTCTGATCCAATAGTTTCTATATTGATATATTTTTGTAAACTAAAATTTTACCTTTTGATTATAGTGGAAATTTGGTAGGAGAGAGAAAATATAATAGATCGACTTTATCATTTGTTCATTTTTTTGGTATGAAATAAATTCAACTCCTATGTTTTTTCCCTATTTTTTTTACTATCACAAAATGGATGATATCTCAGACTCAAACCTTACTTTTTTTCCTTATTACTGAGTAACAACTATATAAAAAGTGATGCCGCACACATAGCGTGCATAAAAAGCTTAATACATATATAAGTGAAGGTCGAAGGGAGAAATGATTATGATATACAATTTTTGTTAGTTATAATTCTAAGTATTTGTTTTTAGTTACTATTTGTATTTAAACCAATTTTTTTCCTATCGAAAATTAGATGTCAACTTCATAACAAACCTTTTGATTTATCTGACAATCAAGTTTTATTTAAGTTCAAAATGCTACGCATGCATATCGTGCATAAAAATCTATATATACTATAGAGTATAAGGGAAGGGGGGAGCTGTGGTGTCCCCTTCTATGATTTACTTTTTTATCCCATAGTAGTTTTTTTTTTTTAAAAAAAAAAAAAACAGTCCCAAATTAGCAAAGCTACACAAGCAGTGTAAAATTAACAATATTGTAATTAGTGGCCATAATATCAATTCTAATTGACATTAAATTTCATAAAAACACAATATTAAAATCATTAATTGTCATTTTTACACTTAGCGTTTGGTGCACGCGATGCATGCATTTATAATTTTTAGAATGTGTTTGATAAGGAGAAAATTATTCTTATAGTATAGTTTGTTGACTACTAATTAAACAATTCTATCTGTAATAAAATTAAAAAAATAATAAACTAAAAATGTGATCGCACGCATAGCGTGCATATAAAACTAGTATTGATAATAAGTGAGAGTGTAGAGTAGTAATTGTGTAGCTTTAGTTATTTCTCATGGTCACGGGTTCGAACCTTGTATAACTTTTTTTTTTCTCCTTTTTAGAATTCACCATTCGGTTAGAGCATGCAACATAGGAATACACTTGTCACAAAAAGAGGAGGGAGACACTTTTTAAAAGAAGAGAATAATAGATTTTAAAGTGTGCACTTTTTTAAAAAATAAAAATATGTTATGATTACCTATGTTATAATGTTAAATTCATCAACTATGTCAAATCATTTAATAATTAAGAAGTATGGTTAGAGAAATGTTGAATCCAACTTTATCCTACCAGATAACATACACTTACAAACTTAACTAACTTTGATTGTTGTTTTATATATCCCTCTTTATTAAAACATGCATATTGATTTATTGTTAAATCATCTTTTTCATTTATAATTCTTATTACACGTATTCAAAATTAAATATTAAATTTAATTTTTTTAATCTTATATAGTCAAACTTAATTAAATAATTTTTTAAAAGTTGGGTCAATTACTGAAATTTACTTTAAAATAGAACTCTTTTTTTTTTAACCAACTTACAATTTTTTTTAAAAAAAAAAATAAATTTCTTAATCAGTGTATTAACTTTTAAAACTTTTTTCACAAATACTATTAGGATATTTCTGTATTGTTTTATGTTTCAAAACATGCATAACTATCTTTATAATCACGATTTCATTATATTGCTTTCTATAAATCACACACATGTATATATATAAAAACGACAGAATCCAACAGACATAATAGAACCGTATGGCCCGCGGCAACGTCCGGGCTACAATACTAGTTCTAATCTATAACAACTATTAAAAGGTGCGCAAAACACCGTGAATGCGACATACAGGATGACACACAAGCATCAACTTTCACCATTGTTGCGACACGTGGGATTGCGCGCCACATAGGATTGTCACACTAACATTATTTAAAAAATATGATTGCGTTAAGATTCGAACTCAGCACTTAGCTATCAAATCCATACACAATTACCACCTTAACCAACTCTAATTATTGTTTCAATAATCACTCTTTTTAAGAATATTGTTCTATTGTTAAAGCTCCCTTAAAAACAATTATATGTTGCACGACCTTTGACAAAAGTCCTAGATTTGACACACTAATCTATACGAAATATAAATTTTATTAAGGTATCGTGATACACAAATAAAAGAGGATATCATTATTTTTCATCAATAAGTTATTGAATCTTATAATTTTTTAACTTCTTCCATAACAAAATAAATGTTATATATATACTTTGATAATAAACGTAAGTGAAATATTATTAATGTGTAACATTTATTTTATTATGGAGGAAATAACTAGATTTTGTCCCGGACGATGTCCCGGGTCACAAAATAAATTTTTAATTTAAATATTCTTATTTTGCAAAATTAAAAATTAAACTCCTTTATTGGTGCATTCTTTTCATCTAATTTTTTTTAATGTAATCTTATAAGATCTGAGTTTTTCTAATGTTAGATTGACAATAAATTTGTTTAAGATATATTGGTTTGATGAATTGATGATGAAAGAAGGAATGTGGATATGATTGATGGAAAATCGTGAATTTACACTTATTCAATTAAATGCTTCTTTAATAAAAAATTAAACTTGTTTTTTTTTTCATACATGATATTATACATTTTGATATGTCAATTTGAATAATAAAATGGTGTAGATGAGATGGTAGATTTACGGTATTATAGGGATGGTGAGTTCAAATCTTAGTAAACGCATTTTTTTTTGTAAAAATTATTATAGTGAGTTCAAATTTTAGTAAATAGTAAATGCATTTTTATTTTATTTTTGGTAAGATGACTTGTCCCGAAAAATGTTAGATGCCGAAAAAGCTCAACGCGTTTTAGAAAAAGAGTATTGATATTTGATTGTATATAGTGGAGGGAATGAATAATATTGATAATAAGTGAGAGTGTAGAGTAGTGGTTGTGTGTAGCTTTACTTATTTCTCATGGTCGCGGGTTCGAACCTCGTATAATTTTATCCTACCAAATAACATACACTTACAAACTTAATTAACTTTGATTGTTGTTTTATATATCCCTCTTTATTAAAACATGTATATTGATTTATTGTTAAATCATCTTTTTCATTTATAATTCTTATTAGACGTATTCAAAATTAAATATTAAATTTAATTTTTTTAATCTTATATAGTCAAACTTAATTAAATCAATTTTTAAAGTCAGGTCAATTACCGAAATTTAATTAAAAATACAACTCTTTTTTTTTTAACCAACTTACAATTTTATTTTATTTTTTTTAAAAATTTCTTAATTAGTATATTAAATTTTAAAACTTTCTTCACAAATACTATTAGGATATTTCCATCCACATCCCTCTTCTCGGTGTAGAGCGATATACGAGAAATAGATGCTCAGCCCGCAATGTCCGATAACGGCGCTGAAGTAGTGAATCTAGCGGCACCATAGCAATGGCATACAACTTTGGACCTAACGGCCGGCCCAGTAACCCTTCGGAATGGGGGATCCCCGCTGGCAACAACCACGGTAGTAGTTGCGGAACTACTGGGCCGGGAGAGGACAATAACCTTATTGCCTGCTCCTCTTTCTTCGCTTCGGGGACGGAGGTCCTACGGTAGGTAACAGCAGGCACAAGCAACTTGACCGAAGGGGACCAGCGCTTCTACTCTTCCACCGCACCGAGGAGCCGCTCGCAGCGAGAAGCAAGGGATGTCGTGAACGGTGGGGTTCACAGAGAATTGACCTATTCATAGAGTGATCCTATGATCGATACAGGATATGTACTATCTCTTTTTTTTTCTATAGTTAGGTTAAAGAAGGGTGACTCAACTTCTCAGCTAGAGTTGGGGATGGGACCTGTTGGCATAATGCACGCTGGAACGTGGGAATTCGAGGTCTCATGAACGACTACTAAAAACCAACTTTGTTTTTGTTTTGTTCACGATACCCGGTCAGGCCTACGGATGGATCCTTTTAGATCTACGAGCTTTATGCCCCAGCCGTTCACATGAGCATGGAAAATCTATACTCGAGCGTTCAACTGGGCCCCTGACAGGATAGGTGAGGAATCACTCTGGATCCGATTTCTTAGTGCCTACAACTTCGCCGAGTCGACTAGCATCCTTTTCCACTGCGCATTTATCGAACAAAGAAGACGACTATAAGATAGAATTCGCTTTTCGTGGTGAACTGGTCGTCCCATACCTTCTGCCTGTCCTATGTGTGTGGAACTAGGTCTTTTCGGTTACAGCCTTCCCCTCGAATACATAGGTAGGGCTGGCTAAGAAGGGGTCCCCTATTGCCAATAAACTTTTCCCGGCCTTACTTTAAAAAAAGTAAGTAAGTCGACTTTCGTCGTTGTTCCAAGTAAGTGAATTGGCATTACCTTACTCTAAAGAGTCAGTCAATTTCATTGCCTTCGCCTTCGATTCCTCTTACTCATAAAGGGTCTTACGGTCGAGAGAACTACCTAAAACTAAAGAAAAATAGTGCTCTTTCTAAGAGTAGGCGTGGAGAGCTTTTTGCGGGGAAACTTGCAAGTACAGTTTGGGGGGAGGCGGGCGTCGACCCTACCTTATGAGTATTCGGACTATAACAGTTCCGATGAACAGTCACTCACTTTTGACAGTTATACGATTCCTGAAGATGACCTAGAATTGGGTCAATCACGTTTATTAGAAGTGGACAATAGAGTGGTTGTACCAGCCAAAACTCATATACGTATTATTGTAACATCTGCTGATGTACTTCATAGTTGGGTTGTACCTTCCTCAGGTGTCAAATGTGATGCTGTACCTGGTCGTTTAAATCAGACCTCTATTTTGGTACAACGAGAAGGAGTTTACTATGGTCAGTGCAGTGAAATTTGTGGAACTAATCATGCTTTTATGCGTGCGCCCGAAAACATAGGCCGACTGCTGAGCCCACTCTGGCTCAGCCGCACCACCCGGGGTGCGAGCCACCCGAAAAGCAAGCTTTTACAGCGAGCGGCTGGAGCAGTAGGGAGCCGAGGAGCAAGGCAGTAAATAAGATAGAAAAGGGGGGCCAGGCTCCCGGTGAAGCAGAGAAGACGGTTAGGATAACGAACTTGAAACGCGGAGCCCGGGCGGCCGGCGAGCGAGTGGTTAGTGGCCAATAGCGCCCTAGTTGACGGCATTCCTCTCTGCGGCTGGCACTTGATAAACCACGGGGCACTCCATACCAGAGTAAGCAAGTCTTAGGTTAGGGACGAGACGCCCGCGCAAGGACCTCCATTCTCATTAGGAGATCGAACCAAGGACCTATGGAAGTCGGGGCTACCCCGTCCCCATGGACAACGCAACTGTGTCCTGAGGGAGGAGTTTAGAGGCCTTATAGTAGCACAGACTTCTTTTTCTTTCTAGATCATGCGAAGGGGGCCAGTCCAAGATCGTACTCTTCCTCTACAAAGAGAACAGACGCTCTCAACGGCTAGGCGCCACTCTCTTTCTGAGTAATTCTAGCTTCTTCATGATTTCGTGCCGTGGTGAACAAACAAAAGAAAAAAAGAGGGCCGTTTCAGCGGAAGGAGAAGGACCCGCAACGGCTTCCGCCGCCTCTTCTTGTTCCTATAGCCGTCTGTTATGAGTCCGGAAAGCTTGGAATCCTCAATATAAAATAGAAGGGATCTCTCAAAATAGAAAAGGGCGGGCAGGGCTTCCGCAAGAGCCCCCCCCCTCTTCCCGGTCAAGATAGATGGAAAGGAGCCCTAGAAAGTAAAGGCCATAACCAGCCTTCTTATTTATGTACGTACACCTTTGTTTCACAGGGTGGGGCCGCCCTTCCTTCAGCTGGTTTTCTTCCGGAACCTTGTATAGGTTGGAGCTTTTCTAATTAAAAAAGGGGGAAAGGTTTGGCACAAAGCTGCTCGCTTTCTCGCTTCCGAGAGGCGAGGGGAGCCTTACTTACAGGTTCCAAGCCTGGCGTGAAGCGAAGGGATTGGATTTCACCTATGATCTCAGATTAGTGGGCAACCATAGTTTCCTTTTTTCGTGGTGTTGTTGACGTTGTTGAAAGCGAATTTTTTAGTCGGCCTCGCTTTTCGGAGCTGCTCCCAGCTCACACTATGGTGGAGGAGGTGCCGTGAAGATCTAGGAGTGTGAGCAGTACGAGCTGAAAGGCTCCCATACTGTTTGGAGGGCAGGAGGCATAGATGCCAAACAAACCTGACCCCTATCTATCGTCGTAGAAGCAGTTTCTAGGAAAGATTATGGTTCTCGGGTATCTAATCAATTAATCCCCTAAACCGGAGAAGCTTAAGCGGAAATGAAAGAATAGGGTGAGGAAAAAGAAGAGAAGCCACTAAGAAGGCTTCGCTCGCTCGCTCGTTTAGTAGAAAGCAAGTAGAGTGCATAAGCTCCTTTAGAGATAGAGGCGAGTACTACACGAGCTCGCAAGTCAAGTACGGAACGAGCCTTGTCTACAAAGCAGAGCGACCTCGTCTTGCTTGCTTCTGGCGAAACTTTATGCACTAGAGAATGGCCATTCCGGTATGGTAGGAAGACTGATTTTTAGGCCGACCACTATATAGGAATAGGAGCGATAGCGAAGCCAAGCCGTATAAAGGCGAGCAGCCCTTATAGCAATAGAAAACAGCCTACTTATAGCCTTTAACGAACGATTTCTTCGGCAATGGCTCCCAATCGGGGGTACACCGCCAAGCTGCTAAGATCACCGGAGCGGGTAATGGGACTGGGGGACGCGATGCGAGAAAGCGGAAAAACCAGAGCATTCGCTTTTTAAGACGCCTTATCCCTATCCTACTTTCGGGATCTCTTGGTTTATCACCTGCGGTTTGCTAGGAACAAGGCATATTGGGATGCTGCTCTTATGACCCCGGCTGCCTTGATCAAGAGAGTACAGTTTGATGTGTGCACTAGAGTGCAGCAGCTGATTGGCAGGAAGTGGACCGAGGCTGATAGGTGTTGGTTTGATATGCTAAAGAGTGCTGCTACCTAATTGGTCTGAGTATTGTGAGTTGCAGTATGTGATTGGTTGTGTGTATTGTTCTGCTAGATGCTGATCTGCTCTTCAGGTTGGTAAGGTCAGGTCTTGCAGGTCTGCTGGTCAACTCTGGCCGGAGTTGACTTCTGGTTAGTTTGGGGTGTATGGATGCTGTCTTGTTGTGAGGTCAGTCAGAGAAAGAAGTTGGTCCTGTTCTGTGTTGGCCTGATCAACTGCTGTCTGTGATGCGGATCTGTTCTGTCATGGGCTGATTCTGGGACTGCTGGGTCCTGTTTCACTGATTTCTGTTGAGCTGGGGTTTCTGTTCTGATCTCTGCTTGCTGATTCTCTGATCTGCTACTGATCTGCTGTTGTGGTTGATCTGCCCTGTTCTGATTTCTGTTCTGCTGACTGCAGTTTGCTGGCAGTTTCTAATGGGGAAGCAGTTAGGATACTGAAGGCTGTTGTTATGTTGAGCTTATGGTTCTACAGTTGGGCTGTATGGTTGCTGTCTGCCTTGACTGCTGCTGTTGATGATGTAAGGTCAGTTAGAGGGAAGTGGTGGGGTGACAGTGCTGCTGTGATGATGTTTTGAGCAGGTCTGGTTGTGCTGGTCATTTGGGGAAGAAGCTAGCCGAACCCGGGCACAATTGAAGAAATGCTTCATGCTCTAAACTTTCCTAGGAAGTTTGTTGATTGGATTATGGCTCTGGTTTGCTCTCCTATGTTCTCTTTATCTCTAAATGGGTCCCTTCATGGTTTCTTTGCTGATAAGAAAGGAATTAGACAGGCCTCTCTCTCCACTTCTTTTTGTGATCTGTATGGAATATTTTTCTAGGCTTATGAAGGGTGGAAAATCCGGTTTCTCCTATCATCAAAGATGGTTGGGTCTTCAGTGAAATCATTTATGCTTTGCTGACGACCTCCTGTTATTTTGTAAAGGCGATGTTTCGTCAGTTTCCCTGCTTATGAGAGCTTTTGCTACTTTTTCTGCTTCCTCGGGCCTTCAAGCCAATATTGGTAAGTCTGCTTTATATACTGCTAATGTCAATAGCTCTACGGTTGAGGAGCTCGAAGCCAGATTCCATGGAGTACTTCACTTCCTCTCTCCCTTACACCCTGACACTAGAGGGCTGTAACGTACTCATACCTTCAAAAGGCGGAAAAGAAAGAAGAAGGAATGGATAGGTATGTCAAAAACCTCCTATATCCATGGAAGCTTTGACTCCCTAGGGATCACTCCATTCCCAACTCTGGAAAAGAAAGTCTTACCGACTGGGGATAAGAGAAGAAAGGTTCTTATTATCGTTCAAGCACTCTATTAGACATTGTGTCTCGCAAGGAAATTGGGAGCTGGCCTAAAATAAGTTGATTGAACTAGCTTGATCATATGAAAAGAAAAAAGCTTTCTCCCTGGCAGGGAAACTGTCACAGCAAGATGAAGGGCAGGGACTACCGTTAGCAGGACTGCTACGGCAAGAAAAAGTCAGGACTAGTAGGTTGATAGCCAGAAAATGGCATAAGCATAAGAAGAGAGAGCTCTAACAAGAGATTGAATTACCTTACAGAAAGGTTAACATTCCGGATTACCTGCGTCTATCGACTTGGAGCTTCGCCCCTATAATTAGAAGAAAGATTGGATTCTTATTCTGGTAATAGAGTAAGGGTTCCTTATGTTGTTGTTAATGTAGTTTATGCAGTTCTTGCAGCTATTGAAGCTAAGGCAGCTAATGCAGTTTCTGTAGTTATTGTAGCTAATTCAGCTAATAGGCTTTCTTTCAATCCTATCTAACAAGAAAGAGTCTAAGGTAGTCTTTCCCTCCGGTATCTATCCAGAGAGCTCGACTTATCCATTTATCCGGTAAACTACTTGCATAAGGGTGAGCATAGAGAACTACTTATCCTCGCCTAATTAGCGTAGATAATGTATGTTAAACCAAACCCGCTTATCCAAGAATAGGCTCGCTTCTTTCTTCCTTAATGGCCTACGCCCCTACTCATTATTCCACATCAGGGATCGTTCCTAAGTCATCTAACCCTCACTCTCCTGCTTTTCCCTATTCCCTACCATAAGGTAAACAATCCTTAAGAGAAGATAGGTGTTTGCTTCTAGCCTAAATCAAAGATAAAGGACCTTACTCTATTACCTGTCGTAGCTGACTTTAGAACTAGGAAGCTAGGAGAAACTGCAGCTAACCCCTTTAACTATTTCATAACCTGCGGGCTCTAGGAAGCAAGGTAGAGATGTTCTTAGTTGCTATAAGTAGTTCTTCCTCTGGCTCTTCTGCTTGCCAGTCGGATTATTCCCCTCCTTTTAAATTCCTTTTGGAATAGATGTTCTTTTGGCTTTCTTCTTCCAAATCTCTAGAGACAGGCATAGGTAAAATAGAAGAAACAACTCAAGCTAGAAGCCGACCGCGATTCAATAACCTACCAATCTGGGCTATCAGCAGAAGATTCCTACTAATTATAAGTGGGTGTTCCTCGAAGCTTAGACGAGTTGAATGGAAGACAAACTGTCACACCATTCTGAGGAAGTTTACTGGTTCGGCTTTGAAAAGAGAGAAGCTGATGCAGAGGACATGAGGGGTGCCTAAGAATCCTGCCCGAGAAAACAAGAGTTTGAGGGAAGGTCTACCTAAAAGTATGAAAATGAGTTTATATAGGCAGACATTAGCCTCTGAGCGAATCTACCCCTTCTTAGGTGTTTTAGCACTCCGATCGTCTAACAAACAGGGGGATTGAAGCCTAAACAACAAGATCCGAGCCAGAAGCTTTGGGTTGCCCATCAGTTCATTCAGTTTGGATTTCCTCAAACATAGGCACTATAGGCGGCTACCCGAGAGATCCATCTTCATGCAAGGAATGTGGAAAATAGCCTGGCAAAAGCATCTTCTATAGATAGACCGAAACTAAACTACTAACGCCTTCTTCAAGTAGTAGAAATGTTATGAATGAACACGAAAAGAGGAGAATTGCAGGATTAATAGTTTCGATATTACAAAAGCGACAGGTGACCTACCAAAGCATTAACGATGGGTTCTCAACTTTCAGATGGAGGGGGTATGATACATTTTCAGTGTACCTTGACGCTGTAAATGCTAACATAGAAGCAATGAATTTATCGATCTGCTTAGGGTTTCAAATATGGTACTATCTAATGCCAGTCCTTATGCAGTCTGTAGGGTATTCTAATTATAATGAAATCCTAAACCCTGAGGTGGTAAATTACATCAAGGACAGATCAAGAGACTGGTCTGCCCCGATGATCCAGCGCTCCATAGATCTATGCGATCATATGTATAATATGATTCAGGCGGGCACGCTCGAAAGAGGTGGTGCCAGCTCCTCGGTGTTAGGGACCATCGCTGAGTCGAACGAGGCGGCTTCGATCCTTTGTTGGAAATAAGAAGAGGTGAGGAAACCAACGTGGAATACCACAAGAAAGTAATACTTACTAAAGTGGTGATTGCCTGCATCACTGTTTGTATATTAAACAGTTTATTCGTTACTAACGCCTGCGGAACAGATCTATATCAACTATATATTGATGGAATTAGTTCAGAATAAAAAGAAAAAAAGGGTATGTGATATAAACTACTGGATAGATTGCGTCTTATTATAAAGTCTGTTATCATACAAGTGCGTATCCTTCCTCAAGCTAAGCTTGGTGGATGTAATGCTTCTTGCTCGCTTGATAGCAGGGATTCGATACCTAGCCCATAATGAGTAGTATGTAGCTGCTTGACCCCAGCCTTAACCTCCTTCAACTTAGACCATACTTGAAACATCTTACAACCACCCACTGGTTTATTCCAACAGCTAGTCAAGATGTCCTGGAACTGAGCATGATCAGCAATCACATTAAGAAAGAGAAAGGGTCTACCACCACCCGCATCAAAGCACTCTACTATCAGACTCAGACTAATAGAGTCGTGGTGTGTATCTCGTCCAGTGCCTGTTGAGATAGACCAAGTTACTTTCCGCAATAGCCAAGCAACCGTCAGAGTCACGAAAGAATCATACGAATAAAGGTGGGTTTTCAGGTTCTGTTATCTTGTCTCTTTCTAGTATCTTTTCTTTTTCGGGTTCGAACTTGTCGATTGCTAATAGGAAGTAGGGACGTATTCATTTAGCAGCAAACTACGGAAGCCGGAATCGGACAGCTCACACCACTGACTTTTCGGCCTGTTTTCAGCGGTCAGCCAGGAATCGAGTTGGACTACTTGCTTCTGTCTCAAACCAACTCAAAGAACCTAATCCTAATCTCAAAACCAAAAGTGTGAGTCGGGATTGATTTTGCTCCGTTATAACTACGATTTCATTATATTGCTTTCTATAAATCACACACATGTATATATATATAAAAACGATAGAAACCAACAGACATAATAGAACCGTATGGCCCGGGGCAACGCCCGGGCTACAATACTAGTTTAAAAAAGGAAAAAAACGAAAAAGAAAATGAGGGGAATATAATGACGTGGAGGAGTGCGGGGTAAAAGGAAGAGCCACGTAGGATGACACGTAGGAGGACATTGCTGAGGTGGAATGAGAGATCTAAAGCTGTAATGAGAATAGTTTGAAAAGGAAGATCTAAATTGATCTCGGTAAAATCAGTTTTACGACACGTGGCGAATTTTGGAGAGAGTTAAAGGTTTTGGTTGTGAAAAATCCTTATTTAATTTATTTTTATAATAATTTAAATTTTTTAAAAGTACAAATATAAAAGGTGACCACTTCCAGTGAGAGATGCTTTCTTTTTTCTTTTTTTTTTGATAAGGTGAGAGATGCTTTCTTGACCTTTTTTATCCCTTTAGTGTTTTTTTTATTTTTGTGGGGTGGAGGGGAAATGGACCCCACTTCCACGTCAGCATCAGTGTTATGCGGAACTTGCCAACTTGAGAAAAAGGGATCTATTGAACTTTTTTTTTTTTTACTTTTTCGCTTTTGTTTTTTCCTTTTTGGATTGTAAATAACCAATATCTATCCAAAATCCATTACTTAAATTTGAGAGGCTGGCTAAGGGCTTTGACGCTTTATAGTAGATTCTCACCATATGTATTACCTCTCTAATATATTAACGGGGAAATGATAAATGCACAACTAAATTGATATAGACACAACCCATTGTGAGAGAACATCATTCTATGCTTCTCTTATAAAAGTTGTGTATATATCAATTTTAGTTGTGCATGCCAATATCAATTCCCATATTAATGACAACGATTTGACATTTTTCTCTCTATTTTATGTCAAATTGTTGTCATTAATATGTTATGGAGGGAGTATGTATTTGGAAAAAAAATTCTTTTTCTTTCACTATCTTTAGTACATTTGTCAATTGGAAGTAGTGTAGGTAACACTGATACTTTATTGTATTTGTTGTAGTCATATCGAATACCGATATACTTGAACTGCCAACTGAACAAGCAAAACAAAACATTCTTCTACTTTCTAGAAATTTATTTTTCCCATCCATTTTTTGGTTAATCAAGCAAATACCTATTGGCTGTGACGGAGCCAGAAATTTTTTATTACTGGGGCCAAAATCGATCAGTATCACACTAAAAAATGTTAAAAGAGTAACTAGTGAGCCTCAAACCCTAATCTAAGGGAATATAAACAATCAATCAAACCATTTGAGCTACTATACTTTTATTGGTTAACTTCACTTAAATTTTATATATACTACTCCGTAACAATTCTGGGCCAAGAGGAAGACCAAGGCCCCTGCCAGCCTCCTGGCTCCACCCTTGCCTAGTGGTAACTTGGTAAGAACCTCAACTTTGGAGCAGTGGCATGTGGGGCTGGTGATGGAGGCTTCATATAACACCCCTGTCATTGGGATAGATTTGAATTGAAGTTCTACTCAAAAGGTTTCTACTAATTTGTTGTATCCACCACTATATAGGTTTTATTCTTTTCAACTTTCAAAAATGGACTCTGACTCTAATACCATCTGTAAAATCCGTATCATGTTCACCCAATGATACGGGTGTTATACTTTCATGTATTATACTATTACATGATTTTTTTCTTAAAAATTTAAAGGATTTACCTATGTCAAATATATGGTCATATAATATGAGTTATTTAGTTATTAGGAGATGGCATTTAAATTGGTAATTTTTTTTATAGATTGTTAGTTGTGAAATACATAAAATATACGTAGTATTTTCTAACATAATTCATTGAAAAGATACTTCAAGGCTCTAAGTGCTATCTTATAAAACACCACTTTTTCAACTATAGATTCCTCTAATTGTATCAAAATCTAACTGTAACGTTTTAAAAGATCTTATTGAACATGCCAAATGCCATGAGTACTAGATTATATAACTTTGAGTTTCATATACTTATGATTTGTTGAAAAAGCATGGTTCCCAACTTCCCATGTGGATTATGATTGGGATAATTTACATTCTACATCATTTGTTTCTGAATATCTGTTACGTTTAAAATTTTGAGTATAGAAAAAGAGTAATTTCAATCATGAAAAAACTCATTTATACATACAAAAAACACATATTTATATGTGATCTTGTTAGATTCGTTTAGATGTGTATTTTTAAAATATCAACTTCTATAGTTTTTTTACTAAGAACATCAGCTATAATGTTGAAAAAAAAATTGTCATCCTTCTCTCTCTACCCCTTTCTCAATCCTCCACCTCATCTATCCACTACCCATGACAATTTCTGTCACGAACACTCCAACAATGTCAAAAATAAACATGTCATCGAGGCCTCTCTCTACTATGCACGCTAAAAATAAACTTGGAACATCACTTTGTGCCAAGTTTCATGTTGGAATTCATCATGTCTATTTCCATCATTCTATTATATTACAACTACATGATGGAAATAAACTTGGCAAATCAATTTTTTTTTACTATTATAACAGATGGTGAAAGATATAGATGTTTAAACAAGAACATTGAAAATATGCAAAGAGCAAATGTAACAAACAATTTGAGATGGCTGGAGTAATATGCACCACCCATATTTTTTAGGTTTTCTCCGTCCCTTCCCAACTCGAGTATAAAAATTCTCTTGTAAAAACTTGTCAAAATTCTATTTGATTGAGGCAGCTCGTTGATGATCTAAGTGTCACTTGATTATCAAAATGTCGCTGGTACATCTACGTTACGACAACGGTGGGTGAAGTGATAATACATATTTGGTTGCGGATTTTTCTAACATAAACCAGATTTATTTACTTTGACGTTTTCAAGAGTCGATGGAATCACAAGTAAAGTTGTAGAAGTTTCTTGACAATTTTCATTGTCTTTTTAGTTTTTTGTTGTGTTCTTTTAGTTTTAAAAATAATTATCATAGATTGTGATGATTTTCTTTTCTCATCCTTTATGATATGGCTTTTTTCTGCCGTACTTTATGAGTTATTTTTCCCAAATTATTGTGGATTTGTGTTCTTTTTCCTCATTGGAGTGGTCAATTGATTGTTTGGATTGAAGATTTATTTAGGGCTTCAATTCTTTTTTTTTCTCCATCAAAACTATACACGATTTGATTACAGCTAGAAGAAAAACATTTAATTTGAACAAAAGTCACAATCTAATTCTACAGTCAGGCGGAAGTGGCGCTATTGGTTGGGTAGGAAATATTTTTGGACTTGGGCAATCCAAATACCCAATACTAAGTAGGAGAGTTTAGTCACGTATAAGTCCATGAAGGGTTATTTTAAAGCTTTAATTCAAGGCCCCAGTTCTAACAATAAAAATTGGGCCCTATGAATAATTAAAATGGAGGGTTAAAATGAAATATTAAAGATTTAATATCTATAACATCTATTAAAAGGTGCGCGAAGCACTATGGTTGTGCCACGTAAACATTAACATAATTCTGACACATATGCAAAAGCACCATGTCATCACAATAATGTTGGTATTTAATTTAAAAAAAAATACTTCGATTGTAGGGAGATTTGAACATGGATCTTTTGAATGGAAAGGTTAGGTAGTTACCAACTCAACTCTATTTATATACTGATGTAAATATGCTTCTTTATAACTATATTGTTTTATCGTTTGGGAAAAATAAAGAGAGACAAAAAATATTATTTAAAATAAAAATGGGAGAAGTTAGCACACAATAGCTTTGCTCTAACACAACGGTTTTTGACTAATGGAATTGCAATTCTTCCACAAAATCTATGTACAATCTAAAATATATAATTTCCAATTTATTTTGTTCATCATGATACCTAGATTTGTTATTTGTGTTTTCTCATATAGTTTACGTTCGATCTGCAATGCAAATTGAGGGTGATTTTGCCAACTTCAGTTTGTTTCGATTGTTCTTGATGTTTCAACAAA
Organism: Salicornia ramosissima; assembly: GCA_951394345.1. NCBI lineage: Eukaryota > Viridiplantae > Streptophyta > Magnoliopsida > Caryophyllales > Amaranthaceae > Salicornia > Salicornia ramosissima. The sequence goes on from OX596239.1 coordinate 14,761,387, forward strand.
CGACAGTTACCATCCGTGCCAAAAGGTCTGTTAATTATAGCGCCTTTATCAATGCACTATAAAAACAAACTGTTGGACACCGGGCAACGCCCGGGCAAAAAAACTAGTTGAAAATTTAAATATAGGTCATTGAAATAGTAAAGGAGGAAAATAAAAGCGATTTTCTTTAATACAAAATTAAACTATTTGAATAAAGTATTTACATTTTAGTAAAAAAAAACATAGAAATGTGAACTTTAAATATAGTATATACATTAATAATATGTTTGGTACTGACTACCAAATGGATTATTAAATATATTCAACATTTTACTCATCAACATTTATCGACATGATCAATGACAATTATTCTCAATTTTTACTTTAAAATTGAAGTCATAATATTAAAGGATATGCCCTAAATAATTAATCCCTTTCAACAATTTTTTTTTTTTGAGGTTAACGTAAATTTGTTTTATTAAAAACAATATGATTCAAATAATTATAATTACTTTTAGGATATTCTTTTTCCTTTCCATTGTTTTTAAGCAAAAAGAAAAAGCAAAAGTGCATGTGCTCTTAAATAATGTATAAACTTGCATATAAACACTATAAAATTTCCGAAAAGAGTTTCACAATCATCTTAGGGCCTGTTCTAAAGGACTGAGAAAACATGAACTTAAATTAAATTAACTTAACTTAAATTAAATTAACTGAATTTAAATTAAATTAACTGAACTTAAATTAAATCAATTTAAATTAAATTATATTTTATTTTTATTTTTATTTTTATGTTTTAATTTTTATTTTTTAATTTTAATTTTAATTTTAATTTTAATTTTTTTATTTTTATATTATTTTAATTTAATTTTATTTTTATTTTTATTTTTATTTATTTTATTTATTTATTATTTTTTTTTATTTTTATTTTTATTTATTTTTATTTTTATTTTTATTTATTTTTATTTTTATTTTTATTTTTACATTTATTTTTTTTTATTTTTTTTATTTTTTTTATTTTTTTTTTTTTTTATTTTTATATTTATATTTATATTTATTTTTTATTTTTTATTTTTTTTATTTTTATTTTTTTTATTTTTTTTATATTTTATTTATATTTCAAAGTAAACCCTAAAACCTTCATTTTCACCGCCGGAAAATCGTCGTCGAAAAACTCAGTCGAATAATCACCCCCGGAAAAGTCACTCCGAAAACCGTCGCCGGAAAAGTCACTCCGAAAACCGTCGCTGAAAAACTCGGCCTGAAAATCGTCGCCGGAAAAGTAGACCGAATAATCACTGCCGGAAAAGTCAATCCGAAAATCGTCGCCGAAAAACTCGGCCTGAAAATCGTCGCCGGAAAAGTCGGCCGAATAATCACTGTCGGAAAATCAATCCGAAAACCGTCGTCGGAAAAATCGTTGCCGAAAAACTCGGCCTGAAAATCGATGTCGGAAAAGTCGGCCAAATAATCAATGCCAGAAAATCAGTCCAAAAACTGTTGCCGGAAAAGTCGTCCCGAAAATCGTCGTCGAAAAACTCGGCCTGAAAATCGTCGCCGGAAAAGTCGGCCGAATAATCACCGCCGGAAAATCAATCCGAAAACCGTCGTCAGAAAAGTCGTCCCGAAAAATCGTCGCCGGAAACGTCGGCCGAATAATTACCGCCGAAAAATCAGTCCGAAAACTGCCGTCGGAAAAGTCGTCCCGAAAATCATCGCCGAAAAACTCGGCCGAATAATCCCCGCCGGAAAACTCAGTCCGAAAACCGTCGTCGGAAAAGTCGTCCCGAAAACCATCGCCGAAAAACTCGTCCCGAAAATCGTCGTCGGAAAAGTCGGTCGAATAATCAACGCCGGAAAAGTCAGTCCGAAAACCGTCGTTGAAAAAAAGTCGAGCGGAAAAACGATGCCCGAAACTAATAATAATAATAATAATAATAATGAAATGAACTGAAATTAAATTAAATTAAATTAAATTAAATTAAATTAACTTAAAATAAATTAACTGAACTTAAATGAAATTAAATTAAATTAAGTCAATAGAAGTCCTAAAGAACGGGGCCTTAGTCATATATTAATAATCTTACTCTCTTTTTTTTTTTGGACAAGAATCTTACTCTTACATTGATAATCACACATAATTAATACCTCTACAACTTAGATCTTTGAAAAACGAATTAGGATCCTCTCCATTTCATTCCCTCCATTTTCTATACTAAGATTTTGACAGCTCATTTAGCATTAGAATAAAAAATTAAAAAACCCTCCCAATTTCTCTCTTCATACACCCTCAATCATTGATTTAGGAAATAGACCATCCATTTCCTATGAGAAATGGAGAGGATCTTTACTCTTGAAAAACAACCATAACCTACTAACCTTGAACAAAAAAAATTATTATCCCATATTTAGCTTTTTATTTTCGGATACTTGTATTTGAAAAGCCGTAAATTGTGTTACATTGACAACCTGGTTTAGAATTTTTTTTTAATATATGCACGAAGGGGATAATTCTTGCAGTGTCGCTTTATGCAATCCTCACCATGCCTTTTCAGAAGAAATTGAAAAAAAAAAATCGCCCGTGCATTACGTACATATAGGTATATACCATAGATTAAGTGAATAAATGAACAACTAAAGAAGAAGTCCCTTTTCTTCTTCCCTTATCTATTCGTTGAATCGTTCACGGCCAAAAGAAAAGGAGTGATTGGAAATAAGGAAGAAGAAGGAGAAGAAAAGAAAAGAATTAGGAGCTTTAAGATTCTAAAGTACAAAATAGTTGCATAAAAAAAAAAACCATTCAAAGAGAGTTTCTTGTGGCCAAAATAATGAAAATTATTATGAGCATTCAAACATAGATTGTTTTAGATATTTTGCTTTGAATCGTATGCTTTTTTATGTGGCTATTGTTACAACATTTTCAAGCACCTCATGTTGTTGCACTTTGTGACTATTCCTTCCTCTAAAGGTGATGCTCTTTACACCATGGTGGAAGAAAAAAGTGCATCCTTTTTTTTCATTTTTTCTTTACTTTTGGGACTATTCTTGTTTCAAAAGTGCTTTTTTCCCTTACACATAGGGGTAAAAGTGCACCTAGTGAACACATCATATATTAATCAATTTTAATTTTTTTGGTGTTCATAAATTTTAAAAATGGAAAATTAGATTACAAGTCACAATTTTTATCCACCAAGTGTATTGCACTTTTTCAATTGTTTTTCAACCAAGTGTGTAGCCTATGTACTCTACTAAAGCGAGGATCTGCCCTTGTGGTGTGGTATTGGACTTACTCTCGCATTCTCGAGGCGAGAAACTGAACTAATGGCAAATTCCCTCCGATCCCCCTAACCTCTGGGCAATATCAACGTGATTCTTGTGAGAGGAGCCACAAACATAGGTTCATTTTATCTAATTAGCATGTTAAAAAATTGTATTATATTAAAGTTGAAACATAATGAAATTGCTTTCTCGACCTTCACCTTAATTAATAGATTTCATGGTCAATCAATTTAGATACATTTATATTTATATAAGATATAAGATGAAATAATCAAGTCTATTTCTTATAATTAGAACTAAGTTTCATTGAATTCAATAAATTTAGATAAATACCTAGATAAGTGGCATTATATAATGAGAAGCAAGGATCAAGGACAGCTCATTGCTATGAATACAAAGAAGGCACATCCATGAGTACTTAGAGGAAGATACATTTGTTATAATTTTCATGGTTGATGATGAATGTTCAATTGGTTTAATTTTAATATCTATAACAATTATTAAAAGGTGCGCAAAGCACCATGAATGCGACACATAAGATGACACACAAGCATCAACTTTCACCATTGCTGCGACACGTGGAATTGCGCGCCACATAGGATTGTCACACAAACATTATTTAAAAAATATGATTGCGTTAAGATTCGAACTCAGCACTTAGCTATCACATCCATACACAATTACCACCTCAACCAACTGTAATTATTGTTTCAATAATCACTCTTTTTAAGAATATTGTTCTATTGTTAAGGCTCCCTTAAAAACAATTATATGTTGCACGACCTTTGACAAAAGTGTTAGATTTGACACACTAATCTATACGAAATATAAATTTTATTAAGGTTTTGTGATACACGAATAAAAGAGGATATCATTATTTTTCATCAATAAGTTATTGAATCTTATAATTTTTTAACTTCTTCCATAATAAAATAAATGTTATACTTTGATAATAACCGTAAGTGAAATATTATTAAAGTGTAACATTTATTTTATTATGGAGGAAGTAACTAGATTTTGTCCCGGACGATGCCCCGGGTCACTGAATGAATTTTTAATTTAAGTATTCTTATTTTGCAAAATTAAAAATTAAACTCCTTTATTGGTGCATTCTTTTCATCTGATTTTTTTTAATGTAATCTTATAAGATCTGAATTTTTCTAATGTTAATTTGACAATAAATTTGTTTAAGATATATTGGTTTGATGAATTTATGATGAAAGAAGGTATGTGGATATGATTGATGGAAAATCGTGAATTTACACTTATTCGATTGGATGATTCTTTAATAAAAATTTAAACTTGTTTTTTTTTTCATACGTGATATTATACATTTTGATATGTCAATTTGAATAATAAAATGGTGTAGATGAGATGGTAGAGTTACGGTATTATAGGGATGGTGAGTTCAAATCTTAGTAAATGCATTTGTTTTGTAAAAATTATTATAGTGAGTTCAAATCTTAGTAAATAGTAAATGCATTTTTATTTTATTTTTTTGTAAAAATTATTTTTTATGAAAAATGGTGACACATGACAAAATATGACATGTGGTGTCATGTGGTGACATATGTAAAGATGACTTGTCCCGACACATGATAGATTGCGAAAAAGCTCAACGCGTTTTAGAAAAAGAGTATTGATATTTGATTGTATATAGTGGAGGGAATGAATAATATTGATAATAAGTGAGAGTGTAGAGTAGTAGCGCATCTTAGGGTGTCTTTGTCTAAGTGGCAACGAAATGAGATCTTACGTGTGTCGCAAAGAGAGGAGGGAGACGCTTTTTAGAAGAAGAGAATAGATTTTAAGGTGTGCACTTTTTAAAAAAAATTAAAATATGTTATGATTACCTATGTTATAATGTTAAATTCATCAACTATATTGTCAAATCATTTAATAATTAAGAAGTATGGTTAGAGAATTGTTGAATCCAACTTTATCCTACCAGATAACATACACTTACAAACTTAACTAACTTTGATTGTTGTTTTATATATCCCTCTTTATTAAAACATGCATATTGATTTGTTGTTAAATCATCCTTTTCATTTATAATTCTTATTACACGTATTCAAAATTACATATTAAATGTAACTTTTTTAATCTCATAGTCAAACTTAATTAAATCATTTTTTAAAGTTGGGTCAATTACTGAAATTTACTTAAAAATACAACTCTTTTTTTTTAACCAACTTACAATTTTTTTTAAAAAAAAAACTTAAATTTCTTAATGTGTATTAACTTTTAAAACTTTCTTCACAAATACTATTAGGATATTTCTGTATTGTCTATGTTTCAAAACATGCATAACTATCTTTATAACCACAATTTCATTATATTGTTTTCTATAAATCACACACATGTATATATATAAAAACGATAGAATCCAACAGATATAATAAAACCGTATGGCCCGGGGCAACGCCCGGGCTACAATACTAGTTTAAATATTTAAATAATGTTCATTAAACCTTATACTAATGTTCATTTAAATTGAAATAACGTACATGGCATGCGTACCATTTTAGTGATACACATATGTGTACCTTCTAATTTTTATACTAGTAGAGCTCATCAACTCTTGCACACAGGGTGATGGGGTTAAGACCCTTTTTTATTGCATAATGAATTGAACTAAATTAAGCTAAATTATAGACTCATCAGGAGTATTTATCAGGTATTAACTAGTTGTACTAGTGTACTACTATTTTTTCTCTATTCTCTCTCCTCAAAAACCTAAAGACCCTAGCCTCTTTTCTAGCCATAGGGGCTACCATCATCATCTTTTTAATGATGGTAAGTCTCAAATCTTCTTTTAATTTGTTTTTTTTTTGTCATTAATAAATTTTATCCTCTATTTATGAGAGTTTTCTACCCAATGTTTGGGTTCTTTGTCTCCTTCAATGGGAGTATTTTGTAGGGCTGGCAAATCGGGTTGACAGGTCAGGTTCGGGTTGTAGGGTCATGTACCCTCAACCAAAGTTTCTGTAACCTAACCCAACCTTAAAAATAAAGGGGTCGTATTCGAGTCGACCCATTTATTTTTTTTTTATCAAAAATTTCTTCTATACTAGCTCTAAAGTAATTACCTTAATTACAAATAATGAAGAATTTAAAATTTCTTCAAAGTAGAATATTAAAATTTAATATATAAGAGTTAGTTTATACGAGTAGTAGCTAAAAATTCAATAAAATAGAGCATTCAAAACAACATGCAGGTTAAAACAACCGTTTAAAATTTGAAAAGAACAATTAATCAGGTTAAGCGGGTTATAATCGGGTTAGAATTTTCAACCTTAACCCGACCCATATAATAATTGGTCGGGTTCGGGTTGACCCATTTAATTTAACGAGTTGAAAATTTCAATCCAACTCATTATTATGGGTCAAGTTTGGGTTGGGTTGGCGGGTTGGGTCACTTTTTGCCGGCCCTAGTATTTTGGGTTGAGTTTTCTTCTCTTCCTTTATGGAGGCCTAGGACTAGATTTTGGAAGAATTAATTTATTGATGGAGGCTTATGTGGTATCAAAGCAGATCTCAAATCTACATGTGCAATCAAATGGGTTAAAATGTATTCAATTCAAAAACTACGACAGGTCGCAAGACCCCCTTGTAAAAGGCTGCAAAGGACAACGATGTGAAAGGAAAAGGAATTCATCAATGTCAAATCTCATCGACGATCGTAGTTTTATAGATTTGGAATCTTATTTAATTCAATTTCCTTTGTATTTGTGACGACCCGACTCGCTTAAACCGGCGCGGAAGAAACCGACGAGTCGAATAGTCATAACTAACAACTCAAAGTACCTAAGAATTGAAACTAATACCTCAAATATTAGTATTATAACTCCAAAAGTACAAATACCCACAAGTTTGTACAATACTAAACCAAAAGTCAAACTAAAAGTCTAATATACGGTAACTCCAAACACATGTCAGAGTCCAAAACCAACATACACAAGTCCATACTACGGTCTAATACTATCCAAAATCAAATAACAATGAAAAGTACAACAAAGCATAACAACGGCGCTCGCCCAACCCAAAGCTAAGCAAGAACCTCGTCATCAGAGTTACCTGAAAAACAACAACAGTCCACCATCAGTGGCGAGTAACATAACTGACTCACCCTAATGGGAATACACATGAACATAGCACAAATCAAATAACCAACCAAACATCCAAAATATGCGAAAATCAATCAATAACAAACCCGACTCAAACATCTTATCCAAACTTATCTTTGGCGCAATCATCCATACACTAGACCGGACTATGCTCGTACGAACGCATCTTACGCATTCGAACTTTCTACTATGTTAGAAAATGAGAATCTTACTCCCAAGTCCCGTGAAACCAATCTTACTGGAAATCCACATCCGAAGACAACATAGTAAGACTCCAACTATCCCAATACCGCGGATGGAATAGGGGCAACGTCTTAACCCAAAAACATAGAATCTTACTCTAAGTTTTAGGCGTCTAGCTACGAAATCAAGCTAAATCATTAATTACATCTTTAAATCTTAATCATCTTAATCATAACTTAATTAATTTCAAGAATTGCCTTTGCGCCTTGATTCTCGAAAATAATCAGTTAAATCACGAAGTTATTCTCAAGAATTGCCTTTACGCCTTAATCTTGAGTCTAACCAACACTTAACCACTTCTTAAAACCATTCTTTAACTATCCTTAACATATCTCTAACTTTCTTTAACATCTTAATCACTTTCTTTAACTTCCAAGACTCAACCAAGAACTCATCAAGACTCATCAAGAACTCAACAAGAACTTAAAGAACTCAACAAGAAACCATAAAGAACTCATCCAAACACCATACATCACACGCATATCATCATCATCAAACCATGAAATTACCAACTTAAGATTATCCAAAATTAATCAAACTTTAACATGATCATTATGAATTTAAAACCAACATAAAAAAACATAAAATAGTCATTTTCAATCCTCAAAATCATCATTATACCACACAAAATCAGATTTACATACATACTCAAAACTTGATTAAAACTTCACAATTAAACCTAAACATACATTTAATCTATACTATAATCATAGTATACCAATTAAGTTGAGAAAGTATGTTACCTTGTTGAAGATTAACACACAAATCAACACAAAAATTGCTGCCCGGAACTACCCAAAGAACACGGCCCAGCCACGCACAACACACGAACACGGCACGACACACACACACGGCACGGTCCTTGCACACGAACACCACTTTGAACACGGCCCTGCTGCACGGCTGTGATGCACGGCCACCACCACGGACCACCTTGATCAACACGGTCCACCACACGAACCCACTCGAACCACACGGCTCCCACACGAACACGATCAAACCAAACCCGAACCAACGATCTTGATTGAAACAATTGGGTTTAGATTGTGTTTAGGATACTTAAAGATCAATAGACTTTGAATCTTTTAAGTTTAAGGTTAGAATTGATGATGAACAATTGATGGTGATTATAGCCAAAAATGGCGTGGGGTTTGGGAGCAAATGAGAGGGAGTTTTGTGTTTGAACTTTTGGTGAGCAAGTGTGTTAGGATGGCAAATGAGTAAATGGATCATCAAGCCTCACTAACTCATCTATATATAGAGTTAGTTAAGGGAACACAAGGCAAGTGGCAAAACTTGCCATGCATAAGGAGGGGGCCGGTTTTGGCTTGCAACATGGGCCAAAATTGGGCTCTCGTGATCAATTGGGCTAACTTGCAAAAAACCGCATGATTAATCATACATAAATCGATTTAGCCCAAAATATTAAATAATTAATTAGAAAATTAAATAATAAAAATTCTAATTAATTAAATAATAATTAACATAAACAATAATAACTGCAAATAAAATAATTCGAATTAAATCGAAATTATTCACATAAAATAAAATAAATAGTTCAAAAATAAATTTGAACTATACATAACACCACATAAATACACATAAGTCAAGGCAGAAATATCATGAAAATCAGGGTCGTTACAGTATTTGTTAGATTTGATCTCTTTTGTAGATGTCGTGTGACTCGATCTTTTATCAATGAATTGATCTTTATTTCAAAAAAAATAGACTCATCAGGAGTTAAACTGAGTTGAAATTTAGAAATTAATTCCAAAAGAAAAGGGGCTAAGTTTTCACGTCCATCCCTTACAGCCAAAAGTGTTGGGTTATCTTATCCAATAAAAAACAAATATAATGCTCCCTTCTTCTTCTTTTTTCACTTGCTACATTTCTTTTTCATCACATCTCTCAAGACTCAATTTCAAATAATTTTTATTAACTACATATAACAAAAAATTATAATATATATTTTAAAAGTACGTAAAAGTAGATCAATTATGACTATATATATATATATATACATATATTATGTATCCAGTACATAAAACTAGAAACAATAAAACTTCCAAAATGAACAATACTAATTTATAGAAAATAATCAAAATATATACCAAGTAAATTATTCTGTAAAGCTTCGCAATCTGGTTGCCTTCAAATACAGGCTCATCTCAATGAATTTATGAAGCTATCCGGCCAACTCATTAATTTTAGCAAATCTTCGATTGTGTTCTCTAATAAGGTTGACAATTCCCGTAAACGTTCGTTAGCAGCTATCTTTAATATGAACCCGAAGCAATTCATTGGCCGTTACCTCGGTGTTTTTTTCAATTCTTCCGTTTTTTCCAAAACGAACTTTTCTCATCTCCTTCAACAAGCAGATTCTAAGCTTAATGTTTGGTCAGCTCAGTGGCTCTCTAAGGCTGGTAAATCAGTCATGATCCAAAGTAACCTTCAGGCCCTTCCAGACTTTGCTATGTCCTCCGCCCGCCTCCTTGTTTCCACTACGAATTCTTTAGATCGTATCAACCATTCCTTTTTCTGGAAGCAAAGCCCAAACAAGCCAGGTCTCCCAATGGTTTCTTGGGATAAAATTTGTCGCCCTAAGTTTTTAGGGGGTCTAGGACTCCGTAAAGCAGGTGCAGTTAATAAAGCCTTTTTGTGTAAATTGGGTTGGAAAATCCTTACCCAACCTGATAACATATGGGTTCGTTCCGTCTCAGCTAAGTATCTTCGTATCACTTCCTTTTTCCAGTATCGCCCTCGTCTGCAACGTGGTATTCGTTGGAAAATAGGGAACGACTCTCAAGTTCTATTTTGGCATGATAATTGGGTATTCAAAGTTAGTCTTTTAGAGCATCTTCAAATGTCGGCCCAGTCCGTGCCTCATCCTGATATTACTGTTGATCAGGTTATTAATGACGCTAACTGGGATACTTCGTTACTTTCTACTCTAGTTCCTCAGCTGATAGTCGATATTATTTTTGGTATTCCGCTCCCTTCCCCCATCCCTGATGATCCTTATTGAGGCTTCTTGTCAAATGGTTCATTTATTGTCAAATCCGCTACTTGGTTAGCCCATGACATTCCTGCTTATACCCCTAAGTGGGACTTTAACTGGATTTGGAAATTAGATATCAACCAAAAACTCCAGATTTTTATTTGGCAATGCTTGCATAACGACTTACAAGTCCGACAAAATCTCGTTACTCGGGGTATCCCTATTTCTTCTATTTGCCCTCTTTGTCAAGCTCAGGAAAAATCCCAGGATCACCTTTTCCTTCATTGTCCTAACGTGGTCCCGGTCTGGTCTCATTGCCAAGGTATTCGTTGGCTAGCTCCCCTCTCCAACATGTTTTCGCTTGCTACTCTTCTCCTGCATCTTCGTTCTTCCCACTATCCTTCCCTGGTCAAGTTCTTTCATGTCCTCTGGAGTATTTGGAAAGGTAGAAACAGGTTAGTTTTCAATAATTCTCCCTTTTCTTCAGTTGCCATTTTCTCTCGTGCTTTCTCATATTTCCAAGAATGGAAGGCTCGTCTATCCATCGATTCCCTCGCCTCCATTCAATGGTCTTCTCCCGTCTCGACTCCTTCTCCTTCGTCTCGTTGGGTCCGCTGGTTCCCTCCTCCTCCCGGAACAATCAAGTTAAATTTCAATGGCTCTTCTAAAGGTTCTTCAGCAGCCGCTGGGGTTGTTCTTAGAAACCACCAAGGGGCATGCCTTGCTGCTTGCTCGTTCCCTCTTAGCAATACTTCCCCTCTAGTTGCTGAAGCCATGGCCCTCCGCAATGGTCTTCTCTTAGCTCGTGAGTTAGGTTACTCTTCTATTTTTATCGAGGGTGATAATCTAACTGTTATTAATGTTTTGCAGGGTAAATTCAGATGTCCCTGGAAGATCCAAATTTTAATGTCTGATATTCGTTGCATCCTCCAAGATTTCTCCTCTACGGCCTCTTCTCATATTTATCGTGAAGCTAATAAATTCGCTGACTACATCGCGTCTCTCGGGCACTGGACCCCTACGCACATTGATATTGACCTGTTTATGGATGCCAAGTTCTCTTTTTTCTTAATTGCTGACAAGTCGGGTTCTTTCTTCGAGAGGAAGACAACCTAACTTTCTCAGTCTACTTTTCCTTCTAAAAAAAATAAATAAATAAATTTGTAATTAATAGGACATATCTTTGCAATATGTCTAATTGGACCACCTCACTCACAAAAGGAAATTAGTTTGTATAATTGTAAAAGTAAGCTTTATTATTGCTAAAAGAATGATATATGCAATCATATGGTTGTGTATAAACACATAATCTAGGAGTATCTCTAAATTATTTAGAAATTCATACATATTATGTCTTCACCGAGAAGTTTGGTATATTTAGTGCTTGCTTGTTCTAAGTTAATATTGTTGTTTGGGTTCCTTATATACAACCTGAGCGTTGTATATATAAGTTTCTTATATTAAGGATATTCATTCCATTTTTTTAACATGTCAATCAAGAGGTGATATATGCAAGTTTCTTGAGAAAAAAGTTTTTTAAATATTTAATTGTGGCAGGGGGAACCTAATTTAAAGAGGGTATTAACCACTTAAAAAGCTATTATGGGTGGTGCCTTTTATATATATATATTTTATATGGCCAACAGGAAGGTCAATAATATTACGGCATTTATAATCATAATAAATCTATAAGGACATCAGATTTAAAATATTAAGAATTATTCCCATTGGTATACCTGGGAATTTGCGTATTCCCAGTGGTATACTTGAGTTTTAAAAAATCCCACTGGTATACCTACATTATTAATGAAATTCAATTACCACTTTTAAAGGTTGTTTTAGGACATTAACAACCATAAAATCGGTTTTTTTTTCTTTTTATTTAGTCAACGGTGGTTACCCAAAAAAACTAACTATAGTTAATCTAAGTATGTTTATGGTCGAATTAGTGGTATTTAATGGCCTGAAACAACCTTTAAATGTGGTTATTGAATTCCATTATTTATTTAGGTATACCACTGGGATTTTTTAAAACTTAGGTATACCACTGGGAATACGCAAATTCTCAGGTATACCAATGAGAATAATTAAAAAAAAATATTTCCTACCCCACTAATAGCGCCACTTCCGCCTGACTGTAGAATTAGATTTTGATTTTAGTTCAAATTCAATGTTTTTCTTCTAGCTGTAATCAAATCATGCATGTATAGTTTTGATGGAGAAAAAAAAGAATTGAAGCCCTAAATAAATCTTCAATCCAAACAATCAATTGACCACTCCAATGAGGAAAAAGAACACAAATCCACAATAATTTGGGAAAGATAACTCATAAAGTACGGCAGAAAAAAGCCATATCATAAAGGATGAGAAAAGAAAATCATCACAATCTATGATAATTATTTTTAAAACTAAAAGAACACAGCAAAAAACTAAAAAGACAATGAAAATTGTCAAGAAACTTCTACAACTATTCTTGTGATTCCATCGACTCTTGAAAACGTCAAAGTAAATAAATCTGGTTTATGTTAGAAAAATCCGCAACCAAATATGTATTATCACTTCACCCACCGTTGTCGTAGCGTAGATGTACCAGCGACATTTTGATAATCAAGTGACACTTAGATCATCAACGAGATGCCTCAATCAAATGGAGTTTTGACAAGTTTTTACAAGAGAATTTTTATACTCGAGTTGGGAAGGGACGGAGAAAACCTAAAAAATATGGGTGGTGCATATTACTCCAGCCATCTCAAATTGTTTGTTACATTTGCTCTTTGCATATTTTCAATGTTGTTGTTTAAACATCTATATCTTTCACCATCTGTTATAATAGTAAAAAAAAATTGATTTGCCAAGTTTATTTCCATCATGTAGTTGTAATATAATAGAATGATGGAAATAGACATGATGAATTCCACCATGAAACTTGGCACAAAGTGATGAGTTCCAAGTTTATTTTTAGCGTGTATAGTAGTAGAGAGAGACCAAGATGACATGTTTATTTTTGGCATTGTTAGAATGTTCGTGATAGAAATTGTCATGGGTAGTGGATAGATGAGGTGGAGGAGTGAGAAAGGAATAGAGAGAGAAGGATGACAATTTTTTTTTTCAACATCATAACTGATGCTCTTAGTAAAAAAAAAACTATAGAAGTTGATATTTAAAAAATGCACGTCTAAACGAATCTAACAAGATCACATATAGATATGTGTTTTTTTTTAATGTATAAATGAGATTTTTCACGATTAAAATTACTCTTTTTCTATACCCAAAATTTTAAACATAATAGATATTAGAAACATATAGTGTAGAATGTAAGTTATCCCAATTATAATCCACATGGGAAGTTGGGAACCATGCTTTTTCAACAAATCATAAGTATATGAAACTCAAAGTTATATAATCTAGTACTCATGGCATTTGGCATGTTCAATAAAGATCTTTTAAAACGTTAGAGTTAGATTTTGATACAATTAAATTAGAGGAATCTATAGTTGAAAAAGTGGTGTTTTATAAGATAGCACTTAGAGCCTTGATCTTTTCAATGAATTATGTTAGAAAATATTAATTCGTATATTTTATGTATTTCACTACTAACAATCTATAAAAAAATTACTAATTTAAATGCCATCTCCTAATAGCTAATCACTTATGGTGCGTTTGATTCAACTTACATAAGCACTCCTGTGCTTATTTTCAGAAAATTCAGATCAAATCAGATCAGACCAGATTAGATCAGAAAAATTCAGATCAGATCAGAAAATATCAGATCAGATCAGAAAAAATCAGATCAGACCAGATCAGATCAGATCAGCATTTAGTTCTTTGTTCCTTATAACTCAATTAATATTATTTCTATTTTTATAATAAAATAAAGTAATATAATTATAATATTATGCATACTAATGATTAATTATATTTTTTTGCTTTTAATTTATTTTTTACTTTTTATTTATATTTATATTTTTATCTTTATCTTTATTTTGTTTTATTTTTTTATTTTAATTTTAATTTTAATTTTAATTTTAATTTTAATTTTAATTTTAATTTTAATTTTAATTTTTATTTTTATTTTTATATTTATATTTATTTTTATTTTTATTTTTATTTTTATTTTTATTTTTATTATTATTTTTATTTTTATTTTTATTTTTATTTTTATTTTTATTTTTATTTTTATTTTTATTTTTATTTTTATTTTTATTTTTATTTTTATTTTTATTTTTATTATTATTATTATTTTTATTATTATTTTTATTTTTATTATTATTTTTATTTTTATTATTATTTTTATTTTTATTTTTATTTTTATTTTTATTTTTATTTTTATTTTTATTTTTATTTTTATTTATTTTTGAATTTTTATTTTTATTTTTGTTTTTATTTATTTTTGAATTTTTATTTTTATTTTTTTTTAATTTTTTTTATTTTTTTTAACTTTATTTGTATATGTATTTTCATTTTTATTTATATTTTTATTTTCATTTTTATTTTTATTTTTATTTTTTATTTTTTACATGTATTTTCATTTTTATTTTATTTTTATTTTTTAATCTTTATTTATATTTTTTACTTTCTTTACTTTTTTCATTTTTTTAATTTTTTTTAGTTTTATTTCTATTATTTTTTTAGTTCTATTATTATTTTTATTTTTTATTTTTATTACTATTTTTATTTCTATTTTAAACAATATTAATAATATTTTACATTTATAATAATGTACAATTAAATTTCACCAAAGATCAGATCAGAAATTTTCAGATCAGATCAGACCAGATCAGAAAATTTCAGATCAGACTTGTAACGACCCTGATTTTTATTGGTATTTCTGCCGGATGATTATGTGTATTTATGTGTTGCTATGTATAGTTCAAATTTAGTTTTGAACTATTTATTTTGTTTTATGTGAATAATTTCGATCTATTTCGAATTATTTTATTTTGATTAGTTATTATTGATTTTATTATTATTTAATTAATTAGAATTTTATTATTTAATTTTCTAATTAGTTATTTAATATTTTTGGGCTAAATCGAATTAAGCATGATTAATCATGCAATTTTTGTAAATTAGCCCAATTAGTCACGAGAGCCCAATTTGGCCCATTTGGAGCTATGAAAAACCGGCCCCCTTATGTGTGCATGGCAAGGTTTTGCCACTTGCCTCATGTTCACACCTTAACTAACTCTATATATAGAGGAGTTAGTAAGGCTTTTGCTCATTTTTGCCATCCTTGCCAACTTAGACACTTGACATCAAAAGATCAAACACAAAAACACTCTCCATCTCCATCATTGCCACACGCCATTTTTGGCTAATCATCCATCACATTTGTTCATCATCCATCCAAACTCCAAACTTAAAGATTCAACCTCTATTGATCTTTAGGTATCAAAACACAATCTAGACCACATAATTTGCATTTAAGATCACTAGTTCGGGTTGGTTTTGGGATCTTGTTCGAGTGGGTTGATCGTGTTGAACGTGTGGGGTTCGAGTGGTGCATGGTGGTGGTTCGTGCTTGTGTGCCGTGGCCGTGCAGTTGGTCCATGGCGGTGGTGCTCGTGTGGGACAGCCGTGCAGCAGCAGCCGTGCAAGGGTGGTGGTCCGTGGTGGTGCAGGCCGTGTGTTCGTGTGGTCCGTGTTGCTAGGGCCGTGCGTGTCTCGTTCCGGGCAGCAAGTTTGTGTTGATTTTGTGTGTTAATCTTCAATAAGGTAACATACTTTCTCAACCTAATTGGCATACTATGTTCCATAGTATAGATTAAATGAACAAGATTAGTTTATATGAAGTTTGATCATGTTTTTATGTATGAATGTAAATCCGATTTTGGAATGTTTATATGATGATTTTATGTTTGAATATGATGATTTCATGATTGATTATGTTGGTGTTAAGTTGTTGATTATCATGTTCAAGTTTGGTGAATTTTGGATGATGATAAGTTGATGATTTCATATGTTGAATTGATGAGTTTATGCGTGTGATATGATGAATATGGATGAGTTCTTGATTCTTGAATAAGTTCTTGGTTGAAGTTCTTGAATCTTGATTGAGTTCTTGATTGAAGATCTTGAATCTTGGATAAGTTCTTGATGAGTTCTTTAAGTTATTGATGAGTTCTTTAAGAGTCTTTATGAGTTCTTGATTAAGTCTTTTAAGTTAAAGAAAGTTAAAGAAAAGGTTAAAGAAAATGATAAGATGTTGTAAGATGATTGGTTTACACGTTATTTTCTTAAGTCAAGGCGTAAGATGCAACTTAAGAAGTAACTAAGAATGTAAAATTCGGATTAAAGAGTTAAAGAATGTAAGATTAGCTTGATTTCGTAGCTAGACGCCTAAAACTTAGAGTAAGATTCTATGTTTTTGGGTTAAGACGTTGCCCCTATCCTAACCGCGGTATTGGGATAGTGATTACCACTATGTCGTCTTTGACATGGATTTCCAGTAAGATTGGTTTCATAGGGTTGGGAGTAAGATTCTCAATCCTGGCATAGTTGGAAAGTTCGTTCGCGTAAGATGCGTTCGTACGTGCGTAGTCCGGTCTAGTATGCGAATGATTGCGCCAAAGATGAGTTTGGATAAGTTAGTTGAGTCAAGCATGTATTTGTATGATTTCGCATGATTTGAGGTTATGATTTGGATATTTGGTTTATGCTATGTGCTTGTGTATTCCCGTTGGGGTGAGACAGCTATGTTACTCGCCACTGACGGTGGACTGTTGTTTACTTTTTTCAGGTAATTCTGATGATGAGGTTCTTGCTTAGCTATGGGTTGGGCGAGCGCCGATATAGTTATATAGTCGTATTTCTGTTGTTTTACGATTTCAGTTAGTTTGGACTATAGTAGTGTTACTTGTATACTTTTGCTATAACTCTGACATGTGTTTGGAGTTACGTTTATTAGTAGTAGTAGTTTGAATTTTGGATTAGTAATGTACAAACTTATGGGTATTTGTACTTTTGGGTTATAGTAATAATATTTTGAGGTTTGTTTTAATTTTTAAGTATTTTAGTTTGTTAGTTCTGACTATTCGACTCGTCGGTTTCTTCCGCGCCGATTTAAGCGAGTCAGGTCGTCACAAGATCAGATCAGATCAGAAAATTTCAGACGAATCAAACGCACCCTTAATATATAACTCATATTATATGACCATATAAATGACATAGGTAAATCCTTTAATTTTTTAAAGAAAAATTCATGTAATAGTAAAGTTGAATGTTAACTCTTATATTCAAAATCAAATCTAATAATTGGTGCAAAAAGGAAAATATTTTGAATTTTGAAGGAAAAAATTAGGTATGTTCAGCATTCAGCAATCTAGCTTGTATACTTTAAGTCAAACTAACTCACAAACTCAAACATAGATGAATTAATAGGGGGCAAGTCATCTTGTAGCACGAATTGATATTAATACTCTTTTTGAGTCTGTTTGTGTTCACTTCTTTCCTTAGATTATCATAATTCTGGTGATGAGGACGACGACGACGACGACGACTATGATGACGACGACGATTATTTAGGGCTTCAATTCTTTTTTTTCTCCATCAAAACTATACATGCATGATTTGATTACAGCTAGAAGAAAAACATTGAATTTGAACTAAAATCAAAATCTAATTCTACAGTCAGGCGGAAGTGGCGCTATTAGTGGGGTAGGAAATATTTTTTTTTAATTATTCTCATTGGTATACCTGAGAATTTGCGTATTCCCAGTGGTATACCTAAGTTTTAAAAAATCCCAGTGGTATACTTAAATAAATAATGGAATTCAATAACCACATTTAAAGGTTGTTTCAGGCCATTAAATACCACTAATTCGACCATAAACATACTTAGGTTAACTATAGTTAGTTTTTTTAGGTAACCACCGTTGACTAAATAAAAAGAAAAAAAAAACCGATTTTATGGTTGTTAATGTCCTAAAACAACCTTTAAAAGTGGTAATTGAATTTCATTAATAATGTAGGTATACCACTGGGATTTTTTAAAACTCAAGTATACCACTGGGAATACGCAAATTCCCAGGCAGAAGGTATGGGACGACCAGTTCACCACGAAAAGCGAATTCTATCTTATAGTCGTCTTCTTTGTTCGATAAATGCGCAGTGGAAAAGGATGCTAGTCGGCTCGGCGAAGTTGTAGGCACTAAGAAATCGGATCCAGAGTGATTCCTCACCTATCCTGTCAGGGGCCCAGTTGAACGCTCGAGTATAGATTTTCCATGCTCATGTGAACGGCCGGGGCATAAAGCTCGTAGATCTAAAAGGATCCATCCGTAGGCCTGACCGGGTATCGTGAACAAAACAAAAACAAAGTTGGTTTTTAGTAGTCGTTCATGAGACCTCGAATTCCCACGTTCCAGCGTGCATTATGCCAACAGGTCCCATCCCCAACTATAGCTGAGAAGTTGAGTCACCCTTCTTTAACCTAACTATAGAAAAAAAAAGAGATAGTACATATCCTGTATCGATCATAGGATCACTCTATGAATAGGTCAATTCTCTGTGAACCCCACCGTTCACGACATCCCTTGCTTCTCGCTGCGAGCGGCTCCTCGGTGCGGTGGAAGAGTAGAAGCGCTGGTCCCCTTCGGTCAAGTTGCTTGTGCCTGCTGTTACCTACCGTAGGACCTCCGTCCCCGAAGCGAAGAAAGAGGAGCAGGCAATAAGGTTATTGTCCTCTCCCGGCCCAGTAGTTCCGCAACTACTACCGTGGTTGTTGCCAGCGGGGATCCCCCATTCCGAAGGGTTACTGGGCCGGCCGTTAGGTCCAAAGTTGTATGCCATTGCTATGGTGCCGCTAGATTCACTACTTCAGCGCCGTTATCGGACATTGCGGGCTGAGCATCTATTTCTCGTATATCGCTCTACACCGAGAAGAGGGATGTGTACCTCCAGCAACAACAAGAATGGAACCATAGGCTCCTATGCTGAGAGCATTTCAGGGTATAGGTCTAATCACCTCAATCAACTCCCCGTTTCTGGCATGCTATAGTTAGAAAAGTCTCTCGACGACGGGAATGGGAGATTACCAGTAAGCCAGATGCTTTGCGAACTATATTCCACTTTAAGGCATTTCGTTGCACTTAAATCACCTTCGTGAAGAGGCGCACTCCGATACCATTGATGTCCAATAGCTTTGATAGTAATGGCTGGATCTACTACTACCTCGTCCATTGAGTATAACAGAGCAAATGATGGTATAGCAATGAACATCAAGATGATACTGGGAAATATGGTCCGAATAATCTCGATAGTAGTTCCATGAACAATCCTTTGCGGGATTGGATTTTTTTTATAGTGGAAATGCCATAAAGCGCGAACCATGATCCATGATACGAAAACCAAAATAAGAATGAGGAAGAAAAAGATATCATGATGTAAGTCTATTATTCCTTGCATCATAGGTGTTGCTGCGTCTTGAAATCCTAATTGCCATGGTTCCGCTGCATCACAAGGAGCAATTGTGAAGAATAGCCATTCTCGAACAATCATTTGGTTCATTCTTTGACTGTTCTGCTCTCTCGAGAAATGAAGAAAGACTTGTCGGAAATCACCGGTTGGTCCGACCAAGAAAGGCATGGGAGTCTTTGGGCAAGGGATTGATTGAGCGAAAGCCTCCAGCAGGGCTAACATCCGTTTTCTTCCCCATCTATACTATGTCCCGTAGAGTCTCTAGTATATCTTTGTATGCTTGACTTTGATCCCCCCTAACGTCAAGATCCCTGAGAATTCGATTAAAAACGCTGTTCCGGTAGTTGCCCTCCCTGGCCATGGTATCTGTTAAATAAATATCGGCTGCCGTCCGAACTTCCTTTAGTTTAAAAGAGCGGTTGGGAAGGATATCCCAGATTTTTTTAGCTATTTTCTCCTGTTTAATAAGCGCATTCCGATACTGAAGAGAGAGCCCTCTATCATTTTCAACAAGTAAAAAAAAACGCTATATTACATGCAATATTGGAAGAATTTCGATCATTGGAAGTCTCACCTTTAGTTCTCTTATTCTTTATGCTACTTGAACAAGCAAGATTCTATTCCTCCTTCTTCTCTTCTCTTACGAGATTTCTTTTTTTCTCTATCTATGCAATTTCGATAAGAGTCTAGCCAACTCGTCGAAGGAGCTAAGCTACCTGTCTCTTTGTATGTAAGGTATGCAAAAGAGGAGACTTTTGCCAGTTCCAATTCCCGGAATTCTACGGAATTCAACAGTACAGTTCACTTTCTAACATCTGCTGCTGATTCTTCCTAACAGCCTATTTTATATAAGAAAATCTCTCCCTCTCTCTGTCTGTACTTGGAGTTCTAGCTTTCTTTCATATCAGGCTCTTCAACATGTAAGCCTTTCGCCTAAGAGCGACTCGCGAGATGTCATGGGCTTTTTAGGATGCTAATGTCGTCGAATGTTCTTATCATCTCAGCAGGGCATTTAATGGTAATTTATAGATTCATATTCATATTAAAGATATGCCCGAATCAAAAGAAAGACCAGGGGTGAATGTCTTACTCCTGTAGAATTGGTACAGCCCAATTTCAAACCTTATGACTGCTACTACACTGATACTGACTCAATCGTTCTGGGCAACCTGAGGGTAGTAACCTTAAATTAGAAGAGAATACAAAGACAGACGATAAGAAGCCTGATACCTAAGACAGAGAAGGGATGTAATACCATCTGAATAATGAGCAATAGTAGCTGTTACGTGTTTAGTTTTCCCTAACGCTTCGCATAAGCGATTACATACCTTGTGAAACTTCGAATTCTTGACTTACTTGAGACACTGCAACTACAGCTACTTTAGCTGCAGCTACCTTCTTATAAGGCACTTCTCTCTCTTGATTCTATTCCCAGAAGCCTTTCTTCATAAACCCTAGGAGCGGAATATCCAATAGTTCAGGTACAAACCTATGGGGCATCTTTTCCCCTGACAGCAATAACTCATAAAACAACTGGACACCTACTCATAAACGCGGGCACTGCTTCACCAGATAGAGGCCAAACTGCTGCTATTACGGGTGCTGCGGGATTTGATCAAAAATAGGTGGAGCCTCTTAGCCGCTCATGACTCAATCCCTTGTTACTACTTTGCGCTGGAGAATACAATACGAAAGGTTTAGGCAACGACGCTACGAGTCTTGTCTTCAAGCCGAACAGCCTATTCAAGGGATTCTTTCTTTCTCGCATAAGCCAAAAAAGGCTGCCTGGGGTCCTACTGACGGACACCTTAAAATAGGTTCTTTCTCACCGGATAGCGGGAAATATAGCTAACATAACAGCCCTAGGCCGAGGGATTCCGATGGAAGCTGCAACTTCCAAACCAGATTCTTCAACAAAAACTTAATGAAAGTACTCAACTAGAGAGGCCAATCCTTCTTCTCCTGCTTAAGCCAAGAATGCAAAGACACCAGCTACTACTATTGCGAGTTCACCTTCTCTCTTTACCTTTACTGCCTTAACGGATTTTGCTGGGACATCTTTGCTAAACTTTCCTGAAACTGAGACTTCTTGAGCTCACTCGGGATTGTTCCGAAGCCTTTCGCCTTAAAGGAACGTAGTCGCTTAAGCGAAGCTTTTGGTATGTAATCGCTTATTATAAGCTTTTGGCTAGACTACTTCTTTATTCCTAAACCAGCAAACCAAGGAAATAAAGCATAAGCAAAGACTTTTTCGAGAGCTCGTTATTAGTAACTCATTCCCATGCCTTCTTTTCTCAACTCAACGTCCAAACCCCTCTGTTGGCTCAGCTCTAAAGAACAGAGTGTTGAAATCCCTCTCCATCTCGTTCCAGGTAAAGATAGACATTATAAGGAGAGTGAGATAGCAGGTAAAGGCCCCTGTCAAAGAGTTCGGGAAGAACCTTACTTGTTCAAGTAAGCAAATAGTAATTACCATCCTCATTTGATTCTATTTTGTTAGGGGCCAGTTATATGTTAAACTACCCATCATTGTGGATGCTAAAGCTTATACCAGAGTAAGAAACTGGAACTCCACCCCTAAAAGCGTACCATTCGCGATATGAACTACAATTCTTATTTAATAAGATTTCCTTTATTATTTCACTTCTTATGTGCCATTCATAAGGATCAGTAAAGGGAAAAAGGAAGGGCATTTCATATCCGATAGGTTAGTGAAAGCAGAAGACAGCTGGAAGAGCGGAGATACAGGAAGAAGAGAAGTAGTTTACTTGTTAGCTATTCCACACCTTTGCTTTCAGGGAATCTACGGTTCAGAAAGAACGTAGTAAGTGGTGAACGAAGTTGACTCGCTCGTTAGAGGAAGGATCGAAGAGGGAATAGATGCGCTAGCTTTGTTAGAAAGCTAAGCCACTAGTGCTGAATCGAATAATAGAAATCTCGTAAGAGAAGAAAGAAGAGTGGGAATGCGGGCTTCTTTCCGGTTTCAGGGAATTCAAACTCCTTAAATTGGAAAAAAAGGAGATACAAGTACAAACTACCATCAAACACCTTAGCATTCCTTTGAAGCCAGATGTTATACATAGACTCAACAAAACACATGGCATAAATCTGACTAATACAATCAGTTCTTCTGCATCTGGCAGCAGCAATCATCCATTCCTCCTGCAAGCCTTGCACCATCCTATCAATCTTTTCAATAGCCTCAAAACCCTGCCCCAAACCTGCTAAGAGTACTCACAAGCAAAGAACAAGTGCTGAGCAGATTCTGCACCCTGCCCACATAACACACATACAGGATCACAAGCCAAATTCCAATTTGCCATTCTATCTTTTGTGTACAGCCTATTCTGAATACCAAGCCAAGTAATAAAAAGGCTTTTAGGGCTAGCCTTATTATTACATATTATCCTCTTCCAATGCACCCCGGCAGCAGATGGCCTGATCAACTAAAGACCTCAGGCTGAGAATCTTTTTAAAAGCCCAAGTACAGTTCCTAGGGACAGCAGCATCCCAACAAGTTCTTCTCTTGAAATTAGGGTCCACTCTATATATATCAAAGACATTCCCTGGGATGCATACCAGGCCCCCCAAAATGCAAGTTGGATTTGGAGATCCATTTGTCAGATTAAGAATGATATTTTTTATTCCATCCCCAACCATTCAAAGTTCAGTATCATTAAGCTCTACAAAAGATTACTCCCAGAGGGTGATAAGACTCATTGGAGCAGGGTTGTTTGGAATAGGTATAGTACCCCTATAGGCTTACTCACTGGCTCATTACGCGGCGAAGACTGCCCGCCAGAGAAAGATTGGGCGGATTTGGAGTATGTAATGACACTCAATGCTGCCTATGTGACCTCTCTCCTGAAAGTAACTCACACCTGTTCTTCCAGTGCAATATCAATTCTGTTTGCCTTCATCAGATCAAGCTCCAGATCACATGTCTGGCTAATGACATCTATCAGCTCACCTATTGGTTGCAAAGAAATTGCAAACATAGGCCCTTCAGGAAACAAGTATACGCTGCAGCAATAGCAGCTACCTGCTATCACCTATGGAAAGCCAGGAATGATAGCCTATGGAATAAGACTGATCCACATGTGGATAACATCACTAAAGAAATACAGTTTACTGTAAAGAATAGGATTACACAAATTGTTAGACAGGATACTCATACTAGGTACCTTGATTAGTTCAATGCTTTGTAATTAGATGGATTCATTCTGTGTATAGGGGATTTTATTCTTATGTTTGAAGGTTTTGCATTGCTTAGTAGGTCTGCAACACTATGCCTTCTACCGGCACTGTCAAATGTTGAACCGCCCCTTTAGGTGCCTAACACACGCTCAAAAGTCAATTCATTATATGGGTGGGCCCTTCTTCCAGTATACTCTCTCTTATAGTGGATTGCCAGGTTCTCAAAACAATTTCACTTCTCTGCAATCAGTTTTCCTAAAGCTTTAATAAGCTAATATCTTCTACAGGACTCAACTCGATCAATTAGAAATTACCCTGGCTTTCACTGATGTACTTGAAGAGGGCAGTGATCTGATACACTTTTATCCAGAATCTCAACACAAGCAGAACCATAATGAGTAAACCAATTCACATTGGCCATACACCTATCAATCTTAGAAAAGATTCTAGAGTCATGCTCCTGATTATTACACCAAGTATAAGAATCCCCAATATATCTCAATTCAGTCAACTCATTATGCTTCATGCACTCAGCAAAATCCCTAATTTCAGCCTCAGATACAGGCTGGCCATTCAGCCTATCCTCAACACCAAGGACAGTATGAAAATCACCACCCGGGTCAGAAACCCGGGAACAAATGCAATTCAAGAAGCTCCATAAATCCGCAATTCAATAGTGTTAAAACCATACACAGCAGCTTAATAGAAGGTGAGTGGTCCCATGATAGATGCCCAAAACCTTACAGCAGATACATTGAGCATTAGCCATAAGAACACTAACATCAGCCCTCCTAGGATTCCAAAAAACCCATATTCCCCCGCTGCATCAGCATAGTTATGAACAGCCATCCAGTCCTTCAACGACAAGAGCTACCACTCACTGAACACTCTCTATATCCAGATTTGATTCCATCCACGGCAAAGGATCGAACTTGAACTCTTTCCGGCGTATATACTATACTTGTCTACGAACCTTCGTATCTACTCTACGCCACTTTATTTCTCCCCTGCGCAGCTACTCTGCTTGTCTCTTCGAGCCTGCTTTAGAGGGACTCTTGCCATTCTTCTTCTTCTTGCTCCCATTGGGCTTGGTGGTCGAGGGACAGAAGAGGCTACGGGATTCGCACACTAGCAGGGTCAATTTCTTCCCCATGAGTTATAGTCTCAATAAGAATGCTAGTTCTTACTGGAAAGCAGGAAATTCAAATGAACCAAGCAACGTAGATGCATGTTGAACCTGAGATTAGCTCCACCTTACCAAAGAAGGACTATAGTCATAGGGCTGCGGGGTCTACCCTAACAATAGGTGTTAGGGCTCACACAAGCAACAGGATAAATCAATGCAATTTGGCTTGAAGGCTTGGGAACTTGATTGGCGGGCTTACCTAAGCACAAGCGCTAAGCGATAAGAATTCCTTCTTTCCCCCCTTGTTTGCTTACTATATAGCAGTTGAGGGATAAAAAAAAAATGAATTGTCAGTTCATCCGTACTTGGATGAATTGATTGTGAATAAATGCACTATCTAATAGGCACATCTAATAATAGTTGCGATCATCTATCAAACAAGGAGTTGAACTATAATGCAATAAAATCCATAAATGAGTGTCTCCTTTCATTCGCTATCAATTCGCTATCGGTGAAGTATATAACGCGTAAGTGCGATCAAGCCTTTCGCTGATTGTGCGGCTGCTGCTGGCTAGCTCTTAGATTTTTTTGGCCTGGAACGTAAAGTAAATGATTCAAACTTTAAATAAAAGATGGGAATAGTGTTCAGTCGTATACCGCACCTTTTTATTTTCGACTTCCTCTGTTCGATTTTTCAATTCTGCACCAAACCAAATCACATTATGAAAGAATCTCGTGTGCTTGGTTGAATGACGCGTGAAATCAAATCTATCCGTGATCGATCTCAATCAAGAAGGAAAGGCCGAGCAAGAGACAAAGGGCATTGGAGACAGCTTCAAAAAAAGAAGTCCTACCCCACCCACCGTCCTCCTCGCTAGTCTGATAGCAGCCCTTTTTGCTTACCTGTGCGAGTCACTTTCCTCACGTGCTTGTCGGATCGGGGAAAACATTGCATTAGTAGATCCACCCCATGTGATCAGTCATTCAGTGCAATAAGAGGGGCCCATAGCAATTAATGTATAAATAAGATTGACTTCGTTCTGTACGGAATAAGGAGCGAAAAGCGCAGCATGGCAATCGGAGACAGGTAAAAAAAAGTTCAGTAAGAAATTGGATAGATAGATTCGTGAGTAGTGTAATCATAGAAAATAAGGTGACAGGATTGGTAATCTACTCTCGTTAATTATATTATATAAAGGTACCGGAGCTTTTTTTATTTCCTGCTCTTCGGCTGTTAGGTTCAGTGTTCATCGTCACTTGAGTACAAGTACATGATGGTCGTCCTATGAGTGAATGCGCTCTTATTTATACATTAATTGCTAAGGTTCGAAGATCGATGTTGACAGACGTCGGAACGAAGAGCTGATAAAGTTGTAAGGCTGAAGTACCCAAGCCAAGGGTTTAAGCGGATGCCCCAAGGCTCTCTTCGGAATGGCTGGTGACAACGCTAATGGATTGGACGACAGGTACGATGAGCTCACTGGCAGGGTATAAGATTCTTGTCCCGAAGAAAAGCAGATGTTGATGACTCCGAGATAGACGACCGGATCGGCAACGGACGTTGACGAGCAACATCCCTCTGCCATTGAGTGAATCGTATCAACGAGACACGCTAGCGCTTGATCTCTCTCCCTCTATCCGGCTCATCGAAGGCTTGAGATCGTGCTCTCTTTGGCTTTGGCTCAAGAGACAGAAGGCTCGTCCTAACCGAAGAGGTTGATTGAGTATGACGCTCTTCCACTTAACTGAGGGCGGCCTCCCTATCCATTTCAGCGGAGCCAATGGCCTCAGAATCCGCAAAAGATCCTTCCATTTTAGTGAACTTAACGATAAAGAAAGGTGGAATCGGCTAAGTAAAGACATGGGTTGTACAATTCCATTGGTGATGGTGCGCGAAAAGCGCTAAGCCATGCTCTATGTAGCTAGAAGTCCTCTGACTGCGCAGTATACCTATATGTACCTATGATTAATGACAAACTTAACATCACAATTCCCGTCGTGATTTCCCGTTCTCAGAACGTGAGGCTTTCGATCCTTGGCAGGTCGAAGGGGAGAGATTCCGTCTATCGTAGAAATCTTAAAGGCGGTCGGTTCATCATACGTGGTTTCCATCTGCCCATAGGGGTTGGGCGGAGAAAAAATGGTGGGGATTGCTATCTTGCCCTTTCACTTTTTTCTATTCTTTGACGAATAGGTAGACGACGTACGAACGGGACAGTCCGATCAATATCTTCTTAGCCTAGTTCGGTTTAGTGCCCCCTGTCGGTTTGAATTTTTTGTATAAAATGATTGAAGGCCGAAAGACTGCTCAAATACCTGTTTCATTGGCATCAAGGGCCTCAGCCTAAGCCTCGTAACCAAGAGCACTCGCTTCATCAGCGGAGGTTCCGGCCTACTAATAAAGGAAAAAGCATGGAGTTTTGCACAAGGTTCAGACCTCCCAACCCCCAGCTTTTCGAAGAGGGCTTTTGGTAGAGTAAAGAACGGATACAATCTCTGAACCGGACTTGTCCTTCTTTGTTGTCTATCGACCGAAGACATTTTGTATCGTGCCAGCTATAGTAACTTCTTTATTCTTTCGTTTGGATATCGATCTAGTAGAGTAAGCAGGACTTTTTTTCTAGGGTTCATGCGATCGTTGCCACGGGGAAGCTTACCCCGCTCGAAACACTACAAGGACGTCTCCTTCTGGCGAGAAAGAGTGGATTCATATAGTCTTGATCGGCTAGTCTCTACCTGGCTTTGAAACCCGCCGCCGCATAGCAAGTTTAATCTTTCTCTTTGCCATCTCCTGATGGTCATCACCGAACTTCTAAGCCCCATGCGGTTCATCCGAACTTTCACAGGTATCGCATCGACACTGAAACCCGGTTGGAGGACAAAGCAATTGGAGAACTGCCAGACAGACGAAGTTGGGCGGCACCACAAGGTAGAGGAGAACCGCTCTGTACAAGGTGTTGATAAAGCGTCGCACACTGCTAGACTTTCTGGCTTAGTTCCCTCTCCTGACAGGAACTCGGACGACTCAATTGGCTTTTTTCGAGCTTCCTCCCGGGACTTCTTTATTCGTCAATATCTATACCCTGTGACTTTCTTGCTCGAAAGAGATTGCCTGTGGAGCCCAAAAAGTGGCTATGAAAGGGAAGCGTGGCAAGCAGATATCTTGTTGGTTATTTATCCCACGGGACACCTCCTGGCAGCAACCACAGGAGTTCATCAGCCAGCTCAGTCAACCTATCCTCTGACTTCTCATTTCTTGACTTCCGGCGTCTTACGACTCAGTATCGAAGAGACAAATAGCGTGACGTATAGACGCCGGTGAGACTGAGACTTCTAATTCTATTCTACTTCTAATTATTTATTCTTAAATTCGGCTGGTCGAAGATCGAAGACTTAAAGACCTTCGTCTATCAAGTAAGCGACTCGCTTCGAACTTGATTTAGGCGTTAGGGAGCAGACAAAGAAGGAATGTCGGTTCCTAGTGCTCATTGAGCCGGTACGGGGTTGCCAATGTTGCGTATGATTTGTAGACTTTCTACATCTCATCCAATTGTCACAGGTTACGACCTGAGCATTGGCAGTTATACTGACCACATTTGTAACCGCCTGTGATCAGCGCTCTTGTGAGGCTTGCTGATGAGTTCAACTTAATGAGGAGCCTTTCATACCATTGCTCCCGTTGGGCTTATCTCCAATCCTCGCAAGTGACCCGGACTTCGGTGCTGGTCCTCGTAGTCTTACCTGTAATCGAGGTCGGCTTCCACTTGTAGTGAAATCTGGAGGGCGCACTTGTTCTGCTTTGATGTCTCATTGTAGGACTCTTGCCTTCAAAGGTGGGGCGGGCGCCTTGGAGATGGAAATCTCTCCAAGACACCTTATCTACTGACCATATTATCTGTCAATCGTTGCAGTCATCAATACAGTTGGCAGTTTACAACTGCAGCTGTGCTTGGTGTTTTGCCTATTCACTTATGGGTGGAATGCAGTCGTACTGGACCAGGCCTTGATGAGATACTTATTGCTGCTGCTAGTGGAAAGGAAGCTAGTAGTGAAGTGATGAGTTATCATCTTTGGTTCTCGGTTTAGCCACGACTGGATTAGCCAGTCTTGTAAGTCAGCGCCCAACCGGGCACTCCCGCGAAAGCGGTCTGCAGGTGTGCAAAGCTGCCTACGAGAACGTATTGTGAGTTAGTTGAACTCTCCAGTCTTTGGCATCATGTAGATTAGAGTGCGCACACAGGGTAAGCACTGCTGAGGCTAGCTAATATCGTACCTCGGTTTGCTATTAACCGATTTTCTCTGTTTGTGCTTATGCTGTGCGCTTCACGCTCTGCTAGCATAGAGTCGTTGTCTAACCTCCTTGGGAGAGAGTGATTCTCTCTTACCGCTTATTAGAACATAGGAGAAAAGCACTATGCTGGCGTCATGAGTGGTAAGAAAATCATACACATTCTGACCTGAAAACTCCTTCTAAGCCCGGCCTTAAGAAAGAATCAAAGGCGGGGTCTCCTCTAACAAGTAAGTCATTTCATACCTCTCCTTTCTGGCTAGCTTTGGCTGGAGATCAATCAGATGGAATCACTGAGGTACGATGTGACTCTGCGCTTGCTACAAGTAAACGAAACTTCCAAAGCTTACGTTTGCTACAAGTCACTGAGCTCAAGCCTATAGCTAACGAGCCTTTAGTTGCGGTACGAAGTTATCGATAGGGAGAGGAACCGCTCGCATATAGTAATGAAAGGAGAGGAATAAGCAAGCCATTAGTAGGGAGTTTGGGTTCTCTCAACCATCTAACCTAGGTAAGTATCTTGGTGTTCCATTACTCCATGAGCGAGTTACCGAAATTAGAAATAGATTGTTGATAGAGTTCGGGATAGATTGAGTGGATGGAAATATCCTAATAGTATTTGTGAAGAAAGTTTTAAAAGTTAATATACTAATTAAGAATTTTTTTAAAAAAATAAAATAAAATTGTAAGTTGGTTAAAAAAAAAAGAGTTGTATTTTTAATTAAATTTCGGTAATTGACCCGACTTTAAAAAATGATTTAATTAAGTTTGACTATATAAGATTAAAAAAATTAAATTTAATATTTAATTTTGAATACGTGTAATAAGAATTATAAATGAAAAAGATGATTTAACAATAAATCAATATACATGTTTTAATAAAGAGGGATATATAAAACAACAATCAAAGTTAATTAAGTTTGTAAGTGTATGTTATTTGGTAGGATAAAATTATACGAGGTTCGAACCCGCGACCATGAGAAATAAGTAAAGCTACACACAACCACTACTCTACACTCTCACTTA
Source organism: Salicornia ramosissima (assembly GCA_951394345.1). Taxonomy (NCBI): domain Eukaryota; kingdom Viridiplantae; phylum Streptophyta; class Magnoliopsida; order Caryophyllales; family Amaranthaceae; genus Salicornia; species Salicornia ramosissima. The sequence goes on from OX596239.1 coordinate 14,792,070, forward strand.
TTATCAATATTATTCATTCCCTCCACTATATACAATCAAATATCAATACTCTTTTTCTAAAACGCGCTGAGCTTTTTCGGCATCTAACATTTTTCGGGACAAGTCATCTTACCAAAAATAAAATAAAAATGCATTTACTATTTACTAAAATTTGAACTCACTATAATAATTTTTACAAAAAAAAATGCGTTTACTAAGATTTGAACTCACCATCCCTATAATACCGTAAATCTACCATCTCATCTACACCATTTTATTATTCAAATTGACATATCAAAATGTATAATATCATGTATGAAAAAAAAAAACAAGTTTAATTTTTTATTAAAGAAGCATTTAATTGAATAAGTGTAAATTCACGATTTTCCATCAATCATATCCACATTCCTTCTTTCATCATCAATTCATCAAACCAATATATCTTAAACAAATTTATTGTCAATCTAACATTAGAAAAACTCAGATCTTATAAGATTACATTAAAAAAAATTAGATGAAAAGAATGCACCAATAAAGGAGTTTAATTTTTAATTTTGCAAAATAAGAATATTTAAATTAAAAATTTATTTTGTGACCCGGGACATCGTCCGGGACAAAATCTAGTTATTTCCTCCATAATAAAATAAATGTTACACATTAATAATATTTCACTTACGTTTATTATCAAAGTATATATATAACATTTATTTTGTTATGGAAGAAGTTAAAAAATTATAAGATTCAATAACTTATTGATGAAAAATAATGATATCCTCTTTTATTTGTGTATCACGATACCTTAATAAAATTTATATTTCGTATAGATTAGTGTGTCAAATCTAGGACTTTTGTCAAAGGTCGTGCAACATATAATTGTTTTTAAGGGAGCTTTAACAATAGAACAATATTCTTAAAAAGAGTGATTATTGAAACAATAATTAGAGTTGGTTAAGGTGGTAATTGTGTATGGATTTGATAGCTAAGTGCTTAGTTCGAATCTTAACGCAATCATATTTTTTAAATAATGTTAGTGTGACAATCCTATGTGGCGCGCAATCCCACGTGTCGCAACAATGGTGAAAGTTGATGCTTGTGTGTAATGACCCAGATTTTTATCGGTATTCTTGCCGGTATTTATATGTATAATTATGTGTTTATTTGCTAGTTCAAAATTTATTTTGAACTATTTATTTTAATTTTATATGAATAATTTCGATTTAATCGAAATGTTTTATTTCTTAGTTTTTATTATTTATTTTAGTTATTATTTTATTAATTGGCCCAATTGAGACTTCAAGATGAAGCTGCCAGTTTTAAAGACGAGGCTTCAAGCTGCCGGTTTGGTCTTCTTTACTGCCGGTCTTGAACCTTGCAAGCTGGCAGTTCTATACTGCCGGTCTTGGAGCTTGCAAGCTGGCAGTTCTATACTGCCGGTCTTGGAGCTTGCAAGCTGGCAGTTCTTTACTGCCGGTCTTGGACCTTGCATGCTGCCAGTTCCATACCGCCGGTCTTGAACTTCACAAGCTGCCGGTGTTTGCATGATTAGTCATGTAAATTTAGTATTTTAGTCCAATGGATCACAAGGCCCATTTTGCTTCTCTTGGCCGGTTCTACAAAGGCATGGCAAGGCTTGCCACTTGCCTTGTGTTCACACCTTAACTAACTCTATTTATATGAGAGTTAGTAAGGCCCCTTTACTCATTTTTGCCATTTCTACCTTGACATCAACTTGCCAAGCACATAAACACTCTCTACTCTTTCCATTTCTCGCGCCACTTTTGGTGATTGAACCTCCATTTGTTCATCATCTTTCCTTGCCCAAAACTTAAAGATTCAAACACCATTGATCTTTAAGCATCCTAAACACAATCCTAAACACATTGTTTCAACCAAGATCACTTGTTGGGTTGTTTCCGGGTTTATTAGTGGGTTTGTGTTCGTGTAAGGGTGTTCGTGTGAAGCCGTGGTGGTCGTGCAGGCCGTGTCGAGCCTGGGTGGTGCAAAGGAACCGTGCAGCAGTGCCGTGTGGTGGTGCACTCGTGTGGGTGTGTTCGTGTTCGAGTGGTGGTGCAGCCGTGTGCAGGCCGTGTGTGTGCCGTGCGTGGGTTGAGTTCTTGGACTGCAATTGTGTGTTGAATTTGTGTGTTAATCTTCAACAAGGTAACATACTAACTCAACTTAATTGGTAACACTATGTTTATAGCTTTGATTAAATGCATGTTTGGTGAATTATTGATGATTGTTCATGATTTTTGAAGTTAATCTTTAATTCTGATTTTGAAGTATCAAATGATGATTTTAATGGTGGTTTTCATGTTTTAAGGTATTTTTATGATATTTTGGAAATCATGGTGATTGGGTTTGATTTTTGTTGAATTTTGATTAAAAATGATTGAAAATGTCGTGTGATATATGGGTTTCATGCGTGTGGTATTTTGAGTTTTTATGAGTTCTTGAATCTTGAATGAAGTTCTCGATTGAGTTCTTTAATCTTGAATGTGTTCTTGATGAGTTCTTTGAGTCATAGATGAGTTCTTTGAGGATGTTGATGAAGTTCTTTAGAGTTCTTTTTGAGGTTGTTTGAGTTCTTGAAAGTTAAAGAAAGTGTTAGAAAGGATCTTGAAAGTTAAAGATTTGAGTTGTGATGATTAAAGAATTGAGTAAAGATTGTTGATATGATGTTTGGTTAGTCTCAAGATCATGGCTATAGGCAGTTCTTGGGTTAACTTCGATGTTTTGGTTATTAATTTCAAGAGTATGGCGTATTCTTGTTTTTAATTAACTTCGATGAAATGATGATGATATGATGAGACCTTTAGCTTGATTTCTTTTCTAGACGCCCTTGACTTTGTGTATGGCTTATGCTTAGTTTTGGGTTAAGACGTTGCCACTATTTCCGTCCGCGGTATCGGAATAGTTTTGGAGTCTCACTATGTTATTCCTAGTACGCTCAAAATGATTGGGGATTAGGGACACGATTTCCCAGATTGATTGGGTTCGTGGGATTTGGGTGTATGGCTTATGCCCGGTCCTGACATAGTAGAAGTTCGGTTGCGTAAGATGCTTCCGTACGAGCCTAGTCCGGTCTAGAACTAGAATGATTGCACCTGAGTTAGATTTGAGTATAGAGATGTCGTATATTGATGATGTCGAGTGGTGAGATTGATTTTTGGATTACGAGCTTGAGGTTGTCTCGTGTCTTCGAGGATTGTATGTGTGATGTTATTTGATTATTGCTATGTACTTGTGTATTCCCGTTAGGGTGAGTCAGTTATGTTGCTCGCCACTGATGGTGGATATGTTGTGTTTTTCAGGTACATCTGACGATGATACTCTTGCTTAGCCTTGGGGTTGGGCGAGCGGCGCTTTGTGTGCTTTCTATGGTTTATTTCAGTTGTTTCTTAGCATTAGACTTGTTAGACGTTGTTTCAGGATTTATGATATACATTTGTTGTATAAGACTCTAGCATGTGGTTAGAGTTACTCTTGACTTTTGGTTTCAGTTCATTTGATTTTTGGATTTAGTTTGTACAAGATTGTGGGTTATTGTACATTTATGGTGTAATAATATTTTGAGGTATTAGTATTATTTTCTAAGTGTTGAGTTTAGTTTTATAACTACTTGACTCGTCGGTTTCTTCCGCGCCGATTTAAGCGAGTCGGGTCGTTACAGTTGGTATCAGAGCCGAATAGGTTTAAATGAAGTTTTCTAGGATTTGAGTTAAACCCGGAAGATGAGAGCTTTATTTTTCCCGAGTGATTGAACCAAATTCCAGGATTTATGTGAAGGGAGAAGAGTTGGGTAGAAAGACCGGGATAGGATTCTTTCTATTTTTCTCCTTTTCCTCTTAATTCTAGTATGTTTTGGTGGGGTATTTTACTGACTTGCTATCTCTGTTATGTTTGTTGTTGTGATGCGTTTCAGCATGTCTACACCTCGCCGGTCGAGTACTGGACGACAGAGGTTGCGGGCACTCGAGGAGGCGATCCTTACGTTGGCGCACCATAGTCGTCAACCGCCGAATATGCAGTCGACATTCGATCGTATCGCTCGTCATCGACCTCCGACTTACGACGGGGTTGCCGACCCCACTACCTTGGAGAGCTGGATCCGCGAGATGGGGAAGCTCTTCGACGCGACGTTTTGCCCCGATCACGAGAGGGTGCTGATCGCCGCATACTATTTACGTGGGGAGGCTGATAACTGGTGGACGTTAGCGAAGGATGCGTACCAGCCGTTGCATGCGATGTCTTGGACCGATTTTATCGATAAGGTCCAAGAGCGTTTCTACCCCGACGAGTTGCGGTGGCAGAAACAGGAGGAGTTCCTTACTCTCTCACAGGGTAAGATGTCTGTCCAGGCGTACACAGATCGATTTACCGAGCTGTCGAGGTTCGCTACGTCGGTAATTCCGTCAGAGAAGGATCGGGTCAAGCGCTACATCAAAAAGCTAGATCCGAGGATCCGAGTTCATGTGATCAGCAGTGGAGCGGCTACGTTCCAGCAGGCTTACGAGGTAGCACTCGAGATACAGTCATCGATTTCTGAGGAAGATTCGAGCAAGAAGAGAGCTCCGGTTCCGGCGACTACAGCTTCGTTTAAGAAGCCCCGTTTCAGCGCACCTAGCAGTACCCCTCCGACCACGTGTTCGCATAAGGGTAATGGTGGTTCGAGTTGTCGAGGCTGTGGCAGAGACTTCCATCCAGGGAAGAAGTGCGACGGTTCTCCGATCACTTGCTTCACTTGTGGTAAGGTAGGCCACAAGTCGACAGTTTGTCCTGAGAAGAGGCCAGATTCAGAGGTTAAGCAGCTTCCAGCACCGACAAAGACTCCGGTGAAGAACCGAGTCTACTGTATGACCGAGGCGGAGGCCGAGGTTCAGCCCGATGTTGTATCAGGTAGATTTCTTGTCTCTGGTGTGTTAGCATTAGTCTTATTTGATTCTGGTGCTACCATTTCTTTTGTGGCTAGTAGTTTCGTCTCGAGGTCTAATCTTCGAGGCGGCCTTCCTGTTAGTTCTATTATTACTCTCCCTTCAGGAGAGGATTTTACTTGTCAGCGAGAGTTCCGAGGAGTGTCCATCGTGATAGCAGGGGAGCAAGCGACGGCCGACCTGAAAGAGTTCCCGCTGATGGAGTTCGACGTTATACTTGGTATGGACTGGCTATCGAGGTATCGAGCAATCATTCGTTGCCGAGATCAGTCAGTGACATTCCGAGGATCTCAGGGCAACCGAGTTACCTACTCTGGGTTCGTCCTTAAGAAAGGGGTAAAGGTAATCTCTGCCTTGAAAATGAGGAAGCATCGCCAGAAGGGCGATATGGTGTATTTATGTCAGGTACGAGACTTGACTAATGAGTCTCTGTTGGACGACATACCTGTAGCGAGGGATTTCAGAGACGTATTTCCTGACGAGCTACCAGGCGTTCCACCGGAGCGCGACGTCGAGTTTCATATCGACTTGGTACCCGGGACAGCGCCGATCTCGAAGGCACCGTACCGGATGGCACCGTCTGAGTTATTGGAGTTAAAGACACAACTCCAGGATTTGATCGATAAGGGCTTCATTAGGCCGAGTGTTTCTCCATGGGGAGCTCCCGTGCTCTTCGTGAAGAAGAAAGATGGTAGTATGCGCCTGTGCATAGACTACCGAGAGTTGAATCGGGTAACTATCAAGAATAAGTACCCATTGCCTAGGATTGAGGACCTGTTCGATCAATTGCGAGGAGCAGGAGTGTTTTCAAAGATAGATCTTCGGTCTGGGTATCATCAGATTCCAGTCAAGAAAGAAGACATCCCGAAAACTGCTTTTCGTACTAGATACGGCCATTACGAGTTCGAGGTGATGCCCTTTGGCCTCACTAATGCGTCAGCCGTGTTCATGGACCAGATGAAGCGGACGTTTCACCACTTACTCGACAAGTGCGTCGTAGTATTTATAGATGATATCTTGATCTATTCTAGAGATGAGTCCGAGCATACGGAACATCTCCGGATGGTACTCGAGATATTGAGGAGTCATAAGTGGTTCGCGAAACTCTCCAAGTGTGAGTTCTGGCTTCGCGAAGTAGCCTTCCTAGGTCATGTGATTAGCAAAGAGGGCATTAAAGTAGACCCAGCTAAGATTAAGGCTGTGGTAGATTGGAGTAGCCCGACAAATGTGGCAGAGGTTCGTAGTTTTCTGGGTTTGGCTGGATACTATCGACGATTCGTCCAGGACTTCTCCAAAATAGCTAGACCGATGTCTAGTCTCCTGCAAAAGGAGGTTCGATTCGTTTGGACAGAAGCTTGCGAGCAAGCATTTCAGGAGTTGAAACAGAGATTAGTCTCTGCTCCGATTCTTACTCTTCCAAACGATGAAGAGGGCTTCGAAGTCTATAGTGATGCTTCGAAGAGTGGCCTAGGTTGTGTGCTCATGCAGGGTGGGAAGGTCATCGCTTACGCATCGAGACAGCTGAAGGTGCACGAGCGTAACTATCCTACGCATGACTTGGAGTTAGCAGCTGTAGTGTTCGCGTTGAAAATATGGAGGCACTATCTCTATGGTGGTTCGTGTAGAGTATTCACGGATCATAAGAGTCTCAAGTACATCTTCACTCAGAAAGACCTCAATATGAGGCAGAGGCGGTGGCTTGAGTTGATTAAGGACTACGACCTGACGCTCAACTATTGCGAGGGCAAAGCGAATTTGGTTGCAGATGCGCTAAGCCGCAAACATCGCTTGAGCTTCAGTAGAAGCCGTGGTTCCGTCAGACTTCGTCTGACATCGATGAGTGCTGAACCTGATTTAATTCAGGAAATGCGTGAGGGTCAGCAGAACGACCCACAGCTTGCTAGGATTCGAGAGGCTATACGGCAAGGTAAAGCCGTTGGTTTCACGATCTCTTCTGATGGTATTATGCGCTTTCGAGGGAGATGGTGTGTACCGGACTGTTCTGATTTTAGGAACAGGATCATGTCCGAGGCACATAACTCGCCTTATTCTGTTCATCCCGGTGGTAATAAGCTTTACCAGGATCTTAAAGGCCAGTTCTGGTGGCCTAAGATGAAAAGGGATGTCGCAGAATTTGTTGCTCGGTGTCTGACCTGTCAGAAGGTCAAGATTGAGCATCAGAGACCAGGAGGTCTGTTGCAGCCACTACCTATTCTGACCTGGAAGTTTGAGTCTGTTTCTATGGACTTTGTAGTGGGCTTACCCACTTGCAATGGCTTGAATGCTATTTGGGTCATTGTGGATAGGTTGACTAAGGTCGCTAGATTCATTCCGATGAAAATGACCTGGTCGATGGAGCGTCTAGCTGAGGCATATACTCAGGACATAATCCGACTTCACGGGGTTCCGAGGGAGATTGTTTCTGATCGAGATCCGAGGTTCCTATCTCGTTTCTGGAAATCAGTTCAGGAAGCCTTTGGGACGAAATTGAAGTTGAGCACCGCTTTTCATGCGGCGACTGATGGTCAGACTGAGAGGACCATCCAGACTTTGGAGGATATGCTTTGAGCATGCACTCTGGAGTATCACCAGTCTTGGGTACGTATGCTATGCTTGATAGAGTTCTCCTATAATAACAGTTATCACTCTAGCATTGAAATGGCTCCGTACGAGGCCCTGTATGGCAGGAAATGTAGGAGTCCGATTTGCTGGAATGATATTAGTGATTCTGTGGCTTTAGGACCTGAGATGGTACGCGATACTATCGAGAGGGTTCGAGTCATTCGGTCTAAGATGCAGGCCGCTCAGAGTCGTCAGAAATCTTACGCCGATAATCGACGTAGGCCACTGGCTTTTGAAGTAGGTGACAAAGTCTTGCTTAAGGTTTCACCTTTCAAGGGAGTTGTACGCTTTGGTCAAAAGGGTAAACTTCGACCGAAGTATGTGGGACCTTACGAGATATTAGAACGAGTTGGGGAAGTGGCTTATCGATTGGCATTACCACCTGGCTTGGCTAATGTTCATGACGTATTTCACGTTTCCCAGCTAAGGAAATATGTCCATGATCCTACTCATGTAATCTCAGTGGATCCGGTCGTAATCGAGCCGAATCTGACTTATGAGGAGCGACCCGTCCAGATCTTGGATCGGGAGGAGAGAACCCTGCGGCGTAAGCAGGTACCGCTTGTTAAGGTGTTGTGGAGAAATCAGCACCATGAAGAAGCGACTTGGGAGACGGAAGCGTCTATGCGGCAGAAGTACCCCGAGCTTTTCGATGGGGAGCAGTCTCCCGCACCTTGAAATTTCGGGACGAAATTTCTTTAAGGAGGGGAGGTTGTAATGACCCAGATTTTTATCGGTATTCTTGCCGGTATTTATATGTATAATTATGTGTTTATTTGCTAGTTCAAAATTTATTTTGAACTATTTATTTTAATTTTATATGAATAATTTCGATTTAATCGAAATGTTTTATTTCTTAGTTTTTATTATTTATTTTAGTTATTATTTTATTAATTGGCCCAATTGAGACTTCAAGATGAAGCTGCCAGTTTTAAAGACGAGGCTTCAAGCTGCCGGTTTGGTCTTCTTTACTGCCGGTCTTGAACCTTGCAAGCTGGCAGTTCTATACTGCCGGTCTTGGAGCTTGCAAGCTGGCAGTTCTATACTGCCGGTCTTGGAGCTTGCAAGCTGGCAGTTCTATACTGCCGGTCTTGGAGCTTGCAAGCTGGCAGTTCTTTACTGCCGGTCTTGGACCTTGCATGCTGCCAGTTCCATACCGCCGGTCTTGAACTTCACAAGCTGCCGGTGTTTGCATGATTAGTCATGTAAATTTAGTATTTTAGTCCAATGGATCACAAGGCCCATTTTGCTTCTCTTGGCCGGTTCTACAAAGGCATGGCAAGGCTTGCCACTTGCCTTGTGTTCACACCTTAACTAACTCTATTTATATGAGAGTTAGTAAGGCCCCTTTACTCATTTTTGCCATTTCTACCTTGACATCAACTTGCCAAGCACATAAACACTCTCTACTCTTTCCATTTCTCGCGCCACTTTTGGTGATTGAACCTCCATTTGTTCATCATCTTTCCTTGCCCAAAACTTAAAGATTCAAACACCATTGATCTTTAAGCATCCTAAACACAATCCTAAACACATTGTTTCAACCAAGATCACTTGTTGGGTTGTTTCCGGGTTTATTAGTGGGTTTGTGTTCGTGTAAGGGTGTTCGTGTGAAGCCGTGGTGGTCGTGCAGGCCGTGTCGAGCCTGGGTGGTGCAAAGGAACCGTGCAGCAGTGCCGTGTGGTGGTGCACTCGTGTGGGTGTGTTCGTGTTCGAGTGGTGGTGCAGCCGTGTGCAGGCCGTGTGTGTGCCGTGCGTGGGTTGAGTTCTTGGACTGCAATTGTGTGTTGAATTTGTGTGTTAATCTTCAACAAGGTAACATACTAACTCAACTTAATTGGTAACACTATGTTTATAGCTTTGATTAAATGCATGTTTGGTGAATTATTGATGATTGTTCATGATTTTTGAAGTTAATCTTTAATTCTGATTTTGAAGTATCAAATGATGATTTTAATGGTGGTTTTCATGTTTTAAGGTATTTTTATGATATTTTGGAAATCATGGTGATTGGGTTTGATTTTTGTTGAATTTTGATTAAAAATGATTGAAAATGTCGTGTGATATATGGGTTTCATGCGTGTGGTATTTTGAGTTTTTATGAGTTCTTGAATCTTGAATGAAGTTCTCGATTGAGTTCTTTAATCTTGAATGTGTTCTTGATGAGTTCTTTGAGTCATAGATGAGTTCTTTGAGGATGTTGATGAAGTTCTTTAGAGTTCTTTTTGAGGTTGTTTGAGTTCTTGAAAGTTAAAGAAAGTGTTAGAAAGGATCTTGAAAGTTAAAGATTTGAGTTGTGATGATTAAAGAATTGAGTAAAGATTGTTGATATGATGTTTGGTTAGTCTCAAGATCATGGCTATAGGCAGTTCTTGGGTTAACTTCGATGTTTTGGTTATTAATTTCAAGAGTATGGCGTATTCTTGTTTTTAATTAACTTCGATGAAATGATGATGATATGATGAGACCTTTAGCTTGATTTCTTTTCTAGACGCCCTTGACTTTGTGTATGGCTTATGCTTAGTTTTGGGTTAAGACGTTGCCACTATTTCCGTCCGCGGTATCGGAATAGTTTTGGAGTCTCACTATGTTATTCCTAGTACGCTCAAAATGATTGGGGATTAGGGACACGATTTCCCAGATTGATTGGGTTCGTGGGATTTGGGTGTATGGCTTATGCCCGGTCCTGACATAGTAGAAGTTCGGTTGCGTAAGATGCTTCCGTACGAGCCTAGTCCGGTCTAGAACTAGAATGATTGCACCTGAGTTAGATTTGAGTATAGAGATGTCGTATATTGATGATGTCGAGTGGTGAGATTGATTTTTGGATTACGAGCTTGAGGTTGTCTCGTGTCTTCGAGGATTGTATGTGTGATGTTATTTGATTATTGCTATGTACTTGTGTATTCCCGTTAGGGTGAGTCAGTTATGTTGCTCGCCACTGATGGTGGATATGTTGTGTTTTTCAGGTACATCTGACGATGATACTCTTGCTTAGCCTTGGGGTTGGGCGAGCGGCGCTTTGTGTGCTTTCTATGGTTTATTTCAGTTGTTTCTTAGCATTAGACTTGTTAGACGTTGTTTCAGGATTTATGATATACATTTGTTGTATAAGACTCTAGCATGTGGTTAGAGTTACTCTTGACTTTTGGTTTCAGTTCATTTGATTTTTGGATTTAGTTTGTACAAGATTGTGGATTATTGTACATTTATGGTGTAATAATATTTTGAGGTATTAGTATTATTTTCTAAGTGTTGAGTTTAGTTTTATAACTACTTGACTCGTCGGTTTCTTCCGCGCCGATTTAAGCGAGTCGGGTCGTTACATTGTGTGTCATCCTGTATGTCGCATTCACGGTGTTTTGCGCACCTTTTAATAGTTGTTATAGATTAGAACTAGCATTGTAGCCCGGACGTTGCCGCGGGCCATACGGTTCTATTATGTCTGTTGGATTCTGTCGTTTTTATATATATACATGTGTGTGATTTATAGAAAGCAATATAATGAAATCGTGATTATAAAGATAGTTATGCATGTTTTGAAACATAAAACAATACAGAAATATCCTAATAGTATTTGTGAAAAAAGTTTTAAAAGTTAATACACTGATTAAGAAATTTATTTATTTTTTTTAAAAAAATTGTAAGTTGGTTAAAAAAAAAAAGAGTTCTATTTTAAAGTAAATTTCAGTAATTGACCCAACTTTTAAAAAATTATTTAATTAAGTTTGACTATATAAGATTAAAAAAATTAAATTTAATATTTAATTTTGAATACGTGTAATAAGAATTATAAATGAAAAAGATGATTTAACAATAAATCAATATGCATGTTTTAATAAAGAGGGATATATAAAACAACAATCAAAGTTAGTTAAGTTTGTAAGTGTATGTTATCTGGTAGGATAAAGTTGGATTCAACATTTCTCTAACCATACTTCTTAATTATTAAATGATTTGACATAGTTGATGAATTTAACATTATAACATAGGTAATCATAACATATTTTTATTTTTTAAAAAAGTGCACACTTTAAAATCTATTATTCTCTTCTTTTAAAAAGTGTCTCCCTCCTCTTTTTGTGACAAGTGTATTCCTATGTTGCATGCTCTAACCGAATGGTGAATTCTAAAAAGGAGAAAAAAAAAGTTATACAAGGTTCGAACCCGTGACCATGAGAAATAACTAAAGCTACACAATTACTACTCTACACTCTCACTTATTATCAATACTAGTTTTATATGCACGCTATGCGTGCGATCACATTTTTAGTTTATTATTTTTTTAATTTTATTACAGATAGAATTGTTTAATTAGTAGTCAACAAACTATACTATAAGAATAATTTTCTCCTTATCAAACACATTCTAAAAATTATAAATGCATGCATCGCGTGCACCAAACGCTAAGTGTAAAAATGACAATTAATGATTTTAATATTGTGTTTTTATGAAATTTAATGTCAATTAGAATTGATATTATGGCCACTAATTATAATATTGTTAATTTTACACTGCTTGTGTAGCTTTGCTAATTTGGGACTGTTTTTTTTTTTTAAAAAAAAAAACTACTATGGGATAAAAAAGTAAATCATAGAAGGGGACACCACAGCTCCCCCCTTCCCTTATACTCTATAGTATATATAGATTTTTATGCACGATATGCATGCGTAGCATTTTGAACTTAAATAAAACTTGATTGTCAGATAAATCAAAAGGTTTGTTATGAAGTTGACATCTAATTTTCGATAGGAAAAAAATTGGTTTAAATACAAATAGTAACTAAAAACAAATACTTAGAATTATAACTAACAAAAATTGTATATCATAATCATTTCTCCCTTCGACCTTCACTTATATATGTATTAAGCTTTTTATGCACGCTATGTGTGCGGCATCACTTTTTATATAGTTGTTACTCAGTAATAAGGAAAAAAGTAAGGTTTGAGTCTGAGATATCATCCATTTTGTGATAGTAAAAAAAATAGGGAAAAAACATAGGAGTTGAATTTATTTCATACCAAAAAAATGAACAAATGATAAAGTCGATCTATTTTATTATACCATCTCTTGTTTATCTTTTCCTAGCATTACATAAACTTGTAATGATTTCCATCACATTTCCCATTGTATCATCAATGCTTTTATTCCATCACATTCCTTCAACTGTGTCGAGTTATTTGACCCGTTTCAATTCGCAGGTCAACATGATACAACACAATGGATTGCATTATAGTCGATGGAATTAGTTTAAGTAACTATGTTGACAATGCATTAGTCTATCCAATTGTGAACTTTAGTGCATAAAAACTAATACAAAACCACAACATGACCAAACTTGACACAAAGTTAAACAAGTTTGATTTAAAGTTTTTTCATACCTTTAAGCAAGCGACACAATAAAACTTGTATATTTAATGAATGAGTTTAGTTAGTTAATGGGATTCAATCTGTTTAAGCATGGTGATGTAAACACGATTTGACATAATCTAATTTCGAGACAACTATGTAATGCAACTGATGGAAAATTTGTTCCTTGGGAAAGATGTGATACTCACCAACGAGCTATTACTAGCTTGGCTTGAAAGAATAAAGATGGATGAAATAAGTACCATCATTGTGTATTCATGAAATTGAATATGTATATGTTTAACTTGGGGTATGTTCGATATGCATGTTTCATGATTAGAATGGACTGCTACAAGTTAAAAATATAATTTTTTTAATACGGTGAATATTATTTTTAAGGTGAGCAAATAAGGCGCAGGTGTTTTTTCTTTAGTAAAATAATTATTGTCATCTTTAGCATTTGCTTTTTTTTGAATGGGTAACACATCTTTTTGGATATATTCCCAATTTTTAACTTTACTTTTATATTATTAAATTTGACATTATTGTCAGAAGATACCTCCAATTTGAAACCTGTCTTATTTAAAAAAATATACTCCCTACGTAATAATTTGAATATTAATAACTTATAATCGCATTTTTGCTTATATTAAAATTATTTTGACTAATTTTTTCGTTTATACCCTTAAATTATTTTTTCAAAATACGAGCAAAATCAATTGTTTAAAATTTTAAGTTACAAAGGGAGTATACTGTATATATAATCTGCATTTTCACCAAGTGCATTAGTAACACGTTTAGGCATGGTTACATCTTTGTCATCTTTTTAATGACACTACATTAATTTACAACATGATGACTCTCTTGCAACTCTTCCTCTATTATGCAACGTAGTGCTCGAAAAATTCCATCATTCTAACATAACTTAGAGCCGGTTAGAGGTATTTGGTTTAAAAAAAAAGCATTCAATAATCTCCTTAATATATGTCAGCCCACAATGACGATTAGAGCATCTACAATGGTGGGATACAACATTTATAGTTTTGATTGTCACGTTATAATTCTAAGCTATATTATTTTCATACTATAAGTAACTACAATGGTAAGTTTACAAACCATGTAGCTTTCTAGCTTGAATTTGGCCCCTACATGCGATATTATTTTTAAAATTTTAAAGCTTGTATTTAATGCAATAGTGAAAAAAAAAAAAAAAAGTAGGGCCTAAACCCTTAGCTTGTAGCTTTGTTGAGCTACAAGCTCACTAACTCGCAATTTTCTAAATTTGCAAGTTAGTACTTGCACTTTACCATTGTGGATGCTCTTATTAGCCGTAAACTGCTTGTCAATGATGTCTTATGCAATTGTGAAAGTATTAAATTATGGGTAGTATCTTGTAGAATTTGATTTTTTTTTTCAAATTTTAAAGAAACACACACACACACAAGAATATTTGATCTATTTTTGGAAATTTTGTCAGAAAAGAACTTTTAAAACATTTATTTTGTGAGAAAAGACCTTATAAAAAATTTATTGTGAACAGGGACCTAAAACAAAAAAAAAAGTTGCAAAGAAGGACCTTAGCTCTATTTTCAGGCGTTGACTCACTACTTCCCTCCAATTTTGCTTGTGAACAGGGACCTAAAACAAAAAAAAAGTTGCAAACATTCATTTTGATTGTGAATCTCCGGCGTTGACTCACTACTTCCCTCCAATTTTGCATGAATCCTTTTGTATTTAAGGGGTAAGAGATGAGGAAACCAAAATTCAGAAGAATAGAATTTTAGATGCTAGAAGGAAGTGTTAATATATGGTTTATGTAGATGAATTTAGGAGGAAAAATGGAGGGGGAGTGGAGGAAAAATGAATTTATAGTGAAAAGAAAAGGAAAGGTTAAATAGAGAAGAAAGGATTCGTCGAAAATTGGAGGGAAATAGCGAGTCAACGTCGGAAAATTGAGGTAAGGTCCCTCCTTGCAACTTTTTTTTTGGTTTTAGGTCCCTGTTCATAGCAATTTTTTTATAAGGTCTTTTCTTACAAAAAGAATGTTTTAAAAAGTCTTTTCTAATAAATTTTCTTTTATTTTTTTTAATTTTTTTAAAAAGGTAAAATTCATGTTATCCTACATGATGTATGGCAAACAAGGTCCATACAAATGATACAAGATACAATCTAAAATCTAGTAGCATCTAATATCATGCATGTTATTGAGGGAGAACTATATCGTGGGGGGACTTTATAGGCGAAAAGTGTAGTCTAGAATCCAACTAGTTTTCCTCATCATTTTCTTTCTTTCTTTCCTCAATTCCTCATCAATTATTTTACTTCCAACCGAAATTTATCAACATGTCAAAATTTAAAGTAAAAATTATATTAAAAGAAAAAAAAGAAAAAGAAAACCATGACAGCATTTTAATCTAGTTTGACATCAATACCGTACCATATCCATATATGGCCAAAACTGTTGTTGTCATTAGCTTGACTAAGCCACATTCCAAGTTATGGTCACATGAATACATGAGGGAGCCAAGCTCAAATATACCATTTCAACCAATTCTAGTTTTTCTTTTCTTCTTATGAGGTAAATCTAGTTCTTTTCTTCTTCTTTTTTTTTTTTTTCCAATGTGGTCACCTATAATTATATTCATCGGAGAGTTTTTCTACAGTATATTTTACTGCTCTTTTTATTTCATAAAAATATACGCTGCATTTTTCCGTTTGGACCACCCTTTATAGATCTTACAAAATTCACTCTATTCTTTATCTAGGCAGCCTGGCCTATCGGTGTTCTCTTTCCATCTTCCCTTACTCCACTTGTCGAATCTGCAAACTTTTACATTATTTCACAACTAGTTCCTTAATTAAAATAAAGTAAAATTTATCTCATTTGTATTATCTATATGTTTCATTGATTTTATTTTTTAAAAAAATACATGCAATTAAAAATATGAACATATTATATAATAATATATCCAAAATATCACACAAATGTCACTAAAGCAAGCAACATTAGTTTAAAAGATTATATAACTACTCGATCTATCATTAAGTAACACCAAACATATATAGTGAACACATATCTCGCCTCTCTCCCCGTCTAAAAAAACCTTAAAAACTTGGCAGCCACAAGGGGCTACAATCACCCTCAACTCTCTTTGATGATGGCCAATTCTTTCTATATTTTCTTTGTTTTTTATTTTTTAGTCATTAATAATAATCCTCCTTGCCCTCTCTTTATGAAATATTTCTTCCCAATTTCTAGGTTTCTTCTCTCCTTTTGTGGGAGTTTAGAGTTTGTCTTTATCCTCGTACGATTTTGCAATTTACATTGGAATTGAGGATGCGGTCTACGTGGTCAAGTATGTAATGAATTTTCTTTCCAAAATTATGTCAAGAACATGGATTCCCTCATAGAAGGATGCGTAATTCAGAGAACAACCGAGGACTATACTTCACCATCAGATCTGATTTAAAGGAGAATTTTACTTTAGTAATTTAGATTTTTTTTCCAATAATTAGAGTTGTCAACGAGCCGAGCCGAGCCGAGTAGTAACCTGTTCGAGCTAGGCTTGATTAATATTTATCGAGCTCGAGCCGAGATCGAGCATAACCGAGCTTTTAAAAACATTGTTCGAGCTTGGCTCGTTTAATTTTTTCATGTTCGAGCTCGGCTCGAGCCTGCTCGTTTACGTATTCGAGCTCGAGCTCGAACTAAGATAACTCATTAATAAACGAGCTTTGTATATGTTTAAACGAGCTTTGTACATATTGTTATATTAATTTCTAATTTTAACCTTTTCCCAAGCATAAGTAATACAAGAAATAAAAATTATAGCCCAAAATTTAATTTGGTTAAGACTTAAGAAAATGAAAGTAAAAGTAGGTTAATGGACTAATAGTTAATTATGGATATTGGATAGCATAATTTCACAAGAGATAAACTATAGTCCAAAATTTAGCTCATATAAAAATGGAAAAACATATATATCTGAAATATAAATGATGCATACTATAAATAAATATATTTTAAAATTTGAATTATATAAACGAGTTTTTAACGAGTATTAAACGAGTATTAAACGATTACGAACAAGCTTTTAACGAACTTGAACGAGCTGTTCACGAGCCTTAACGAGCTGAGTACTTCCTTGTTCGAGTAAAGCTCGTTTATTAATCGAGCTTGAAAATTTTGCTTGGGCTCGTTTATTTATATTCGAACGAGCTTTGACTAAGCTTTGACCGAGCTTGTTCGCGAGCTGTTCACGAGTGTATCGGCTCGTTGACGTCCCTACCAATAATACTTATTGTAGATGTTGTATAGCTTTGAGTTAATTATTCTTTCCCTTCAAAAAAAGGTAATATATGGTTACTGAATGCCCTTGTTTAAGCATTGGAGGCTAAAGAAAAATAGTTAGGGGTGTTTTCTCGTTTTATTTTTTTCAGGGTAACTAATGTCTCTGACTTCAGTTAAAGTTAAGTTTAGTCATATCTAAAAATTAATAAGTCTAATAAGTTTTAATTGTTTCTTATCATGTTTGATTAGGTCTGGAAATTTTCAATTTTTTTTACGGTTCAGTAAATTTAATAAATTTTAAACAAATTTAGTTATTTTTAGATAAGTTCAAATCTCATAATTAAGAAAGTTTAAGATACGTCACCTAATTAAATATAACTTATATAAGGAATAATTAAATTTATAGGTACCAATTATTGCACTTTTTATTTTATAGGTATCAACTTTTGATTATTCACCAGCAACACGAACTATTACATAAAATTGCAATTATAGGTATATGACCTAAATATTGTTTCAACTTATAGGTCATCCAAAACTATTTATAGGTCATTTATACCTATCGTTGCAACTTTATGTAATAGTTCGTGCTGCTGGTGAATAATCAAAAGTTGGTACCTATAAAATAAAAAGTGCAATAGTTGGTACCTATGAATTTAATTATTCCCTTATGTAATCTACATTTCTTTTCTTCTTTGGATATGAATATTATTTATAGAAAGTAAATTGGATAATAGTTTTAAAGATTTGTTATAGTTTATATACCAATATCAATGTATATTAAGGTAAAAAATATTTGAAGATAGAATAATAATAAAAATTAGGCTCAAGTAAAAACAACTAATTTTTTTTTAATGAGAGAGTGTCCACATGTGGTGTTGTATTATGACTCGAAATCATCTTGGGCATAGATGTGAGGTGTTTGGTATTTCCATCAAGAGGAAAGACAGAACAATGACCAACTTGCGAGTCGTGACATAAGCTCGTGCGCGAGTCGTGAAGCATTTTTGAACCAAGAACTGAAGAAGTTCTGGGTTCGAGGCAGAAAATTTTCGCGAGTCGCGACCGTTCCTCGCGAGTCGCCATTTGCCTTGATCGTGATTCGCGACTCAGGGTCTGTAATGACCCTGTATTTTCGCGTCTTCGTTATTTCAAACAACGGGGTTATAAATACCCAATTCCTCTTGTATTGTTGTGTATTCAGAAATTATCAAACACATTGAAAACACACTTAGAGCTTGGATTTGATTCTTGTAATATCCTTGTGCTTTGAGTGGAATTAGTGAGAGGAAACTCTTGTAAACAATAATTTGAATTGCAATAATACATATCTCCTTGTTTTGGTGGGTTTTACTGTAATATCCCTACTTTTTTAGTGTGATTTTTTCATTTATTTTATGATTGCATTTTATGTCTTTGTTTTAATTTTGGGTTATTCTAAACTTGTGTTTTAATTTTGGGCTTAGAATTATATTAAGTTGGTTTAATTGGCCCAATTAGCCCAACCCCGGCCCCCTGGCCGGTCCTATCATGAGATTAATACCCATGATTTGGCTCCTTCTCTTGTCCACTCATTTATAAATATGAGAACACTTAAGATTTTGGATGGGTTAATTCATTTTTGCTAAATACTCTTACACCACTTAAACACATTAAAACTCCATCTCTCTCAATCATCACTACTCCATAATTGACCCATTTTCTCCATTGAATTTTCATTTCAATTTCCCACTCAAATTTTCAAGATTCTTGCATCATTAGACTACATTTCTAGTCTAGTTTCATATTATTCAATCAATTCATTCAAGATCATTGGTTCAGATTTGTTCTGGGTTGGGTTTGATCGTGGGTCGTGTGTCCGTGTTTGGGTCGTGGGGTCCGTACGTGTTCGAGGGTGGCCGTGGTACTTGCGGTGGTGGCAACACCTGCTCGTGGTGATTCTCGGCCGAACTCGTGGTGGCAGGGGTGGTGTTCGTGGTTGGTTGTGCGAAGTCGCGGTGGTGTCGAGGTGGTCGTGCGGTGGTGTCATGTCATAGGGCCGTGCCGATTCGTTGGGTTGGCCGTGTGGTTGGATCGTGTTGGTGATTCGTTCGTTAATTTGGTTCATTCATCGTTTGGGTTTCGATCTTGCCATTAATCCAGGTAACTAGTTGTTTAAACTAAATGTGGTAATTAAGATCATATAGATTAACATAGGATTGATTTAAATAAAATGA
Organism: Salicornia ramosissima; assembly: GCA_951394345.1. Classification (NCBI taxonomy): domain Eukaryota; kingdom Viridiplantae; phylum Streptophyta; class Magnoliopsida; order Caryophyllales; family Amaranthaceae; genus Salicornia; species Salicornia ramosissima. The sequence goes on from OX596239.1 coordinate 14,811,461, forward strand.
TGAATTAGACCCATTTTTGTTATGAATCATGCGTGTGATATTATAGTATGTATGTATGATTTTTCTTGGTATATTCATGTATGGTTTATGATTATTATGTGATTATTAATGATTAATTATTAATATAGGTGGTCCTTTAATATGGTATCGGAGCCAATGTGACGCAAAGGTCACGGGTTCGAATCTCTCCTCCCTCTCCTAAGTAAAATTAATTTGCACCAAGTATAATGGGGCATATAACATATTCCTAGGCCTCAACAATCAGCTTAAACTTTTGGTTAAAATGGTCCTTTAACAATAAAATTATTTGTATTTTTTATTATTTATCATTCTCTACAAAATTGTGATAAATTTTATATCCAAACAACTTAGGATACTTCTTAAACCACTCTTTTACACTTTAGGCACATGATCTCCAATGACTCAAAAGGTGTGACAAAACAAAACTTTTTTTAAAACTTTATCTCAACTTGTATAAACTTTATCTCCAATGACTCAAAAGGTGTGACAAAAGCTAGGTCACCACTCTTTTACACTTTACTTTCGCACTGCAACTCTAAATAGACGTTCTATACACCAAATGTTTGCATTAACATTACTTTTTTAAAACTTTATCTCAACTTGTATAAATTTATGTAACCTATCTAAACTTGTATCAACTTTTCTTGATTTAGAAGTTTATTGGATATAGTCATATAGGGACTTAACTTACATTATTAATACTTTTCTTAGCGTTAATTTGAAAGAATATCACAAACGGACTTAGGCAACCCAAATACCCAATACTAAGTAGGAGAGTTCAGTCACGTATAAGTCCATGAAGGGTTATTTTAAAGCTTTCAAGGCCCCAGTTCTAACAATAAAAATTGGGCCCTATGAATAATTAAAATGGAAGATTAAAATGAAATATTAAAGATTTAATATTGAAAATTAAAATATAGGTCATTGAAATAGTAAAGGAGGAAAATAAAAGTGATTTTCTTTAATTCAAAATTAAACTATTTGAATAAAGTATTTACATTTTTTTTTAATATATGCACGAAGGGGATAATTCTTGCAGTGTCGCTTTATGCAATCCTCACCATGCCATTTCAGAAGAAATTGAAAAAAAAAAAAAAAAAATTCTCCCATGCATTACATACATATAGGTATATACTATAGATTAAGTGAATAAATGAACAACTAAAGAAGAAGTCCTTTCCTTCTTCCCTTATCTATTCGTTGAATCGTACACGGCCAAAAGGAAATGAGTGATTAGAAATAAGGAAGAAGAATGAGAAGAAAAGAAAAGAAAAGAATTAGGAGCTTTAAGATTTTAAAGTACAAAATAGTTGCACAAAAAAAAGCATTCAAAGAGAGTTTCTTGTGGCCAAAAGAATGAAAATTAGTATGAGCATTCAAACATAGATTGTTTTAGATGTTTTGCTTTGAATCGTATGCTTTTTTATGGGGCTATTGTTACAACATTTTCTAGCACCTCATGTAACCATGTTGTTGCACTTTGTGACTATTCCTTCCTCTAAAAGTGATGCTCTTTACTTTTCTTCACTTTTGAGACTATTCCTTCCCTTTTTTTTCACTTTTCTTCACTTTTGGGACTATTCTTATCTCAAAAGTGCTCTTTTCCCTTACACAGGGGTAAAAGTGCACCTAGTGAACACGTCATATAAAAAATCAAATTTAATTTTTTTGGTGTTCATAAATTTAAAAAATGGAAAATTAGGTTACAAGTCACAATTTTTATCCACCAAGTGTATTGCACTTTTTCAAATTTTTTTCAACCAAGTGTGTACCCTATGTACTCTACTAAAGCGAGGATCGGCCCTTGTGGTGTGATACTGGACTCACCCTCGCATTCTCGAGGCAAGAAAATTGAATTCTCACTAATGATAAATTTCCTCCCCTAACTTCTGGGCAATATTAACGTGATATTCTTGTGAGAGGAGCCATAAATTTAGGTTCATTTTACCTAATTAATATATTAAAAAATGTATTATATTAAAGCGAAACATAATGACATTGCTTTCTTGACCTTCGCCTTAATTAATAGTGTAACGACCCGTATTTTATCAACGTTGTTTTCGAAGAAAACAATAATACGAATCGAAATTATTCTAGGCTATATTTCAAAATTAAATAAAAATAACAACGGAAGCTCTAAATTTATTTCAATTTATTCAATCAAACCAATAAATAGTCCAAAACGATTTAAACGATAAAGTCCATTAATAAAACAACTACGGAAATTCCACTAAAATTATTACAAAGGCTAGAAAAGACATTATAATATCTAAACTTCTATCCTCACTTGCTCACAATCTCAGCCCTTGCGTAACCCACTTATTCTTCTTCTGTACCTGTAAAGGGAATTTTTGGGGTCCACAGTCAGTGGAGAGTTATTAAATTGTTCTACTTAATCAGTAGAACACAATTAGAAATATAATCACCAAAATAAGTCAATAGAACAACCAAACAAGTCAACAGAAATAACATGTAACGACCTTGATTTTTATTGGTATTTCTGCTGGATGATTATGTGTATTTATGTGTTGCTATGTATAGTTCAAATTTAGTTTTGAACTATATATTTTGTTTTATGTGAATAATTTCGATCTATTTCGAATTATATTATTTTGATTAGTTATTATTGATTTTATTATTATTTAATTAATTAGAATTTTATTATTTAATTTTCTAATTAGTTATTTAATATTTTTGGGCTAAATCGAATTAAGCATGATTAATCATGCAATTTTTGTAAATTAGTCCAATTAGTCACGAGAGCCCAATTTGGCCCATTTGGAGCTATGAAAAACCAGTCCCCTTATGTGTGCATGGCAAGGTTTTGCCACTCGCCTCATGTTCACACCTTAACTAACTCTATATATAGAGGAGTTAGTAAGGCTTTTGCTCATTTTTGCCATCCTTGCCAGCTTAGACACTTGCCATCAAAAGATCAAACACAAAAACACTCTCCATCTCCATCATTGCCACACGCCATTTTTGGCTAATCATCCATCACATTTGTTCATCATCCATCCAAACTCCAAACTTAAAGATTCAACCTCTATTGATCTTTAGGTGTCAAAACACAATCTAGACCACATAATTTGCATTCAAGATCACTAGTTTGGGTTGGTTTTGGGATCTTGTTCGAGTGGGTTGATCGTGTTGAACGCGTGGGGTTCGAGTGGTGCACGGTGGTGGTTCATGCTCGTGTGCCGTGGCCGTGCAGTTGGTCCATGGCGGTGGTGCTCGTGTGGGACAGCCGTGCAGCAGCAGCCGTGCAAGGGTGGTGGTCCGTGGTGGTGCAGGCCGTGTGTTCGTGTGGTCCGTGTTGCTAAGGTCGTGCGTGTCTCGTTCCGGGAAGCAAGTTTGTGTTGATTTTGTGTGTTAATCTTCAATAAGGTAACATACTTTCTCAACCTAATTGGCATACTGTGTTCCATAGTATAGATGAAATGAACAAGATTAGTTTATATGAAGTTTGATCATGTTTTTATGTATGAATGTAAATCTGATTTTGGAATGTTTATATGATGATTTTATGTTTGAATATGATGATTTCATGATTGATTATGTTGGTACTAAGTTGTTGATTATCATGTTCAAGTTTGGTGACTTTTGGATGATGATAAGTTGATGATTTCATATGTTGAATTGATGAGTTTATGCGTGTGATATGATGAATATGGATGAGTTCTTGATTCTTGAATAAGTTCTTGGTTGAAGTTCTTGAATATTGATTGAGTTCTTGATTGAAGATCTTGAATCTTGGATAAGTTCTTGATGAGTTCTTTAAGTTATTGATGAGTTCTTGATGAGTCTTTATGAGTTCTTGATTAAGTCTTTTAAGTTAAAGAAAGTTAAAGAAAAGGTTAAAGAAAATGATAAGATGTTGTAAGATGATTGGTTTACACGTTATTTTCTTAAGTCAAGGCGTAAGATGTAACTTAAGAAGTAACTAAGAATGTAAACTTCGGATTAAAGAGTTAAAGAATGTAAGATTAGCTTGATTTCGTAGCTAGACGCCTAAAACTTAGAGTAAGATTCTATGTTTTTGGGTTAAGACGTTGCCCCTATCCTAACCGCGGTATTGGGATAGTGATTACCACTATGTCGTCTTTGACATGGATTTCCAGTAAGATTGGTTTCATAGGGTTGGGAGTAAGATTCTCAATCCTGGCATAGTTGGAAAGTTCGAAGACGCGTTCGTACGTGCGTAGTCCGGTCTAGTATGCGAATGATTGCGCCAAAGATGAGTTTGGATAAGTTAGTTGAGTCAAGCATCTATTTGTATGATTTCACATGATTTGAGGTTATGATTTGGATATTTGGTTTATGCTATGTGCTTGTGTATTCCCATTGGGGTGAGACAGCTATGTTACTCGCCACTGACGGTGGACTGTTGTTTACTTTTTCAGGTAATTCTGATGATGAGGTTCTTGCTTAGCTATGGGTTGGGCGAGCGCCGATATAGTTATATAGTCGTATTTCTGTTGTTTTACGATTTCAGTTAGTTTGGACTATAGTAGTGTTACTTATATACTTTTGCTATAACTCTGACATGTGTTTGGAGTTACGTTTATTAGTAGTAGTAGTTTGACTTTTGGATTAGTAATGTACAAACTTGTGGGTATTTGTACTTTTGGGTTATAGTAATAATATTTTGAGGTTTGTTTTAATTTTTAAGTATTTTAGTTTGTTAGTTTTGACTATTCGACTCGTCGGTTTCTTCCGCGCCGATTTAAGCGAGTCGGGTCGTCACATAACATTCACAATCAAAATAAATCAAGTACGCAGCGGAAACAAGACTTGATAGAATACCAAAACAAGACTCCCAAGACAAGCTAATGCTAACTCTAGACTTCTAGACTTCCATTTATTGACTTTCAAGTTCTAGTTCACTTCAAGGGTGTCTATGACACAGTCTTATGCTCTTAAGGGGTCAACCACAAAGGATCTACTTCCCCCAGCTTTCCTTGCTCATGCTGGGTCAACCACAAAGGATCTACTTCCCGAGCACTGAGATCAAGAACTGCCCAAAACCGCAGAAGGGGCAGTGGCTTCGACTATACCCATGTTCATGGCGCTTTAGCCACTAGATGGGCGGTCACTTCATAGATTAATATCTTTTCAAGTTCATCTTTCTAGTTCACAATTTGACTTTCTTTTACAAGACTTAACCTCTAATCAATTCTAGTTCAACTTTACTTGACTTAAAAACCCTAGACAAGGACTTATTATACTCGAAATTTTGGCCACTTCACACGGTTGTTCATCGTTCATCAATATTCAATCAATTCAATGGTTCATACGTAAGGACATGCATAAATCATAATTCAACAACATAATTCAATTCAAACAAAAGTTTAGAAATCGAAATCTTGCCCATAACTTACCATTCATACACGGCCTTCACCCTAATGATACAACAATAATTCATCTTCATAGTCCACACAATTTAATCAATCATAAATTCAAAATACAAGCCTTATTTAATTAATTTAAAAGTATTTCAAGAACTCGTTCATATTCTAATCTTTTATCATAAAAACAAGTAAAAATCCACACTTTAATTCTCTAAAAGTCACACGGCTCATATGTAAAATAAACAAGATTAATTCTTTCTTTTAAAATTCTAGATATATCAAGATTAGATTAATAATACTAGATTAGAACTCATGCTTAAAGTTTAATCAAGAATTTCGAACTATTTCACTATATTATCTAAGTAACACACGACACTTTTGATGTCATTCAAGATTATAAATTTAGACTTCAAGAACTTAACTAGATGAAGGATTATTCCAAGAAATTCACCAAAGATTATCTATATAACAAGGTTGTGATTAAAAGATCAATTCTTGAACAACTATTTCATTCGAAAATATGGGTGACACAACAATATCACACGACATTTACATAATATTCAATACAATACTTAAATTTTCAAGTTTATTCAACAAAGATCATGGAATATGCATAAACTAGTAACAAATTGTAAGATGTCATCATAGAATTTAATTGAGACTACTCGGTTATCACACGAAATTATCATCAACAAGTTCATAGCGTTTCTAGATTAATTCTAAGCAATTCTAAATAATTCCATACATGTTCTAAACCTATTCTAAGAATTATATAACTAATCTATCCTATTGATTAAATAAAGCAATCTAATTACCTTGCTTGAAGATCAAAGGAACAAGATGGGTCGTGTGGCTTGGGTAGGACGTGTGGCCTCACGGTTCTTGTGGTGTTCTTTGGCTTATTGCTTCAATCTTTGAAGGTTGATTCAAAGCAAAAGGGTTTGAAGATATTTTGTGTGAATGTTTTTAATCAAGTTTTTCAGAGGGAAAGAATTGTTGAAGTAATTCTTGATGGTTGGCCGTGTTAACTCATAAGCAAAGGGGGTTATTGGTTTCCTAAATTTTAGTAGGGCGTTTAGGAGAACAAATGTGAGATTTTTAGATGGGGTCAAAATAAATATAGTTTAGTATTATTGGTTGAAAAATAAAATAAAATTAGATGGAAAGAAAATAAGGGGGCCGTGAGGTGAGGGAATGAGAGGAACATTGGGCTTGGGTTATGACATAATAAGGTAAAAGATTTGGGCCAAGGTAAAATAATTAGGCTTACTAAAGTGCTAGATTATTAATTAATTAAACAATAATTAATTAAATAGTTAATTAATTAAATATTCAATTAATTAGATAAAATTTAAAATAGTCCAAAATTTTGGGGTATTACAAATAGATTTCATGGTCAATCAACTTAGATACATTTATATTTATATAAGATGAAATAATAATCAAGTCTATTTCTTATAATTAGAAGTAAGTTGCATCGGATTCAATAAATTTAGATAAGTATCTAGATAAGTGGCATAATATAATTAGAAGTGAGGATCAAGTGAGAGCTCATTGCTATGAATACAGAGAAGGCACACCCATTAGTACCTAGAGGAAGATACTTTCGTTACAATTGTAACTCACAATCAATTAATGTTCATGGTTGATGATGAATGTTCATTTGGTTTAATTTTAAATTTTAAATAATGTTTATTAAATCTTATACTAATGTTCATTTAAATTGAACTAATGTACATGGCATGCGTACCATTTTAGTGATACACATATGTGTACCTTCTAATTTGTATACTGATAGAGCTCATCAACTCTTGCACACAGGGTGAAGGGGTTAAGACCATTTTTTTAAATTGCGTATTGGATTGAACTAAATTAAGCTAAATCATAGACTTATCAGGGGTTAAATTGAATTGAAATTTAGAAATAATTAAATCCAAAAGAAAAGGGGCTAAAAGTTTTCACCTCCATCCCTTACGACCAAAAGTGTTAGGTTATCTTATCCAATAAAAAACAAATATAATGCTCCCTTCTTCCCTTTTTTTTCACCATATTCCTCAAGACTCAATTTCAAATAAAAACATATTTAACTACATATAACAAAAATTTCATATTAGAAAAGTACGTAAAATTAGATCAATTATAACTGTATATAATTTTTTTATTATGTACCCAGTACATAAAACTAGAAACAATCAAACTTAAAAAATGAACAGCTAGTACTAATTTATAGAGAATATTTAAGAGTGAGGGAGTAAGAAGTATATATAATGTCTAATAAAATCCTAATGCAATTCCTTAATCACCAAAAGCTAAACGTCATCAAACAATATGCCAAAGAAAATGGTACGTACAATACTTGATAATTTATCATAGGCATTATCTACAGTTGAAAACTCCATTGGCCATAAAAAAAAAAGTTGAAAACTACATTAGATCGTCTCCTACATTATCTCTCCCACAGCCATATCATCATCAAAAAGCACTTCCAATTATATTAGGACAAAAAGGTATACGGGCTCCACTCAAGGTTCCTATTTAAGGAAACACAAGGGGCAATCCTATACAACATTTTAATCAAATAAAGAAAATGTTATAATCATAATCCCCCATTTCATTTATTTGTTATACTCCCTTCGAAACATATTAATGACAACAAGTAATTTTGCACGCACTTTAAGGTAATGATTTAAGGTTGTAGATGAACAAATTAATCAAAATAGTTTTAATACAAGTAAGATTCAGATCATAAGTTACTAATCTTAAAGTTATTTTTGATCAATTTGTTCGTTTGCACCCTTAAATCGCTTTCTTAAAGTGCGTGCAAAATAACTTGTTGCCATTAATATGTTACAGAGGGAGTACTCTGACCATTTTTTCTCATAAAAAGATTATAAATGTAACAAACAAAGTGAAACAATAGTGTACTTAATTAGAGCTGCATATATAAGAAGGTCAAAGATAAAAGTTTGAGAAAAATTAAGCATTGATTACACCACTTTACGTGTGATTTTATCACAATTAATTAATTTATAAGATTTTAGAATATGTATTTGATTCTCATATATAGCCTAATTTAATATTCACATATAGAATTACCGTCATATAGAACCATAGAAGTAAGATTGACATTATCTCTTCCAAAAACAAAAAAAAATAAAAATAAATAAACAAACAAACAAACAGTGTCAAAGCAAGCTAAGGTTGTTTGTTTATTGTTAAGGAATATACTTTACAAGTTCATTACATGTAATTGTCCCATATTGAAATATTAGAGAGATGATTAATATATTAGTTTGGTGGACTTGTGTATCGTCAGACTTTCTCTTTTGGTTGCAGGCGCAACCCAGTCTCATATTTAATATGGTTTCAGAGTCAATACCATGATATGAGACCCTAACGGCCCGTTTGGTAGCCCGTCGTAAATGGAGGTTATGAGAATGAATTTATAATTAAATTTTGAAGGAAAATCAAAAATTCATTCCATGGTTGTGCTAGCTTAACTCCAATTTATCTAATTTTCTTCACAAATACTCATTCTCATCTAATACCACCCTTCCACGTGGTAATAGATGACAATGGAAAATAAGAACAAATTTCAAGTTTGGGAATGAATAATATAGTTTAATTTCCATGCGGATTTTTAAGTTTTTCCTTAACAAATTACACTTTAAATATATTACCATTACCACAATTCATTACCATCATATCAACGAACCAAACGGGCCGTAAATGGCTAAAATAATGTTCAAGCTCAGACAAATTAAATCGAGTAGGTCCATGTGAGGGGAATGAACATGCACTATAGCCTAAAAAATTACATGAGTCAAACTTTCTCTCTTGATTGTGGGTGCAAATGTGCAATCCAAATTTGTATTTAATATTTATCATAATTTTTTTTTTTTAAAATATAATGCACCGATACATTTATAATGGTAGGATATTCATAAATGCATAATAATAGATTTAATAATAGAAAATTATACGAAGTAATTTACTTTAATTTAATTTAATTTTTAAACTGCATACATGACTTTCTTTATTTTTAAATATTTTTATATTTTATAAGTGTAAATACATAGAGAATCTTTAAAAAGTCATCAATGTTAGGATTTATCGTTAGTAATTTAATCTATATCTATATATTTATTTATCTATACCTAATATATTAAAACACACCCTAAAATATAATTTTGACACATAGGATATTTCATCTTTAAAATTATGCCATGTGTCATCCTAAAAAAAATGTTTCATTTTCCTTTTCCTTTTTTTTTGAAATAAAAAATTGCCTTTTATTTTCTAATTACAATTAATATTAATAATTTATTTACATTTAATAAAACTTTTTAATTACTTTCAAATTATGAGATTTGCTTTCTTACATCACTTTCTTTTTAAGTTATTCATTTTAAATTTAATTTTATTCCATTTTGAATTCTTCTAAATGTGCTCACACTCCATATTTACAAAATTATTTTCCATTATTTTATAATTATGCAAATGAATATTTTTCAAAATATGTATACGTTTTTTTCCAAGGAAAATATATGTTATAATCTAAAAAATAATAAAATATTTGATATATTTTTTTTTTTTATGAATTATTATCAAGTCTTAGTTAGTTTCAATATTATAAAATCATTAGAATTACAAAAAATAAAACATACAACTATAAACCTAATAGCTAGGTAAATTGTAAGCATGGTATGATTTAAAAACATGCTTAGCCCCATGAAGTCACAAACTCTCGACGAATGATAGCCCATTATTAGATAGTGGACACTATTTATTAAATATTTGCACATTAGTCCTTCATATAAAAAATAATTTGTAATTTATTAAAACTTAAAAGACTAGTTTGCAAAATTATAAATGTATAATATAAGGTGTTATTTTCATCTGAAATCCAACCTATGCTAACATATTATCTTGTTTGTGTATTTAATTATCTTATATGTGTAATATTAAGGACATAATTTTGCAAACTGATACATTAAGTTTTGATAAATTACAAATTAGTCCTTATATGAAGGACCAATGTATGAATATTTTAGTGGATAGTGTCCACTATCTGATATGGGCCGGGTTTATCACTTTTCCCAAACTTTCATTAGTAGTATAAAAAACTTTACCAACTCATCTGTCCCCTTTTGTTTGCAACATTTGTTTTTTCACATCTCCCAACCCACACATTAAACAAAAATGTTTATAAATATATATAATAAAAATTTATAAAAATTATATATTAAAAAAATACACATAGAGCTGAATCAAATGAGATCCCATTTGACTATATTTTTTTTATGCGTATAAAATTAGAGAGAGTCAAAGTTGCCTAGTGAACAATGACGAAATTCAATTTGATGCAAAAACAAGGGGACAAAGGGAGTACATACTACATACCGCGTATAGTATTACATAATATTTTTATCATTAATCTATTATATTAAGCTAAAAAGTTATTATGTTGGGGTAAGGATCGATCCCATAACCAAGGTAATGGGAAGTGGGGCGCTTGCAACCAAGCTATACCTCAACTCCTTTTATATTACATACTCTATATTTGTTTTCAATTAACTTATAGTCTAACAAAATTTTAAATCTATCAAATATTATTTGATAAAACTGTGCATAGCACAAGACTAATCTAGTATATACTAAAAGAGAAGCCACGTACTAAAACCACAAGTGGACACTCATTAAAAAAATTCCGCTCTTTTTACTTGAGCCTAATTTTTATTAATTTTAATTTACAAAAATTACAAGCTTGCTCTCTCTCTCTAGCTCTGCGATTTCTCTCGATTGAGAGGGCCATGGCGAAACGCGGTCGGCCTAGGAAGAGTCAAGGCAAGAAGGTTAAGGGGACTGGAAACAAAAAGAAGAAGAAGGATGATGGTTGGACCTCTGATATCCCTATAGATGTGGCTCGTAGGATGGAGGGGGGTAGCTGGCAATCTGAGCTGGAATTCTCTCCTTCGGAGGATGATCGTGCGGGGGAGGAGATGGATGTAACCCCAGGCCTGCAGCGGAGGAGTGGAAATGGCGTGCTAGAACGTCGACAATCTTTAGCTCATTCTGGAGGTACGATTGGAACTGCTAATTTGAACTCCTCTGCGGTTCGTACTTTGCAATTTGGGTCTGTGGACTTAGAGAACTGTAGCCCTAATCTGGAGAAGAACATGAATGTGGAGATGGACCTTGAACAATTAAAAATAAATTCGAACACTGTTCCATTGCACCAGTTCCATTGCACCAGGATGGAAGGGGTAATGATAGATTATGTAACTACCCGTAATTTAGCAGCGTTGTTTTCGGAGGAAAACAACATTACAGATCTTTAACTTCTAAAAACTTTTAAGATCAAATTCATAAACTGCAGCGGAAGCTCTAAACTTAATCATATTATTCATTAAAACTATTAAGTAATCCAAATAATTAATAATCCAAAGTCCCTTATTAATACAAAATAAAGAATTGTCCATTAAAAATAATAGAACATGGGCTAAAACTAGACATCAGGGTCAACTAATAAGCTGACAAGCTCACAATCTCAGCCCATGCGTAGCCCAATTCAGTCACCATTTGTACTTGAAAAAGATTTTGGGGTCCAGAGTCAGTGGTGAGTAATTAGATTGTTCTACTTAATCAGTAGAACACAATTAGTAACATAATCATCAAAATAGATCAATCAAACAGACAAACAAATCATCAGGAAATCGTTCATAGACATCATTGTTCAAGTACGCAGCGGAAAACAATCATGTCATCATCATAAACCAAGACCTTCTATACTAACTTATACATTTCCAGACTTCTTGACTCCACTATTGACTCTTCTATTCTATTCAGTTTAGGTGCTAATCCGTGATCAGTCATATGCTCGTAGGAGAAACCTAATTCTTCCCCAACTTTCCTTACTCATGCCGGGTCAACCACGAAGATCTACTCCCCAGCACTGGGATCAAGAACTGTCCCAAATCCGAAGATGGGACAGTGGCTTCGACTATACCTATGTTCATGGCAACTTAAGCCACTAGATAGGCATTGACTTCATAGTTAATCATCTTTTCAATTCCATTCTGTTCTGTTCTCAATTCTTGTTCACAATTCAATTCCTTATTGACTCAACTTAACTTTTATTCAATTCTAGTTCATCTTAACTTGACCCAAAACTCTAACTTAATACTTGTACCACTCGGCAATCCCTCTTAATGAACAATAACCACATCATAACCTCAAATAAACTTATAAACAATTTAATAAATCGATAAAATAAACCCAAAATCATATAAGCTAACAATCATCAACTAATAATGCTTAAAACATGATAAAAATCCTCTCTTTAATACTTGCTACCATTCGACATTCACCAATAACAACACCAAAATTGACATCTCAAATTATTTAAATACAATCATCACAATTAATCATATAAACATAATAATAAATTATAAAATTATACTTTAAACATTAATTCATCAATCATGGACTAAACGAGATCAAAATCAATTCTTTTTATTATACATACACACGGCTTTTAAGATTGCAAAACAACTTCAAGATCAAATTCAAGAATCAACACTGACATGATCCTATTAAAGATTATATTCAAGATTTTCATCAAAGATTATTCATAGACCAAAATTACAACATAAAAATCATATTTTTAACCAAAGAAACATTTCGAACAACCTAGCATTTACACAGCATATATATATAATAAACACTCAAAATAATTCAATAATTAATTCATCAATTTTAAATTAGCAAGAACCATAAGTTAATCATAAAACATGGCAAGAACATGATTTAAACTTGTCAAATAATCCTTGATTAATACCTGAACCAGATTAAGTGAGCCAAAGAATGGTGATTAGTAGCCATAATCGATCCTGGAACCTGTTCCTCGATCGATATGTTCCATTTGGTATCAGTTAGCCTTGTTCGACATGGACCATCCTCGATTTAAGTTCTAAAATTGAGGACAATTTTTTTTGAAGAATTGAGTGAATGAAAAATGGTTTGAAAACTTTGGTTTTCTTTCTTTAGTTTTTAAGTTGTGTGCTTAGAAGCTAGCATGGTTTGAAGTTCTTGGGAGTTGTCTAGCTACAAGACTTCGTGCTAGATGAATGATTAAGAGGCCGAACCTCTTAATTAGTTATCTAGGCTATTAGATTAAGAGGTCGACCCTCTTAGTCGAAGCTAGCCAAACTGATTAATGACTTCGAGAGTGATTCTCTTAGGAGTTAGTCAGATTTGATTGTTGAGTTTTGAGAGCGATTCTCTTAACTCGGTAGTTTATTTAGCGGTAGATTCAAGAGCGATTCTTCCATCTATTAGCTAAAATATCCCATTTGGAGATTAGTGATCCTAATCTCTAAAATATCCCCTTTATTGTTTTTCGGTTTAGTTTTATTTTAGTGTAGCCTAATTACCTGCTACTGATTTTGTTACCCCTAAATTAAGAGCTAAGAGTGATTCTTTTAAGTCTTAATTTAGAGATATAAGATTGTTCTGAATGGAGTTTTGGAGCTTTCTTGTATTCATAGTAGTTTTAGCCTAAATTGAGTGTTAAGAGTGATTCTTTTCATTTAGTTTAGACTATACGAGTTTCTCCACAAAGTGAGCTACAAAATTGCGTGTTTTTAGCTTGTTCGTAGAGAATTCGTAGGCATAATCGATCCTGGAACCTGTTCCTCGATTCGATATGTTCCAATACCTAAGCCACTCGACATCTTATATAACATAACAACAACTAATTCAAATTATATTCTACACAATTCCAAGCAATTCCAAACTTATTCTAAACATGATTACACCTATTCTAACAATTATATTGCTAATCTATCCTATTGATTAAGTAAAGCAAATCTAATTACCCGGTTTGGAAGGGTTGGAAGATGAATTTTTGATGGGTTGTAAGGAGGTAGTCGTGAGGTATAAAAGATAGAAGAGTGGTGTTTGTTTTGTGGCTTTGATCAAATAATGATTAAGGGATTAAAAGGGATTTTTTTATGATATAAATAAAATAAGGGTTTACTATATTTTAGGAGGAGGGTTACTAGATAATAGGAGTTAGTTTAGGAGAGAAATTAAAGGGGGAAAAAAAGAGGAGTTTTTATTTGTAGTTTAATTTTTATTTGTAGTTTAGGATTGGTAAAAAAAGAAAATAAAAAACAAAGGGGGTTTTGGCTTCCTAAATTTTAGTAGGAAGAATAGGATAAAAATTGGGTTTTTGGAATCTGGTCAAACATAGATATAAATTAATATTATTGGTTTAAAACAAATTAAAGAAATAAATACAAATGAAGGATTAAGGGGTGGGCCGTGCGTAATGGGAGGAAAGCGGGTTAGAAGTTCCTAAAATCTAGTAGAGAAGGTAGGAGATGTTGGGATAAAAATATGATTTTTAGGAACAGGTCAAAATAGATATAAGAATTAATAATATTGGGTAAAACAAATTAAATAAATTAATTAAGGAAAAAGGGATGGGGGCCGTGAGGTTTAACAAGAGAAGAGAAAATTGGGCTCGGGTTCTGACAAGATGAGATCAAAGGTTTGGACTAAGGTAAAATAATTAGATTGCTACAACTAAATTATTAATTAATTAAATAATAATCAATTAAATGATTAATTAATTAACTATTTAATTAATTAAGAAAAATTTAAAATATCCCGAAATTTCGGGGTATTACAGATTACGTTTTGAGAACCATTCGAACCTGTTACCTAAAATTGACATTGAGGATATTCAGGATGAAGTTAAATATTGAAAAATTGTTGTTTTGTGTTTTGTCATTGGGGCGAAGCCACCTCTGCCAGTAATGGAGGGATTTCTCAAGAGAATCTAGGGCAAGAGAGGGGTTGACCTTATTGCACCAATAGATAATGGTGGTTTTGTGGTGAGATTTAAGGATATGGGAGGTTATGACATGGCTGTGAATGGGGGCTTTACGTTTGATGGCAAGCCATTAATTGTGAGGCCATGGGACCTTAATTGGGATTTTGAGGGTATTAATGAGTTGCATATGTTAGTACCGATCTGGATTAAACTACAAAAGCTAAATGTTAGGTATTGGGGGTCAGAAAATACTCTTTAAGCTAGTGGAAAGAATTGGTGTTCCAAAATAGTTTGATCAGGCAACTGCTTCTAAGGGCAGGCTGAAGTATGCTAGGGTGATGGTTGAAGTGGTGGTGGGTCAATATTTCCCCCCTACTATCTCATTCATTAATGAACATGGTGTTGAGATGATACCGAAAGTTAAGTATGAGTGGAGTCCTACTGTTTCAAACAAGTGTCATAAACTGGGGCATTCTGAAGAGTAGTGTTGGCATACTGAGTGTAACGACCCGCATTTTAGCAACGACTTTAACGGTGATAATGTCGTAAACAGGAAATTACCAATTGATACAATAACGGAAAAATATAACTAAAACTCATGGAAAAAGGTAAATCAAACTTATTATTAATGGATCCCAAAGTCCAAATGTACAATTAACTAATTAATCCCAAAAATAAAGTCTTACAACTTGAAAATAACTATAACTACTAAACAGGAAAGGAAAACAAGGCCTAGATTACTCGTCCAACACTCATCCCGCTTCTAGACACTATCCTGCTCACCTGCAAAATAGAATTGGGGGGAGGTCCACCGTCAGTGGCGAGTAACTAGACTGTCCTACTTAGAAGTAGGACCACATTACACAAAATAACAGTTTTGGAACACTGGAAACAACAACGTTCACAGATTACAAATAAATAATTCAACATCAGTGTTAGCAGCGGAAACATAACAACCATGAACCACATAATCAATCAATTCCAGTCAACGCATACGCTTCAATGAACATCACGCACAATTCTCAAGTACAATAACAAGACTCCGCTCGGTCTACAACCGATAACATGACCATCAAATAACAGACTTGCCCCGCTCAGTTCATCACCGATGAACCGATAGACGCCCGGTCTTCAACCGCTAGACACGGCACGACTTTGACTCTCAAACAATCACACAAAACTTGCCCCGCTCAGTTCATCACCGATGAACCGATAGACCGCTCAGTTTATCACCGATAAACCGATAGACGCTCGGTCTTCAACCGCTCGACACGACACGACTCGACAAGGACTCAAATGACGCCAAACCAAACATATCACGAACTCAAATACACGCATCATCAACCATCAAGACAAGAATTCAAACGAAAGCATAATCCAATCTTGACAACTCAAATACACGCATGAAATATTAAATACAAACTTGTTTCTTCCACTAATTAAATATGAATTCATAAGGTCAAGCTTAGAGTTTAAATAACAATATCATGCTTTCTTTAATCAAATTTCATGCTTATACTACTACCTCATACGCCATCATGCCATCATATTAAGTCAACACTTAAATCACAAATCTTGCATCAACATCAAAAGATCAAACGGTGCTCATAACTTTGAAGGTTCAACATGATTTACAATTCAAAACTCATACCTGACATTACATA
This sequence comes from Salicornia ramosissima, assembly GCA_951394345.1. Lineage (NCBI taxonomy): Eukaryota > Viridiplantae > Streptophyta > Magnoliopsida > Caryophyllales > Amaranthaceae > Salicornia > Salicornia ramosissima. The sequence goes on from OX596239.1 coordinate 14,828,338, forward strand.
ATACAAAACTCATACCTGACATTACAATCACAAATCATAGCATGCTACAGGTTGTGAAGTGGCTCAGGAAAGGCAAGGCTGGATCATCACCTAAAACAAGCTAGGGTAGGATGTGCTGGTGCTGCAGCAGTCCTCTACCACATTTGGAGGGCTAGAAATCGCTCTTTTTGGAATGGAACCAGACCAAATATTGATGTTTAGTGCAGGATATTAAGTATAGTGTGTTGCAAAGATGTAAACTCCTAAATGTATGCAAAATGTCTATAGGAAACAAGAACGGGCTTCAAAGCTTGTATGTGTAAAATGTGGTTGCTTGAGCTATTTAGGGGGTTTATTGCTCCCTAATCAGTTCAGCTTGGTGGTGGTTTTAAAATAAAATTGACTTTATTTACCAAAAAAAAAATAATAATTTTATCTTCAAATATATCTACCTTAATATATATACATTGATATTCATATATATACTATAACAAAATCTTTAAAACTATTATCCAATTTACTTTCTATAAATAATACTCATATCCAAAGAAGAAAAGAAATGTGGATTATATAAGTTATATTTTATTAGGTGACTTATCTTAAACTTTCTTATGAGGTTTGAACTTATCTAAAAATAATTAAATTTAAGGTGCGTTTGATTCGTCTAAAATTTTCTGATCTAATCTGATCTGATCTGGTCTGATCTGATCTGAAATTTTCTGATCTGGTCTGATCTGATATGATCTTTGGTGAAATTTAATTGTACATTATTATAAATGTAAACTATTATTAATATTGTTTAAAATAGAAATAAAAATAGTAATAAAAATAAAAATAATAATAGAACTAAAAAAATAATAATAATAGAAATAAAATTAAAAAGAAAAAAATAAAAAAATGAAAAAAGTAAAGAAAATAAAAAATATAAATAAAGATTAAAAAATATAAATAAAATAAAATTGAAAATACATGTAAACATAAAAAATAAATATAAAAATGAAAATGAAAATAAATATAAAAATAAATATAAACATAAAATAAAAAATGAAAATAAAAATAAAAATAAAAATAAAAATAAAAATGAAAATACATATAAAAATAAAGTTAAATATAAATAATAAAAATAAAAATAAAGATAAAAATATAAATATAAATTAAAAAATAAATTAAAAGAAAAAAATTATAAAAAAAAACAAAAATAAAAAAAATATAAATATAAATAAAAATAAAGATAAAAATAAAGATAAAAAATTAAAAATTAAAATTAAAAATTAAAATTAAAATAAAAAAAATAAAAAATAATAATAAAAATAAAGATAAAAATAAAGATAAAAAATTAAAATTAAAAATAAAAATTAAAATTAAAATAAAAAAAATAAAAAATAATAATAAAAATAAAAATAAAGATAAAAATATAAATATAAATAAAAACTAAAAAATAAAAAATAAAATAAAACAAAAATAAAATTAAAAATAAAATAAAATAAAAACAAAATTAAAAATTAAAAAAATAAGGATAAAAAATAAAATAAAAATAGTTGCTTCATACGTCTTTCATATATATAATGGTAACTAATTAATATCATCATTGTGTATTATGTATATAATTTTCTTTCAAATAAAAATTATATAAATAATTAATAATTAATATTATCCTTCAAAATTGGTCGTATTTTTTTTTTAATTTATGGATATAGTATTACTTCCAAAATATAAGCTAAAATATCACAACAATTCAATTTTTTGGTCATCAATAAATATAATTAATCATTAGTATGCATAATATTATAATTATTTTATTTTATTATAAAAATAGAAATAATATTAATTGAATTATAAGGAACAAAGAACAAAATGTTGATCTGATCTGATCTGGTCTAATCTAATTTTTTCTGATCTGATCTAATCTAATCTGAATTTTCTGAAAATAAGAACAGGAGTGCTTATATAAGTTGAATCAAACGCACCCTTATTGAACCGTCACTTTTTTAAATCCTTTTTTTTTTTAAAGAGTCACTTTATTAATCTGATTCGTACATAAAATTGAAAATTTCCCGACCTAATTGAACATGATAAGAAACAACTAAAATTTATTAGACTTATTTTTTTTTATTTTTTTTTGGTGTACCTACCCGCTTCATCCTTTTTCGGCTAATTCGGATTTGGAAAGCGTCCGGGGGTTAAGGTTTTAAACTTCTCCCAACATGCTTGCGGGGATCGAACTGTGGTTCTCCTTACCAAGTCTAGCCCCTAGCACCACTATACAAAGACAATGTTGGTAAAAAAATTTGTAAGACTTATTAATTTTTTAGATTTGACCAAACTGAATTTTTGGAGTCTGAGACATTGACCTTTAAAAAAAAAAAACGAGAAAAAACCCCTTAACTATTTTTCTTTAGCCCCCAATGCTAAAACAAGGGCATTCAAGTAACCATATATTACATTTTTCTAAAGGGAAAGATAAAATTTCATTAAATGAAAGCAATATGGTATTTGCAATAAGTATTATAGAAAAAAAAATCTAAATTAATCAAGTAAAATTCTTCTTTAAAGTAACTATATATGGTGATGAGAAACAATCTGATGGTGAAGTAAGGTCCTCGATTATTCGCTACATAATGCAACCTTCTATGAGGGAGTCCATCTTCTTGACATAGTTTTGGGAAGAAAATTCATTACTTGAACATGTACACCGCATTCTCAATTCCAATGTCTTGCAATAAGTATTATAGAAAAAAAAATCTAAATTAATCAAGTAAAATTCTTCTTTAAAGTAACTATATATGGTGATGAGAAACAATCTGATGGTGAAGTAAGGTCCTCGATTATTCGCTACATAATGCAACCTTCTATGAGGGAGTCCATCTTCTTGACATAGTTTTGGGAAGAAAATTCATTACTTGAACATGTACACCGCATTCTCAATTCCAATGTCAATTGCAAAATTGTACAAACTGCCAATATAACAATCCAAGCTAAACTTTCAAATAAAACCCTAAAATAAATTTCAATCTTGCATAAGGAAAGAGGAAAAAGACATACACCAAAGTCCCTAGAAATCGGGAAGAAATCAGAAAGGAGAATTATTAATGACTAAAACATTAAAAATATATATATATATATATATATATATATATATATATATATATATATATAATTGGACATCATCAAAGAAAGGATGATTGTAGGCTTGTAGACCCCTTGTTGCTGACAAGTATTTTAGGGTTTTTTTAGGAGATATACGTTCACTGTATGTTTAGTGTTACCTAATGATAGAGTAGTTTTTGTGACATTTGTGTGATATTTTGAATATACTATTATATAATATGTTTATATATATATATATATATATATATTTTTTTTTTTTTTTGGTGTACCCATCCGGTTCACTCTTTTTGGGCTAATATGTTGATATTTTTAGTTGTATGCGTTTTTATTAAAACCAATGAAACATATAGATAATACAAATGAGATAAATTTTACTTTATTTTAATTAAGGAACTAGTTGTGAAATAATGTAAAAGTTTGCAGGTTCGACAAGTGGAGTAAGGGAAGATGGAAAGAGAACACCGATAGGCCAGGCTGCCTAGATAAAGAATAGAGTGAATTTTGTAAGATCTATAAAGGGTGGTCCAAACGGAAAAATGCAGCGTATATTTTTATGAAATAAAAAGAGCAGTAAAATATACTGTAGAAAAACTCTCTGATGAATATAATTATAGGTGACCACATTGGAAAAAAAAAAAAAAGAAGAAGAAGAAAAGAACTAGATTTACCTCATAAGAAGAAAAGAAAAACTAGAATTGGTTGAAATGGTATATTTGAGCTTGGCTCCCTCATGTATTCATGTGACCATAACTTGGAATGTGGCTTAGTCAAGCTAATGACAACAACGGTTTTGGCCATATATGGATATGGTACGGTATTGATGTCAAACTAGATTAAAATGTTGTCATGGTTTTCTTTTTCTTTTTTTTCTTTTAATATAATTTTTACTTTAAATTTTGACATGTTGATAAATTTCGGTTTTGGCCTATTGACATCATGTAGGATAACATGAATTTTACCTTTTTAAAAAAATTAAAAAAAATAAAAGAAAATTTGTCAGAAAAGACTTTTTAAAACATTCTTTTTGTAAGAAAAGACCTTATAAAAAAATTGCTATAAACAGGGACCTAAAACCAAAAAAAAAGTTGCAAGGAGGGACCTTACCTCCATTTTCCGACGTTGACTCGCTATTTCCCTCCAATTTTCGACAAATCCTTTCTTCTCTATTTAACCTTTCCTTTTTTTTCACTATAAATTCATTTTTCCTCCACTCCCCCACCATTTTCCCTCCTAAATTCATCTACATAAACCCTATATTAACACTTCCTTCTAGCATCTAAAATTCTCTTCTTCTGAATTTTGGTTTCCTCATCTCTTACCCCTTAAATACAAAAGGATTCATGCAAAATTGGAGGGAAGTAGTGAGTCAACGCCGGAGATTCACAATCAAAATGAATGTTTGCAACTTTTTTTTTGTTTTAGGTCCCTGTTCACAAGCAAAATTGGAGGGAAGTAGTGAGTCAACGCCTGAAAATAGAGCCAAGGTCCTTCTTTGCAACTTTTTTTTTTGTTTTAGGTCTCTGTTCACAATAAATTTTTTACAAGGTCTTTTCTCACAAAATAAATGTTTTAAAAGGTCTTTTCTGACAAAATTTCCAAAAATAAATCAAATATTCTTGTGTGTGTGTGTGTGTGTGTTTCTTTAAAATTTGAAAAAAAAAATCAAATTCTACAAGATACTACCCATAATTTAATACTTTCACAATTGCATAAGACATCATTGACAAGCAGTTTACGGCTAATAAGAGCATCCACAATGGTAAAGTGCAAGTACTAACATGCAAATTTAGAAAATTGCGAGTTAGTGAGCTTGTAGCTCAACAAAGCTACAAGCTAAGGGTTTAGGCCCTACTTTATTTTTTATTTTTTTTTTCACTATTGCATTAAATACAAGCTTTAAAATTTTAAAAATAATATCGCATGTAGGGGCCAAATTCAAGCTAGAAAGCTACATGGTTTGTAAACTTACCATTGTAGTTACTTATAGTATGAAAATAATATAGCTTAGAATTATAACGTGACAATCAAAACTATAAATGTTGTATCCCACCATTGTAGATGCTCTAATCGTCATTTTGGGCTGACATATATTAAGGAGATTATTGAATGCTTTTTTTTTAAACCAAATACCTCTAACCGGCTCTAAGTTATGTTAGAATGATGGAATTTTTCGAGCACTACGTTGCATAATAGAGGAAGAGTTGCAAGAGAGTCATCATGTTGTAAATTAATGTAGTGTCATTAAAAAGATGACAAAGATGTAACCATGCCTAAACGTGTTACTAATGCACTTGGTGAAAATGCAGATTATATATACAGTATACTCCCTTTGTAACTTAAAATTTTAAACAATTGATTTTGCTCGTATTTTGAAGAAATAATTTAAGGGTATAAACGAAAAAATTAGTCAAAATAATTTTAATATAAGCAAAAATGTGATTATAAGTTATTAATATTCAAATTATTACGTAGGGAGTATATTTTTTTAAATAAGACAGGTTTCAAATTGGAGGTATCTTCTGACAATAATGTCAAATTTAATAATATAAAAGTAAAGTTAAAAATTGGGAATATATCCAAAAAGATGTGTTACCCATTCAAAAAAAAGCAAATGCTAAAGATGACAATAATTATTTTACTAAAGAAAAAACACCTGCGCCTTATTTGCTCACCTTAAAAATAATATTCACCGTATTAAAAAAATTATATTTTTAACTTGTAGCAGTCCATTCTAATCATGAAACATGCATATCGAACATACACCAAGTTAAACATATACATATTCAATTTCATGAATACACAATGATGGTACTTATTTCATCCATCTTTATTCTTTCAAGCCAAGCTAGTAATAGCTCGTTGGTGAGTATCACATCTTTCCCAAGGAACAAATTTTCCATCAGTTGCATTACATAGTTGTCTCGAAATTAGATTATGTCAAATCGTGTTTACATCACCATGCTTAAACAGATTGAATCCCATTAACTAACTAAACTCATTCATTAAATATACAAGTTTTATTGTGTCGCTTGCTTAAAGGTATGAAAAAACTTTAAATCAAACTTGTTTAACTTTGTGTCAAGTTTGGTCATGTTGTTGTTTTGTATTAGTTTTTATGCACTAAAGTTCACAATTGGATAGACTAATGCATTGTCAACATAGTTACTTAAACTAATTCCATCGACTATAATGCAATCCATTGTGTTGTATCATGTTGACCTGCGAATTGAAACGGGTCAAATAACTCAACACAGTTGAAGGAATGAGTTAGGTTTAATTGATTTCTTTTTTCTTGGGGGGGGGTGTGGAATAAAAGCATTGATGATACAATGGGAAATGTGATGGAAATCATTACAAGTTTATGTAATGCTAGGAAAAGATAAACAAGAGACGGTATAATAAAAATAAAAATAAGTGGCAAAATCAAAAACAAAAAAGAAAAAAAAAAGGTGAAACAAAAAGTGATAAAAAGAAACCTAAACATTTTACACTCAATTAAATAGCCTCAAATGACATGAATAAGGTCTGAAACAAAGACACCAATTCAGATACTAAGCAATAACCTCATTCCTTACCATAACAAAAAATATTAGAGCCTAAAATTAAAATTGTTAAGATAATGAATTTGAATTTTGAAGATCACATTATTGTTTCTTGACAAGTCTATAGAATATATACCTGCTTGTGACACCATCTCAAAATTGACAATATACATCTTCCAAACCTACATAACTTGAGATTTTCCTTAGAAACTCATCAGAAAAAATCATGAGCCATGATATTTGAGGGATCAGATTTGGAAAGAATCACCTTATATTTGACCTGTTACGTCCTGGAAAACTGTTCATCATAGTAGACACACAAACACACAAAAGGAGAATTGAAAAGAAGCACACCTTTAAGGAAAAGCTTATTTCCAGAGGCAACCTGGGGTTACCATGTTAAAGAGTACACAACACAGCTCAAAATAAGAACCATGAAAACAGAAAAGAAAAGACAAAATGTCTTCCTACAATCTAGATCAAACAGAATCGATGAGGTTCGATAGTATTTAGCACCTCATTCTCATATCAATATTGAAGCAAACTGAAATCTATTACATTTGGACAGCTAACACTAGAGAGGCATTAATGATCTGTGCACCGGCTTTTCGGAAGGTGTGTTAGCTATCTGCAGTCTTTCCTTTGTTTTCTCTGTCCCGGCGGACGAATTGCCCACGAACACGGGGTCTTTGATCTGCTAATTGTTTTCTGCTTTGGTATCGCACCTAAACACACACACAAAATACAAGTTATCTCACTATTGAGATAAGCAAGAATTGATCATAGTGTTGTTGCTTGATATAATAATGCATGGTTTGTAAAGGCAGGCTTCTGGCAAATGAGAGTACTGAATAAATAGGAAAAATCCATGTGAATAATACAGTACAATGCCTTCATATTTGATGTGCTTGTATATCTTAAATTTAGCATTGATAATTTAGATCCAATGACATCATGGTTATACTGGGTTATACGGGAATGCCAAATGTCTAAGGGTGTGTTTTTATCAATTTATTAGACCTGAACTTATAGCATTAAACTTGATTAGATCTGATTCAGCTTATTGCAACTGATCAAACCTGAATAACCCTGGTTCTAAGAAACATATAGACCTTATTAGATCTGATTGGACCTAATAAAACTTATTTAACTTGTTAATCCTGATACAAACTTATCTAAACTGAAATATTTAGGGTGAAGAGAAGTAAAGAACGCACTCCAAGTATGAGACTACAAGTACAGTACACACAATACACAGTAAAACTATTATTACCTTTTTGTCAAAGCATCTTTCTTTGCGTTTCTGACGGAACTTATTCAAAGCAGCCTCTCGATGTGCCGATCGACTCTGATCTACACCACTACCACTTCCGTTATCAGCACCGTCTTTCGCAGCCATCCCACTATCATTAACCATGTTAGTTCCCTCGGCATTCACAACAGCACTACTTCCATTAAGGCAATTGCTCCCATGATTACTACCACTGGCACTTCCTTTTAAACTGCAATTCGCAACATTTACTTCAGTCTGTCCACTACCATTGTTTGAGGATCCACATTGGGGTGCTGCTCCATCCAGGCTTTTGGACATATCAACTTGAGCAGGAACTTTCTGTAGTTGTTGCACACAATGGCCATTATGATGATGGTAATGATGTTGGTGCTGGAAATTGATCTGCTGGCCCATGTCATTTTCTTGCATCATAGCAGCATTTACTGGACCAGCACTGGCCTTACCAGATGCAATAAACTTGTTCTTAGACATATGGCTACTTTGCACAGGCTGAAACACAGACGGATGATGAGTACAATTGACTGTTGATTTGGCAGGTGCCTTATCAGTGGCCACAGTAGACTTTGTGAAAGATATGTTAGTAGTAGAGGCCGTGTTGTTATTATTGCTGCTACTGTTCGATACTTGATTAGGAGGAGTGTCGTCTGAATTTGACTGTTTTGCTGCTTCAGAACTATTATTTGATGGAGAGCAACTGCCTGCATTACCTGCTTGACCCTGGTTAACAGTTGTGCCTGTATTGTATCTGCAAAAAGTTGAAGATTACACATTGTCCAGTAATTATGTAACATAGCATTCAGATTATGAGTTCTCTGGCATACCTCATGAAGGCTGAAAGTTGTGAATGCCTAAGGATATTCTGCTCTGTAACATTAGTGCTTTTGTCTGCAACATCAGCTAGCCTCTTCAGACTGAGCTCAAGAGAGGGCAAATCCTCAACATCTTGCATGACCTTGTCTGTATTTTTGGATTTTTTGGAAAGAACAAGTGGAGCATCAGAGATTGTACTTCCTAGATTATGTTCATCATTGCTGACCACTTCTCCTGAAAACTTGTTAGCCTGTTTAATCCATTCACCTATTGATTTATCATTTCTCTCCAGATGCTCCTCATCAGAAGTTCGACCATCATCTTCCAGGTTCAGGTCTAATTGTAAAATTTGATTTTTCTCAGCAGTAGTTGCTAAGCCAGTCTTTCCGTTTGGTCCTTTTAGCTGTGACTCTGTATTTCTAGGCACTCCAATCTCCAAGTCTTTTCCCATTGGGACATTGTCTGATATAGGTTGAAACTAGGTCATTGGATGTTTTAAATTCACACAATATTGGAACTTTTGGCAAATACATTGGGACCTACCAGGTTGATTATCCTGTTCATCACGTTCCTGTGTCACTCCAGGCATCCAGCTGCTGGCAAATGCCTCGGGCATAGGAAAAGTGGCCTGAGCACAAGTGCTATCAGGCAGATCAGTGACTTGGTCCCAAACAGGTGGCTTTTGGGGCCTCTCAACTTCTGCAGCCTGTTTCCTCCATGAAGTCTATAATGAGCAAAAAAAATTATTTAGGTAAAAGTACAAGGGAGGAAGGAACTATATATATGTGTGATAATTTCAGACATACAGCTACTAATGAAGCATTGACAGTAAATTTTATATCCCCAAAACCTTTAATACTCCAATTCTCCAATACACAGGTCAAAGATGCGACCGTGTGATTTTGGAAACTAACTAGAAAATCTAGGTATACAAAAGCTTAATCGTTGATGTTAAGAGGATAGATATATCAAAAATGAAAAGCTATTAGGCTGCACCAATGGGAGCCTAATCTTGGCTGGTTATGTGTGTGTTGCTTGTTATCTGGTAAAAACAGGGGCTAAGGATTCCTAGAATTTGAACCTAATTACTATTCCAAAAAAAAAAGGTTCAACTGCATTAGGTCTATTATTTCCATTCAATGACATGACATACATTATTCACTTAAAGGCAAACCATGATAATGCTATTTTTCTTAAATGCTTCACCAATTACATAGATAATTTAAATAATGAAAGGCAAATGCCTCGTGAAATGGACTTTCATACAGAGGAAAACAAAAACACAAAAAAAGGAGTAAATTTGGTTGCTAACTTGCTACACATCAAAACTAGATGGTGGATCTTATACGTAAGGTTGTTAACTTGCCAATTTTCCATCTCTGGACGTTTGATTCAAATCTGTCTTCTTCATTCATACTTCTCACTTAAGTGAAGTGACACATTCAAAAATATTTATTCCCATTTCTCAACACCTATGGTGGGTCCCACTCTCAGGTTTTGCATTTCCAAATATTCAGGATTGGGCTCTCCACTACTAAACTTTCCAAGCTCACCAATTTTAATTCCGACAATTCATACACACAAAACAGATGCAAAATTCTAGAGCTAAACAAACAAATCCAGCAATGGTAGTCGACAATGATACTGGACCAAAATTGGGAAAGGACCACATTGCTATTTCTCCCACTACTTCAACCACAAACAAATCCAGCAATGATAGTCGGCAATGGGTGGTAGCTGGTTCAAACACCACAGTTGGCCATGTTTCATCCTCACATGTACTCCCTCAATGCAATAATTTCTAACAGAAGAGGGCCAATAGTCTTACGTAACACCAACATATTCTCTCTCTCTCTAGGTGCATAGTCTATTTCATACATGCTAACATGCAAACCAGATGCAACAAACAAATCTAGCCATGGTAGACTAGTAAGATGGCAATGAAACTGGAATAAAATTCAGGAAGGGAGACAATTCAAAGGAGGCAATGAAAACACCAACATCAAACCAGCATATAGATTCTTTATTTTTTTGGTGTTGGACCTATTCAATCAATCAAAGTTCCAGCCATGAAGAGATGAAGAAGATATTGACAGAGAGGATAAAGGAAGGGAAGAAATTAGCGGTTGATTTGTCGAAAATAAAATGCACTTATTGTTTAAAAGACCAAGCCTGTGATGTTATAGTTTCACAGTTACAGGGTGATGATAAGAGAAAATCTGTTTTCTTTATTATCATGAAGCATACTTCACAATAATAATTATATCCCATCCCCCTCTTAGATGAATAAAAAATAAAAATTTCAATGGATTACATTTTCCTCTCTGCAATTTCTTTTTTCCTACATGAGTGAAAGTTATAGCAGTTCTTTAGTGTTCTAAATGACAGACAAGTACCACAGTAACTGGGAACATTTATTAGCTGTACTTGCATAATGTATTAGCGTTAGTGTGATTAATGATTAAACATAATAAGCTCTCGGTATATTGAAGCTGTGCATTCTAGTCAAATGAGATTCATCAGGCCAATCAAAGCCATATCTTTTCTACAAAATGAAAAGAATGATATAGCATAGTGTTGATAATCAAATTTTATATGCATGTGTTGGGTGCAAAGATAGCAGTCTAATGAAGACTTTTCTTCCACGAAATGAAGAGATATGATTTAACTTTGTGTGTGTTTTTTTTAATCAAGACTCAACATGTATGGACCTCAAGCACACTAAACTTTAGAGCATAAATGATGTCCTTAAAATTGTTTATAGTATACTACCTTAGTTTTTTTTTTTTTTTTTTTGGGGGGGGGGGGGGTCTTCTTCATTTGCCTTTGACTACTTTCCCTGTGGTTGATGGTTAGCCCCTACTTTTACCTTTTTTTCTTGCATTTATTTCATGCTTTCAATGAAAACCCTGTATTGACCATGATAAAAAGGAAGAAAGGGCTTTATATTTAATCCAACACAAGTTTCAGTTGTAGATTCAATCTTGCAAAGGCTATTACCAGTTGACACTACTGCTTATTTTATTATCCTAAAATTTGATAATGTAGAACTGCCATATTGATCAACATTCTGCTCCTACTGCTCTTTCGTGTGCATCCAATCCCCATCAAAAAGATTGCTATCTTTGGTCTGATCCTTACCCATCACCTATTAAGCAGATGAACCTAATGTGGACAGTGAATGCCATCCAGAGGAGGAGGAAACTTGGCATCAAAATTAGTGGAGATAATGAATGACAAAGGTGCAATGATTGGGATGGTAAAAACAGGTGAATCCAAGAGAGATGTTCTGTTGTTCATCTACTTCATTAAAAACGTCCAAGGCAGAAACTCACTAATATGTAAGCATAACATCTTGTCCTGAACCAAAGGGCTAAATTCCAGAGCCAGCAATATGCACGACAACTTGCAGTTTTATATACATATCTGGCTCTAGCATTTTGTTTTAATTGTTTTCCAACACCTTCCCCATCTCTGGTACTTTTCCCGCCTCCTTTTTTTCTTTTTTAATTTGGCCAGAGGCTTTAAATAAGTTACTCTTTCATGTATACATGCCAAAAATGGTTGCAACATATCACATAATAATGACCATCACAACCAGAAGTGCACTTAGTCTTCAAGCTAACCTGCTCAAGTCTAGATAACCATTTACGATAACTTTATATCACACAAGAATTATAGGTTATATCAAGTTCTCTAAAATTCATTATCTTCAGCTAATATAAATGCAACCACCCCTAACATAATCACATTACTGACACATATTTTTAAAAATATTGCTGTTCTTTTCGGGTCGGCATTACCTGGGTGCCACTTCCATTGTCACTTCCATCCCGAGCTTGTAAATCAATACTTCTGTTGTCATCTTCATCATTGCTGTCACTGTCATTATCTGAATCTTCAGCATTCTTGGCTCCTATGGGATTTTCATTCCGTATGCAACTTTCACTCCCGCTGCCACTAGACTAAGAGAAGAATAAAACATAGCAAATAAATTTAGAAACCAGAAATAATCATACACCTGAGAACAAAATGTATGAATAGCATTTCAGTTTCAGATAGAAAAAATGGAAAGATGTAAAAGACCAGCTGAAAAGGCTCATTCAATAATCACATCGGGAACTATCATGCAGAGTATAAGTATATGTTATACAAGTAAAAAAAAAAACTGGGGAAACATGTCACTTACACTACGACACCTCCTCCAAACATGTTGCCAAAGGTTTTTTAGTTCATTTTTTCTTATAGGCTTCACTAGAAAGTCAGCAGCACCCTTGGACAGGCACTTTAAGACTATACCCATTGAATCATGACATGACATCACTGCAAAAGAGAAGAAAAAAAGGCCAAAAGTTAAAGTTAGAAAATCAAACGATAGATAAAGTAAAACAGGAGAGGAACAAATCACATATAGAGCATACAATAAACACTGCATGGAACAGGAACTCACTGATAATGGGTGTATTCTGGCAGCTTTTGTGACTCATTATTTTGGACAGAAGACCAATACCAGATAGTCCAGAAGTGGCTACCTCAGTCAACACTAGATCAATCTGATTGTTCAAATCTTCCAAGTATTTCCATGCTTCTATTCCATTTGAAACCGGTATTACTGCAAAAGATTAAATCATGAGTTGATCAGTGAATGACAATAGAATACAAAATTTTGCATACTCTATTTCTTGCAGCTATCAACCCTACCAAAACGCTATCCCATATTATTATTATTTTTTTAATCTTGCTTTAAAACTAATATTTCAAATACATAAAAATCTTATTGGAAAATAAAAAGGCTGTAGAGTAAAAGAACCATATAATAAAACCTAGGAATCATACTCCATGAAGAGAAAGAAACTAAAGTCTACAACAAATTTTCACCACTTGCAAATAGCACTAAGTGTTAGACTGACCATGAGGTCAATACTGTGAGTTGCCTAATTGAATACAAGAAAATATAGCCTCTAAAAACATAACCGTCAAGAAGGAACACAAAAAAAACTTGATAACAAGAAACCTATTGACTCACTCAAAATCTTGGTTTGTGTAGAGCAAAGGCAAATTACTTTATATGACCAAATCAACATATTATGAACAAATTAGACGCTTATGATGAAAGTGATTCCTCCAAGGGAGATGACTTTTCCCCCTTAATCTTTCATTGAAGTACATATTTTTATCAAAAATAAAATCAAGACCAAAAAACAGGAAAAGAAAGCATTAAAGAATACAAATGAAAAGTTCGATATTCTATTTCAAATCAAAACGGCAAAAAAATATTTTGATAGGCACAAACAGCACGTGGCCAACGCCACAAACATAATTATGACACTGAAATTGAAATCAAGATAAAGAAAAAATCAAAAGCCCTAAAATTTTGGAGTGGATCCTATTGGTGTCGAATTCCTACCTTAACTTAACTCATCGTTTGATCTCTTTAGTGTCAATACTCACAAGATGTAGGCTGTCTTCTAAATTCATCAGAGATGAGAACACTAAGCTATGTGACAGGATTGGCCAATAAATAGGATGTTTACAAAAGTTGACCTTCTCTTCAAAAACATTTCAATTGAAAAAAAAATACACACACACCACGCCACCACCCCAAAAAAGAGGCATACGATGGCAAAAGAGAAAACAATACGAAGACAAAAAAAAAAAGAGCTGATGAGAATAGGGTTTTTTTTTTTGGGGGGGGGGGGTGGTGGGGACAATTTCAAAATTATTCTGTAAGAACCATGGTCGGAAAGGATTTTAATTTGTAGAAATCCTTGTTCAATTAACCAAAATGTATCAGAATTAATCTAAGAGTATAAAAGTAAAAAAGAGTAATTTCATTTTAACTAGGATCCTACTTTCTTAAATTTTATGGTTATGAGCTTATGACGACGCACTAGATTATGATAAAAGATACTACGTACTTGTAATCATTTTTATAATAGTACAGCTGTCGGTTTTGTAACTTTTGAACTGTAACCTTCACCTTAGCTGGGAGCCTCGTAAAAGAAATTGGGATAATACTATGATATTACACTGTATGACAATATATGAAATGAAAATTAGGAATTTTCTATTATATTATTTTTTTGAAACAGAACATTAATTTTGAGGAAACCCACCAGCAGCTTTGAGCTTCCAGAATCAAGAGAATCAGAACCAAATTCTATTTAGAACTGATCCATGACAACTGTTTGTAGTTATTGATAGTTAGCATAATGATTCATATTATATGATTTCATTCTGTATTCAGGGCCTTTTGCTCTGTCTTCCCTTTAATTTTATAAACCCTTGATTTTTTTCTTTCTCCTGATCTCCTTTTCCCAGTAAATCACATAGTTACCACTTTACCAGTTAGCTTACCAACCTTCTCCTTCTCTACTTTATTACTTTTTAAAAACCAAGTTATGACGACAAACAAAAAGAGGATAAATAAAAACCTAGATTTAAGAACTGACAAGCTTTTTGCCATTTTAAGGGAAAACAAAAAAGCAGTTTGTATTTTCCCCTCACATATACTCTTCGACAACATTGATACAACTCTTTTATTATGATTTTCTAGGATGATATGTCAAGAATACTCAATTGTATTTTGAGTTTTGTTGATTTTTTTTCCCTATGTGATGGCTATTTCCATAACTATCACTAAAAGTAGTCTATAAGAAAATCAGGACAACAATAAGAAAAGAAAAGAAAATTTTAAAAAGGCAGAAATGTAAGTCAGATGACGAAATTGTGATTAAGGGCAACTGCCTTGATTTAGAAGCAGACCAACTCACCTTCATAGCTACAATTCCGTAACAAAGCAGTAACAACATGGCGAGTTGAGTCATCACTTTCGACGAGCAAAACCTTGAGAGTTCCAACAGGGAGAAATCTATCCCAACAAACTCGCCCTTTAGTTTGTACTTGTTGCTGAGGCCTATATGTATGAGCCTGAGTCTGCACTGAAAGCTGAACAGAACTCGCAGAACGCCTGCTATTTGTATCCTCACTGTCATCAATAATTCTCAACTCATCCTCCTCGGAAAGCCCCTGCCCTTCTCCTGCAATCCTACCCCTACCTTCTTTTTTCTCAGCTTCTATATGTTGATTAAGCTCTGCCACCATCTTGGCACCACCATGCCCATTATCATTTATCTGAACTAACCTCATTAACCAATTTCAAAATGACCAATTATGGATATGGAATATAACTCTTTCACCAACTTCAGGTCATCATGTCTATTTAACAGTCTCCCCATCTTCGGAGAGCATACAACTTCGACATGCAAAAATAAACTTCAATTACCCCTAATTTGTAAGGAGAAAACCAAAAGGTCAATATCATCATACACACACTTCAATCCTACTGAATTTCATAAAGTAATCACTCACATCCTTATCCAAACTCGTAAACACAATCAAATTTCAATCTTAATTATGAATAAATTAACCAGCAGAACCTCAATTCCTATTACTAATTTCCAACTTGTACACAAAAAAAGGTTCAAGATTCAATCATACAAAACAAAAGGCTAAATTCCTCATAATAACTAATACATACATGCTAATCAGCAAATTAAACATCAAATCACGAAAAAAACTATCAAAATCATCATTATCTTATCCAAATTACAACCTAGAACAAACGAAGAAGACAGAGATCTAAGAAATGACATACCATAATACGCCGTCTATGAAGAGCTCAGCAGAAATCCATAACCTAAAACAAACCTGAGCAAAAAAAAATCCAATAAAAAAAAATCATAATCCAAGTTTTAGGGTTCTTCAACTACAAATCAAGCAAAACAAATGAGGATGAATGAATTAATTACTTTGTTTCGATATTACAACGAAGCTCAATAAAATCAACCAAAGTTAAAATTGCTTCAAGAAAAATTCAATGAGAGTTTGTTTTTCAAAATTGAAGCTCCTACAGGAGAAACAGATGAGAGTATAGAGATATACATATATATATATATATATATATATATATATATATTCTAATTTAAAAAAAAAAAAGAAAAAAGGAAAAAGAAAATGAGGGGAAAATAATGACGTGGAGGAGTGCGGGGTAAAAGGAAGAGCCACGTAGGATGACACGTAGGAGAACTTTACTGAGGTGGAATGAGAGATCTAAAGCTGTAATGAGAATAGTTTGAACTTTGAAGGAAGATCTAAATTGATCTCGGTAAAATCCGAATTACGACACGTGGCGAATTTTGGAGAGAGTTAAAGGTTTTGGTTGTGAAAAATCTTTATTTATTTTGGTTGTGAAAAATTGAAAATCTTTATCTATTTTTATAATTATTTAATTTAAATTTTTTTAAAGTACAAATATAAGAGGTGACCAGTGAGAGATGCTTTCTTGATTTCTACGGAGTATTGTTATGAGTTTATGACCATTTTATCCTTTTAGTGTTATGCGAAAATGGACCCCACTTCCACGTCAACATCAGTGATTTTTGCTTACTTGGGAAAAGGGATCTATTGAACTTTTTTTGCTTTTCCTTTTTGGATTGTAAATTGGCTATATATCCAAAATCCATTACTTAAATTTGAGAGGCTAAGGGCTTTGTACAAGATTATCACACTTTCTATTATATCCATAACATATTAATGGCAATAATTTGACATTTTTTCTCCGACTATGTCACTATCTTTAGTACATTTGTCAATTGGGAATTGTGTAGGTAACACTGATACTTTATTGTAGTTGTTGTAGTCGGGAAATGATAAAGGCACAACTAAAATTGATATGGGCACACTCCATTGTGAGAGAACATCTTCCTATGTCTCTCTCATAACAGTTGTGCACTTGTGCCTATATCAATTTTAGTTGTGTCAATATTAATCCCCGTTGTAGTCATATCGAATATCAATATACTTGAACTGCCAACAAAACAAACAAAATGAAACATTCTTCTACTTTTTAGAAATTTATTTTTCCTATGCATTTTTTGGTTAATCAAGAAAATTTCTAGTAGCAGTGACGGAGCTAAAAAAATTTTATCACTAGAACCAAAATCAATATCACACTAAAGTAATGAAATGGTAAAGAACAAAAAATGTTAAAAGTGTAACTAGTGAGCCTCAAACCCTAATCTAAGGGATTATAAACAAGCAATCAAACCATTTGAGCTACTATACTTTTATTGTTTAACTTCATTTAAAATTTATATATACTACTCCGTAAAAATTTTGGGCCAAGGGGAAGACCAAGGCCCCCTACCAGCCCCCTGGCTCCGACCCTACCTATTGGTAAGAACCTCAACTTTGGAGGATTGGCATGTGGGGGTGGGTGTAACCGTGTAACGACCCATATTTTAGCAACATTGTTTTCAGAGAAAACAACAACACATATCATTAATATATGACTTTATAATGGTCAAAACTTAAAACGAAAGCGGAAGCTCTAAAACTTAGCCATTTATTAATCAAAAATCATTCGATCAAAACTAGAATTATCCCAAAGTTTTCATTAAACTACTAAAAATACTACTACAAGCTATAAATATTAACATTAGTCTAGGATTACTAAATTGGGTAGCTAAACTGCTACGCTTGTAAGCTCGCGAATCTCAACCCTCACTAACACCCGGCTTATTCCTCTTCATCACCTGAAAGGGATTGGGGGGTCCACAGTCAGTGGAGAGTAATTAGAATGTTCTACTTAATAGTAGAACACAATTAGACATATAATAATCAGAACAAGTCAAACAGAAAGTCCACACAAGTCGACGAGTTCAACATTAACATAACAATATATCTAATTCTCAAGATACGCAACGAAAACATACACAAGACTAAGCTATATGACCAGACCTCCCATTCAAGCTAGTACTAACTCTAGACTTTCATTTCTTTAACTTTCAAGTTTCAGTTCACATTAGGGTTCTAATCCATGACACAGTCATATGCTCGTAGGGGAAACCTTAACTCTTCCCCAACTTTCCTTATCTCACGCCGGGTCAACCACAAAGGATCTACTTCCCGAGCTCTGGGATCCAGAACTGTCGCCATTACGCAGCGGGACAGTGGCTTCGACTATACCCATGTTCGTGGCACTTTAGTCACTAGATGGGCGGTCACTTCATAGGTTATTAATCTTTCATTTATCTCACTCTCATCATCATCCTTCCTCATCATTTATTATGTATTTTATATGATGCTCATACCGGCCGTCAATTCCTTAATTATCGGCATAACTGTCCGTCAATTCCAATTATCGGTATATGCCAGCCGTCAATTCCTTAAACCCGGTAGAGTATACCATAATTGGTACTACTAGGTGACCGTAATTGGAACTGAGATGTTCGAAATTCCAGGAAAGAGAGGTGCGACACGTATAACGACCATCTTAAATACCAAGTCTTTCCTAGCCAGAGATCGAAACAAGAGAATATCCTCTTACTCTGTTTCCTTTCCTTCATTATTATTATGTTATTATTAATTGTTTAAGCTTACAACTTTACTCTAAGTCAACTCAACTTATCACTTAGTCAACTATAGATCAAGCATCCTAACTTTGACTTCTAGACTCGATAACAACTTAAACAATCCACTACTTAATAACCAAGCACTTCAATCACTCGAAAGCATCACACAAATTCAACAAAGATAATTTCAAAATGGTGACAAAGCAAAACAAATACTTCATAAAAAAATACATAGTTCAATAAATAGATTTCAATCATCTAATAATTAAACAAAAATTCAAACAATATTCACGGCATTTTAATAGATAGTAATCAATAAAACATAATTAAAAAATTTAATTAATTAAATTAAGATTAATAATTTAATTCAAGAACTTATTCACTTAGTAAAATTAAATCAAGAAAGTCATAAGGAATCATAATTTGAACAAGATATTCGACAAGATATAATTTAAAAGTATTTTAATAATTTAATCACACTATTTTACACAATCTAATTTTACAAATTTAAATTAAAGAACAATCATTCAAAGGTCTCTAACATTCTGAAAATTTTGATGAAGTTAAATCTAGATTCAAAGTTTAACGTGCATAAGTTTCGTCCAAAAATAACATCATTTACTAATTTTAAGGGATTTTATAACCAACCGATCAGATTAGACTATAATCAGTTTCATAATTTTCTGTCATAGCAAACGGACTCTAAAAATTACGAAAAATTAACACAAGCTGTAAAACACTAATTCGAACTTTAACCTAAATTTTCGTAGCCATAAGAATTGAATAAGTACTTTAATAAATTCTTAAACTAAATCTGGACAGTTTTACCGGTTTGACATATTAAATTATTATAAGCAAGAAAAGGACGAATTTTGCCACGAAATAAATCTTGATTCATAATCAACCAATAAAGAAACTCCCAAGAAAAATTCATCAAGAAATAACAAGATTTGATCAAGAAATAAATTCATACATTCAACAACACACTTATAATCATTCAATTGTTTAATATTAATAATAATAATTCAAACATCAAAAATACAATCTTTAGCAATTCTAAACATGTTCTAACAATTATATATTTAATCTGTTCTAAAACTAAGAAAAACATCTAATTACCTTAAATTGATGGAACAAAGTTTTGAAATTCTTTGGTGATTAATTGTTTTGAGAAAGAAAAGAAAAGAATAGAAAAATAATGATTGTTGTTTTCTTAATGAGGGTGTCGTGAATAGGTAGTAAAAGAGGGGTTTTTATAGACTCTTTGGTTGGTTGAGGGAACTCCTAAAAATAAGTAGAAAATATTAAAAATGGAATTTTTGGTTAATTCCTTATCTAATTAAAAGATTTGGAAGATAATTAAATAAAAAAATAAGGGTTGCCGTGTGGGCTTATGTGGCAAGTGATGTTGGGCTTTGGCCCTATTTTGAGTAAGGCAAGGTAAAAGTTTAGGGCTCGAGTTTTAGGTGGGCTCAACTTGAATCAATAGACCATAATCAAATGAAAAGACTTTTCAAGTCCGGTTACCAAGAAGGGACTAAAATTACCTCTAACCCCTAATTAGCCGACTCGTCATTAATTCAACATTAAATTTGAGTCGATCCACAACTTTGAATTGCTTTAAGGTGAAGATTGGAGAACCTAATAGGTTGAGGCTAAAGGGGAAAATGTAAGATAACCCATTTTTATAAAATTAGTTTACACATTATAAAATATTAATAACATAAATTCCCGGAAAATAACTTCTAAAAGATTTTCCAAATACAAAACAAGGAATCTATTAATAGTTTTCGAAATAAATTTTTTAAGGCGACAAGAAAGACAAACTAATTACCTAAAATTCTAACCCCAAAAATACGGGGTGTTATAGTGGGTGGTGATGGAGGCTTCATGTAACCCTCCTATCATTGGGGTAGGTTTGAAATTCTACCTAAAAGGTCTCTACTAGGTTGATGTATCCACCACTAATATAAAGATGGTTTCATTTTTCTCAACTTTCAATGCGAGATAGATAAGCTATTAGGCATATTTTCTTCTCCTTTGAGGAGCCTGCGTCCCTGAAAGCACAACAGAACACCAAAATGGGCTCTAACTCTGATACCACCTGTAAAACTCTTGTATTGCAACCTCCTGTATCTTCCATCACGTCTCGAATCTTATTGCATGCATTTGTGGGGACTCCTTATTTCTCTCATCGCAGATGCGTGTGTTGACAAAATTAGACTGAATTATCTATAGTAGGATCCGACTCAAGGCCTTGTACACTCACATTATCATTATAATATTAATATTAACAAAAAAAATATTAAAATGAACCTCGTCCAAGCCCTTTAATATATTATCAAGTTAAAAAATACTCCCTATGTTTATATTTGTTGTTTTTACTTTGATAAACATGTACAATAAATACATATTTTTGAAGGTTAATACAATTAATTCCATATTATTAAAAAAGATTCCTTTGAGTTTAAATTGGTGCAAGATTTCAAACAAGAACAACAAAAAGAAACGGATAATGTATACAAAATGGTTTCATATAACCATTTAATACATTTTTGTAATTTTAATAAATGGGAAATTCATGTAAAAAATCTTGCATATAGAGTTCATTGCAATCAATGTTTAGTTAAAGTCAATATTTATACTTTTAGCATTTATATGTAGTCCTAAGAATTGTATTTATATTTTTAATATTTACATTATGATCGACCTCCATAAAGGTTTTTGCTTACATTTTCTAACATGGAGTTACTTAATGAAGTTACATTTCGGTGTCTTTAGGCAAAAAAGTTCAAGAGGAAACAGTGACGGATCCAAACTTTTGAAAGAGGGTATACAAATTTATAACTTCAAAATAAAATAAAATATGTGCTAATAAAAATATATTCTTAATGTAAAAGCAGGCTTTGGTGGCTTCCCTTTTAACTTGAGAAGAAATAACAAATAATATTTCCTCCATCTATTTATATTCTTCTCAAATGCAGTGCTTAAAGTAAATACTCCCTCCGTAACATATTACTAGCAACATTTTCTATTTTTGGATGTAACATAATACTAACAACATTTTCACCTAATTTCATTCTATTCTATTTTTGGCAACAAAAAATAACAAATTTACATTATTACCCTTATTCATAATATTTAACACAATACTAACACAAGTAAGCCCCACCATTTTTCTCCCAAATTTTTTCATCTACTTTTCTCTATCTTACATTACGAAGGGAGTACTAAAGAGCGTCTCCTCAACAAACAAACAAAAAATTAAAAATAAAATACTTATTGTTCGGTTTTGTTCCAATTTTTTGCTACTCCGTATGTTTTTGGTTTTTTTTTTTACTCTATCTTATTGTCTATTGTACTCTGCTATACTTTTTCCTTTTGCTGCTTTTATGTTATGAATTCCTTTCTATGGTCTACTGTCCTTGATTCTTTTTCCTTTGTTTCTCCCTTTCCCCTTTTTGGTATCTTACTTAGCTTTTTCTATGTTGGTTTCCCATCATATGTTTGTATCTTGGGGTTTTCACCTCTCATTCCCATACGCTTTAATTTAGGCCTTGTGCCTTCTTTTTTTCCTTTATTTGTTTTTCATGTGGTCTGTGTACTTCTTATTTTTCTTTATGTCCCTTTTTGGGTTTTTTTGGATTTGTTTTATAGGTTATAGGCATTTTGGCCATGTATTTGTGGAATTTTAATTGTGACTCCACCTTTATGTTTCGACTGCAGCTGTTAGAGAATCATCTCAACCAATAGTTTAAGCTAATAGTTATGGCCCAGAAATATGTTATATACTCTAGCAATAGCCCTATTTAGATTTTCAGGTTTGTTTAGTGGCAATGAATGATGTGGTTGGATCTTGTGTCTTTCCCCGATCATGGCCCATTGTTTGCCGCTGGTTGTCCCTATGGACCCTCTTTCTTTTATTACTTCACTTAGGGCCTCCTTTTTGATGATTCTTTGGGTCTTCCACTAGCTTGGCAGCAAGGTTCATGTGTAGAATGGAGATTTTTCCTTTCTCTGAGTGTAATAATCCGAATTTTTGGATGTAAAAATAATATTAAATGACATTGATAATAAGATAATATAAGAAATAAGATAGGAAAATGATATGGAAATAAAAATATGTACGTATATGCGTATATATTAATAACAAAATAATATTATGTGTGAATGGGTTGCCAGGAACATTTTAAAATAAATTAATTTTATGTTGTGAGTTTTCCGACAAAAAGATCATTTGATATATTTTATTTTAAAAGGGAATAATAACGGGAAAAAGGGTTTTGAGTTGTGGGCCTGTAGGAAACTCACAACAGTTATTTATATTAAACAAACCCCTAATCAGTCAAGTCTAGAGCACACAACAACAAAAAAAAAAAACCAAATCAGTTTTTCTCTCTCTCCTTCTCTCACTATTTCACGAATAAAAAAAAAAACGACACTGCAGCACCGTGCACCACCCCCTGCGAGCCGCCATGCACCACCAGGCCAGACATCGTGCGCCGCCGTGCCGGACCACCCTGCCGTGCTGCTGCGCCTGCAGCTGCTTCACGGTATTTCAAAAAAAAAAAAAAACTCTTTCTTTCTTTAAATCTTGAATTAATCATGTTTAAGTAATTTTATAATTCATGTTTAACTTGGGATTCTTGAATGTGTTTAGGGTTGTTTTGTGGTTTAAAAATCTGATTTTCTTTAGAAATATTTAGGGTGTTGATTTTCAAGAATTTAGGTGTAATTTGAATATTTTTATTTAGGACCTTGAATCTTGAATAGATATATGAATTAAGTCATGAATTTAATCTTGGTGTTATGGTTGTATTTTCAGAAAAAAAAAAAAATATCGATTTTTTTAAAAAAAAAAATGTTGAGTGGAGGAAAAAAAAAAGAAGAAAAAGGGGAAGTTGGAATTTTTGGACTTGAATCTTATATGGATGTACTAGGGGGTTGATTTAATGTTAAACTAATGGTTTAATCATAAAGTTGATGTTTTAAAGGGGTTTAACTTAATTTTGTAAATCTGTCTTTTTTTTATTAAAAATAGTCATATTTTGATGAATTTAAATTATTTTAGGGTTAGAACATGTTATAAGAAGCCTAGGGGGCTAGGGTTGAAATATATTTTAAGTAGAGATTAAAATTGATGTCTAAAGTGTTTAAAGGGGTTTTTTAAAATTTTAATGTTGCTGTGGTTTTATTAAAACTGGTTTAAATTAAAGATTTTGAGTGGTAATAAGTTGTTTTCGTGTTCGGTAGTAGTTAGAAGGTATCGGGTAACGTTAGAACCTTTAAAATCACGTTCCGAACATTTTAGAACGCTTAAAAATAATTAATAACGCGCTGGAATTTTTAATTACCATACGCTAAGGCGGTACTATAATTATTTTAAAATGTTCTTCAATATTAAATTCAATAGGAGGGCACAAAAATTTAATTCTGGAAATAAATAAAGGAACTATATATATTGTTATTAATTTTGTTAGAGGTTGGAATGTTGCAATATATGCTTAGGGTAGTTGTATTGTTGAAGGGATATTAATTTAGTCCCGATATTTAAATGTAGAAGAGTTTGAATTCGGGCAATTTGAGTAATTGTGGCTAAGCCGGATATATTATACCAGGTACGTATGTACTCAGCAAGCTGTCTGCATGTAGTATGTCTAGGGCATGATTTGAACTGTGGTGACTGATTATATGTTATATCTGTGATTGTGGAAGAGGAAATTAATAATAATTTTCAATATCATTAATTATTATTAATTTCCTCTTTATCATTAATTATTATCAATATCTGTGATTACAAGAAATTTGTATCATTAATTAAATACTTTAAATTTTTTTTAAAAATTAATTAAATTTTCAATATCATTTGGATTACTTTAGTTTAATTATTAAGATTAGAAAAGTCTTGCAAATGTATATGAAAAAATTGAATTAATCTATAGAAAAATAATGTTATAATGAAGTAAATTATCTGGTGTCTTAGAAGTATCGGTATCCAATACGGATACGGCTTCCACAATGAAGTAGTATTCGTAATACATGGGTTAAGACGTGCAAAAATCTAAGCGTCTGTTTACTTTAACTAAATACAGTTGAAAGTAATATTTTATAAGAGAAGAAAATTGAGAGTTGAACTGAACTGGACTGAACTGAACTTAAGTTTTTTTTTTTTTTTTCTAAACAGAAAGGTACACGAATACCCTTACACTCGTCCTATCTCTGGAAACAAGTTCAAGGGGAGAGGGGGATACCAAGCCACTACCGACACTTGACCCGAGTGGATCATGGGGAAGGTGTGATATTCACCATCGAGCTATCACTAGCTTGATAAACTAAATTTAAGCTAAAGTAAACCTGCCCTAAATTATTTTGAGTTTGGGTTGAAGTAAATAACCTTTATTGTAAACATTTCCTTACATGCAAATTCAAGTATGCAATTGGTAGCCTAAAGTCAATAAATAGACACATAACACGTCGACCCTTTATAAAATTATTTGTATTTTTTTTAATTTATTTATCATTCTCTACAAAATTGTGATAAATTTTATATCCAAACAGCTCAGGATACTTCTTAAACCATGATTTTGGAATTTTATAGGGTTGAACAAAAGCAGGCCACCACTCTTTTACACTTTAGTTACATGATCTTCAATGACTCAAAAGGTGTGACAAAATAAAAACTTAGCAAACCTTAGTCATTTTCACACTGCAACTCTAAGAGCTTGTTTACTTCAGATTATATTTACTTCAGTTCAGTTTTATTTAGTTCAATTAATACACTTTTATTCAGTTCAGTTCAGCTCTATTCAGCTAATGTAAACGAGCCCTAAATAGACGTTTTATACACCAAATGTTTGCATTAACATTGCTTTTTAAAAACTTTATCTCTAACTTGTATAAATTTATGTATAACCTATCTAAACTTGTGTCAACTTTACTTGATTTAGAAGTTTATTGGGTATAGGGACCTAACTTACATTATTAATACTTTTATTAGTGTTAATTTGAAAGAATATCAAAAATGGGCTTGGACAACCCAATATAGAGAGTATGAGAGAAGTTCTTACTTTTCATTAAATTATTCACACAAATATATAATGTACAGAGAAGACTAAGGCTACAACTAATATGGAAATACAGCAAGGCAAATACAAAGAAAAAGGAATACAATCAATCAACGATATTTACAGTATAATAGATTGATGTTAATCCCATAATAAGAGACATAGTCAAAGGCAAGATTATATTCTAGAATATTTGAGATTAATATTCCTTAATACGTCCCCTCAAAACGGTCGGCCATGAGGTGAGACCGATTTTGCTGACTAATGTGGTAAATGTGTGTCGTGGTAATGGTTTGGTTAAGGCATCGGCGAGCTGGTCATTAGTAGAAATGTATGAGACCCGGAGCTTGCCACTTTGAACATTTTCACGGACGAAATGATAGTCGAGGCCTAAATGCTTCATTCGCGAATGGAACACTGGGTTAGCGCTTACATATGTAGCCCCTGCATTGTCACAATATATAGTTGGTGCCATGGTTATGTTGTTACCAAGTTCTTGCAATAAGTTTTGAACCCAGATTATTTCAGCAATAGCACTTGCCACTGCTCTGTATTCGGCCTCGGTGGAGGACCTTGCTCTTGTACGTTGCTTTTGAGAGGACCATGATATGGGGTTTTTGCCCAAGTAGACAATGTAAGCTGTGGTTGAGATGTAGTCGTCCTTATCGCGAGCCCAATCGGCATCTGAGAAAGCATGGAGAGAGAGGGGGGAGGTTTTATGCAAGGTTAAGCCCAATACTGAATAAGAGAGTTCAGTCACTTACAAGTCTATGCAGGGTTATTTTAAAGCTTTCAAGACCCTAGTTCTAACAATGAAAAAATTGGACCCCATGAATAATTAAGATGGAATGTTAAAATGAAATATTAAAGATAAAATATTGAAATTTTAAATACAGGTCATTAAAATATTAAAGGAGAAAAATAAAAGTGATTTTCTTTAATACTCCCTCCGTTTTTTTTTAGATGTAACACTTTGACTTTGGCACTATTCATCCGACTCACTTTGACCGTTAATTGTTACTTATATATAAAGAAAAATATAGTCATATGGGATCTTGTTAGGTTCACCTCGGAATACCAATATAGTATATACAATAATAATATGTTTGGTACAGACTACCAAATGGATTGTAAAATATATTCAACATTTATCAACATGATCAATGACAATTATTATCCATTTATACTTTAAAATTGAAGTCATAATATTAAAGTATATACCCTAATAAATAATCCCTTTCAAGAATTTTTTTTTTTGGGTTTAACGTAAATTTTTTTTATTAGCAATAATATGATTCAAATAATTATAATTACTTTTAGGACATTCTTTTTCATTTCCATTCTTTTTAAGCACAAAGAAAAAGCAAAAGTGCATGCATGTTCTTAAATAATGTATAAACTTGCTTATAAACACTATAAAATTTCTGAAAAAGAGCTTCACAATCATCTTACTCATATATTAAGAATCTTACTCTTACATTGATAATCACACATAATTAATACCTCTACAACTTAGATCTTTGAAAAACAACCATAACCTACTAACTTTGAACAAAAAACAATATTATCCCATATTTAGTTTTTTTTTTATATTTATTTCCGGATACTTGTATTTGAAAAGCCATAAATTATTAAATTGTGTTACATTGACAACTTGGTTTAGGATTTTGTTTTTATTTATTTTTATATGTACGAAGGGAATAATTCTTGCAGTGTCGCTTTATGCATTCCTCGCCACACCTTTTCAAAAGAAATTGAAAAAAGTATAAAAACTTCTCGCCCATGCATTACATACATTTAGGTATATTCCATAGATTAAGTGAATAAATGAACAACTAAAGAAGAAGTCCCTTTCCTTCTTCCCTTATCTATTCATTAAATCGTTCAGACCCAAAAGAAAAAAGAGTGATTAGAAATAAGGAAGAAGAAGGAGAAGAAAAGAAAAGAAAAGAGTTAGGAGCTTTAAGATTCTAAAGTACAAAATAGTTGCATCAAAAAAAAAAAAAATTCAAAGAGAGTTTCTTTTGGCCAAAAGAATGAAAAATAGTATGAGCATTCATTGAGGTATGGACTATTGAAACATAGATTGTTTTAGATATTTTGCTTTGAATCATATACTTTTTTATGTGGCTATTGTTACAACATTTTCTAGCACCTCATGCTGTTGCACTAAAGTGAATGATGCTCTTTACTTTTCTTCATTTTTGGGACTATTCCTTCCCGGCCTTTTTTCACTTTTCTTCACTTTTGGGACTATTCTTGTCTCAAAAGTGCTATTTTCCCTTACACATAGGGGTAAAAGTGCACCTAGTGAACACATCATATATAAATCAATTTTAGTTTTTTGGTGTTCATAATTTTCAAAAATGGAAAATTAGGTTACAAGTCACAATTTTTATCCACCAAGTGTATTGCACTTTTTAAAAAAAAATTCAACGAAGTGTGTACCCTATGTACTCTACTAAAGCGAGGATCAGCACTTATGTGTGGTATTGGACTTACCTTCGCATTCTCGAGGCGAGAAACTGAATTCTCACTAATGACAAATTTTCTTTGATCCCCTAACCTCCGGGCAATATTAACGTGATTCTTGTGAGAGGAGCCATAAACTTAGGTTCATTTTACCTAATTATATATTAAAAAATGTATTATGTTAATGAGAAAACATAACGCCATTGATTTCTCGACCTTCACCTTAATTAATAGATTTCATGGTCAATCAATTTAGATACATTTATATTTAAATAAGATATAAGATGAAATAATCAAGTCTATTTCTTATAATTAGAATTAAGTTTCATCGGATTCAATAAATTTAGATAAGTATCTAGATAAGTGGCATAATATAATGCTCCCTTCTTCTTCTTCTTCTTCTTTTTTTTAAACATATTTCTCAATACTCAATTTCAAATAAAAATATCTTTAACTACATATAACAAAAAATTATAAAAATTATATATTTGAAAAATACGTAAAACTAGATCAATTATGACTATATATCTTATTATGTACCCATTACATAAAACTAGAAACAATCAAACTTCCAAAATAAATAGTACTAATTTATAGATAATATATAGCAAGTAATTTAAGTAATTTAAGAACTAAAAAGTATATATAATGTCTAATAAAATCCTAATGCAATTCCTTAATCACCAAAAGCTAAACGTCTTCAAACAATATGCCAAAGAAAATGGTACAATACTTGACAATTTATCATACGGATTATCTAGTTGAAACTCCATTAGTTTGGTAGACTACTCCTTATATTACAAATGTATAATTAAATATTTAAAACATGAACTTTAAGTTGTCAAATGTCATTTTCTCGCACCACATTGCGCCATGTCATCAAGCCCAATTTTGTTTTGTATTAAAAAAATATATAACAAGCCTTAAACTCGTAACCTCATTTTCACACACTAATTGTTTAAACCATTAGTCTATCTCTCATCCTTGTACTTAAAAAGAAAATTTTAATAATCATAAACTACCTGAAGTTGATGTATAATATTTAATACAACAATTTGTTTTCCGCACCTTTAAATCTTTCTTAACACAAATTATCACTCTTTAATAATTACTTTCACCATTCTCTACTACTACTAATTTATTCAGCCTTCGTCACTTTAGAGTAAGCAACACTATCGTGATAATAATAAAAATAATAATAGTAACAATTTTTTAATGCAAGGATCAACTTATTGTGCAGTGGCATCAAAGTTCTTGTTGCATACGTACTTGAGTTGCGGGGTTCGATCGTTACCACCCCCTCCTCCATTGTACTACGTACCGTCCTTGTGGCTCATTTGCACCAAATATATCTTGTACTCAAACATAACCATATGCGCCGCGCCATGTGACACTTTTGTGTTAAAAATATTTCCTCCAATTTTCATTACCCAAATATATAAAAATATTTTGTACCTTATATAGCTTTAATTTTTTTTTTTTTTTTTTTTGCATATGATCAATAATTATTTATGAAATAGCAATATTGATCAATTCAATTAAACAACTGAACAAATTCTTCATAGTATTAAGAAAAATTAATGGCACGCACAAATATGTCTTTTTTATTAATTTTTTCACAATTATATCTAAGTATGTCTTAAACATTACTCATCATTCTGTTTCCAAATGTCGTTCTCATTTGGAATTAGAAGGGTCTTAAGAAAGAAGAACCTTTTACGAAAAGACATTGGGTTTATTATATCTATACTTAAATATTTAAAACATAAACTTTTTAAAATCTATACTAATATTTTTAATAATTTTTTAGAAAAAAAAAATTCGTGCATGGCACGAGGTTAAAACTAGTTGGTTTTATAATGGAACTCCATCAGACTTGTGTATCGTCAGACTTTCTCTTTTGGTTGCGGGCGCGGCCCAGACTCATATTCAATATTGTATCAGAGCCAATACCATGATATGGGATCCCAAATGGCTAAAAAAATGTTCAAGCTCGGAAAAATTAAATTGAGTAGGTTCTTTTAAGGAAAATGAACAAGCACTCCAGCCTAAAAAATTACATGAGTCAAACTTTTTCTCTTGATTGTAGGCGCGACCCAAGCCTGTATTTAATATTTATCATAGTTTTTTTTTATATATATTTTTTAATATAATGCACCGATACATTTATAATGGTAGGATATTCATAAATGCATAATAATAGATTTAATAATATAGAATTATACTAAGTAATTTACTTTACTTTAATTTAATTTAATTTTTAAACTGTATAAATGTCTTTCTTTTTACATATTTTTATATTTATAAGTGTAAATACATAGAGTATCTTTAAAAAGTCATCAATGTTAGGATTTATCGTAAGTAATTTAATCTATATCTATATATTTATTTATTTATTTTTTTTTTATTTTTATTATTAAAACTCAAAGGGAATGCATGATACTACACTACGTGTTGCTTCTTCTGGCAAAGATGACTTCAATTATATATATATACTTCCACCGTAAACAAATTCTTGCAACAAATCTTTTTGGCACGGACTCCAAAAATAATTTTGTAAGTATGTTTAAGTTGGTAGATTAGTAAAAATAGGAGAGAAGAATAAGATGAAGTGGTCCCCTCTAAGAAAAGTTGGTTTTTTATTGGTATTTTGTTGGTAGATTAGTAAAAGTAGGAGAGAGAAACAAGAATTGAAAAACATCCCAAAATAGTGAATGTTGCAAGAATTCATTTACGGATGAAGTATATAGATTTTATAGACTATTTTTCAAGCCACAGTCATGATATAAAAACATGCTTAGCCCCACAAGGCCACAAAGTCACAAACTCTCGACGAATGATAGCCCGTTATTAGATAGTGGACAGTGGATACTATTTATTAAAATATTTGCACATTAGTCATTCATATAAAGAATGCTTTGTAATTTATCATAAGGTAATATATGAAACCACCAGTGACATATGAAAATGGGTAATATATTTGATTTTATAAGGTAAGAAAACCACCAGTTTATTAATTGTACAGGGCTACTAGGCCGAAGGGGAAGGGGAAATACCCTAGCACAAGGTCATGGGAAGTGGGGCACTTACCACCAAGCTATACCCCGACTCCTTTTATATTACATACTTTGTATTTGTTTTCAATTAAATTATAGTCTAACAAAATTTTAAATTTATCAAATATTATTTTTTAAAACCGTGCATAGCACGAGACTAATCAAGTATATACTAAAAGAGAAGCCACATACTAAAACCATAAGTGGACACTCATTAAAAAAAATTCCGCTCTTTTTACTTTAGCCTAATTTTTTTTAATTTTATCTTCAAATATTTTCTACCTTAATATACATTGATATTTATATATATACTATAACAAACCTTTAAAACTATTATCCAATTTACTTTCTATAAATAATACTCATATCTAAAGAAGAAAAGAACTGTGGATTATATAAGTTACTTCCTCCGTTCTAAAAAAAACACAACAAATTAGGTTGCACGGACTCCTAGGCATTTTTTTGTTGTGAGAGTAAAAGGGATAGAGAGAGAAAGTGGATGTGAGATAGAAATAAAATACTTACAAAAATGGAAAGATTAAAATTGTTGCATTTATTTTAAAACTTTCTAAAATAGAAATTGTTGCATTTATTTTGAAACGGAGGAAGTACATTTTATTAGGTGACTTATCTTAAACTTTCTTATGAGGTTTGAACATATCTAATAATAACTAAGAGTGCGTTCTTTTCAATTTATTAGACCTAAACTTATGTGACCTGATTTAACTTGTTAGACCTGATTAGACCTTATTAGAACTTATTAGGCCTTATTGGAACTTATTAGAACTTATTAGACCTTATTGAACCTTATTAGAACTTATTAAACCTGATTGAAACTTATTGGAACGTATTTTATATGATTGAATAAAATAAATTAATAATAATAATAATAATAATAATAATAATAATAGTAATGATGATGATAATAATAATAATAATAGAAGAAAAGGAAAGCTAGAATTGGTTGAAATAGTATATTTGAGCTTGGCTCCCTCATGTATTCATGTGACCATAACTTGGAATGTGGCTGAATCAAGGACAACAACACTTTTGGCCATATATGGATATGGTATTGATGTCAAACTAGATTAAAATGTTGTCATGGTTTTCTTTTTCTTTTAATATAAATTTTACTTTAAATTTTGACATGTTGATGAATTTCAGTTGGAAGTAAAATAAGTGATGAGGAAAGAAAGAAAATTATGAGGAACACTAACATATATAGTTGGATTCTAGACTACGCTTTCGCCTAGAGTCCCCCCACAATATAGTTCCCCCTCAATAACATGCATGATGTAGATGCTACTAGATTGTATCTTGTATCATTTGTATGGACCTTATTTGGCATACATCATGTAGGGTAGCATGAATTTTATCTTTTTTTAAAAAATTAAAAAAAAATTGAAATTTTCATCATCAAATATTCTTGTGTGTGTGTGTGTGTTTTTTTTTTCTTTTAAAATTTAAAAAAACAATAATTCAAATTCTACAAGATACTACCCATAATTTAATACTTTCATGATTGCATAAGACATCATCGACAAATTAATAGTTTACGGCTAATAAAAGCATCCACAATGGTTGGGTGCAAGGACTAGCTTGCAAATTTAGAAAATTGGAAGTTACAAGCTCAACCAATGTGAATGAAGTGAGCTTGTAGCTCAACAAAGCTACAAGGGTTTAGGCCTCACTTTATTTTTATTTTTTTCACTATTGCATTAAATACAAGCTTTTTAATTTAAAAAATAATATAACATGTGGGGCCAAATTCAAGCTACAAAAGTTTGTAAACTTGTCATTGTAGTTATTTATAGTTTGAAAATGATTTACTTAGAATTATGACGTGACAATAAAAAATACAAAGGTTATAGCCCACCATTATAGATGCTCTAATGGTCATTATCGGCTAACATATATTAGGAAAAGTACATTATTGAATGCTTTTTTACACCCAAAAAATACCTCTAAGTTATGTTAGAATGTTGGAATTTTTCGAGCACTATGTTGCACAATAGAGGAAGAGTTGCAAGAGAGTCATTATGTTGTAAATGTAGTGTCATTAAAAAGATGACAAAGGTGTAACCACGCCTAAATGTCTTACTAATGCACTTGGTGAAAATGCAGATTATATATTACATCCGTTTCATTTTATGTGCAACAATTGAATGTAATTTGTGAGGTATAAAATATTCAATTGTTGCACATAATTTAAAACGGGTGTAGTGTATATATATATATAATGAGACAGGTTTCAAATTGGTGCTATCTTCTGACGATAACGTCAAATTTTATAATATAAAAGTAAAGTAAAAAATTGGGGATATATAAAAAAGGCAAAATTGACACCACCAGTCCATACTATTTGTCATCTACCCATATCAGTCCCTACAGTTGATTATCCTAGAGTAGGCCCAACAATTACAAAAACTTGCCAAAAACAGTCCGGCTTACTTGTTGACCTATTGTTGCCGGTAATCCCCACTAAAAGTCATGTACTAGTCACGTGTTGTGGATTAATTATTTTTTAAAAAGAGAAAGAAAGGAAACCATTCCCAAGAGTAGCACACCGATCCGCATACTTACCCCGTTTTCGAGAAGCCGCATCCAGCACAGCACGACCAGGAACAAAATCAACCATACCAGACTGAGTCAAAGGCGAGGCTCCCGTCAAATGAACACAGACATCACAACCACGATCCCAAGAATAAAGCAGCAAGTCCGCAGGACAAAGAACCCCAATCTCCGAGCCCAATCCAATATCAACCACTTTTCCAACAGAAATCCCCGATCGAGTGCAGATATCAACAAGAGTTTCCCGTACAATATTATGGTGATGCTTGACACCCACAATCCCAGCACACGACACAACATGATCACCAAAGATGTCACCCTCGAAAACCCTCGAACAAGCGGAACAAGGCACGGAAGCAGAAAACAAAGGAACACCCAGCCTGTAACATAGCACACACCGATACGTTTTACCATTCATAATCTGACCCATCCCTGAGATCGAAACCTGTAGACACCTAATTCTGGCACCTCAGTTAGTTCCCAATGGTCTATGATGAATGTACCCTGTTGCACAGGTCCGGTCTTGAGCTAGTATGCCAAAATGCCACCTCTTTACCCATCTCATACCACTCTCACACTGTTTATAAGCGTTTTAGAGGCTCACGACTCGTTTTAGGATTTTTCGGACATTTCTTAGGATTTTTATTAATTTATTTTTATTATTTTTCATGCGTATTTATTTTCTAAGGGCATTTTAGTCATTTTAAATTGCATAAAATAATTTTCCTAGGTTCATTGCATTTTTCTAGAATTTTTGGTAATTTTTCCATAATTTTCCGAGTTTTCATCCATTTTCTATGAATTTTTGAAGCATTTTCCATTCTTAGGGGTATTTTAGTAATTTTACACCTGCATCGTCAACTTTTTCTCCACTTTTCACTCATTTATATTTTTTCTAGAATTTTTCCATATTTTTTGGAATTTTTAACATATTTTTTGAACATAGTCCGAAAAACCCGAAAACAGTCGAAAATAGTCCAGATTAGCCCAGATTATTCCGGAACCTCGCGAAATCTCTCGAAATCTCAAATATTACGAAATATTACGTAATCATAATGATCTCTGTAATTGTATCGTAATCGCATAAAAATCTCGGAGAATCACGCGTAAAATAAGCAAAAAAATCGACCCGGATACAGCCTGGACCTGCGCCTAGACGCAGGTAACAAATACTGACCTGCGTCTAGACGCAGGTCATGTAACTGGACCTGCGCCTAGGCGCAGGTCTGGTGCCATTCCGGGACAGTTTTTGCCTCTGCTCGCATATAAATACGGCCCTTGTTCGGCCTTTCAAAAGCACGAAAAAACTTCATACATTCTGCTCTTCTCTCTACTACATAGTTTCTCTCTAAAAAAATCATTCAAAAACTCTGTTAAAATCGATACTAAACACATATTCAATCATTTAATTTGGCATTTGGCGTACTAGTCTCGAGGCCGTAATCGACTGCCGCACATTCCGGTACACATTTCTAAGACCCTTTTTATTTCAATTTCAATATGCTTTCTTTTGTTTTAATTTTCATTTTAATCTATGACTTGCGTTAATCATGATGACATGCGAATTTTTCTGTTCTGTTTGTGTCAATTCATGTTTTATTTCCTGTAGCCTTTTTTATTTATTTTTAATCCATGTCATCCCTTTTTCCTGCACATTTCATGATATTCAATGTAGCATTTTTTTTTATATTTATTTTGACTTTATGATTGCACGGGATTCGAGGTACGTTCGTATTTTCAATTTTACTTTTTCGTGCCATTGCTGTGTTTTTCTTTTTTATGTGATTTATTTGATTTGAATTTATTTATTTATTTTATTTGGACTTTTTGCTTCATTCTAGCGTCATAATATGGACTAATTTCAAAGTGGTCACAAAACAATTTTAGGCTAATTTGTGCATTAATCTGAACCGACTTAGTAATTCACAAATTAGAGCTAAAATTGAGTTATCTCTGTTGCTCTTAAATTGAACAATGATCTTACAAAAGAGACCTAGTAGAGACCGCTTGCAGGCCGGCGGACCCAATGCACGATTAGCTCGTAACCTGTCCCCGAACCCATACTCTGGTGCACGACCATATGGGACCGATTGCTCCTGGCTTCGGTACTTCTTCGGTGTCCGTGGACCGTATAAACGCACGGTGGCAACTCCTACTAGTCCGTATTCACGTACGACGTTAACGAGCATTCAAACCAACTCGTGACGTAGGCGGCCGGGTAAAAACGACCCCTACAGAACCACCCTAAGCCAATCAGAAGTGTGATCCCGTTGTTGCGATTTCCAAAGAGCAACCTGTCGTGGAGATAAAGAAAATGTGGTTTCAACAATCTGAGTAACCTTTGTGAAATACTTATCTACCAGTTTATTCATGAGTTTGGGGGCAGCGTTCTCACTAGGATTATCAAGAAAGTCAACATCCACAAAAGCATTAAGCAGACGTAATGCATCAGCAAAGGCAGACCCAGGATCCACAACACCAGCACCACGGAGAAGCTTAAGTTGCAACCCAGCAGACTGCAGCCGCGATGCTACAAAGGCATAATGCAGTACATCTGCAACATAATAGACACCTAACCTGCAGTGACAATACGCTCCAAAGATGAACGAAGTGCAACATCGAACTTCTGCCGAGTAGCCTCAAAGAGGTGAGGAGGACAAGTCCGCATCGCAAAGTAAAGCTTTGAAACCCCAGTGCAGGCACGAAGAAGTAACAACTCACACTGCGGATCTTCAAGCCGAGCAACCACATTCATAACCTCAATAGCCTTATCCACCCGACCCACCACAAGCTCACTGCTGAAATCAGAATCTGCACTAACTGGCCCACCAAGTAGTTTACTACCCCGGAGAGGCCGAGCAATGTTGGGCGGGAAAACCCCAACTAACCTACTCCGAGGGTCCTCTACTGGCCAAAAAACCTCGGTTTTATCAACATTGAGATGGAGATCGAAAGCGGGCCCGTCCTCCATAATCAGATCCAAAACCTTACCAACCTCCAACGTGTCACCAATGATAGTCCCGTCATCCAAATACCATGCATGAAGACATAAATCAAAAGAGGCTAGAATCTTACACACTAAGGGGTGTAAAACCAAAGCAAAAAGCAAAGGACCTAGTGGATCCCCTTGTTGCACTCCCTGACATGACCATAAGACGTGCTCACCATAATACAGCCTAGCCGGGCTAGAGTAACAGAACTCAACCCATCGCGAAATAGCCGGACATTGGAGGCGCACCTCTCGTAACATAACTTCTCGATCCACCAAGTTGAAAGCATTCTTAAAGTCAACCAAAAGCATAGAAAGACCAACAGTGTCCCCACGATCCTCAACCAGCCGGTTAACTACATGAAGAATAGCCTCACTACCCCCAGGGATTCCAACACCGAACTGAAAACCATCAAAATAGCCACTCAACAACGATCCCGCTGACGCAGCACAAACCTTAGAAACCAGTTGCCTCCAAAAATTAATTCCTCCGGGCACTTCCCACATAAGAAAAGATTGACCACCTGAGAGATAGAGCCAAACAAATCATCAGAGACAGCCAAAGCAACACCACTCAAACAATCCATGAAGACGAAAGAACAATCCACTCAAACAATCCAAAGCAAGAGTAGCCTCATTATAAGGAGCAACACTAGAAGACGAAAGAACACGAACAGCGGCTACTACTACTACTACTACGGCCGTCAGGACGACTTTTCCGACGAAAGGTTTTCGAACTGACTTTTCCGGCGGTGATTATTCGACCGACTTTTCCGGCGACTATTTTTAGGCCGAGTTTTCGGCGAAGGTTTTTGAGAAGACTTTTCCGACGACGGTTTTCAGAATGACTTTTCCGGCAGTGATTATTCGGTCGACTTTTTCGGTGACAGTTTGGTCGAATTTTCCGGCGGAACTTTTCAGACAATGGTTTTCAGGCCGATTTTTTCGGCGGTTTTTTTTCGACCGATTTTTTCGACGTCGGTTTACGGGGGCGACTTTTTCGACGTCAATTTTCGGGCCAACTTTTCCGGCGGTCTTTTTTCAACCTACTTTTTCGGGCAGACTTCTCCCCCGATATTTTTTCAACCAAAGTTCGAAAGGGGGTTGTCGGTTCGAATTTTCCGGCGGTGGTTTTTTTGGACCAAATTTTCCACCGAAGGATTTCAGGCCGACTTTTCCGGTGGATTTTTGCGACCGACTTTTTCGGACAGCTTTTTACGCCGGTGTTTTTTCAACCGACTTTACGGATGATTTTTTCGAAAACTATTCAGGCATAGTTCACAAAAACATCATTTCGGACGATTTTTACACCGGCGCTGCTGCTGGCTAGGGTTTGCACTTTGCTACTTTGGAATGAAAATGAACATCAGATATGTTTTAAGGTTTACTTTGACATAAAAAAATAATAAAAATAAATATAAAAATAATAAGCAATATAAATATTTTTTCAGTTAATTTAAGTTCAGTTAATTTAATTTAAGTTCATGTTTTCTCAGTCTTATAAAACGAGGCCTAAGAAGTAAAATTGAAAATGATTTGGTTCGTTGATGTGGATGAGAGAGACAGTATGATAGTAACCCATGAAGTATTTTTATTTGTTCATGAGTAATGATGATCTTAGTGCCATGTATAACATGTGTTTTTTTCAAGGAACACCTTACACCACCCTTGTTTTGCAAAGAATCATTGTTTACAACGGAATTAAAATAAACGTGCTAAGTGAAGACAACAAGACAACTATTGCCTAACAGTAGGAAAAAAAACAGCCATAAGCCCAAGAGAAAAGGCTTAATCACACCTTAATTATTTTAACAAACAGCTTTGAATGGAAAAAATGCTTTAATTAATAACACCTAATTTTTTTAACAAACAGCTATTAACGGAAAAGGCTTGATTACCACCTAATTAGTATTTAACAAAAGCTTTAAACCTAATGCACATGTTGCCAATGACAACTAATGAAGTCCACCAAAGGTTTATCCTCATTGGATACATTAACCAACTTGAGGCTCTCATTTGATATTTTTTGCTCATCCAATATCTATATCTATATCTATATATATATATATATATATATATATATATATATATAATATATTAAAAGGCGTTGATATCTTTTGCTCGCACCGTATTGCGCCACGTAGGCATTATGCCATGTCATTAGTCCATGTGGCACTATCTAAAGTATATGTGCCACGTAAGCGTGCCACATCATTTTAACAAAATAATTATGCTTAGAACTAGATTTGGACATATGACCACTTAAAATTCAAAGTCATGTACTCCCTCCGTAATGAATTAATTTCACCATTTTCACGCATTTTGAGGAAGCGATTTAAGGATGTAAACGATCAAATTAATCAAAATAATTTTGATATTAGTAACTTATAATCACATTCTTGCTTGTACTAAAAGCATTTTGATTAATTCCTTCGTTTACACCATCGCTTCTTCAAAATACGTGAAAAAACAAATGGTGTAATTAATTCGTTACGGAGGGAGTACTTACCAGCTCAACCAACTTTTATTTGTACTTTGAAAATCCATATAACATTATATATTCCGTTTATTT
The DNA here is from genome assembly GCA_951394345.1 of Salicornia ramosissima. Taxonomy (NCBI): domain Eukaryota; kingdom Viridiplantae; phylum Streptophyta; class Magnoliopsida; order Caryophyllales; family Amaranthaceae; genus Salicornia; species Salicornia ramosissima. The sequence goes on from OX596239.1 coordinate 14,868,210, forward strand.
AATTAACTAGAATTATATATATTTATTTTTTTTCAAAAGAGAAGGAAATACTAGTTTAACATTAAAAATTCTCATCAAATAGTCTACCAGTTAACTTTCATATTTTAAATAGAGATAGTGATATCCGCACCATTATTTTTTATAACCGCACTCCTCTAATCCCTCAATGAATTTTTTTTTTTGTGAGTATAATGGTTGTCCGTAAATCAACATATTTACGTGCGTAAATCATTTGCCTTTAAATAGCTTTTACTTATTTCCCCCCAACTTTTCTCTGGACTAACGGTTAGACTATCTAACAAGTGAAATAGTGAATTGTTATTCCACAAAAAGAGCCAAAAAAGAGGGGAAAAAAATCCCTTGCTATGATTTTCTCTATGTCAACCCAGATACAAGATGGAGGTCTTAACAATCAGCTACTTGGACTCTATTAGAAGTATTAGACATGGGTATGTATCTAAGTGTCGGACACGAATCATTTTTGAAAAATATGAATGTTTCTGGTTCCGAATGAAGTGTTCAAGTGTCATACCAATGTTCAAGGGTCGAGTGTCCGACACAGGTCCTTGAAGTAAAATGAAGAGTCCGAGTAACATAGTCCACCAGTCCACCATTAATGAAAGAAAAAAGGAAAATGAATAAAGATATCAAAAGTAGGTTTGCAAGCTAGATTTGCATAATCATATCACTAATTTCATATTCACATAAAATTATATTAAGGAGCTGAAACAATTTTAAAAGATGACATTTTTGCACACAATATTTGAGCTAAAATGTTACCATAAATGCCGTATCATACCCACATGCCATGTACATAATCTTCAAGCCAAAGAAACAGAGCATATTCTGTTTCTTGAAATAAATCAACCTAACAATTCCTCCTAACTTGTTCCAGATTATTATTCCATGTAATATATGATTCATATTATCTATCTGAATTAACTTTACATAATGCACATTTCAAAAAAAATAATGACAACTAACCTAGCACAGGATATGGTACAGACAATCGCTTGTAATTCAAGCTGCAGCAGATTGACCGTCCTCGTGATCATCAAGATTTAGAGCCTGCAACAACTTTGGCCAGGATTCTGGAATTCCACCAGGAAGATCAAACTTCAATAATTTACCCCGCTTGCTGTAAAACTCCTCGACAGGTCGAGTCTGCAAACAAATAATAATTTCATGAGTGTTCACATACCGGAAGAGTAGCCAAAAACTAGGTCAATCTCTAGTACTCGCTCACAGGCTCACAGCACACTCCAAGAAATCCCTCTTCTTTTGAAAGACTAGAAAAAAAAATATATATATATATATATACGAAGTAATAAACAAACACCTAAGAAATTGATTGCCTAAATAAGATTGACAGAGCACTTGGGACTATAAGGCATACCATTTCATCATAAATTCGAAGTCTCTCCCTCACAACTTCTTCTTTATCATCGGAACGAGTGATAAGCTTTTCGGCACATTCGGTGGGTGGAAGAAGGGGAGCCATGTATAGCCCAGGGCTTTCATTGTTGCCCTTGATATCAATGCAAGCAACATTGTAGTTACCACCACATTCACTACATATCCTTCTACCAAGGCATTTTGCAAGTAAGGCCTCCTCTCGAAGCTTAAGATTTACCACCAAATCAATATCGATAACTCCCTCCAAAATTTCCTGTCCCAATAGCAAGACTACTAATAATGAAATAAGCAGGAATCGATACTCAAAACAAAAGAATATGAGAAGTTAACCAGAAATTTGACGACAAAAAAATCATTAAAGGTAACAAGGAGCAAAGTCAAATATGAAACAAGCCGAGTAAATCCCTAGCTAATTAGCATCATGCCAGCAAATCATGCAATTTGTATTTGTAAACTTAGCCATAATTCCAGGTCAAACTTACCTTTTGCAGAAGTCTCTGAATGCTGCCAGGTGCTGTGAACAAGTGGCTAAAGCGAAGATTTGTTCAGCAACAATGAAAAAAAAGACAACCTAATAGCTTTCACAAAAAGAAGTATACTTCTCATGGCATTTGCTTGCCAAGTAGCTGTTCTTATTTATATCATAAGCAAGGAAGAGAATGTTAATATTGATGATTAAGAATGGAGGAAGTGCTTGGCGCAGAGGAGGGCTAGCAAAATATTGCATTATACCAGACCTTTGAAGTCTAAAAATGGCATCATGTTCTTTGTCACCTCAGATACATCACTAGTTAAGCATAAATCTTTGCATCCCCAATAGAGAAGAGAAATAATTATAGAATGTTCTGTCTATCATTGAACCAAAGCAAAATATTAAGTAGCCCATGCAACACCTAGTCATAAGAGGGAGGAAACCAGTCATTATTCACCAGGACAACCAAGGAAGGGTATCACCACTGGTCCACTGTATACCAGTCAAATTAAGGTTAACAGCTAACTGATGTTTACTATGTCCGTTTTTTTTTGTCCCAACGGGCTCAGTATGTAGAATTCAGAAAACAATTTGGTCCCAGATTTACACTTATCTTCCACTTATCCTAATGTATACATAAAGTAGATGGAATTGTGGTTTGTGAACAGCGAATTTTCAACTTCAGATTATAATCGTAATAATTTATAACCATTTTTCAAGTAAAAAAATCCATAAAAACCATATCAGTTATTGCAGGGACATAGACATTCAGAAAAGATAAAAAATTAATAAAAGCAACACTAAGATCATCGTAATAATAAAATGATACAAAATAGAAAACTGTATCTATTTATGCATCACAAAAAAATAGCAACATTAAAATTAACCATGGAAGGATCTCTGAAAAACTGCAACCATGTCCATCCCTACCCCCACCCCCAAACCCCTCCCCCCAAAAAAATAAAATAAAAAAATAAATAAAAATAACAGGTGTTATAGTTGGTGGTGATGAGTGATGACTATTCAGATAAAGTTAAAGAAATCTATCTAATGCAATCATTTAAAGCAATTGAGGATACATGTAATGAGCAATAGCCAATAGGGCATGAAATCTTACCCTTAGGACCTCTAATAACAACAAAAACAACAATTAAGACACCACTAACTATGGTATATCGCAGTGTACCTAGCCAAAACTGTGACAAAAACGGAAAAACAAAGATGAGCAGATAGACCAGCCAACCATGCCTTTATAACTGCATAAACATTACAAATTTTGGGAAAAAAAATTTATTATTATTTAAATTAAATTTATGTTCACATATCCATACAGTAATTTACACATAATTATTAAACAGAATAAGTAGAAATTCCACGTAAGGTTGTAGGTTGAAAGTTTTAAAAAAGTACATACGAATGGCAAATTTTTAGTTTACATATTCTCATCTTTATACCACCTCAATCTCTCTCTTTTTTTTATTAATTGGCAAGGAAATTAGCTCAAAAGCTAACCAGTATCAACCTGGGACAACCTGCACATTGGCTAAACCATATAATATAAGAGCTCTTTGCAAAGAGGAGGAATAAAGGGGGAAATCCTTATGCAATGGATGAGGATGAAACCCTGAACATAGAGGCAGTAAGTTGGTCCCTCAAACATTGGGCTAACCTTTTTTTTTTTAAAACAACATTCAGCTAACCTTGATCCTCAATCAGTTTTTTTTGGCCCCATTAGTGTTTGGCACAAAAATTTAGATGGGTAAAACTAGCGGAAAAAAATCTTAATAGAATGGTGTGGGATGTCTTCTTGTGGAGGAGGGACGGGTGGGAAGAAGTCCTGCAGCGCCTCAAGCATGATAATTCATCCAACAACTCATGTCTGACATAGCAGCCTCAAAGCCGATTCCAAAGGGGTTGAGAATGGAATCCTAGGATACAAGGGAAGGCTGGTGATACCCAGTGATTCATCCTTGGTGGGGGTCCTACTGCAAGAATTTCACTACTCCCCCATTGGGGTTCATTTGGGGGACTTCAAAACATACCAATGCATTGCAAGAGAATGGTACTGACCGGGAATGCACAAGTGTGTCTCCAAGTATGTCCAGGCATGCTCAGTTTGTCAACAACAAAAGCAGCATTCCCTAAGTCCGGCAGGGTCGTCGTAACCTCTTCCTATTCCTGCCCAAGTGTGGGAGGATATAAGCATGGATTTTGTGTAGGGCTTGCCTAGATCCTTGGGGCATACTTGTCATGATGGATCGGATAACGAAGTATGGTAACTTTGTGGGCTTAAAATACCCCTTCACAGCACACCCAGTGGATCAGCTCTTTATTAAGGAAATTGTTTGTCTACATGGCTTCCCAAACTCCATTATGTCGGATCATGACAAGGTATTCACAAGTGTTTTCTGGAAGGAGTTGTTTTGACTGCAGGAGTCTTCATTACACCGGGGTACCGCTTACCATCCCCAACCAAATTGATGCGGTGAACAAATGCCTGGAGAGTTTATTTGTGTTGTTTCATTAAGGGTACCCAAAGTCATGGATTCGCAGGTTTCCTTGGGCAGAATATTGGTACTAACACATCCATCCATGCCTCTAAGAGATGCACACCTTTTAAGGCCCCCTATGAGAGAGACCCTAGCCACTTGGAGCAGTTTGAACCAGGCAGCACAGCAGTTTCATCCCTTGAGATCATGCTGGTGGAGCGTGATATGGTTCTGGACGATTTCAAGGCTCACTTCATGCCCAGCAGAGGATGAAGGCATTTAAGGATGCAAAACACAGAGAGGTGGAGTTTAAGGTTGGGGATATGGTGTGTCTCAAGCTCAGGCCGTAACATAAACAATAATTTGCCAAGAAACCTTTTCATAAACTCACTGCAAGATCTTATGGGCCTTTCAAAGTCATCCAGAAATTTGGGCCAGTGGCTTATAAATTGCAGTTACCCAGTTCGGCTCGCATATGCCCAGTCTTCCACATTTCCCAACTCAAGGCAGCCATTGAGTCTGCCCCTTTCTCCTCCACTCTCCCATCTCAGTTGAATTCTGACTTAGTTATGGACGTGAAACCAGCTGCAATCCTTCATCTTCTATGTTGTGGCAGAGTATGAAGCCTTTTGAAGTTACATGGCAGGACTGTGGGAGGACTATGACGCTCTGGACATTCGATTTCCAACCTTCCAACTTGGAGAAAGGTGGATCTTTGGGAGGGAGGTAATGCAGAGCATCCAAGACCTCAAGTGATGCAAACTTATTCTAGAAGGGGAAAGAATTGAGATTCTGATAATTGCTGGGATTCTGTTATTTTGACTGTTTGTAAATATTTGCAAGTTAATAATTCTGATAATATCCAAAATACTTGTCATGTTAACAATAATTCCTAAAATATGACTAAGGGTGCGTTTGATTGAACTTAAATAAGCACTCATGTGCTTATTTTCAGAAAATTCGGATCAAAACATATCAGAAAAATTCAGATCATATCATATCATATCAGAAAAATTCAGATAAAATCAGAAAAATTATAACTATAATAATAACTACAATAAAAAAAATTAAGATCAGATCAAAAAAGTTCATATCAGATCAGATAAGAAAATTTCAGACGAATCAAACACACCCTAACACTGTACCATAGGTAATGACGGTTGTACTATTGTAGAATAAATTGGAGAGTCGTGTGAGAGTAAACGAAAAATAAACGTTAAACTTCTACATTTAATTTTATTTTTTTTAAAATGGACATGAGAATATGTATGGTAGCAAGAAGAACAAACACCATCTAAATACAGAGGACCAGGACCTAGCCAGGGATAAGGTTTTTGTTTCCCATAGTCCCTTGACATCAGATTGAAAACATATATTCAAGAACATTGAAAACATATATGTCTGAAAATTGTAAATTTAAGGCTAAACATTTGGAAAAGCAATAATTTAAGTTAGCAAAGATAGAACGTTACTACTTCATATTCAAGTTGAAGTACGGTGGTATTTCTGCCACAAGTGAGGTAAAATGAAAGGTGATTCTATGAGGATGTGGAAGCCGAATTACCTAAAAGGCAATAAAAATTAATAAAGAAAAGAGGTCAATAACATAAAGGACAACTACCATAATAATTTTTTTTAAAGTTCTGTTTAATATGGAAACTTGACCATAATATAGCTCCTAGACTTGCTACACTACCAAGTAACACAGCTATAAAATATCCATTTTCCATCAAAAAAAGGAAAAAAAAGCTCAATACTCTCGCATGACAAGATAGCAACCATATATGTAGCAATGAAAGGATCAATGTGGTTGTGAAAACAGTCAATCACTAGCAATTCTAATCACCCACAAGCACCACATCAACTGTTCCTCCTACAGAGACATATTTAACCTTCTTAAGGCTATCTTAATTTTTCACAAGAATGTCATAGAGGCAAAGATCACACTATTTTTAGATTAGAACTTTCCCCTTTTCATTCATACCAATTGAATTTAGATCATCTAGATGCAGATTTTAAATATTAAAAGCAACTTGACTTATGCCATAAAAGTCAAAGCTATATAGGATTCAAAATATATCAAGGATGGATGATTATGTTGTTCAGGCCAAAGATAACAACTGTACCAGACAAAATGAGATAAGAGATCCATAACGTGGTCTTTATTGTTGATAACCTTCATTAGATAGACACTGAACAAAAATAAAGGGAATCTAAGCAATCATGTAATTGTGTTGTTTGACAATATGCCCATCTTAAATTCGTCTCATCAAAACAATGACATCCAGAGTTCACATAACTATAAAGAAATAAGCATGTGTGTATACACTATCAGTTTTACCAAATGTTCCCGAGCACATGCATGTGTGTATATACTTTCAGTTTCTCCAAATAGATAACCCTTCATAATGTTCACTACATGCATAAATAAAAATAAGGAAATTCTCTATGGCAACCCTAAGTTTTTGAGTTTTCTCTTTGGTAATCATTCTTGTCATTCTTAATTGCAAACCTCAATGGTATGGCTATGGCTAATAATGTCGTGTTAATGACGATTTTTCATTACAAAAAGTTCATGTTAGTCTCAAACTATATAAGGCCTCAAATAATCAAATATTTAAAGTAACATAAATTTCCTTCAAAAAGACTTTGTTTCCTTTAATTCAATGTACAATCAAAATGAAATAAGTTTTTTACAAAAGATGAAGGAAATATAATTTTTAAAACGTAAACTTGTGTTATCCCATTTCATGGAACCTTAATTATTTATAAAAGCTACCTGATTAACAAGTGTTTAAAATGAATAGTGGTTATTAATACTACATTCTTAACCATAGCCATGAACACAGGGCTGCCATTGAGATTTTCAATTACGAATTGCTACCAAAGATAAAACTCAAAAACTTATGGCTACCATTGAGAATTTCCCTAAAATATTGAATGAAAAATAAAATAAAATTTAAGAGCTCACCGCCTGTCTTACTGTACGGGGAAATCCGTCAAGAATAAATCCGGATTCACCCTTCGCTTCTCCAGCTTCAAGACGTTTGGACAACAGATCTACTATGATCTCATCTGAAACCAGCTGGCCTGTGTTAACTATATCTGCAATCTACAGCACACATAAAATTAATACTCACAATGTCAAACCAATGTAGCTGTCGTATTAAAAGCGAACACAAATAGAGAGATCGCAATGTGAATACAACAGGCAACAAATCTAGTTACTGGATGTTTCAGCACATTAAGAAAACATCCAACAACAAGAACATCATCTATGTCAAAGCCTTATTCCCACCTATTTTAGGGTCCGCTAGATATGAATCAAATGTGATAAAATCAATTAGAAATCAAGAAAACATCCCTCATTAGAAAATGTATTACAGCATTGTCCGTCTATCATTTTTTATTGTTTATTATAGCAAAGTTCTAGGAATAGATAAAAGGGAATTTTCAGTCAACACTTAGTTTATGACACCCTACTAAAGGAATACTAATAAGAATTCCATATCATGTTAGTTCCTGGATCACAGAGTTTTTTAAAAACTTAGCCTTCTATTTCGAATTTTGGTAAGCTCCCATATTTTAGAGTTTTATACAGTAACCTGTAATTATCAACATCTTTATATGTCACCCTTTAAAATAATAACACTGCCTTCATCATCCTAAAAACTCATCACCCTCTTGTAATCCCCACCACCATTATTGTCATCATTTAAACTAACCAAACTCATTTAACAACCCTTTCCCATCATTCAAAATGTTGCCAACTATTATATAATACCCTAGTAATAGGTTTGAAATGTAGTGAAGTGGAAATATGGTGGCCGGGTCTAGGTAATTGCAATTTTGAAGGACATGATTGCGGGAAGGTGGACTTGAGTGGATAAGATGGAGGGCTTAAGTATAGAAAAGTCAATAATAAAGGTGCATCATGTAAATTTTAAAAACTTATAGGGTACCAAATAGGAATGCCAAAACCACAGAACTAAAACAAATTGCCATCAGAGGGGCAGAGAATCCCTACTGATCCTTTGTACCATTTTTGCATAAGCAGTTTCAGTACACATGATGTTCAAGACTACTGGTAAAAGAAGCGAAAGATTCAAGATTCAACAGATGGTCAAAGTCAATCACAGTGGGAACCGGAAATTGGAAATCAACATACAGAACCAGTGTAGAAGCAGAGCATCACCCAAGGCCCACTGCAAAAGCTTGAAGCAAAATCCCAACAGTGTAATACACAGGTTGCCAGTAAGAAGAATTACATCGTTTGGCCTAAAACCAGCAGCTACATATAAAGAAACAAGAGAGAGAAAAATATTCCTAGATTTCCTAGATTCATACTGGAAAAGTAAAGGCATGGAAACGCAAGTTAACTGACATACAGGCAATGACAAGCTTTTATTATTGATTTAAGATAGCTGAAATTTGAACCTCCCTTTAAAAACAATAACTTTCCCTAAAAAGAGATGTTAACATCAAATCCACTTTTGAACAAAACTAAATACAAGGCTAAATATAAGAAAGTACAATATATAACAAGTCCATGATCAGGATATGGAAGGAGGCTGAAAAGGGACTTAACCAAAAATTATTTAATCACCATACCACAGCCGAGCTAAAGAAGGTAACAACTAACAGATAAGTATTCAGTCATACTTGACATCAAATCAACTAAAAACTTATTTTGAAAATGCTAATTAACAATTTCTTGCATTATTTTATCTAGTACCCTAGTTCCTATTCCGGATCTTCACCTTTAAAGTCTGATCATCTTAGCATACTCTCTTCATGACCAGAATTCAAAACATTACATAATTCTTTTTCTCAGTTTGCAATTCGCAGGGAGATTGGGGGAACTATATAACACCGTTCAAATGTCATCACTACTATAGAAATCATAGTCTTAGTATCACTCCTCATTGGCATTGCACCTCCTCCTACTAGGCTTTTAGATGATCATCTCTTTGTTGGACTTCTTCTATATTCCTAGAAGAGGCCTTCTTTCAGACTATTGCATAATCAAAATGCATGATTGTCTAGCCGACGATTACAGGCAACATAGTCAGAATCTCTGTATAACTTCAGTGCCTACAATTGTGTGATGGATGTAACAAGAAATGTGCTCACCATATTAAGAAAGTAGGGAAACATCTCCAATAAAAGCATGTCCATAAGCAAGCGCAAATTCTTTCAAACAAATAATCCAAATGCAGCTTACACCAAAGGATAAAATTCCACATTTAACAACATGCAGAATACAAGACAAAGCACAATTGAATGTAACCCTTCGTCTTCATCCTAGAACAACCTAAAGTCAAAAACAGAAACCCTCTTACATCTTATGTGAACCAACACCAATTGAACCTTTGTGTTCTTTTTATTGGGGTTTGCATTGCATCCAATTACTATTACTCAATACAGTTCACAAATTCACAGTTCCCCAATCTTTAAACATCACCATTACTCAATATTCATTCATAATAACTCCTAAATTACGATAGCTACCAAAAGTCAATAAGAACTCAAATTCCGGGGAAAAAAAAAAGAGAAAATCAAAATCAAACCTTAGGAGAGAGAGGTCCAGAAGAAGCGAGTTCATCACGAACCAAATCACCAGTGGCAATATGAGGAACATTGAGAAGCTTCGAGAGACGAGTAGCGTAAGTGCCTTTACCAACACCAGGACAACCTAGAAAAACCCAATGGAAATTTCTATCCTTGGGTTCAGTTCGCAATGTTAAGGGCTTATTATTATTATTGGAAGAAGAATCGTTCCAAGAAGGATGAGAATGGAGGGTAGTTTCGGAAGTAAGAGAAGTGAAATTGCGAGAAAGTATGTTAATGGAGGTTGAAAATAGAGATGAGTTAGAGTGCGTTGATCTTATCAGGCGGCTAATCACCGCCATTGTTGTGCAGTGAAGAATGAGAATGAGTATGATGTATGAAACTTTTCTGGAACAAGAAATGATCAACTGAGGGAGGGAGATGGCTTCGGTTACTTTTTGCTATAATTGTATTTTTGTTTTTGTTTTTGTTTTTGTTTTTTTTTTTTTTACTTGGAAAAGCAGAAATTATGGAATTGACTAGATCTAGTCCCAATTCCCAAGCGGCAAGTGCTAGGGAGGGACTTTAGAAATACAAACATTTACGGCTTATTTGGTAGTCGATTATAAATTGTGACAATTTGAATGAATTTATAATTAAATTTGGAAGAAAAATTAAAATGCATTCTCATTGTCGTGCTAGTTTATCTAATTTTCTTCACAAATATACATTCTCATCTAATACCACTCTCCCCAATGGTAATGGAAAATAAGAAGAAATTTCAAGTTTGGGAATGAAAAATATGTATTCCATGGGCATTATGAAGTTCTTCCTTAGCAAATTACACTTAAAATGCATTACCATTACCACAATTTATTACCAACAACCAAACGAGTCATTAGGATACGTTCTCGCAATTTCACTTCTCTTACTTCTGAAACTTACCAGGTTTAATTAGGTCAGGTCGAATAATTTATAATCAAGTTAGCTTTAATAAGTTTAATTAGGCCATGTCTGATCATGTCGAAGAAGTTGAAAAGAACGTATCCATAGTTCTCAAGTACGAATTGATTTCCCCTAAAAAAAGTACGAATGAATTTTTTTGAAAAAAAAAAATCACATAAATAATTTGACTTTTGTGCAATGTTTTTAAAATGGTTCAACCTTTTAATTAACTTGACAATCTCAATTTATGGGTGTCTTATCAAAATGGTTCCACCTTTTAAAAAACTCAGTGTAGCGATAGATTTGGACTATTTTTTCAAAAGGTGTGACCATTTTGGAAGACACGTTAGATTATTCGGAATTAAATTAAAAGATCGGACCAATTTGAGAAAACCGTGCAAAAGTCAAATACTTCATGTGAATTTTTCCTTAATTTTTTTGGTATTTCTATTTTTTTTTCCTGGTTGCAAATGGAATTAAATATTGATTTTGTTACCTTTAGCGAAAGAAATGTTTTATCAATCTCTCATATTAAATAATAACAAAATGGTTCAACGCGATAACTTTTTAAATAAATTTGTAAATTTTTAGCATAAAAGCATACTCACAACCTATATATTCATATAAAGTTTAATAAGTTTAGCTTATAGATTTATGGCATAACCACACATTGAGAAGTATGATTTTCAACTATAATGCCATATGTATAAATTCAACATTTTTGAAAATGGTAGTATGGTGTAAGTAAATAAAAAATAAAAAATCACAGAGTACCCCTAAGAAACTTATGATTAAAAAAACTTAGTTTTTTAGGTCATTTTAATGTTTTCAATGAATTAGTTTAAATTATGCATTGGAATGAGGCCATGAGAATTATAAGAAAAAGAGTAGTAACTTGATTATAATTTATAAATAATTAAAACAAGTGAAAAAAAATATCAATATTCATTAGTTAAAAAAAGGTATGTTGTACAATTTCTTAAAAATTATGAGGTGAGGGAATGGGGAGCACCTTGATCGAGGTAGGGGTAGGTAGGAGCAACAAGTCAAGAAAAATGAAAACCAAATGCACATGTAAATATCCCTACCATTTATTGAACCATTGAATACAATGCTAGGATTGAGAAATCAATAGAAAAGATGCACAAATAGTGTCCTTTTTTCAATTATAAACTAAATCCTTAAACCCCAATATCAGAAAGTATTTTCATAAGGACTCAAATATACTTGTCCCAAAAAAAATAAAAAAAAATAAAAAAATACTGCCTCATTTAAGGGATTGTTTACTTCAGATTATATTCAATTCAGTTCAGTTAATCTCTATTCAGTTCAATTCAGTTAATCTCTATTCAGTTCAGTTCAGTTCATCTCTATTCAGCTAATGTAAACGAGCCCTAACTTGTCAACGCTCCAACTTCAACTCATGCTTGAAGTTTGGCTAGTCGAGAACCGCCTTTGTAACCAAATGCATAAATCAATGGAGCTTGAACCATTTAAGCAGAAATTTACAAGCTCAACATGTATATGCAAGAAAAGAGCCAGCTAGATGATAAATTCAATGGCATGGCCCACACATTCCAGGGAAAAAAAAAAGATGGAAAAACACACCATGCAAAGAAAATAAAAGGGAAAAAATGAAATTACATTACAGATTCAGCAAAATATTTGATCTTAAAATTTTACTAGCTTGTTAAACTAATCACAATAATACTCGCAGATGGAGCACACGACGGACATAACTACAAGTGGTAAACGAAGGTTACATGTGATCTACTCCATCTTCTGCAACTCCATCCCCGCCATGCCTGCAATGAAGTTCGAAATTCAAATTTCAAAAACCAGATCATTTTCTAACTCACGATAAACGTCTGCCATATGCTTCCTCCATAACCAAAAAGATGCAACCATTGTTCTAGTTCAAGCTTAAAATTTGTAACTATGTATTAATTAAAAAGCATATTAAAAAAACTTGACATAGACTAGAGAGGCAGGGGCATAGACCTCCAAGAAGAAGTTAGATTTCGTGTTTTTCTATCCAACTGTAAATTCTCCAAAGCAGCGGAAGCACGAATCACATCCTCTGGCAATTCTTCACCATCATATCTCCAGTTGTAATCATCTTTCCTGTAACTTGATGTAGAAGACCCTGCTCTTCTCTCTGCCAGGCATTATGCAATATCAATAAGTAAATAAAATCCAAACAATACATGTCACAGGATTCCAGAAAATGATGGTACAACTTGATCCTTACCAGATGCCTGAGACCCTGGAAGTGACCTGTCATCACATAAATAAGCAGCAGTTATTATATTTTACATTTTACAATAAGTTATTAAAAGAAATGAACTGTATCAGAGAGTGGGTTCAAGTGTAAAGACCTCACTAGTGGGGGTAAACCTCCAGCAACAGACGATGAACCTGATGGTCTCCGCATGTTCCGAGATTCTAAACTTGATGACGACTCATTCTCAGTAGCAGATCTCCTCCCACTGCCTCTTGCTTGGGATAAATTCTGCAAAATTAATCAGTGCCATTAATACAGTTAGAAAATAAGTCGCACGTAGGAAAAAAAAGAAACCTCTCCTAAATTAAGTGGTTCCCGCTTTCTATACAACCAACAAGTTCATATTTTGTACATCAACAACACCATCAAATAACTTTAAAAAAGCGATTCTTAAAATGCCCCTTTTTGCAAATTTATTACACTTTCACTAAAACCAACTAGACAAAAAAAATTGAAAATAGGTGCATAGATCAGAAAGATATGAGTTTATGTGGCCAACAGATCTGAGAGTAATTAAAGACTCGCCTAAAGTCCTAAACCAATCTCCCAAGGTGACACATATGCCTCAAATTTTGTTCATGAGTGAGGATATTGAAAATAGGTGCATAGATCAGAAAGATATTGAGGATTTGAGGTAAAGGCAGTTACACAAGTCATGTTCAATGGATTTTTTAAAAAGAAAGGGGAAAAAACAAACAAGGGTATATGTGGGGGAAAAAGTGGTGGTTGTTCATGAGTTCAGTCCTTTGACTTGAGTGCTTGACCACCGTCTCCCTTCAGTAATCTCCCTTCATGCTTACAATAATCCATTTGGGGCATAGCTTGAATGACTGGATCTGAGATTTCAGACCTTGCATGACTGGCCATGCAATGAGTACACACCCAAGAACTCAGCCAAGAGCCAACTAGACAAGTGGTAGTACAGATTTGGCACAAGTGTGCAGATCATATGCAGAACCTGATAACATGTGTTTGAACAAAGCTGACTGCTTTACCTTAAATGCTTTGTATTTCAATATAGCTTTTCACTTGTAAACTAAGGGCCTATATTAAACAAGTAGTAGACATAAAAGTTACAAAACTTGCTTTAATTCGTCTTTATAATGCTCTATATAAGAGGCCTTACTTTGAGAAATAATTACAACACTTGAGAGTTGAGACTATCTCCCTGTACTTGCTTGGTCTGCAAAGCTTCATGTATGATAACACAAAGTTATTGTTCACTACTTTGAGTCATCTTTGGTTATTATTTTCAGATTAATTCACTTTGGGTTAACTGTCATTTATGAGCCAAGTTACTAGCTTTATTCCAAATAAACTCCTAAAAACAGGGGTCTTCTGGGGGTTCAATTTCTAAAAATTGTAGTTCAGCACCATAATGGTCATACAGGCAAGTCCAACAGGTGTAACAGGAAACTCTCCATGCTTAAAAGTAACTCTCCCAACACCTTCATCTTTTAGTTGACAATTGTAAGACACTATGATTCTAGACTCATCCAGCTCCCAGAAATAATTAACAGAACAACTTGAGGCTACCCAATGAAACATAGCTATTTAAGACCTCCAAAAAAATCCACTAAGCATGGCAAACACTTGCCTTAACTATTTTTCCTTGTCGTTTACTTCCCTTCCCTTCTAAGAAATAAGCACACAACCCTTTCTACAGGAAACCATATAGAGACTAATAGCCTCGTGCTGGCCCGCACATTACGTATAAAAATCATATTACTATGAACAAAACAAAAATCATAATATATAAAATATTCTTAATAAGGTACAAAACACGGCACGAACTGGAATGGCACGGAAATGAGTAGGGTCGTACATGGGCCTTGTTTTTTAAAAATTGGCATAAGCTCGACATGGCACGATCTTTTCTAGGCCCATTATAGGCACAGCCCACTATTGCACGAGGTGTGCGGGCTTGGTACATGAGTTATCCCGACAAGAAACGGCATGGCCCGTGCCTACGATAACATTACGCGCGCTTTTCTGGTAAAATAGTGTTTGCTTTGCGCACTTTTCTCTTCTTTTTCCTAGTTAAATCTCTTTTTTTCTTCCTCCTCACTTCTTTCTAAACAAACACAACCTTCGTAGTTGCTTTCTTAATTCTTATTGTATTGGTGTTGTTTTCTTCTTTTTTTTTTTTGCCTTTTATTCATTTTCCATGGTCCAGTCCATATCCAAAAGATGCACTCTTTGCACTTAGGATCCAAGGCCCCTTTACACCTAGAAGGGGTTTGTGGCTTTTAAAACCAAGGTTATCAACCAAAGTTGATCTGCTACAGTAATACAAGCGTATTAAAGATGTATAAACCGATATATGCTGAAAATATAAGTGTTCCGGGAAAACGTTGGAAAAATAAGGAAAAGAAGTTCAAACTTTTCCAAAAGGTATGATTTTTTGTTTTATCAAATGAAACCGATTTTAAATTGTAGCGAGTTTTAGATACTACGAACACTTATCCTCTAAAAGATCTGTTTTCAAAAGAAGAAAATAATACAATATCCATTACCTCTACATTTTCACACATTACCAAAGACAATATTTTCTAAAGAATAAAAGGTATCAAACCTCGAACTTTAAAAACCCTTCAAGAACATCTAGAAGCACAGGACCACTTTCCCCATTCCTGCTGAGATCATATCCATTTTTGCTGCTGAATTCTTTCAACTCAGACTTCCAGAAGTCCTTCGGCTGCAAAATCAATATATAATTAAAGAACATAAAGAATTTGTAAATTGCAGCCCCAAAAGTAAAATAGCCACCTTCTTTTTCCTTTTAAAATTCAGAAAAGAAAGGTAAAGAAAGTTTCAATACCAAATTACATTCTGGAAGATACACTTTAAGCGTATGATTTAGTTGTGCCCAGTCCAAGTATTCACATATTAAAGCAGTCAAAAGTCTCCCTGCATTTGACAAGAGGATTGGACATAAGTTGCGTAGAGTAAAAAGATTGCATTTGACAAGAGGATTGGACATAAACAGTCATAAATTTACCTTAATAACTTAACCCCTCGAAAAACAGATTGCTATTTGGCAGAATCGAAGTGGGTTAATGACTTGCATTCATAAAATGCCTCTATTATTTTAAAGTTGACACCTCCAGCTCTTATTTTTATATACACTGCTTCAATAGTTCAATGCATGGCCACTATTTAAAAACAACCACAGAGCCAGGATGCATGGACCTTGATTCTAGAGCTCAATAGTTCATTTGCTCTCTCGTTTCACATTATTCAATAAACAAAATGCACACCCAACAAAAACTTTTCTATCCATGTCAACTACATATATGTGAGATAAGATCGTATGCAAATTGAAATAACCTAGAAACACCCTTCTAAACTAGACCTTCTACAGTTCTACTACAATTCATTATAGAAGAATCATAAAGGAGACAAATTAACCACCTTGGTTTCTCTTATAACTAAATTAGCACTCGATCCAGGGAAAAACAAAAAAGAAAATCAATTTCCAGAGAAAGACTGCTACTTCTCAGTATAAAGTGAAACTTCTACATTCGTTGCCATTTGCCAAGTTGACAACCAATCAAAGTCACAGACTATAAAGGAAATGACTATGCAATACATCTAAAATTGTTGAATTGGATGGGTAGTCCCATGACACACCTGAAGGAGAAGCATGTAGTTGCTTAGCACGGTCGTTGCAGCTACCCAAAAGTGCTGGAGGCAACCCTTCATCCTTCTCAATAACCTCATCCTCCTCCTCAATGGCTTCGAAGACACTTGCTCTGAGCTCAGCCTAGTGACCAATTATAAAAATTAGCGACCTACTCAACATCAACATCACAAGTCCAACTTTACAGAAAATGAACATACAAAACATCTGTTACTATAAAAATGATCCACATAGCAATACAGATATCCAAAACAAAATTTTAAAGAAAGTACCCCCAACTTGTCAAACCTGTAGAGGTAGCTATCAAAAAAAATCTTTCCTTCAAAAATAAAACAAAATTACTACAAAAATATGAAGTAAATATATAGATTTAACATCCACCCGATGCAAAATCTTCCCATTTTAGCAAACACCTTCCACGTGTGATACACAATAATCCAAGCCAAAATCAAGAAAATCCGCTGATTAACAACATACAGATTGACAAATAATTTCAATCATGCAAAATTCACAAACCCTAAAAAAAAAAAATCATAATCAAACAGCATTCTAAATTCGCAAAATTCTAACGACATTTGATGAATCATTTAGCTAGCAAACAATGCAAAAACAAATTAATGGGAGAAAAAAAATCAACAAACACAGAAAAAGGGAAAAAAAAAAACAGAAATGAAGATAAATTACTCGGATCTTAGCGAGAACTCCTTTCTTCTCAAGAGTACGTGTGACTAGGGTTTTAAGGTCCATCATTTCTCTCGTATAATCATCCATCTTTGCAGATTCGATTTTTAGGTTTATTGTTGTTCTTCTTCTTTTTCTCTTTTCTGTATTTCTCTGCGTTTGAGTGTTTGAAGTCTGGATTTGCTTTGCTGTGAAGTGAGAGGAGAGACGAAAAGAGCAAGTTCAGAAAGCAAGGAAGGAGTACACCTCCCTTTCAAAAAAAAAAAAAAAAGAAATTGTTCCCTTTTGAAGTATTATTATAGTAATTTAACTTTCTTTAATTTTATATAAACAATATAAAAAATATAAGGGAAATTGTCAGTGGTATACCCGAACGTTTTGAAAATCCCATTGGTATACCCGAGTTTTTTTTAATCTCAATGGTGTACCTAATGTTAAACATAATTTCCAAAAGTAACCTTTTTGTTTAAAAATTGTTAAAAACACTAACCATGGTTAATAAATTGAAAAAAAAAACAAAAAAAAAAACGAAAAACAACCACAAATTGGGGGCAATCAGATCATTTTTTTGTAAAATCCGACCTCAAATCGGAACCCTTAAGGATAAAAATGACCCGTAAAACCTAAAGCGGACTATTTTTTTCACATAAATCAATGCGCACAAAACGAGGCGAATCAGGAACGCAAAGTGGGGGCATTCAAATCATTTTTTGCAAAATCCGACCTCAAATCAGATCTCGTAA
The DNA here is from genome assembly GCA_951394345.1 of Salicornia ramosissima. Classification (NCBI taxonomy): domain Eukaryota; kingdom Viridiplantae; phylum Streptophyta; class Magnoliopsida; order Caryophyllales; family Amaranthaceae; genus Salicornia; species Salicornia ramosissima. The sequence continues at coordinate 14,886,433 of OX596239.1, forward strand.
GGAAAAAAATGACCCGTACAACCATGAGCGGACTATTTTTTTCACGTAGATCAATGCGCGCAAATCGATGCAAATCAGAAACACAAATTGGACGCAATCGGATCATTTTTTTGTAAAAACCCATTAATTTAATATATTACTTGGTTAAATTTTTATTTTTTTAAAAAGAAAATTGTTAATTAACCAAAGTTAAATCTAACCTTAAAATAGGTATATTCCAATACATTTAACGGAATATACCTTCTAAATGTAACGGATGGGAATTAGACATAACTTTAGGTATACCACTGGGATTAAAATAAACTCGGGTATACCAGTGGGATTTCGAAAAAACTCGGGTATACCACTAGGAATTTCCCAAAATATAATCATTTGGGGTCTGGGCGCAAATTATTGGGTGCACCCGGGAACATGCAGCTGGGTGGTCCTAGTTTAAATGACGTTGTCAACATTTGGTACTTTTGTTGTGAACATTTGGTACTTTTGTTGTGAACATTTGATAATTTTGTTGTGAATATTTGATAGTTTAATGCTGGTGAACTTTTGATAATTTTGTTGTCAACATTTGATAGTTTAATGTTGGTGAACATTTGATACGTAGTGAACATTTGATACGTAGTGAACATTTGGTACTTTTGTTGTGAACATTTGGTACTTTTGTTGTGAATATTTGATAATTTTATTGTGAACATTTGGTACTTTTGTTGTGAACATTTGATAGTTTAATGCTGGTGAACATTTGATAATTTTGTTGTCAACATTTGATAGTTTAATGTTGGTGAACATTTGGTACTTTTGTTGTGAACATTTGGTAGTTAAATGCTTGTGAACATTTAATAATTTTGTTGTCAACATTTGATAGTTTAATGTTGGTGAACATTTGATATTTTTTTTGTGAATATTTTATAGTTTGATGTTGATGAACAAGTGATAATTTTGTTGTAAAAATTTGATAGTTTGATGTTAATAAACATTTGATAATTTTGTTATGAACATTTGATAGTTTGATGTTGAAGAATATTTGATAGTGTGATGTTATGAACATTTGATAATTTTGTTGTGAACATTTGAGGGACCACAAAAAGTTGGGTGCTCCCGGGTCCATCCATTACCTATTGGGGTCTGGGGTCTCGCTATATTCGTCTTGAAACATATTTTTCAAATATATAATTTTTTATTATATAAAATTAAACATATTAATTTTTTATGACAGATGAAGTATTATGTTTATAACTTGTTGAACTCTTTCCTTAAATAATGTTAGGAATAATCTTAATTCCCAAAATGCTGTTACTTTTTCTTCAATTCCCAAATTACCGTCCACGTAGACGGTTGAATGAATTTTATTTTTTTTTTCAATTTTTGTGACAAAACCGCTACTGGGAGTAGCGGTTTTACTGAAGAAAACCGCTACTCCCAGTAGCGGTTTGTCCTAGTAAAAAAAATATACAAATTTCCTAAGTAACCTATTGGCTTTCAACCTTTATAAAAAAAATACTGCACATAAACCGCTACTGTCAATAGCAATTTCTTTATCTGAGAAAACCGCTACTGCCAGTAGCGGTTTCTCATTAAAAAAGTTGATTTTTTTTCCTATGCTGACGTGGACGGTAATTTGGGAATTGATATAAAATTGAATGTATTTTGGGAATTAGGAAACTTCCCTGCATTATTCATGGAAAGAGTTCTAACTTGTTTTGGGGACACTAAAAATTGTGTTGTTTGTTTGACATGATTATAGTACAAATTTATTTCCTACAAAATGGTGAAAAATATTGTAATAACTCGTATTTTAATCAATAGTTATCACTAATTAAATATAGGGAAATTTCCAGTGGTATACCCAAGCTTTTTCGAAATCCCATTGGTATACCCGAGTTTATTTTAATCCCAGTGGTATACCTTAAATTATGTCTAATTCCCATCCGTTACATTTAGAAGGTATATTCCGCTAAATGTAATGGAATATACCTATTTTAAGGTTAGACTTAACTTTGGTTAACAATTTTTTTAATTTTCTTTAAAAAAAATAAAATTTAAAAATAATAATATATTAAATTAATGGGTTTTTGCAAAAAAAATGATCCGATTGCCCCCAGTTTGCGTTCCTGATTCGCATCGATTTGCGCGCATTGATCTACGTGAAAAAATAGTCCGCTCATAGTTTTACGGGTCATTTTTATCCTTACAGGATCCGATTTGAGGTGGGATTTTGCAAAAAATGATCCGATTGCCCCCAATTTGCGTTCCTAATTCGCCTCGTTTTGCGCGTATTGATCTACATGAAAAAAATAGTTTGCTGAAGGTTTTACGGGTCATTTTTACACTTAAGGGGTCCGATTTGAGGTCGGATTTTGCAAAAAATGATCCGATTGCCCCCCAATTTGCGTTCCCGATTCGCCTCGTTTTGCGCACATTGATTTATGTGAAAAAAATAGTCCGCTCAAGGTTTTACGGGTCATTTTCATCCTTAAGGGTTTCGATTTGAGGTCGAATTTTGCAAAAAATGATCCGATTGCCCCCAATTTGTGATTGTTTTTCCTTTATTTTTTTTTGTTCTTTTTTTTTTTCAATTTATTAACCATGGTTAGTGTTTTTAACAATTTTTAACCAAAAAGGTTACTTTTGGGAATTATGTTTAACATTAGGTACACCTCTGGGATTAAAAAAAAACTCGGGTATACCAGTGGGATCTCCAAAGAGTTCGGGTATACCACTGAGAATTTACCTTAAATATATAATATATCTAAGATCATCTCAAAGTATCCCTTCAGTTTCCAGAAAACTCGTGTTAAGAACTCTATTCAAGTTGCACTATATCAAAGCAAGGTGAATGTCTGGATCTCTCTCGGTAGAGCCTTTTCTTTCTCTGTATAGGTTTCATCTCATTCTTGTTCCAAGAATTGAGTTTGGTGTTGTTCATCTTCTGTTTCGGTTGCAAGATCGTGGGAGTTTCTTCCCTCCATTCTCAGGAGAAGTGCGACCTTTCCTCTTTCTCAATTTTCTAGGTTTTGGTCTCCCTCTTTAGAAGAGAGGGATTAAGCGTGGGGGTTGGGGATGGAATTTCTGGAGGATAAAATGAGGGGACTGGAAATGACGGAGGAGGAGGAGGTGATTATTGATTGTGAGGAGGAGGAGGAATTGATGAGGGATCAACTCAAATTATGTCTGGTAGGGAAGGTGATAACGAGAAGTTCTTACAGTATTGAAGCTCTAAAAAATACAATGAGGCTGGCTTGGAGACCTTCAAAGGAATTAATCATAAGAGAAATTGAGAATAATATAATAATTTTCCAATTCTTTAATTTCTTGGACAAAAAGAGGGTGATGGAAGAAGGGCCATGGTCCTTCAATGGGGCGCCACTTCTGCTCAAAGAGGTGAGAGGGGGAATTCAACCTTCTGAAATTTTTTTTGACACAATTCGTTTCTGGGTGAAGGCGGAGGATGTTCCGCTCAACAAAAGAACAAGATCAATGGCAATTTCTCTAGCCAATAGCATGGGGGAGTTCCTGGAATATGATGATTCGGATCCTCTGGGCTGAAACAAATCCTTGAGGTTTAGAGTTGATATGAAGATTGATAAACCCCTAAAAAGGTTCTCAAGGGTAGCAACTTCAGACGGGAGCAAACTTATAAGGTTTACTTACGAAAAACTAATGGACTTGTGTCACGCCTGCGGAAGGATAGGTCACAACTTTCAACAATGTGATAATTTTGATGATTTAGTGGCGCCGGAAGACCTTCCTTACGGTTCTTGGATGCGAGCCTCGCCCAAGAGAAGAAGATATACGGATGATCAGAAGAAAGAGGCTGAAAAGAAGTTATGTGAAGAGTTCAAGGGAGCTTTAAAATCCAACAGGAAAGAAGGGAGACCCATGGAGATGGGGCCAAATACCTTACAAAATTCCAAGGATAAGCAGGATCTTCAGGGGAAAATAAACTTGGGGGACTTTGGGGGAAGGAAGGGCGTGGGCCAAGTGGGTAAGAGATTTCCTAAAAGAGGGAGAGTTGATGAGCAGAGGGCTGATAAGAGTGATCCAATATTTGATGATAGAGAGGATTCATGGGAGGGCGGATCAAACATAGGGAACGTGGACCTGAACATGGTTGCAGGAGGTGCTAATTTGATGGGGGCTTGCCAAATGATTACTGATTTAGTAGCGGGAGTCGGGGAGGTCCGGCCCCGCGAACAACAATGAAAATCTTCTGTTGGAACTGTCGGGGGATTGGCAACTCTCGAACAGTTAGAGCACTGCAAAAGTGGTGCTTATCCTTAACGCCAAATTTGGTCTTTCTTTCAGAAACCATGATTTCTAGCAATGCTTTAATTCACCTAAAGTCTAAGTTAGGCTTCGACTCAGCATTCGGGGTGGACAGCTCCGGGACGCGTGGCAACTCGGGAGGTTTGGGTATCTTTTGGAACAGTAAGGCTATCTCTTTTAATCTGGTTTCTTTTTCTCAACATCATATTTGCGGGGACGTAGCGGAGGGGGATCTTTCGTGGCGCTTTATGGGCATCTATGGCTGGGCGGCTTCTTCGGATAAAAAGCGAACATGGGAGCTCATAAAAAATGTAAGTCTGAACTTTAAGGGGCCATTGTTAATTGGGGGTGACTTCAATGAAATTCTACATACTGATGAGAAGTCAGGGGGTTCAGAGAATTATCGCGAGTCAATGTCCGATTTCAGGGATGTTCTTGAAGTTTGCGGTTTGCATGATCTGGGTTACTCGGGTAATCGGTTCACTTGGGAAAGAGGGCTCACAAGAGGCACTTTGGTTAGGGAAAGGCTCGATAGATTTTGCGGCAATGACAATTTGGATAAGATGTTCCATGATCTTGAGGTAAGTCATCTTACTCGTTTCAAGTCCGATCATTGTCCCATCTTCATTAAGAACCGTGATAAGGTTAAAAGTAGGAGGAAGGGAGGAAAAAATCCCAAGTTCGAAATGGCTTGGCTTCTTGACGATGAGTGTGGCAAGATTGTGGATAAGGTGTGGCGGGAGTCCTCTGCTGATAGTATTCAATACCGATTTGCCAAAGCATTGAAGGAGCTATGTTTCTGGGGCAAAGGTAAATTAAGTAATTTTTCTAAACAGATCGAAGACATCGAAGAAAAGCTTATTCAACATGGGGGAGCCTCGATTACCGATGAGGAGCTTGAGAAAAGGAGGGACTTAGAGAAGCAGCTTGATGATATTCTCGATAGGCAGAAGGCTTATTGGTTCCTTAGATCAAGAGAATCAGAAATTAGTGATGGAGACCGTAACACGAAGTATTTCCACCATAAAGTGTCCCACCGTCGAAGGAAAAATAAGATCAAAGGAATTCTTGATTCGGATGGTAATTGGTGTACTGATGAGGAAAGCATTGAAAAAATTATCCATGATCATTTTGCTGCTTTATTTTCTGCAGGTCCTTGTAGTAAAGAAGATCAAGAGGCGTTTCTGGACTTGGTGCCTAAGCTGATCATAGAGGAGAATAATAAGTTTCTCAATGCCCCCTACACCAAAGATGAAGTTTTTGAAGCTATGAAAGACATGAAGCCATGCAAAGCTCCGGGGCCAGATGGGATCCATGCTATTTTTTATCAACGTTTTTGGAGTATTATAGGAAATGATGTCACCACCCAGGTTTGCCAAATTTTACATGGGGTTAAGTCTCCAAAGGATATCAATTCTACTAATATTGTTTTAATTCCCAAAAAGGCTTCGCCCACTTCTATTAGTGATTATAGGCCTATTTCTTTATGTAATGCTCTTTATAAAATTGCTACCAAAGCCCTTATTAAAAGACTAAAATTCATCCTTCCTAATATTATCACAGAAAATCAAAGCGCTTTTGTTAAAGGGAGGGTTATTTCGGATAATGTTCTTATTGCTCTTGAACTTTTTCATACCATGGAAAAAAGAAATAAAAATAAAGAAGGTATTGTCGCTCTTAAATTGGACATGAGTAAAGCCTATGATAGGGTGGAATGGAATTTTTTAGAATTAATTTTGTGTAAACTTGGCTTTACGGATAATTGGGTCAAGATTGTTATGAGTTGTGTTTCTACTGTCTCTTCTTCTTTTATTATTAATGGTTCTTTGTGTGGTCAGGTGATTCCAACTAGAGGTCTAAGACAAGGGGACCCTTTATCTCCTTATCTTTTTATTTTGGTGGCTGATGCCCTTTCTCGTTTCATTTCGGCCAAAGTTGAGAGTCACGAGATTCATGGAGCTAGGGCTAGTAGAAGAGGTCCAGAGGTTTCTCACTTATTTTTTGCTGACGATAGTCTCCTTTTTGCTAGGGCCAACTGCGAGGAATGCTCAAGAATAGTTGATTTTCTCAACAAGTATGAAGCAGCTTCCGGGCAAAAGATCAATTATGACAAGTCGGAGGTCTCTTTTAGCAAAGGAGTGGTTTATAGCCGTAGGGAGGAGTTATGTGGCTTATTGGGCATGAAAAAAGTTGACAACCATGCTAAATACTTGGGCATCCCTACTATGATGGGGCGTTCAAAAACTGCTATTTTTAATAACCTAAAGGATAGAGTGTGGAAAAAACTCCAAGGATGGAAAGGCAAAATGCTTTCTAGGGCCGGCAAGGAAGTGCTCATCAAGGCAGTTATTCAATCCCTTCCAACCTATATAATGGGGATCTATAAAATTCCTCAAAAGATAATTAATGATATCAGACAAATGATCTCAAATTTCTGGTGGGGGCACTCTAAGGATACGAGAGAGTCCACTGGAGGAGTTGGGAGTCCATGTGTGTGCCTAAATGTTTGGGAGGCCTTGGGTTCCGTGATATGAGTGTGTTCAATGACGCTCTTCTTAGAAAGTAAGCTTGGCGCCTAATCCAAAAGCCGGATGCTCTTATAAGCAAGATCTTCAAAGCTAAATATTTTCCTAATAATGATTTTCTCTCCTCTTCTTTGGGAGTTGGAGGTAGCTTCTCTTGGAGAAGTATTTGGGGTTCTAAGGCTCTTGTCAAAGAAGGAATGCTATGGAGGATCGGGTCGGGTAGGATGGTCAACATTTGGGAAGATGCTTGGTTGGCGGACAAGGATGGAAAGTTTATCACCTCAGAAAGGGTTGAAGGGCTGAACAATGTTTCGGATCTCATTCGGCATGACTCGATGAGTTGGAATGTTGAGTTGATCGAAGGTAATTTTAATGACAGGGATATTCGTTGTATTTTTGGGAATCCCATTAAGCGAAAGGGGTCCGTTGGATTCGATATGTTGGGCTTTTTCGAATAACGGGGATTATTCGGTTAAAACGTCGTATATGCTTGGGAAATCTTGTAATCTTGAGGAGTTTCACCAAGTCTGGATTGACATTTGGAATCTTGATATTATCCCCAAAGTTAAACATTTTTTATGGCGGGTCTGCACTAATTCCTTACCGCTTCGGTCCGTGCTTCTTCAGAGACATCTTACGGTTGAGGACTCTTGTCCTTGGGGTTGCGTGGAGTCAGAAAACTGGAGGCATACTTTTTTCGATTGCTGTAGCTTGGGGGACGTGTGGTCTGACTTAGGCTGTAGTAGTCTGAGGTATAAGGGTAGTGCTGAAAGCTTTAAAGAAGTTTTTTCTGATTGGAAGAATGCTGAGCAGAGCATTTGACAAAGAGGAGCATGCTTGCTTTGGTACATTTGGCACAGACGCAATCTAAAGGTCTTTGAGAATAAAGATTCTGCCATTCACATTTTTACCAATAGGGCCATACGGCTGGCTGAGGATTACAACAAGTACACTAGAAAGATTTATGGAGGGAAGATCCCTCAGACTATGGCTCTCTCTGCTAAGTGGCTTCAGCCCCCGGAGGGAGTTATTAAAATTAATTGTGATGCTTCTCTGGCCATTGAAAGATGGATTGGGTTGGGTGTGGTAGCACGGGACTGTACGGGGAAGGTGGTTTTCGCGGCTTATAAGAGGTTTAAGGGCTTCTTTCCAGCCATTATTGCTGAATGTAAGGCTATACACTACGCTATGAAACTTGCAGACAGATTCTCGATTACGAATGCTATCTTTGAGTCAGATTGTCAAGGGCTCATCAATAGATTAACTAGTTATAGTTCGTATTTTTCAGATTTAGACTTAATTTTAGATGATGTTATGGCTTTGTCTAGTAGTTTTAATGTTTTGTCTTGGTCTTTTGTCAAACGGGAGGGTAACTATGTAGCTCACCACCTTGCTAGGTTGGTGCTTGAGGGTGAGGATGTTTTTTGGCACAACTCTGTCCCTAGGGACATTTTGCCTTATGTTCACTCGGACGTTTTGTCCCTTGACTAATGCTTAGTTTCCTTCTCGGTTTCCTTTAAAAAAAATATATAATATATCTTAATTATTTATTTTCCTATTTATTTTAATATAAAATTTCTAAAATTATGTTAGGAGGTAAGAAATCTCTTCCTTAAAGAATAAAAAAACTCATTTGGTGTTTGACATGGTCAAACCCACAAGATATTTACCTAAATTATAACAAAAAAGAAAAGGAAAGGAAAAAAAAATGGATGTAATTCAGTAAAACCCCAACCATACTCTTCTTCTTCGATACTCCAATTACTCTTACCCTTATTTTCAAACTTACAACCATAATTCTGATTTACTCTTTAACGAAGCTTTACCCCAATTGTCAAAGATTCAATAACTCTCTTCAACCATATTTTACAGTCCAAAGTGCCTATAAGTAGTGCAAATTTCACCTACAATTTCATCCCAAAACACAATTTCAAGTTTCAAACTTTTCTTCTTACTTTCTTCCTTCTCCTTCTTACTCGTGGTGTTGCCATTTTACTCTGTTTCCCTATTGTTTCTGTTGTTATGCTCTTCTGCTCTTCCTCTCACCAACCACGGCTTGAGCTAATGCCTCCGTTGCTTCATCTTCTGCCGCCGTTGCTCCACCAAGGCCACTACTCTTTCTATCTTGCTGTTGCCGCCACCAGTAGGTGGTCTTCTCTTCCTTTGTTTAGCTTCCCCTGTGTCGTGCCTTACAAGAACAAAGTTAGTTCCTGGTTTTAATTCATTAACTTTATGTTTCCACTTATTAGTTTATCATAAACAATATAATATAGTTTTATTGTTTAAAAATGCATGAACAAAATATTTTTTAAATGAATAAAGTCAGTAGAAGTTTGTTTAATTTAATTTATAGTAATAATATATATTCGATTTTAGAAATTTATTTTATCTGAAAATTATTATAGTCATACATACAAATAAAAAAAATTATAATAAACTCAAAATTGAAATATACAAAATAACTACATTAAGCTACAACTTTTTTTTTTTTGAAACAAAGAAAAATTCATTAATCAGAGATCGAAACACAAATGTCCTTCCAAATACAATCAGAAATAGCATCAGGCCAGTCCTCTAACCAAATTCTTTCACCTATCACAAAAGGAAGCAAATTTGCTAAACTATGGGCAATTGTGTTGCCATGTCGTCTAACCATACTCCAAGCACAATAATCAAACTTTCTCGACCACTCAAGGATTTCAGCTATATGAAGGCCCATAACTGAGCGGGCTGAAGGAGGATAAGCAAGTTTAGTGATTAGACTTTGACAATCTGACTCAGCTACCACTCTTCTGTATCCAGACTCCCAAGCTCGTTGCAACCTGAACAATAATGCAGCTGCCTCATGGATTTCAGGAGAGATCCGACCCTCACAGTGCTTGACACCCGCAACCACCACATCACCCACGTCGTCTCTAACCACAAAACCCAGCCCCACGCCCCGGCCCCCCACCGACCCAGCATGTGACGACCCGACTCGCTTAAACCGGCGCGGAAGAAACCGACGAGTCGAATAGTCAGAACTAACAAACTAAAATACTTAAAAATAAAACAAAACCTCAAAATATTATTACTATAACCCAAAGGTACAAATACCCACAAGTTTGTACACAACTAATCCCAAAAGTCAAACTACTACTACTAACATACGTAACTCCAAATACATGTCAGAGTTGTAGTAAAGTATACAAGTACTACTACTATAGTTCAAAACTAACCAAAATCATAAAATAATAGTAATACAACTATATAACAACATCGGCGCTCGCCAACCCAAAGCTAAGCAAGAACCTCATCATCAGAATTACCTGAAAAGTAAACAACAGTCCACCGTCAATGGCGAGTAACATAACTGTCTCACCCTAACGGGAATACACATGAACATAGCATAAATCAAACAACCCAAATCATAACATCAAATCATGCGAATCATACAAATATACATACTTGACTCGACTAACTCAACCAATCTTATCTTCGGCGCAATCATTCGCATACTAGACTGGACTACACACGTACGAACGCATCTTACGCGAACAAACTTTCCAACTATGCCAGGATTGAGAATCTTACTCCCAACCCTATGAAACCAATCTTACTGGAAATCCATGTCAAAGACGACATAGTGGTAATCACTATCCCAATACCGCGGTTAGGATAGGGGCAACGTCTTAACCCAAAAACATAGAATCTTACTCTACAAATTAGGCGTCTAGTAACGAAATCAAGCTAATCTTTACAATCTTTAACATCTTTAATCCGAATTTTACATTCTTAGTTACTTCTTAAGTTGCATCTTACGCCTTGATTTAAGAAAATAACATGTAAACCAATCATCTTACAACATCTTATCACTTTCTTTAACCTTTTCTTTAACTTTCTTTAACTTTAAAGACTTAATCAAGAACTCATAAAGAACCTTAAAGAACTCATCAAGAACTCAAAGAACTCATCAAGAACTCATCCAAGATTCAAGATCTTCAATCAAGAACTCAATCAAGATTCAAGAACTTCAACCAAGAATTAAGAACTCACCCCAAATCATCAAAATATACGCATAACTCAATCAATTCAACACACGAAATCATCAATTTTCTAGTATCCAAAATTCACCAAACTTGAACATGATTAACATAAACTCAATACTAACATAACCAATCATAGAATCATCATTTTAAAACTCAAAATCATCATGAAACAATTTCAAAATCAGATTTGCAATTCATACTAAAAAACATGATCAAAACTTCATATAAACTAATCTTGTTCATTTAATCTATACTATGGAACATAGTACACCAATCAAGTTGAGAAAGTATGTTACCTTGATGAAGATTAACAAGGTAATCACTATAAACTTGCTGCCCGGAAGTGCACACACACGGCCCAAGCAACACGGACACTACGCACGACACAGTTTTGGCACCTCGTACACGGTCACCACACGAACCACCACTCGAGCAACACGGCACCACCACACGGCCCGACCTCGAACCACCGTGCACCACCGTACTCTACCACGAACACAGCCACCACAGCACGGCCACCCACACAAGCCACCACACGGCTTCACGTGATCCACACGGCACACACGGTCCCAATCGAACAACCCCAAACCAATCCCGAACTAGTGATCTTGAATGCAAAATATGTGGATTAGCTTGTGTTTTGATACTTAAAGATCAATAGGATATGAATCTTTAAGTTTTGGGATGAAAAGTTGATGAACAAATTTGTGGAGATTATGGCCAAAAATGGCGTGAAAAGAGGATGGCAAATGGAGGGAGTTTGTGTTTGAACTTTTGATGGCAAGAGCATAAGATGGCAAATGAGCAAAAGGATCATTAAGCCTTACTAACCCTTCTATTTATAGAAGAGTTTTAAGGTGTGAGTGCATGGCAAGTGGCAAATCAAACCACTAGCCACTAATCACTAAAGGGGGCCGGTTTTCATAGCTCAAAAATGGGCCAAATTGGGCTCTCGTGATCCATTGGGCTAATTTACAAAAATTGCATGATTAATCATGCTTAATTTGATTTAGCCCAAAATATTAAATAACTAATTAGAAAATTAAATAATAAAATTCTAATTAATTAAATAATAATAAAAATAAATAATAACTAATCAAAATAAAATAATTTGAATTAAATCGAAATTATTCACATAAAATAAAATAAATAGTTCAAAAATAAATTTGAACCATACATAACATCACATAAACATACGACAGAAATACCTATAAAACCAGGGCTGTTACACAACATCTGTATTAATCTTCCACAGCCCAGCAGCAGGCGGAGACCATCCCTGACCAGTCACCTGCTCCAATCGATCACCCTCCCGCGTCTGCTCCTGGTAGCTCGTAGCAAAATTCCACGCTCTCCCAGCCACCTGCTATAGCCACTCCCTCTGCCCCTCAAAGACCGCTCTATTCCTTGCCCCCCAAACAACCCAAAGGCCCACCATCACCTTCTCAAATTCCTCATGACTCTCTGTCTCCAAGATATGATAAAACCATAATTTAAGACTTGGCCACTTCATCTTCCAACTATCTCCAACCTCCGCGAACCCCTCCCACACTCTACGTGCTAGAGAGCATTCCTGCAGCGCATGTAGCACATCATCGTCATCACACCCGCATGTAGCTACAACTTATTTTATTACAACTGTTAGAGGAAAATAAAATTAAAATGTTCATTATTTGTTTATATTCTAATTATTAGAATCTTAAAAAAATTGATAAGTTAATATGGAGATCTTTCGAATTATATAAAAAGTCATGTTATGCATGTCAAAATAATAAATTAATAATGATACGAATTAATAATAGTAATAGCGACACGTGACAAGAAGTAGTTCTAAGTGCTTCTCTTATAGTAGATATTGATTGATGATTGATTGATGATTTGACACTTTCCAATATTTGCGTTGTTATTGTCTCAACATTGACAGAATATAAAAAACATTTTAACAAAACCTCATAGCCGCCTCTTGGGGGTACATGATTTTTATGGCTAGAAATGTTTCCTAGGCATTTATAACTATATTTTTTTTCCACAAAAAACTTTTTAAAAAAGATATTAAATGGAAAAGTGTAGTAGTTAACTAGTTAATGCCCGAGCGATGCTTGATTTTTTTTTAACTATAAAACAAAAACTAATTAATATATTTATCAAATTTTTATTCCGAATATTATTATCAAATTATGATTGACAAATGTAAATTTTTGTAATTATTAATGCTCATTAGTTAATTATGTTTAAATTTCCAATGTTAATATTATATAGGAATGACTCATTTGCTACTTCCAATTACTAATAAATATCAAGAGTTATATAACATAAGTGCTTCACTTGTACTTTTGAGAGGGGGAAAAATGAATTAAGGAGGGAAAACATAAAAAAATGGCTTTTGTTTTAGTATATATAGTATAATAGTATAATATAATAGTATAATAATATAAATATAGATAATTATAGATAAAATAGAATATATTATAGTTTAAAAAGATATTTATTTAGGATTATTTATTAAGGGTCAGGATCATGTGAGAAAGCGAGAAAAGTTGTTTATGTGAGAATATATCTAGAGCGTCGATTCAGTGAGATCTAATGGTTAGGATTTAATGGATTAATTTTTTTTAACTAAAAAAAATTACGTAACTAACCCCTATTTGTTAGGGGATAAATATAAAATATTATTTTCTTATCCAAAAAAAATTAAAATTTATTTTTTTTATCAAAAAAACTAAAATTTATTTTTATAAAAAAAAACTTAAATTTATGTTTTATAAAAAAAACAACTAAAATTTAGAATTTCTTAAACCGTTATCCTCTCATATAGTCAATTAGTCATATAAAATTTAGAACATGTCATATAAAATTTAGAACATATCATATAAAATTTAGAATATGGTTAATAAAATTTAGAACATTAAATAAGTTATTTTTTTTTATTTTTTACGGGTTCCATAGATCAACCTCAATAAAAAATATTAAGAATATTTTGAAATAATATTCAATTGTTCAGGTATATATTTTATTATATTTTTTTGTATAAAAGGTCAATAATTTTATTATAATTGTATCATTTTATTTATTTTTTAAAAATAAGTTTATTCCATTTCAAACTTATTGTATATAGTTTTGAAAATATCTTATAAAATTTAGAACATGATGTATAAATTTTTTAATATTTCATCTACTTAAAATAAAATAAACAATAAACTACTTTAAAATATGGATTTTTAATATTTTAAGCACACATACACATTAGAATATGATGACTTTGTAACATGTTTTTTAAATTTAGAACATGGTTTATAAAAATTAGAACAAAGCTTATAAAATTATGAACATGTCATAAAAATTTTAGAACATGACTCATAAAATTTGGAACATATTAAGATGTACTTTCGAAAAAAAATGAAGTAGAATTTTAGATTAAAAAAAATTGATTTATATATAAAAATAGATTTTTTTTTAAAAAAAATAAAAAATCAGGAAAAAAAACTTAACAATTTTTTTAAAAAAAAAAACAGATTTTTTTATTAAAAAATAATTAAAAAGCATATTTTTAAAAAAAATATATGAATTTTAAAAAAACGTAAGATTTTTTATAAAAAAAAAAAAAACTGATTTCTTTTTAACAAAAAATTAGAAATATGTAAATCAAATTAAATTACTAATTTGCCCTTACTAAAAAAATAAAGATCAAACATGTAATAACCCGAAATTTAGGACCAGAAAATTTCGCGGTTAATTAATATTATTTTATTATTCTAAGTCCAAAAGGCCCGTTTAATTGGACTGTTTGTTTTCATTTCTTCTCCTTATCTCGAGATTGGGGCCGATGACCCAATTCTCCTCCCCCTTGGCCGGCCCCCTCTTGTTATGGTCAAGGATTTCTTTATCTTTTTACAAATTATTAGTTGGATAATCCTACATTTATCTAATTAATAATATTTCAATTAAATTGAATTGGTAAACCCTAATTATAACTACCTTACCAAGTCTCCCCACAATTGCTCATTCTCCCTACTATTCCTCCCCACTCTCACGGCATCCCCCTCTTTTTTCCTTTTTATTTTGAATTCTTTTGGTTCCTTTTAATTAAAGAGGAACAATACTTGTATTCTTTTTTTTTTTTTACCTATTTTCAAAAACAAACTCTCTCAAAAACCCTAGTGGTGCCGTGTGGTTTCAAGTGCCAAGAACAAGGATTTTTTTTCTTGTTTTCTTTCCTAATCTAAGGTAACTAGACTCTTTCCCTTAAACTTGGTACAAGTTTCCCATATAGTTAATTAGGATTAAATCATGAAAATTGATAGGATTAGTATCATGATCACCTAAAAAGAAAATTTCGAATAACATGATGATTTTTATTATGTATTTTCTTGATATGTTTATGAAACCTTGATGAATCTTTACATGTTTTAATTAATTTTATGCTTAAAATAATTTATTTAAATGTATAATTATGTTGAATAATTGTATGAAAATTGTTGAATTTGGTTCTTGATTAATTCCTTGAATGTCGAGTGATGCATGGAGTATTATGATGATTTTTATGGTATTTTCTTGAATTATTATGTTAATCTTTAATGTTTAATTGTTATATTAAAGTCTTGAATTAAAAAGAATTATTTTTTTCTTGATATTGATATATGTCGAATGGCATAGGAATATTTAAGGGAATTAAAAATCTAATTTTTATGATTAATCTTGGTAATTTTATGTTTAAGCATGATTTATTTGTTATTTATTAAGTTTCTTGATTAACTAATGATAATTGTATTTAATTAATTTAAAGTGTAAATTTTGGTATTTTCATCCCAAAATGTCGAGTGGTTTGAGCTATTAAAAGTAGGATTTTTATTATATTTTAGGTAATTTTTGTTATTAATTACTAATTAAAATGATTTATTAAATTGTTTATATGATGATTTTATGAATTTATTTAATTATTTTTATGTTGTCAAAAATGTCGAGTGGTCCCTTTCAGTTTTGATCAATTTTAGTATAGTTTTTGACTTATAATAATATTAGAAGGTAATTTTAGGAATTAATATAATTAAAGGAATTAAAAAGAATTAATAGGGATAAGTTGCAATATGAAGGAAAGTAACAATATGACTAAAAGGACAAGATATAAGATGATGATAATTAGTGGTCTCACGATGGCCTTTAGATAAGACAAGTTAAGATACGGACGCCCATTTGGTGATACACGGGTCATCAGATCGGGTTAAGTCGAAGCCACTGCCCTACTGCGGTCTCTGGGCAGTTCTGGATCTTAAGATATGTAGTCGTCTAAGTAGTAGTACACGGGCTGCTATTTAGGAGTTATGGCCATAGCTTAGGCTTAGTTCTTGCAAAGGAGGACTATGGGTTGAATACACGGGTTCTTCTCGGCATGTTTTAGGAAAGTTGGGATGTACACAGGCATCCTTACGAGCTATAATGACCGGTCCAATAAGATGGTTAAAAGGAGGGTTTTTGGGTAAAATATGACAAGATAAGTATTTCACGGGAAAGATTCTGTTATATGTGTATTTACGTGTATTTTCGTGTGTATAAGTTGTATTTATGTAATGATAAGTCTTCCGCTGCGTACGTCTGGTAAGTCTGTGTTTATATGTATTTTTGGTGTACCTTGTACGTGTATTCCATGTATTCCGTACGAGTATCTTTGGCCTGTATTTACATGCGTATCGTATCCGTATTCGTCTGTATTCGGTACGTATTTTTATCCGTATTTTATACGTATATTGTATGTATTTCTAACCGTATTTTGCAGGTATTTTATACGTATTATACTCGTATTTTGTACGTATTTCCTATGTATTTTTCTACGTATTTCGTATGTATTTTTATACGTATTTCTACGTATTTTTCTACGTATTTTTATACGTACTTTTCTACGTATTCTTGTATGTATTCTCGTATGTATTCTTATGTATCTTTGTATGATTTTATTGGTTGATTCTATGCTATTATATGGTTAGCGATCCCTCATTTAAGCGGGACAACCTAGTTACTCGCCACTGACGGTGGACCCGCCCCCATTTCAGGTGATGATGCAGACGCATAAGTGGGCTCCTATATGATTCGGGTTGTGTGTTGATGAGAGCAGTATAGTGAACCTGGAGTCTAGTTTATGCCTTCTTTTAATTATTAAGTAGTATATCCCAGCCTGTTGGGATGGAACAATATCATTATTATGTATTCTAGTATTTGTTTTTGGACTTTTAGGATATTATTTATTTAGTTTGGTTAATAAAAGGAATATTGGATTTTAAATTATTAAAATGCTATCTAGTTTATGTTGGTAATGATCCATTTGTCGATTTCCTACGTAAATCGACAGTCTAGAAAAGTCGGGTCGTTACAAAACATCAACCCTTAGATCTAAAATTGTCAACGGTGCAGATGTTTTCTCACATAAAAACCATTCTCACCTAAACCACCCTTTCACACACGATCTTATTCCTATTTATTAATTAGTGTATTAATTATGTTATTAAATAGTGAGAGAAAGTAGAGATGTGAGATTAGGAGGGAAGAAAAAAAGTGGGTGGAAAATAGTGGCAAAAGTTTTAGTAGTATATAGAAAGAAAGATTTCAAATTACAATTTAATTATTTATTTATTTTTTTTTTGCAATTTACAGACATTTGAAGCTTTACATTAATCAAAATTGTTAAAATATAATTGTTTTTCAATGTCTGTAATTTAAAAATTGGCCGACTACTTCAAGTGACTTTTTCTTCAACACTTCTTTAATTTGTTGTAAATTGCAATGTTTCCTGAAAAAAGCTATATAAACCGTGCAACGTACATGACTCTATTTGTTTATTTTATGGATCAATATTGCATTAATATAAACTAAAGTAATGAAAATTAGAACCCAACTACTTTAATTTGTTTTAAATTACAATGTTTCTTTGAAAAAATATATACAAATCGTGCAACGCACAGGACTCTATTTGTCTATTTTATTGATTAGTACTTTATTAATAGAAATTGATGTTTTGAAAATTAGAATCCAACTCTTAGCTTCTTAGGGGTACACAATTCATATAATAATATCTCAATTCAGCACTTCGGAATGCTTTCGTTCGTTATTATTGTCTCAATAATGATAAATTTTTTCTAAAAAATATTCTAACAAAAAAAAATAAAAATTGTACATCGCATGGGTACTAACCTAGTATATCGTATTAACCTAGTATATCGTATACAATATATAGTTTGTTTTACCAAATTGTGGGTGGTGTTAATTTTTTTTACCAATTTGATCAAACTATAACTATATATTAAAACAGAATATGTCGATGTCATCATATGTTATGTGTCAAATTCTCATAAAAAAATTTCCCTCTAAATCTAGTAATGACATAACTTTCATTCTAATTTAAATTAACTCAAGTTTTAAGATTAATTAATAAATATTTGTTAACGAAGTTAATGAGAATATGTCTACCATTTTCATAAACGTAATGAATAACATTTTGTAAAGAATAAATCGTGCATCGCACTAGCTAATATATATGGTTGTTGTTGTTGGTACCATAGTTTGAACCAATGACCTATGTGGTAGAGAATTCAGCTCTTAACCACTAGTCCATTAGGTTATTTGGTAGCTAATACTATATTACACTAGCCTTGTGTGCACGTTTTGCGTGCGATGATATTTTAAATATATGTTTTAATTGTCTAAACATAAAAAAGATCGTTTGTTTGAAAAAATTGGAATAGTTTTCAAATTCAAACTCATCCACATAATCATAATAAACTTTTCCTTTTTCACCCGGCCATCCCACAACAATAAACAAAAGAAATTGTATACTTACTATATTCTATCGGCTATTAAATTTGTACTATAATCGAAAGGCATAATTTTTATGTGAAAAATTATATCAATATGGGTATCTATTTATAGAGAATTCAAAAATATAAAATTTGGTATTTTAATTTTATTTTTATGAATTTTATATTTTCTAATATTTTCATTTTAAAAAGTTCAAAAATTGTAATAATTTTCTATAATAATTAGGAGTGATGTTAATTAAAATTTTGAAAAGTTTTAGAGGGTAATACAGACTTTTCTAGGGGGACACCATGGCTCCCCTGACTTATATAATACTCCGTAGGAAATATCTCTATTATATAAGCTAAGGGGGAGCTATGGTGTCCCCCTAGAAATGTCTATAATACCCTTTGGATTTTCTAAAAACATAAGCTATATAATTAAGGAAAGTTTGTACAATTTTTTTATTTTTTTAAATAAAAATAATACAAATTATATAGTTCAAAAAAATAAAATAAAAATATGTAAATTCAATTTTTTTTAATTCTCTACAAATAGATACCATATTGATATAATTTTTTTACATAAAAATTTTACAATTTGATTATAGTAGTTTTTTGGTAGAAGGAAAAATATAGTGGATCAACGTTTTCTTCAATTCATTTTTTGGTATGAAAGAAATTCAATTCGGATATTATTTGTTTTCCTATTTTTAAACTATCACAAAATAAATGAGATCTCAGGTTCAAATCTTATTTGTTTGTTGTTTATTTTACTACTCAATAACAACTATATAAAAAATGTGACATAATTTTTTTTCATTTCAATTATCGTAGAAATTTGATAGCAAGTAGAATATAATAAATAAACTTTTTCTTTTGTTCATTATTGCCGGATGACCTAATGAAAAGGGAAAATTCTGTTATGATTATGTGAATCTGAAAATATTTCAATTTTCCTAACAAACAACATTATTTTTTTGTTTGTTTAGACAAATTAAAAGTTACATTTAAAATATCTTCGCACGCAAAACGTGCATACAAGGCTAATATGATTATATGGTGTACGAGATGTTTTGAACCAAATTTTTTTCTGTTTTAATTTCAACCTTTAAAAAACCAAAAAAAAATATCAACCCTAGGGCAGCGGATTCCATCAATCTCTCGGTTTCTTTCACCCTCGCCTCTCCTCTTCTCTGTCGAACTAACTAACTGTGACTTTTGAGGTAAGATTGTTAGCTAGGTTTTCATTTTTTTTTGTTTGGCGTGTTTTTTGTGGCGCCTTTCCTCCATTAAAGCAAGCAGAGCTTTTGAGGAAAGATTGTTTTTCCCGTAGAATCATTTATACAATGGCTTTGGGTTGGGTTGGGTTCTTCTAGTCTAGTCTGGGTTTATTGAATTGCTGGGTAATTTTATTTTATTGCCAAAAGGAGAGTGAATTTCCAATCGAATATTGTTGATAGATTATGCATGTGCTTTGCTGTAGACTACAAAAATGGAGGTTTTCTTTCTGGGCCCAGGGCCGCCGCCCCTCTTACCCTGGGTCAGGGACGGGCCTGGCGATTGGTTGTAATTACTGAATTGGGGTTATCGTTACTGACATTGTCGGAGATTATAACGAGTTAATTTGTTGCTAGAATTTTGTTGAAGTTCTATAGCGAGAAGAATTGCATGTTATTTTTCGAGTCTAATTCGACGATCGAGTCAAATTTGACTGCTAATTTGTTGCAGGGTTTTCTATTTTGATTTTTTTTTTCTGGGGTTTTAATTTTATGGAACCCTTAATAGGCTTAATCCTGTATTTCTTAATTCATTGTTCTTCTGCACTTACTGATTTTTTAAAAGCACTTATTTATAATACACTACTATGGCTTTTTTTTTTTGTTGTCTCAGAAAATGAAGCAAGAAGAGGTAAGTTGTTGCCAAATTCAAGAGTGGTATCCAAAATTTAAATCTTTTTCGATAAAGACGGCCATTGTTGAACTCCCAGAATCCTTTATTCAGTACTTGGTTGGAGATTCTGGCCCTTTTCTTCTTCCGACATCCGTGTCCAATGAGGACGCCTTCCCTAATCGGGTTAATAACCCAGAAGACGAGGAGGATTTTCAAGTGGTTGAAGGATCTGAAGATGAATCAGAGCAACCTCAACCACCTCCATCTTTCCCAGAACTTGAATTGAAGATCAAGGATTCTATTGAACTCCTTGGTGGGGCTGTCTTTCCTAAGTTAAATTGGAGCTCACCGAAAGACAGTGCTTGGATCAGCCCCACCGGAACCCTTAAGTGCACTTCATTTAGTGACATAGCTCTTTTACTCAAATCATCCGATTCAATGGTCCATGATTTGTGCCATGCTTATGACTCTTGTAGTGACAAGACTTTGTCAAGGCCACAATATTTCTACCTCGCACTTCGTAAATGGTACCCCTCTCTCAGACCAGAGATGGAGTTTCGTTGTTTTGTTCGCGGGCAGCAACTTGTCGGAATTTCTCAACGGGAAGTCACTGCTTATTACCCCGCTGTGCTGGAACGCAAAGATAATCTTAAGGATTTGATCCATGATTTTTTCCTCGACAATATTGAAGGGAGATTTAAATCTGAAAATTACACCTTTGATGTGTATGTTACCAAAGATAGGAGGGTTAAGCTTATCGATTTTAATCCATGGGGTGCGTTTACATTGCCATTGTTGTTTACATGGGAGGAGTTGGAGCAAAATGGAAGGTTAGAGAAAGGTGTTGATTTCAGAATAGTAGAAAGCCAGCATACTGTTAGGCCAGGTTTGAAGACCGCAGTTCCTTATGATTATATAGATATGAGCTCCGGGAGTGGTTGGGATCAGTTTTTGAGGAATGCTGATGAAGAGTTGCAGCAACAGATGAGATCTTCCGAAGCAGGTGCATAAGCATTTGGTGATTTTCTCATTGTTTCCTCTTCTTGGCATCTTTTTTATACATTAGTGTATGTTAGGCAGTCAAACTTTAGTTTTTATATTACTTATGAGTTATGATTTATGAATTATGGAATCTTTTTAAGTGAAGATTTTATCTCAGCATACATACTGGTGATACTGTCCTACAACTTCCCCTGCCCCCGATCTCTCGTCTCTTCAGCCGAGGTTTTCTTGCATGAAATGCTATTTATTCATTGCATAACCATTTTTCTATTAGGATGCTGATCTATTTATGTTCAATAAATTAAGCATCAACGGCAGTTCATCAATCATCATGCGTTGATTTGTTGAAACTATGAAGGGCATGTCGAGTAGATTTAAGATTCTGTAGAGTGTTTGTTTGTCTGAAGTTCTGAACAGAGTTGGCTTCGATGAAGCTCCTCCCTCAGCAACACTCTGTAGTCTGTGCTAATTCTTTTGGCTTCGATGGCTTTCCTGCCAATTCATCCCGAGACAGCAATTTAACAATCTTCGACTTTATTTCATGTGCTGAAATGATCCTACTTTCATCTGGGACCAAAGTTATACCAATCTTCCAAGCATCAGAAATACAGCTCTAGGTGTATGGTTAATCTGCAAAGCGAGGCTAATATAGGGGTGGGAACTGGGACCCCATTGCTCAAGACTTCCATCCACAATGCGTCAAGAAACAAGCAATTGAACGATAAGGCAACACCTTCTTTTGTGATGCCCATTCAACTACTTTACCATAACCTGAAAATTTGGTTCCAAATGAATGTGGGTGTCTGATGGGGGAGAATCACTGGTTTTGCCTTTTCTGATAACCTTCAAAAAGGGCCTCCCTGAAAGCTTGAGTCCAGATGCTAGTGTACAATAATTTACTACTATTACAGTGGGTTGCCTTTGTAATGCACAACTCATGGAAATTTGGTTATAGTGAATTTATTATTATTATTATTATTATTATTATTATTATAGTTGAGATTTTTCCTTTTTGTCCTTTTAAAATCCTTAAATAACCCTCATTTTCTCTTTCTTCTCCATTTTTTCTTTCTTCTCTAACTTTCTCTTTTTCTTTTACTCCAATTTATTTTTGTGACCTTCAATGGATGATGGCGTATAGCAGAAAAATAATAATATCAGCTTCCAAAAAACCCTTCATCGCCGCCACCACCCTCTCCCGCATCATCATTACTGCCACCATCGCCACCTCCACCACCACCGTCACCATTCCCCTTCTTCGGTCCTCTAGTCTTCAACCACCTTCCTCTCTCCAAGATATCTAGTAACTTTTTCTCCTCCTTTTTTTATGTAATTTATTGAATTTTTAATCTTTCTTTTTTTCCTTTGGATTAATGAGGGAAAAAGAAGAAAGCTGATTTTTTTTTTTAATGAGGGAAGAAGAAGAAACCTAATTTTTTAATATCTCACTTAATAACTTATTCAGCAGGTTGTCGGTAAGGCGTATCTTTCATTGCAAAGATAGTTCATAGTTCGTATTGTTTAGAAATAATCAAAAGTTCATACTTTAGAATTGGGACGCCCATAGTTTATACATTTCTAAGTAATTTTTCCTTATTATTATTATATTTAAGCTAAACATGCCATTTGTTACCCAGAGAAGGAGAGTGAGATGGGAGAGTGTTGGTATCGTATGTATATATGTATGTATATGTATATATAGATGGATTAGAAGATCGAGATTCAGCATAGTAGCACTTGAGTCATTGCGAGAGCTACACTATGTCCTAATAGTTCATGTGACACAAGTTTTTTTTTTTTTTAATAAAAAGTGTTTTTCTACACGGTACCAATGAAACTATTCACTTTTCTACTACTCTCCAAATATGAAATTTCACATTATTATCTTTTGATTCTATTTGTAACCATACGGAAATGTTTGGATTTATTAAGGCTCACATGATATCCTTAAAAACCTTCCGTAACAGAGATAAAGTTTATATAGTTGCATACTTGCATTAATTATTGTTGACTAAATAATTTATAACAAATTTCATGATGAAAATGAAGCAGATTGTCATACTCCAAATAAGATGCAAAGCAATGCAAGTTTCTATCCCAAAAATTAGGGATTTATTCATTCGTTTTCACTCTTTAGTTTTTACCCACCTTCCACTGCTTCTTCAGGATTTAGAGTGAGCATAAAAGCAAAAAAAATACTAGAGGTTGCCATAGTCAAGTGAAAGAAAAGAAGCGGTGGAAGGAGGATAAAAATTAAGAGTGAAAATGAATGAATAAATCCTTAATTTTGGGATATATACAATTCAATGAGTCAGGAGAAGAAAAAAAAGTTTTTTTTTTCAAATTTTAATTTTATAAAATACAAAAGAAAAATCAAAAAATACTGGCCAAATTAACGTTAAGTTAACACCGTTAACAAACAACATAGGTGAAGGTTACGATTAATTAAACACTTATAATTGAGGGGCACAAGTGAGAAAGAAACAAAAAAGTCGGGCACAGTTGAGAGACCTCAAAAGTTCAGGAGTACAAATGAGAAAAACCCAGTTTTTTATATGTGTTTTTTTTTATTGAGATCAATTTTGAATTAACACGAAAAAAATAAAATAACTTTATTGAGTAGTGCAAATTTCGTATTGAGGTAAGAGGAGCCGTGCGCTAAGTTCACTTATATGTAGGGGTAGGGATGCAAGTGGGGCGGGTCAAGTAGGAGACTCGCCTGGGGCGGAGATGGATCCTAGTTTGGTGGGTGGTGAGGCGGGGATCGAGATAAAAGTTGTACTCGCAATGGGTGGTGGGGTGGGGGTGGATTTTAGATTGCACCCGCCCCATCCCCGCCTCATCTCCGTCCCATCCCCACGAATCCTACATCTTACCCACTTAAAATATAATTTTCAACAAATTTAATGTTAAAAATTAAAAATTTTCCTTAATTAAAAACAAATTATAAGTTCATAACATTCATTTATAATTTTTCGTATTGTATATGTGTTTTTTTATATCAGTATTTGAAATTTTATAGGGTATATGAATATTATTTAGTAATTTTCGAATGAGGATTAAATGAATGGTGGGGTGAGGAAGGTGGGGATTTGGTGAGGATGAATACCCAAGTGGGTGATGGGGCGGGGATGGTATTAATTGTGTACA
The DNA here is from genome assembly GCA_951394345.1 of Salicornia ramosissima. NCBI lineage: Eukaryota > Viridiplantae > Streptophyta > Magnoliopsida > Caryophyllales > Amaranthaceae > Salicornia > Salicornia ramosissima. Next base: position 14,911,075 of record OX596239.1, read on the forward strand.
TGGTGGGGTGGGGATGAGGATGAGTTTCAGACCCACCGCGAGGATGGGGATGGGCATGAAAAAGTGAGGCGAGATGGGGATGTGAATGTCAAAACCTGCCCCGCCCCGCCCCCACTTGCATCCCTATGTAGGGGTGCTTAACGAGCGAGTCGACCTTGAGTTGGGGGGTTGATCGACTCATGCTCGTTGGGTTTCAAGTAGAGCTCGAGTTGATAACGAGTATTTCGTTTAATGTTTTGACCCTATTGAATTTCAATTTTTGTAAAGAAAATTAATGGTTATATTAATTTTTTTTTTTCTTTAGGTAAATTATTTATTCTTAAAGTGTATTAATTTATTATATTAAGTGTCAAACAAATTTTTCTTTATTTATTATTTAAATTATTTTCAATGATTTGACATAGAAAATTTTTTCATTAATCTATAAAGTTATCGAATTTCAAGCTAATTCGAGCGAGCACGAGCCAAATCGAGTCGAACTTTAGCTGAATTTTGACCGAGTCAAGCTTGAATAGCTCGCGAGCTGCTTAGCTCGATTAGCACCCTGCTTATATGTTTTAAAAAATGTATGGATTATGGATGAAGGATAATAGACTAAATTAATAGTGACTCACACGGAGCAACAGAAAATGCCATCATCATCATCACTAGTGTTCTCCCTCTTCAACTCTTCCCAATTCAAAGCGTATGCTCTCGTCTTCTTCTTTTTAACTGTAATTCTTTGCTCCACCCTTCATCTTCAACTATTCAATGTCAAATCTAAATCATTAAGCTGCTAGCTACTGTACCTACTTTATATTCTTTCTTCTTCTTCTTTTTGCTCCTTAATGGTGTTTTTAATTTTGTTTTCTTAGGCCATCATTTGGAATTGCATTTGATATTGATGGAGTGATTCTTCGCGGTGGTCATCCAATTGGGGGTTCGCCTCAAGCTCTTCGCAAGTTGTACCATAAATCTGGTAGTAAATTCATTTTACCAATTTTACTTGTAGTGATGATTTTATTTATTTATTTTCTCCCCCAATTTTAGAAATATATGCGAGTAGTGATTAAATTTTTTGTTGTAGGTACTCTGAAGGTTCCTTTTGTGTTCTTGACGAATGGTATGTCATATACTTAATACATGTACTTTCAAAGTTTGAACTTTGTATTATACTCCCTCGTTAACACAAAATAATTGCAACGAATTGACATAAATAAAACGAGAAAATGTCAAATCGTTGCAGTTAATATGTTAAGGAGAGAGTTTGTTTTGAAATCTAAGGTTGCTGTTCTAGTTTTATTAGGCTCATTAGGCTGTGTTAGTAGCACATTACAGTAATCAGATCGGATCAGATCAGACTTAATCAAATCAGATCAGATCAAATATTATTACTCTTTATTATTATTATTATTATTATTATTATTATTATTATTATTATTATTATTATTATTATTATTATTATTATTGTTATTATTATTAGAGTTTTTTGTCCAAAACTACCTTACTCATACCACTTTTTGCAAAAAACTACTTTATTTACGAAAGCTTGTCCAAAAATACCTTTATTAGCCAATTCCTTGTTGACCACTACTTTGTTCGTTGTTCCGGCGTTGACTTTGCTTTATTCTCGAAAAAAATTAACCCAATCAATGTTTTGGGGTCATTTTTGCCCTAAAAGGGTTAAATATGAGGTCGAAATCTACAAAAAAATGGTCGCATAAGCTTCTATTTGCATTATAAATTTTGTCTCGATATGCGTTCATTGGTTTGCATGCCAAAAAAATTTATCCTATCAAGGTTTTGGTGGGTCATTTTTCCCTTAAAGGATCAAATTTGAGGTCAGAATTTGCAAAAAAAAACGACCAGATTGGTCAACAAAGGCAAAGTCAATGTCGAAATAGTGAATAAAGTTGTGGTCAACCAGAAATTTGCTAAGTAAGGTAGTTTTGGATAAACTTTTGTAAGTAAGGTAGTTTTTTACAAAAACTAGTGTAACTAAGGTAGTTTTTGACAAAAAACTCTTATTATTATTATTATTAATTTCGGGCATCGTTTTTCCGCTCGACATTTTCCGACGACGGTTTTCGGACTGACTTTTTAAGCGTTGATTATTCGGCCGACGATTTTCGGGACGAGTTTTCCGGCGACGGTTTTCGGAATGACTTTTCCGGCGGTGATTATTCGGTCGACTTTTTCGGTGACGGTTTGGTCGAATTTTTCGGCGGAACTTTTCCGACAATGGTTTTCAGGCCAATTTTTCCGGTGGTGTTTTTTCGACCGACTTTTCGACGTTGGTTTACGGGGGTGACTTTTCCGGCGGTTTTTTTTCGAGCAACTTTTTCGGCGAAAATTTTCGGGCCGACTTTTCCGGCGGTTTTTTTTCGACAGACTTTTTCTGCGACAATTTTCGGGCAGACTTTTCCCCGATGCTTTTTCAACCAAATTTCGGACGGCGGTTGTCGGTCCGAATTTTCCGGCAGTGGATTTTTTGGACCAAATTTTCCACCGAAAGATTTCAGGCGGAATTTTCCGGTGGACTTTTTTCGACCGACTTTTTCGGACAGATTTTTACGCCGGTGTTTTTTCAACCGACTTTTCGGACGATTTTTCAAAAGCTGTTCAAGCATCGTTTACAAAAGGCAATGTCACAAAAAATCATCTCGGAAGATTTTTACGCCGGTGCTGCTGCTGGGTAGGTTTTGCACTTTGCTACTTTGGAATAAAAATGAACATGAGATAGGTTTTAAGGTTTACTTTGACATAAAAATAAAGATAAAAATAAAAATAAAAAATAAATAAAAATAAATAAAAATAAAAAATAAATAAAAATAATCATAATTATTATTTTAGTAAATATAATAATGTATTACCTTTCTCATAAAAAAATAATTATTACAATTATAATAATGAAAATAATAATTATAATTACAATTATAATAATAAAATTAGTAGTTATTATTAACGTTATCATTATTTAAAATAATTCAAATCAAATCAGATCAGATCAGACAAACTCAAATCAAATCAAATCAGATCAGATCAGACTAGATCAGTCCTAAAGAACAGGGCCTAACACAGATAAAAGAGTCAAATTAGTACCCGATTGATCACTTAACTTTTTACCTGTTTTTTCACCTTTTCTTAAAGTAATTTTGTACTCCTTCCGTTTCAATTTAACTGTTGCACTTTTTTTTTCGACCGTTTCAAAATAACTGTTTAATTTCTTTTTTTTAGTAGCTTGGCCCACACATAATTTTACATATATACCCTTACTTAACATTTAATATTCTACTTTTTTACCTACTTTAATTTTTTTACTCCAAATGACAAAAACGGGACCCATCTTAAAAACGAGCCTCAGACCTTATGGAGCAATTAAATAGAAACAGAGGGAGTAATTGTTTTCTGGAATGTCCAAGCGAGTTGTTAATTTTCTGAATTTCATTGATTTTTTTTTTATTGAGTAGTTAATTAAATGTGTAGGGCTGCCAACCCTTAGAGTAAGTTTATGGGAAATGATAAAGGCACAACTAAAATTGATATTGGCACAACCCATTGTGAGAGCACTCTTCTTATGTTCCTCTCATAAAAGTTGTACCTTTATCAAATTTAGTTGTACCAATATCAATTCCCTAAGTTTATGCCTAAGACTTTAAGACTCTCCTTTAGACTCTGCCACATCAACTTCCCACTAATTCAGACTCACTTCAGACACTCTATACTTTTATACTTTATCTCAAGACTCTAATCTACACTCACTTTTTTTTTTAACAAAAAGGCAAAATCTTAAAAAAAAAATAAAGTACCCAAAAGAATTTGGACACATGTCCAAAAATGAGCCTTGACTTGAGTTTTGTTTTTCAAAACTCAACTTGAGACTCTTTTGAGTCTTACACATGATTATCCCCTAAAACCTTAGTGAGTTTTGAGTTAAGACTCAACTCATGACTCCCAACAATCTTACCCTATGTCCTTCACGGCTCGTTTGGTTATTAATAATAAATCGTGGTAATGAGAATGAACTTAAAGCATAATTTAGCAAGGAAAACAATGTTACAATCTCCATGAAAACATATTTTCATTCCCAAGTTTAAATTCTCTTCACATTTTTCATTACCATCCATTATTATTGGAAAAGAGTAGTATTGGATGGGAATGGACACTTGTGAAGAAAATTTGATTAATTGGAAGCAAGCTAGCACAACAGTGGAAATGAATATTGATTTTCCTACCAAATTTACATATAGATTAATTCCCATTTCCATCATTTATAAATAGTTACCAAACAGGACGTTAGGGTCACTCAATCAATTTCCTTTTGGGAATACCCTAGTCAAATCGAAGTTTAAGGAGGGGAATGGGGATACCTTAACTTTATATTTTTACGATTAACTATGTTTAAACCTTTAATCATAAGGGGTTTGGTGGTTATTTTAGCTTCCCCTGTTTTTTTAATTAATCTAAATGCTTCACCTTTTTTGTTTTATCAAAATCACTAATTGTATATTTGTAAGTATTATAAAAACTAGATCTTAAAAAACTACATATTGAGGTAAATCAAGTGAGACCCTACATAAATGTTTTTGCTTACATATAAATCATATATGACAATTAAAATAAACTTTGTGAATAGTGCCGAAAATCAAACAGTGTAGCCTAACAAGTAACAAACCATAGAGACTTAGAGACTAGAGAGTAATAAGGTAAGGAAACAATGTACTGCATGCTCAACTGCTCAAGAAGTGATAACCTAAAACATTCATAAGAGGTTTATTAGTTGGGACTATCTTATTGTTATTTTTGCAGGAAATTATTTTTTTGGAGGTTCCTAATGCAAATGGACATGTTTTAAGTGAATGCAACTCTTGTAGTGAACTGCTTATTTTTCTATGGTAGGAGGTGGTGTGCCAGAATCAAAGCGAGCATTAGAGTTGAGTGAACTTCTAGGTGTGAATATTTTGCCTTCTCAGGTAATCTATTTTCATTCTATATATCATGCATGTTCTATAGATTATAAGACTTTACTATCTATGCTTTTTGTCATTTTTCTTTCTTGCTGATATGACATTTGCATATTTCCCTCTTCTGTCATCTAATGCAGATTTTACAAGGTCACTCTCAGTTTAGGAGTTTATTAGGAAGGTAGATTTCGTTTCATTTTATAGGGTAGATGTCTTTCTTTTTGCCTTGACTTTCTTATATATCAGACTTTGTTTTCTCCTTTGGGACATGATTAAGGCTCTACAGGGGTTCAAGTAGCTGCTTTTTACTATTTTCATAAGTCACCATAAGCTATGGGGGTAAATAAAAGACTATCTAGAAGGATGTGATTGGGTTAAATTATTATTGATTTTTCAATTTTCAATTTTATCAGTTGTTGAACCGGAGTAAGGATTCTAATATTCGAGGTAAAAATTGGGGTATATATGAGTAATGTGGGGTAAATGTAAAGTAGGCATATGGTTGCCTTTCTGAGTTTCCTACACACATCTTCCTCTCAAAATACTAGATTGATACATGGCCATATAGTGATATATTGTGCATCTTGAAACGTAATCCTATCCTCTGTTTTTTCAATTTTTTCATCTAAAAAATAGCTCCTAGGCCCTATTCTTTTGGATTGAATTAATTTGATTGACGTGTTGAATTAAACTAAATTCTAGATTCAACGGGAGCTGGCTTGGAATTAAGTCCAAAAGAACGGGGCCTTATTGTCATATTGGCATTTAACTTCTTGGGGTATTATTTTCAAACTAGGATAGCTAGTGGTCTATCTTATTCAAGCAATGAAAGTTGCGTTTTTTTTTTTTTTAAACTTGTAATTGATTACTTTGTGAATATGCCTCGATAATAAAAAAAAATGGTGTAGGTATCGGAATGAACTCATTGTTGCCACAGGAAAGGGGGAACCTGCTTTGGTTATGCGTGAGTACGGTTTCAAGTATGTTGTTGCTTCTTCTCCTTTTTATGTGTGTCTGCATGGAAGTGAGATAGAAAGTGAAGAACTTATTCTCTTAATTCTTAGAGATACCCCACATCTTAGGTGCTTATTTTAATTTGTTGACATTTGAATTTTGCAGTAAGGTATTTTCCCTAGAGGAATATGCAACATACTTTAAAGACATTGATCCTGTATCACAATATAAGAATTGGGCAGCTATGTCCAGAATTGATAGAAGCAACACATTAAAAAAGTTGGCTTCTACTAGTGAACTGGATGCGGGGAAGGTGAAGGCTGCTTTTATTGTTAGTGATCCTGTTGATTGGGGTAGGGATATCCAGGTAATTTTCCATTTATATGTGACTTTTGAGATCGATATTTTTCCTCTTCAAAAGAAGTATAACCTATGATGCTGTTAAAATTGATCTAAGAGGAACTTGTATGTGTAATAGCCTTTAAAAGAGAGAATATCTGATGCATTTGGACTTCCTGCTCATGCCTTAAGATTTATGGTCTGCATGAGCCTCTTAAATAGTATGGGCAATTTATAAATTGTTTGGACAGGAGCCTTTTAACATTTTCAACATTTCCTTTTCTACTCCAGGTTGAAAGGTTGAATTTTGATGTTAAAAAAATTCTCTTGAAATTAAATTTTGCAAGTTGTAGTGTTATTTTTGGAAAAATTATTTTTTAAGGTATGAACTATGACTGTTCCAATTTTAAAGGCATAAACTTGGGATTATTTCTGAGTAGAACGAACTATGAGGTGGCTTTGCAATGAAAAGTATTAATGAATTTTCAACCTGCTGCTGAAGGTGATACGTATGACCTGTCAGTGATACTTGTAGCCGTTAGGTATTAATGTTTTTCATTTTTTTTCTTTAAAAATCCTCATTCTCTCATTCTTTTTCTGGTTCCCTTTCTTCTCCATTTCTTTTTTTTTTCAAGATGAAATTCTCTCATTCTCTCATGCTTACCTAATATGAATTATTCCATAATTTGTGTTGTGACTTGTGTGAGTGTTGAGATTCTTATCTTGGCCTTTTTCTTTAAAAAAAAAAATTGTAACACGTAAAAAGGTGAGTTCTGAGTTGGTGTTAATAATGTAATATAGTGGTGTGAATGTTGATGGTGTTGTTAATGAAATTGATGCTACAATGTTAATTGACCTTATTAGCTATTATCAAGTATCAAGATAGAGTTAAATTGGAAGAATATTCCAGTTCCTCAACCACTGCATTGACAAAATTTCACTGCACTCTCTTGTAACGACTATCATCAATGGCAGGGATGAAGTTTGATGAGGAACAAGGACTTGAAGAAGCCATAGAAAGTTTGAAAGGTATAAGCTTAAATGGAGGTTCTTACACTTCTATAGATGGTGAAACCATGGAAGGGGTAGCTTGAAGAGAATTACTTGTTTTTTGATGGGTAATATCTGAGGTTAAACTGACTACATCTACCATAACTTAAGCAAAAGTTAGTGTTGAAATCAATGGCAAAGACATTATTAGTGTTATAGCAACTAGGTGAACAGTGATTAGGGTCATTTTGTGTAAGAAATTTTTTGACCCGAGTAAAGTCAGACAAAATTGAGAGCATGAGATAATCTCATCCAAAAACAAAAAAAAGAAATGGAGAAGAAAGAGAACCAGAGAAAGAATGAGAGAATGAGGATTTTTAAAGGAAAAAAATGAAAAATCATTAATACCTAATGGCTACAAGCATCACAACTGACACGTCATACGTATCACCCTCAGGTTGAAAATTCATTAATACCTTTCATTGCAAAGCCACTTCATAGTTCGTTCTGTTCAGAAATAATCCAAAGTTTATACCTTTAAAATTGGAACGACCATAGTTCATACCATTAAATGGAATTTTTCCTACTTAAACTAGCATGTAGAAGGTAACTTATTTTTTCCTACCTTCATTTGTAAGCGCAGAAATTGCAGAAGTTCACCATTGAAGAATTCTCAATAACAATTTAGGATTTTAGGTTTCTTCTTCATGCTTATTGTTGGGTCTATAGTTGGTTAGTTACTTTTATATGAAAAACCATGGATGTTTTCTCTTTATATGTTTCAAATTGTGAAGCTTGTCCTGCATTCAGTTTTAAATCTGACTTTGATTGTGCTTTGCATTATCCTTTAGTTGGGGGTTCCTTCAAGTTTCCAATCATTAAATCCTAAATAGATTTCGCTTCCTAGATTTTCTTCTATTATTTCACATTGACTGATTTAATAGGATCATCTTGTGCTTACTGCTTAGGTCCTTTGTGACATCTTAAGATCTGGACAGGATGGTGTAGGTCAACCAGCACTGTATTTTGCTGCAGATGATCTTGAATACCAGGTTGGTTTCTGTCTACTGGCCTTTTATTTTTTGTTTTGTGTTGGGGGGTGGGTGCCTTTTTTTTTTTGGGTTGTGTGTGTTTGGGGGGATACACTTCTTCTGTTTCTTTTGAAATGCAACATTTTACTTTTCATACTTGCCGAGACATTTTTTTAAGGAAATCTTGTCATAAAAGACCTTTTAAAACATTGATTTTGCGAGAAAAGACCTTATAAAAAATTTGTTGTGTGCAAGGACCTAAAACAAAAAAAAAGTTGCAAAGAGGGACCTTATTTCTATTTTCCGACGTTGACTGTGAATCTCCGGCGTTGACTCACTATTTTCCTCCATTTTTGCACGAATCCTTTCGTATTTAAGGGGGTAAGAGATGAGGAAACCCAAATTTAAAAGAAGAGAATTTTAGATGCTAGAAGGAAGTGTTAATGTAGGGTTTATGTAGATGAATTTAGGAGGGAAAATGGAGGGTGAGTGGAGGAAAAATGAATTTATAGTGAAAAGAAAAGGAAAGGTTAAATAGAGAAGAAATTATTCGTCGAAAATTTGAGGGAAATAGCGAGTCAACGCCGGAAATTCACAGTCAACTTCGGAAAATAGAGGTAAGGTCTCTCCTTGCAACTTTTTTTTTTGTTTTAGGTCTCTGTTCACAACAAATTTTTTATAAGGTCTTTTCTTACAAAAATAATGTTTTATAAGGTCTTTTCTGACAAATTTTCCTTTTTTTAATCCATTTATAACTTTAATTGTGCATTTGTAAAGGTTATAAAAATTAGATATTGGAGTAATAAACTGCACATTAAGGTGAATCAAATGAGACCCAACATAACTATAATTTTCCTCTTTTATAAATCATAACTCATAAGAGGCGGTCAAAGTATGACAAATGACAGTGCCAAAATCAAATTGTTACACTAAAAAAACTGAGGAAGTATTTGATGTAATTTTTTTCTCCACAAGTAAGACAAGAGACAAAAACTTAATTAGTTCATAGATGCAAGATTGCAAGTCATGTAATTTTCTTGCTCTTTGATATGTTTCTTTGGTTGCTATGCGCCGATGCCACTGTTAGGCTGCATTTCCAGCTAAACGTCTTGGTGTGGGAGCCTTTAGGATTGCACTGGAAAGTATATTTAACAGGTATTCTGTGTTTCTACATCTTTGGTTCTTTACTGGACTTTGATATGAACAAAGCAGGAAAATGTTTAGTCGATTCCTACTCATATCTCATATAGACAATTTGTCCCTTGAGGTTTTTTGTGACATTTTTTATGTCTGATGATGATAGATATTTGATATGTTACTCATAACCACTTTATTTCACCTCACGTACCAGTGTCGGATCCATGTCACTCGACATTTGGGTCAAAATCATGGAAAATTTTCACAAATTGCCAAGTCAGACACTAGATCAAGTTCGGACATGAATACTTGATACTGAGTAACATAGGATATGAGCAGGTCTCCTGCTAATGGTTTGTCAGAATAAGTTTTTGCTAACAAATTGTAAATTCTGAACTCAATATCATAACTTTTTATATAATGCTTAACTAATTTTGTAAAAAGTTATAGATTTATGATAAAAAGTTATAGTTTTGTAGTTAAAACAGTTTAACGGGAGATTTTGTACATAGGATATTTGATGTAGGAATTTGATCTGGAAGTTTTGCAAGATGTGAGATAGTTTGGAACATATAGTAGGAATTTGAAATCCTCCACTTGTCCAGAAATAGCTGCAACATTAATGTAGTCACTTTTGCAAAACAATAGTGTCTGTCCTTTTTCTTGGTTGAAACGTGCAAAATTATATTTTTCAGAAGTACTCGTACATTCTTTATAGTTCCCTTTCGAATTGAAGTCATAATTTGATCTATCTGAAAGGTGAATTAATACCCAGTTCACATGAATCCTCAGTTGATGCCAATAATAAATGTACAATGGTGACCGTTGAACATTACCCCATTTATCATCCCTAAAACTTTTCTCTCTAAGCTAAAATTAAATTGGTCATCAGATCACTTGCAATGCTTATATTCCTTGGTTTTCCCCAAATAGTAACATGTAAGATTTTGAGGCAAGTAGTGAGTATTACAGTTATACTCCTCTTTGGTGCAGAGTTCATCATACCCCACTCGAGTACACAATCTATGGAAAACCCAAGCCTCTTGTTTTTAAGAATGCTGAGGCGATTTTAAGACAGCTTTGCAGCTATATGAATCCTGATGTTCGCTTTAACAATGATCAATCAGATTACTTCAGAGCTCTTTACATGATAGGTGATAATCCTGCAGTTGACATAAAAGGCGCAAAACAGGTCAGTATCTCTACTACGGGTGCATTCTCTTTGCCTTAAAAAAATAAGCTTCCCGTTCAGATAAGTTGAAATCAGGTCCAATAAGTTCAGTAAGTTTCAATTCAGTTTTATAAGATCAAATAAGTTTAGTTCAGATAAGTTCAGGTCTAATAAAGTTGAAGAAAATGCACCTTTGCATCGTCTTCCATTTCGTTCAATGTGGTATATTACTGAACTATGTACTCATTTTGCCAACTTTCAGGCTGGGCATCCTTGGATACCTGTTTTAACAAGGACAGGTATGTTCCAAGAGAAAGGAAATCACAAAGAGTTTCCTGCAGATTTGGTAGGTTGAACAAGAATCAACATGTCTGAGGAATAAATATACGTCGAAAATGCAACTGAAATTTGTATATGAATTGGTTAATTTTGTATCAGGTTGTAGATACTGTAGAAGATGCTGTTGACTACATCTTGGAGAAGGAACTCTCTTCAGGGTTTATGTCTGGTTAATGCTCAAAACCATTAGAGCAGCACTACAATGATTCAGGAAGCATATGTATTACAGTATTAGCTTGGAGTAAATTTTCATTTTTTAAAAAGAAACATATTGATTAATACTGTATATGTTTTGTTGTTAATCTATTCTTTCCTATTTCTCTGTAGGAGAGAAATTTTGCACATATTTGTTTCATAACAGATGAATGTGTTTTACTTGTAGGATTGTTTTAAATATAATTGAGTTATATATCTGATTTTTGTGGTTTAAATCCTCCAATTTTAATATTGTTTATGCTAAAACTCCAATACTAATGCTCCCACGTGTCATGGTTCATAAGACAATCAAGCCTAGTTTTTATTTTTATTTTTATTTTTTTTATTTATTAAAACTAGTTTTAAATAAAACCTTACTGCTGCAGTTGTGTTCTTTCTATAAGTTTAAAATCCCAAGTCCAATCCAATTCATTCTATTCTAATCCAATCTATTTCAATTTGTTCTCATTCCTTTAGTCTACTCTAAAGTCATTTGAGAACTTGTTTGATTCGTCTCGATGTGTACTTTATAAGTATATAATTTTTATATTTTTTTTTTTATATATAACTCAAGATTTTTATTTATAAAGTTATTCAATCCAATCTAATCCACCTTATGTATTTACTATAAATACCCTTTAATTCCAATTGAAAATAAGGCAAATATTTAGTGCCAATTGGGAACAAGTACATTGAATATAAAAAAGAAGTTATGAAGTTTGATGGTTAATATAATTTAAAATTTCGTGCCATATAAGGTTTTTTCACCTTATTTTTGGGACAATTTTGGACTCATTTTAGGTATCTTCTTTCTTGGAAAATCAACTAATGAAATTGAGTAGATAGAATCTAAAGAAATAAGTTACAAAATTTGATTGCTAATATATGTATCAACTAATTGTGGTAATCAAAATGCGACGAACGAATCTACATCTATTTGGTAGATAGATAACCCAGTAGAGATAAACTTAAATGCAAAGTGAAGTACAGCTTAGCAAAATAAAATAATTTTTAGAAAAATGGTTTTGGACTCCTTGATTTGGGACCATGGACAACTCTGTACTTATTGCCTAAAACCAACTACGACTTGCCTTTCTGCTTTCTTAGGGTAGATGGATGGGAGATTTTGTGCCAATTGAACTCAACTAATTAGGCTAATTGGGATCAAGCAAACTGAATATTGAGCAAATAATTTGAGAAATTTGAATCACATTTTCACTATCAAAAACAAAATTTTAAAAATAAAAGAGCGATGATCAGTTTTACACTGTGCAAGGCTGCACAGTAGTAAATTCATAAGTGTGTGACATATGTGCTGGCTAATTAATTTTATTAATGAAATCTACCACTATGTAACCTTGCAGAGTGCAAAACTGTTCACTTGCCACAAAATAAGTCATCAAATTTAGGGTTTTTTGTCCAAAACTACTTTAGTTACACTACTTTTTGTAAAAAAACTACCTTACTTACAAAAGTTTGTCCAAAACTACCTTTATTAGTTTATTTTTGGTTGACCACTACCTTGTTTACTATTCAGGTGTTGACTTTGATTTTTTTTATCAATTTGATTCTTTTTTGCAAATTTGACCCTTTAGGGCACAAATGACCCATCAAAATCTTGAAAGGGATAATTGTTTTTTGGCATGCAAAACAATGAACGCATACCGAGACAAATCTGTAATGCAAATAGGAGCCTATGCGATATTTTTTTTTGCAGATCCGACCTCGGATTTGAACCTTTAGGAAAAAATGATCCTTAAAACATTGATTGTGTGATTTTTTTCGGAAAAAAGCAAAGTCAACGCAGAAACAACAAACAAAGTAGTTTGTCAACAAAGAATTGACTAGTAAAGGTAGTTTTGGACAAACTTTTGTAAGTAAACTAGTTTTTTGCAAAAAGTGGTATAACCAAAAACTGGTATAACTAAGGTAGTTTTTTGTAAAAATTGGTATAACTAATGTAGTTTTGGACAAAAAAAATCCTCAAATTTATTTATTTATTTATTACCAAAGTATAAAGTATAATGTATGATTGTATTCCAAAATCCCAAATCATACTCAAACCCCCCAAAACAATAATAAAGGGGGAAAGACATGTAAAACGATGACGTGCATGGATGGCAAATAAAGGGGAGAATTGGAGAAAACAAATAGATAAGCCAGAGGCAAATCGCCATCCAATTTCACCCCTTCAATCTCATCTTTTCAACAATGGAGACCACCCTTTTCCTCTCCAAACCTCTCCCTTCTATCAACAATTCCCACTCTCTTTCATCTCTGCACCCAAACCCTTTTCTCCCTTTAAAACCCCACAAAATTGCATTTTCCCCAAACACCCAAAAACAACCCCTCTCAAATTTCACAATCAAAGCCGCAATTAGCCGTACAAAGAAGGAAGAAACAGTCGAAACAGTGAAGAAACACCTAGAAAACTGCTACCTTTTAGCTGCAATCAACTACAAGGGTTTCACTGTAAAGCAGTTCCAAGAACTCAGGAAAGCACTCCCAGAAACCACCACACTCATTGTTGCTAAGAACACTCTTGTTGAGAAAGCAATCAAAGATACTGAATGGGAAGTCCTTAAACCTTGTATGAAAGGTATGAATGCTTGGCTTTTTGTTCATACTGAAGAAATCCCAGTTGCTATTAAGCCTTATAGAACTTTCCAGAAAGAGAAGAAGCTTGAAGATAATGACTTTACTGGGGCTTGTTTTGAGGGAAAGTATTATAAGCCTCAAGATGTTAAGACTTTGGAAACAATGCCTTCAAGAGCTGAGATTTATGCTAAATTGTTGGGTTCTTTGAAAAGTCCTGGAATTTCTCTTGTCAGTACCCTTCAAGCTCCTGCTAGGGATTTGGTGTTGGTTTTAAAGGCTTATATTAAGAAATTGGAGGATGAGCAGCAACAAGGATGATGTTTTATTATCTAATTTTGTTGTAAGTTTTAATTGAAATAACTTCTTATGTTTTGTGTATTTGATGTTGGAGATTTCTTTTTGTTGTTAGTACATGAGATTTGTAGAGGTGGGAGTTGGGAGATTATGAATTGTATCATGAATTTTAATGAAAAAGAATCAATTTGGCTATGATTAAGTGTCTTTTTGGGTTTTTGAATCTTATTGAGCTCCTTGTTAATTATTATGAAATGGTAAAAACTGGATTGGTTTGAATGTTTCCCCAAGAAAATCAACAGTATGATTATGAAGTTCAGAACCACTTCTAGAACTGGTGCATTAGTAGATGTCCCCTTCATAGAGTTGGGAATTCAATTCACCTTCTTTTACCAATTTTGTAGGAGCTCAGTGTAAACCAATTTATGGAAGAGATCTCTGCCATATATTCCTACTGTAATCACAAAGAAATTTCATGCTGTGGAAGATGGCCTTTCATTGCATAACATTACTACTATTTTGCATGACCTTTAATTTGCATTTTGAGATTGTATTTAGGCTCAGTTTTTCTGGACTGTCCGAACTAAATTGAATTTGTCGTAATAGAATATAGTTGAATTAAACTGAATCTTAGACTGTGCAGGAGCTGAGCTAAACTGAAATGAAATTTCAGAAATTAAGTCCAAAAGAATGGGGCCTTATAATGGTTTCTACTTTCCAATGTTGCACAGGAATGCGATTAGAATGTTGAGTATCTCATGAACACATGCCTTGTGATGCTCACAAGTTATGCTTATTATATTCAAGTGTGTGTTATGCCTGTACTTGATTGTGAAACAAATGAAGCAGCAGCAGTCTAATTTTTCCGGATTTTGAAACTCCAGTATGTAAACTACGGATTCATTCTTGTTTCATATTGACCGTGTAACAATTACATAGCTAGATTCCCTGTTCTTGGTAGTTTGTAGTTTATCATTCCATTGCCTGGTATGATATAGTACTTGTGAGTTCTTTTGTCTTTTCCGTCACTTTGTTGTATAACCTGCTTTTTCTTGAGCTTATAGTTGGTGTCATATAGTTCCCTAAAGTGCCCGTGAATCGCGATCTGAAAAAAGCGAAATATGGTTGGTTTTGGGCTATTTTTGCCCCATGTTAGGCAAACCACGAATTATAGAAGCGAACTGTGTAACACCCTAACATTGCTTGTAGTATATGTATGTGGAATCAATCTTCCAATTTTTTCCAGTTCTTGCACCTGATATTAATGGTCTTTCAAATCCACATATTGTATGACCACCTCTCCCTCCATATATTTCATATCTGCTCAGATAATTCAGAGGATATCAGCAACTGCAATTTTTATCTCTGTTTGTGCTGAATGTCATCGGTACTCAAGAGTAGCATAAAACATTATTCATTCTGCAAGCTCTTAAATTGCTTTCTGTTTTGTTTACTATGATTTGCTAGCGTGATGTTCCTGAATCTGATTGCTTTACATCTTTTGAATGATTGTATGATATATCGCCTAAAATGTGGTTTGACTTAGAGAGCTACCTGTTTGGTGTATGATAGAATGCACCCTTTTTTTCATGGAAGAGGTTATAAGAATCATAGTGGAAGTTTGTCTTACAGAGCTGATATAATAGTGCATTTGTTACTCACAGAAGTGTATTCAGGATATGAGTATAGATAGTTGCTTATAGAAGCTGAAGGCAGGAGAAAAGACTACTTCAATGCCGCAATGTGAAACTGCCTGTGGTATTTGTTTCAGGTTTTCAATTACAGGTTTGCTATTCATTTCACCATGGAAAAGCTATTTTGCCATTGCTTTAAAGCTGTTTCATAAATTTACTGATGGCTTTGATGCTTGTAGAAGTATATTTAGGATAGGCTGTTGCTTGTAGAAGCTGAGGCGGGAGAAAAGACTACTTCAATGCTGCAACGCGAAACTGTTACGCTTACAATTTCAGGTTTGTTGTTCATTTCCAACATGAAAAAATTGGTGTATTTTACCTTTGCTTAGAGTTGTTTCTTAAATTTTACTCTGTCACTCTGATATATGCTAGGGCTGGGTGCTAAGTTGTTATACTTGGTCATATCTTACTATCTTAGTTTTTTATTTGTGGCTCATTTCACTCACTTTGTAGTTTGTACAGGACCATGAACGAAGAAAATTAGGCAGTGTTTGGCATAGAAATTTAGTAGTTGGTAACGGATTCAACCAAAATGTTTACTTTTCAACTTGTTTGTTGAAGGTCATAACTCATAAGTAATACTTACCGTTTATAAGGGTTAACATAATCACTTAATTTGAGATTATTTGGGGTCTTCAATAAACAAGTTGAAAAGTATTATTTATGAGTTATGACCTTATTTTCTAGAACATATATGAATGGTTCGTGAGACTAAGGCCGTGTTCTTTTCAACTAAATTGAATTAAATTAAGCTAAATTTTAGACTCATTATGAGCTGAGTTGAATTTATCCGGAATGAAGTTTAAAAGAACAAGGCCTAAATCCATTCTTTGAGCTTGGGTAGCACAATTTCAAACTTCAAGGGCGTTAATCTTGGAAGGTTGTACGGGTGGTGGCGAAATTTGCTTCTAAATCAGTGGTTTGTTGGCCACGCCACAACCATGAAGCGATCTACAATCAAATGATTTTTCATCCACGCTTCATAATTTATTTGGGATCAATAGGTAATTATTTCCTACAGCAGAGCAATTTGGCCTTTTGCTTAAAAATTGTATACAGCGAGTTAGTTCAGGGCATAAAGCTGAGTTTCTGAAGTGCTTCTCATAGCAGGACTAGATCATTGGTGGTTTTGGAGTATCCAAAAAAATCATTGACATGTTACTGTATTACAAAATAGAAAAATTCAACTTTAGACATCCATTGTCATATGCAATCTAAAATAATCATTGACATGTTACTGTATTACAAAATGGAAAATGTGATGCTGAGTGATGATTGCATGATCAACCACATATCAAAACTCTTGACAGAATTGCAAACTACTTGGATATTGTTGGATTCTGAACAACATCCAAATCCCTATCTTATGAAAGAGTAATGATAGGTAGATACCTGATATCAATTAAGTTTGTTGATACCATGGCATTTTAGTAAATAAACTGAATTTTAAAGCAAAGACACAAACAAAATGACATGGGAATTTGCCCTTATTTTTGTCATAGATTACATCATGTGCCATGATATCAATATAACTCATTGATACCTGGTATCTACTAGCACTTTCTCCTTATGAAATTACTTCGGAATTGTTCTTTTGAACTGAATTAATTTGAACAAAATTAAATTCTAGACTCAACAGAAACTAAATTGAACTGAACTTTCAAAAATTAAGATCATTTTCTTTTTCTTGAATTAATCTAAACCGAATTTAATTTAATTGAATGATAGACTCATCAATAGTTGAACTAGACTTAATTTGTCTAAATTGAACTAAAATTTCAAAAATTAAGTCTAAAATAACATAGCCTGATTCTACTACCAAAATCTGTGATTGGAAAGCATATCATATTGCATAGCTGATCTGAGACATTGCTTTAGGGTTAAAGCTGATTAATACAAATCATTACTCATAGTTCTGTTCATGAACTACAATTGAGGTTTCATACAAATAAAAGCAAGGCAATCTCTAAGTTTTGAATTTACATTTGTCAAGCAACATTAGTCAACTTTACTTAACATTCTCTTTCATATTACAATATTTAATCGATTAATGAGATCTACAACTCATTGACTAGTAGTTTCTAGGAACTGAAATGCACACTCCCATGAAGAACAAACAATGATCTTCCGAGTGGAGTCCCTATTGTGAAAAGAGAATCGAGAGCCATATCTCGAATAGGGTTACTATGAAGAAAACATGAAATACGGCTATAATTTTGGTTCCTCTTATATCCAATTTCAGAGAAATGTGATCTACAGATGCTTGGATAGAATGGCCTCGACCACAC
Organism: Salicornia ramosissima; assembly: GCA_951394345.1. NCBI lineage: Eukaryota > Viridiplantae > Streptophyta > Magnoliopsida > Caryophyllales > Amaranthaceae > Salicornia > Salicornia ramosissima. The sequence continues at coordinate 14,929,048 of OX596239.1, forward strand.
CTTGAGCAATTGGGTGATAGCAGGTTCGGGCTTCTGCAAATATCCTTTTAGCCAATATTTTTTCTTCTTCCTTTCCCGGGCCCTGCACGAGGTAAGTGTAAAGAGGGCGAAGATACTTCATCCTTCCAACCTCCTTTAAGGTTTTCTCGACCTCGCCATAATAAGCTTGGCACCCAGATGAGATTGCCAGCTGCAGAAATGCCACTTTCACTTCATAATCTTTTGATTCAGATAGTTGATAGCGTTCATTCAATGCTGAGATCTGTTACATCAGTTAAATGATTCTTTATATGTATCTAGTACGACAAGCAAGAAAAATAGGAAGAGCTATATATCATGATAGATATCCACTTCTAGTAATAATACTCTCAATATGTAGAAAAATGATGTGCCGGCCTACTGCAGGTCACCCGGTCAAATTTATCCAACACACGCATCAGCAAGGGGTAAGACAAGAAATCTTCACAAATGCGTGCAGCGAGGTTCGAGACGTGCTGGATGGCACGGAAGGCCGAAGCCTCCACCATCGAACCATGCGCTGCTACTCTTCCATATGGAAGACTAAAGGAGTCATGATACCTATGAATCACGAAGTTACAAGAAAAGCAGGAAGGAGAGCTTGCTCAAATAATAATACTAATAATGAGCATAAGAGTCACATAAGATATATATCACCTGCTGAATTGAGAGGCCACTATGATGATGACAGGCTTAGGGGTCTTGATCAATGAATAAAACTTGGCATAATTTGATTTCATAAGTAAAATGTATGCCTTTACACTCTCCCTCTATGAGTGACAACTGACAACTAGTATCAAATTTAACTATTAAAAAAAAGACAAACACCCATTGTAATTTATTTTTGGGAAACTCCTCAATTAGAATATAAGGAGATGCCTTTAAATATCCACAAAGCACGGCCAATAAATACTTCATCTATAGAGTTCTATTACACTACTTTGAAACAAGAATTTAACGAACGGTTTGTTAACCGGTCATGAATGTCGGTAATAAGAATGAATTTATATGTAAATTTGGAAGGAAAATCAATATTCATTCCCATTGTGGTGCTAGCATACCTCTAATTTATCTACTTTTCTTCACAAATATTCACTCTCATCCAATACTACATTTCCCAACGGTAATGGATGGTAATAGAAAATATAAAGAAAATTTGAGCTTGGGAATGGGAATTTCTTTTGTGTGGGGGTTACAAGGTTTCTTCCTTTGTTAAATTGTACTATATATCCATTATCATTTATTAACAACCAAACAGACCATAAATGGCATATTGCAAAATTAAATAACAGCTTTGTATGTGCCTAATGAAAAATCAACTTCTGCATGTAGATCATAAAGGAACAATAAGTAGATCATGTAAGTGAGAGACAGAAATACTGAAGAACAAGAGAAAATGCTACCTGCGAAGCTTCAATAGCTTTAGGCATATTCTCCAAGTACAGCTCCCATTCTTGCCCTCCCCATTCTGCAACGTCATCATCCATTGGCATACGCCCATTTTTGAATTCATGCGCTAGAGAGACAATCTTGGTGTAAATAACTGACACTGGTTCCAGGGCATCTGGCGGAATTCCTGTGCCCTCAGTCCACAACTCCAAATTGATGTCTTTTTCTATGCCCGGGACATTAGTTTTCAGAAAGTCCAAGAAAGTTTCAGTATCAATTGACTGGAACTTGAAAGTTGCTATATACTTCTTAAGGAACTCATCAAAGGCAGATCTGCCAATCTGCATAATTATATAGAGAAAATGAGTGCAGAGAATTACAAATGAAACTCCATACATGCAGAGAGCCTTGTGACGCAACAAGTCTCAGCTTGAAGCAGACATACCTGACGTTCAATGCGCCACAAAAACTGAAAGCCTTTCTCATAAGGAACCTGTGAGTATACATCATCTGGATCCACTCCCTCTTGCTGTGTTTTAAGCTTTGTAAATTCCATGTTATCTTTAAATCTCTCCATTTCATCATTCAAGCCCTTCCAACCTATACCAATATTCAAAGCAGCCCGCTCCTCCCCTTGCACCACCTCAACAATTCTCCTTTCAGCATAAGTTGTGAAACCCTGAATATCATACAGAAGCTTAATAGTGCTACACCTGATGTACATGATAGTAGTACTATATGTGATATTAGAAATTCAATAGGGTTTAACTAAAAGCCCAGAAAACATTAAATACTTGATCAGCGTTGAGCCAAGGGCCCCGTATTTATCTTGCATGAGTTGATGATGGATAGGCAAGAAATATAATATCTATTGTAATATGAAGACGAATTCTACATGACGGTGCACAAAAGTTACAATAACATTAGAACATACCAAGAAACATGAAAGTCTATTAGACTTGCTTGAATAAAGTAATGAACAGAAAATGCAGCATTTTCGGCCTCAAGCTAACAATAGAGGTCATACTAAACACTGTAGTGGCTAACTGGTAATATGATAATTGCAATTATCACATGCACACTACAATAAACAACAATGTGTCATTACCTCCTACAACATGTATTTCCTAGTAATTCCCATATCACAGGCAATTAAATTGCAATGTTGTCCAATGGAGATATATAAATCAGATGCAGAGAACTTATGTTTGTCAAGATCATGATACATACCTCATTCAACCAAAAGTGTTCATTATTTTTGTTTGTAATAAGATTCCCAGTCCAACTATGAGCCAGTTCATGAGCCACCACTTGTGCGCCAGTTGCATCCCCTTTAATGACTGTAGGTGTTAGGAACACCATTCGAGGGTTTTCCATTCCCCCATACGGAAAGCTGGGAGGCAGGACTAACAAATCGAACCTTTCCCAATCATACGGCCCAAATAGCTTCTCCCCTTGCCTAATCATATCCTCAGTTCCTGAAAATTCTCTTGCGGCTGCATCCAGAACTGAAGGCACTGTCTCTGCATACACTCTTGTCCTTGGACCTACCTCCCTGTGGCTAATTTCTCCAACTGCAAATGCAAAAAGATATGGTGGTATTGGCTGCTCCATCACAAAATCTTCCACCACTCTATCTTCCGCACACCACGTTGAATCAGCACATGCCATTGCTGCCTCACCTGTGAAATCGACATTGCCTTAATGCCTTATCATTGAGCATCATAGAAATTATCCATAATGCTTCGAAAGTTCTTTTTTATTTATTAAAGTTTTCAAGCAGTATAAGAACATTACAAGATAGTTAAGATATGGGTATAAAGTATTAATGTTTTGGGCAGATATTTATGAACTACAAACTGAAATAAAATGTGACATGTAGAATCCTGTAATAAGTAAAATATAGCTATGTCATAATGGGCAACTAGGGGCGTGTTCTTTTGGATTTAATTTTTGAAACTTTAGTTCAGACCAGTTCAATTCAACTCCGCTCATGCTTCGTCTAGGCTTTAGTTTAATGCATTTCAGTTCAAAATAACAGGGCTTAGCTCCATAAGCAGAATATTTATGCTCATAAACAATTTTATTAAAAAAAAAAGGGAACAAACTTGATACTGATACTTAACATGCAAGTGAAGCAACTAAGAAATCAGACATTCACATCAAAAAATGACACATGAACTCAAGGTGTATCAAAATCAAATGCTTAAAAAAAACAGCTCAGATCAATCAAGATTTTGACCTGCATCCCTAAACTAGCATCACTGAAAAAAAAAAAAACTTAAAAAAAAACTATATCAAGACCGAATATCTCACCAGCAACAGGGGGTCGGCGGTCCACATGTCGAGCGGACATGACGGCGGCAAGAAGCCGAGGAATGTTCAACTTGGCCGAATACTTAATCCTAGCCGCCGGAGTATCCTGACAAGGGAAGATCGAACGAGCATGGATAGCCTGACACTGAGTATAAACAAACGGAAAAGTTTTGTTGAAAGTTTGAGGGGGTGAAAGCCATTGGAGAGCTGAAGAATCAGGGCTAGTTTTGAAGGAAATGAGGAATTGAGATTGATTAGAGAGAGAAACAGTTAGCAAAGATCCTTTAATTTTGTCAGTTTCAGAGGAGAGTGAAAATTGAATTGGAGTTAGGGTTTTTGGGTCGACGATTGAGGTGATGGAGAGAGAACGAGTGTCGAGAGAGAGAGTTCCAGTGTGGGGTGAAGAGAGTGAGAGGAGGGCAGAAGAGTGAATGGTAGAAGACGAGAAATCGAAGTAAAGAGAGAGGGAGATGTGGGTTGTGAATGGGTGAGATGAATTAGTGTATGAATGAGGGTCGATTGAGGGCGCCATGGTTAGGGTTTTGAAGCTATTTTTTTAAGGTTGTAACAATGGCGGAAATGAATAGGTGAAAAGGAAAGAGGGGAGTTTAGAAAGTGGTAGAGTTACAGTAATGAAGTGTTTACTGTTGTTACTAACTGACTTTTGAGCATATTTTATATTCCTTTTTTTTTTTTTTTTAAGAGATAGGTTAGTGTTGTGCATTGCACAATTTAAATACAGTACTATTTTTGTCTTAAAATTAACGCAATAATTTTCATGGTATGAACTCTTAAGCATTTCAAGGTGCGTTCTCTTCAACTTATTAGATTTGAACTTATCTGAATTGAACTTATCAGACTTGATTTAACTTATTAGATCTTATTAGACCTTATTGGAACTTATTAGACCTTAGAGAAAGTATTAGGTCAGACCGTCTGACCATATAATTTGGTCAGATAACTAACCAATTATACATAAAACAATCTCATATTTTCTCTCCTTGTCCTCATTCTTCTCCTCCAACCTTGTTCATTCATTTCCAGTTTCATCATCATCAAATTCTCTTCATCATATATAATCATCAATCTGAAATTGCCTCTCTTCTAGCCCACCCCTTCGCAGAAATAAATGGTGATGGTCATTGTTCTGCGGACCCATCCGAATCCAACCCCGCCGTTGCAAGAGATGGTGGTAGTTACGAGCTCGATTTACTACGGCGATTCTGGGTTGAGGCCATTACTAGCTTTATTTCACATGCTTTACTTGATTGAAGTCTCCCATGGTTTGCTCGTAAATGGTGGTAGTCTCCCATTGGCCATTGCAGTAGTTACAAGTATTTTTGAAGTCTCCCATGGTTTGCTGCATTGAATACATCACGTACCATGCTAGATTACTAATTGGATTTTGATGACAATGATGAGTTGATACTTTCTCTTGAGCATTTGGAAGTGAATTGGTCCATGCTGATAAGTTTGATAAGGAATGATAACAGCTAAGCAATACTCCATATTTGTTTTCCAGGTGAGCTTCGGTTTAATCCAGATTAGCTCATTTTTTTTCCAGGTTAGGTTTATTTTGTTTTCAGATGAGGTTTTTTTATTCAATGCTAGTTTTTTACTTTTTCCAAGTTAACCATTTTTTTTTCCAGTTTAATCATTCTTTCTTTGTCCAGGTTAGTTATTTTTTTCAGGCTAGTATTTTTTGTCAGATTACTCATTTTTTTGTCCATGTTTGTCTAGATTTGTCCAGATTTGTCAACATTAGTCCAAGTTTGTCCAGGTGTGTCCATGTTTGTCTAGATTTGTCCATGTTTGTCTAGATTTGTCCAGGTTTGTCCATATTTGTTCAGGTTTGTCCATATTTATCAATATTAGTCCAGGTGTGTCCATGTTTGTATAGATTTGTCCAGGTTTGTCCATATTTGTCCAAGTTTGTCCACCATTTTGTCCAAGTTTATCCACATTTGTCCAGGTTTGTCCAGATTTTTCCAGATTTGTCCAGGTTGAGTTGGACTGGTCTGACGTAAGCTTACTGTCAGACCTGTCCGACACAATACCTTCTCTAGACCTTATTGGAACTTATTAAGCCTTATTTGAACTTATTATAACTTATTAGATCTTATTGGAACTTATTAAACCTGATTGAAACTTATTGGAACATATTTTATATGATTGAATAAAATAAATTAATAATAATAATAATGATGACGATGATGATACATTTAAACTTATATTCTTTTTTATTGTTGAATTACGTTCAAGAAGGTAATAATAATTAGTATCTCTTTTTTCAAACCCGTTATTAATTAATATTATTAATTCCAATAACAACTTATCTACATATTTAATTTTTCTTAATTCACTTGTAGTAAAATTAACAAACTAGAACGGATGAAATAATAATAATATTGAGGATGGGTAAAGTTTAATTTGGACCAAAATTAGTAATAATAATATGGAGGATGGACAAATTTTAATTTGGACCAAAATTAAATCAAACCCAAAATAAATAAATAATTTTTATTTTTATAATATTAAAAAAAATAGTTTAATTCAATCTAACTCTGATTGGTTTCTCTAAAAAATTATAAAACAAGAATAATAAAATAAAATTGGTTTATGTTGTGTAAGAGTGCTTTAGGTATTATTAATTTTATTTAATCAATAATTAAAAATAATAACCTAGACCTGATTGGAACTTATTAGACCTGATTAGAACTTATTAGAACTTATTAGACCTTATTGGAACTTATTAGAACTTATTAGACTTGATTGGAACTTATTAAAACTTATTAGACCTGATTGGAATTTATTAAAACTTGACCTTGTTGGAACTTATTAGACCTGATATAACTTATTGGAACTTATTAGACCTCATATAACTTATTGGAACTTATCTGAACTTGTTCAACCTGAAACTTATTTTTTTAAGGTGAATAGAACACACCCTTAGTTGTTGTGGGTATTTACTATCTCTATTATATAAGGTAGGAGGGAGCCATGGTGTCCCCCTTAAAAGTCCATCTTACCCCTCAAACATTCTAAAATCTCAATTTTTATCACTCCTAATTATTAAAAGGAAATTATTACAATTTTTGAACTTTTTAAAATGAAAATAGTACAAAATATAAAATTCGAAAAAATAAAACAAATATACCAAAATTAATATATTTAAATTCTCTATAAATAGACATCTATATTGATATATTTCATCAAATAAAAATTTTACATTTTGATTATCGTAAAAATTTGGTTGCGACCAATAGAATATGATAAATAAATTTGATTTTTAAATTTTTCGAACAAATAATTTTTTTTGTTTAAACAGATTAATAGTTGTATTTAAAATAACATCGCATGCAAAGCATGCATAAAAGACTAATTTAGAGAGAGTGAAGGTTAGTTGATTAAAATAAATGAAGAGGGTGAAAGTTGGGATAATTAAAGAATTAATAAGGGAATTTTTGTCTTTTCAATAACAAATGTTTAATATATAAGGAAAAAGAAATTTGTTGCAATTATTTTGAAACATTCAAAAAATGGAAACTATTGCACTTTTTTGGAACGGAGGAAGAGATATTTTTTTGGTAATTAAAATGTTACTCATTGTCAAAGCATCATTTTAACCAAAAATATGTAATAGATTCTATCATTTCTCTTCACATTAACGGCCCGTTATATTATTGGTAATAAATTGTGGTAATTGTTACTGCCAATTATTAGTCTAAGTGATGAATAAGGCCGTATAAACATTTGCTATCAATGCGGGCAAGCAGGCCACAAAGCCACGTTTTGCCCAGAGAATAAGGCCGCGGACCCAGGCGACGAAACTCCGGTGCGGAACCGTGTTTTCTGCATGACACGGAAAGAAGCTGCAGCTCAAATCAAGAACGACGCAGGTAGTTTTCCTAACCCATCTTGTAACAGTTAATGTTTACGTGTCTATATGAGCTTCCTTACGAAATTTCGAGGACGAAATTTTCTTAAGGAGGGGAGACTGTAACGACCCGGATTTTTGGGCCGTAAAATTTCGTGCGAAATTAAGCCTTAAAGACCAAATCATTTGATTTGGGCCTAAAAGACTTAATTTAATGTTTGAAGAGCTAGCCCAATTACCCATTTAAACCCTCCATAGCCGGCCCCCTAATAATTTTTACTAAATTATTTTATCTCCTTTTAATCACTAAATAATAATCTATATCTATTTTGACCTAATTTAAAAATCCTAACTTCTCTCCTACATTTTAGGAGCTCCTAAACCCCCTTTTGCCCATCTACATAACCGGCCCCCTCTTTGCTTTTCCCCTTATGATTCTTTCCTAAACTAACTCCTAAATCCTAGTAAACCTTTTATATAAAAAACTCCCTTTTAACCCTCACTTATAATTAATCAAGAACAACAAAAACAAACATTCTTTTCCCTCTTAAAAGTATTCGACCCCCTAAAGAATCCTCACAAAAATTCAACTTTCTTCCTTTCGGAATCGATCAAAGGTAACTAGCTCTTTCACTTAGCAATAGGATTAATCAATATAGGATATTAGATTAGATAGATTAGTGTTAATGTTATTGATATTATTCTTGTGTTTAGCCGTGTAGTTTTTAGGGGTATATTATTGATATCTTTGCTTGTTTTTCTTGTTTCTTGATTAACCTTGATATGTTTATGTTAAGTCTAATCTTCTTGTGATGGTTTAATGTAAATCTTGTTACCAATCAATGAAATCTTGAAGTTATTTCTTTGTTGTACTCATGCGTAAACCATAAGATGGCCTGATAGAGTTATGCGTTGGATGTTGGTGTAAAGCATGAACCTTTGTTATCTTGAATTTTAGAGCATGTATGTTAAAGCATAAAAATTGTATATTTTTTTATCTGGACCGTAAGCATGTTCTTGATTATGGCCAAGATTGAAACCCTTGTTGTTGTCTCCTTGTTTGTCGACGTGAATCATGAAAGTATTGGAATTGTTAATCGGATAGGTCATGCGTAATCTTTGGCATAGCAAACATGTATTTTCTTAATTGACCTTAACAATTGCTAATCCAGGAATCTTTAATTTGCTAACCTTTGCTTTGACAAAACTAACCATGTTATCTTGCTGTAAAGATCAGTGCAAGTATGATGCTATTGAATCTAGGGTATGCGTGTATTTTGGTTGACCATCGTTTGCAAATTGGTTGTTTAGTGTTAATGTCCTTTGAAGCTTGAGTTTTGTTCATCAATATTGTTATGGGTATGCGTGTATCTTGATCAGATTGATATTAATTTTGGTGTCGTTGAGTCTTGAATCGAGTCGTGTTATTTACGTTTAAGTCTGTTGTGTCGAAAGTATCGGCTATGAGCCGTGTCGGGGATTTATAAGAAGTATCGGCCTTGTGCCATGTCGAAAGTATCGGCTATGAGCCGTGTCGGGGATTTATAAGAAGTATCGGCCTTGTGCCGTGTCGAAAGTATCGGCTATGAGCCGTGTCGGGGATTATAAGAAGTATCGGCCTTGTGCCGTGTCAAAAGTATCGGCTATGAGCCGTGTCGGGATTTGTAAAAAGTATCGGCCTTGTGCCGTGTCGAAAGTATCGATTCATCTGTGATGAATCGTGTCGGGGACTTGTTTGTTGTATCGGCCTTGTGCCGTGTCGAAAGTATCGATTCATCAGTGATGAATCGTGTCGGGGATATTAATTGTTGTGTCGACTTCCGTCGTGTCGTTTAACTCTTATGGATGTTATTGATGATGAATGATATGATATTTATGAATTGTGTATAATGAAGTCTTCCACTACTGTGATCTCTGATTTATGAATCTAAGTGATGAATATGCTCAATATGTACGAATTGGTGGTGTCTTCTATTTGATTTAGTGTTTTATGTTGCTTGGTTCTACTGTTAAGTGGAACAGTCTAGTTACTCCCTACTGACTGTGGACCCCCAATTTTATCTTGCAGGTAATCAGTGTAAGACTTGAAGTCGGGATGAGTGCTGGCGAGAATTTAGGCGCCCTTTGTCTCCTTTATAATTTTCTTTTTGAACAGTTTTGGTTGTAATAAGGAATAGTTAAGTTTAAGGTTTTTGGAACCATTTAAGAGTTTGATTAATAAAAGGATTAAGTTTAGAATTTCCGCTGTGATTCTTTAAATTATTGATTAAAAGTTTAAAGTTAATACTGTTTCGTGTTGTTGTTTTCTCCGAAAATAACGTTGCTAAAATACGGGACATTACATTAAGTAACGTCCGTTTATGGCGGACGTTATTATTACGTCCGTCTTTAACGGACGTTAAAATATAATTAACGTCCGTCTACCAAAGCGGACGTTATTTAAATATTAACGTCCGCTTTATTTAAAAAAGGCGGACGTTAAATATCTTAGGCCCCACTTGCAAATTCACTTCTAAGGCGGACGTAATATAACAATTGACGGACGCTAAATGTTTTTTTTTAATTAATTTGAATTAATAATATTCAATAATATATTTAAATATAATTATCACATTCATAATTTATACTTATTAGTTTCATCCGTGCAATTCACACGTTTTTCCATTCGTTGACTATCTATCTGCTCCATTCATACAAATACCTGTTCCATTGCATATTATAAATATCCATACACAATTTTTCATACAAGGTTTTTACTAATTATAATACAAATCCAATCTAATACAATTAATAAAATTTATACAAAGTTGTTACTAGTATTTTTCAAATACTAAAAAAAAAAAGTAAATCGAGCTAAGTTGCACATGCTCCGCTGGCCCCTGAGCCGTCATCTGGGCCGCCGCCCGGTGGCCGCCGAAATTGAGACATGTCTACACCGCTACATTGGCTTAAGACATTGTCGTACAACTCTAGCAACTTCTGCATCTCGGCCACCTTCTGTTTTTCCTCATCTCTCTCCCATTCTATATCAGCAAGTCGGTTGTTCAATTGATCTATTGCGGCCATTTTGGGTCGTTTTGGAGTGTTTTATTACCCAATATACATCTAATCAAGTCATTTCATCTTTTCAAACTACGTGCATGTTCTAAAACATATAAGTGAATAGATCAACACTCATTGGCATGGTTTAGGTCACGTTCAAGGCATTTCGGAACGATAAGTAGCCAAAACGGCCATTTTGGGTCGTTTTAGAGTGTTTTATTACCCAATATACATCTAATCAAGTCATTTCATGATTTCAAGCTACGTGCATGTTCTAAAACATATAAGTGAATAGATCAACACTCATTAGCATGGTTTAGGTCACGTTCAAGGCATTTCGGAACGATAAGTAGCCAAAACGGCCATTTTGGGTCGTTTTGGAGTGTTTTATTACCCAATATACATCTAATCAAGTCATTTCATGATTTCAAGCTACGTGCATGTTCTAAAACATATAAGTGAATAGATCAACACTCATTAGCATGGTTTAGGTCACGTTCAAGGCATTTCGGAACGATAAGTAGCCAAAACGGCCATTTTGGGTCGTTTTGGAGTGTTTTATTACCCAATATACATCTAATCAAGTCATTTCATGATTTCAAGCTACGTGCATGTTCTAAAACATATAAGTGAATAGATCAACACTCATTGGCATGGTTTAGGTCACGTTCAAGGCATTTCGGAACGATAAGTAGCCAAAACGGCCATTTTGGGTCGTTTTGGAGTGTTTTATTACCCAATATACATCTAATCAAGTCATTTCATGATTTCAAGTTACGTGCATGTTCTAAAACATATAAGTGAATAGATTAACACTCATTGGCATGGTTTAGGTCACGTTCAAGGCATTTCGGAACGATAAGTAGCCAAAACGGCCATTTTGGGTCGTTTTAGAGTGTTTTATTACCCAATATACATCTAATCAAGTCATTTCATGATTTCAAGCTACGTGCATGTTCTAAAACATATAAGTGAATAGATCAACACTCATTGGCATGGTTTAGGTCACGTTCAAGGCATTTCGGAACGATAAGTAGCCAAAACGGCCATTTTGGGTCGTTTTAGAGTGTTTTATTACCCAATATACATCTAATCAAGTCATTTCATGATTTCAAGCTACGTGCATGTTCTAAAACATATAAGTGAATAGATCAACACTCATTAGCATGGTTTAGGTCACGTTCAAGGCATTTCGGAACGATAAGTAGCCAAAACGGCCATTTTGGGTCGTTTTGGAGTGTTTTATTACCCAATATACATCTAATCAAGTCATTTCATGATTTCAAGCTACGTGCATGTTCTAAAACATATAAGTGAATAGATCAACACTCATTGGCATGGTTTAGGTCACGTTCAAGGCATTTCGGAACGATAAGTAGCCAAAACGGCCATTTTGGGTCGTTTTGGAGTGTTTTATTACCCAATATACATCTAATCAAGTCATTTCATGATTTCAAGATACGTGCATGTTCTAAAACATATAAGTGAATAGATCAACACTCATTGGCATGGTTTACGTCACGTTCAAGGCATTTCGGAACAATAAGTAGCCAAAACGGCCATTTTGGGTCGTTTTGGAGTGTTTTATTACCCAGTATACATCTAATCAAGTCATTTCATGATTTCAAGCTACGTGCATGTTCTAAAACATATAAGTGAATAGATGTGACCTGAAAACTTACCAGAACACGCTTTGCTCGATCACTTACTACTACCTTCCCCTTGCCAGCTTCATCTCGAGCATGCGTATCTAGGTACAACTCCGCAGCAGTGGGTAGCCTTCCTCCACTTTTGGCGGCCTTCGGAAACATATACATAGAATTTGATTAACTTTTGAAGAAAATGACACTACTGTACGTTATTTTAGCAACATACTTACCAATTTACGTGCACGTAGCGCTGATGACATAGATCCCTGACAATGAGAGGGGGGTATGGGCTTGCTCAGATCACCACCTGCCCTATTTTTCTTTGCCTTTACAGACTTTCCCTGGTAGGTAGGTGTAGGGGTCGTTTTTACCCGGCCGCCTACGTCACGAGTTGATTGAATGCTCGTTAACGTCGTACATGAATACGGACTAGTAGAAGTCGCCACCGTGCGTTTATACGGTCCACGGACACCGAAGAAGTACCGAAGCCAGGAGCAATCGGTCCCATATGGTCGTGCACCAGAGTATGGGTTCGGGGACATGTTACGAGCCAATCGTGCATTGGGCCCGCCCGCCTGCGAGCGGTCTCTACTAGGTCTCTTTTGTAAGATCATTGTTCAATTTAAGAGCAACAGAGATAACTCAATTTTAGCCCTAATTTGCGAATTACTAAGTCGGTTCAGATTAATGCACAAATTAGCCTAAAATTGTTTTGTAACCACTTTAGAATTAGTCAATATTAAAATGCTAGAATGAATCCAAAAGTCCAAATAAAATAAATAATAAAAAAAAATTCAAATCAAATAAATCACATAAAAAAGAAAAAAACACAGCGAGGGCACGAAAAAAGTGAAATTGAAAATACGAACGTACCTCGAATCCCGTGCAATTAGAAAATCAAAATAAATAAAATAAAATAAAAATAAAAAATAAAATAAAATAAAATGCTACATAGAAAGATGCATGAAATTTACGGACTGAGAAAAAGCAAGAAAATGTATATGGAGATGACATGAAAAAATACAAGAATTAAAGCATGACATGGCTTATGAATTAAAACTTCATGAAACAAAACATAGATCTGAGTGAACAGAACAACAAGAATTACATATTATCATGATGAACGCAAGTCATAAATCAAAATGAAAATTAAAACAAAATTAAGCATATTGATATTGAATAAAAAAGGGTCTCAGGAATGTGTACCGAAATGTGCGGCGGTCGATTACGACCTCGAAACTAGTATGCCAAATGCCGGAATCAGTGATTGAAAATGCTTAGAATGTGTTTTATATGTGCGTAATATTGATTTTGACAGAGTTTTTGTATAGAGAGAATATGTAGTAGAGAAGAGCAGAGAATATGAAGTTTTTCCGTGTTGTATTCTCGTGGTTTCAAAGGTTGAATGAGGGGTCGTATTTATAGGCGAGCAGAGGAAAAAACTGACCCGGAATAGCACCAGACCTGCGCCTAGGCGCAGGTCCAGTTACAAGACTTGCGTCTAGACGCAGGTCAGTATATGTGACCTGCATCTAGGCGCAGGTCCAGCTGTGTCCGGGTCGATATTTTTTGCTGATTCTGCGCGTGAATCTCCGAGATATTATGCGATTATGATACGATTACGGGAATCATACGTAATATTATCATAATATTTGAGATTCCGGGAGATTTCGCGAGGTTCCGGAATAATCCGGGCTAATTTGGACTGTTTTTGACTGTTTTCGGGATTTTCGGACTATTTTGAAAAATGTGCTAAAAAATGCCAAAAATTATAGAAAAATATGGAAAAATTCTAGAAAAATATAAACGAGTGAAAAGTGGAGAAAAAGTTGACGATGCAGGTGTAAAATTACTAAAATGCCCCTAAGAATAGAAAATGTTTCAAAAAATAATAGAAAATAGATAAAAACTCAGAAAATTATGAAAAAATTATCAAAAATTCTAAAAAAATGTAATTAACCTAGAAAAATTATTTGATGCAATGTGAAGTGACTAAAATTCCCTTAGAAAATAAATATGCATGAAAAATAATAAAAACAAATTAATAAAAATCTTAAAAAATGTCCGAAAAATCCCAAAATGAGTCATGAGCCTCTAAAACGCCTATAAATGGTGTGAGAGTGGTATGAGAGGGGTAAAGAGGTGGCATTTTGGCATACTAGTTCAAGACCGGACCTGTGCAACAGTGTACATTCATCATAGACCGTTAGGAGCTAACTGAGGTGCCAGAATTAGGTGTCTACAGTTAGCCCCCCCTTTGACCGAGTCTGGAGAGACGAAGTCTTGTAAGACGAAGGTCAAAGGTGCGCTACGTGACTTATGTATGCTGATCCCAAAGGAAATAACTAATGAGCTAACCCCTTTGAGACCGGTGCAACTTAATGTCAAAAGTGGTGTTCAAATGCCAATTGATTTGACAATCGAACGAGCATGCAACAAGTAAACACACAAACATGTAATCACACAACAAGAAAATGTAGTGGGGTGTAAACAGTGAGAAGTGTCAACAGTGAAGTGTCAGATGTGATTGAAAAAGAGTGGCAAGGTCAGATTTATGCCACGCAATCCTGTGAAGGTCGGGTTTATCACAGGAAAAGAGTTTGAGTCTGTGTCGGTGTCGGCGGGTGCGAAGGTCGGGTTTATCGCACGGAAAAGAGTGGCAAGGTCTGATTTATGCCACGCAATCCTGTGAAGGTCAGGTTTATCACAGGCAAAGAGTCTGGGTCGGTGTCTGAGTCGGCGTCTGAGTCGGTGAGTGCGAAGGTCAGATTTATCGCACAAAGGAGTGGCAAGGTCAGAATTATGCCACGCAATCCTGTGAAGGTCGGGTTTATCACAGGAAAAAGTAAACTGAGTCTGAGTCGGTGTGCGAGTGAGTGCGAAGGTCAGGTTTATCGCACAAAGGAGTGCAAGGTCGGATTTATGCCACACAATCCTGTGAAGGTCAGGTTTATCACAGGAAAAGTAAACTGAGTCTGAGTTTGAACTGGAAATTGTAATTGTATGAACTTTGACAGTGATCTGTGGTAGTAAGAGTACTTTGGTTCAGTGTAGGTCTGGGTAAGATTGACTTACAAAGGTCTGGGATTATTGCAAGTTAGGATGATGTCCATGCAGTGGAGGAGACAGGATAACTCAATGTCTTGTCACGGGGTGTTGATGGGAATGACATGTGGGCGACTTACGATCACAAGTTGTCCTAGATACGGTGTTTGACCTAGACACAGAGTTTGACTCAATTTGAACTGAGATGTGAAGAACACATGGGGTCCATGGACGGAGTTCTTTGATTTTAGCTTGATAGACTTGAGACGGTTTGATCATAGAAATAGAGAAGCCCCCCAAGTGAAGAATGGGGTGATGTTGTGAAGAGATAGGAGCAGGGACAACATGGTGATGAGCCCCCAAGTATAATGTGCTAACCCTTAGTAGAGTTAGGTGGCTTTACCTCCCGGAGAGTTTAGTCAAAGAGTCTTTGAAGGTGACCAAAGAATGGGATAGGGTTCGAAAAATAAAAAGGCCAAAATTTTGTGACTTGAGGTTGAAAATGGATGTGGCTAAGAGGCAGGGTTGGCTAGAAATGCGGGTTCAAGTTTGAGTCTATGCACGGGTCAAAGATTAGCAAATGTTATTGTCGAACTCTTAGCAGGTAGAGTCACTCGGCATCTAGGCTTCTTTTGATTTTTTATTAATGTGGTCGGACCTTGAGTAGAGGCTTCCTACGTATCCTTGCGGAATCAGACCATCGTAGTTCTGTGGGTCTGATTTTGAATTGATTGATTTTTTTTATTTTTTTTTTTATTTTTTTTTTGCCTCGACTTTTGCTTGAATGAGGTTGCTGTCTTTTGTTGCTCCGGACAATGCTTTCAAATGACCTTTGGCATTTAACCTCTTTAGGTGCGAATGAGCCTTGAGTGTTGCCATATAATCTCCTGTACTCCGTTATGAATTGTAATTGAGCTGGGCCTGGGCTTTGATTTGTTTATTTTGAGGCCATTGCACCATTCTCTCAATATGACTTGCCATTGACCGTTTGAAAGCATGTCCTCGTGAGGTCGTGTGTGAAAGTGACTATTGATATTGCTTGTGAGGTCAGTGTGTGGAAGTGTAGTGAGGTCAGTGTGTGAAGGTGTCAGTTTTATTAATTAATCATTTGAAGCCGTGTAAGTGACTGAACCTGCATAGAGTTGGAAAATAGCATTGTTAATGTAGATAGGAAAAAGAAATGCTTCATTTTTATTGATATATGGAAAAGGCTTACACATGACTCTGCGATAAAAAAAAAGTACATAGACTCAAATGACAATGAATTGTAAATGACACTGGCTAGGAATAAAGACTCTTATTGACTCAAAACTGGAAGGACCGCACGGATCGGGAATCCATGCCTTGGAGCTGCTCACGGTAGTGGGTTCTTCTAGATGCTCGGTTTTTCTTTTGCCCCTGGTGGAATTGGAAGACAACCTGCGTCGATCATGTCCTGGACCTTATGCTTCAATGACCAACAATCAGATGTATTATGACCCTTGCCCTGATGATATTTGCAATAAGCATTGGCATTCCATTTCCTTGACTTCATGTGCTCGGGAGGATCCGGAGTGGCCCCAATTGGTGACAAAACCCCTTTGCTAACCAACCTGTCCAAAGCTTGATCATAAGTCATGCCCAAAGATGTGAAGACCCTTTGTTGCCTCTGTGGTCTAGGATTAGTGGAAACTGAATAGGCTTCGGCAGAGACATTATCAACAAAGATTGGGCTAGCTTGGTTTGTGGAAGGTGAGGATGAGGAGCCACCTTTCTTATAGGAAACTCCTTTGTTTTTCTGGGCTTGAAGTTCTTCTTCAACAATAAGCCCAACTTGGTGTAGTTGTGAGAAGGAGGTAATGGGCTGGAATTTGAGGGGTTCTTGGTATTTGGGTTGAAGGTTTCGGATCACGATTCGGACTTAATCCTCCTCGTTGGGTCGGTTGGACATCTGAGCTGCTTTTTCTCTCCAGCGGTTCAGGAAAACAGAAAAGTCCTCTCGATCACCTTGCTTCGTGGCCTCGAGCTCACGAAGGTTGATCGGGAGCTGGGAGTTGTAGCGATATTGTTTCAGAAATTCTTCCTTGATGTATTCCCAGTCATCAGTTTTAGCTTTATTCAAGGTCCTGAACCATTTAGAGGGGTGCGCCTCCAAGGTCAGGGGAAACACCGAAGCAAACAAGTCCTTCCCCATCCCTTTGAGGGCCATAGTGACATTGAAGGTGCGGAGGTGGTCTTCGGGATCTTCCACCCCTTTGAACTTAGGCAGGTCGCTCAAAACTACGTTTTTTGCTAACTTCCCCTTAATCTCATAATCCACAGTGTTGAGTCCTTGATGGGCCGACAGTTTGACTAGCTTCTTCACCATATCCTCAAGTTGCTCAACCCTTTTTTCAGCGTTGTTTTTGGGCTGTGGTTGTGGTTGTGGTTCTGGTTCAGGCTCAGGCTCTGGCTCAGGTTTTGGTTCTGGTTGTGGCTGTGGTTGTGGCTGTGGTTGGGGTTGTGGTTGTGGTTGATTTCTGAGTTCTTCGATGGCTTTTTCTTGGGCCTCAATTTTGTTGTTCATGGCTTCAAGTTTGGCCATGATGGCTGCGAACTGGGCTTCAGGGTTTGACATTTCAAGGTTAATTGAGCGGGAGGATCTGGTTCTTCTTGGGATGTGGATGTTTCTGAAACCGACCTGGGTGCGCTTGATTTGGCTTCTGGTCACCCCTCGAAGGCCCTCAGACACGTCTCGAGTCTTGCCTATGGTAGCTGAAATCAAAAGGAACTTGACTTAGAACACTGGGAGAACTGATACTGGATTGAGATAGACATTGAACTGAGTCTGACTTTGTATAAACCTAAGTCCGGACCTAGATCTGTTTTAAGGTACTGGACTTTTGGCGTGACTGACACTGAAGTGAGCTAAAGTGAACCTATGTCTAGATAGGACCACTTGTGAACGGGACGGGTCTAAGTTGGGCCTTATGTCTAATTGGACCATCTAGACTTGATGGACTGGACTGAGATGAGACCTGCACTGAACTGTGCTGAGACTGAACTGTGCTGAGACTGTGAGGTGAACTGAATCTATGGCAAACTAAAGTGTGTTTGGACTCTAGAAAGGTGGACTGGGCTAGGACATGGACCCCATTTTGAGAACTGGACACACGAGATGGACTATATGGACTGAGGACTGGGTTGAAGAGATGAGACTGGTGGACTAGGACTTGTGATTTGGGCCGTGGACTTGACATTGAGTTATCCTTATGGTTGATGAGTGAAGTAAACTGGGTTGGGCCAATACGACTAGAATAACGGGCCGAATGCACACATAACACACTAGTCATAGAAATGCAAATGATGGGTCTTTTAAGGTCAGTCCTGGGTGGTCGAAAGGTACCATGGCTAAAGAAAAATGAACCGATATGATCATTCTTCATTTTGAATGACACACGGTGAACAGATTCCTTATTATGATCTCATCGGGCATGATGATCACGAGCCATGGCTGGGATGGGCCGGCTATAATCATTGTGGTCGGGCACCACAAGTAACCATAATGGAACCCCCCGGGGTTGGTCTCGAGCATAGAACATGCTCATATGAGACGTGGGCCTAAGTGTGACCTTATACGGAAGGTCACTATGTCACATGCTCAAAAATTGAATAATGATCTTACGAGACTTTTCAAGTTTGTCCACACCACTAAGGAGTGATATTCCCCAGTGAAGTCACCAAACTGTAGGGGTCGTTTTTACCCGGCCGCCTACGTCACGAGTTGATTGAATGCTCGTTAACGTCGTACATGAATACGGACTAGTAGAAGTCGCCACCGTGCGTTTATACGGTCCACGGACACCGAAGAAGTACCGAAGCCAGGAGCAATCGGTCCCATATGGTCGTGCACCAGAGTATGGGTTCGGGGACATGTTACGAGCCAATCGTGCATTGGGCCCGCCCGCCTGCGAGCGGTCTCTACTAGGTCTCTTTTGTAAGATCATTGTTCAATTTAAGAGCAACAGAGATAACTCAATTTTAGCCCTAATTTGCGAATTACTAAGTCGGTTCAGATTAATGCACAAATTAGCCTAAAATTGTTTTGTGACCACTTTAGAATTAGTCAATATTAAAATGCTAGAATGAATCCAAAAGTCCAAATAAAATAAATAATAAAAAAAATTCAAGTCAAATAAATCACATAAAAAAGAAAAAAACACAGCGAGGGCACGAAAAAAGTGAAATTGAAAATACGAACATACCTCGAATCCCGTGCAATTAGAAAATCAAAATAAATAAAATAAAATAAAAATAAAAAATAAAATAAAATAAAATGCTACATAGAAAGATGCATGAAATTTACGGACTGAGAAAAAGCAAGAAAATGTATATGGAGATGACATGAAAAAATACAAGAATTAAAGCATGACATGGCTTATGAATTAAAACTTCATGAAACAAAACATAGATCTGAGTGAACAGAACAACAAGAATTACATATTATCATGATGAACGCAAGTCATAAATCAAAATGAAAATTAAAACAAAATTAAGCATATTGATATTGAATAAAAAAGGGTCTCAGGAATGTGTACCGAAATGTGCGGCGGTCGATTACGACCTCGAAACTAGTATGCCAAATGCCGGAATCAGTGATTGAAAATGCTTAGAATGTGTTTTATATGTGCGTAATATTGATTTTGACAGAGTTTTTGTATAGAGAGAATATGTAGTAGAGAAGAGCAGAGAATATGAAGTTTTTCCGTGTTGTATTCTCGTGGTTTCAAAGGTTGAATGAGGGGTCGTATTTATAGGCGAGCAGAGGAAAAAACTGACCCGGAATAGCACCAGACCTGCGCCTAGGCGCAGGTCCAGTTACAAGACTTGCGTCTAGACGCAGGTCAGTATATGTGACCTGCATCTAGGCGCAGGTCCAGCTGTGTCCGGGTCGATATTTTTTGCTGATTCTGCGCGTGAATCTCCGAGATATTATGCGATTATGATACGATTACGGGAATCATACGTAATATTATCATAATATTTGAGATTCCGGGAGATTTCGCGAGGTTCCGGAATAATCCGGGCTAATTTGGACTGTTTTTGACTGTTTTCGGGATTTTCGGACTATTTTGAAAAATGTGCTAAAAAATGCCAAAAATTATAGAAAAATATGGAAAAATTCTAGAAAAATATAAACGAGTGAAAAGTGGAGAAAAAGTTGACGATGCAGGTGTAAAATTACTAAAATGCCCCTAAGAATAGAAAATGTTTCAAAAAATAATAGAAAATAGATAAAAACTCAGAAAATTATGAAAAAATTATCAAAAATTCTAAAAAAATGTAATTAACCTAGAAAAATTATTTGATGCAATGTGAAGTGACTAAAATTCCCTTAGAAAATAAATATGCATGAAAAATAATAAAAACAAATTAATAAAAATCTTAAAAAATGTCCGAAAAATCCCAAAATGAGTCATGAGCCTCTAAAACGCCTATAAATGGTGTGAGAGTGGTATGAGAGGGGTAAAGAGGTGGCATTTTGGCATACTAGTTCAAGACCGGACCTGTGCAACAGTGTACATTCATCATAGACCGTTAGGAGCTAACTGAGGTGCCAGAATTAGGTGTCTATAGTAGGATCCTTTGCATTCTCCATCATCTCCTTGTGGACGTCCAAAGACATCCACCCAGATGGGATTCCTTTCTTCTTCTTCGTGACATAATTGTGTATGTCCTTCAATCGAGTTTCGGCTTTCTTATCAAAGCCCCTCCTAACCTCAGCTTCGATCTCTGGTCTCCATTTGTAATAATCCTGCAAAATCATAAAAACAAATAAGTTTTAAATGAATTATAATGCAACTAATTAGAATATATTTTCGATCGTACCTTGAAAACACTATACCACTGATCTTTGGTCGCGTTATCGACCATTGAATAGTTCCTCCCCGGTTTCTGAAAATACTTCTTCATGTCGTCTGTGATTGATCGTGCTACTGTGGAATCATTAAACCTTGCAAACAAAATATCATGTTTTCAGCAACAATATTAATTACCTATGCAAAGTACAACCAACTAGACAAAATATACTAAACTGTACTTACCACAGTCCTTCAGGATCCAACTCCTTCTTGCCTTGCGAAGGAGGTGTATCCTCACCCAAGGACTCGTGATCGTGGTCATCATCTTGTTCTTCATGAGGTGTAGATGTAGACGTTCCTTCTTCTGTAGATGAAGATCTACCTCCACCACCCTGCGGTCTTCTACCTCCGCCTTTTCTTCCACCTCCACGAGAAGACATCTGCATGCAACATGTTATAAAATAATAAATTGTTAATATTAGAACAATGTTATGAAATAAGAACAAATATTATTATCATGACATGAAATTATTTTAAATTATATTAAATGATATAATCATTAAATTACAATAAATAATTTTTAATATATAGTAATAAGTGAAATTACAATAAGTTAAATTGTCATTACAATGTAAAATGTTTAATGAAAAACATAACACAAAATAACTAAAATGTCTAGAACACTTCAAAATCATCCTCCTCCTCTTCGTCATCGTCACTAAATTCGACGAACCCATCGACCCCTTCTATAAATTCATTTCTAAGACGACGCCCATTTAATCTTTGGTACATCCAACGATGCTCATTCCTTCTCATGATTAAAAAATTCTACACAACTAAGATTAAGAGTCATTTAAATTGTATTATAAAAGCTACTTGAAGTGATGAATTACAAATAAACATATACTTTTTAAAACCAATTTTGTATAAATAAATTCTATTATAAAATTCTTTCAAATAATTAAATTAATTTATTTCAGTTGATACTTATTATGTAGTTAAAGTTGGATTAGAATAATTTAGTATGCCACTAGCCGCAGCTCAATTATTATATGCTTCGCATAACATCCCATACAAAAGTTTATTATAAATTTTTTATAAACAATAACTTATACATCTAACACCAATTCCAAATAAAATTAAAGCCAAAAACAATACAACAACCAACAACATTAAACAATCATCCATCTATAGAATTCTACCAAAAACTCTACAAAAAATAAGCATAACATTAAAACAGCTAAATTCTAAACAAAAGAAGCATATATTCAACCTAAAACAATAAATAAAATAAGCATAAAATTCACAACTCTAAACAAAGCAACCATAAAAATCAACCTAAAACTCTAAACAAAATCAACATAAAATCAACCTAAAATTCTATAAAACTCTACCCAAAACTCTAAACGAATTAACCATACAATTCAACATAAAAATCAAAATTCAACATAAAATTCAACCAAAAGTTCAACCACAATTCAACCCCAAAATTCAACACCTATTTTCAACATAAAAATCAAAATTCAACATAATATTCAAAAAAAATTCGTACATTTACCTTCAAAATGGGGCTAGGCTTTGTCTTCAACTTATTTTGCTCAAATTCAACTCAAATCAATCAATTTCAACCTTAAAACCATGGAATTTAGAACTAGAGTTAACATTTACACAAAAATAAGAAATATAAGAGAGAGTTAGGGTTTCAACGAAACCTAGAGCAGGAGCACGACACGGCGACGGTCTCGAGGGCAGCAAGGCGGCGTTGCCGGAGGCGAGTCAACTTCCACGGTGGTCGACGGAGGTGAGGCAACTTGATTTCGTGTATTTGGGGTTTAGGGAGAAACGAGTGAAAGAAATGAAAGAAGAGTGAGGAAAGAGTGAAATATTCTGGCTCTGAACTTAATACTTAGTCGACATTTAACGTCCGCCACTCAACGGACGTTACTTGTGGAAAAACGGACGTTACAATTCGACAAAAATTTCAAAGTTCCCGCCTTTTTAACGTCTGCTAAAAGGCGGACGTTAAGCTCATAAAAGCGGACGCTAAATCAAATTTTCAATTATATACGTTGTCAAACCTAAGACGTCTGTAAAGGCGGACGTTATTAAAAAAAAACGGACGTTAAATTAAATTTAACGTCCGCCCATAAAGCAGACGTTAAAAAACAGACGGCAGAAACACGGAATGTTGTAGTGTATTGAAATGTACGAGCCCACTCTTCGGGTTATGCTCTATGATGAAGATGCAAACTGGGAAGCAATGAAGTTGAACCTGGAATTTTTACCAGAAACAAGGGGTAATGCTTTACTCAGACAAGAGGTATACAAACTAAGGATGGCTCGAGAATACAATAAGAGGGTCAAGCACCGTCCATTACGAATTGGAGATTATGTGCTCAGAAAGATGGAGGCACAGGGTCGAGCTAATGAAGAAGGTAAACTTACTCCAAGTTGGGAAGGTCCTTACAAAGTCTCTGAGGCAGTGCACGATGGTACATACCGACTTGAAACAATGCAAGGAGAAGCTGTACCACGGTCATGGAATATGGACCATCTAAGGAAGTATTACTTTTAGTTGGTAAATTACCGAAATGACAATGTACGACTTAAAAGTCGAAACAATGTAATCAAGTTCAATATTAATGAAAAAGGGCAGGACTTGGTCCCAAAGGCCCCATCACTTTCCAAGTGAAAACTCTAAAGGCTAGTGTCCATAACCTTGTTTATAAAACATAAGACCGAATACCCTTAGTGCTACTCTAAGCACTAAGCTTTTACCCACTGAATTGCCCTCAAAAAACGAGGCCAATAGTGACAAGTTTCACCAGGATGAAGGGTGGCCACCCATGCCCCCTAATTCATTTCCAATGACGAATTACTCGAGAAACTAAAATGATTCACTAAAGGGTGCCTCGACCATACTCTGGATGAGTCACCCGATAAATTAAAATGATTCACTAAATGTAATACCCCGTATTTTTATACATTAATACATGTATTTTTATACGTATTTTATAATTTATACATGTATTTTATACGCCTAAAAGAATATTTTGTATAACTACGAATTAAGATTAATAAAATGGTCTAAAGTCAATATTTACAAAATATTATTCATTGGGTATTTAAATAACTTATGTATGTTTATAAAGGAATTTTATAAAATCATATTTGGAAATAATATTAAAGGTTTTAATTATGTATTTTGGGCGTCGTTTACAAAAATAAAATATTCTGATTCGAAAAAGGTTAAAAGTTTTATTTCCACTGTCGCAAGTCCAACCCAACGGGAAACCCAAATTGGACCCAATCTTAATATATATGCAAACGTAAACCCAAAGCAGGTCGAAAACCCTAAATCAAAAAATCAAAACCTCCCACCTCTCTCCTCTTTTACGTGAATCTCAAAGAAAAAAAAAATTTCATCTTCTTCTACAATCAACCTCCATAACCAAGCAACACCACCCAAGCTTCCATAACCACCGGGCCTATCAACGGACACCCGACGCCGAGCCGACGCCGCCGTGGATCGCCTGCCACACTCTGCAGCCGACGCCAACCTGCGGTCCTCTGCTCCGGTGTCGCTGTCTATTTAAAAATAATAATAAAATAAAATATGTTGCTGCTGTGTGCACCGCCAGACCACCGCCATCCTTGACAACGCAGGCCAACACTGAAGCTGACATCCGATGACGCTGCAGCCGGGTCGCCAGCCTCGGTTGTCGCGTCCGCCGCCCTGCTGGCTGCTGCCTCCCCTGTTTCTGTCCGTGAGTTCTTTAAAAAAAAAATTCTTTATTTATTTTTATTTCTTGATTTAAAGTTTATAAATTGTTATATTTGGTTAATTTCTGATTTTGCATATGTTGTTTATACATGTTTTAATTCTAGTTTTAATTTTGTTTTGGGTAATTAAAATTCTGATTTTATGAATTTTTAGGAATAAATTTCAGATTTGGAAAATGTTGTTTAAATCCTAAATAAACATGTTAAATTGTTGTATTTTGTAATTTTATGTACTACGATTGGTTTATATGTAGTAAGGATTGATTTTATAAGTTTTTAGAGTATCAAACATGGATTTTTAAAGGTTTTAAAGGAGTTTAAACTATTTAAAAGTTGCTGGAATTTTATTAAAAAGATGTTTTAATGGTTATTTTTAATAATTAGTAGTCTATAGTTTTGTTATATGATTTTATTTGAAAATATATGATTTTTGGGATTTAAAGTGTGGTTTTCATGAAGTTTTTATAATTATTATAATGCTGTGATTTTTGTAAAAGTAGTCTAATTTAATGGATTTTAATTGTTAGTAGTGTATAATTGTCAACGACAGTATTCAGTACCTATCGGGTGTTGTTGGAGCCTTAAATTTCGCGTTCGGGACGTTTTGAAAGGTTTTAAACGATTTTTATAAAGGCTGGAATTTTAGTTTTAACACGCTAAAACGATATTCCAAATATTTAAGTTAGTGTTTGTTTGGTATTTTAATTAGAGGGCGTGAATTCAGAATTTTAAGTCAAATGAAGGAGTCGAAAATGATTTTTGAAATTTATTTAGAAGCTGGAATGTTGTAATATGTATTTAGGTTAGTTGTAGTGTTGAATGGATATTAATTAGCCCCAATGTCTTACTGTAGGACACTTTGAGTGCGGAGAATTCCGTTAATTGTGGCTAGTAGAGTGTCCTACTCCAGGTACGTGTGTACGCAAGACTTATTTTCTAAAGTAGTAACATGATTAGGAAATTGTGTGGACTGTGATGAAATGTTGTGCATATATATGTATGGATGCATATAGTTTGGAAAAGGAAATTTATTTATTTATATAATCCTTCACGTTATGAGGAAAGAATTTATTATCAAGTAGTGTGACTTCCCCAGTGTGGGTTGTTTATTATAGTTATGGAAAAGGAAATTAAAGGTATGTTGCAATTTAGGCAAGGAATATGTTGTTACTCACCTGTTGAGTCCAGGTAGTATTTTTACTCACCCCCTTTGGGAGATTGAGACAAGGATAAAGGTTTAACCCAACCACATTGTTGGATTGGGCATAGGCAAGCTCAGATAATTAAAAATTGGTTATGTGATCGCCTAGTTATAGGGAACCTTAAAAACGGGAAATGTGTTGTTCGATTCATCAGGTTGTGTAATGTCTGGTATGGGGTGAGTCTTCACAGTTACTAATTAAATATGATGAATCACGTAAAGCGAAAGAGGATTCACACCAAAACTCTTGGAACGTATACACCTTGAGTATGAACATATGGGGGGAGCTAAATAGCTTCTACCAAGGGGTACAAGACGTTGTACATCCTTGTTTACTTTTATTTATTTTGGCCTGGGATCCCGTCACTTTAAAGTGGCACAATTTTACCACTCGACTTGCAACCGAGTGGGGCCCTAGAGGGCATAGTTACTTATCTTTAGAAACCCGTTCGATGTTGAATCCAAATCTCCTTATAAACTGATAGAGTCTAGGAATGAATGGGAATTGATCATGTAGAGTGTTTAGCAGGTTATCATTTGCATCACTTAATCTTGTTACATTATAGGTGCATATCTTGTTGTATATATGTACTCAGCTTTTGCTGATTACGTGCTTTTGTGTGTGTCTTCTTTGGTCATGGCCCTCGCCTTAATGACCCTGTGATGAACCAATTTATACACTTGTATTATTGGGGAGCAGAACTGCACAGGTTAACTTGATGATGTGAAGTTCAAGATTTCAGCATACGCATGGTCTTGGGATTGGTGTGAAGAGAGAGTTTACGATTATTGTATTTGAGCTTGTTTTAAAATGTATTTCATTTAATTTATTTGGTTTAAATAATTGTTAAAGTTTTCCGCTGCAAAATTCTGAATAAGCCGAAACGTTTTCACACGTGGCGGTAATGCTTTGGAAATTTCCTATCAAATATATTTTATGTCATAATTTTAAATAATGTTTAGAGTTTTCAAGTAGGGAATGTTCATGGTGTTACACTAAAGGGGGCCTCGACCATACTCTGGACGAGTCACCCGATAAATTAAAATGAATCACTAAAGGTTGCCTCGACCATATTCTGAACGAATCCCCGATTAATCAATGTGCTTCACTTAGGGATACATCGGCTCTGAGTAGGCCGAGTCCTTTGAGAATCTAATATTGCTTGCTAAAGGGGTGTCTCGGTTATAAACAGAACGAGTCATGGCACAAATCATAAAATAGATAACTTGAATAAAATAGGATATTTCATATATGTTAAATCCGATTACAAAAGGGGCAAGGCTAGATACTTGCCTTGCTACAAAAAAAAAAAATAATAAAAAAAAAAAAAAATAATAATAATAATAATAATAATAATAATAATAATAATAATAAATTGTTAATAATAAATGCTTCTAAGCACCAATACCCTAATCATTCTCGTCCGGGTCGGGTATCACTGGAGTAGAGGGACGAAGTCGACCAGTTCGATCACACCAACTCCTCTCGTCGGCCCAGTCAAGAAATTTTCTAAAGTATCCGAAGTCTTTGTATGGATACGCTCTGTCCCAAGCCAATTCTACCCTTTCCCTATACTCCACCTCCTCAGCAGTTTGTGGGATCATCTCCAGATGTTCCCTCTCCTCCGATGGCTGCTTCTCTCCTTTCTTGGGGCCTGAGGGACTGCTCTTCCTTCCTTTCCCAGCACGAGTCGAGCCCTCGCCGTCGCGTTTCTTTATCGCTTTCCATCTCTTCAGTCGCGATTCATACTGCATGCTTAAGAAGCGTTCTTCATCTATGAATCCTTCATACTCCTCCACTGGAAACTTGCCCGTATGAGTCGAGCCCTCACCCTCCGGGGCACACTTCTCTCCCTCGTCCCAATTCACCTTCCATGTGTATTTATGGAAGTCTTCTTCAACCGTTGTAGCCGGGCCCTCACTACCCTGAGAACGTCGCCCTGCCCCGTCCCGTCCCTTTTCCCTTGGAAGTTTGTTGCTGCTCCCTTTATTCTTGGGCCAGGGAAGCTTACCACTGCTGTCTTCCTTCTTGGGTAACCACTGGCCGGACATCTTTTCCTCTCTTCTTTCTTTCACAAAGTTCAATCAGAATTTTTTTTTTCAGACTCTCTCTCTCTCTTCTTTCTCTCTCAAGAACTTGCAAGTTGAGTTGTGAAAATGAAAGGTAAGCTGGTGGTATTTACAGAAATTTCATAATTTCACCTTTCCAATTTTACCCCTATACCTAGCCAGATGCATTTAATGTTTCTTGCAACAGGTTGGGGGCCCAAAATCAGTTTGTCATAAAAAATCTTTATCCAATTTTGCCTAATTATTTTAAGCCCAATGCAAAGGCCCAATTTTGAAATCACATTCCACGTGGCAGACCTGCTTGAGGGCTGCTTCAGGCCCAATACAATATAAACTTTCTAAAGCCCAACTATAAGTTAACCTAATAATGGTGAGCCCTGTGCAGCTTGGCTTTGAGCAATACACTCGGTTTAAGGGCAATCAGGTATCTGATTGATTGCCCCCCAACTTATTTGGAAAAGAACAATTGCCAAGATAAATTGTCGAGCAATCACTCAAACTTTCTAAATCGACTGCATTGCTCAGGGGCATAATACACTACTAGAAATAAATGCAAATACAGAAATAAATTCAAAAGTCGAGAACTGATGAAAAAAAAGCTTCATTTATTCACTTTTAATTGTAACTGTTACAAACTATGGCGGACCAGCCGCCTACAAAAACTAGAAACTAAACTAAAAATCAAAAGTTTAGACTAAGGTCATTTCTTCAGGTCTCGGCCCCATCGTCGTCATCCTCTTGGCCCTCATTCTCTCCTTCCTCCTCCTCTCCTCCTTCGTCTTCAGTATCAGACGGGTAGCCAGGAGGGGAGCGACCAGCCGCCTCAGCCAGGCCTTTCATATCCACCCAGTCTATGGCACGACTGAGATGGCCAAAGAACGAGCCATCATAGGCCACTTGCCAGGCCTCGGCCACTTTGTTCTTATAGGCCTGTTCAGCCTCCAAGATCTTCTGCACCAACCCCTTTTTTGAGGAGGAAACTTCTTCCTCCAACTTTTTCTTTTCAGCCTGGAGCCGGGTGACCTTGGCCTCGGCCTCAGTAAGGGCTGCCTTAGCAGAGGAGCTTGCCTTCTCGGCCTGCTTCTCCACCTTCTTCTTCTCCTTCTTCAAATCATCGCGCTCGGTGATGAGAGCATTGATCTTGGCCAGATGAGAGGCAGACTCGGCCTTGAGATTGACGATGGTGTCAGACTGTGATTCCACAGTAGCACCGGTTAGTTGATCTTGTCGAAGTGTAGTGAACATAGCAGCATCTTTTGTTTCACTAACCTCGACCCTAGACTGCTTTACTTCGTTTACCATGTCAGTGTGCCACTGTCTGGCGCCGTCCAGCCTCAACATGGCCTAAAATAAGAATATTAGATTCAGACAAGGTTAACATAAAGCGAAAAACTAAATCAAATACTTAAAGCATTCCTCGGCCAAGTTGTATAAAATAGGCATGATGTGTCCATCATGAAAGCCCTTCATGTTGTGGGCAACCTCCTTGGGAGCTCTCTTGAGCATCCCTCGGACTATATCAAGCTTTTCTCTCCCAGAGTAACTGAGAAGATAAGAGCCGCCAGGCATGCTCTCGGCCTCCTCTTCAGTAAGCCCTCCTGAAGGGTCAGAAATGGGAAGCACTATTGAGTCTGGATGAGAAGGTGAAGACGAGATAGTTTTACCTGACACAGACCGTAGAGTTCTAACGCGATGAGAGAAGTATTTACCTCCCATCTTATTCGCCAAGTCCCTGATGGATGGCGGAATATTCTTAGAAACCGGCTGAGGAATGCCGGCTAAAGCGTCTGGAGGAGCCATGACGCCGGGGGTATCCTTAACCCCTGGTTCGTAGACCGACATTGCAGAGTCGGTCCCTTCCCCAGAATGGGGGTAAATTTTGTCTCCAGGTCCTTGACCTCCTCAGGGGTCATCTGTTGCTTCCCTTTGTCAGTGGGAAGCAAAGGAGTCTTGGCCTTCTTTTGGGCGCCCGAAGCACTGACTCCCTTTCTCTTGCTCCCCTTTGATGGGGCATCACTCCCCTGCAAAGAACCATATTTGTTAGTGCAAGTCACTTAAACATATAGCAGGCGAGTGGGGCAACTTATTAAAGTTGTCTACAACATCCCCTCTCGGCACGCATGGCGGGCGAGTGGGGCAACTTATTAAAGTTGTCTACAACATCCCCTTTCGGCATCATAAAGGCCGAGGAGGGCTGTTGCAAACAACATACCATTCGTGACCCACTCGGCACTCATGGCGGGCGAGTGGGGCAACTTATTAAAGTTGTCTACAACATCCCCTCTCGGCATCATAAAGGCCAAGGAGGGCTGTTGCAAACAACATACCATTCGTGACCCACTCGGCACTCATGGCAGGCGAGTGGGGCAACTTATTAAAGTTGTCTACAACATCCCCTCTCGGCATCATAAAGGCCGAGGGGGGCTGTTGCAAACAACATACCATTCGTGACCCACTCGGCACTCATGGCGGGCGAATGGGGCGACTTTTTAAAGTTGTCTACACTATCCCCTCTCGACCTCATAAGGGCCGAGGGGGGATGTTGTTAACAATATGCCAAATACGACCCACTCGGCACCTATAGCGGCTGAATGGGGCAATTCATTGAAGTTGGTTACAACAATCTCCACTCGGCTCCATAAGAGCTGAGTGGGGCTGTTGCAAATAAACTACTATACATAACCCCCCCGACCTACATGATGGCCGAAGGGGGGCGTTACAAGCAACATTCTAAAAACGACCCCTCGGCCTATATAATGGCCGAGTGGAGTAAATATGGATTGAGGAAGGCTATTGCAATCCATTTAGAATAAACGACCTACCCAGCCTAAGGATGGCCGAGTAGGGTACTCCCAATACAAAAATATAACCAGGGTATACCTTCGTTTCCCCCTTTCTCTCTGTCCAAGCCTTCATCTTAGCTTGGTACATCTCGTCAAGGTAGGCGTCGCCTGTGACCTCCCCTGACTTCTCCTTTGAAAGCTTCGACATAGCTCTCTCTGTAAAAAAAAAATAAAAAAAAAGAAAAAAAAAAAGAAAAAAAGAGAGAGAGAGAGAGAGAAAGAAGTTAGATAAAAGGAGAGTCAGAATAAAGAAACATAAGAGAGCTACAGGCTACCTCTATCAATGGCTTGACTCAAGCCCGCAGCAGACAAGAAATTATTGTCCTTAAAAAATGTCCAATCCGGCACCCAAAGTACTGGAACTTGGCATTTCTTGCCAGTAGAATACACGACTCTTGTTTTGAATTGGTCTCCTCTGAGTACCACATCATCCTCATAGTGGGTCGGAGGCAAGTCTACATCCCGACCACAAAGATAAGGGTTGGTATTCATACGACTCAGCCTCTCAGTAAGCTCTTCGTCATCAGCTTTTACATAAAGGAACCTATTCCTCCAGTTCCTCCACTTATTATTCTTTGTGACAGTCATTTGGTAAGAAGGCCGGGTGCTAAGAATATACCAGGCATCACAGCTGTTTTCAGCCTTGTTTAAGTGATGCATATGAGAGAAAATGCCAAAGGACATTCTATAACCTCTCAGTTTACAGGTAGCCATGTACCCAAAAATGTTTGCCCAAGAATTGGGGGTGAGCTGCCATATGCCTAGGGGTGTCAGTTCAGTTAATAAGTTCAGTTATGGTTGGACCCAAACGGTTCAGTTGACTTCAGTTCAGTTGACTTCAGTTGATCTTCCCCAAAATAACCAATTCGGTTTTAACTTTATCAGTTTCAGTTCCAATCCATTGCAGTTATTTTTATTTTCAGTTCAAATCAGTTCCGTTATGATTGGTCTTCGGTTTTACCCATACGATTTCAGTTCTTGTCAGTTCATTGTGAACGATTGATATAACAGTTCCGATTGTATTCAGTTCACGTTACGGTTGATCTTTGGTTTTACCCATACAATGTCAGTTGTTATCAGTTCATTGTGAACGATTGACATATCGATTGTTCTTCGGTTTTACCCATGCTATTTCAATTGTTGTTAATTCATTGTGAACGGTTGATATATCGATTCTAGATGTATGTATTCAATTTATGATATGGAAAAATACGTTTATATCCATACGATTTCGGTTATTATCAGTCTATTGTAAATTATTATATTCAGTTACATTATGGTTATTTCCAGTTTTGCAAGGAAATCTGTAACGGTTTTGTTCGAGTTAGACATTGAGTATTAATGGGTTTTACCCGAGTTTTCTCACGTTTGTTTCTCCAAATAATATGAGCCGATCGTATTCGTTTTAGCCGTTGAATTGTTTTGCGTCACAATGGGTTAGCTAAGTTGAGGTGCACGTCAAAGTTATTTATTATTTATCAATTCATATTTTAATCAAATTATTCTTGTACTAATATTAAGTATAAATGTGTAACTGCGTATCGAGTATCAATATTGGGTATATATGACGGTTAACAATTACAAGATTTGAGTCTATTTTTAATCTAATACAAAGTTAACAATTACCATCAATCCATCATGATACTATATATGCGGAATATGCTCAATACATCATACTAATATACTATTCTATAAATAAATCATACTATAAAATCAACAAAACATATAATATTGTAGCCATATACTAGAATGCATACTATCTTTAATTTGATAGTATATAACACCATCATCATACACTATAGACAATACATCACATTGTTATATCATTAAATCATACTGTAAAAACAAGACATCATATAATATTAACTATTAAGACAAAGTATCATACTAATATAACTTAATATCATACTATTATATACAATTGTATTATTTAGAATGCAGTCATACTATATGTATCACTCAGATAATGAATTATCCATAAAATGTAGATAATCCTTGACTGCTCGAGCAAATGTTTCTATTATTTGTGTGAAATCCTTAATTAATATGTCGATGGTGATTGTTGATTGATGCGCCATTGCGTTGCCACTTTGCCCATTTCATGGTAATAACAATGGAGTAATGGTAATAAGATTGATGGTGGATGGAGATGGATAATAATGGGTGATGATAATGGTGATGTGTGATGATGTATATGAATGGTGATGGATGATGATGACATGGATGATGGTGACATGGTAATAACTATTATATATGGTCATGGACATGACACTGATGAGTGATGAGTGATGATTACGATATTAATGAGTCATGATAATTTGATAATGTTATTAACAAAAATAAAAACAATGAATTGATAATGATACTGATGAGTTATGATAAATTGATAACATATAACAATGATGCTATATTGATATGATAAATTGATAACATATAACAATGATGCTATATTGATATGATAAATTGATACACTGACTTCATTACGATATCGTTTAATATGCTGATGATGACCACCATGGTCGATGATGATGTCTTGAATCCATCATGAGAATGATGATAATGACCACAATTTGTTAATCGATGGGATTAATAAATATATCATGGCATTTTAAATAATTATTTTTATTGTATGTATACAATTGAGAATAATAGTTTTCAAATTAATTAAAATTCAAAAGATTAATTAATATAATTTTTGTCAATACAATTATTTAAGAAAAAAATAATTAATAGTTCTTTCAATAACTTAATAAACAAAGCTAGGTGAAACAAGTAGCAAATTTATAATTCAATCCAATTACAATAAGCTGGGTAAATCTAGACCTTTAAATGATTGAAATCAAGGGTTAGGATTGAAGCAAAACTAAAACATGGATCATCAATATGAACCATTGGATCATCAAAGGATCC
This sequence comes from Salicornia ramosissima, assembly GCA_951394345.1. NCBI lineage: Eukaryota > Viridiplantae > Streptophyta > Magnoliopsida > Caryophyllales > Amaranthaceae > Salicornia > Salicornia ramosissima. The sequence continues at coordinate 14,963,010 of OX596239.1, forward strand.
AAAATCAAAGGCTAAGATTAACTTGTTTCTTTCATAACCCTAATTCTTTGCTAAATGGGTATGAGCCGTTTTTCAGTTTTTTCTTTTCATTTCATTTCTCTCACTCAGTTCACTCCATTCTCTCAAACTCTCTGTGGACTCTCTCTCAAACTCTCTGTGGACTCTCTCTCACTCGGTCACTCTATTGAAGGTATGAAGTTCATTTTTTTTCATTTTTTGTTCTAAAATTGTTCATCTTGTTTTTGTTTTCATATTTTTTTTATTTTCTGGATTTTGTGCGTTTATTTTGGATTTCGTTTGTATTTTTTTATTTTTCGTTCATATTGTTTGTATTTTCGTTCAGATCTGGGTTTTTATTCTCAGATTAGAAAAAGTTCTCAAATTAAAAAATCGTTCAGATTGGGTTTTTTTTTAGTTTTTTTTTCGTTTTTAGTTTCGTTTTTATTACCAGATCTTTTTTTTTTTAAAAAAAAAAAGTTCTCAGATTTGTTTATTTTTTTAATTATTTTTATTTTCTTGTTTTTGTTTTCATATTTTTTTATTTGCATGTTTTCGTATTCTCAAATCTTCATATTTATGTTTGTATTTTTATTTTCATTTATCGGTATTTTTGTATTTTCCAGATTTTTAGAAATGTAATGATCTTTTTTTTTTGTATTGTGTTCTGAATTTCTTTAAGCAGTGGGTGGAATCATGTAAAGATCTGGGTTTGTAATTAAACTACATTTTTTTGTACCTATTTGTTTTGTTTTAGATTTATTTTCGTTTATGGATTTTTCTCCATTTTAGAAGAACTTGAATCCATTTTTGTATTTTCGTTCGTATATTCATTTTCTCCATTTTCGTATTTATTTTCGTATTTATTTTTGTTTTTATATTCGTGTTTATTCTTAGATATGGTTTTTTTTTAAAAAAAAACTTCTTAGATTTGTTTATTTTTTGTTTATTATTTTTATTTTCTTGTTTTCCAGATTTTTATTGTATGCATTTTCCAGATTTTTGTATTATGCATTTTCTAGATTTTTTTATTGTATGCATTTTCCAGATTTTCATTTATGTATTTTGTTTTGGTTTTTATGCTATTTTGAAGTTTCAAATATAAAAAAAATGGAGAACTCCATCTCTCCCCACTCTGCAGCAGACCCCCCTACCAATGAATCAGGTAATATTTTACCTTGTTTTTTGTGTTATTTTTGGAATAATTTAATATTTAGAAATTAAAGTTTGAAATTTTCTAATTATGTTTTATATTAAATTCACAGTTGCTGATCAAGATACAATAGAGTCTAATGTTGTTGTTGATCTTCAATCAAGTTCTAAGCGAAAAAGAGGGGAATGGGTTAAGATTGAAGAGAACAGAAGGGCTCCAGTTTGGGCAAACTATGAGTTTTGGCTTCTCAAGGGTGAGGACGGTAATCCTGACCAGCCGGATGTTAAATATGCATTCTGTAAGCATTGTCGTCAGCACAAATATAAGGCTGTATCAGGGTATGGTACTTCTAATGCCAATTCTCATCTTAGAACTTGTGATGCATATTTGAAATTTTCTGCTGATAATCCTGATGTTGGTGCTCCTTTTGAACAAAAAGTTTTTATCCGTCTTTTTGCTGAAGCTATTATGTTCCATTCTTATTCTTTAAGAATAGTTGAACATGAGAAGCTTAGGAAAATGATTTCTTACTTGCAACCTAAAGTGCAACATGTTTCTCGAAATACTATTTTAAAATACTGTGTTGAAGAGCATGACATCTTGAAAGGTATTTTGCGTTCTAAACTTGCTGTTGTAGATAGTCGCATTTGTTTCACTTGTGACTGTTGGTCTGCCATTACTAAGCAAGGGTATCTAACGCTCACTGCACATTATATTGACAATGATTGGGTGCTTAAGTCATGTATTCTGAATTTTAGGTATTTCCCCCCACCCCATAAAGGTCATGATATATATGTTTTTGTGTTGGGTTTGCTTAAGGAGTGGGGGTTAGAGGGTAAAGCCTTTTCTTTAACTGTGGACAATGCATCATCTAATGATGCTATGATGAATTTGTTAAAGAATGACTTGCTCTCAACTACTTCATTGCCATGTGATGGTAAGTATTTGCATGTGCGGTGTTGTGCACATATCTTAAATTTGATTGTGCAATCTGGTTTGGAAACTGTTGATGATAGTGTCGTTAAGCTTCGTCAGGCTATACTTTATATTAATGCTTCTGATTTTAGGAAGTGCAAGTTTGATGAATGTTTGGTACTAATGTGTCCTAATTTTGTTGGCCACCTTCAATATGATGTTTGCACAAGGTGGAATTCCACCTATAAAATGCTTAGAAGGTGTTTAGAGGCTAGGAAAGCTATTGATATGTATGCTAACCGTGAACCTGACTTTGATTATGGTTTGTCTCCTGAGGAGTGGGAAGTCATTGAGTTTGTTTGTAATTTTCTTGAGCCCTTTAATGCGATAACAACTCTTTTTTCTGGATCTGATTACCCTACCGCAAACCTTTATCTACTTCATGTTGTTGCCATTGAGCAAAATTTGGTTCTAGGTCATAGTCATAGTGTGCTTAGTATTCGATTGATGTGTCGTTCTATGATTGAGAAGTATGAAAAGTATTGGTCTGATCATACTATTATCTTGTCTATTGCTGTTGTACTTGATCCTCGTTTCAAATTAAAGTTTGTGAAAGGATTGTATCATATGCTTTATGTTCCTTCTGAAGTTGAGGCTAAGGTGAAAAAGGTGTATGATGCAATTGTTGATCTCTATGACTTTTATCGATCATCTTTGCCTTCTGATTCAATTCCTTCAACTTCTGAATCCCATTCTCAACGATCGCAAATTGTTTCATCCCGTACTTCTCATTCGTTTTCAGCAGCTGACTTTTTGAATGAATTTTGTTCCTCTAATTCTTCTGATAGTGTAAGTGGTTGTAAACTTGATGATTATTTGAGTCTTCCTCTTGTTGCTAATGAGCCTGGGTATGATGCACTTGCTTATTGGAAGTCCCAAAAATCTCAATTTCCAACTCTTAGTCGAATGGCTAAGGATATTTTGGATGTTCCCATCACTTCAGTTGCATCTGAATCTTCTTTTAGTATGGGCGGGAGGGTTTTGACAAAATTCCGAACATCTCTTCTTCCTAAAAATGTCGAGGCATTTGTTACTACACAAAATTGGATGTTTGGGTATTTAAAAGAGGAGGAGTTAGAGGATTGTCTCGATGAAAATGATGCTTGTGAAGATGATGGTGGTGATGTTGCTTCAACAGCTTGGTAATTTTTATTTTTTTATAAATGTTAAATGCAGTAGCTGGTAATTATTTTAATTTTCTCCCAAAAATCTTGAAATGTTTTTTTTGTAGATGTTGCTTCAAGGCGATGCTCCGGGCTCCATATTTTTATTAATGCAGCATTTCATTTTGGTTTTGTACTTTGATTTAGAACAATACTTGAAGCCCTTGAATTTTTGGTTTCCTTTATCCTTGGATAATTTTAGTAAGTGTTGGTAAGTTAGTAGTGATTTGGAACAATACTTGGAGCCCTTGAATTTTTGGTAAGAGTTGGTATGGCTTTTTGAATAAGGTCTTAAGAAAGTTTGTTTTTGTTATTTTATGGCTTCTCCCTTATTTCCATAGTGGAACTCTCACATGGTTTCCTTAATCCTTTTGGTGAATAATGTCGTTAAGTTTGGGCATATTTTGGTAAGTATGCATATCTTGTTGTGGAATAAATTTGGTTTGAAAATTTTGGAAACCCATGTGATAGAGAGGACCTATGGTTACTTGTTAGCGGCGTCATGAATAACAACGAAAACTACTTTTCTTGAGACCATGAGCTCGATGATGGATGGTGGCGTCATGAACTTTGGGTAAGTATTAGTTGGTATGGCTTTTGGAATAAGGTTTTAAGATAGTTTGTATTTGTTGTTGTTTTATGGCTTGTCTCCCTTGTTTCCATACTGTAACTCTCACATGGTTTCCTTAATCATTTTGTTGAATAATTTCGGTAAGTTTGGGCATATTTTGGTAAGTATTGGTATATTACGGTCAATTTGGCGTATTTTGGTAAGTTGTGGAATAAATTTAGTTTGGAAATATTGGAAACCCATGTGATAGAGAGGACCTATGGTTTACTTGTTGGCGGCGTCATGAATAACAACAAATCAGACTTTTCTTGAAACCATGTGCTCGATGATGATAAATATTGTAGCAAATAATGATTGGCTTTATAAGCTTGTGATTTTTGCTAACTTATCTGAGAGCCCAACTTCTTAATATTATATATCCTATGAAAATATATTAACAAGTATTGGAGTGATTATTGTAGAATTGTTCCAATAGCTGAAGTTTGAAGAAAAGGAACTCAAGCTCATGAGCTAAAATATCACTTGTTGGATGCAGAGCAGAACATCAAGTTTATTATGATGATTATGTGATTATCATGTAAAAAATTCTTGTAAAAAATGCTTGATAGTTGATTTTGATTGTTTAGAAGTTGTTTGGGGTGGCTTATAAAGCTGATTATGATGTAAAAAATGGTTGTAATCCACCTTGTTAAGGTGTTTGTTAAGCTGTTAGTAGTTATCTTGTTGATTATAGTTTGCTCTTCCCTGGGTACAACCCTTCCTAGAAGATGGGTACTAGGGTTGATGCTCGTAGCTCAGTGTTAGTTTGTATCTCTTTGATTTTGGTAATAAAGTCTATTTTTATTTGATACAAAATGTATTGTTTTATATATTTATTTATTTATTTGAAGAAGATATCTAAAATCCAACCAACTCTTTTGAAATGGGTATGGTTGAAAACACTCAATTTTAAATTATTAATATGCTAAATTAAATTAATTTGAATAATCAATATATGAAAATAACACACAATTTTATTTAATAGTATATTATAAATAATCGTTTCGTGGAAAGAACAATTTGATTTAATATAGTATAATTTGATACAAATAGATTTTGTCTAATTTAAGTTTAGTGTAAAGCGATTTTCAGTTAACCAACGGTTTAAAACAGTTTTTTTCTCAATTTGGTTCAATCAAGCAATAGCTTAAAACATAAGTCATTTTGGTTTAGTTGATCAATAGTTAATTGCAGTTTTGTTAACCAACAAAATCAAATATTTTATAAGTCATTTCGGTTCAGTTGATAAACAGTTAAAAACAGTTCAATTAACTAACAAAACCATATAGGTTACACTTAATCTCAGTTCAGTTATGATTCAGTTATGGTCAGTTAAAAACAGTTTTATGTAGTCAACCTTTTCAGTTCAGTTGATTTCAGTTCATGATTCAGTTCAGTTTCAGTTCAGTAAACTGCAGTTCATTTTGTTTCAGTTGGACTTTCAGTTATCAGTCATTTGGTTATTGGTTCATTTCAGTTCAATCCATTCAGTTCAGTTCACGTTAGGTTAACAGTTAAACCAACAGTTCCTAATCAAACTGACAGCCCTACATATGCCGAGCTCATACCCCTCTAGTACCTCCAGTATGAATGGGTGGAGTGGGAAACGAAGACCGAGCTCAAAAACAGCCTCGTACACCGGGAAGGTATTCTTAGGCAATGCCCTCACAGTGGCCTCGGGCTTAGGCACGATGAGCTCGAACCCCTCGCAATGAATGAAGGCGTTACGCGTCCGAAGCAAATCAGAGTCATATAAGTCATGACAGACCTTGAGCATCCCACACATGCTCGGGTCATAAAACTTATCTGCTCTCTTTTTAGAAGACCCGGGAACGTCTGTTCCCTCCTCCACGTCCACTTTGGACTCGATCATGTCGACCTCTGGCCGCTCAGAACCTGAAGGTTCTTGGCCGGTCGTCTCTTCCTCATGTTCTTTCTGGTTAGGTGTCCCAACCGAATCCTCTGGAGGAGGGCTGTATCGCATTGTCTGCTTCAACCTCGCCATGGTACCCTGCATAGGTACAAAGGGAGGAATATTCAGAGAATGGGTCTTATAGCTCGACCAGGAGAAGACGGGTCCGATACCCTAGATTCCTTACTATTCGAAGATTCGGCCATACTATTGGGTTTAGAAGGCCGAATGCTAAAGACAAAACACAAAGAAAAGGAAGAAGGAAGAGATGAATACCTGATTATAGGATTGACGACTCTGCTTAAGGGGATTAGGAAAAACACCTGCAACTATCAACAAATGGATCCAAGCAAAATTCTTCACCAAACTCAAACAAGTTCTTGCAAAACCCTGTTGTTCGATTCAAATTTACAAAAAAAGAATTTTTCAAAGTGTTGTTCTTGCTCCAAGAATCTCTCTCCACTCTCTCTCTAGAATCTCAGGACTTGGAAAATGATTTATGAAAATGATTAGGGGGTATTTATAGACCCCCAATCATTTCAAAATTCAAAAAACTTTCTTTATTTTCCCACCAAAAACGGGTTAGGGATTTTAATTAGGAAAGAACTGTTCAAAAGGGGAAAATTTGGACTAATCTCCCTCCTTTTGAGGGGCAAATGTTACTGCCAATTATTAGTCTAAGTGGAGGACAAGACCCACTACATAAAGGCCCAAGAAAGAGCCCAAGAAACCAGCCCAAAAGAAAACCATCAAAGGCCTCAAATACAGGGGTTACGTGGCAGGATATCACCGATCCACATGGCAGCACCCTACTGGTCCACGTGGCACCTTTTCACGAAGACATGTGGCATGCTCAACTTCAGCTAGAATCTTAAGCCAAACAACTTCATGTAAATAAATGGGAAAACTTGTATCCCACATTGATAGATTACTAGGGGAAATGAGAAGACACTTGTATAAAAGTATTAAAGTAATGATTGCAGTACAGATTCCTAGAATTGGCTGATTTGACAACACATACTTGTAATTGTCGATTAACCTTAATCAATCCTGATTAGCAGCTAACTGAGTTATTATTATCCCTTTTGCATTTTTTAATTACTTTCTCTTTTTGTGGTTCTATATTCTGGGTCAAGTTTATAGCATAAAATTGGGTAGCTCTCTCTAAATCTAAAACCCCCCGTAACAGTAATGGTAATAAATTTTAAGTGTAATTTGTTAAGGAAGAGCTTCATAATCCCTATTGAATACATATTTTTCATTCCCAAACTTGAAATTCTTCTTATTTTCAATTACAATGGGAAAGGGTGGTATTAGATGAGAATGGATATTTGTCAAGAAAATTAGATAAATTGGAGTTAAACTAGCAACACCATGAGAATTAATTTTGATTTTCCTTCCAAAGTTAGTTATTATAAATTCATTCCAATTAAATTACCATCATTTATAATCGGTTACCAAACGGGTCGTAAAGGTCATGTGGGCTTGGAATGTAGATGTAATACAGGTCACCAAACCTAGTGCTAATTAATTTCACTTTGTAAATGAGAGATGGATGAGATCTGAACCATTTGGCTTTAATATCATGTCAAAGGATCATCTCAACTAAAAACTTAATCTGATTGTTAAGGTCAGAACTATGTTATATATTCTATCATTGATTATTTAATATGTACAAAATATGAAGTTATAGCTAATTAATTTTAAAGAATGATTTTTTCAACATTAGAACTTGTGCAAATATATAAATTAGAAAAAATGAAATCATGAATTAGTTTTGGAGGGAAAATTTTTTATGACAAAGTGACACATGTACGATGATTACTTAAATAATATTTTGTTTTAGCATATAGTATAGACGTAGAAGATTGTGGATGATGGTGTTGGTGTTCATATCAAATTATTATCCTATCTTTAATGTAAATAGTTTTTTATGCACGTGATGCATGCTTTAAATAAATAAATATTCATTATATACATACAAATACGTAACAATAATAGACATATAGTATTGAATTTAGATAACGTTATTGACATGGATTATTTATATTCATTATATATGCAAATATATGACAATAATAGACATATTACTTTAATTGTGATGAATGGTATTACTTTTTTTTTTTTGAAACGAAAATTTATTGTTTGATTAGCTTCGTTTATAAAATGACTTAGTTGTCTACAGACTACGTTGTTTGTCATAAAGTATGATATGGAATATCTTAGATTTATGAAAAATTCCCAATGGTACCATTGTACTTTTGGAAATTCCCATTGGTACCATTAAATTTTTTTGAAAAATTTGCCACTAACCACCTAATAATTGGTAATTGTTGTCAACAACTACCATAAATTTTTTTTTTATTTTATTTAACTACCAAATAAATTATAAAAAGATGCAAACCACCACCTATTTTTAACACCGTTAACTCAAATCACAATTATACCATAATTAAACCACTTAAACCTTAATTAAATCACTTAAACCTTAATTAACACATTTTAAAATTTAAAAAAATAAAAAAAAAATCTGAAAAAAAAAAAAGAAAATTAAAAATATCTGGAAAATAAAAAAACCTCAGTCACCCCCCTCCACCACCAGCACTGCCGCCACCTCCCCCACCCCCACCGGCAGTGCCGACCCCTCCCCCTACCCACCGGCACACCCCAACCCTAATTAGGCAACACCCCCACCACCAATCATTTTTTTTCTTTTTGTCTGATTTTTTTTTTCTCAATTTTTTTTTCTTTATTTTTTTTGTTTTTTTTAATTTAAAGAAAAATAAATTAAGGGCCAATCAAATCGCGACACGTGTCACAAACTAACGGTAAACTAACTGCGTTAGCATATTCCGTTAAGTTTTCATGGGTAGGTGGTGGTTTACAACAAAACATAACTTATTTGGTAGTTAAATTAAATAAAAAAAAATTATGGTAGTTGTTGACAACAATTACCACTTATTAGGTGGTTAGTGGCAAAATTTTCAATTTTTTTTAATCCCAAATATACCATCACTTTTTGCCAAAATCCCAAATGTAACATGATGTATCAAATATTCTGTTAATAATTAATAACAATAATAATTAATTAATTAATAAAATAAATAAATAAATAAATCATAATTAACCCAAAAACCTCACCCCATCCCCTGCCATCCATCACAACCACCAGCACCACCCACCCCGCCCACCCAGCTCCACCGCACGAGCCCCACCCACCCAACCCTCGCACCCACGAGCCCCACCCACCCACCCCACTGCAACCACCAGTCCGAGCCCTCACCCCCACGAAACCCCCAATTTAACCACCACCACGAACGCCCTAGCCCCACGAAATCCGAATTCGACCACCCCCACCCGCATAAAACCCCAGCTGGAGGTTCGATTGGCCGAATTAGAGGTTCCTGGGCGGTTGAGATCCGAGTTCGAGGGGTTGAATTGGAGGTTTGTGGGTGGTTAAAATGGGGGTTGAGGGTGGATGGTGAAGTGGGGAGGTGGGGGTTATCGAATTGGGGCAGGAGGGTGGTGAGGCGGGGAGGTGGGTGGGGGGTGGGGGTTGGGGGGAGGTGGGGCTGGGCTGTGGGGGCAGTGCTGCTAGTTGCTGGGTTTTTTTTTTTTTTCCTTTTTTTTGGTTTTTTTACCTATTTTAAAAATTATATTTAACAGATTTTTTATTTTACATGTTACATTTGGGATTTTGACAAAAGGTAATGGTATATTTGGGATTAAAAAAAACTTGATGGTACCAATGGGAATTCCCAAAAGTACAATGGTAACATTGGGAATTTCCCTAGATTTATAAACACTTATTGTATAAATTTATTCTATACTACATGTGATTTTATCATTTTTGGAACACTATTAATTAGCTTCCTAACTTATTTGATTTCAAAGTTGTAGTTATATCATATTTTTAATTAAGATTCATAATTAAATTTTAATTAACAATGAAGATACATTGTTAGAATTCTAACACTTTACGCCTTTTAAAAAAAAAAATTAAACTAACAATTACAACTATCTTCATTAAAATTTATTTACAAATCTTTATTAGAAATATGCCATGAATACAACTTTGAAATCAAATAAGTTAGGAATCTAATTAATTAATAATGTTCCGAAAATAATAAAATCACATTTAGCATAGAATAAAATTATACCATAATTGTTTATATTCCTTAAATAATTCATATCATACTTTATAACGAACAGTAAAATTTGCAGATATTAATTTTTAACAACAAAAATAATTAAAAAATAAATATATGTTTCAAGAAAATATCAGCAACCCCCTTCCCTTCCAACTGAAAATTACAATTTTACCACCTTTCTTTTCACAAATAAGATTTTACTTATCAAAATTGTGCAAAACAAATGAAAATTTTACAACTCTCAAAATAAATCAATAATCACATAATTTATGTAAACCGATTATATTTCTATTATATTAGTTGGTGGTGGCACATTCGTTAGTGTTAATTGAGATCGTAATTGACTAATTTATACGTAGTATGATGTAAATATAAGGGTTGTATTATTTAAGAAGTTGCTAATTAGTTTTGTAAAATAGTTGTTGAAAGTATTGTACCTTACATCATTGGGAACTTGATATTTTTATAGTAATGCAATTATATTCAATATTTCTAATAAATATTGAAGGGGCCGTCATGTAATTCTTATATTGATGTTTCTTATGATCTTATGATCAAATAGTTGATGAATTGTAAACTAAAATATAATTATTCTACATATCATTCAATATTCTTTGGATATATACTTTTATTAGATACTGTAATAATTTGGAAATTAAAATCAACAGTATCATTAATTGTTTGAGTGCCAAACTGCTTAAAAATAATTTATTTGGAAATTAAAATCAAATTAAAATGATCCAAAACATCATAATCAACAGGAATCCATCAATAGATGGAGTGTTAAAGAGCAGAGGCAGGACAGTTTAGTACAACTTACATAATCAACATAATATTGTCCTTTGCCAAAAAAAAAAATGATATTGTCACTTATCTTAGCACCATGTAATCTGTTTTTTTTTTCATCCACTGCCAAAAAAAGTTTTTTTTCCCTCTACACTGTGGATTATATTGCGTCTCTCGGGCCCCCTTTGCACATCGATATTGATCCTTTTATAGATGCTAAATTCTCTTATTTCTTAGCACTAGATAAATCATGATATTTCTTAGCACATCGAGAGGGATAGATCTTGATTTTTTCAACTGTTTACCTTTTCTCCAAAAAAAAAAAGTTGACTTGTGTTATTTTTTACTTGGTAACCTTGACTTTTCCTAAGTTTATATGTAAAAGAAAAAAATACAGGATATCTTTTTTGATTCATTTCAATGTATATTTTTTCAATATATAATTCTTTTATACGTAGCTAAATATTTTTTAAAATTAAAATAGTGTTGTTCACCATCTATAACATATTAACTGCAACGATTTGATATTTTTTCTTTCTATTTTATGTCAAATCGTTACAATTATTTTGTTAAAGAGAAAGTAAACGCTAAATGTGAAAAAATAATTGTAAAAAATTTAGAAGGACAGAAAGAATAACACTTAGAATTTGAGTACAACTCTAGAAGAATAAAAATTCATAAACTAGATCACAGCCAAATTACAATGATACATACTGTAGAAGATTAATCTTCCAGAAAAAATCAAATAAATTCAGAAAATCAACTATTACCTTATTGGTGCTTGGGGTAATAAAAAAAAGTTACAACCTAAATTCCAAATATCTGTTCTATATTATATTATGGAAAAACAAAAAAAATGCAATCTAAACTGCTACACTTCACAAGATGACCCAGCTTAATTATTCGGCAATAAAATCACGGACACAGCCCGGCCCGGACTATATCAACCTTACAATTATGACAAGATTCATATCTAGATGACCAGACGGTCTAATATAAATTTTAACTAAAAAATGGCAACTTTTGAACATAAAATCATAAGATTTATGATTAAAAAAATTGAAAAGTTCATCTTTTAAGTGATAAGTTATCGTGTCAGACGGTCTGATGGGAGATTAACTACAAACTGAAAACATCAATTTACGTGAGTAGTTTACGTGTATGCCATCATCGGGTTGGGTATTTTTGAACACCCCGGTCACGTGCAGCTTGCATGATGACTAGCTCTAGCTTAATTAGCAATCTGTAACATATTAACAGCAGTGATTTGACATATTAACAGCAGCGATCAGTATGTAGTGATGTCAATCTAACTTGTAAGAATTGAAGTTGGATAAATAGCAGAGCTTCTTCTAATATTGCCTTCTCTTTTATTTCCTTCTTCTTGTTGATGCACATTGAGACCTAATTTCTTCAGCAACATTTTAATAATCTTGATTTTTACCATCCCTCTTTTTGGTGGAACTCTAACTTCTTTTCTCTTGCTAAAACCTTCATTGTTGTTTATAACAAGGCTCATTTTTGGGGCCCCTTTTATAAATTAAACTCAAAACAAGAATAATGTATGATGAAAGAAAGATGAAGCTTCTATGGTAGGAAACAAGTAAGAAAGAAGAGGATGAAAATGGTGAGTGCATATATATATAGGAAAAACGAGTTAAGGGGGGGTTTAAATAGAGAATATTTAGTCTTAATGATGATAAGAAGTCAAATGCTTTCACAAGTGTGAAAACTATACAAGTCAAGTCAAGATCAAAGATATGCTTGTAAAGTGGAAATTGTTTTTTTCCCCTTTCACATATATATTGGTATTTGATAATGTTCGTTTGGTGGTCTGGGCAAGGTAGCATGTGTACTTTATATGGGTAGATGTTCTAGAATCCGATTCATCCCTCTATGTATTGGGCACGATTTCGATTTTTCATGTTATAGTTGGACGTATCCATTAATATTGCTTTTTAGATTTTCTACTTTCAATTCATGTATCCGTATTCGTTTTGGACCCCGTTCCTGACTAAATACAACCTAGGTTCTATCAAGAGTAGGGGGCTTGAACTGGACCCTACTGCAGTCTGCAAATTATCCAGCACATGCAATCTAAAAGGAAAATATAATAATGAATCCTCAGAAATACATTGTGATGGTGATGAGGTTTGAACCCAATAAGATTTGACGTTCACAAAACTTAACCAACAGGCTAAGACTCGTGCTTATATATTGTATACTCCCTCCGTCCCTTATTGTTTGCCCCATATTGACTTTTGAAACTGCTCATTTGGTAATTTTGACTCTTTATAATTTTATACATATAAGGAAAAATATAGACAAATAGGATCTTGTTTGATTCAGCTCAATGTGTACTTTTTTAATATGCAGTTTGTACAATTTTTTATTACATGTATTTAAAGATATTTTTGTTTAAAATTATGTAAAGGGAGATGAGAAAAAGTGAATGGGGCAAACAAAAAGGGACAAAGGGAGTATAAGTTAAAGTAATTTCAATGTATGGTCAAGTTGTTGGTATAATTTTATATTGGGGTCAACAAATGTGAATGAAAGATTTTGAAGTAAGGGGGCAAGTGAATGTGAATATGAATATAAGAGGGAGATTTCTTAATGAAAAAGTATTAGGCACATAAGCAAATGACAAACTTAAAAAGCATGCATATGATGATATATACAACTGTCAAATGTCTTTTTCTTCTCTTTTTAGTTTGTGTCGTGCTTTTGACTGATTTACTTTTCTGTCTTTCATTTGGGTTTTTATTGCCAACGTTATTTTGTTTTGTTTTGGAACTTTTGGGGTTTTTTCTCACCAGTCTAAGGAAAGTGGTGGACGCTTTGGTCTTTCGTACCATCATCACGTCTCAAATTTCACTACACGTAATTGTAAAGATTTTTTTTATTGTTTCTGAGTTGGAACTTTTCTATACAATTGAATGTGTTTAATAAAGTGTATCGTGTTCGTCCTCGGACTCTAACATGTAAAACAAGGAAAATCACTAACTTGTGGTGGATCCCAGGAATAATGCTCATCTGATGCTCATTAAATCAGAGATCCGAAAGTATATGGAATAGTTGAATATGAAATAAATACCTGACCTAATGGTCTGACAAGGTTTTTTTGTTGTATCTGATTAGAGTGTAGATGAGTAATTGACATTTGTCATATGGTTCTGGCTCATGAACGTCTGTTACTCTTTTATTTGTCCAAGCTTATTTGCTTTATAAGGAGTACCTTTTTGAGGGGAAATACCCAGTAAATCAACGTGAGATATTTAGTAAACATCTCAAATGACATTTTTGTAATTTTGTTCAAAATATATTACCTAAACACCCCCCTATTTGGTTGGTGTTTGGATCTTTGCCCCTAAAGTTTGTCAAAATTACATTAAAATGTCATTGTGAGATACAAAATTGTATCTCACATTGATTAACCTGATATTCCTCCCTTTTTTAGTAGAATTAAATGGGGCTTGCCCTTGTGGCGGACCGGAACACTTATCTTTCCCTTTGCAAATGTGTATGTTGTCTAGATTTGACCGAATTACCTGCAATAAGGTCTGACTCAAGGCTCAATACCAAACACATTACCATTACCATAAAAAAATGATAGTAACATGGAATGAGGTCCTCTAAGTCTCTAACCAAGTACTTTGCTAAAAGAGTAGGCCTGTGGCTGTGGGATAAAAAAATTCTCACAAAAAGAGTATGAGTATGAGTATGAGTATGAGTATGAGTATGAGTATGAGGTTGTAATCCGGAATTGGGAATGAAGTTAGAGAATGTTAGAAATATAGCAATAATGCAAAAGAGACAAAGTTGTTCTAGAAAGAGATAGTGTTTGCCCAAATAAGGGAAGTTCACTAAGTTTATACAAGTAGACATTCTTAATTTGAAAGACCAGATCTCATAAGGAAAAGTTACTAAAAAAAGAATTAGTAGAAATTACTGAATATATATACTCCCTCAATAACATAAAAATTATAACAATTGATTCTACACGTATTTTAAGGAAATAATTTGAGGTGAAACTGAACAAATTAATCAAAATAATTTTGATATTAGTAACTTATAATCACATTTTTGCATATATTAAAACCATTTTAATTAATTTCTTCGTTTATGTTGAGGCGATTTTTGGTACACCTAACAATGGGTCGAGAGCAAGTTCCGCTTCCACCCGATCAAGCACCGTTCCTGCACAAAGAACACGTGTGACCTACCCCCGGAGGTGTTCAGGGGGAAGCCACTCCAACGCTCAAGTCAGTATAGTGTAAGAGAAGTAATTTGAGAGAGAAAGTATATGTCAAAGTGTTTACTTTTTTGTGGCTTGGATATTAGATCCTTTTCCTTGTTGCATAGAGATGGGTATTTATAATACCTCTGGACTGACTTGGTACCCCTGGTTGGTTGGGCTGGACCTGGTCTGCTGGGCTGGACCTGGTCAACTGGGCTGGTCCTGGTCAGCTGGGCTGGATCAGGTCTATAGTGGAGCGTGGACCCTGTGGGGCCAGGTTATATGTATTGGGCTTATCTCACATGTGGGCCTGGTCCTGGAATGGACCTTCCTGTGATTGTGGTCCTCTTGTTGGGTTTAGGACTTAGTTGGGCTTAAATAATCATGGGCTAGCCCAATAATAGTGGGTGTATTTTACCCCATCAATTTCCCCCCCCCCCCCCAAGTCCATAAATTGTGTGGGAAGTTTTTATAGATTTATGTGATGGGCTAGCCACGTATGAAGCATTTCCGGGCCACGTCTAATCAATTGACTTGTGACTTTGAATTTTGGCGCCTGGCTATTTATCATTTGAGCAGAAGAGGTACTTTTTTTTGTGACCTTTAGTTTTCCCATCTTGGTTGAGTACGTAGTCATGGTCACACCAGGTCTGCTATGGCAACTTTTGGCCAGAGGTGGCCTGATCAGGACCACGTCTCTATCTTTTTCTTATGCCTTCGACAGCTGAAGATGTAGAGGCGATGGGCTTTGACAAGCTGGGGTTAATAAGTGGGCTCCTTCGAAATGTACCCCTTGAACCTTTAGCAAGGCTGACATTGTAGGATCCTCTTCTATTGCTGCTAGATTACTACCAGGGTGGTTTTGACCGACCAGGGTGGTACTGAACTACCAGGGTGGTTTTGACCGACTAGGGTGCTTTTGACCGACCAGGGTGGTACTGAACTACCAGGGTGATTTTGACCGACCAGGGTGGTTTTGACCGACCAGGGTGTTTTTGACCGACTAGGGTGGTACTGCACAATCAAGGTGGTTTTGACCGACCAGGGTGTTTTTGACCGACCGGGGTGGTACTGCACAATCAAGGTGGTTTTGACCGACCAGGGTGCTATTGACCGACCAAGGTGGTGTTAGGCGACCAAGGTGGTGTTGACCGGCCGAGGTGCTGCGGGCCGACAAGGATGGACTTGATCAGCTGGGCAGGTCTTTTTATAGCGTGAGAGTGAGTCACATTCACCTGAGCATTTTATCAAACACTTAGTGTGCTACCATTTCACTTAGCTATCATATGACCATTATACATTGGATCTAGACTTTTGTACATGAGAAGTACAAATTTATGGTAAATCACTAATAAAATTCCCCAAGTAAATCATTTTATGCTCAAGTAATTAAGAGAAATTATGGACTTGTATAAATAATTAAGAGGTAGTAAAAGAACTTATCTTTTTTATTTGGGGTATGTCTTCTATATCTTCTCTTTTGAGGATGGAGAAGTTGTCACTTCAAGATGAGGGGCTGAGAAGTTGTACTTGACAATATTTCTTCATCTTCCTCCACCTTTGGTGCCATTAACTTTGTTGAAGCTTTGAAGGCTAAGTGAAGAAGAACAAAGTATACCCACTTATCACAAATACTCCTAATTTTGGAGCTAATTTTCAACCGCGTGAAGGTTTATTCAACTCTAGAGTTTGATTTTTTGCTGCTACAGTTCAGATTAAGAAGAAGGAAGAAGTAATTAATCCCAGCAGACATCGTCTAAATGAAGAAATTAAAGTTGAATTTATAAGGCTTGTGGATGATGATGAATCAGAAGACATTGAAAAGGTGGAAAAGCAAAAGGATCTTCTACAATGAGTGTTAGAGAAGAGTTAGATGGTGAATCTGAAACTACAGGTCCTCTAATGGCTGCTTATAGACGGTACTTGAGGTGGAAGAAAAAACCGTAGTGGCGCCTCGACCCTCCTTCTAGCGCCAAATTATTGAGGTGATTTTTGGGTCACAACAATGTAAATATGTTATGGGCCGAGAGCTAATCCAAATTCCACGTAGTGTGCTCGTTGATCTGCACAAAGAACAAGCGTGAGCTACCCCGGAGGTGTTCCGGGGAAAGACTCTCCGACGCTCAAGTCAGTATAGTGTAAGAATGTAGAGAGAGAAAGTGAGGGAGAAGTTTGAGGTGTGTTTAATATTTTTTGGATACCTTTGCATGTGTATGGTTGGGGAGTATTTATAGTACCTCGATAATATAGGAGGAAAATTGCCCCTGGTAGGTTAAACTGGACCTGGTAGGCTGGGCTGGACCTGGTCAGTAACCCCAGACCTGGTAGGCGCTCCTTTGACCTGGTAGGTTAGACCTGGACCAGACTGCTGTTCTCAGGACCTGATAGATGCGATATTGACCAGGTAGGTGCTTGAGCGTGGATTTAGGTGATCAGGTCCCCTGTACAGACTTTAGCTTGTTTTGGGTCTTTCTTTGTGGGCTTTTTGTGGGCTTTCTTTGTGGTGCGCCTTTTTCATTTGTTGATAGCTGGATTGGGCCTTAGCTTTTTATGTGGCTGACCCAACATCTAATGGGTGCATTTTGCCCCATCAGTTTATATCCTTATATGATTTATATCGCTTCCTCAAAATATGTGAAAACAATTGTTAAATTTTTTTCGTTAGGGATGGAGTTTGTAGTAAAGAATTAACAATTAAGTTATAGTGCATATATAACTTATTCTGTGTTTTCCTTAACTTTTATAGGCCATGTTTTTCTTTTATTTTCTCTAGTGACACTAATAATTAAGTAATTGTTGCATGTTTTATGCCTTCACTTACAACTCTTTCATCTCATCAAAACATTGTCTTCTGCTTCAAGTTTGTACAATGCATCTTACATTTTTTTTCCCTATCTATTTTAAGAGTTTCATCTCCCTATTAATTAATTGAATGTATTGAAAGGATTGTTGTGTAAAATCTTAGGGGATAAACACTATATTTGATTGCACCATATATATATGAGGCAAAAATTTTCTTATGACAAACTTGTTACATCTATTATTCACATTGATTAAACAAATCATCTTACAATTTTCACTCTATTATGATTTTACAACATTATTTCTTATAGTTAGGTTAGGGGAAAAAAAAAACCTTGAAAAATTGATACTGTTAGGGTCACTTTTTTTTAATATTTTATTGAGTGTTGGTGACTTTCAGACCGAAACTTGACTCCACACACCCAACCCACAACGATACCGGCTTTAATACGACACAACCTGACCCAAATTATTCTATTATGGAGCAAAGTGCACACATGTGATTACGTACTATTGGAGAAATTTGTGTTATCTATATCTATCTATATCTATACTAATACTTTAAAACGGGATTATTTGTGCCACATGTCACTTTTTGTGATTTAAACTTCATTTTTTTCCCAATTATCTTCCATTAATTAAAGAGAAATTTCAAGAGACACATTATATATTAAACTATTCACTTTACAATAATTTCCTACACTAATGAACTTATTTTCTTTAAAAATATTTAATATCACTTTTTAAGATTGTGTATTTTGTATATAAAACTCGTGCATCGAACGGGTCCAAAAACTAGTTAAGTAGTTATGATTTTATGGGGTGAAAAATGAAAAGCTTTGGTGGGATTAAACCCTAAATTACATGATCTTAAGCTTCATATCAAATTAATTGGTAAAGATTTAGAATGCGTAAGCGTACCTGAATCCATGATCTGAATATTCTTAAATCTCCAATATTGAGGTTTGATCTTCCAATTCTATATGGTTCCATAGGTTTTCCACTAATGATGGGATGTCAATGAGAATAGGAAATCATATGAATCAGGGATCATAACCCTAACCCTAATGCTGTATATATAGAGTTTTCAATGTCTCTTATTCGTCCCATCATGAAATAAAAGACTATAATAGTTTTTTTTGCAAATATAAAACTAAATCCATACTCTATAAAAAATGTGAATAAGCCCAATAATAATATTATGCTATGTTTGGATACAAACAATTCATTTGAAATGATGGATTTGGGCCAAATTACATGTTTGACAAGTTAAATAATTTGGAATTGGATTTGACTCAATTCCCAACCCAAATGCTTAACAAGTAAATGTTGTGTATTTCAAATAATTAACATAACCATGCCATTTCAAATTCTAAAATAACCCAAACAAATAATTGTCATTTGAATTGTAACATTTCAATTTCAGAAATTAAATTCATTAATTTAAAATGAATTACACATATCCAAACGCTACCTTAACTTTATTCAATCACTTTATTTGAGTTAAATCATATGATATCATACAATACGATTATATCCAAAATGAACAAATAATTGTATTTAGATCCATAAATTTCGAACATTCACAATGTGAAATCTAGACTAGAACTCAAAGTCAAGATGATATAGATGTGAATTGTGAAGTGGTCCTTTTATTAAGGACTAAGGTATTAAAAGTGAACCACAAATTCAATATTAATCAGGTCCTATGGAGGATGTATGCTGAGAAAATGATCTGAGTCATCTATATCGGGTATAGTCAAATAATAATACAACTATTTTTTTTATTATTATTTTCTTTTATTTTTTATATAGAGTCCGTTATACTTCATTCATTTTTAAAATTTTATACTTTTGACACTATTTATAATTTTCACTTTGATCGTAATTTTTTTTAACAATAGGGAAAGTTAATTCATTAATTGAAAGTCATACGACATTTACAATATAAATCAGTAACAACCAAATACATATCAAAATAGATCAAAATAAAATCAACTTTGACAAAACCTAGATCGTTATAAGAGATATTTGCTAGTACAGTCGCTCTCGCTCCTCTTTCACATCGCTGCTTTTTCATACAGTTTTTCGTGAGGGGTTCTATCGATCTGCAATAGTTTTGAAGTAGATTTTCAATCGAAATCTCACAAAGGAGAATGATAAATTCAATAGAATGGAATAATAGATCTCATAAAGAGAATGTTAGATCTCGTGAAGAGAATAAAATAGGGCCTTATTGTAAACAATAATAACATAAGAAAGAGAAGAGAAAAGGGGACTTATCATCAACCTTTAGAAAATTGATGGTAGCCTCAAAACAACGGAGGAAGAAGGATTTTTTTAGAGAGAGAAAAAGGGGGCTTACCATCAACCTTTATATTTTGATCGTAATTTGTCACTTACACATAATGAAAAATATAGTCATGTAGGGTCTCGTTAAATTCGTCTCAACTTGTATTTTTTTATTATTTAGTGATTATAATTTTTTAAAATACGTACTTAGAGATATTAATCTTCAAAAATTTTACCTTAGCTTAGGTGAAAAGTTCTTTGTTATAAAAATTTAAAAACGGAAAAAAGTATTTAACTTTATCAGCATTATATCTAAATCTATAATTGTATAAACAATGTATCCAATAAATATATCCATTGTTTTGTTAGTGATTTCTGCCGGGCATTGGCTTATCAATATCATTGCTCTTTATACTAATAACCAAGGCTTTCGTTTACTCATTGTTACTGTCTTTGTTTCTTGTTGTATTTTGATGGGAAGTGTTCCGAGCCCGCCCAGGTGGTCAAATCCGTAGTAGTGGGCCCAAATTTTAGGCCCAGTTCTGATGGGGTTGGGTATATATCAGATATTCTGTGACGAGTAAGACGTTGCCACATGTCAACTGACTAGGTAAAACTTTGACTTAGTATCCATGGGCCCGGCCCACACATCAGCCTAACCGGCTCTGTAAAACCCTAACCGGGGAATCTAATGCCTATATAAAGATCAGTTCTATCGTTCTACAGGTACGCAATTGATAATTCACAAACTCACATCACATTGACCCCTTACTCCTGATATTTGACTTAAGCATCGGAGGGGCGTTCCCGGGTTCCACCCCCCGGGTTAGCAATCTTTATTTGACTTAAGCATCGGAGGGACGTTCCCGGGTTCCACCCCCCGGGTTAGCAATCTTTGACTGTTTTGCAGGTCAAAACCCTAGCAAGGAACGTACGGAGTCCACATCAAACACACCAAAGATCGTTGACTTTTCACACGAAGTTTCAGGACAGGGACAAGAAGGAACCGAAGGATTACTGGAAATGACATTCGGATATAGTGGTACCCCATTTTTTACAGTTGTATATTAATTTAGTGTAAAACGGACATAAAGTTGCTCCATACATATTAAAAGTTATCATCAGAAAATAATAATTTTTATTTTTATTAAGAGTAACTTTTAATATGCTTAGAGTAATTTTTATTTCTTGTGCACGAATTTAGTTTACACCCAAGAAACACAAGATTTTTTCTTTAAAAACACAAGTCAAACGTATAAGCATAAAACTAAACAACACCTAAATCGACAAGACAAAAGCATGTAAGCAACAACCATTCGACCAAAACCTAAGAAAGACATAAGAGTTAAAATTCAATCCGACTTAATCACTTTGTCTGGCATCAATCCAACCTCATGCGAGCCTGCAGCCACTAGAGTTTGCCCGACACTTTCTTTAACTTATTAATGTTCGCCAAACTAAGTGTTTTTTCAATAATTTCTTAATTAGTTTTGTTTTTGAACTTTTTTTTTTGTTTTGTGAAAGATTGTATTTGAACTTTCTTGTTTTCTTAATATCCAACGACATCGATATTCCGTCCCCCTATTTTTGAGCTCATGTCTCCACCATTGTAATCACTTGTAAGTTGAATCTATTTTCTTACCTTTTTAAAAAAAAATGATAAACATACCTTAGGGCTACATATAAAAAGTTTAGAATATAAATAAAAAGTTAATTAAACATTTATTGCCTTAAACGATATGTAATTTTGACATTCAATTTTTTTTTTTTGAAAGAGACATTCAATTTAAATTGTTTCTATTTTAAGAATTATATTTAATGATTATATATAGCTCTAAGGGCTACATATAACATACATTATCCTAAAAAAATTTGTACTCCGTATTTCTTTCGTCTCTTTGAGATGTCTCCAAAAGTTTGTTACATTTTTAGAGTAAATGGCCCATATACACTCTCCCTACTTTTTACTCTTACATCACAAATTAGAAACTGATTTTCGCACCCAAAAATTGATTTCTACACCCGCATTAATACTGAAAACATGGGATGCGGAAATTAATTTTTGGAGTGCAGAAATCACTAGCCCACATATTACCTAACAAACTAAATTAAAGGGACCGATCACTGAGGTATTATGTTAATTTCATTTAAATTATCATCACGAACCCTCATTTTAAAGAAACAAATTTTCTCTAATTTTAAACCGCCAAAAGAATTGTAAAATTCAACTTCACAAAAACATTGATTGAAAATTCTTAGGGCTATTTTCTCTTGCGAACCTCTACTTGCTCGAGCCATCTCATCTACTCGACACTGTCTATTATGGTATGTGTGTGGACCACGCTCCATCTCTTTTTTTTTCCCTTTTTTTTCTTTTTTTTTGAAGGGGTTATTAATTGAACGTCATACATTATCTACAATATAAATCAGTAACAAACAAATAAATACATATCAAAATGGATCAAATTAAATCAATTTTGACAAAGCATAAATTGTTGTAAAAGATATCTTCTAGTATAATCGCTCCTTTTCACATTGTTGCTTCTTCATACAGCTTTTTCACAAGGGGTTTTATCAATCTACAATAATAGTTTTGAAGTAAATATTGATTCAATTGTTTTGAATGTAGTGGAAGTATAAAAATATGTTGTGATCTTGTGCTAATATCGAAGAATAAATTAATTTCCGTAGAAAAACAAGCACACATGGCCAAAAAATCTCACAAAGGAGAATGATAAATCTGATACAACGAAAATATAATAGGTCTCACAAAGAGAATAATAGATTTCATGAAGACAATAAAATAGGGCCATATTGTAAACAATAAAAACAAAAGAAACAAAAAAAAAAAAGAAAAAGAGAGAACGGAGCTTAGCATCAATCTTTTCGATCATGTGTGCTTGTTTTATTTGGAAATTAATTTGTTGATGGATTACAATAGATTTTTATACTTCCACTATATTCAAACACAATTGAATCAAAATCTACTCCAAAACAATTGCAGATCGATAGAACCCATCGCGAAAAAGTTGTATAAAGAAGCAGCGATGTGAAAGAGAAGTGGTCGATTGTACTAGCAAATATCTCTTATAGCGATCTATATTTTGTTAAATAAAGTAGATTTTAATTTAATCCATTTTGATATGTATTTGGTTGTTACTGATTTTTATTGTAGATGTTGTATAACTTTCAACCGATGAACCATGATTTGTGGGAAATCAAAATTCCCATAAAATCTAATTCAAATCACAATATACCAAATCTTTTTTTAGGGAACAGTACACCAAATCTTGCCAACTTTTTTTCCTTCAAAAAAAAAAAAAGAAATTCTCAAAAATTATCGCTATCAAAAATAAATAAAAAATCCCAGGAATTTTCACTTCCCCGTCGGTTTCCCAGGATGTTTTTTGACAGCTATTGATTTTTTTTTCTTTTCACATATCCGTTATTATCACGACGCAAGAACGAATAGGGGTTTATTATAACCTAGATAATACCCGAGCAAATAATAGGCTTTATTGGTTAGGAAAGTTTTTTTTAGTGGTTACTATATTAATTAGTACTCCCTCCGTTCCCATTTGTTTGTCCTATATGGAATCTTGACACTATTCATGAGGTCGAAGAATCTTCTAAATTACTCTTAACATATAAAACATAATATAATCATGTGGGGTCTTGTTTGATTCATCTCAATGAGTACGTTATTAACAACCAATTATTATAATTTTTACATATTTAAAACAAAAGATATTTAAGGTCAAACAAATGCATTGGCATACGTGCAAAGTTAAACAGGACAAACAAATGGGAACGGAGGAAGTATAAAAGTATGTGAAAGTATTGTGTCGGATGGTCTGACCGTCAGACCGTCCAACACTTGTATTTTTTTTATGCCCAGACTCAACAAAACGTGTCCAGGTTCAATAATATGTGTCCAGGTTTAACAATATATGTCCAGATTTAACAATATGTGTCCAGGTCCATGTGTCCAGGGTAAACAATATGTTTCCAGGTTCAATAAGTTTCACCAGGTTTACAAATTTATGTCCAGGTTCAACAATATGTGTCCAGGTTGAATACTATGTGTCCAGATTTAATATTATGTGTCCAGGTTTACAAATATATTTTCAGGTTTACAAATTTGTGTTCAGGTTTACAAATATGTGTCCAGGCCTAACAATACTTGTCCAGGTTTAACAACATGTGTCCAGATTCAACAATATATGTCCAGATTTTACGATATGTGTCCAGGGTAAACAATATGTTTCCAGGTTCAATAAGTTTCATCAGGTTTACAAATTTATGTCCAGGTTCAACAATATGTGTTCGAGTTCAGTACTATGTGTCCAGATTTAATACTATGTGTCCAAGTTCAACAATATGTGTCCAGGTTTACAAATATATTTTCAAGTTTACAATTTGTGTTCAGGTTTACAAATATGTGTAAAGGTATATCAATACATGTCTAGGTTTACTAACATGTGTCCAGGTTCAACAAAACTTGTCCAGGTTTGACAATATGTGTCCAGTCCAGTTGAACTGGTCTGACAGTAACCTTATGTCGGACTGGTCTGACACAATACCTTCTCTAAAAGTATTGATATATTATACCGAGTAGAAGTATTGATACATTGAGATGAATAATACAGCTAGGAAAGATTTTTTAGTGGTTACTACATTAGGATAAAAGATTAGTAGATATATAAAAATCTTTAATTATAATAAAATACACCCTGCCATTTTTTTATATCTGCTTATTTGTGTTTTTATCAATAGAAAAAAACTAAAAGAGTAATAGAAAAAGGGAAAAATCATAAATTATGATTTAAAAGTTATGCAAATAAAATAAGAGAGAGAGAATGTTAAAAGGAACTTGGGAAAAATATAAATGAATTATTGCAACAAATGACTTTTTACGTGTCGAGACAAAACTTTGAAGATTAATATGTCTAATTATGTATCTAAAAAAAATTATAATTACTAAATAATAAAAAACTACTAGTTGAAAAGAATCTATCAAGATCTTACATGACTATATTTTTTTATGTATAAGTGGCAAATTACAATTAAAGTGGAAATTATGAATAGTGTCAAAGTACACTTGTTGCAAGAATTCATTTACGGACGGGGTATTAACAAATATAAAAGAATAAAAATTTATTATAGGTAGTTGATATAGGAAGTCAACAAATAATAAAAAAAAACCGACCCCCAAAGGAAAGTATGCAAATTAAATAATGAAAAAGTGAGTAATTTAATTAGTAAATAAAGAATACTCCGTAATTTTTTAGGTAAATGTTTGTCAATTATTATATATACTCCCTACGTTCCAAAAAAAAAAACGCAACAAACCATTTTGTACGCATTTTAAGGAAGTGATTTAAGGGTGTAAATGAGCAAACTAATCAAAATAATTTGAACACAAGTAAGAATGATATTATAGGTTACTTGTCTAAAAATTACATATATTAATTTGATCGTTTAGACCTTTAAATCTCTTCCTTAAAATGAGTGCAAATAAGTTTGTTGCGTTTTTTTGTGGAACGGAGGAAGTATCAAAGTTTTTTTTAATATAATATTATTTTAGTTTAGGAAGATATTTACTCCCTCCGTCCCAAAAAAACTGCTTCGTAATTTTTTAGGTAAAATATATTGAACATTAAGGGTGCGTTCTCTTCAACTTATTAGACCTGAACTTATCTGAACTTATCAGACCTGATTTAACTTATTAGACCTTATTTAACTTATTAGACCTTACTGGAACTTATTAGACCTTATTGGAACTTATTAGACCTTATTGGAACTTATTAGACCTTATTGGAACTTATTAGACCTTATTGGAACTTATTAGACCTTATTAGGCCTTATTGGAACTTATTAGAACTTATTAGACCTTATTGGAACTTATTAGACCTTATTGGAACTTATTAAACCTGATTGAAACTTATTGGAACGTATTTTATATGATTGAATAAAATAAATTAATTATAATAATAATGATGATGATAATATTCTATACATTTGAACCTATGTTTTTTTTTATTGTTGAATTAGGTTCAAGAAGGTAATAATAATTAGTATATCTTTTTTCAAACCCATTATTAATTAATATTATCAATTCCAATAACAACTTATCTACATATTTAATTTTTCTTAATTCACTTGTAGTAAAATTAACAAACTAGAACGGATTGAATAATAATAATATGGAGGATGGGTAAAGTTTAATTTGGACCAAAATTAGTAATAATAATATGGAGGATGGGTAAAGTTTGATTTGGACCAAAATTAAATCAAACCCAAAATAAAAAATAAGTTTTATTTTATAATATAAAAAAATAGTTTAATTCAATCTAACTCTGATTGGTTTCTCTAAAAAAATTATAAAACAAGAATGATAAAATAAAATTGGTTTATGTTGTGTAAGAGTGCTTTAAGTTAATTATTAATTTAATTAATTTTATTTGATCAATAATTAAAAATAATAATCTAGACCTGATTTGAACTTATTAGACCTGATTGGAACTTATTAGACCTGATTGGAACTTATTAAACCTTATTGGAACTTATTAGACCTTATTGGACCTTATTGGAACTTATTAGACCTTATTGGACCTTATTGCAACTTATTAGACCTTATTGGAACTTATTAGAACTTATTGGACCTTATTGCAACTTATTAGACCTTATTGAACTTATTAGACCTGATATACCTTATTGGAACTTATTGGAACTTATCTGAACTTATCTGAACTTATTAAACCTGAAACTTATTTTTTTAAGGTGAAGAGAACGCACCCTAAGTGGTAAGTTGTATAAATATAAAGTTATATGAGGGTCATTTGTCAAAATAAAAAAATGGAGCAATTAGTTTGACACTGCTGAAAAAGAAAAATAAAATAGTTATTTTGGGACGGAGATAGTATTTAGAATTTTATTTATTTATTTATTAGGGTATTAATTATTATAGAAAATTTTGTCAGAAAAGACCTTTTAAAACGTTCATTTTGTGAGAAAAGACCTTATAAAAAATTTGTTGTGAGCAGGGACCTAAAACAAAAAAAATGTTGCAAAGAGGGACCTTACCTCTATTTTCCGACGTTGTCTGTGAATCTTCGGGGTTAATTCATCGAAAATTGGAGGGAAATAGCGAGTCAACGTCGGAAAATAAAGGTCAGGTCTCTCCTTGCAATTTTTTTTTTATTTTAGGTCCCTGCTCACAACAAATTTTTTTTATAAGGTTTTTTCTCATAAAATAAATGTTTTAAAAGGTCTTTTTTGCCAAAATTTCTATTATTATCTTATTAAATATAAAGAGAGACAAAAATGTGATATTAGGATGATGAAAAAGAGGGTGAGAGGAAAAAGAATACAAAGAATAGATAGATAGATAGATAGATAGATGATGAGCATTCAAATAATGAGTTTGGGTGGAATGAGGCAGGGAGAGGTACTGGGAGTTTCTGAGGACCGTTTGCCCCTCTCCCTTCAATCCCTTGTTGTTGATGAGTGATGAAGAATCATCTTCTTCTTCTGCCCATGATTTCTCCATACCATCCAAACGGCCCTCTAACACACAGTCGCTCGCTCGCTCACTCACTCAGTCCTTGTTTGATACCCCTTTTTTCAACTGAAATTGCTTACATGCATCGATCAACACTCAACTCTATTATATACTCCTCTTTCCCTTTTTTATAGGCTGTGATGATTGAAATCGTTCAAAGTAATCAAATTTTCTGGGTGATCTGGGGCTTTTTTTTTTATGTGGGTAATTTACCATTTTGACCTGGCAGCAATATAAATGGGCATATGCATTGTGGTACTGGTAGCGGTGGTTGTTGTTGTTGCTGTTGCTGTTGTTGTTCGTAAAGAAAGGGAAATTCCCAAAATTCGGATTTTGCAGTGCCCATTTTGTTAGGTTTGCCGCCATGGTAGACTTTGCTCACCGTTAAATTGCTCCCACCCTCGAAATGTTTGATGAAATGCGTATCTGAGCCTCCTCCAAACACACTCATCAATCAATTCCTGTAATTCTTTGATTGTTTGCGTTTCAGATACTAATAGTCTGTGTAAACTAAACCCCATTGTTTCTGGGTTGATTGATTGCTATAATCAACTGAAATCGTGTACATGCATTGATTAACACTCAACACTACTACTCCCTCTCTTCGTTTTTAGAGGCTGTGATGAATCAACTCGGCCAAAGTAATCGATTTTTTTGGTGTTGTGGGGCTTTTTTTTTCGTTGTGGGCAGTTTGCCATTTTGGCTTGGCAGCAATTTAAATGGGCATTTGCATTGTTATTTGTATTTTGGTGTTTACCGGAACCGGAGAGAAACTCTAACCATCCGAGCTATCCCTCACTCTCTGCAGTGTTGTTTGTTTGTTTGTTGTTATTGTAGCTAAAGGTACACACATGAGTACCTCAATAGCGAGTGTTTGCTTCATTCGGATTTTGCTGTGCCCATTTTATTAGGTTTGCCGCCATGATGGACTTTGCTCACTGTTATATTGCGCCCACCCCCGAAATCTTTGATGAAATACCTATCTGAGCCTCCTCCAAACACCAACAAATCAATCATGACTTGGTTGAAATATGTTTTCTTGCAATTTTCTAGTATTGTTGAATGAAAAAATCGTGGATTGTTTGCATTTCTGTGTTTATACGTTGTTTTGCTCAAGTTTCGATTCTCACAATCCGGGGAAAACACTTAATTTCCCTCCTCCAGTTTCAATGAGGAGGGAAATTGGGTGTGTTTGGGAGGGAATTTGTTTTTTGAATTGGCAAGAGAATTAATAGTATAGAAAGAAAGAAAGAAAGAAAGAAAGATTGATAGATAGATAGATAGATAGCAGAGAGATAATAGCATTGAAATGAGTTTCAGTGGAATAAGGCAGGGAGAGTTACTGGGAGTTTCTGAGGACCGTTTGCCCCTCTCCCTTCAGTCCCTTGTTGTTGATGATTGATGAAGAATCATCTTCTTCTGCCCATGATTTCTCCCTACCATCCAAACGGCCCTCTAACACACAGTTGCTCACTCACTAAGTCCTTGTTTGATGGCCCTTTTTTTTTTAACTCAGAGCCATTTTTTTTTCCTGGTTTGGTTGCTTATACTCAACTGAAGTTGCTTACATGCATCGATCAAAACTCAGACACTATTATATACTCCTCTTTCCCTTTTTACAGGCTGTGATGAATGAAATCGTTCAAAGTAATCAAATTTTCTGTGTGATTTGGGGCTTTTTTTGATGTGGGTAATTTGCCATTTTGGCTTGGCAGCAATATAAATGGGCATATGCATTGTGGTGTTAAAGGCCATCTTAACCAAAAGCTTAAGCTGATAGTTGAAGCTCAGGAATATGTTATATACTCTATCATGTGGTAGCGGTTGTTGTTGTTGCTATGGTTCTTCGTAAAGAAAGGGAAATTCCCAAAATTCGGATTTTGCAGTGCCCATTTTGTTAGGTTTGCCGCCATGGTAAACTTTGCTCACCGTTAAAATGCTCCCACCCTTGAAATGTTTGATGAAATGCGTATCTGAGCCTCCTAAAAACACACTCATAAATCAATTCCTGTAATTCTTTGATTGTTTGCGTTTATGTGCATATTCAGTGAATGTTTTGCTCAGTTTCAGATACTAATAGTCTGAGTAAACTAAACCCCATTGTTTCCGGGTTGATTGATTGCTATAATAAACTAAAATTGTGTACATGCATTGATTAACACTCAACACAATTACTCCCTCTTTCCGTTTTTAGAGGCTGTGATGAATCAACTCGGCCAAAGTAATCGATGTTTTTGGTGCTGTGGGGGATTTTTTCCGTTGTGGGCAGTTTGCCATTTTTGCTTGGCAGCAATTTAAATGGGCTTTTGCATTATTGTTTGTTTTTTTGGTGTTTAGCGAGTCACAAGGACAGGATGGGAATCAATCTTTGGAACCGGAGAGAAACTCTAACCACCTTAGTTGTCCCTCGCTCTCTGCAGTGTTGTTTGTTGTTTTCCCTCACTCTCTGCAGTGTTGTTTGTTGTTGTTATTGTTGCTAAAGGAAGCAGAAAGTCCCAAATAGAATGCAGAGAGGTACACACATGAGTACCTCAATAGTGAGTGTTTGCTTCATACAGATTTTGTTGTGCCCATTTTATTAGGTTTGACGCCATGGTGGACTTTGCTCACTGTTAAATTGCTTCCACCCCCGAAATCTTTGATGAAATGCCTATCTGAGCCTCCTCCAAACACCAACAAATCAATCATGACTTGATTGAAATATGTTTTCTTGCAATTTTCTAGTATTGTTGAATGAACAAATCGTTGACTGTTTGCATTTGTGTGTGTATACGGTCAATGTTTTGCTCAAATTTCGATTCTCACAATCGGGGAAAACAATAATATACATATATTTATTGGATTACAGGTTATGATGGAGACATAAAGAAGGAACGAGTTGAGGCTATGTTTGTTGGCTTGTTGGGTTTTAGAAGTGGCGAATTCAGGTTATGAGTTTCTCTATAGTAGTTGATATTCAATGTCAGTTTTTTGATTCATGATAGTTCGTAGTTGGGGACTTTTTAGTTTCAAGAGTATAAGATTGCAATAGGCTTATCATATTGTTGTTTGTAATTATCTGTTTATGGATGGCTTAGCAGTTTTTTAACCTCTTAGATTTTAGAGGGTTTCATCAGTTTTGGCTTACATAGGTGGGTTTATTTACTGAGAGGAAGATGAGTATATTGCATGCTTTGGATTGTTTAATTTCCGGAGTAGAAGTGAAAGTCCATTTCTGGTGGTTGGCATCATGTGTTCATAAAAGAAAACAGTGATAAACTGAGTTAAGTTTGAGTATAATGTCTTCATTACCTAGGCCCAGGCTGAATTGCTGAAACCTAGCCTGGAGAGTTTATGGTGGAGCAGACTTAGTTATGTTTCAACTCTTGAAAGACAAAAAGTTATCTTATCTGAGATTAAGGCTGAGTAGTACACTGGCGCCGAGTAAAGTATTGTTTGCATGTTTGGTTGATAAAGCGTAAACTCCCGTTTTAAATTGTTATTGTTATGCTTGTATTAAGTTTTACAAAGTTTTATTCGTAATGAAAACGGAGCATACTGAAACCTTGATGGTTTTACACACTATTGACTTATTATAAGCACATTTACCGGAGTAAAGAATGGGACCCCATTATGTACCCAAGTTATGTGTGTTCATTTATAATGTGAATAGCAACAAGATCTCAAGAAATTGACGTGCAAGCCCGTGTTCGTTTGGACATAATTAAATGAGCTGGTGATCTATTGTTTTTTTTGTATTTTTGGATCTGCGTCATTTGGCCCTTTTATTCCTTTTGAGTTTCGAGGTTGTGATGATCATATTTCAACTCAAGTAAGTGTTTTTACTGTTGGCTTGGAAGCAGTTTGACATAGCTACTTACTTTGCTGTCATGCACGCCATTGGTTTGGCAGCAGTGAGTTTTTGGGCTTTAATTACTTGGTCTTTATGGCATTGCCATTGGTTTGACAGCGGTGACCTTTTGGGCTTTATTTGCTTTGCTGCTATGACATTAACTTTTCTTTGGTGATGCCTTATCAAAGGAGAATATGAGCCTCGCTGCTATGTTGCAATGTTGCATTGGCAGATTTCTACCAAAAATGAAATCTGCAATTGGTTATCAATTTTGGAACATCAAATAAGGTCAGATTAAAAATACACTTTGAGATGAATCTAGGTCTCACATGACTGTGTTTTTTTAATATTCCATATTCTCTTGAGCATATATTTGTATAAACTTATAGGTGCCCAATTCAATTTGTTATTTTCTGGTTTCTGCAAGTAAAGAAACTAACACTTCTCCTGTGACATTTAAAATCATAGTCAATGCCCCACAGGGAGATCGTCTCCTTGGCTCAAATTTAATAATTTCATAGGATACCCCTTAGGTTTCATGAAATTCATGAGGTACCCCTATTATTTCAAGAATGCACCAAATACCCTTTAAGGTTTTAAACAAATGTACTAGATGCCCTTTTATTATGTTGATTTTTCGATTTTATTATCAATTGTTTATAATCAAGCTCTACGTTTTCACTCTTATTCCCCATTCTGATGTCTAATCTTATTTGAAAACATTGAAATAACATCGAAAACTAATGTTTTTTTAAGTCATAAAAGGGCATTTGGTACATTTATTTAAAACCTTACGGTTATTTGGTGCATTTTTGAAACAATAGGGGCACCTCATGAATTTCCTGATACCTCAGGGGTACTCTGTAAAAAAAGTGTTTATAAAATCATGACTGCTATTGTGATCATGTGAGTAAACTTTATTAAAGATTAACTGCTGATGTAAATTTTGGAGTTTTAGACTTGTAGTTTTCTTCCCTGTACAGCCCTTTTTTCCCTCACCTTTTGCATATATTTATAGGAGACCATTACATTTGTTTTCTTCTGTGTTTCTGCAAAACAAAGCAACTGATAGTCTGACACTTTTCCTGTGTTGTTTAATATTATGGTTTTAGTACTATTTTGATAATGTGAATAAACTAAACTTTATTAATGAGTGATATTGATGCAAAATTTAGAGTTTTAGACTTCTAGTTACTTCACTGCACAAGCCTTTTTTTCTTTCACTTTTTTGCATATGTTTATATGTGCCTAATTTATTTTGTTGTTTTCTGGGACACTTTTGCTGTGATGTTTAAGATTTTGGTCAATGCTCTCACTTATGTGTTTTGCTTGTAATTTTTTAACATTGTTGTGTGGACAATTTGTTTGTATCCATTTTCGTGCGTGGTGAATGGTTTGCTCTGTTTCTAACGTTCACAGTATGTGTTGCAGACTTGCAGTTTATGGTGAAGATATAAAGGCTGGGCCTCTCTATTGTTATTTAGATGGTAAGCTTGGCCTTTTCTGCTTATAGTGAGCATATTTTTTTTTTTTAAAGAATAGCATCTATCAGTCTACCTTGTGTTTTGAAATAATAGTTGGGATTTTTCTAGACTTCAGAGTATTAAAGTGCAATAGGTTTATTATAATGGTTTTGTTTATCATTAACTATTGATTTCCTAGGCTCTTAGCATTTTTTATCCTCAGATTCTGGAGGATGATAAGTGCCATTGCATGCTTTCTAAGATTTATACATGTGCTGATACAGAATGAAACGTTCAAAAAAACTTCATCTACTTTCAACGACTTCATATTCTCACCTCTACTTAACTTGGTTAGTTTTAGCTTTTATTTGGCGTTATCTTATGCTTTTTGGGTTGTAATAATTTACTTAAAACTCTTTTTAGTAGCACCTTGTGCTTGCCTGTTTGTCCTTGTCACAGACAGGGTGCTTTGGTGTGGGCGCGACACTCGGGTGTGTCTGCGTTCACACCTGCTACGAGCTTTTGTGTTTTACTTCACTTATGTTTATTAAATGAGCTAATCTTATTCCTTTATTATTCTTAACATCAATGGCTTAGATTAATCACTCACTTTTAGGTCTAATCCTCTTTAAATAGTCTTCACTTGCCTCTTTGTAAATCATCTTTGGTCTAATCCTCTTTAAATTATTCTCTTTGGAGCCTATGAGCTTGTTCTTCATAAGTGGTTGCAAATCCTATCAACCTTGGTGATTGGTGAGTCATTTTCTATTCATTAACTTTGTGATTTTGAGTAGTTTATGCCTAGTTCTTGATAATTAATACTTGGGTGCATTAATTTTCAAGTTCATATCCTCATTTTATGTCAGTTTGGGTGTTCATATTTGAAGGTTCATAGAGACCTATGAATTTTGAGTTTCTTTGTGTGATTTTGCTTGCTTTTGGACTTTCATTCTGCATCATGTGCTAAAAAATAGATGCTGATAAATTTGTCTGAGAATGAGGTAAGTTGGAACACAGTCGTGTTGACAGTGTGTTTGGATAGGATGAAATGGAGAGAAAAGAAAGGGAGTGCAGTACCATATTTAGATAAACATTTGGGAGAATGAAGAGGAGGGAAAGGGGAAGGGAGAGATCCATTTTCCCTTCAAATCATCCCTTTCCTTCTTCCTCTTCATTTACCTCCCTATCCTTTCCCTTTTATCTTGGTATCCAAACAAATGGTGTAAATACCCAAGTTGTAACCAACTCTGGGGAGTTTGTGATGGTTAGATCTAGTTACATCCCTACTCATAAAAGCTCCCTTATTTGAGAGTAAGGTTGAGTAGTCTTTACTTCAAATATCTTGGTGTCCTAATAATATGGACCAAGAGAATTAGTGCAGCTGAATGCAGAGTACTTATTGATAAAATCGTGTTCATTTATGTTTTGAATGCACATGAAATATGATATCCACATGAAATATGAGATGCACATAAAATCGTGCTGACAGCTTACACTGACAGTGATTGGGGCAGCTGCCCTATCTCAAGGAGATCCACAAGTGGTTATTGCATTCTCTTGAGAGATTCCGTCATATCCTGGAAAGCCAAAAGGCAATTCCCAGATCAACTGCAGAGGCTGAATACGGCGCCTTGGCACTCACAACATGTGAAGTAACCTGGCTGATTCAACTCCTAAAGGATCTTGGTCTCACTAAATTAAAGCATGTGATGATTCAGTGTGACAATCAGGCTGCTCTGTGAGTAGCCAACAACCCAGTTCTTCATGAAAGAACTAAGCATGTGGATAAGCCATTTTTTTTTGTTGGGTTGATAAGCCATTATAGGTGCCCCAATTTCCAAAGGAATGTTCTTGAATTGGGATTGTTGTATTTAGTATTTACTATAAATACTTGTAACCTTCTTCAAGGTAGTGATTTAGAAAATGATAAACACAACACCTTAGCTCATTTCTTCCTTTCATTCTCACTGTTACATTGAATCATCTATTTTACATTCATTACTCAATAATGTGGTTTATGATTCACATTTCTTGTTGATAAAAGCTCAATATTTAATAGTTTTGAATAACCTATCAATGTTATTAATATGTATAGTTCGGAATCTTCTGTCAGACCACTTTCAATTTTACAAAACTTTTACTTAATTTTTTTTTTTATTTTTTTAATCATAAATCTACTATTTTTTTTTAATAACTTGATAAAGTAAAAAAAAAAAAAAATCCGTTTCATATTATTTGTAACAATAAATTTTTGAGTACTTTTCATGTTATGTACTTTGACCTAATCGAGTTTTATATATAATGATAACATACTCAACTACTCAAGTAGTGTTTTCGTTGATTTTTTTTCAATTTTTTTTTTAAAAAATATTTAGTTACAAATATGATTATTTCAAGTATGCAATTAAATATATTACTCTTTAAAATTTTGTAGTGGTATGCGAGAAAAGTGTTGCAAATGATTTGTAACAGAGGTCGTTTATTTGTTTGGATTGTTTGATGAGAGACTTACTAGGGTGTTATTCAGTTGGCATGATTTAGCATAGGAATTTAATTCCTAGGCATTTATTGACCAGTGTGTTTGCTAAATCACCATAACATTGAACAATTCATAGGAAATACAATTACATGGAAAAAATAAAATTCCAAAAAACTTGTACCCTCTACATTCAACTAAACAATCACTATGAGCTCATTCGTTTTACAAGGGAAGTAATTTTCCATGACAATTCTTATTTCATGGGAAGTTATATCCCATATTCCCATGCCAATTACTTAAGAAATGTATGATTTTGTTTGGTTGAATATGGTAAAATACAAGCTCTTAACACAACCACTTCTCATTTTATAAGAATTACTAGATTAGCTACCCGTGCAATGCACGGTTGATACAAAAAGTTTATAATAAGTTATTGTGATCATACTAATAATAATTATAAAACATAACTTTTTTAAAAATAAAGTAAAACAATGGCCATAATAATGATTTCACTTATACACATAAAAAGTACATTGAAAATTTAAAAGAAAACTTTTGGAAAATTAAAGATGTTAGGAGAACTAAGGCTATGTTTGATTCACATTATATTTGTTGACCTGATCTGAACTTATTGTCTGATTTGATTAAACATTGATAGCGTATATATGTTAATCCATAAGAAAAAAATATATTAATTGAGATCTTATTTTTTATTTGTCTTAATGAGAATTTTTTTTAGTATGTAGTTTTAATATTATTTTTTATTATGGAATTAAAGACCTTTAAAGTTTAAGAACATTCCATTAAAAAAAAAAGTTTAAGAACATCAAATTAAATTATCTAATATGGTATGATTTGAGTAATAAGGCGTTTGAAATAACGTGAATGAAGCAAAAGCCAGTGATAACATAATCAATTGCATATATAAATAAAATAATGATATGTATACTGGATGATGTAAGCATACTCTATTTTAGTATACAGTTTTAATTTTAGATAGATTCAATTAAAACACAACATTGTGCCTCAAAAAAAAAAAACACAACATTGAAAAGAGAAGAATAATTATCACAGTTTTTTGGAGGGAAAAAAATTGAATGAGAAAATAGCACGTGTTATTTTCATTTGGTAGGGATAATGTAAACATGACCCGTGCAATGCACGATTTTAACAAATATGATTGCTTAAATAAAAATATTGTTAGAGGATAGTTAAATTGCAAACAATTACATAATTAAAAAAAAATTGTATGATGATTTTATAATTAAGAAGATTAAGATAAATAAATGAGATATTTGATAAATAGATTATTTGTTAGGTCATTTAATAAGGTATTTATAATAGGTCATTAATAACATTTAGGAAAAATAAATAGTCAAAGAAGAAGAAAAAAAAGAAAAAAAAAGATGTCAAAATTAGTTTTGGAGGGAAAAAATTGCATGAAAAGTAGACACATGTACAATATTATATAAGGATGATGTCATCAATGACCTCTTTTAGTAATTAGTTATAGATAGATATTTCCAATGCTTTTAGTTATAATCAAACAAGCTCTAACCATATAATTATTATAAGTACTCCCCCATTTCATATTGTTTATTACGTTTTTTCTCTCAAAAAAAAAAATGTAACAAAGAAAGTGAAACATAGAAAGCAGTTAGCAAGCTAAAATTGATTGAAATATTTGTCATGATTGAAAATATTTGCTTTCTAAAAAAAGTTTAAATCAGTAAGATTTGAAGGGCTATTCGAGAATCTTAATGCTAAATTATTGTGGGTCGTTTTGTCCAAATTGATGGACCCCAAAATTATTATAGTAGGATTTGTTTGAAAACAAGTACTCCCTCCGTAACATAAAACTTTCAACAATTGGTTTTGCACACATTTTGAGGAAGTGATTTGATGGTGTAAACGAAAGAATTAGTCAAAATGATTTTAATACAAGTAAGAATGAGATTATAAATTACTAATACTAAAATTATATTGACTAATTCCTTCGTTCACACCCTTAAATTGTTTCCTCAAAATGCGTGCAAAATTAATTGTTGAAAGTTTTATGTTACGGAGGGAGTAGTAGTATTAGTAATTTGGGCCTGTGGCAAGTTGTATCAACTATTCCTAAGTCCTAGGTTCTAGCTTGTACTCCCCCCGCCAATTATTTTTTTGTGGTTAATTTTAATTGGGCATCATCTTCCTTTTCTCATACCTAAGGATGTGTTCTCTTCAACTTATTTCAAAACTTATCAGGTTAGGTCAGGTCCAATAAGTTATAATTAGGCCAGGTCAGGTTTAATAAGTTTTAATTCCTCTAATAAAATAAGGGCAAATCAGGTCAGGTCACGTCACGTCAGGTCCAATAAGTTATAATCAGTTTAGGTCAGATTCAATAAGTTATAATCAGGTCAGGTCAGCTTAAATAAGTTGAAGAGAACACGTCCTAATTTTTGTGGTTGGTCTTTTTTTCTTTCCTCTTTTTTCTTATGTTTGGTTGAGTTTTTTAACTATGAAATCTAATACCTAAGGATTTCAATTCAAATCCATTTCATACCCCTAAAATCTCATATCCATGCAGTCTTTATGTAACAATGAAGAATGTATGGATTTTAAATGTATTGCCTCAAATGGGTTTTTTCTTTTTATATTTTTTAATTGTGTTTCATATGTTTTTATGTATGATTTTGAGTGAAGATTTTTATGCATGATATTTGCTTGAGAAGTACGTTTTGAAGATTTATTGGTACTTGGTGGATGACATTATCACAGAAAAATGTGTTCATTATAACAATATTTAGGTTTTGATTATTGTGTTCATTATGATAAAGTAATTCTGCAATTGTAAATGGATATTACATTATTATGTGTAAAAAATTTAATATTGACTATTGAGTTGTGCAATGTATACAAATTTTCATTCTATATAATATATATATATAGCTCAATTGATTTATAATTTTTAACTTTTAAAATAATTAAATCAAAATATAAACTTAATGAATTTAGAATTATTCCAAGTTAAATAATTAGAATACTACTAGTAAAATAGATGAAAAGAACACACATTCAATAATTCATGTCGATTATATATCAATATTGATCATTAAAATCCTAGCATTATTTGAGTTACCTTATTAAAACATTAAAATTATTGTATAAATCAAGATTAACATGCAAATTTGGCAAAATTTTAAAGATATGCTATAAAAAGAAATTGTTATAAAAAATTATGAAATAAACATTTTTTTTTGGGTTAAAATTAAAAGTGGCCATGTTACATGCTATGAATGTTTGCAAATCTTAGGCTCTGTTCTTTAGGGCTGATCTGGTCTTTTCTGATCTGATCTGATCTGATCTGATCTGAGTTTGTCTGATCTGATCTGATCTGATCTGATCTGATTTGAATTATTTTTATTTTTATTTTTATTTTTATAATTGTAATACTTATTTTTTTATGAGAAATGTAATACATGATTATATTTACTAAAATAATAATAATAATAATTATTATTATAATTATTAACATTATAATTATTATTATGATAGCCCATTTCATTTCACCTCTTCATTCAATCTCAATCCAAAACTTCAAAACTTCAAATAATAATATTAATACTAATAATAATACTACTACTAATAATAATAGTAGTAGTAGTAGTAATAATCACCGCCGAAAATTTTGACCAAACCGTCACCGAAAAAGTCGACCGAATAATCAACGCCGGAAAAGTTATTCCGAAAACCGTCGCCGAAAAACTCGGCCTGAAAATCGTTGCCGGAAAAGTCGGCCGAATAATCACCGCTGGAAAATTCAGTCCGAAAACCGTCGTTGGAAAAGTCATCCCGAAAACCGTCGCCAAAAAACTTGGCCTGAAAATCGACGCTGAAAAGTCGGCTGAATAATCACCGTCGGAAAAGTCAGTCCGAAAACCGTTGTCGAAAAAGTCGTCCCGAAAATCGTCGCCGAAAAACTCGGCTTGAAAATCGTCGGCGAAAAAGTCAGCCGAATAATCACCGCCGGAAAAGTCGGCCCGAAAACCGTCGCCGGAAAACTCGTTTGAAAACCGTCGTGGGAAAATGTCGAGCGGAAAAACGATGCTCGAAATTAATAATAATAATAATAATAATAATTTAGAGTAATAATGTCTGATCTGATCTAATCTGATCTGATTTGCGTTTGTCTGATCTGATCTGATCTGTTTTGATCTGATCTGATCTGATTACTGTAGCTTTTAAGTCCAAAAGAACAGGGCCTTAGTGTTACTTTAAGCACAAGTTGTAATAGGGTTTTTTATGATAACTTAATTTTAATAAGGTTGTCTCCTTGCCTCCCCTCCCCTTCTCCCTCTTGAGCACAAGGGAGACATGATTTTTGAGATCCAAGCCTTTGTTATGAGTGCCTAAACACATCATAACTATCAATCAATTATTGCATATTACTTGAAATTCAATAGGATTTTTTAATTATTTAGGGGATTCAATTCGAAAATGTATCTAAAGATAAAATTCCCTAAATAGCATTATTCTTTACAACTAATTATAATTAATCTCCATCCGAAAGAATTAATATTGGAAATGGGTATAGATTTCTAAGTCGTAAGTTAGAGCTCGTTTGGTTCACATAAGAAATAATTTCCTACAGAAATTCCTATTTCATGGGAAATTTTTTCCCTCTTCATTTTGCTAGGAAATCACAATTATTGTTGGGTTGATAATGGAAATTTCATCTTACCAAGGGGGGCCTTGGTAAGTTATTTCCTTCATTTTGTAAGAGATATAATTTTCTAGGAAATCCAAAATCCTATTATTATGTCAACCAAACAACACTCCATATCTTCAATGCCTAGAAAATCTTAATTCCTATGTCTTTTAGTGTCAACCAAACAAACACTTAATATATATTTATTATTTTCTAAAAACAGTATCCATTATGATCAATTTTTAAAAAAGGACTAAATAATTAAGTCATAGGAGACTAATTTTGGAAGACATCCTTAAAGTTGATGACACAGATAGTTAAACTGTTTTTAGAAGATTGATAATAGTAGGGAGTGTTTTCATTAATTATTCTCAAGAAAAAAAAAACTTAGTTAATAAATGGAGGAAAAAAAAAATCTTTAAGGAGTGAAGTGTAGGATAAAGATTTGATCCCTACATTGCCAATCAATCTTTTGTCGAAAGGACTAGGCAAAAAAAAAAAAGGAAAGAATCAAAGGATAAAATTAAAAAAAAAAAAAAAAAGAAGCCAAATTATATAAAAAATTAATAATATAAGCAAAGTATTTTAATTTAATAATAATAAAATAAGACATGTGAATTGGCATTTTCACTACCCAAAATGGAGCAATAAAGGAAAGAATAGAATGGGTAACGACAAACAGATTCTTTGACCCACAAAAATGAATGGGACAAAAGTCATGACAAATTCCACTTATTATTAAACACTATTAATTAAACTGTCATTTTTTTATCTCTTTTCATAGAAAGTTTTACTTCATTAGATACCAATTAGGTCATCAATTAACACCTGTTCCATGTTAGTTACTCTAATCACTCAATTAGCTTTTTATTCTAAAGCAACACCCATAAAACATATTGACTTCCCTCCAAAATTTAATACTATTTAAAAAACCTTAACAAGTAATTCTAGGCAAAATAGGCTAAAGTAGCACAAACTATGAGAAACTGACTTCCGCACCCAAAAATTGATTTCCGCACCCCATGCTTGCAGTATTAACGTGGGTTAATACTGTAAACGTGGGGTGCAAAAATCAATTTTTGGGGTGCGGAAATCACCAGTCCAAACTATGGGATATGTGCACAAAATAGCACAAACTAATCGGGGTGTGTGAAGAAGTATAAAACAAGCTAAGAGGTGAGATGTGCAAATTAATAAATTAGCTTAAACTAACATCTAACGCTGGTAGAATCATAGGCAAAAATGTTGACTTAAGCTAATTTGCTCACCACACTTCATAGTTCATGCTACTTGGCACACACCCAGTTAATTATTTTGTGTTATTTTAGGCTCGTAGCCCATAGTTTGTGTTGCCTATGCCAATTTTACCATAATTCTATCTTTTATCTTTCTTTAATAGACAATAAACTATTGCATATATATTGTATTTGACACAATATGTAACAACGAACAAAAAGTAGCCGTAAGACTGATCCCCTACTAGGCTACTATTATCAAGTTGGGAAGAGATACGAGGGTAATCCAATTATTATCAAGTGTAAGATTTGATTCTATAATCTCCTTAAAATGTTGAAAAAAAAACTTTAAACACTAAATCATCTTTCAATTAAGTTCTCGACTTCTTCTTTAATTTCATTGAATTTGGAAAAAAAAAAAAAATTCATCCGGAAGAACAAAATTGAATTGGCATATGCTGAATTAGTTCTCATACTTTGAGAGAGAAAACATTAGATTTCCATTTGATTGGGCATCAAATAATATCCAACTTATACCCATGTCTTTAATGCATTTCAATAAAATAACAATTTTTTAATTCCTATCATAAACACAATTCTTAATTAAATTTGCACATAAGAAGTTAAAAGGTAGAATTAATTAATATTGATTAATTATTAACACCCATTTAAACAAAATCCCTAATGAAACTACTACCTCAATAATACTCCATCCATTTTTACGTAATTTACTCGCTTATCTTTTCTTTTTGTCTTTTTAATATAAATTTACTCACTTCTTACATACATTATCTAAATAAAGTAAGATTTTATTACTACAAGAAAATTGAGTTTTAACAACAGGAGCTTATCTGTTGGTACAACCTTTGTTGCGAAAACTATTACCAACAGATATTTGACATTTGTTGGTAAAATGTGGTAATACCAACAGATATTTGAGTTTCACCAACAGATACCGTGTCTGTTGGTGTTACAATCTTTTTCACCAACAGCGAATCTGTTGGTATTACCCTCATTTACCAACAAATATAAGCATTTGTTGGTAAATATCTGTTTTTAAAACTCAATTTTCTTGTAGTGAATATTCTTTTAAATTCATTACTTTATTGTTCCCAAGTTGTTTTTCTATATTTTCTCTTACTTTTAACTAACTTTAATAAAATTCTCGCTTTGCCACATTATTATCTCTACTATTTTTGTACACAACTTTTAATCATCATGACTTTTTTTTCTCCTACTCCCAATTACATTTTTGGTTTTGATGAAAAAACAATTGAACAAATTAAATAAAATGAAAGAGTATTTCTCTCTGTTTTTCTATTTTAATCAGTTTTCTCTCCTCACTAATATTCTAGCTTAGATAGTGATAATTTTTAGATATATATGTACAAGTATCATTATAAGAAAAGGTTAATAATTCAAACTCCCCCGCCTCTTCCTCTCTAAAAAAACCATAAAATCTTTAGGAGCCATAAGGGGCTACAATCATCCTGTCTTTGATGATGGTAAGTCCCAATTCTCTTTATATTTGCTTTATTTTTTGCTTTATAGTCATTAATAATCCTCTTTGCTCCCTCTTTATGAAAGATTTCCTTCCAATTTTTTATTTTCTTCTCTCCTTTTGTGAGAGCTTGGTCTTTGTCTTTCTCCTCTTTCCTTATGGACGTTTGAAATTTATTTTTAGGGTTTTATTTGAAAGGTTGGATCAATATAGTCAAATAATGAATTTTCTTTCCTAAACTATGTCAAGAAGATGGACCCCCTCATAAAAGGTTGCGTAATCCAACAAACAATTGGGGGTTGTACTTCACCGTCAGATCTAGCTTCTCTTCACCATAGTTACTTTAAAGAAGAATTTTACTTATTTAATTTAAATTGTATTTTACTTTTCTATAATGAATATTGTAGATGTCGTATGCCTTTCAATTAATGAATTTTTATCATTATCTTAAAAAATAACATTATAGGAAATATATTTAGTATTAAGATATGCTTATACAAGTATATGATAATTATAATCATAATCACAATCATAATCATTAATGCAAAAGGATAAAAATAATTTTTGAAGATTACTAAATTTAAAGCTGGCAAAATGGGTTAACGGGTCGTGTTCGTGTCAACTTTCGTGTCAGTTTCGGGTCGTTCATTAATTATATGAAAAGTTACATAGATGTAAAATGTTGGCTTTTTAATAAGACAATTGTGTCAAAACGGACCAATTTCGTATCGTGTCGTGTCAGTTTCGAGTTTCTCTCAGTAGATTTGTGTCAGGTTCATGTCGTATTATCGAGTCGTGTCAGGGCTTGCCAGCTCTAACTAAATTCACCATGGAATAATTTCACCTTTAACATTTTTATCTTCTTAAATTTTGGCCTCAAGTTAAAAATGACTTGCTAAAATTGGTTTAATTTATTGTTCAAAGGCTTCTCTTTAGTCTTCACCACATTGACTTTTTACAATTTGATCCAAAATAAGAAGAAAAAAAAAATCAAGAAATATGAAATAATTTTAAAATTACATAAATGGATCAATCATCAAAAGTTAGAATTATTGGAATTATTAACTAAGAATAAAATCATGGATTAGTTGATTGCTTCGTGATGCCAATTGCCAATCCACAATGGGTTAAGTATTAATTAGTTGGTGGGTCATTATAATAACAACGGCTATATATGATAACTTGTGCTTTTTCTAGTAATTAGATTAATTAATTTTTTATTCCAAATGTCAAGTCATTGTGTGGTTTAGGATTTGGCTACGTAACATGCAAACGAGGAAATAGTAAGTTTTCATAGACATGATAACATTAGACATTATTATATTATAAGATTCATATCATGATACCATTCATGTTATACCGCAATTTTATATCCCTTTTATTCGTCACCAAAATGCATCTGAAAAAAATTTAAATATATTGCGCCATTAAAAGCATTTTTTATTAAAAATATTTAGGTTAATTAGGTTTTGGGGAGTAATATTGAAACTTTATACTATTGTTAGATTATGAGGTAAATCCACGTCAAAAAAATGAAGCTTATATGGTAAATGAAAGATATCTTGCCACATATCAATTAGTTCTAATCAGATATAATAAATTCAATAAGATTTCACTAGAATACGTCTGGTAGAATAAAATTTAATTCCTAAACCTATACCCTTGACAACCTGGTAGAATTTCTAGTCTTATCAAATTTATACCTGAAAGATAGCCTTATTGAGTTTAAAATCTAATTTCAGCTCATCTAAACCTATACCTTTTTTTTAATAGGATAATGTGTGGGATACTAGGCCTTGGAACCGGGCCCTACTGCAGGTCACTCGGCCCAATTTTAGCCAACACACACATCTGTTATAAGGGGGAGAATAAGGAATCCTCGCAAATGCGTGCGGTGAGAATTGAACTCAGGACCTCGTGCCTGAAATTCTGAAGCCCTAACCACTGGACTATGACTTGATTCTCAACTAAACTAAACCTATACCTGGTAGAATAAGAACTAATTCCTAAACCTATACCCCTGACTACCTGGTAGAATAAGCCGCAAGGGCTTGGGGCACCTAGCTAGGGGGTACAGGAGCCTAATGCCCTT
This sequence comes from Salicornia ramosissima, assembly GCA_951394345.1. NCBI lineage: Eukaryota > Viridiplantae > Streptophyta > Magnoliopsida > Caryophyllales > Amaranthaceae > Salicornia > Salicornia ramosissima. The sequence goes on from OX596239.1 coordinate 15,007,950, forward strand.
GGTTAGGGTTAGGTGTATCATGTGCTTAGGGTACGATTAAAGATATTCTGCCCTATAAAAACCTATAAAACGGGGGAAAGGGGCTACACCTCTAATCAGGTGTTCACAACCTCATCCAAATAACTCTCTCCTTTAGTTCCTAATACTCATTAATGAATTGAGTGTGAGCGTGCCACTACCCGGTCAAACCACGGGGTTAGCTTACATGCATCACTTGTGTAGGATCTGCACTTCCATTCACAAGACCAAGAGACCCCCCAACTTACAAATCTGGAGCAATTTTATTTCAATTGAGCTATTATATTTCCATGTATTCCACGTATTAAGAATAAATCTTGCTAATTGATGCCCCAACACGTTGAATAAGCATTTAATATATTTTCTAATATAGTATGAAGTTATGAATGCATGTCAAAATTTCGTTTTAAATCTGTATGTGTAATTAATATTCATTTTAATTGAATATTTTCACTTTTAGCTACATTTTCAGCACATGCGGGGATTACGGGCGATGGCTAACTTTTTCCTTGGAAGAAAAAGATATTGCTAATTTGCAATTGTTTATTTAATTTTCGTAGCTGGGCCTATTGTTGTTCCACTTTCCTTTTTGATCCGTTCCAAAATAACTGCTATATATATATATATATATATATTGGTAAATGATTCACATACAAGTTTACATTTATGTGACCACATTTTTATTTAGACTTTTAAACGTATGGGTATTTATCTACTTTTTTTTTTGTGTACTATATATATATATATATTTTTTCATTAGCAGGTCTTCCGTCAAACTGCCTAATTGGATATGTGAATTTTTTTAAATAATTACAACTTTTTAGCATAAAACCACTACTTTTTGTTATACAAATTTAAATAATAATGTAAAAAAATTTATATTATGATAAAAAATTATTAGTCACACGGTATGATAGGAGAAAATGAGAAATAATAATATATTTTCATATATGATTAATTTTTCGTCAATATTGTCCTAACTAGTGTTACTCAGTATGTGATAAATTGATAATGATAATCAGATTTTTCTCATTATTAAGGAATATTTTATTAAAGTTTTAGATACATTTTATCTTAATGCACTCGAAATAAAATATATGCAAGCAAAAAAAAAAAGGAAAACAATGAATTGATTCATGTTGCCACTTGTTCCCTGGGGAGACAACTAGGTAGTGAGTGAAGGTGACCACACTCAAAAGGAATTAAGGTTATTAAAATAATGCAATAAGCACAAGATAAGCAATGATTCTTCTTTATGGTCAATAGTCTCAATACACATTAGTGCATCATGGGCCATAACATAGTAATTGTCTCCTTTTTTTTCCCCATAAATTTGGTAACAAAGTCACCATTTTAAATTTTTAATGGTCTAGTATTATTTATTAGGATATGATCATCCGACCCTTCTAATTGAAAAGTGGTGTAAAACAAGTGGTACATACACCAGTCATCCACCTTTCATCCTAAAAGTGTAGGAATTGCAAGATCGATTTTCACTCATTGTTTGAGAATTCTCGCATTATCTCTTCCTCAACTGCAAAGGTTAATTAATATGTTACATATATGGGTTGATATTCCATCAATGATCAGCTGATAGATTACTTAATCTATTTCAAAATAAAAATAAAACTAATAACCATCATAAGCGGAGAAAATGAAAACACTACATCATAAGCGGAGGAAATAAAAACCACTGCATCATATCTCATTCCTTTACTATAGTAAAATAGGTAAAAATAATTATTCATTATGTGTGTTTTTTTTTCTTTTAACGAAAATTATCTGGTTTTCAAAGTTTTTTTTTTGAGAAAATGTCAGAATTAAAATTGGGCACTTGGCCAAAACAAAAAGGAACACTGATGCTTACTACACCTACTCCCCCCAAGAGGGAGCAAAACAACACAAGCACTCTAAGCTACACCTAGATCAGCGTAGCTAAGAGCACAAGAAAGCCAACCCTGATCAGAGTCTGAGACTTTTATGGGCAGAATACCCCAAATTCTGTGAGAAACCTCTGTTATGATCCTCTTGTGAATTACATCTAGTTTTCAATTCATGTCTGTTTTAACTCGAATTTGAGCCCCGTTAGGCTCTAATTGAAAAAAAACTATTACATCAATTAAACAATAGAATCAAGGATTTGAGATGGATTTAGAGCCATTATTGTATATCTCTTGCCTTCACACAAACCATGTAGCTAAACTAAAACAACTCATATACAAAGCATTGAAATCCAACACAATGATATTAGAGCCATCATCGCATTCTCGATTCGAGGATGTTTGATTATTCTTATTATCAATAAATATTTTCTCTAGTCTTTAATCTTCGGGCAATGCCACCATTCTATTTTTGTGAGGAAAATCACACATTGAGACTCACTCTAAATTAACATGTATAAAAAGGCATGTTTTGTGCCTAAGATTTTGTATGATTTGATAAAGATTATTGAATTGAAAGAAGCAAGAATTTTGGGTTGTGATGTCGGCAATAGGCAAGGGTACGAGGTTTGCTTCGTATCTTAACTACGTGTTTGCTACTCCCTCCTTTCACACCCAAACTTCTCTCCTATATATTTTCGGGAATTGATATTGGCATAACTAAATTTGATAAAGTCACAACTTTTGTGAGAGGAACATAAGAAGAGTGCTCTCACAATGGGTTATGCCTATATCAATTTAAATTGTGCCTTTATCATTTCCCTATATTTTCCCCTCGTTTTCCCTCTGATCTCTTTTCTACATTTTACTTTTTTTATCCTTGTATTCTACTCTGCAATTACTTGATCGGAAAACAAAAAGAAATTAAAACCCCTTTACCTACCTAAACCTCGTTTTTGTTGTGAAAATGGGGAAAAAGTGTATCTCATTTCATTCGGTAAAGGGGTATATATAGTATTTACAACAAACCATAATTTCAGAATGTTCCTAAAGTATACATAGGGGTATAATGGTCATCCACTAATATATATTACATAACACTCCCCCTTGGATGTCCATTATACATAAACAACAATTTAAAATACGATATTTCATAACATTTATTTACAATGCTCATTAACTCCCCCTAATGATGTAATCTATCAAGATCCTTGGGACGACGTAACACAATTGTTGAATAAATGTCTTGAATGTAGTCGAATAGCGTGCCTCGTTAAAACTTTTACTGAGAAAAACCCTGTGGGATAAAAACCCAGTGAAGGAAAAAGAGTACAACACTATAGTAATACGCTTTGAAATGCTGCCTCATTAAAAACCTTACCAGGAAAACCCAATGCGGGACAAAACCTTGGTTAAGGGAAAAAGAGTGCAACGCGTATTTTCTCCCCCGGATGAATACATAACTTGAGATCTTCAAATGTAATAAATCCAATGCCGCTGAGTAACTTCACATTTGTTGCATAATAACATTCCTCGGTGACAGATCTTCTTAGATTGGTCTTGAATCTTCAAATCTTCTCTTGGACATAGTGAGACATCTTCATTTATCAATACTTATAAAGACACTACATGTGTAACGACCCGACTCGCTTAAATCGGCGCGGAAGAAACCGACGAGTCGAATAGTTATAAACTACAACCCAAAATACTTAAGAAATTAAACTAATTCCTCGAAAATTATCATTAATCAACCAAAAACGTACAAATACCCACAAGTTTGTACATACTAGTCCAAAAGTCGAATTAGAAATACTAGAATATGAGTAACTCCAACCACACGTCAGAGTCTAAAACAACGTATAAAGAGTCCAACAATAACGTATAAAGTCTATACAATACCATTACCATCTATAAACGACGAAAATAGGAAATACATCAAATAACAGAAACAATAACGTCGCTCGCCCAACCCAAAGCTAAGCAAGAGTATCGTCATCAGAAATACCTAAAAAACATACAACAGTCCACCATCAGTGGCGAGTAACATAACTGACTCACCCTAATGGGAATACACATGCACATAGCATAAATCAAATAAACAACATCAAATCAATAATCCAGAGTACAAGATCAACCCAAACGTGAACTCGACTCAAACCAACTTAATCAACTATCTTTGGCGCAATCACTCATATACTAGACCGGACTGTGCTCGTACGAACGCATCTTACGCGATCGAACTTTCTACTATGTTCGGATTTGAGAATCTTACTCCCAAACCCCATGAAACCAATCTTACTGGAAATCCATGTCCCGTGAAACCAATCTTACTGGAAATTCAAAGGATCACATAGTATGACTCCAACTATCCCAATACCGCGGATGGAATAGGGGAAACGTTTTAACCCAAAAACAAAGAATCTTACTCTAAGTTTTAGGCGTCTAGAAATGAAATCAAGCTAATTATTAATTAATCATTTTATCATCATATTCAACTCATTCATAACTAAATTAATTTCAAGAATTGCCTTTGCGCCTTGATTCTTGAAAATAACTAGTTAAACATCGAAGTTATACTCAAGATTGCCTTTGCGCCTTGATCTTGAGTCTAACCAACCAAAATCCATCATTTAAATTCCATTCTTTAATCAATTTAGACTCAATCTTTAACTTTCTTTAACTTTTAAACCATTTTCTTTAACTTTCAAGATTCGATCAAGAACTCATAAAGACTCATCAAGAACTCTTAAAGAACTCATTCAACTCAAAAAGAACTCATAAAGAAATCATTCAAGATTCAAGATCTTCAATCAAGAACTCAATCAAGATTCAAGAACTCAATCAAGAACTCATTCAAACCCATACAACATCACACGCATAACACCATCAATAATTCACACGAAATCATCCTTCCAATTATCCAAAATTCATCAAACTTTAACACAATATTCATGATCATAAAACAACTTATAATCAATCATAAAATCATGAAAACCATTACCAAAACATCATATAATCCTCATAAAAATCAGAATATAAACCATACATAAAATCATGGACATTCATCATCAAACAACCCAAACATGCATTTAATCTATACTATAAACATAGTATACCAAAAAGGTTGAGAAAGCATGTTACCTTATTGAGGATTACACACAAAATCAACACAAAAAGTGCAGCCCGGAAACACGACAAACACGGCCACTAGCAACACGGCACGGTCTCCACGAGTTGCACCCACACGAGCACACACACACGGCCTGCACACACGGCACCACCACGAACACCACTGCACCACCACGAGCACGGCCACAAACCACTGCTCACACGGCCTCACCACACGGCCTGCTGCACAACCACGGGCACGAACACCACACGAACCCCACACGTGCACGCACGGCTTCACACACGACACCCACTCGAACAAGACCCCAAAACCGAACCGAACTAGTGATCTTGAATGAAATGAATGTGTTTAGGATTGTGTTTGAACACTTAAAGATCAATGAACTTTGAATCTTTAAGTTTGGGATTCAAAGGATGGATGAACAATTTGATGGGTTTACTAGCCAAAAATGGCGTGTGAGATGGGAGCAAATGAGAGAGAGTTTTGTGCTAGAATTTTGATGGCAAATGTGTTAGGATGGCAAATGAGCAAATAGATCCTCAAGCCTTACTAACTCATCTATATATAGAGTTAGTGAAGGTGTGAACACAAGGCAAGTGGCAAGCCTTGCCATGCCTTAGGAAAACCGGCCATGAGGGGCAATTGGGCCTAAAATGGGCTCTCATGATCCATTGGGCTAATTTACATAATTTACATGATTAATTATGCAATAATCGATTTAGCCCAAAATATTAAATAATTAACTAGAAAATTAAATAATAAAAATTCTAATTAATTAAATAATAAATAACATAAATAATAAAAACTGAAAAACAAATATTTCGAATTAAATCGAAATTATTCACATAAAATAAAATAAATAGTTCAAAAATAAATTTGAACTAACACATAAATACACATAATTATCGGCAAAAATACCAATAAAATCTGGGTCATTACAACATGAGTTTATTATCAAGTTGCCCTAATTATTGAATTGATGCCTTGTTTTGGAGGTCATAAAGTAAAAATTCGTGATCAATGATAGATCATAGTCATCATACATTCTCCAATCACATATCATGGCAACACTTTATATATTCACAAGGTATTGTCTAATCATACATTGCTTATGGTTCTCCTAGACCATGAAAATTATTCTCACTGGGAGATCATTAATTCTATTCTTTAGACATTTCATATATTGTGAAAACTCTTCAATGGGTACGAAAATTGGTTAGCTATCACATGCTCAAGCTTCAGGTTGAGATGTCAAAATTAAGTCGCATAGACTATTTAATAGTAATATTAACATTGCTTATAAACTTGTAGAATCAAATATTAAATACATTGTGTATAATTTTAAGGAACTCTTCTTTCAAGATCCATAACATACAATCAGATCAATGTTATATGTATAGCCTCGTGAGAGCTATAACCCCATTGGAATATAAATATTTCATACAAACTTATACATTTCGTCTCACTATTCTTTGGGCAAACATTTAAAAACACCACAATTGTTAAGTATAAAGAGTGCATGTAATATGAGATGCAAAATTCATGATAAGATACAAAATAAAATATTTATGATGAGTAATGAGTACAATAATGCATCTACCTATGATCCAAACTACATCCTATAGATTTAATGAGTAATGCATTTAACCTATGACCCAAACATGCACATAAAATTAAGACTCGAAAATACTAAACATTGTACAATGTGGATTTTAGAAATCCATGTTACTAGTTGGACTACTAGTCCATAACAAACTTTTCATATTTCGTTGGACTTTTGGTCCATGACAAAATATTGATCATTATCTTGGTTTCACGTCGACATCAAAATGGACATATATTTCTGATCCCTTGTTCACATGTCCACTCCTTCTGCATATGCATATTATTTATCGGATCGGTTCCATCATATTCCGGTATCATCCATATAATTTCTCAAAATATAATTTTAATTTGCATGCTATTTTACGATGATATCTGAACAGATTTCTCATTGGTACCATCATAACTATGCTTACATCATAGGCCATCAATTATAATAATTCAGATATTTATACCACTTTTAAGGTATATTCATATTCACACTATGATATTAATATATTATTGCACTAATAAAAGTGTCAACTGCACCATCTTGCCCTGTATCATATCTTTGTTTTGGAACCGATCATATAATCCACACTTCTAGCTAGTGTAGTGATTTAAGTATAATTGGCAAGATTTATCCCACACATAATATATAGACAAAAGTTGGCACATAACTTTTCAAACTACCATTATAGGGATCGTCAAATATTTATTTTATTTTTATTTTGCCAACTTATGCTAATTCTCCCCCTAAGTTGGTAAAATGATTCGTTTATAGGGGGCGTCGAATTCTATACCAACTACTTCATGTGCAAAATGCCTCATCACATAGGTAGAATATATTCAACATATTTCATCTCTCAGAAGAATTACATTAAGTGTTATTTATCTCTCCTGGAGAACCACTTAAAACAAAATTAGTTTTTTCACTATTTATTATGAACTCTTTCATAATTCATTCTCTTCTGAAGATAATATCAATGGGGAGACATGTATTGTGCAGTTGTCTCTCTTCTTTTCTTTATCTTTTGTGTTGACTGATAATAGCCCCAATAATCAAGAGATTGTTGTATAAATATAAGTAACTTGTATGCAATTCTACTTGATGATGATCTTCTGGATCAACAAAGATTTTAATGATGAGATACTATTTACACAAAAATTTCTACATACAAGTAGCTTTGGTGAGCTCCCAGTCACCTAATGCGTACAGTGAGCTTCTAGTCACCTCATATTGAGAAACATATGAACTATCATGGTGAACTTCTGGCCACCTATTACATATGCCCATACAAAGTTGTTAGAAACTAATATACAATCTCTTGAAATTTTTTCAAAATTAAATAAATTATTAAAATCATAATTCAAAATATAGCTCAATCTCAATGTTGTGTCTTGCCATTTCGTTCACTTCATATATATCTAACATGAGAGAGCGTCAACACATTAAATGAAACTTCGGGTTTCTACAATGGGTAAACATTAAACCCGGATGGCCTAATATTATTATCACATCCAATCACATTTTTTTAAATTTAAATTATACATGGTCAGTTTTTCAATTCTACCAGTGATCACTTTATTAGATGTATTTATGCATGGCCATGAATATGATGTGATATAAGAACACTAACATGTGTTTCTTTCTACAATTGGCAAGACAATTTACTAATTTACTAATGTTTGATCCAATAATAATTCCTACTTAGCTGGAGCATTACTTATGATCTTGATACACTCTAATCTTGTTGGATGTATTATATTTTTCTTGAATGCTTTTATATAATCAAAGTACACATGAATTTTACTAGATACAATATCTTCAGGATTCAATAAAATTGTATCACTTTCTTCAATTTTTCAATTGGTTTAGCACGCTTCAGGTCTGCTATAGATTCATTATCAACTTGAAATTTTCATTCTATACCATCAAAATAAATTGGAGCATTTACAATTAGTATATAATCAATGATATTTATTCATATCTACCTTCATGATGGTATCATTATACATATCATTGTGTGGTCACCTATATTAAAAGAATCATTAATATTTAAGCTAATGTGTATATACCAAATAGACCGTTAATGTATCTTATATTTATGTGCAAAGATTTCATAAAATAAATGAATAAATAATATCTCCCCCTAATCCATATGGGGGTATATAAAAAAAAATCCAACAACCATTAAATATGTTACACCTTGTAAGCCATAAATTCTTTTAGAAATGTCATGTATCAAACAATGTGTTCCTCTCACTCATTTAAATTTGAATATCTTATAAGTATATGGGCATAATAAATATAATCTTCAACTGAGTTTCTCACAATGTCAAGCTCAATTTCTTATGCTCATAAAATGATTATGTCTTGCTCGAAAAGATAATATGCACTAATATTTGCAATATAATTTTTATTAACTTTTCCATGAATATATTTGAAAGACCATCACATAAACTTGCTTATAACTCTTTTCAAATATGCAATTCCTAGTTCACTTCTGGGAATGAGTATATAAGCGATTCATAATTCTTGAATTTTTTTTTCACATGACATTGTGTATATAGGAACACACTAGTATTATAAATGGTGGATTATCAAAGCAACATACGTTTACTCATGTTTGTGGAATTGCGGTACAGTTATTATAAATTCTTTACATGAGTTATAACTATCATGAAAAATTATATATATATATATATATATATATATATATATATATATATATATTATATAAGCATATAAGTAAGATAGAAACGAAAAGAGATAGATCGAATGATATGATAATATACTGTAGTTAATAATTTAATATAACCTATAATCAAGGTAATGAAATATTTCTTAATATTTTGAACATAAATATTCATAATGATATTAATAAGTATTTTATGTTTCATTGTAATTTTCCAATAATATTAACCAATAATACCTTTTGGTGCTAGAGTACTCATTACAAATGATTCACAACTAAAAGTCCGCATCAACATTTTGTCTACAAATTTCCTTAAAACAAAGTTAATTCCACCTCTCCAAATTTATTTTGAAGCAAACATTACCCATCTCTTCGCTCGGACTATAGATTGCATTACTAAAGATAGAAAAACCAAACAAAATTATTGATTGCATTATTTAAGCAATAGAAATGTTAGACTCTTATATAAATCATTCCCAAAGAAAATGGGGACACGTTGCCCACATTCCACTCCACTGACTTAGTCTAGTAACTAACAAATCCACTAAAAATTCTAACTACTACATCCATTATTTTAGCAATTTTAAAAACTAATCTCCAATTAGTACTCTAAAACCACGTACTCAGTCATAACCACGTACTAATCTCCAATTCTAACCACTGACTTAGTTCAGTATTACCGAGTATTTTTTTTTAAAATTTTTTTTAGCAATTTCAATAGCAATTTTAATAGTAACAAAACTGGTACTTATCTTCTCCAAAAAAAAAAAGCAATTTAGTCAACTTAACAAAACTTATACTCCATATGACAATTTTGCATTTTAAAAAAAAAATCCTAATTAAGCCCAGTTTCAACAAAGACATTTGTATTAGAACAAAACTTAATTATGTCCTCTTCAACCCTACGTACCTCCGAAGAGCAATAACAAAACCTCTGTTTCCTCTTCTATTTTAAAGAGAAAAATCAAAACAATTGAGAAAACACAAAGTAGATGAATATACGAAATGTCAGAAACACAAAATCAAAGGACGCTCAATAATTTCAGGAGATCGAGCGAAAAACAATGAGTTAAATATAATAATGAGGATTATAATAAAAGGAAAAAAAATACTCCGACAGGATTATTAAAACTTAATATTAAAATAAAACTTCTTACCTGATAGATCTGTATAAATGACAATGACTTCAATCAATTCAATAACCAAATAACCAATTAACCAAAATAATGACGATCAATGCATATGGATAATGGAGAAAAACAACCACCGAGAATTCAATCGATTCAGTAATCATTAATAAATAAAAAAATGCGATTTCACCAAATCAGATTGTTATTAAACTATCCTTATTGTCTTCATGCATCAAAATATTGTGTCACTCAGCATGTTACTATTAATAATTCAAATCGGATAGAGAAAAAGAACCTGAGAAGTGCCAATCAAACAAGAACAACACTTGTAATCGGATCATCGGCTTTTGACTTTCGAGAAAAGAAGTTTTGATGATTATATAATCTACATCTGAACGTGTTGGCGGCACTGACGGAGGAAGATGAGCACCGGCCGAGGTTAGACAGTCACTGGACGGGCACGGGCAGCACAAATGGAGGATTTTGGCAATTCCGCAACAATGGCAGAATTAATTGAAAGATGAAGATTTAATCTTTGGACAAACCGACGGCCAATGAATTTTAACCCTAAAGCCTCGTGCTGATAACGTGTTGTGAAAATGGGGGAAAAGTGTATCTCATTTCATTCGGTAAAGGGGTATATATAGTATTTACAACAAACCCTAATTCCAGAATGTTCCTAAAGTATACATAGGGGTATAATGGTCATCCACTAATATACATTACATAACATTTTTATTATTATTAACTAGTTTTTTGTTTTTTTTTTCATGTAACCTTAAAATTCGTTAATAATATAGTTTGACAATAAAATTACTCCCTTTGCACCATAGTTCTTTCAACGTTTGCAATTTGGCACTATTCACGGTCACTCACATAATTAGGGTTCGTTTACATTAGCTGAATAGAGATGTACTGAATTGAACTGAACTTTATAGAGATGAACTGAACTGAACTGAATTGACGTGTATTAATTGAACTTAATAGAGATGAACTAAACTGAGATGAACTAAAATGAACTGAACTGAATATAATCTGAAGTAAACAAGCCCTTAGTTTTAGTGCCTTATACATGTAAAAAATATAGTCATGTGGAATCGCATTTGATTCGTCTCAATGTGTAATTTATTAAAATCTAATTTTTAATTTTTTTTGATAAAACGTAACTAAAGATATATTAAGACTATAAATTATGCATTGGCAAGCGTGAAATTACAAACGTTGCAAGAATTATAGAGCGGAGGAAGTAATAAGTTCCCACATAATTGTTAAAAAAAATATTAAATAAATATGTTTTTTGATTTTTGATTTAATCTAGTTTTTTTCTTTTCGCTCTTACGTAGTAATTATATTGCAAATTGAGTAAATAATTTATTTTTCTAAAAGATTTATTATTTATAAATAAATTTTGATTAATTTTACAAATAATTGTACTTGCGATTTTTAAAATTGTGATTACTTGTTTTTAATAAGGCCCGTTCTTTAGGATTTCTATTGAATTAATTTAATTTAATTTAATTTAATTTAAGTTCATTTCATTATTATTATCATCATCATCATCATCATCATCATCATCATCATCATCATCATCATCATCATCATCATCATCATCATCATCATCATCATCATCATCATCATCATCATCATCATCATCATCATCATCATCATCATCATCATCATCATCATCATCATCATCATCATCATCATCATCATCATCATCATCATCATCATCATCATCATCATCATCATCATCATCATCATCATCATCATCATCATCATCATCATCATCATCATCATCATCATCATCATCATCATCATCATCATCATCATCATCATCATCATCATCATCATCATCATCATCATCATCATCATCATCATCATCATCATCATCATCATTATTATTATTATTATTAGTTTCGGGCATCATTTTTCCGCTCGACACTTTCCGACGACGGTTTTCGAACTGACATTTCCGGCATTGATTATTCGGCCGACTTTTCCGGCGACGATTTTCGGGACGAGTTTTTCGGCGAAGGTTTTCAGACTGACTTTTCCAGCGATGATTATTCGGCTGAGTTTTTCGACGACGATTTTCGGGACGACTTTTCCGACGAAAGTTTTCGGACTGATTTTTTGGCGGTAATTATTCGGCAGACTTTTCCGGCGACGATTTTTCGGGACGACTTTTTCGACAAGGGTTTTCGGATTGATTTTCCGGCGGTGATTATTCGGCCGATTTTTCCGGCGACGATTTTCGGGACGACTTTTCCGACGACAGTTTTTGGACTGATTTTCCGGCGTTGATTATTCGGCCGACTTTTCCGACATCGATTTTCAGGCCGAGTTTTTCGACGACGATTTTTCGGGACAACTTTTCCGACGATGATTTTCGGACTGATTTTCCGACGGTGATTATATGGCCAACTTTTCCGGCGACGGTTTTCAGACCGAGTTTTTTGGCGACGATTTTTCGGGACGACTTTTCCGACAACGATTTTCGGATTGAATTTTCCGGTGATGATTTTCAGGCCGAGTTTTTCCGCGACAATTTTCGGGGTGAATTTTCCGGCGACGATTTTCAGGCCGAGTTTTTCAGCGACGATTTTCGGGATGTGACGATTTTCGGGATGACTTTTCCGGTGACAGTTTTCGGAGTGACTTTTCCGGCGGTGATTATTCGGCCGAGTTTTTTGACGACGATTTCCGGCGGTGAATATGAAGGTTTTAGGGTTTACTTTGAAATATAATTAAAATAAAAAAAGAATCAAAAAATAAAAATAAAATTAAAAAAAAAATAAAAAATAAAAAATAAAAAATAAAAAATAAAAAATAAAAAATAAAAAATAAAAAATAAAAAATAAAAAATAAAAAATAAAAATAAAAAATAAAAAATAAAAAATAAAAAATAAAAAATAAAAAATAAAAAATAAAAATAAAAAATAAAAAATAAAAAATTCAAAATTCAAAATTAAAAATTAAAATAAAAATTAAAAATAAAAGTAAAAGTAAAAAAATAAAAAAAATAAAAATAAAAAAATAAAAAAAATAAAAATAAAAAAATTTAATTTAATTTATTTTATTTTAATTTAATTTCAGTTAATTTACTTTAAGTTCAGTTAATTTAATTTAAGTTTCATGTTTTCTCAGTCCTATAGAACAGGGCCTAAGGTTATTAATGATTTCAAAAATCAAATATCATTATGGAAGCCAAATGACAAAATTGTCCCTAACTTGACTAAAAATTATGAAGGATGAGTAAGGGTAATGTTGTAATCCATGTCACTTGGACACCGCCGCAACATCACCCCTTCCGTTATATAATAGAGATTATTGCCTCAATTTCAAATAAAATGGCATTATTATCCTTAATTTTTAAATAAAGCAAGACCACATGTGTAATTCCGATTATTTGGACAACGCTCCTGGACGCCACACCGCCCGAATGCAGTTAGCACCTCTGCTACAAATTACACGTTGGAAATAATAGTGGCAAAAAAATTATGGTGGGGCGTCTCCGCGTCTGGGTTAGATGCCCAAACCATTGTCCAAACGTCTGGGTCAAATGCCCCCACCATGGTATGGGCGTCTAACCCAAACGCTTGGAGCCTTGGACCAATATTGTCGGGTTGTCTAATCCATACGCTCCCCTCTAAGTTTTTTTTATGGTTTTTAATGTCATTTCTGATGTTCGCGTCGAAGTGATGTTTGGGTGGGAAGTCTCTGGGTCATTGTCCAAATAATCGAGATTTTCTTGGTCTTTTTTTAAGTTAGCAAAAGGCAATATTGTCCTTTCATTTAAAATTTTGAGCGATGAATAGCAACTCCCAAAAATAATGTAACAAGTTTAATTTTAGGTATTGTTCATATTTTTCACTTTGACTGTGGTTTATGAATTACACATAATGAAAACTATAGTCATGTGAGATTTCGTTAGATTCGTGTAAATAAACATGTAATTTTTTTTATATCAAGTGTATATAATTTTTACAAATACATATATAATTAAAGATGTGAACGGCTAAACTGATACAACCATGGTACATAACACCATGGTTGTACCGGATTCTTGGTCCGGTGCTCCATGGTGTTTCCGTTTTTTTTTTTATATCAGGTAGTAATCTTTCGGAAAAAAAACTTTGATGTAGTGGCAGCTGTTAGTGGCTGGTGCAGCTGGGTGTGGTTGGTGACTGACCGATAGAGTATATTCCATATTTTTAAGTCTCAACCATCAGCTTAAGTTTTTTATTGAGATCGTCATTATTTGACATAATATCAAAAGCCAACATGACGCACAAAAATATGTTATACACTCTATCAGTGACAATGATTCAACGATAGTTAAGGTGGGGTTGGTGGTGGGTGTAATTAAAAGGAGGGTGAGATTAGTAATTTAGGGCGGCAAATAGTAATTCACAAATTTTATTGTAAGAGGCTTGATTGACCAACACTTTTTGCAATCTAAACTTATTTTTATGTCAACATGACAAAAAAACTAAGGAGTACATAGTATATATTATATAACACTTGAAAAAGAAAAGGTCAAACAAATAGAACATTCATTTAAATAACACAATGAAAACCTAAACATAAAATAAGAAGAACAAAAAAATTAATTTATTTATCAAAAAATAATTTAATAAAAGATAAATATGTACATGCTGTGGTGTAACCTTTGGCAAATACTTCATTAGCAATAATTATCGTTGTTGTTCATCGATTTGGAGAATATTCTACAGTATATATCTTGGTTTATAGTTTTATTATACTTTATTTGCCTCCAACAAAATTACTAAATGCTCCAAATCATCGGCAACTAGAAACTAATTAACTATATGCAACGAACTTTCTCATGCCTTTTTTTTATAAAAAAAAAATTTAAAAAAAAGGGTTGTGTCAAAGATAAATAATTCTCCCACCACAACATTGTTTAATTTTGATTATTCCTTGAGCAACAAATTAAACAGAGCCCTATATTTTTTTTATTTTTTTTTATTTCGATACGAGTCCTCCTATTAAAAGGACTATTGAATTGTCGAAGTTAAATTATTTACATTGTAAATTCATTTCATAACCTAATTTTTTAAAAATCATTATTGATGAACCAATTTTTTTTTTTATTGAAGAATGGTTTATTTTTTGTTTCTTTTTAAAATAAAAATCAAAGGTTTATTTTTATCCGAGAATAATCATGTGTTGTTTCTTCTATGGTCATCGAAAAAACGACCACCAAAGTCAAAATAATTTAGTTAGTAATTAGATTTGACTTTATAAACAAAAATAAACATTTGTATATTGTTTAATGTTACATTAATTCATTTTTAATTTTTTGAATTTATCTAAATTAATTTCGGATTTTTAATTTAATTTTTAAATTATCAAAATCTAAAATTAATTTAGGTGAACCCAAAAATATTAAAGATGAATTATTATTTAAAAAAAAATTTAAATGTATATTTTTATTTACAATAAAAGTCAAATCTAATTATCAAAATCAACTTAATTAACATAAAAAAAATCAACGGTCTAAATTATTTTGACTTTAATGGTCGTTTTTTCGAAAACCATAGAAGAATTTTCATGTGTTTTTGGACTATCAAACACCTGCAAGAAATGGTTAATGGAAAAGAAAGAGTGATTCTCTATTGCATTACTCTAAAACTAAAGATATAATTATCTTTATTTTGCAAAAATCGAAAGATCTTCTTATATACTCCGTAATTTTTAATTTAATTTGCTTGATTTTGGAAGTAAAAGTTGAGCCTCCAATCTTAAACTTTTTATTTAATTTGTGGGCTTGTTTAATAATTAACATGTTTAATCCATATGCATATTCTAAAAGTACAACTTCAACCTTCGCATATAAAAATGCTATCATTTGGTGCATACGATACATGCATGCATAATTTTAAGATTGTATTTTATAATGCAGAGAAAATTATAAGTTTATATAGTTTTGTTTATAAACTAATTAATTTAACAATTCTACCATCGATAGTGTCCGAAATCAGTGTCATTTTATGATTGATGGATATATAAATGCCAATTATTTTAATTTTGCATATTTTCTGAAATTTTATGTCAATTAACATTGATATATTATGGTCACAAATTATGATTTTGACAAATTAGTGTCAATAATTTTAATTGATTGAAAACTCAATGGTATAATTTCCATTTTAAAACTTGTCTTGAGAAATTTGCATTGATTTTTATTAGTTTAAACTGATTCTGATTGATTTTAGAAAGTATTTTTTAATAAAAAATATCTACTAAGGGGTAAAAATGTAAAATTATAAATCATAGGGGGCACTAATGCTCCCCCTCCGCTTCCTTTATACCAGCCTTCTATGCACGTTTTACGTGCGATGCTATTTTAAATACATCTTCTAATTTGTCTAAACAAAAAAAAAAGGTTTTTTGTTCGAAAAAATTGAAATGTTTGTCAAATTCACACTCATTCACATAATCATAAACAAACCTCATTATTTATTATACTCTATTGGATAGCCAAATTTTTACAATAATCAAAATGTAAATTTTTTTTGTGAAAACTATATCAATAAGGGTGTGTATTTATAGAGAATTCAAAAATATGAATTTTAGTGTTTTTATTTTATTTTAAAGAATTTTAAAATTTGTAATATTTTTTTTAAAAAAAGTTCAAAAATTGTTATAACTTTCCTTAATAGTTAAGAGTGCCAATTAGAAACTTTTGTAGGGTAAGATGAACTTTTCCAGTGAGGACATCATGACTCCCCTAGGTTATATAATAAGTCATAGCTTGCATGCACGCTTTGCGTGTGGTGATATTTTAATTGTATCTTTTAGTTTGTCAAATTCACATTCATTCACATAATCACAACCCAAATTTCCCCTTTCAATCAGTCATCCAATATCATATTGATTTTTTATTACTTTTATGTACTATATCCTATCGGCTACACAACAAGAAATCCTAGTTCGGTTGACCGCTTTTACCGACCGACTATATTATTGTCGGCAACTACCGACCGTTCCCGATCGTAAACAGTCGTAACAATTTTCCGACCGGCATTACAGTCGGAAACAACTTTACCGACCCTTTTTCAGACCGACCAGCGGTCGGTATTACCGACCGTCTTCGTGGCGGTCGGTAATACCGACCGCTGGTCGGTCGGAAAAAGGGTCATTTTTTTTGGTTTTTTTTGGTGTTTACCGACCGCTACCAACCGCTACGTTGGTCGGCCGAGCGATTATTTTTTTAATTTAAGTCGGCTCAAACCCGACTCTTTCTTTCCACTCATTCATTTTCTCCACATCCCCTCTCTCCTCATCCCTTCTCTCTCTCTCCTCATTCTCTCTTACTCCTCTCTCACCTCATCCCTTCTCTCTTACTCCCCTCTCTTCCACTCCCGCGAACACCATCAGGCACCGGCGACTTCTCTTAGCACCGCCACCGTCTCACTCAATCAAGGTATTCATCTTTTTTTTCCTTTTTTTTTCTTTCCTGATTTTTTTTGGGTTTACATTTTTTAGATCTACGGTTTTTTTGCCTTTTTCTGGGTATTTTAGATCTAGGGTTTCCATTTTCGTCTTTTCGTTTTTTATTTTCAATTTCGAAATTTCTGTTTTTTTTTACATCTTGAATTTATCATATTATATATTCTCTTATTTGTAGGTTTGAAGATCTGAAGATTCAAGTGTGGTCAAGAACAAGTTTTTTTATGTTTATGATTTTTTTTCCTATTTATTTCATGAATTATTCTGAATAATAGAGGTAGATTGTTTATGTAAAAATATTCATTTCTTTTATTATATGTAATAGTATATTGTGATTTGTTTATAGAAATTTTATAATTTTAAAGTACACAATATTGTGATTTGTTTAAAGCAAAAGAGAGTATTTTTTGGAAACCAAAGGAACCAGTGTGCATATTTGCACTGCTGGTTTCCCTTTTTTTTTTTTTTATCATCAGCCTTTTTCCGACCGACATGCGTTTGGAAAAAGGACCATTTTTTTTGCCTTTTTTTGGGTCAGTAATCGGTCGGTACACAATTTCCGACCAATTACCAGTCGGTAAAAAAAATTACCGACTAAAATGCCACCGACCGACGTGTACCGACCGGCGGCGGTCGGTAAACATATTTACCGACCGCTAATGGTTGGTACACTTCGGTCGGCCGAACCAGATTTTCTTGTTGTGCTATCAAATTTCTACGATAATCAAAAGGTAAAATTTATATGTGACAAAATATATCAATACGGATGTTTATTTTTAGAGAATTCAAAAATATGAATTTTGATGTTTTTATTTTATTTTTACAAATTTTATATTGTATAATTTTTTCATTTTAAAAATTTCAAAAATTATAATATCTTTCCTTAATAATTAGGAGTGATACTAATCGATTTTTTTAGAAACTTTTGAGGGTAGGATGGACCTTTTCAGGGGAGACACCATTGCTTCCCTTGAGTTTTATACTAGAGATTATAGAGATATTTATAAGTAAAAAACTTTACTACCCTTTACTATCTCAACAAATTACTATTGAGACGGCATGGATGCGTAGGCATAAAAATGGAAAATTCAAATTAATCTCTATTATATAAAGGAAGGGGTGATGTCACGGCGGTATCCAAGTGGATTACCACACTACTCGTATTCGTCCTTCATAACTGTTAGTCAAGTTGGAGACGATTTTGTCATTTGTGTACTAAAATTTTCTATAATAATATTTCATTTTTGAAATCATTAATAGCCTTATTTAAAACAATTAATCACAATTTAAATAATCACAAGTAAAATTAATTGTAAATTAATCAAAATTTATTCATATAATAATAAATCATTTATAGAAATAAATTATTTACTCAATTTGCAATATATATACTTACTATGTAAGAGCGAAAGGAAAAAACTATATATTTTTAAAAATATATCTATTTAATTTTTTTTTCAATTATATGAGAACTTATTAATTTTATTGTCAAACTATGTTGTTAGCGAATTTTAAGATCGCAAGAATTGCGTGAATAAAAAACTATTTGCTAAAGAATGAAATAGGGGTTCCAGAAACAATTCAATTATTCATGAGTAGCGACAGAATTTTGGGGTCCTCCGATCCCCTTGGGTTCTTCCGTCTGCATGCTATGAAAAGTGGGAGGAGGTAGAAGTTCATTGCGGTTTGCGACAAGCCTCACTCTTCCTTAGCCAACTGAGGCGTTGCTCTTTTGGATTGAATTATTTTAAATTAAACTGAATTGTAATGACCTGAATTGAACTGATGAACAAACTTCAACTGAATTGAACTGATGAACAAACTTCAACTGAATTGAATTTTTTTATCTACTACTACTGTTGTTGTTGTTGTTGCTGCTGCTACTCCTAATGTTGTTGATGCTGCTTAATGTTGAAATTCATTGTTACCTTTTTTTAATTATTTATTCACCTTGTAACTTCAAATCTGGTGGCTTAATGTTGCATTAATGTGTACGTACATTTACATGGAAATGGACCGAACCTGATTTGAATCCGGTCTAGACTAGACCAAACATGTTTCCCCAGTTCGGTTCTAGTTCAGAGATGTTAGACTTGTTATGGTTTCCTTGATTTTTTTTCCCAAAATAAAGCAGAAAAAAATTGATCTCCTTGGTCCTTAGTTCAAAAATTAGAGATAAATCTAATAAAAACAATATAAAAGATTCAAAAACTTCAAATGAAGAAGGAAATTCGAAAAAAAATATACAAATTAGAAATAAATATGAAAATTAGAAATAAATTTAAAAACTAGAAATAAATATATATCCAAAAAAATTAGGGATAAATCTGAAAATGACATATAAATTTGAAAATTAGAACAAAAAACACCAAAATATCGAATTAAATCCGAAAAATAGAGGGGGAAAAATGATACAACATTAAAATACACAAAATTATAGAAATAAATCTGAATGTAAATAAAAAAATATATATATAATGATAGAGGAAATTAAACTCTTTTAAATCTTTTTAGTAGAAGTTATTATGATTCACATAACAACTTAAAAGTTACAAATACACATAAAAACATAATAATATAATAAATTTTTTGAAAAAAAATAAGAAGTACTACTTACAGTCGTTACATCCTGTGTTGTAGGCAGTGGCTGCGGTTGGCGGTGGGCGAGCTAAGGCAACATGGGTGAGTGTGACTCATGAACGAGTGGTGTGATTTTTTTTTTTCAAATATTGTTTCTAACTACACTGCCATAGTGAAAAAGAAGGTGTGGAATTAAACTTTGAATTGCAATCCGATAAAGAACGAAGCTATAATGCATGCACCACGGTAGCAATGGAATTCATTGTTTTTCTATTCCATCTTGTATTTATGTTCATCAGATTTGTTGTATAATATGCACCCAAAGGTAATTTCTCATTTTAAAATGAGCAAAATTATATTAAATGAGCAATTAAATACTTTTAGGTGAACCTACTTCTACTGCCCAATGGAAGTGGGCTATAGGAAGGCAGGGTAACGAGGAATTTTTTTTTAAAATTTAATGAATTTTTAGTAAGTTTTGTTTCAAAAATCATTAAGTTTCTATATTTACACTATAAAAAATTGGCTCATTAACGACTTGTACATATTAATCATGATCATAATCCCGTCGTAAATGTAGATATTTTGTGATAGTTTTTGGGCCCGTTGCTGAAATTCACCTAATATCTAACCTAAATTCTATTAAAATTGAATCATTTACGACATGATCAATTGATTACAAAGGGAAAAATCATTTGCGACACCTTTTTCTACGATGGGATCACAAGTTTACATCAGGAAAAATAATTTACAACCCTCTTTTCTACGACGGAATCACATTTTTATGATAGGAAAAATTATTATTATTTGCGAGCCCCTTTTCTACTACTGAAATTCCCATCGCAAATACCATATTTTCTAGTAGTGTTAATAACAAACTTATTTTGTGGAAAATATCTTCAATATTTGTAATGTATATTGCAATTTTCAAGTTGATGTTAATCATATCCCAAACGATATTGCTAAATTTTGCATGATTCTTAAGTTAAAATTTCTTATTTCTTACCAAATATATACGATGATTTTGTTAATCTATTTTGACTCATCAATAAGTACTTGACGAATATCAAAACATTATAATTTTTTACTTCTATATAATTAAATATTTTAATTGATATAAAAACATAGACAAAAAATATCTCAAATTGAAATTGACTACACGTACTATCAAATAAAGAAGGTGCTACATATATTTATTTGCAAGTCCACATCGATTTCACCATTTATGGAAAAAGTTTTCCATCATCATTAAATTCAAAAAGGAAATAAATACATTATTATTGTTTTTGATAGGACAATTAATTACATTATTGATCTGATTTAAGATGCAACAACTTATGAAGCTTATACCACTATCCAACTATATTTTACTCGTAACTCGTTTTATTGTTTTTTTTTTATTTTTTATTTTGATTGTGCATGTATGTCAATGCATATTTTTAAGTATGTATTAGTATAATTTTTTTTATAAAAAATGATAATAATAATAATATTAAATTATTTATTGAGATAAATCTGACTATATAACTGTAATATGTCAAATGATACTTTTCAATTTTGAATAGTGCGAAGATTTTAAAAAGACCAGTAGAGTATATCTTAGGTTGTACAAAGTTTGGTCGAAACCGGACCAAACTGTATGTTATTAGTTTGGTTTGGTTTTGTTTTTTTAATAAAAATACATATTACAGTTTGGTTTGGTTTTTCAAAAATTTTAAACCAAAGAAAAATGGATTATCTTATTTTAATATAATTATATAATTTTTAAATAAATTTAAATAAATATTATTTATTAAAAAATCTTTAAAATAAAAAATACACTAAAATCAAAGTATAACATAAAATCAGCTTTAGGATTCACAATTTAATTTAAATCTTTGGGATCACAATGTTTAATATAAGTTAATGAAGTAGCATTTGTTATTTATTTTTTTTTTAAATGTTTTATTTGCTATAAACCACACCAAACCAAACCCATTTTGAATACTACGGAGTAATATGGTTTGGTTTGGAATATTGACCCAACCCGCCATAATATGTTGTTTCATTGTTTGGTTTGGTACTCAAACCTAACCGTGTTCACCCCAGAGTATATTATAATAACGAGTTAGGATTTTCTCCATTTCTTAAGGAAAACGGAGATCGATTCTATTTCCTTAATCAACGATTAGGATGCATTAAGGGAAAAATGGAGGAAATTTTTAAATTTTTTTATATTTATGTTAGATTAGGTGTCGCAATTTAAAGTTGAAAATGAAGAGAAAGAAATGAATAAGATTATAATACCATAATATCAATTTGGTGGAGTGTGAATGAACCCTCCAACAAAAGCCGTTTAATTTGTTGAGTCATTGATTGGTATAATAATAATAATAATAATAATAATAATAATAATAATAATATATAATTTTAATTTTAATTTAGTATAACAACTACACTATTTTTTAATCTTTATTTTTTATTTATTTTATTATTTTTTTTGGCAATGAACAACTACACTATATATATAGATGATATGATGTGTACAACACATTTGGTTTTAATTTATAGGATAGCATCCAGTTGTGGTGCATTTTTAGATAAGAAAATTCATGAAAGTTTTGCTGGCATATTGTAAACCATATCTAAATTAATAAAATAATACTAGGTAAAGTGAAGTTTAATGATAGTTGACATATTATTAAAGTATTTTAATTAATAATAATAACGAAAGGGGCAGTGGGGCACCATATATATATTAATAATATAATAATATATTAATAATATATTAATATATACAAGATGCTCGATCTGACCTATCTGTTGGTGTTAACCACTAATAATTACTCCTTTTATATGGGACTACCCTACACTAGGTTTATGATTGTGACAATTCATGTTGTATTAACCATATACTTTTTCAGTTTCACATTATTCACAATTTTTATTTTTCAGTGTACAACTTAAAATATGAATGTTTTTAGTTTTGTTTTTGTAATAATTATAAAAAATGGTCGGATTTTGATAAAGTTATTTTAGAGATGACAAATCTAATAAAATCTTGTATAAGTATATTTTTTCTAATGTATGTATACATCATAAAATGCAATTAATTATAAGACTGTGAATAATGTAAGAAAAAACCTAATATTTCAAGTAACAGAGTAAGTAATATATATAGTACATCAATTTTTTTTAATGGAACGATTTGACATAAAGTAGAGAGAAAAAAATTTCTAATCGGTGTATACTTATATTAAAAATAAACGGAGGTAGTATATTGTTTCACCAGAGAATAGGCAAAAGAGGCAAGAGAGGAAGGGTACATAGGAGAGTAGTGGCTCTTTGTCTTGTCTATTATACAATTGATTTGAGGTCAATTCATCATCGGACCATGTTATTCCCTGAGATAGGATAATTGAAAGGTCTCTATTTACCGTACCATTCTCTATAGTATATACGTATAGATTTTATTGATCAACAATCGTAGACAAACCAATGCATGCAAGTTTTTTTTGTGCAATGAGAGCAATTTTTTTGAAAGGTACGGTATACAATGATACATGACTTAGCTTATTCCTCTCAATGAAATTAACATCATGATTTATCAATACACAAAAAATAAGAAAACATAGCATTCAGAAAATAATAATTTATGTCTACTATTTACTGTTACTAAGTGCTATCATATTAGAAGGGTCAAATGAATCTTTTCTAAAATACCGTAAATGATAATTTTGTCAAAATAAGTTAAACCTTTTGTTGATTTGCTTAAAATAAATATAAATTAACCTTATATATATCCACTTCCACTTTATATACAGTAACCTAATTAAATCGTCGTTCTATTATAGATATCCAAATTTATTCAAAATACCCTTTTAAAGTAAAAATAAAAATATAAGGTCGGATTATTTTTAATTATAAAAAATTTAACTTATTTTAAGCAAACATGGTATAATTGCTCCATCATGCATGCATTTTTTGTTGTTGGTTAATGTTATATATGTTGTCCCATTCTTTTTCACACCTAGCTAGGTAGTGCTACTACTATGTGCCGCAAATTCTATTTTAGTAACTCTTTGAATCCTTAAACAAATACTAGTTGATTTTTATTTTTATTTTTATTTTTATTTTATTTTTTTTTTATTTTTTGCTTTTGTTGACCTAAACAAATAAATGGTTGGGGTTAAATTACTTGCCAATTTGAGGGATATATAATATATAGAAGGTCGTAGAGGTGGAGCATGATGAATTGCGCACTGGTAACGTCAAGGCATCATCCCACTTGTGCACATTGAATATTCTACATACAATATATGTGCAAATTATTAATTAAGATATAATAAGTATATAAATTTCTCTATTCTTTATTATATTTCTTTATTATATCACTTAAATAGTTGGCTCTTCCCATAAATAAAAAAAATAGTTGGCTCTTGAATTTCCCGAAATGGATTAAAAGATTACGAGAGTATTGTACTTCCTCTGTAACATAATACTAGCAACAATTGGTTTTGCACGCATTTTGAGGAAGCGGTTTAAGGGTGTAAACGAATGTATTAGTCAAAATTGTTTTAATACAAACAAGAATGTGATTATAAGTTACTAATATTAATATTATTTTGATTAATTCCTTCGTTTACACCCTTAAATCACTTCCTCAAAATGCATGCAAAATCAATTGAATTGTGGCTAGTATTATGTTACGGAGGGAGTATATATTATCTGCAGCCTGCAGGTCTACGAAAGATGTAGGACGTGAATGTTTGATATATGTTTTTCCTTTTGTCTAAAATTTGTGCTCTAATTAATAGTTGGAAATTTTCAAAAGGAAAGTGTAGCATCAATTGAAATATTGGATAAAAAAAAATGAAAATTCTAGTGTATTCTTATGACTACCGACTATCGTAATAGATGACCACAATTTTTGATTTATTTTTAATTCCTAAATCTAATTAAAAATATATTTAGGATACTTTATTAGATTTTTATTTTAGGAAAATAATTTATGATTTTTCTAAAATTAATTTTTATTATTCATGAAAAATATTTTTTTCCCTAAAATAAGAAATCTAATTAAAGGATTTTAAATTAGATAAGAATTAAAATTAAATCAAAAATCGTGCGATCCTAGTCATCCACTGCAGTATTCGGTAGTCATAAGACTACACTAGAATTGGATCATCCTTAAAATTAAAATATCATATTATTTTTAGTATTATTATTGTTCTTGGAAAATCATATCATCCATGACTTTTCTATGCGGTGGATTTAGAACAGTACTATATATATTACTTCTTTCACTGGGATGGACTTAAATCCATTGATAGATCAAGATTCAATACATCGGTCTAACAAGAACAATACTATTTGTTGTGAGCAAATTAAATAATTTGATTGAAATTAGTGAGTATAATTATTTTTATGAGTCTAAATAGATTTTTTATTTTTAAATTATGTTGAAAGAAAGGTTATAAAGAGTTAAATGAATGCAAAAGGCACACAATATAATGCAACTACACATAGTCACATTGCATAATTTATGGTGCCTCCTTATTAGGTCTTCTGTGAGATTGGGCACACACCAATCTTAAGGTAATATAAAATATACACGACAGTGGAAATCAATTCCCTCAAAAGAATATATATATATATATACCTCTATTATATAAGCCAAGGGGTGCAATGGTGTCCCCCCGGAAATGTCCGTGTTACCCCTCAATTTTTTCCAAAAATTCAATTTGCAACACTCCAACCTATTATGGAAAGTTTTTACAATTTTTTAACTTTTTAAAATAAAAATATTGCAAAATATAAAATTCGTAAAAATAAAATAAAAATAACAAAATTCATATTTTTGAATTCTCTATAAATAGATATCCCTATTGATATAGTTTGGCAAATAACATTTTACCTTTTATCGTAGAAATTTGATAGACGATAGAATATAGTAAAAAAAATTCTTTTTTGTTCATTATTGTGGGATGGGCTGATGAAAAGGGAAAAGTTTGTTCTGATTATGTGAATTAGTGTGAATTTGAAAATATTTTCAATTTTTCAAACACATTTTTTATTTGTTTATACAAATTCAAAGAAACGTCTAAAATATCATCGCACGCAGAGCGTGCATAGAAGGCTAGTATATATATATAGAGAGAGAGAGAGAGAGAGAAGTAGGCTCATGTGAGAAATGTACTTTTGGTGAGAAGGGTGAGAAACAACCACAACCTTTTGATCAACAAATGAATGGTTAAGATTAAATTTGATTTTCCCTCCTTACTCCTCCCATTGTTTGGAATCAATGTATCTATGACATAAAATCAATGTATTTTTACCCAATGTATTTATAATATATTTTGAATGTACCTATAGTTGTTAATCAATGTACCTGTAGGTCATAGTTGATGTATTTATCTATTTTCACATTTCTCACTATAAGAAATTTCTCACCGTAACCCAACCCTATATATATATATAGAAAGAGGATCAACTAAAAACATTTTCAACCTAAAAACCCTTACATTTTACACTTAAAGGGGTACACGTGCAGTGTGATTAATAATGGCAATCTTTGTAAATATTAGTAACTTTCGCTAAAAATCATTTGTACCCCTTTAAACATTTAATGTACCCCTGCGACTGCTAATGTACCCCTTTAAACCATTTTCTGTCTGGTTTCAACCATCTTTGTATATATATATATATATAT
This sequence comes from Salicornia ramosissima, assembly GCA_951394345.1. NCBI lineage: Eukaryota > Viridiplantae > Streptophyta > Magnoliopsida > Caryophyllales > Amaranthaceae > Salicornia > Salicornia ramosissima. The sequence goes on from OX596239.1 coordinate 15,035,138, forward strand.
ATATATATATATATATATATATATATGTATATATATATATAGGGTCAGGATCATGTGAGAAAGCCTCTTTAGGTGAGAAAGTTTGTTTATGTGAGAATATATCTAGAGCGTCGTCGATTCAGTGAGATCTAATGGTTAGGATTTAATGGACTAATTATTTTTTAACTAAAAAAACTTACGTAACTAACCCCTATTTGTTAGGGGATAAATAAAAACATTATTTTTTTATCCAAAAAAACTTAAAATTTATTTTTTTATCAAAAAATTAAAACTTATTTTTTATCAAAAAAAAAACTTAAATTTATGTTTTATCAAAAAAACAACTAAAATTTGGAATTTATTAAACCGTTATCCTCTCATATAGTCAATTAGTCAGATAAAATATAGAACATGTCATATAAAATTTTAGAACATTTCATATAAAATTTAGAATATGGTTAATAAAATTTATAACATTAATTAAGTTATCTTTTTTATTTTTTTATTTTTTACGGGTTCCATAGATCAACCTCAATACAAAATATTAAGAATATTTTGAAATAATATTCAATTGTTCAGGTATATATTTTATTATATTTTTTTGTATAAAAGGTCAATAATTTTATTATAATTGTATCATTTTATTTATTTTTAAAAAAATAAGTTTATTCAATTTCAAACTTACTGTATACAGTTTTGAAAACATCTTATAAAATTTAGAACATGATATATAAATTTTTTTTATATTTCATCTACTTAAAATAAAACAAACAATAAACTACTTTAAAATATGGCTTTTTAATATTTTTAATATTTTAAGCACATATACACATTATAAAATGATGACTTTGTAACATGGTTTTTTAAATTTAGAACATGGTGTATAAAAATTAGAACAAAAATTATAAAATTATGAACATGTCGTAAAATTTTTAGAACATGACTCATAAAACTTGGAGCATATTAAAATGTACTTCTGAACAAAAAAAAATGAAGTAGAATTTTAGATTAAAAAAAATAGATTTTATATATAAAAAATAGATTTTTTAAAAAAAAAAATTAAAAAAACCAGGAAAAAAGCTTAACAAATTTTTTTTTTTAAAAAAAGCAGATTTTTTTTATAAAAATTTTATTAAAAAGCATATTTTTTTAAAAAAAATATATGATTTTTTTAAAAAAAAAAATGTAACATTTTTTTTAAAAAAAAACAGTTTTTTTTTAAAAAAACAGATTTTTTTAATCAAAAAATTAGAAATTTATAAATCAAATTAAATTACCAATTTGCCCTTACTAAAAAATAAAGATCAAACATCAACCCTTAGATATAAAATTGTCAACGGTGCAGATGTTTTCTCACATAAAACCCTTCTCACCTAAAGCACCCTTTCTCACACGATCCTATTCCTATATATATATATATATATATATATATTTCTAATTTTTATTTTTTTAGTAAGGGCAAATTGATAATTTAATTTAATTTATATATTTCTAATTTTTTGTTAATTTTTTTTTTTTATATATAAAATGTTACGCTTTTTTTTAAAAATCATATATATATATTTTAAAAAAAATCTGTTTTTTTTTTAAAAAAATTATTAAGTTTTTTTCCTGATTTTTTAAATATAAAATCTAGTTTTTTTAATCTAAAATTCTACTTCATTTTTTTTGTTTGGAAGTACATCCTAATATGTTCCAAATTTTATGAGTCATGTTCTAAAATTTTTACGACATGTTCATACTTTTATAAGCTTTTTTTTAATTTTTATACACCATGTTCTAAATTTAAAAAACCATGTTACAAAGTCATTATATTCTAATGTGTATGTGTGCTTAAAATATTAAAAATATTAAAAAGCCATATTTTAAAGTAGTTTATTGTTTGTTTTATTTTAAGTAGAGAAATATTAAAAAATTTATACATCATGTTCTAAATTTTATAAGATATTTTCAAAACTGTATACAATAAGTTTGAAATTGAATAAACTTATTTTTTTTAAAATAAATAAAATGATACAATTATAATACAATTATTGACCTTTTGTACAAAAAAAATAGTAAAATATATACCTGAACAATTGAATATTATTTCAAAATATTCTTAATATTTTGTATTAAGGTTGATCTATGAAACCCGTAAAAAAAAAAAAAAACTTATTTAATGTTCTAAATTTTATTTTTTTTATTCTAAATTTTATATGATATGTTCTAAATTTTATCTGACTAATTGACTATATGAGAGGATAAAGGTTTAACATATTTCAAATTTTAGTTTTTTTTTTTTTATAAAACATAAATTTAAGTTTTTTTTTGATAAAAAATAAATTTTAGTTTTTTTGATAAAAAAAATAAATTTTAGTTTTTTTTGGATAAAAAAATAATGTTTTTATTTATCCCTAACAAATAGGGGTTAGTTACGTAAGTTTTTTTAGTTAAAAAAAAAATTAGTTCATTAAATCCTAACCATTAGATCTCACTGAATCGACGCTCTAGATATATTCTCACATAAACAACCTTTCTCACCTAAAGAGACTATCTCACATGATCCTGACCCTATATATATATATATATGTTCCGACCAGTCTTAGCGCCTCTGAAAGTGGTTGTTATTCCTGGTGTTTCGTGTTGTGGGAACCTGCACAGATGAACAAACGGTGAGCTGACCCCGGGGTGTTTCCGAGCAAAGACCCTCCGATGCTTAAGTCAGCAATGGGATTCAATAAGAGAGAAAGAGAGAGAGAGAGTTTGTGAGTGAAAGAATGTCTACCTCTTAATGGTGAGATCATGTCCTATTTATAGAGAGTAGTTCAATACCTTGCCGGCCTGCCTGGAGGCTGGCGGGGACACGTGCCCCATGAGGACTGGACATGCAGATCGTGTGCTCAGAGTTAGTTATAATTCCGAGTGGTTCGCCACGTGTAAGACCTTCATAGGGTGAGTTAGTTAGTTTGTTAGTGAGTGGGGCGTGTGCACTTGAGTGGTGTCCTAAATGGGCGCCACGTGGTGTACTGGGCCCACTGCTAAAAGATTCCTCTTGGTTTCTAGCTGCCGCTAGTTATAGGCTGGCAGCTTTCGGGTCCGACAACATTAGGATGTCATTACTAGTGTTAATTATAGGCTGGCGGTCCTAACCACTATGAGCCGGCACCGCTAGGTGCTGACGGTTGACATCTTAGCAGGGACGTCAGTAAGATGGAGATGTTTTCTCACATAAAACCCTTCTCACCTAAAGCACCCTTTCTCACACGATCCTATTCCTATATATATATATATATATATATATATATATATATATATATATATATATATTTCTAATTTTTATTTTTTTAGTAAGGGCAAATTGATAATTTAATTTAATTTATATATTTCTAATTTTTTGTTAATTTTTTTTTTTTATATATAAAATGTTACGTTTTTTTTTAAAAATCATATATATATATTTTAAAAAAAATCTGTTTTTTTTTAAAAAAAATTATTAAGTTTTTTTCCTGATTTTTTAAATATAAAATCTAGTTTTTTTAATCTAAAATTCTACTTCATTTTTTTTGTTTGGAAGTACATCCTAATATGTTCCAAATTTTATGAGTCATGTTCTAAAATTTTTACGACATGTTCATACTTTTATAAGCTTTTTTTTAATTTTTATACACCATGTTCTAAATTTAAAAAACCATGTTACAAAGTCATTATATTCTAATGTGTATGTGTGCTTAAAATATTAAAAATATTAAAAAGCCATATTTTAAAGTAGTTTATTGTTTGTTTTATTTTAAGTAGAGAAATATTAAAAAATTTATACATCATGTTCTAAATTTTATAAGATATTTTCAAAACTGTATACAATAAGTTTGAAATTGAATAAACTTATTTTTTTTTAAATAAATAAAATGATACAATTATAATACAATTATTGACCTTTTGTACAAAAAAAATAGTAAAATATATACCTGAACAATTGAATATTATTTCAAAATATTCTTAATATTTTGTATTAAGGTTGATCTATGAAACCCGTAAAAAAAAAAAAAAAACTTATTTAATGTTCTAAATTTTATTTTTTTTATTCTAAATTTTATATGATATGTTCTAAATTTTATCTGACTAATTGACTATATGAGAGGATAAAGGTTTAACATATTTCAAATTTTAGTTTTTTTTTTTTATAAAACATAAATTTAAGTTTTTTTTTGATAAAAAATAAATTTTAGTTTTTTTGATAAAAAAAATAAATTTTAGTTTTTTTTGGATAAAAAAATAATGTTTTTATTTATCCCTAACAAATAGGGGTTAGTTACGTAAGTTTTTTTAGTTAAAAAAAAAATTAGTTCATTAAATCCTAACCATTAGATCTCACTGAATCGACGCTCTAGATATATTCTCACATAAACAACCTTTCTCACCTAAAGAGACTATCTCACATGATCCTGACCCTATATATATATATATATATATATATATATATATATATATATATATATATATATATATATATATATATATATGTTCCGACAAGTCTTAGCGCCTCTGAAAGTGGTTGTTATTCCTGGTGTTTCGTGTTGTGGGAACCTGCACAGATGAACAAACGGTGAGCTGACCCCGGGGTGTTTCCGAGCAAAGACCCTCCGATGCTTAAGTCAGCAATGGGATTCAATAAGAGAGAAAGAGAGAGAGAGAGTTTGTGAGTGAAAGAATGTCTACCTCTTAATGGTGAGATCATGTCCTATTTATAGAGAGTAGTTCAATACCTTGCCGGCCTGCCTGGAGGCTGGCGGGGACACGTGCCCCATGAGGACTGGACATGCAGATCGTGTGCTCAGAGTTAGTTATAATTCCGAGTGGTTCGCCACGTGTAAGACCTTCATAGGGTGAGTTAGTTAGTTTGTTAGTGAGTGGGGCGTGTGCACTTGAGTGGTGTCCTAAATGGGCGCCACGTGGTGTACTGGGCCCACTGCTAAAAGATTCCTCTTGGTTTCTAGCTGCCGCTAGTTATAGGCTGGCAGCTTTCGGGTCCGACAACATTAGGATGTCATTACTAGTGTTAATTATAGGCTGGCGGTCCTAACCACTATGAGCCGGCACCGCTAGGTGCTGACGGTTGACATCTTAGCAGGGACGTCAGTAAGATGGACCTGCCGGTGTACCGGTAGGCCTCCATACAATTTATATATATATATATATATATATAATATTTAATGGTACGTGTGAGATGGTAATAAAATAATACGATAATGTAAATATGAAATGGGATGTAAATTAGTTATTAAAGAAGGAAACACTCTAATCTTCATGGAAGCACAGTCTCATTTATTTATAGACGAAACTAATATTTTGCTTCATAAACTTCCATTACATCACTAGACAACTTATATGGATGAATTAACATATATCTTGATACAAATGAGAATTAACACAGGCTCATAGGACTTGTCCCTGCAAGAAAAATTTCTTTTGGTAACGGACTGAAAATGTTGCCATATGCCTTAAAATTGTTGCCATACACATGAGGCAACAGTTTTTCTACCGCTGCCAATAAGGTGCGTTGCTATAAGTATGTAGCAACAGTTTTGGGACCTTTAGCAATGATTTACTAAAACTATTGCCATAGTAATTTTAGGCAGCATATTTCTATAGAGTCTTAGGCAACACATTTTTTGGCTAAGGCAACAACTTTTCACCAATCTATAGCAATGTATTTCAACTACAGCAACACCTTTCTTTACCTAAAGCACCAATATTTCATCAATCTATAGCAACATTTTTCAGCTACAACAACACTTTCTTAGGGCTTGTTTGCTTCAGATTATATTCAGTTCAGTTCATCTCTATTTAGTTCAATTAATACACTTCTATTAAGTTCAGTTCATCTCTATTGAGCTAATGTAAACGAGCCCTTATTATCTTGGATGTTGGACCTTGCTCATTCACGCAATAATACCTGCTAATTTATATTAATACATGAAGGTTAAAGAAAAAGATTTTACACATTCAACTTTATAAAAAGAAATATTTTAAAATTATTACTAATAGAATCAATATCTTTAGCAGGATCAATGATCAATACATTCTCCTCAACTGAATTTTCTAAGCTAAATTGACATTGTAAGCATACATCAAATTTCAATTACAATATGATACATAAACTATAGAGGATCAATTTTCCAAAAAAGGAGCTCCATTCCCAACGCTGTTGTATTGGTTTGTCGACCTTGTAACAAAAAAAATGTATCAACAATAAATTAGCATTACTTTGTAGAAACGAGAAACAACAAATAAGGGCAGATTTGTAGAAAAAACTTTATTAAGAGCAAAACAAACAAGCGGAAGAAACCCAAGAAAACTCCGGAACTGAGATTTTGCGAAATAAGAGTATTTCACATCAAGATGATAAAAAGCAAACTGCACTACAATATTTCAAATGAGATGATATAATATGATATAATGACTGAAGGAAAATCTGTATTTTCACTAATAGAAGATACCATCAAGCTACTGCAACTACAAAGTAGTATTGACTAGGTAGAATTCCTTGTTTCAACAATTCAACTATATATCAATATGGAAGTTGCACTAAGCCGGCCATATGCTTTTTTCGCTGGAAAATGTTTTAAAGGTCATTATATGGCATAATTGTACTAAAGAGTATCTAATATAACTAGCATATAACCAATCATCATTCTACAAGCCAGAAGGATTTTTAAAAATTAGGCCATTACTATCAATCACTAGGCATCAAGTGTTATCGAGTATTAGACTACTAGATATGATTTACAAGTTGTAGAGCTAATACACTGATAAACCTTTGATTCATTAATACAAATTATTATTAAAGATTTAATCCTAAAAGATAAGGTGGTTGTGATTATTATAAAGACTTAATTCTAAAAGATAAGGGGAAGGAGATGACACATAGCTATAAACATCATTTATTTATTAGTCTTTTTAAGAGGCTCACTAACTACGCAATTTATACAACTCAACACCCCAAAGTATCATCAAATTGGTGATCCAATAATCTCGAAGCTATTAAGTTACTCATATGATTAATTCAATAATGTTTGAAAAATGGACAATCTAATCCATCTTAATGCAAAGAAAGGGCATAGAAAGAAAGAAGCACCACAATATAAAAATATATTTAAATAGAGTATAATACTTGAAGAATATATATGAGAGATAGTGTGTGTTCAATACCTGGAGACATAAGAACCCAAACCATAATCAAATACATGTCGAAACCCATGTAGGATCCAGTTAAGTTCAATTCCTACTATTACTTTATCAACTAATAGATACTTCCTCCGTTTCGAATTACTTGCAACAAATGGACATTATTTGTGAGTATTAAAATATTCATTTGTTGCAAGTAATTTGAAACAGAAGAAGTATATCAACATCTTCAATTCATCAACTACTATTACTCAATATCTCATGGCTTATTTATATATGAGAATTCTCACAAAAGATGTCAAAATTCATTATCTTCATATACAATTGAAGATTAATAATCCTTGGTTATACAAGTTGCTGATGAAAATGGATGTTGGGCTCATAGATGATAAAAGAGTATGAAAACAAATATAAGGCTTTATTTGTAGGTTGTTCCATTGTTTACCTATTACTATATGTAATTTTCAAGTGTCAGGGAGTAGCCCTGATTGATGCATTTGTAAGAAAAAAAAAAAAAATAACGACATCACCACAACAAAACACCTTTGATTAGTCTATTTAAAAATTCAGCAGTAGCAAATATCACCACAACGATTTCAGCAACAATAGCATTGAAGAGATCAATAATTATAGCAACATAAATAAGAATTCCAAATTGATTATGCCCTATTTTAACAAAAAAGAATCAAAGAAAAGCCTCATAAACTGCTAGTTAGTAGCAACACCTCCTCCAGCCACAATGCGTTGGTCACTTCACTGGTTCACCAAAGTGGTAATATAGAACGGCCACAGTAGTAATACAGAGACAAAACAACAAGATAGAATAGGAAGGATTAACAATTCGTGTTAAAACTTCTAATACTCAACAAAATTCAATTCAACAATTATCAAGCAATATAATTATCAAATTCAAATCCAAATTATATTTCTAAAATCTGAAATTTAAACCCTAGAACAATAAGCCAACAAATAAATTGATAATAAAGGACTTAAACATCAAAGATATGAACGAATACCTGATTGGTTGGATCTGGTGTGTTCAGTGGCGAAGGAAGCGGAGTTGTCGACTCATTGAAAGTTTGGCCGCTGCTCGACTTCAAAGAAAAGGGATGAGAGGAAATGACCAAAATTGAAGAGAAATACTTCGTAAAAAATTTAGGCTTGACTCTTGAGTCTTTCACTTATGATAGTATCCAATATTAATTTGGCCCTTTTTTTTCTCGCTATATCTACAAATCATTCAATTCAGTTCAGTTCAATTGGTCCTATTCTTTTGGATTTATAAGTTACAATATTCAGATCAGATTAGATCAAATTTGTTTCAATTTTATACTCTAACAAAATAATATCCCATCTAATCAAATTATATCAGACCTGACCAAAAGAACAGGGCCTTGCTAGTGTTATTGTTATTACTACTACGGCTAATATATATATTTTTTTGAAACGGAGGACGTATATATATATTTTTTTGGTTGAATACTACTAATATATTTATTCCTTATAGTAGTAGTATTGTAAATTTTTAACTATTATCATTATTATAACTATTAATATTATTATTATTACTAATTACTATTATCAAATCAAATCATTTCAGTTCAATTCAGATCCATCCAATTCAAATCAAGGTCGTTAAGTTCAATTTATGTTAAATTTACATAAATCAAAAGAAACAACCTAAGTGAAATCGTTGCTAAAATATTAATTTTTACCTAAATTACAAAAAAGTGTTCCAATAGTTTAGATATGGCAACAGTTTCCAAGCAAAATTTTCAAAGGTGAAAAAATGTTGCCATAGCATACTTATAGCAACACATAATATGTTGTTGCCTTAGGTAGCGTTGCTATAGCCCTTTTATCTTGTAGTGAAATGAGCATTAATTTTCTTGATACAAATGAGAATTAACACAGGCTCATAGGTCTTGTCCCTGTACCAATTAAAGGTGACTCACTGTGATGAACCGTGATTGGATTTGTCACTACAACTTCACTTTTTAATCTTCAAAATAATTTAACATCCTTCGTGACTCACCCCGGTGGATTGAGGTCGCCATAACGGTACTAGAGTCATTCTTGATTTTGATCTCCTTCAAATTATGGCTAAGATACACCCTTCATGACTCACCCCGACCCAATGTCCTTCATTCCGGTGGCCTGGCGAGAGCTTTCTCCACCAACTTCATTCAAACTATTGTAACTTATGTTTTTAAGTCGGAATTGGATATGTAGCCTTTTACTGCAAAGCTATTCGAGTCTAGTTTCTTACTGTGACTTCTTTTTTCTCTCCACCTCATTGTGATTATGTGTTGTCCAATTCTCCTCTTGAGAGCATCAACGGTGGTGACCCTTTTAGGTTTTCCATTCAAAAATAAGGTAAGGTTCCCATAAATTGCTTCTTGCTTGTAACATCCCATTTGAACCAAAATAAAGGGGATGTATCCATTTTCTTAATTTCCCCCCACTCCCTTTAAAATTGAATTAAAAAACAGAGTATGAGGGAGAAAATGTGGAGGGGTATGAAAAAGTAAGAGAGAGATGATAAATAGATAGGTTAATGGATGTGAGTCTGAAATTATAAAATGGGAAGGGTATGTAGTAAAGTTAGTGGAAAATGATGTGAGATGATGTGATAGAAGTTAAAGAGAGGTTGTCGTGTTGATGAATGTTCATTGATGGTCTAAGTGGCTATCTCTTGAGCCCATGGAAATTTCACATGGTATCAAAGCCCAAGTTATGTTTAGATTGATCTAAACAATGATTATGTATAACTCATGTATGTCAGGAGAGTATTGAGCACAAAATAACATAGCCTTAGAATAACCCACAATTGTGTGACCCTTTATGAATTATGAATTAAGGAAAGTGTTGAGAGTATAACCAACATGTGTCCCACATAGAAAAATTGCATAAAGAATGACCAACATATATAATTTAACAGGATGTTCCACTTATCACCATATAAATTTAGGACGAGACCCACTAATTTTTCCATGACCCGTCTTTACTTTATCATTTAGTATAAATTACGAAGTACTATTTAAAGAAGTTGGCAAGGTTGTGGACTGGGTTGTATTCCCACTAACACCATCATCAACACCATCATCATCATACTTTCCTTTGTAGAATTACAGTTAAATTATTCTCATTAGCACTATTTAATATCAATTATGAAAAGAGTCAGAAGTGTTTAACTTTATAATTTTATGTCTCCAGCCTTCATTATTAGTAGAGATTCTAGTTTCACCCTTAAATAAAAAGGGCCCATATCAATGCTTTAATGAACTCAAAAGTATCAAGTTGCATTGGTCCATGTGAAAGAGGATGAAGTTTATCATAGCACATGAAATCACCAATTTTATTTGAGGAGAATTTTTCTTTATCCTCTCCTTTCAAGTAAATGATTCCAGAATGGAACAAACTTTTAGGGCATGTTCTCTTCACCTTAAAAAAAATAAGTTTCATGTTTAACAAGTTTAGTTCATGTATAATAAGTTCCAACAAATGGAAATATGATCAGGTCTAATAAATTAAAATTTGAAAACATAGATAATAAAAAAAATAAAAAAATAGTGAGTAACACGTTTTATAGTGCAAGTGGTGGAAGATATTTTAAAACACAAGAAGAAATTTCCATCACAAAAACATAGCACGCACTTATATTCGCGTACTAGAACCTTAAATTTCACTACCACCACTACTCCCATCAACTGTGGGACCCATAGAACCTTATCCTACCAATCATAGTGGGCCATTTCTGACACGTGTATGCTCCCCATTGGTACAACCTGATCGAGGTTGATTTCACTGATTATTACTCAACCGGTAACCGGCCAATGCAAGTAAAATTATCCTAAAATAATAAATCAACCTACGAACAAATCACGTAGGTTACCGGTTATGGTAACCTGTTGAAGTTTATGGAATTATAAAAAAGAAGAAAGATAAGAAAAAGACAATTTGCCTTAAGAGGAAATGTCCTATGTGAGTGAAATTGTGGGGCCCAATTGATAAAAGATTCGTGATGTTAATAGGTTAACCAATTATTGCTTTTCCCCCCTACTTCAAAAAAAAATAAATAAATAAATTATTGCTTTTCCCCCCTTCTAATTAGGCTTTTTTATTTTCTTTTTTTCTTTCCTAAATTGGTTAAACAAATTAAATACCTTGAATAGCTTTGATTTTGTCATTTTTTTTGCTTGTTCCCCACTTTCCTTTCTTATATATAGATTATGAAATTTTGATATAAAAATCTAAAACCCTAAATGATCTTTATATGTATTTCCCTTTTTTTACTAAACACCCCAAAGGTCTAATTTGTATAAATTTTTGTGATAAGAAATATTTTGTTCATTGGTTATATCTCCAATATGTGGTGCTTATAACGATGAAAGTTTCTATCAATTTTATAAAAGATACTTTGGAGGGTTGAGATTCCTACTGTCTCATTTTTTGCCACTTTGAAGAAGCCTATTCAACTAAACAAGGTTAAAATTAAGTAACATGATTATATTTATATTTTAAATAATTTTTTTTAGAGTTAATTAGGTTACAAAATTAATTTGTATCATCTAGGGAGTATCTTAAACATGAGTCGGTACATATCTTTATAGTATTATATTATTTGATTGAATAAATTAATAGAAACAAACATTTGGACTATATAGCAGTGGAGGACAGAGAGATTACGATTCTATAAATATTGATAACTTCTGGAAGAATAAATAGTAAAGTATATAACATTAAAAAAAATATATATATAATTAGGAACTCTTTTAATTATATCCTACTCATAAATAGGAGTGTATGAATATCAAGAAAGTGTATTAAGTTATTCCCCAATATTTGGCATTTAGATCTCAGTTATATCACGGTCAATACATTTTAGTGTTAATTTTATTTTAATTGTTTATATGATACACTTGCATGCTATACCTTGAAAAAATACATGGATCTAATAAACAAAATTTGAAATATTGTGGATTTAAGTTACAAAAATATATCTTATTGTAATATGAAGTGTATATATATTAATTAAATTATTATAAGCCAAGCGCACAACATAAAAAAATCACAATTGAATCAAGAAAATATTTATGTACCAAAAAGGAAAATGGGAAGAATTTGTAGAAACGGTAGGAGTATAGTTATAATACGCACCTATAAATAGACTAATTACTTATTTCTTGTTAAAATATTTTAAACCTTAAAAATTTTGAATCTCTTGTTATTTGATACCAAAGAACAATTTGCTATTGATCTATCAACCCACCTTTTTGCAATGTCTCCATTAAGGTTTCCTCACTAGCAATTTCCTTTGTTTTTTTTTTAGTGTAAAAGTTGATGATATTTGCTCCACACAATCATTTCCATTATTTGGGTGGTTGTACATCACTAGATCACATGCCTAAAAATGAATGAATTCCCCTTCAAGTGTATGGCATTTTGTGCATGATATGACATGTTTGTTGCATTGTTTGTTGGCCATTTGATTTTCTAAAATGATAATGTTTTAGATAGCCTTCAGAGTTACATATAAGTATTTATATGCACTCTAAATAATAAAAATTTAAAACTCTATGCCAAAATCACACATAATCAATAAAAATAACTGTTAGAGGACCACCTCAACCAAAAGCTTAAGCTAATGGCCTGGTTAGGGCCCAGGAATATGTTATATATTCTATCACTCTCCCTCACATGAAAGACCCTTTGGGCTTGAAATGTGGATGCAACACAGGCCCACTATACCTGGTGCTAATTAATTCCACTTAGAATGAAGAGGGAGGAGATTCGAACCTGTGACATCTGCATCACGTTGGCTCTGATACCATGTTAATTTTTATGAAAAATTATCATTTTTAGCTCCTTAAACATAGCATTAAGGACTGTATAAATAATAATAATAAAAAAACAGGATAAATAGATGACTCAATTACCTTGACTTGGCCGGTAGGACCAACTAACTTGTTTGTTATTTATATATATATTATCAACTTTTCATTCATCTAGGATTTTTCCTAAGATTTGTTATGTTGGTTTCAGTCGTATTGCATGCCTTACGAAAATGGCAAGGGCCAAAAATTCAAAGTAGTTGATTTTCCTGATTTGGTTAAATTTCATATAACTACTTGGCATCTAACCTTGCAAAGTAAATATATCTTCCTTACACGAAATGACCATTATTATGATATTAAAATTTTATAATGATCATTGATATGGTTCTCACTTGTTAAATTATATTAATTTATGCATGTATCAAGCTCTTTTTATGTTAATTTTGTATATTATACATTTACACGCCTGAAAGCTGATGAATACATTGAAAAGAGTTTTAAAGTTAAAAAAAAAAACAATTTCACCTCGTAATTGCATATAAATGCGTTTTATGTACGTATATAGGGATAAGATCAAACATAGAGTGACAAAGAATTGTACATTATTTGCTTATTAGACATGACTACCATCATTTAATTTGTTACATATATGTTTGTCGGTAGGCTTCTATAAATCTTTAAAAGATGTGTTGTGTGTTGGTTGTTGTATGAGCGTTGAGACAAATTAAAGATATCTTGAGTAGACATTATTGAACTTTTATTTATATTACCGCACAAATAAATGTACTTTTTATTGTTTTTATTCGATAAATTAAAGAACGATTTTAACCATATGTACAAAAGAATGAAAGAAAATTATACGGCACTGCGTGTCTACCTTTGATGTATATACATGGGTTGAAAAATGGAAAGTAAGATTTAAGAAGGTTACGAAAATTAATAAATTCAAAATTATTTTTAGGCAGTTATATACGTATATATGTAACGACCCGACTTTTTAGCTTGTCGATTTACGAAGGGAATCGACATTCGGATCATTACTTATTCAAATTAAACTATAAATCAAATAAATTGAATGAGTGAATTATCTTTTATTAAATAAACTACTGATTATCCAAAGTAATCCAACAATCAAAACTACATAAAAAGCCTGAAGATACTGTCCCAACATGCTGGGAACATGAAACAAACTAGTAAATGTCTCAAAATGTTCTGGGAAAACTAAATACTCAAAATAAGATACTAATCTACTCAAGCCCATCCAGCGAAGCCCGCTCTACTCTGCTGCATCGTCACCTGAAACTGAGGGGGGGGTCCACCGTCAGTGGCGAGTAACTAGGCTGTCCCATTTAACCGAGGGACCACCAAACACATAATAGCATAGAAATACACATAAAAACTGTAAAGAAACTTAAAACATGCCTTTATACAAACATACAAAAATATGTATAAAAGTACGTATAAAAATACGTATAAATGTACATATAAAAATACGTATAAATACACCTGCAGAGATACGGTTAGAATACGTATAATCTACGTATAACGTACGTACAATCAATCCTGCAAATACGGTTAGGATACGTACAAAAATACACAAACAATCCATGTACATACCAACGCATATATACTTACATAAATGTAGAATCATACACAGCGGAAGTCTTAGTATGTACAATACTTATACTTTATATTATACAACTTAAAATATAACCCACCACCTTAACTTATACTTAACCCATCATAAATTATATCTTAATACTTCATAATCTTACTTATCATAATCTTCCTTAACATATCTTATCATATGATTATATCTTATCTTATATCATAATATCAATCTTATAATAAGAACATAATAGCTTCTGATCTTAACATATGTACTTATTATATCATCTTAACTTAACATATCATCTTTGCGGACTGTCTTCTCCAGCTCGTAGCGAACCTTTGCGTTCGCAACTTTCCTAAAACATGTCGGGGTGAACCTTTGCGTCCCACCCGTAGCCCTCCTTTGCGAGAACTAAGCCTAAGCTATGGCCATAACCCCTAAATAGCCCTCCTTTGCGAGAACTACCTAGACGACTCCATATTCTAGAACCAAGAACTGCGCGGGGGAACCTTTGCGTTCGTCCCATGTGAGCAGTGGCATCGACTAAACCCAATTGATAACCTTTGCGTTATCGCAAGGGCGTCCTATCTTATTAACCCGATTGATGACCTTTGCGTCATCGCAGGGGCGATCTTAACTTATTAACCCGATTGATGACCTTTGCGTCATCGCAGGGGCGATCTTAACTTATTATCTTTCAATTCTTTATATTATATCTTATACCTTTATCATATCATATCATATATTGGGAAATACTAGGTGACCGTAATAGGAAATGAAATGTTCGGAGTCCCAGGAAAGAGAGGTGCGGCACGTATATTGGCCACCTTAAATACCAAGTCTTTCCTAGCCAGAGACCGAAACATGACATGTATAGCTATTACTCTGTTTCCTTTCTTATCCCTAGTAACATCTTATTAACTTCTTATTGTAACTTATCCCTACTGGTACTTAATAATAATAATAATAATTATAATTCCTTTAATATATAATAATCATAATAAAATAATGACAGTTCCTAAAATTATACTAATATTATTATAAGTCAAAATAGTTAACCTAAAAATTAGTCAATAATAACCATTTGTTCGACATTTTAGGGGTAGTTGATGATTAAGTAAAATTCATTAATATAATAGTCAACCAAGTCAAATATATTAACCATAATTCGAATAATTAATAATTGTCACCAAAAATTGCACAAAAACATGATAAAAATTCCACCTTTCATAAATTTGACCTACTTGACATATATATAAATATAATTTAGCAAAAGTTCACACTTTAAATCAATTAAACACAATCATCAAACATCAAATAAATCAAATTAAATAATCATGTAAAATAACAACTAACAACAATAATTACCTAAAACATAATAAAAATCCTATTTTTATTTATTCAATCTACTCGAAATTTATATATATTACCCAAAATTCATTCTTTAATTTAATCAAGTACAATAATCATCTATTAATCACATAAACTTATATAAACAATTTAAATTACACTATTTTACGCAATCTGATCTTAAAGGATTAAATTAAGATCAACCATCTAAAGGTCTCGAATAGTCTGGAAATTTTAATGGATGTTAAATATAGTTTAAAGGTTTAACTTGCATAAATTTCGTTTAAAAATAACATCTTTTACTATTTTTAAGTGATTTTATAACTAACCGGTCAGATTAGGCTGAATTCGGTTTCAGAATTTTATTCCATAGAAAACGATCTTTAAAAATTACGAAAAAATTACACAAGCTTTAAAACAGTATTAATGACTTCCACCTAAAATTTCGTAGCCATTAGATTTGATTAAGTATATTAATAAATTCGTAAACCGATTCTGAACAGTTTTACCGGTTTGAAAGATTAAATTATTTCAAGCAATAAAAGGACGAATTTTGTCACGAAATATTTCATGATTCATAATAAAACAACAAAGAAACTTCCATGAAAAATTCATCAAGAAATAACACGATTTGATTAAGAAATAAATTCATACAAGTAATTATTCAACAATTTCAGATTTCAATAAACTACATAAAATAATCAAAAGAAATTTCATAATAATTCATAAATATTACATGAATACATCAAGAGAATAACATGATCAATATTTCATATGGTTCGAAATTTTCGAATAAATAAGCAAACATAAATCCTACAATTTTCATGATATAATCCTAATTTACTATGTGATTAGCTACCCTTAAATTAAATAGAAAAGCGAAGTTACCTTAATTCGCTTAAATTTCCAAAATCACAACACAATTCACCCTTGGTGAATTTTGTTCCACTCGACAAAATGGAGGAGAGAAAGAGAGAAAAATTTTGTGTGAGCTTTAGGGTTTTTTTTTTTTAGAACAATTTGGCAATTAGGACCCAAAAATGTAAAGGGGGTCCTATTTAAAGAAAAGATGCAAAGAAAGAACAAAAATAAATAAAATAACATAAAATAAAAATAAAAAAAAGAAACAAGCCCATATTTCTTGGTTAGGGCTGCCGTGGGATTTGGATGATTAGGGGGGAATTTGTTGGTTTGTTTTAACAAACTTTGACTAGGTTAAATTAGGAATTAAAATAAATAATTTAATTAATTAATTATCCAACTTAATATTAATTAATTAAATCAAATAAATTAACTTGACCCATTACACTAGAGGGCCGGACTTGGAGAGAAAAAAGGAGAAAAAGAAAATTGGGTCTTTGGCCCAATTTTGAAGAAAAGATTGGATTAGAAAATAATTAAATTAATTAAAACATGTAATTTAATTAATCTAATTTAATTAACCAAATTAATTAAATAAAACAAAACATGTACTTGGCCCATTGATAAGAGAACCGACCAAGCTTAAGAAAGAAAGAAATAAAAGGAAATTGGGTCTTTGGCCCAATTTGAAGAAAAGAATTGGACTAGATTAAATTAGCAAATTAAATTAAATAATTAATTTAATAAATCAAATAACCTAATTGATAATTAATTAAAATGAACCCAAATTAATAATAGGGCCGATCATGGAAAGGAAAGAAGAAGAGAATTGGATCATTGGCCCAGTTTAGAACATAGGATAGAAAATAAGATAAAACAGTCCAAAAATAATGGGCCTTTTGGACTTAGAATTAAGACATGACATTAATAACCGCGAAATTTTCTGGCCCAAAATTCCGGGTCGTTACAATATACCATCAGAATTTTTTTTGGATAGAGGAATGAGGTATAAAGCAATTGATCCACCTTCAACTCTGAGTATGATTCGTAGAGCCAAAAGTTTGAATTCTCATACGACCCAATAAATTTTCAGTACAGTAATCATGCGATTAACTGCATATAGCTTTGATACTACCATCATTATTACATTTAGAGCAATATGAAAATAATAATAATAATAATAATAATAATAATAATAATAATAATAATAATAATAATAATAATAATAATAATAATAATAATAATAATAATAATAATAATAATAATAATAATGTTGTGTCGTGTACTGGGATTGTGGGTGTCAAGCATCGTCATAATGTTGTGCGGGACACTCTTTATGATATCTGCAATCGCTCGGGGATTTCTCCTGGTAAAGAGGTTGATATTGGGATGAGCACAGAGATCGGGGGTCTTCGTCCTGCGGATTTGCTGCTTTACTCATGGGCCCATGGTCGCGATGTTTGTGTGGATTTGACGGGGTCTTCACCTTTGACTCAGTCTGGTATGACTGATTTTGTTCCTGGTCGTGCTGTGCAGGATGCGGCTTCTCGCAAACGGTGTAAGTATGCAGATCGATGTGCTACTCTGGGGTATGGTTTCCTTCCTTTCTCTTTCTCTACTTTTGGCGAATTCGAGGAGGATGCTGTTGCACTGCTGAAATGGATTCAGATGTTTTCTGGGGCGCATGGTATTGGTGCGCGTGCTGCTGCTCACATCTTCACTCGTATTAGCTTTGCTGTAGCTAGGGGAGTGGGGGCCCAGATTGTATCTAGGCTTCCCACTAACTTCTTGTAGACATTTTGACTTTTAGTTTTTAATAATAGGAAAAATTGTCAAGAATAAGCCAACCTTTGGGCGATCTTCCACAATTAAGTCAACCTTTTGAAAATCCAGAAATAAGCTAACCTTGTTACCATTTAAGCCAAAAATAGGTCAAATGATTATTTAATCTATTAGTTATCTGTTGTTTTAAGTTACTGTTATCATTTAAAGCAAAAAATAGGTTGAATGATTGTAAAATAGTGATAAAAAACAAAAGAAATTAACATGTTAAATAATCATTTGACCTATTTTTGGCTTAAATGGTAACAAGGTTAGCTTATTTCTGGATTTTCAAAAGGTTGGCTTATTTGTAGAAGATCGCCCAAAGGTTGGCTTATTCTTGGCAATTTTTCCTTAATAATAAAGTTTTTTTTTTTTTATAATAATAATAATAATAATAATAATAATAAGGATGTAATAGCTGTATAAGATTTCTATATGTTAAATAATAATAATAATAATAATAATAATAATAATAATAATAATAATAATAAAAGGAGGTATGGTGAAATTTCTATATGCATCTCACACACACACTCCTTCAATTCAATCATTGAAAGGCAAAGTCTGGCTATAAATGTCAACTGCAACGATAGGAGTCATAGGACAAATCCGTATAATTTGTGCTTTACCTATTTTTGCTCCCTTTATTGTCTTCCCTAAAATAGATTATAAAAAATATCGATTTTTTTTTATTTTTTATTTTATACTTCGTATAATATTTCTATCTCTTCATATTTCAATCCTTAATTTCTAACATTAGTAGTGTACTAATCAAATTGTACAAACTACAAAGTCATAAATTTGGATTTATTTTTTCATCAAGTATATCCAATTTGACCGACCGACAGCCTAACAAGATAACGTTTTGCTATTACTAATTTTTTAGTATAAAATACCATAGATTTTTATATAAACTTTATCATTTTAAGTTTTTTTTTTTTTTTTTTTTTTTTTTTTTTTTTTTTTTTTTACAAATTTATGAAAAAACATAAGTTGCGTTTGATTTGTCTGAAATTTTATGATCTGATCCAAAATTTCTTATTTGATCTGAACTTTTCTTAATTATTTGATTTGATCTTTTCTGATTTTAGTTATTTTTATAGTTATAATTTTTCTGATATGATCTAAATTTTTCTAAACTGATCTGATCCGAATTTTTCTAAAATGATCTGAATTTTATGAAAATAAGCACAAAATTACTTATTTAGGTTGAATCAAACGCACCCTTATAATTTGATTGTTAAAAGTTTTTTAGATTGTCGGACAAAAACAATTTTTTAACCTAGATTTAAGGTGGTTACGCACAACTACTGTTTTTTTTTATTTATGAGACCAAATATTGTCCGATGGATTGAATGAAGTACCAAATATGGCAAATAATGTTATGTGGACCATGTGTTATGATAAATATACAGGCTGGTCACGAAAAGGTCCAATTTTTGGCACCATCATCAATTTTAGGATTTTACAGGCAGTTTGATTCGTTTTGATTTTTTCCTTTCCTTTTTTAGCCTTTTTTATTATATAACTGCAGCCACGATTATTGTTTATTGTTCACATGCATTATTTATATAGTACATTAAAATATCTGATCCAATTTATTTGTAATGATTTCACATAAAATAAATAGAAAATTGTTGTAAATAAGTTAGACTGAAGATAGTATATTTTTTTGGTTCCGCATCCGGTTTACCGAAGTTTAGATCCGAATACATCTGGATTCAACTTTGGTCACACATTTAGCTTTGGTTGAATGCCTGGTTAGTCTTCCAGTGAGATCGAGTTTGGCATATGGTAAAGTTCGAACTCAAGACCTTCCTTAATGGTATCAAGTTGTTTACGACTTGATTCAACAACTCTCAATGGTGCATTACCTATATCTATCCCCATCATTTCAAATTTCTTATTTAAAAAAAAAATCCCATGAGATTAAATGATTGATGTTGGTATGAATGGGGCAAGAAGTTTGAAACTTGGCTACAATCCCACATCTAGCTAATCCTTGATAATAGGGGTTCAAATGTTTTATTATGCTAGTAGATAAATCATTGTTAGCCTTTGAGCTAATTAATTGTCTTACCATATTTAAAAAAGAACTAGTTTTTGACCCACTACAAGACACGGGTTATGTTAAAAAATATTAAAAATAAAAATTAACTTTAGAAAATGATATAAAATTCTTATTATCAAGTTTGAATTTTCTATCACATTTATGGGGAAACTCGATCTAAAATATATGATATTCAAGAATAGACAAACACATCCATAAAATTAGCAAAAAGAGGATGTACAATGATACAAAGAAAAAAAACACGAAATAGAATTGGACCAAAAAATAATCAAAGAGGATAATGATTCATCAGTAATAATGTCTTCTTAAACTTATCAATTCATCATAAAAAATGACTCCCTGCAATCCAATTTCAAAAATAAAATAAAGAGAAAGAAAATTACCCATAATTTGATTTAGAGAAGCTTTTTTTGTTTTTAAAAAAAATGTGATTATAAGAAGTTTTCTACCATATATATTGTCATAGATCGAACATAATTCAAATTAAAGAAATAAGATAAAGGGTTGCCAAACCGATCAACTGCACAGGGGAATGGAAGAGACAAATTTTGTTACTGTATGAAATAAATTTTATTTTTTTTTAAAGGTTGAGTAAATTGATTGTAGATGATATTAAACAATTTTTTTAAAGAAATAAATGGTAGAAGTGTCATATGGTTGACATGTGACAGCTAAAACTTCCTGTTTTAAATATTTAAGTTTAGATGTACGAACGAATTGTTTTTGTGTTACAATTTTATACTAGGTATTTTTGTTATCTTGATATACTTGTATCACAGTTTGAAAAGGAGAATTGTTGTGATTTGGAGTCCATGGTTTCTGAGCCTGATCTGGAACTTCATGTGTTTAATGTGTTTTGATGGACTATATTGTGCTCCTCTTCGATGTAGGCTTTGCAAAACAAGGGAAGGTCACTAACTCGGGGAAGATTCTACAACATTCCCCGATGTTTAAGTCAGATATCGAATTGAAAAAGAGTCAGAAAGTATAAAGTAGTCAGAATATGAAAAGATTACCTGACACAGTAGATTGGCAAAGTTTTTGTAGGCATACTTTGCCAATCTACTGTGTGGGTTTTGCCGGCTGTTAACAGTTGTCATATGGGCTTGGACCTAGGACACATGTCGGAAGTTGTGTGTGGGTTTCGCGTGTATATGTCTTGCATATATGTAGGTTTCTTGAGATTTGGGGTTGCACCTACAATGGGCCTAAATAGTGTTTACGTACTTGTATATTCATGTGTAATTATACGATTAGTGGTAGGTTTAAGAAAAAAATTAACCTACGGCAAGCCGTAAGTATATGATTTTATTTATTAAGTGAAAATGCCAAAATAAAAAACACACAAAACAATTTAATAAAAAGGCTAATTGAAACCTAGCATGTATTGAAAGATGAAAAAAAGCATACTAGTGTGCAAAATCAAATAAACTAACAGAAGTTTCAATGATCCAAACTACACTATAAAGATTTCTAGGCATACGGATCAAAAAACAAAAGATTTATAGGCATAGAGTGAGTTATGGCTTAGGGATTGAAGGCCCTTATGTTTATACATCATATATAATATAATCTTAGACCTTAACTATCAGTTTAACTTTTTTGTTGAGATGACCCTTTGACACTTTTAATCTGTGTGATTACTTAAAGTCACATTACTAAATGATATAAACAAGGTTGATTGATATTTGATCTTGCCAAAAAAATATAAAAAATTATAATAAGGATATTAATAATAATTCATGTTCATGATCAATATTTAAAGTTGTCGTAGTCAGAATAGTTACAAATTAGGTTGCCGTATTTATTGTTAGGTCCAGAATTATGTGCTACTAGTCAAATACTAATAAAATTATACTAATAAGTGAGCATTGATCCAGTACATAAAATAAAATAAAAGGGCCTAATAAAGTAATAATAAGTAGGTTAATTAGCCACTATGCTGTATATGATCCTAGAATATACTTAAGTTGCATTAGCTCAGTGATAGAGTAAGGGATATTGGTGATCTGTGTTTGATCCTTACCACTCGTTTCGCCCCATCTGTTAAGGTAGTTTTCTAAAATAGGATTCTTGTGTGCAGAGGTGGATCCATGTTTTTATATATAGGGGACGAATTCAACAATTTTGGCTAAAATAATTCAGATGCATAATCCCGGACATAATTCGGGTATATAAATTTTCATAATAATAAACAATAAATTCCAAATAAAGAAAATCTGAAAATTATAATTAAAATTACATCTCCGTCGATTCAATGTGTCGTTTGGAAGCGTTTAATGACATCTTCGTCGGGAATTTGTAAAATCACTTCTTTCTCAATAAAAGAGACAAAAAAAACATTAATTTGAGAAAGTTGGATTAATTAAACAAATATCCTAATTAATTAAAGAAAGTTGGATTTATTAAAATAATCTTCAAATTTCAAACAATTTATTCACAAATGACCAATTACAAGTAATTAATTAGCCATAAAAAATGCTAGTAATAAATTAAAAATCCTAAACAATAAACAGACATTAACATTGACATTAACAAGCAAATGGACAATTAACAAAGATTACCATTTAAAATGTTGGGGGCACAGTGATCCCCCATGTTACTAGCTCGACCTCTGCTTGTGTAGATCCTATTTATATTTATGTACAAAAAATTGCAAGAAAGCCTATACGGCTATACATGTATAGGAAAGGATATGACCTGGACACGAAAAAAGAGAAGTTTAATAATTAAAGGCATGGAAAAATACTTGAATACTAAAAATAGTTTATATATGCGTGCATGACAATTTTTTCCTTAATTCATATTTTACATTTTTTTTAAATTACTCCAACAAATGTAATCATAATTTTTTTTGTAAAAATTGTTGTTCCGAAATCGAAAGTTGGGGATTGAACCTGTGGATGAGAGCCTAATAACCTACACAAGGGACACGTGTGAGCTATCCCTTGGATTAAACTGGGGAAAGACCATCCGAAGCTGATCAATTCAGTATGAGTAGAGGTAAGAGAGAGAGAAATAGACATAATACGTTTGGATTAATTGTGGATACCTGATTAAGGGCGTAGCTCTTTTGTTTTTACAAGTTACAAAGGGTAGAATATCATTAATCCTAGGCCCATGATATGTCTAGCCCTAGCTTAGCTCATTAAGCTCCCGAGACCCTTGGGTACCGTCAAGCCCTCGCGGTGGGCAGCTTTAAATGCCTTACACATGCAATGTCGATCTATTATTGGCTTGCTTATCATACATTGATCTGTCAATTAGTATAGGAACACTTAGTTTATTTTATTCTATGATTTTGTATTTTTTTCCTTTTATTAGTTAGTTGGACTTTCTTTTGGTTTAATTATTTTTTCTCTTCTTCTTTTTCTTTTCTCTGTTTTGGCTCTCTGCCTCTCTGCTCTTTATATAGAGTTCTTTTGCTCTTTGCATGTAACTTGGAGAGTGCATATTGTATCAATTACTTGATAATTTCTCAATAAATCTTGGTTTCGAATTCAATTCCCTCTCTTGATTTTCATGGTATCAGAGCCAATTTCTCAAGTTGAGAATTGGTTGTAAATCGATTTTTTTTCCTTTACCTAATTCTTCAAGATGTCGATACAATCGAGTGATAATTCTGTGATTTCAAATGATGCTTTTGCTGATCCTTTATGTGTAACAAACTCAGATAATCCTAATTGCTCCCTTGTAGCAAAGGTTTTTAATGGAAAGAATTTTAATCGTTGGAGAAAGGGGATTAGGAGGGCTCTTGCTGCAAAGAATAAATTAGGGTTTATTAATGGAAAATTGAAAGAACCCGAGGAATCGAGTAAAGATTATGCTCGATGGCAACGTGCTGATTTCATGGTAGCAAGCTGGATTTTAAGTTCTATGCAAAGTGACATATCAGAAGACTTCGAATCAGATGATCAAACATCATTTGAATTATGGGGTGAAATTAATGAAAGGTTTGGGCAAAGTAATGGACCACTAATCTACCAATTGAAGAAAGAGTTGGCAGCTCTTAAACAAGAAAACATGTCAATCTTGAGCTATTATAGCAAGACAAAGAACATGTGGGATGAATTGCAAGGTATAAGGAAGATGCCGGTCTGTACATGTGGAGCATTGGCGAAATGTTTATGTGGTTTTGTCAAGAAATTGGTAGATGTGGAATCTGAAGATAAATTGATGCAATTCTTGCTTGGATTGAATCAAACCTACGAGAATACTGTTACAAATATCCTATCCATGGAACCTTTACCAAATATCAACAAAGCATACTCAATTACTCTGCAGATCGAGGCGCAAAAAGAAGTGGCTGGGGAAAGTGAAATATCTGGAAATAGTACAGCTCTAGCAGTGCAGAAATATGGAAAGAATTTTGGAAATAAATCAATCACAAGGAATTATACAGAGGGGCAGAATAGAAGAGATTGGAAGAAAGAAAAATATGATAGAAAATGTGACCATTGTGGTGGTAAAGGTCATACAAAAGATACTTGTTTCAAGATTGTTGGGTATCCAGATTGGTACATTGAGATGAAGAAAAATGGACCAAATAAATAAAGGAGGAAGGATAGCAGCTCACATTAATACAAGTATTGACGAAAGCCCTTTTGATATGGAAATGGATGGTGCTGAAGATTTGATGAATTCTGAAAGCAAATCAAAGACTGCAGTGGTGAACTCAATCAAGGAAGAGTCAGTAAGTGAATCAGGATATGGAGCAATGGTAAATTGTGCAGGTATGAATTTATTTTTTCCTAATAATAAGAATTTGACTGAAAATGATAAAGATATATGGATAATTGATAGCGGAGCTACTGATCACATAACATTTAATGCTAATCTTTTATTGAATAGAAAGAATTTGACAAAACCTATAAAGGTTGGATTGCCTGATGGAAGTTTTAAGTTTGTTTATATTACAGGGAATGTTGTCTTGAATGATCATCTAATTCTTGAAAATGTTTTACTTGTTGAAGAATTTAAGTATAATTTAATTTCCATTGGAAAACTCATTAGGCAAATGAAAATACAAATAATTTTTGACTATGACAAATGTTGGTTTCAGGACCAATCTAATGGAAAATTGCTTGGTAATGGGCAAAAGGAAGGAAACTTGTTCTGTTTTACTAGCAAGAATAAAGAATTAGTTGATTTAGAAAAGAATAAGATAGTTTGTCTTGGTAGTTCTGTTTTGCCATCAAGAACATCTACTAGTATAGACAAAAGATACAGAAATGTAATAGATTTGGATATGTTACATGCTAGATTTGGTCATATTTCTTTATCAAAGATGATGCACATTAAAGATTGTAAATGCAATAGTTTGAAGGAATATAACTGTCATGTTTGTTCTATTTCTAAGTTTCATAAATTGCCTTTCTTGAAAAGTACAAGTAGAGCTGCTAAATGCTTTGATTTAGTCCATATGGACTTGTGGGGTCCCTATAAAATTACTTCTATAGGAGGGGCAAGATATTTTTTAACTATATTAGATGACTATACAAGAATAACATGGACATATCTAATTCACAATAAAGAACAAGCTAAGTTCTGAGTTGTATTACTGGTTTCTTTGCTATGGTTAAAACACAATTTCATACTAAAATAAAAAGCATAAGATCAGACAATGGGACAGAAATCATAAATAGATTATGCTTGAATTTTTTTAGAGAAAAAGGCATATATCATCAAAGAAGTGTTCCTGGAGTTCCTAAACAAAACAGTAGAGTAGAAAGAAAACATAAACATTTATTGGAAGTATCAAGATGTTTAAGATTTCAAGCTAATTTGCCTAAAAGTTTTTGGGGAGAGTGTTTACTTGCAGCAACTTACTTGATTAATAGGATGCCAACTAAGATTTTGGAATGGAAATCACCATATGAAGTTCTATTTAATAAATTACCTAGTTATGAAAATTTGAGGGTTTTTGGTTGCTTAGCTTATGCTCATAACAATGATAAAGGAAAGGATAAATTTGACAAACGGGCAAGAAGATGTATGTTTGTAGGATATCCTTATGGACAAAAAGCCTATAAAATGTTTGATTTAGAATCCAAAAAGATTTTTGTCTCAAGGGATGTTGTGTTTTATGAAACCTATTTTCCTTTTAACAAAAATGGTGATAATATTGAGAACAATTCTTTACCATCTGATGTTGTAAAATATGGTCTTGATCATGTCCAAGATGAAAGAATTCCTTACTTAGATGATCCTATAGATTCAGATTTTAATACTCGTACTAGAACACATACTCCACAAAATTACTCTAACAATAATATTGGGAACTCCTCTAGCAATGCTATGACAGAACAGGTTATACATCAGAATATTAATTCTGATTTTTCTCCCAGATCAGAAGAGTCAGTGGACTCCAACACCAATGATTCACAAATTAATAAATTTATTCCAAATCCTAGGCATATACAAAGGCCATCCAAATACAATGATTTTATTGTGTCTTATACTCCTTATAGGAATAATCAAGAAGATACTCCTGATGAATCACAATCCTTTGCTATTAATGTATATCATGAACCTAGTAACTACAATCAAGCTAAACTCTATCCTGAATGGATAAAAGCCATGGATGAAGAAATTAAAGCTTTAGAATCTAATAATACTTGGATTTTGACCAATTTGCCTAGTGACAAAAAGGCAATTAATTCTAAATGGGTTTATAAAACCAAACTTAAGGCAGATGGGACTATAGAAAGACTAAAAGCAAGGTTAGTTGCAGTTGGTTATCAGCAAAAGAAGGGATAGACTTTGACCAAACCTTCTCCCCAGTAGCCAAACTAGCCACAGTTAGACTTGTTATCTCTCTTGCTGTTTCTAAAAATTGGAATTTACATCAAATGGATGTGAATAATGCTTTCTTACATGGTCATCTTGATGAGGATGTCTATATGAGGCCACCTGCAGGATATACTAAGGCTAAAGAAGGCCAGGTTTGCAAATTGCTTAAATCTTTATATGGGTTAAAACAGGCATCTAGATAATGGAATAAGGAATTAAATAAATTCCTAAAGTCATTAGGTTTTGAGCAATCGAAGCAGGACTATTCCTTGTATACAAGAACACAAGAAGGTGAATTCATAGTTCTTTTGGTTTATGTTGACGACATTCTGATTACAGGTACTTCTAATTCCCAAATTAATTCAATTAAAGTTGCTTTTGATCATGCTTTTACAATTAAAGATTTAGGAGAGTTAAGTTATTTTCTTGGTATTGAAATTAAAAGAAATTCCAATGGAGTTTTCTTATCTCAAAAGAAATATGCTGAGGAAATTTTGGAAGATGCAGGAATGATGGGATGCACACCAGTGAATACTCCTCTCACACCTGGTTTAAAGCTGACATTGGATCAAGGGACAGAATTGAAAGATCCAGAAATCTACAGAAGACTAATTGGGAGGCTCATCTACCTTAGCATCACCAGGCCGGATCTCTCCTACACTGTTCATCATTTAAGTCAATTCATGACCAAGCCTAGAGAACCTCATCTTCGAGCAGCTTTACACACATTAAAGTATATAAAAGGAACTGCAGATTTTGGATTACACTACAACTCAAACAATAGTTTGTTTATTAGAGCCTTTAGTGATTCTGACTGGGGATCTTGTCAGTTCACTTCAAGGTCTCTTAATGCATATGCAATCTTCCTAGGTGATCATCTTGTTTCTTGGAAAACCAAGAAACAACCAACAGTAAGCAAGTCTTCTGCTGAGGCAGAATATAGATGCATGTCCTACACGGCTAGTGAATTAGTTTGGATAGAAGGGCTACTTCAGGATTTAGGTGTGCAAGTGCAGCTACCTATCACAATGCATTGTGACAATAAGTCAGCAGAAGCTTTGGCCCACAACCCCAAGTTTCATGAGCGCACTAAACATCTCAAGCGTGACGTGCACTATGTACGGGAACAAATAGAGGCTGGGTTTCTTTCTACCACACATGTTTCTACAAAACACCAAGTTGCTGATGTGCTTACTAAACCATTATCCTATGCTCAACACATATTTTTATGTTCCAAGCTTTGTCTTGTTTCCAAGTCAAGCTTGAAGGGGGAGTATAGGAACACTTAGTTTATTTTATTCTATGATTTTGTATTTTTTTCCTTTTATTAGTTAGTTGGACTTTCTTTTGGTTTAATTATTTTTTCTCTTCTTCTTTTTCTTTTCTCTGTTTTGGCTCTCTGCCTCTCTGCTCTTTATATAGAGTTCTTTTGCTCTTTGCATGTAACTTGGAGAGTGCATATTGTATCAATTACTTGATAATTTCTCAATAAATCTTGGTTTCGAATTCAATTCCCTCTCTTGATTTTCAATTAGTTTATAAGATCTAACAAAATTTGTCTATTAATATGCCCCTTGACACGTGGCCCTAGCTAGAGAGGTGATGACACACGATCGGCACGTACCCTTACATTTGTTACTAGTGAGTAGTGAGATTATAAATTTATATTTTAATATAAATATTTTAGCTTAACAAAAGTATCTAATTCAACAAGATTCTATGTACATACATAAAAATATAGAAGCGCCTCTGACATATGACTGGATTAACTGAGTGCTTGACGTGTTTGACACTTTGATACATGTTGAACGCACCGCGTAGATGAACTATCTATACAATTTAGGACATCAATGCTTATATTTATATTTTATTTGAGGTATGAAACCTTGCCTAATATTCAAGTGTTTCAAACATTAAGGACCAGATCATCGTTTCAAACCTCACCGCACACATCTAAGAAGACTTTCTATCCCCCATCTCATATATGTGTCAACTAAACTGAGTCATATATTCTAATGTAGTAGCGCTGACAAACAGATCAGGTTGTGTCAAGTTCGTGTCCGGGTCATTTCAAGTTTGGGTCAGGAGCTCCCAACCTGACCTGTTTTATATTTCAAGTCAAATTTTGAAACCTAACCTGACCTGGTTCAAGTTCGGGTCATCCTGAACCTAACCCAATATGACCCAATTGAACTTTTTTTTTTTTAAAAAAAAGTTCAAAATCCAAAAAGCCCATACATATTTTTAGTATATTCCGGTTTAGTGAGGAGGGAGGGTGGGGGCCTTTTTTTAGAGTTAGCATTCGTGTTGAAAGCATGTAAAGCACAATCAATAATTCTATAATACATCAAGAGGCAAATCAGTTTGAGTCAAATAAATTAGGTTGACCTAATCTCATTTTAACTCATTTATATTTCAGGTTATTTTCGGATTATTTTCAGGTTGAAAATTTTGACTTGAACCTAATCCATTTAATATCAGGTCAGGTTCGTGTTGACCCATTTAAGTTTTCAGAAAATTATAGTTTTGTTTCATTCACCAGTACTTGCTAACCAATCCCCATCTTGTTTAAACTCCTTGCAACTCTGCCGACCACTATTGGTTAGGCCACTTAGGCATAATTGTTTCAAAAAAATAAATAAATATATTTGTATTTGTTAACATCAATTTGGTTCTACAATTCATTTATCATATTATTCTACTAGTTGCAAAATATTTTATAAAAGAAAAATACAAGAATTATTATTGAATAATATTCATATAATTTTTTTTTTCTCCCTGTTGGTCTTTGGTACCAGAAAATTTAGCATCAAAAGGTATATCTGAAACTAAACTACTTTATTAGATAACATTTTTCCCCCCTGTTGTTACTATTTTATTTGTGGTGAAATTAGCTAATTGGGATGGCTGGTTTTGTTTGTTTGTTGTACTTTGTAACTCAAATATCTTACATGTTATTCTCCCTTCGTAACAAATTTACTGCAATGATTTGACATTTTTACTATATACTTTATGTTAAATTGTTTCAGTTATTTTGTTACGAAATGAGTATTGTTTAGGAAGAAACTCAAGAATATTACTGCCTTCTTTTTTTTTCAAAAAAATAAAATTACAATTAACTGTTTTGCACGTTTTTTTGCGGAATAGAATAAAGGGCATAAACGGATGAGTTATTTTTTTTAAAAAATAATATTGGTGACCTCTAATCTCCCTCTTACTTTTGTTTTAATTATGTTGATTAATCTATACGTTTACATCCTTAAATTCCTAAAAATGCGTGAAAAAAAATTGTTGCAAGTAAAAAGAAAAATTTTAAATTTAAGATTACTCTTTATAAGGAGCACTCTTATAAATTCGTTGAAGTAATTCGAATAAAATTATAAATTTGAATAAATAAATTTATAAATAAGAGTCTATACTTATTTCAAAAATTTAAAAGCGTACGTGCTTCTTATACATCTACAAGAGTAATTTTTTTTAATTTATACATACTTGCTCCGATTTTCTTACTTGTTGCCCTTGACCGAATGAATGGAATTTTCTAAATTATTGTCAACCTCCAGTTTATTTTATTGTTCCTATTTGCAACCTTATAAGATTTTAAACTCAGTAGAATTTTTAAAATTATTCTCAATCTTTAGGAAAAATATATAGTAATGTGGGGTCTTATTTGACTTATCTCAATGAGTACTTCATGATATTATTTCTATAACTTTTACTAATATGTAATTAAAGATATTAGTAACTAATGAAAAGAGGAAATGATATTGACACTCCAAATTATGAGTCAATATTGAACATTGTACTCTCACGATCAATGCGAAGTGCCAATCAATATCATTGGATATTAACTAAATTTATGCGGTGTTCTCTTTACAATTTCGTTTGTTTTAAAATGACCGGGTAATAAAATCAAACTTTATTATACAATTATTTTTAAACCACATAAAAAAAGCTAAACGTGGTTTGATTTGTAATTTGTTAAACAACTGTAATTTGTTAAAGAACAAAAATATGGACAGCATTCTGCTCAGCTCTAATAATTCGCATTACACATTTTCTTGTTTTCAAGCTTTTCTTCATCATAAACAAAAAGTGAGATAGATGTTGAATACTTAAGTTTGAAAACTGTGAGATTGAGAGCTTCTCTCCAGGTTCTAGGAAATCCTAGGATCGATTCTCATTCCACCCCTATAGCTCTCTAAACACCAAAAAGAAAGTTTGAAAACTGTGAAAATTACGTGAAGGTTAGTTAACGATTTAATTCTTATAGGGGTCAATGACAAATTGACAATAATACAATCTTTGTTGTAATAAAACGAAAACAAATGTTATGACTTGTGTGGCAATGACAGTGGGGGTTATGGGTTCAAATCTCACTGCATAAATATGTAAGGTTTTCATATCATCCCTTTCGCAAGTGTGTGTCGGCTATATTGAGCGGTCTGTTATAGGGTCCGACTCAAGGCTTAACACCACACAACATTATCCGTAAAAAGATAATAAAAAAAGTCAAAATATTCATCATGTGAAATACAACAGTCAAAGGTAGTTAAAATTATACAAAGGCCAAAAATATATGACAAGAATAAGCTGGTTTACCTAAAGTCTGAACCCAAAATGGTAAAATCCTTGCCATTATCATGATCCCAATTCTGAGAAACCATGTGATTCATGTGAATTTTAATACATACATAAAGTTTGTAGAGTCCATACAAGTAAAAATCTTTTGAGATTTTGGGCAACCCCATGTATCTATATCCTACCTTGGCACTTCATTAAGGAATAAAGACTACATATAGTTATTGACAATAATTAATTGGACCCATTCAAGTATTGTCACTTTTTAAATAATAAATACTGGGCTATGCTGAGGGCCGCATATAACACAACTAGAAAATATGCTATTTACGACGGAAATTCCCGTAGCAAAAATTTGATCCCATCGCAGAAAATGGGGTCGCAAATGATTTTTTCCGTCACAAAAATATTACCTCGTCGCCAAAAATGGGGTCGGAAATGATTTTTCCCGTCACAATCTCGTTGTAAATGAGTCATTCTAACAGAGTTTGGGTTAGGTATTACGTAAATTTTAGCGACCTGCTCAAAAATCGTCTCAAAAGATCTACATTTGCGACGGGATTTAGGCCCGTCATTAATGTGTATCTGTCGTTAATAGGCTAATTTTTTTAGTGTAATCATTAAAGGCATTTCCCAATAAATTGTATTTTGTTGTAAATTTTATGAAAAAAGCACACATTATTCAAAATAATAAATGTATAAAAAATTCCTTTCTTGGCTTCTCATATGCAGCCCTAGGGGCTTATATGCAGCCTTAAGGCCAGGGTTGCATTTAGCTTTTTTCCATAAATAATATTGGTTCTATTTAGAAAAAAGATGTTTAATATTGCATATCTTTATTTAATTTAAGATCAAAAGTTATGGAGTAATATTTGTATTGTTGACTCTATTCCAACCCTTTTCTTTACTTTTACTCTTATGTTTGCAATTGATCCACCCTGATTATTAGGTATTAAAAATTGGGGGCTGGTAAAATATGTTCCGTTTTAGATCAACATTAAAATTGGTGTGTTTGGGAAAACTAGTTTATAAAGTTTCTATTAATTTTTCAAATGAGTAATATTCCATTGTACATTAGCTGTGAGAATAATTGTGTCACTTGTGTGATATATATATGGAGAATATAAGAAAAAAAATGGTAATATAAAACTAAGGGCATGTTTATCCCTCATATTTCATTACATAATTCAGACTCTGCCACATCAACTTTCCACTAACTTTTACCCATTCAGACTCATACAAGACTCTCTTCATTTTTACACTTTATCCCAAAGACTATAACACAAACTCATTTATCCCTATATAAAAAAAAGTTGTTATATAAAATATCTTTTAACTTTTTTTTATTTGACAACAAAGGCAAACATCAATAATTAATTGATTTTCGTGGGGCCCACCATAGTTTTGAGAAAAACCAAAACTTGCTTTCAGACTCGGACCTAGTTTGCATAACAATATCCCTAAAGATTCAAGCAAAACTTATATTCAGATTCTTGTTCAGACTACCAATAAACATGCCCTAAACTTAGTAGCTTTTAACAAGCATTGCCTCGAAACGAACTAATGTTCCTAACATGAAACATTTCTTTACAACAAGCTATCAATCAACAATCAACCACTACGGCCGCTCTATTCTTTTGGACTAAATTTTAATTTTTTTATTCCTGTTTAGATATATTTATTAGTTTAGTTAAGTTCATTTCACCTCCCGCCAATTCTAGAATTTAGTTCAGTTCATCAATCACATTAGTTCAATCCAGAATAAGACCGCCTAAATAATGGCCAAGCATTAATTTATATCTACATTAGAATTTTGATTCAATAATCCAACCACTAAAGGCTACATCCTTATTTCTTTAATCAGCACAAAAATTGCATTTTGTAAGTACACCTATATATAAGATCGGAGGAAAAGTAGATGGAGCAGTGGCTCGCATCTCACCTCACAATGCTGGCGCGGTCGAATCCTCACTCTCCTTCCGTTGAGGGTACCGAGGGGGCCATTGTGGTTCCTTAGGATCGGATCCCATGTTATCTCATGGGTAGTATACGATTAGCTCAATAATCATGTAATTGGAGTTGTGTGTTAAACTGCTAGGGCACACTGTATCTTATCGTATAAAAAAAGGTAAACCTATATACATACCGATTACCTTATGGCACAAAATTCGAAGGATTGTGTGGTCTTTTTTATTCAATTTGCATTGTTTTCATTTTGAGGTACTACTGCTGGTCTCGTTTTATTATAGATCGAAAATGTTTGAGTGACCAACTCAATCTTTTATTTGTTTCTTACTAATCAAGTACTCTAACTAAAGTTCCCGGTTATCAATAACAATTTAATGAAGCGACAAACTATTGGAATTAAATAAAAACATGATTAAAATACAATGTTTGTCCTAAATTAATACTTATTTTGCTTTCATATAAAATTTAAGATAAATTTTGACCGTTAATATTAATAATGGTAGTAATGAGAAGAAAATTATTAATATTACTATTACAATAACCATGCATGCTTTAATTTCTTCGATAAGTAAGTTTTAAAAAAAAGAAGAGCTTTAAAACTTAAATGTGGAATAATTATTAGCAAAAATTAGACTAAACAAAAAAAATAATAATTTAGATCAATGTCTCAAAGATAAGAAAAGTTTCCTTTTATCTCTAATATAACAATGGAATAATACATATTATTATATATATTTAAAAAACGTGAAAATGAAATATTACTCATTAAAAAGAGAGCTAAATATTATTACTTCTACCAAATAATAAATTAACAATACGGGTCCGTTTACTAGAGCGAAAAATGTTTTCCCCGAAAACAGTTTTCCTATTTTCCATCGTTTACTTTGGGTGAAAAAATAAAATGTAAAACTTTGGGTGAAAACTCATTTTACACCCTATTGGAAACGTTTTCCTCCAAATTTGGGAGTAAAACTTATTTTCTGTGCAAGTAAACATTGGAAAATTTATATGAAAATGAGTTTTCCAACGTAAATGTTTTTCACGAAAAATCATTTTACATCAAAAATGTTTTACACCAAAGTAAACGGACCCTACATATCAAAACAAAGTATGTCTTTGATATCCAGCCCTATATTGAAACTGAATAGTATAAGTACTACTCCCTCTGTCCCAAATTACTTGCTACAATTTCCTTATTTGGATATCCCAAAATACTTGCTATATTTCTTTTTATAGTCTATGGGCCCCACACATATTTTACATTTTTACCCTCTTTTTTGTCATTTTTATCCTCTTTAAGCCAATCAATTTCTTCCACTTACCTTTACCAATGGTGGGCCCACATGAAAATTGGTTTGCATAAAAATTTGTTCCAAAATGGAATGTAGCAAGTAAAATGGGACGGAGGGAGTATGTGTTAAACACATGTAAAGACCCGCTTGCTTAATTTAAAGTCAAATGAATATATATAATATTCGATTAATATTTATGCTATGTTTGGATACAAGCATTTCATTTGAAATGATGGATTTGGGTCAAATTACATGTTTGGCAAATTAAAAAAATTGAAATTGAATTTGGCTCAATTCCCAACTCAAATGTTTGACAAGAAAATGTTATGTATTTCAAATAATTAACAAAATCATGTCATTTCAAATTCTAAAACAACCCAAACAAATAATTGTCATTTGAATTGTAACATTTCAATTTTAAAAATTAAATTTATCAATTTAAAATGAATTCCACATATCCAAACGCTACCTAATATTAATAAGATCAGTTAAACTAAGGAAGCATATCTCGATAGACCAACAAGTTACATTTGTCCTTTTTATGTTAGCAATGACATGATTCTAATTTCACAAATAAAAAGTACACTAGTCCCATATTGTTACTTTAGGAATAACACCCATCATCATGACTAGGTTAGTTAACAATGATTACTAGGATTAGAAAGCCTAATTGTAATTAACAATTAAAAAAAACCTTAATCATAAAAGTCAACAACACACTTAAAATATGAATTCTACACATCATTTCATGGTCTTATCACATTTAGTACACCCCCCAAAGCCTACTATAAGCCAAAAACATAGAATTAATTCCAATTTTAGTACATTTAGTTGTATAACCTTAAAAGGTAAACTACCCTTAAAGGGCAATACCACATATATTTTTTTGTAGGGTATTTCTAAATAGTAACACATTTATATAATTATAGTAGTAATATGCATTTATAAAAGTACTACCAACTTTTTTTTTCTTTTAAATTTTTATAAAATATACTAATTTCACTATTTATATAGACTAATGTATAATAATTTCTATATATATCTTGCAATTATAAAAATGTTTCATTCTCTCTCACACGTCTCATTTTTATTTTTGGCCGGTGCCCTTTCATAGTACTCTTAATTTTGTACCTTCTTTTTTTCCTCTTTCTCTCTCTCACATCAAATATAACTTTCTTTCATTTTTCTTCCTCAAATCTCCATTGTTATTCTCTGTAAACTCCATTATTCCTCTAATGGCTGACCTTCAATCATTTACCCGAAACTGTATTGCTCTTTCACTAGCTTGAATAGTTGAATATACGACCAAAACTAATAGTCGGGGTTTTTTTTTTTTTTTTTTTTCTGGATTTGAGTTTTGTTACTTTCTGATTGAACATCGGAATTTAAAATCAATCCACTAAAATTTCAGTATCTGAGTACTGATTACTTTGAAAAATGTTTGATCTCAACATGGATGTGATTAACAGCTTAGCTTCATCTCACAACAATGAGAATAACAATGGCGGAAACACCATTAATAACAATAGCAAGTCTCAAGCAGAGAAAAACTTTATTAAAGAAGATAACAACTCAGCAACCAACACTGAGTTATCGGGCACTTCATCAGCTTCATCACTCGTCAACGCAGCTGATGAATCTCCGATTTCTGGCGAATTCGATTTCTTCTCCAAGTCTCGAAACGACGACGTTTCGCCCTTCGTTACTCGTCAACTGTTTCCGATGATGAATGACAGGGAAGATATTGGCAGCTCAGGGATGATTGTTGAAGTTGAAGGAAAAACAGAGATGGAGCTTTTTAGGCTGGGATCATCGTCTTCATCTATCCGACCCTCGCAAATTCAAAGTAACAGTAGTAGTAATCAGTGGTTGAATTTATCCGTTTTAGGTTCAGGTTCGGGTTCGGGTTTGGGGCTAGGCCCGGAGCAACAGAATAATGCTAAACAACAGGTTCGGAGAAGTAGGAGAGGACCCAGGTCCAGGAGTTCTCAATATAGAGGTGTTACTTTTTACAGAAGGACTGGTAGATGGGAGTCTCATATTTGGTAATAATTCTTAGATTAGATTTTTTCTTTTTAAAGTAATTTTTGAATCTATCATTCAGCATTTTTCAATTGGTGGTCTGATTTTTTATTATTTTTTTGAATGGTGTTGTTTGATGAACAGGGATTGTGGGAAGCAAGTGTATTTGGGTGAGTTGAATGATTAATTAATTTAATGTTAATTAGGGTTATGTTAATTTTATATTTTCATGATGTTTAATTTGATTTTTGGGAATTTTTATGGTATTTTTTTTCAGGTGGATTTGACACTGCTCATGCTGCAGCAAGGTAATGAGTTGAATTTAATAATTTAATTATGAAAATTTACCTTAATTAATTGTGTTAGTTTCAGCATAATTAGCAGAAATTTAATTAAATTGTGTATGGGATTTTTGTGTTTAATTTCAGAGCATATGATAGGGCAGCAATTAAATTCCGTGGAGTTGATGCTGATATTAATTTTACCATTGCTGATTATGAGGATGATATGACTCAGGTGAATTGAGTAGCAAACTGAACCTAACACACTTGCATACATATATGAAATATGAGAGTGAGGGATAGCTCAGGTGGTTAGAGCTTCCCTCCCGATTTCAGGTGATCCTGGGATCGATTCTCATCCTTGCCCTTTATGACTCATTCTCGAAAAAAAAAAATACATATATGAAATATTTTAGGATGATTTCATGGATTAGGAAATTAATTAACATATAGTTATTATGGAAATTAACAGATGAAAAACCTAACAAAGGAAGAATTTGTGCATATACTCCGGCGTCAAAGCACCGGCTTCTCTCGAGGGAGTTCGAGGTATAGAGGCGTAACGCTGCACAAATGTGGCCGGTGGGAAGCTAGAATGGGACAATTTCTTGGCAAGAAGTAAGTTCACTTGATAAAAAAATTTAAATAGCAATTGTGTAATTTTGTTGAAAATTAAATATATTCTCAAAATACTCCTATTTTATACTGGTCCGACGACATATGTATTGTACCGTAACCCTGATTTTACTCAAAATCTCTTCAAAATGTCGTTTGATTTGTTTATTTTATTATCATTTTGTAATGTTTTAGGTCGTACTAGCATGATTTGTGCATGAATAACAAGTCTTAAGGACCTTGGTAGTAAAAATTGCAATTAGTAAGCTAAGATGTAAGATGGTATAATTGAAAAGGGTATATATAGGAGGAACCCAGTGTTTATCCATGGGCGCGGTTATGCTTGGTTGCAGGTATATATATCTTGGCTTATTCGACAGCGAAGTAGAAGCCGCGAGGTCCCTTAATGATCATAAATTTTTTCACAATCAAATTCCTTAGAAGTCCTTGTTTTTGAGGGTTTATTTTCGGTGTTTGTTAACGAGTAATGCATCATCATCATGTAGGGCTTATGATAAGGCTGCCTTACAATGTAATGGAAGAGAAGCAGTCACGAATTTCGAGCCTAATTCTTATGAAAATCAAATACCATTTATGCAAGCAAACAATGAAGGTATTGCTATCTTATTCAACTTTGTTCTTGTTCTTTTTTTGGTCATTTTATTACTTTGCTTTCTTTTGGTGTTTGATTTAGTAGATTGTTTAATTTTACCAGGTGTTGTGTTTGATTTAGTAGATTGTTTAATTTTACCAGGTGATGGGCAAAATCTAGACCTTAATCTAGGGATTTCGATCACCTTAGGCGGCGGTCCAAAGGGAAGCAATGAAAAGGGTGTTGGAGAATCACAAGCTCATCATCCACCTCTTCACCTTGCCAATGGAAAATGGCCTTTGGTAAGACCATCCTTCCCTCTAATTGCAATATCATCAAAAACTTTGGTTTTACATGATTTATATATGTATAAACATTGAAAGTTTAATTTTACACACAAAGTTCTAAGTTGGTTACATGATTTAACACATAAACAGAATGGGAACTCAGCTTACTTGACTCATGGTGCACCCCCTCTCTATGGTCAGCCATTGGGAGCGCGACAGCCTACTACAATGTGGTCTGGTATACCACCAGGTCGGTCCGCAACCCATGAGGTACAATTTACTATTAATATTCTTAATCAAATGAACTTCAAACACTAACACTAGTACAGAAAGGTGGAAAAGCAAAACTTTGATCTTAGTTAATCATGTACTCCACTAGATTTCACCATGACCTTAATTAGTTATATTACGTAGAAGTATGCTCTTAAATTAGCTTATCTATTCATTAATTTGCATTGAGAATTTTTCACTATGATCATGTTTTTTGTTTCCCTATCTTGATTTAGATTAATCAATAATATAATTTTTCAACAACTTGTGTTTTGCAATTGAATGGTGTATGCTATAAAGTAGAGAATCAATCAAACTTAGGTTTTGCAATTCTATTAACAGGAAATCAAAGCTAATGACCAAAAGCAAGTAGAGGCAATAGCAGCAGCCTCATCAAGACTACCAAACTGGGCATGGTACATGCAAACTCAAGGCCAAGGTCAAGGTGGAAGCGGAGGTGGAGTTGGTGGTACTGCAAACCAAGTCCAATTGTCGTCAACTGCAGCATCATCAGGATTCTCATCGTTTTCTACCCCCACTGCTTCTCCGGCTAGCTACCCTTTTAGCTTACAGAACGACGTTCACATTAACAGTAATCAAAGTCGCCGTAGGTCATGACACACCAATTCAAGGACCATTATTATTTACAGCCGATTCTTGTTTTTTTCCAATGCCAGTTTCAAATTTGTTCTAATCTGATCTGGTCTGGTCGATATTGCTCGCTTCAGTGGCATGGGTTTGGTTACAAGGAAGCTGATGAACATAATATACATAATATTTATATGATGATATTTATATATTACAAGGAGTATTATATATATATATATATATATATATATATATATGAATATATAGGAGTTGGGGTTTAAATTTTTTCAAGTGTCTATCACAAATTTATGTGAAATGCATTTGTGCTGAATTGTGCATGTAAAAAGTAAGTATTATTGGAGCAAGGCAAATTATTTGTATCCAACTG
The DNA here is from genome assembly GCA_951394345.1 of Salicornia ramosissima. Taxonomy (NCBI): domain Eukaryota; kingdom Viridiplantae; phylum Streptophyta; class Magnoliopsida; order Caryophyllales; family Amaranthaceae; genus Salicornia; species Salicornia ramosissima. Next base: position 15,075,515 of record OX596239.1, read on the forward strand.
TAATTTACAGTCAAGATGAGCCTATATTATTCAACTCCATTCTTAATAATTCCCCATTTGTGATTTCCAAATTCTATGTAAAGTTGAAAGTGATTTGGGCACAGAGTTTGCATGTTTATTCCTGTGGCATTCCCAAAGTAGTAACACTGTTTCTGATTTTTGTGGGTTTGGGGTATTCAGTGACACTGTATTGTCACTCAAGTAGAAGCTTTTTTTTCTTTTTTCTTTTGATGAAGTGTTGCAAGTAATTTAGATTCTCTTTTTCCTGTCAGTACTAGTACTGTCAGACACTCAGATTTGCACATCCAATATGAAACTCAACTTATTGTGTGCCAATTTACTTGCTCTAGTTTGACTCTAGGCACTGTTCACATGTGAACTTTGACTTTATTTAATTTATTATACGTAAGAAAAAATATAGTCATGATGGATCTAGTTTAATTCCTCTCAACATGTATTTTATTTAAAGTTGTGTCTCGGGAGGTGTGAAAAAGAGAATGTAACAAGTAAATTTGGGACGGAGGGAGTATTACATCTGTACGTGGACTATTGTCTAATTCAACACATTTATACCGGCATTGATTTAAGCACTTCCTAAATTGATTGATGTCCGCACCACCCCTTTGTATGAGATATAATAAACAGTAGAAAAATGGAGTGTGGATATCAATTTAAGTAGTGCCTAAGTTATTTCTCTTTTTCTTTTATTCTTTTAGTACTCCGTATTTGTTTAGTCTTTTGTTTTACGGCTAACTAAATCATTTATTTTCTCATTTTCTTTGATTCTCATTTTGAGATTTGACTAATCCAGATTCAAGACGGGTTAGGTCTCAACTAGGGAAGCTCTCTATGTGCATTCTTAAGGTTTGACCTAATAAGACCTGTTCAAGCTAGAACGTCTTCATTATATTCTTTTTTTCAGATGATCTAAACATATGTTGATATTTTGTGTAATCTAGAGCGAGTGAGCCAATTCAATATAGTGTTTTGATTTGCCGATGCCATCACCAAGACTCAAGATTTTATATCTAAGCTAAGACTTTTGCTTAATTATTGAGTTCAATACATACCCTGATTTAATTTAGTTTCGTTAAATAATAATAAATTTGTCTTGAAAAAAAATAAGGATTGCAAAAATTAAGCAAAAAAAAAAAAAACTCTGGCTAAAAAAATGCTCCACATATGTCAAATTTCTTGAAATGATATACAGTAGCTATGATTATGATTGTATGTTTGGCTTGGTAGAATAACAGTGCGTGTTTGGCTTGGTTCTGTGCATTTCACATTATATTTTAGCTTAGAACTAACCTTAATACTTAATTCATAAGTTCAATCAGATGGTAATAAAATAATTTAATTATTATTTATTTTATTTATTTTTTATTATTGTGACTATTTTTTTTTTTTTTTTTTTTGGTAAATGAAAACATATAATAGCACAAAAGTCCAAACACTCCTATTATTTTATTTATTATTGTGACTATTTTTTATTTTTTATTATTGTGACTATTGTTAGTATTGTTGTAATTGTCATCATTACTATACTTTTTTTTATATCAATATTTATCTTATCCTTTCACCAAACACTCCTATAATAGTAACTAATAATTTCATAAATTATAAACATATCGAATAGTTAATTTATTTTAATAAAGCATAAAAATATCTACACACCAACAACAAAAAACAAAGCATATATATATCATAATAATAATAATGATAATGATAATAACAATAACAACCAATAACAATACAATAAGGTGATGTCAATATCAAATTAATAACAAGTTCATATCAGAAAAAAAAAAAAAGAAGCTCATATTAGAACAAATAAGTAAACATAAGGCAATCAGATATTATCTTTTTTACTTGTAAAAAAATCACCTTGCTTAAATCTAAAAAAATAAATTAGAACATTAACTTAAATAAATAATCAAACATTAATTATTTAACTTAAATAAATAATTAATGTTTGAATTTCATATATCACACCATCATTATTCCCGACTCCTATTTATTTAACTTAAATAAATAATCAAACATTATTGAACACATCCCTAAATTATGTGCCGGTAGGCTTTATTAAACCTAATTCCAATTTATCTGAACTGCAACTTTTTTTTTAGATGGAGCGAACACATTCCATCTCTTCTCAATCCTCATTTTCTTTCAATTTATATTTCAATTAACTTTCTTGCACCAATAATTGGTATAGGTGTAAATTAATTTTTTTTTTCCCATTATCCTTGTAATTTTAAGTATAAAAAAGATATTCTCCTAGCTACTTGCATTTGTATATATTTTAATTATCAATTATTGTTCTTCTTTTTTTTTTTTTTATGTAAATAGTACTAGTAGTATTTTCATTATAATTTAGAATAATAAAATAAAAATTGCCAACACACCTTCCCTACACAAAATTTCTGTGGTGTTGCTTATCTCTGAGGTTGGCTTCGATCTTGTCCACTTCCTTTATGTCTCTATTCCCCTAATTGGTTACAAAATTCAAAATAACTAAAGCCTAGGTCAATACATTATCCTTTTCAACCAATTAATAATAATGGACAAAAGCTAACCAATAATTATGATCCAGGCGCTAGATAAGGTTGTTAAAATTGGAAATACTACGTTAAAAAGAAAATTAATTAATCAACGTGTCATTTGAGCGTGTATTCTAATTAAAAATCATACTATTTTACGAAATATAAAAAAAAAAATGTTAATCTGATTTGATGTCTTGAAGCCGTTTATTAATTAGTAATAATGACCTTAATAATAATTCTAACAAACACATCAAAATTATCTTGATTTAATTTATTAATTGATTATTCAAGATCCGAACCTTAATTTTCTCGAATGAAAAAGACGAGTTAACAAATATCTTTAGGTTGGGGTATTAGTTAAGCTAACATCTTGACAACAAGTAAAATATGCATTAGTTATACCAATTGACAACACAGGCGATATATATTTTAGGTTATTATGCATTTTGAAATTATATATGTTTATGTCTATCTTATACTTTGAGTTGTGTGGCTTGAAGGTTTTAGTAGGCTAGGGGTAGTGTGGGTTCACCACACGCGCGCGCGCGCACCGCCCGGACCGGGCCATGGCCTTGGGTCTTGAGAAATTTAACTTAACTAAAGTTTTAGACCTAGGCTGATTTAGTTGGTTTTTTTATTACCGTTTTAATTATTTATTTAACTAATTATTACAATAATAATGAGTCAATTAGTGCAGTTGGAAAAACGATAACATTATATTAGTTACTGTTTCATAGTCTTATGCCATGATCAGTCAGTCTCCAACGTTTTAATTAGTCATCAATTATGCTTCCTTTTTTTTTAGCCACGTTCTCTCCAGTCAGTTCTGCTGAATGGTACCTGCTTCTACATAAACAAAAATACACAGAAAACAAAATCCTCTTCCCTGCCTTAATATTATTATAAGAGAGTCCTGCAAACAACCTATTGTGAGGCTATGAGTTACGTGGTACCTAGTTTTTGGCAAAAGGCTATCAACAATGAGATAGGAGTTACTTATGAGTAATAATACTTGGGTTTTTTCTGATCTTCCTAGAGGTTGTAAGGCCTTGATTGAGTAGTAGGTGAATTTTTACAAAGAAGTATAAGTTTGATGGGTCCTTAGCTAAGTATAAGGCAAGGCTAGTAGTTGGTGGTCAAGGGTTTGGGTTTCTTTGATACTTATTCTCTTGTAAAAAAAAATTCTACAATTCGAGCCTTAATTGCACTTGCATCTATTCATGATTCAATTGTACATTAAATGGATGTAGAAATTTTTTTTTTTTTTGAATGGTGAGTTAAGTGAAGAGATTTATATGAAGCAGCCTGAAAGATGTGTGATTCCTAGTCAAGAGGACAAGGTATGAAAGTTTATTAGATTATTGTATGGTTTAAAACAAGCGCCAAAATAGTGGTATGATAAATTTCATCAAACTATTATTTCAAATGGATTTTCAATTAATAATTCTGATGATTGCGTTTATTCTAAAATGGATGATGGTGGTTGTGTGTTTCTATGTCTATATGTGGATGATATGTTGGTTTTTGGTACCAATATAGACATAGTAAACGTTGCCAAGAATTTCCTAAATTCAAGTTTTGAAATGAAGGATTTAGGTGAGACTGATGTTATTCTTGGAATAAAGATTACTAGGACTTCATATGTGATATCTTTAAATAAATCAATCTCATTATATCGAGAAAACATTAAAGAAGTTTGATCAATTTAATTGTATTCATGTGCTAACCCTATATCATCCTATCCTAGTATTCATTTAAGAAAGAATCAAGGTACAAGTGTTTCACAAGAACAATATGCTCAGTTATTGGTAGCATAATGTCTTTGATTAACTCTACTAGGCTTGATATAACTTATGTTGTTAGTAGACCAAGTAGATATACTCACAATCCTAATTAGGAGCATTGGATTGCCTTGATTAGATTGTTGAGATACTTAAAAGGTACAACCAATTTGGGTTTACATTATCAAAGTAAACCGAGTGTTCTTGAAGGATTTTGTGATGCCAATTAGGTGTCAGATAATGATGAAATTCAGTCTACTAGTGCTGATGTTTTTACTCTTTCTGGGGGAGCTATATCATGGAAATCATCAAAGTAAACTTGTATTGCTAAACCTACCATGGAATATATATTTATTGCTTTAGAATTGGTAGGACAAGAAGTTGAGTGGATAAGGAGTTTGCTTGTTGATATTCCATTGTGGGGGAAGCCAACTCCATCAGTTTTCATGCGGTGTGATTCACAAGTAGCAATTGGGGTAGCAAATAATATAATCAAGCTCATAATGGAAAAAGAAGACGCATTCGCTTGCGACACACCATAGTTAGAAATTTAAACAAAAATAATGTGTTATCACTTGTGCATGTAAAGTCAGTTAGGAATATTGTTGATCCTCTTACTAAAGGCTTGTGTAAAAAGTGTTGGAGTCAGCCTAAGGGATGGGTGTGAAGCCTATTGTGGAGTGAATTGTGATTGATACCCACTTAGAATTTTATAAGTTCAAGGGTCAAATAAAGTCAAAAAATAACTTAAGTTGTTGTATACTACTATCATTCCTAATAATAAAATAAAATTTAAGTGATGTAGTATTTTATTTTATGTTGGTGTGTGTAAGGTTGAGCATGCGGCTCTTAATAAGTACATAGTCTCTGTTTGAGGTGGTTTGTGATAACAAACTTGATGAACTTACCTATGTGAATGTGGGGGTTACACCCAATCCCCTATTAGAGTCCAAAGGCTTAGGCTCTCTAGAGCATTCACGAGAATTCAAACAATGTGGGGGGCATTGTTATATTACAAATTGCGAGAACACTTCTTGATTTGAGAAAGGTTGAGTGCGTAGTTGTGTCTTGCGAACCCCGTGGAAGGTTGAAAGTGAAAATACCGATCACGACAGTGAGACACGATTGTACGCACTGAGTATGAATTTAAGTCTATTAGACATTGGTGCTCAAAACTATGTATCTATTACTCAAAACATCTTTTCAGCTCATTTTCTTTCTAATTAACTTCTTTTGAATCATGTGGGGGATTGTTGGAAGATTTTGTATGAATAAGTAAAAAAAACAATAGAATTATATACAATTAGTTTTTGAATAATATATAAAGGCCCCGTTAATAAAATTGCACAGGACCTTTATTATCTTTGCCCTGCCCCTGGTAATATTCAAGACGTTTTCAACCTATTATCCCTAGAGGTTGGTTGTCATGAATCCGTATGTCGTAAAGGGGCAATTTTATCTTTAGGGTAGTGATCACATCACACTAAGATCTTTCTAGATAAGTTGTTTCTCTATTTTATCTGTTATTATTCTAACAGTAGCACCACTCTCTTTTGCTTTCTTCAACTTCTTCAAGTCCTCCTTTGCACTTGGACACATTGATTGATATTTGATAATTGCTTCTCTTTACCACCTTTGGAACCTTGACTATCATGTCTTCACCTACAAAACCACTTCCATCAATAAAACATGTTGGTTTTCATTATAAAACATGTTAGGTATCACTATCAAATATATATCCTTACATGTTATATGTAGGATATTATTATAAAACTATTTTGTTTTACATTATTTCACAATATGTTTTATATTACTTAATAATATGTCTTATATAGAATAACACATGTTAGATAACGTGTAGTGAATGTTTTATAGGTTTTCAGATATGTTTTATATTTTGTGATGAGTTGTAATGCTACGATAATTTTTTTAAGGAAAAATTACAAATATTATTTTGAAGTTTTAGCCATCTTCCACCATCAATTCGAAGTATCAATTATTCTTGATTAACCCGAAATTAACACTACATCTTCGCACTGTTGGTCTCATTCTACTAGATACTTGCTAAACAGGTAAATTAAGAAGTGAGACCCATTTTTTTATTTGTCTGTATTTTAAATGCATTAATTAATCCATTAACTATTTTTTATTAGTTATAAATTATACTCCCTCTTTTTATTGGGTGGAATTTATACTCCCTTTGTTCTGCAATTTTTGTGCATTTATTGTATGAGGAGAAAACTAAAAATAATGTATTACAATACCCGTGCAAATGCACGGTTTAATTTTTTATAATTTACTATTATAGAGAAAATATGATAATAATGAAAGTGCACAAGTTGTCTCATATATAAAACAGAGATTTGAAGTTGTAATTGAAGCCCATAACATATTTGTAATAAGTTAAAGAGAGAAATTAGTACATAAAATTAAGGTGTTAATGTATTATTGACCAATCAAAAATCAATATTAGCCGATCACCCCTCAAATAAAAGTAGTTTTGAGGCTTTTAATTCCATCCTAATTAGCCCAAAAAATAATCAGATTTTTTTTTAACTTGTAATTGTATAATCAAATAATTGAAAATTGTTGTAGACATATACAGAAGCCATAATAACTTAATTGTTGCATATTATTATAGTGAATGATTCTACATTAGAGACCAAAATCAATTTAAAAAATGGTATATTTATACATATATAAACATGTAAGGAGACTGAAATCAGTTAATCTCGTGTATTAAACGATTTAAATAATTTTTCTTGTAATCATCAATTATGTGGAAAAAACATGTAGTTCTAATTTCATTAATTTTTTTTACTGAAGTATTACTTCTTTTTTACAGGGCCGCCCAGAAAATTTTAGGGGCCTATGCTAAAAATTAAAATTAGGCCCTTATATTATTAAAATTAATATATTATTTATTTACTGAAGTATTACGTTGTGCGGTCTTCTCCCTTCGAGGAGGTCGGTCATGGTCTGTTTCTCTCTCATCCGACTCATGGTCGTTTTCTACTGTTACTATTGTGGTTTTTGGAATCTCGGGAGTTTTTTCTCCTAAGTTTGCCATAGAATCGTGTCCTCCCCACAGATGGCGCCAAATGTTTTAGGGGTTTTTGAAATAAGGAGAGGGCTACCCGATTAAATGCTACAAACTTTATCCAAAACAATAATAAATGCAATATTAAATGCTGAAGTAAATGTGGAAATAATTAAAGGTGCAAAAGACAATAATAACTTTAAATTGTTGTTAATCAGATTAGATTAATGTTAATTGACAAATTACAAGTTAATGTATATAGTCAAATCAGCAATTCATTAATTGGGAATCCCCTTTACAATCAATGCATTAATACTTTTATATTAGAATCTTCCTTTCTCCTCTTATAATTTATCAATGTGGGATACAAGTTTTCCCACTTTTGATGTTTTCCTAACTTTCTATGCTGAAATTTTATAGCTAGGTATCTTCGTAGGGCAATGCCACGTGGCCCTGTAGTATCCTTCCACGTGGACTAGTGAGGTGCAGCCACGTGGGCCTGCATTGATCTGCCACATGGCCTTACTTCTTGGGGCTCTTTGAGGGCTTTATTTTGGACTAATAGGCTTGGCCCTTTCTTTGGGCCTCCAATTTGACCGGGCCTTGTCTTCCATATGGGCCAATAAATTGGCAATAACAGGTCGGATGTTCAGTTGTGATGGCGCTAATCTTAGGTCTAACTTTCCATTTTTTTTCTTTTGTCACTCCTATTTGTTAATCCAGTTTGTTGAAGGTAAGTTGTTTCTCTGTTTATTATGCACACCTGTATTTGTTAGAAAATTGCTATAGTATTTACCTTTCACAGGAGTATTTTTCTATTTTTATTTTTTTCGCTGTCAAATTTTAGCTAAGGCCCTACATAGTCCTCTTATATAGTTTTATGAGAACCTCTGGTGTACTTGTGTTTTGTATTTGGTTTTTTGAGCTGGCGAATTGTTTCTATTGTTTTTTTTTATTTTTTTATTATTGTCTTAGATTTGGTGCGTGTTTAGATTATTCAACTTGAATTTTAGTTAGAAGGTTCATTTGAATATTCTACTCCACCTATATTTTATTGAAAGCTACTTGTTAATTCTTTGTAACTTTTACTTGTATATTGTTGACTTATTTGACCCTATTACACTACTAGGATAAAATTCTAATGCAACGCTTATCTACTAGATTTAGTTGTCGGTGACATTTAGTTGTCAATATATATATATATATATATTCTTTTTATTTGGGGGGGGGGGGTGGATATGACTACAAATCAATCTATGGTGTAGGTGTGATTACTTGAACTCTTATCTACAGCAGCGAGCAACCAGACGAAGCCATCAAGACAATCTTGTAGGTATATGTGCTCATTCTTTAGGCTTTGCTTTCTAGTTTCTACATTAGTAATTGTGTCTTTTAACTATTGTTGATACATATTGTTAAGACGCTAAACAAATATGGCTTGCATATATAGATTTTTAGAAAAACAAATTTTCCTTGTTTTTTTTAATGATGTTTGGGTTTGGATTATGATTCATCTTAGAGATTGAGATTTTTCTCTGATATGAATTTTAAACACAACTTAATGGTATGCACTTAAGATAAACTGTGACGACCCGACTCGCTTAAACCGGCGCGGAAGAAACCGACGAGTCGAATAGTCAGTTCTAAAATACTAACATGCTTAAAAATTAAAACAAAACCTCAAATTGAATATATGCTAAACCAAAAGTACAACACCCACAAGATTGTACATATCTAAATCCAAATATCACTACTACTACGAAAAATGTTAACTCCAAAATATATGTCAGAGTTAGAAAATACAAATACCACTACCATGGTCTAATACTAGAAATCGTAAAACAACAAAACAAGAACTAAATAACATCGACACTCGCCCAACCCAAAGCTAAGCAAGGACCTCATCATCAGAATTACCTGAAAATAAACAACAGTCCACCGTCAGTGGCGAGTAACATAACTGTCCCACCCTAACGGGGATACACAAGATCATAGCACAAATCAAACAACCATGCGAACCAACATATTATACCATCAATAATCAAAATATACTACTAGATAAAAGAGCACTTGCAACTCTCTTTAGCAACGGGTCTTCATTTTGCAACGGCTTTAGCAACGGATTTTTAATGATAGTTGCCAAAAATGAGAAAAGGCAACGGGGTCATCAAAACCCGTTGCAATAGAATAGAAAAGGCAACGGGCTTAATGTTTTGCAACAACTTTAGTAACGGACTTTACCTTTAAGTCTTTAACAACAGTTGTAGCAACAGGCTTGGCAGTTGCATAGCCGCTGCCAAAGGTAAGTGGAAAAATTATAATATGGGGTACATTTTAGTTTAGGCGCTTATTTTCCCACTTCTCATTTCATTTTCCCATTGAACAAAGCTGTCACCCTCTTCCTCTTCCCATTTCCCCTTCCAATTGAATCTTCCATTAGAGGAACACCAAGGTAAATTTATTTTTTTCTTTCTAAAATTCATTGTTCCAATTGAATATGAGTTAGGTTTTCTGTGAATTCAAAGTAATATCGCTCGCTCGGTTTGACTTAGATTAAAATCTAACTTAGGTTTTTACATTCTCCAATGGACCACCTCAAAGCTTGCTCGGCGCCACTCAATGCTCGCCTTGATCGATGCCCTCAATGCTCGCCGTTGCTCGACGCCCAAACGAACGCTCACTGCCGTTGCTCGACGCCCAAACGAACGCTCACTGCCGTTGCTCGACGCCCAAACGAACACTCACTGCCGTTGCTCGACACCCAGACGCTCACTGTCGTTGCTCAACGCCCAGACCTCACAAACGTTGCTTGAAGCCATACCTCACAAACGTTCACTACAAGAAAATACACTTTGGACGACGAAAAATAAAATTTTGGGCGTCAAAATATTTTTTCATCGCACATGGGAAATTATGAGCGTCAGAAAAAAATCGTGGCACATAGTTGAACTTTAGGCCACGAAATCCATTTTTTGTCGCACAATAATGTAAATGGGCGACAAATATGTATTTAGTAGCCCAAAACAATATAGTTGGGCGATACAATTCAGATTTGTGGCACAATAACCACATATGGGCTACGAATGTTTTTTTCCATGGCCCATTACCAAATTTATCAACGCGGGCTTTTTTGGATTATGGCTCCAATACAATATTCTCAAAATTTATTAGCCCTCCACTTTTTTAGGGTTATGACTCAAATACAAAACACAGCAAAAAAATATCACATTGTCCATCTCTCTTTCCACATTGTTCTATTGTTCCTCTGTATTCTTCTTCTCCTTGTGCGAAATTGATGTCTACAAAACTGGTAATTTCTGTCTACAATAACTGGTACTTAATTACTTTTCTTCTTCTCCCTCTTGTGCGAAACTTTCTTCTTATCTTGTCTACAATTGTTGTCTATAATAATGGCTTGTTTACGGTTATACTAGTGTAAAATTTACTTGTCTAAAATTGCAATAAAATTCCTGTTAGGTATTACCAATTTCATACTTTTTTATTCGTGTTAACAATTTAGGTATTAGCCATCAATTAACAGTAAAATCTCAATGTGAGCAATGCTATTCCTGTTAGCTATCAAAACATTGATTCATGTTGCCATTTATGAGTAAACCATTATATTAGCAATTTATGAATTGACTTGCTATGGCCATTAGTGCGTGGTTTACCCACTTGTTTTTTATTTTCATCAAAAAAGTTGGGTTTTGGTGATAATAATTTTTAGTAAGGTTTTTTGGTTAGGTAATTTTTGGATGGTTTATTTATTGTTTTGGTAAAAATTCTACAAATTATAAACCTAATACGTATTCATTGTTTCGTTTTTTTTTTTCCTATAAGTTTGGGTAATTCTGTTCTCTTATGTTTGTTTAGGTACTCTTGTTTGGGTTTCTTTTTGTTTGGGTTTCAATTTTTGCTAAACCTGTTATAATGTTCCCTTATAATATCGTTCTAATGTGTCTGGTTGGAGTACGAAAGGGAAACTTGCTTGTCCTAATTGTCACATAGACACTGAATCTAAAAGGTTACGGTATGGCCATAAGTGGTGCTACATGGATAATCGTAGGTTCTTAGAACCAGATCATAAATGGAGGCTTAATAGAAGTTCTTTTAATGGAAAAACGGAAAGGAGGCCTCCACCTAGTCCACTTAGTGGTTATGATGTCTTGGAGCAATTAAGTGGGATTGAAAATGTGAAATTCAGGAAGGTTAATGCTCGTAAACGTAAAAGAGGTGAAAGATATTTGACTCCTCAATGGAAAAAGAAAAGCATTTTTTTAGACTCCCCTATTGGAAAGATCAATTGCTTAGACATAATCTTGATGTGATGCATGTTGAAAAGAATATTTGTGACAACATATTAGGGACTTTGCTTGACTTACCAGGAAAGAATAAGGATTCTTTGAATGCTCGATTAGATCTTAAAGACATGAATATGCATGAGAAACTACGACCTAAGTTGGTTGGAGGGAAATATCAATATCTAGCAGCTCCATTCAACTTGACTTTGGGTGAAAGTAGTAACTTTGTTATCAAAATTGGCTGTTCCTGATGGATATTCATCTAATGTCACAAGGTGTGTTACTCTACATGATGGAAGGATAATTGGTATGAAAAGTCATGACTGCCATGTTTTGATGCAAGATTTGCTTGTACCTGTATTTCGTGGTGTATTAGATGACAAGGTATTAGAACCTTTAAGTGAGCTTAGTGCATATTTCAAGCAATTGTGCTCAAAAACTTTGAAACTTGACAAGTTAGAGAAGATGGAGAAAAATATAGCTATAACTCTTTGCAAGCTTGAGCGCATATTTGTTCCGGCTTTTTTTGATGTTATGGTACATCTATGTGTGCACCTAGCTACAGAAGCTAAATTAGGTGGGCCAGTCCACTATCGTTGGATGTATGCCTTTGAGCGGTACGTTTAGTATGTTATTAAACAAACATTTAATTAGTATATAAATTTATGTAATTGATTCATGTATGTTGTATATTATTTTTTTGGTAGGCTGATGGGCGTATTCAGGTCATATACGCGCAATAAGTCTCGCCCCGAGGGATCAATTGCAGAGTCAATCGCTGCAAAAGGCTGTTTGACATTTATATCTCGATATTTGAATACTACAGAAACAAAATTTAATCTTGTTGATCGAAATGATGATATTGAGTGGACTCATTTACATGACTTGTCTGTATTCTCTATTGGTGGAAAACCATTAGGTAAACCTTCAGTGGAACAATTAGATTTGGATGAATGGAAGGTAGCACATTCCTATGTTGTGAAAAATTGTGAAGAAGCTCAAGTTTTTGTTGAGTAAGTAATATATTATTACTATGTGAACTAAAAAAGAATTGTACTAATATTAGTCTTTCTCCTTTTTTGTTAGTGAATATCAAAATGTAGTGGATGCCCAACAATTAGACTTTTGGGTGTTCTGGTTTTGCTTGATGACAAAGGTTTGATTAGTTATAAAAGTTGTCTTATGTGATGATGATGATGGGGATGGAGTCTTGTGCCCACTGTGAAGGAGCAACATAATAGGTTGGTTCTTATATATGAAGGTGCTTTTTTTTTACTTAATATTAAGCCTTGGATTATTTTTATACATGATGTTGGGTATTTTATAATCTAAATTCTAAAAACTAAAAAAAAAGACAGATGTTGCTGATGGATTCTTTTTATACATTGATTTCTACTATGTTGTTGTCTTGGTTGAGTTGCTTGCTGTGTTGGTTGTTTATTTGGGGTTGTATGCTGCTTGTAGTAGGCTGCTACTGATTTATTGCTATTAGGTGTCTTCTGTTGCTTGTGTCTTTGGTGGAGGGGCAGTACCATGCATTTGGCAAGTTGCTCGTGTTTCAGGCTATGGGATATTTTGTGGGCCTTTTTTTGTAGTGTTTGTGTGTAGTTTGATTATTGTTGTTAATATACAAGTATTGAGCAAGTCTTCTTGTTGTGTATTATAATACTTTTAGCTTATTACTTTGTGTGCCATATATATGATTTGACAGGAGCAAGAAAATTCAAGAATAGGAAAAAAGATCATTGACAAACTAAGCACTTCTACAAAGCTTGAAGTTTTGGATATTACTAGTTTTTTTTTTTTTGTAAGATATTAGATCTTATAAGCATGAGCGGAATGTAAAGTTTTATCTGCACACTTTTGGAAGTGTTTTTTTTTGTGTAAAATACTACATTATGTCAATGATCAAATTGATAGCTTATAATCAAGCATTCAAAGCTAGTTTTCTACCACGGGGTCACAAAATTTGTTTCTTTTTTGAAATTACTAAATAATTTTAATACGTTAATTTATTATTGCCAATAAAATAGAAATTGTGCGTGTTGGAAAAAAGTAATATGGCCTATTTTTAGAAAATATCATGCTGTCGAAATGTATCATGGGCGACGAAATTTCTAAAATGTCGCCCAAAGTGTTTTTATGAACTGTAATTAATACAGTATAGGCTACGAAAATGTTCATGGGCGACAAAAATAAGTGTGGTCCTAGCCTAATATATGTGACAAAATTAATATTGTCACCCGAAACAAACATGGGCGTCGAATATATTTGTCGCCTTTACCGTTCATGGGCCACAAAATTTAAATTTCGTCGCCCAAATCAATGGGCAACAAAAATTAAATGTGGTGCATTCTTTTCATTTTGGGCGACGAAAACTAAAACTTTGTCGCCCTTAGTATGGGCGGCGTTTGTAGGGCGACAGACTCGTGACGAATTTAATTATATCGCCCAAAGATTGGGCGACAAATTTTGTAGATTGGGTGACGAACTATTTTGTCGCCCAAACCTCATTTTCTTGTAGTGGTTGCTCGAAGCCCAGACCTCACAATCGACGGCGATGGTGAGTGACACACACTTTGCTCTAAATTTATGTTTGTTATAGCTATTGTTCTTCGTTTTATGTTTAAGCATAGATTATACTCTAAATTGAAGCATAGATTATTGCTGTGTGTTTTTCGTGTTCTGTTTGTGCTCTAAATTTATATTTTTATACCAAAGAGGCAAAGACTTAGATTATTCATGTTTGTTATTGCTGGGAACATAACATAAATTATTTTTTAAATTTAAAAAGGTTAGATTTATAGTATAAAAAACATTATTCATTTGAATCTGCTTAAACAAAACATAAAATTTATAATTTAAAAAGAATAGAGTGTAGGCTTAGGTTTGTGAGTCTGATTCAAATGTTGACGGGTTTTAAAAGGAGGAAAGAGAGAAAAAATAGCCTTAGAAATTAAATTTGTTTAATCTCATCTCTTTTAGGAGACTTGGCATCAATTGCGATTGAATTTCAAATTCGTTGTTGAATTTGTTGCTAGTTTTGACTGCAATTTTTTTTATGCCAACTAAATTTATTTAATTTTTCTATTATTGAATTGATCCATTGTTGAATTAATTGAAAGGTTTTTTCTTTTTAATTATACCCACTAATAATGCTGACTATTAGAAATTCTTTTCTTGCTGAAGGAAAATTTTCCTTTTTTTATGTTAGAGAAAGGAGTTGTTCGTTCCACACACACTTGATGTGGGTGGTTCGAATTACTGCTATATGAATGTCTTTCTAGCCATGATTCCAAAGAAAAAATTATAATATCACTAGTATGTTTCCTCACAGTGTCACACAATCAAACTTGACGTGTCTTGGTTGTTTCCTTCTGTACAAAATACATGCCTTAGCTTCTACATAGTGCCAAGCTCACTTATTTATTTTGGTGCAATTATGGGATTATGTTAGTTGCTGGATATACTTCATTGCATTTACATATTAGCATATTGATACCCAGAAAATACAAGACTTAGGTCAAGCAGTACATGATCTTAACTTTATGTTGGGATACCGAGAAAATACAAGACTTCTCTATCAGCCTCTGTTTCCTTAGGGTATCTACTCCTCTTTCTATGATAGCATATTGAATTTTTAAGTAATTACTTGTTATTGTTGTAGGAGTGCTATGTCGTAGCAATTAATGTCTGCAATTATAGTATCATCCACATTCATAAGTTTTGGGGGAATATAATATTGATGTGAAGCTTTTGGCTTTGGTGAAACAAACTTCAATGTATTACAGGTTGATGGTTGATTATATGGATGTATTGCTCGTGCAACAAGTTAAAAATTTACAAAGGATCATGTTTTGAAGAATAGGCCTATTGTAAGTTTAAGTTTTAGGCCTTTGCTTTAAGAGATCTTATGACAAATAATAATTTTGAAGGCTTATTGTTGGAGTTGCAACTTCTTGTCAGAGATTTGAATTCTACTTGAGAATCATCCCCTTTTTTTTATCTCTCATTCATATTGGGTGTATGTTTGTAGATCTTGGACATGGCCACTTATAGTTACAATGGGCACGCTATGTCTGATCCAGGTTTCTCTTACCGAACAAGTGATGAAGTATCCGACATAAGACAAATAAGGATTTGAGGTACGTACTGTAGTTTTTCTGTTTAACTAAAAAAAAGAATATAAAGTTAATTTTTGTATTACATTATTTTATGTCGACCGTCGTAAGCATATTGGACTAATTAATTGTAAAAATATCTGAGCTAAACTACACCCGAACTCAAGCAGTTGGAATCTTATATATGGAGGTCTAGATTGTAAGTAGATTCATTAGCTTAGATGATTAACTCCAACAATTTAAAAGCTTTAGTTAAAAGTACTTTGTAATATGTTGTAATGCTTCTGCTTTAGTGATGTAAAGCCTCAAATCGGTGTGTCTAATTTTCTGGGCATTAATAAAAGAAGGATATGAGTTATTGTTTGTAATGAAACTAAGTTTACCAACTGTATGGGGGCCTACCGGTAAACCGGCAGGACCTACCATACTAACGTCACGACCAAGATGTCAGATACCACCTAAATGTCAACTACAAAGACTAACGGTCACGGTCAGCTTAAGACAGCCAACATAAGCAGTACCTCTCAAGATGTCGTCCCAGTGATGACGGTATCAGAGGACCCATGCCGTATTACTGATGGCAACATCATAGGTTGCCGGCCATCAACGTTGCCGGAACCGACTCTAGGGAAGCACCCTTTCTTGACGGTCACGGTTTGACCGCCAAGCCATCTCCTATAAATAGAAGACCTCACCAGCCTGATAACGGCAGAACACATATACTTAACTAACTTCTATCTCTCTATTCTCTCTCCTAATCTCTCTCATACTTAATCTCCTTTTGCTGACTTAAGCATCGGAGGGTCTTTCCTCGGACATACCCGGGGTTAGCTCACCGTATTGTTTCCTTGTGCAGGTTAAAACTGTCCCTGTAAACTGATAAGTGGTATTTTGGTAGTTATTTTCTTAATTTTTATTAGTTTATTTTCTTATTTTATTTAGCTTTCGTTAGTGTTTTTAGGCTTTTTAGTTTAGTTTTGCTCTTATAGTCCCCTTCCCCTTTTTCTATGTGATTTCCTCTATTTTGCCTTGTTTCTGCGTTTTCTTCCCTTTTTGCAGGTCCCGAGTTGATTTCGGAACCCGAGGAAGCGAGCCGGGAACCTCGAGGAAGCCACAGAGTCCTTATGCCATGGCATGTGAAAAGAAGGCCTCAGCGGGCGCTGGAAATCCCTCAGTGCCCGCTGGGATGAGTTTTGGGCATGGCTGAAGGCAGTAGCAATTTGAAGGCCTTTCAGCGGCCGCTGATGGATTCCCAGCGGCCGCTGATCCTGAAGCTTCCAGACCACTCACAAGCACCAAAAGAAGACAGTGGGCGCTGGGAATTCCTCAGCGTCCGCTGAGATGGGTTTTTGTGTTTCAAGTTTTTTTTGCAAGGAAAAAAGGCAGAAGGTCTTCTATGCCATGGCAGCGGCCGCTAATGGATTTCCAGCGGTGGCTGATTTTGCAGTCACCAGGGCATAATGAGCATACATATAGGAACAGCGGCCGCTGACCCCAACTCAGCGCCCGCTGTCCCCTCCCCTGTATTGAGGCAGTGGCATCACAAAGGCTAGCAGCGGCCGCTGACCCCAACTCAGCGCCCGCTGCCATTTTGCTTCCCAGCCTGCAGGCCTATGATTATAGGTGTCAGCGGGCGCTGTCATCACCTTAGCGCCCGCTGAGATGCCTTTCTGCGTTTTTTTTATTACTTTTCTTCTGTTTTTGCTCGCATTTTTTGGGGGTTGTATATATACCCTCCTCTTCCCATTTCATAAGACAGCTGAGGTTAGAGGCTCACTTAGGGTTTTAGGTTAGATTTTGTTGCTTTCTTCTTCAATTTTCTCTTGTAATTTACATTTGCTCTTCAATTTATGCAAGTTTCTTAGTTTCTCTTCCTCTTGTTCTTCAATCTCTTCAAGGTACTTTTATTGCTTTCTTTATTTGCTTGATTTCTTGTTCTTTGTTGCTAGTTATTGATGTCTAAGTAGTTGATAGTTGTTGTTGTTGTTTATTTAGTTAGTTTATTTGTTATTTTCATGTTTGTTTAGTTGTTTATTTTGATTTCATTGTTGTTCTTGGTAGTTTAGTTTGTAGTTTTCTAGGTTTTAGTTGTTGGTTTTAGTTGTTGTTTTTGTTCTTCTTAGTTTTAGGTTTGATTTATGTAATTAGATTTAGTTTTAATTATGTTTTTATTAATTATGTGTGAGTAGTTAATTTCTAGGGTTTGAGTGAAACTTCTCAATTCCTCCATGATTGTGGTTTAGTTATTTTTAGGCTTGGTTGTGATAATGTCGGTACCTTAGGATTCGGTAATGTTAAGTCATATGTTTAGCTAGCATAGGATTCATTGAAGAATCCCCACCGAAGGACCGAAAGGTGAACGTGGGTGATGACTTCCTTCGCCCGATTGATGGAAGCACCACGAAAGTTGGGCCTTCGATCAAGAGAAAGTTACTAGTCTTTGTGATTTTGTGCTTAGGACTCGTTAGATGTGTCGCTGCACGAAAGTGAGTTGTATATGTCTTTCCGGTCATCGTACTAGCTCGAAAGAGTGGTACGATCATAGAACGACCTCCCCTTATCCACGACCTAAGTCTAAGTTTCGATTGGTTCATAATTCATGGTGGTATGAGTTGTGGATCTCTTACCCTAGTCCCTTTTGTTTTTGTTTCCTTAGTGTAGTTTTAGTTAGTTCTCTCCGCCTCTCGCGACCATCACCCGACCTAGCTTGTTCGACGCTCATGCCTAGATTAGTGCAACGTACCTTCCCCGTGTTCAACACCCCCCTCATACTACGACGGGGGTTTTTATTTGGTAAGAAAACCCCTCCTATCATAAACCCTTCTACACCACCACAATACATTGTCGGTAAATCCATACCGGAACAATTGGCGCCGTCTGTGGGGATTTCTTACAAAAATCCACCTAAAAGAAAAACAAAAACACCCTAAACTCCAAAAAACATAAAATGACCACCCCCAGTCAGCCAGAAAGAGAGGCTAGCCTGAAACCCACTCACAGTGAAAAAACGGTCCACACTCCAATAGTGGAGCGTGAGAAAACCCCTGAACCCAAACCAGAGACTACCCCAAACTCTGGTTTAGAAATATTCAGCCAATTCACACCAGAGCAGCTACAAAATGACATCGCTGTTCTCAGCACTCTGGCAGCAGCAAAAAAGAAGCCCAAAACACGTCACACACCAGGGTCCCCAATAAGGGACATGGAATCCTTAAAAACAGAACAAGAGGAAGAGTTAGAGTGGGACTTTTCCGAGGCTGAAACTAGATCCAGGCCTCCCCCTGGATACTTAGCAAACATTCAAATTTCGGCCGAGAATAGAATTACCCCCAGCAGGAGGTTAGAGACAAATTTTGGCGAAAATCTGATAAGAAAAAGGGCGCCAACCCCAAGAGCTGCCGACCACGTAGAGAGGGTCCTCCCACAAGGAACCCCTTTCGTTTTAGCCGTCAGCGAGGAGGAGCTGCCAAAAATTTAAATGCCAAACTGCAGGTACGATGGCACATCTGACCCAGCGGATCATATATCCGCGTACGAAGGCCATATGCAACTCTACACCACGGTTAACAGCGCCTGGTGCCGGGGTTTTCAGACAACCCTTACTGGCATAGCTCAAAGTTGGTTTAAATCACTACCCAACTTTACTATAGCCCATTGGGGGGACTTGTCCTCTCGATTCTTGTCACACTTTTTCAGCAACAAAAGAAGACAAAGGCTGACGAGCGAGTTAATGGGAATACAACAAAGGCGTCAAGAAAGCCTTAGAGATTTCATTGCTCGATTCACGACGGAAGCCGTGACTATACCTGATATGCAGCAAGAAGTTGCAGTCTTGGCACTGATGTCAGGACTGCAAGAAAGCCCATTCCGCCAATACCTGGGACGCAAAAATCTGACAACCTTGGGGGGCGTCCTAGGGAAAGCCAATGAATACATCCAGGTAGAAGAATTCTGCCGGATAGGTGCCGGCACCTCAACAGAGAAGGGGACGGTAGAAGAAAGAAGTTACAAGAAAGAGTTCAAAAAAGAAGCTCCTTTCGAAAGAAAGGAATACTTTACTAGAAACGCGGAAAAAAGACGCGGGGAAGAAGGGGGGAATGTAGAGAAAAAACCGCGAACAGAGAAAGGTGGCGGCTACACAGAGCTCAACACTCAACGTTCACGGATATATTCGCTCCACAAACAAGATGAAAAGTGGAGGCGCCCCAGGCAAATGAATGCACCAAACCGCGACCAGTCAAAATTGTGCGAGTTTCACAACGACTATGGGCACACCACCGATAAATGTGCCCATCTGAAAGAAAACGTAGAAGAATTAGTAAGAAGAGGGCGGTTGGCCCAGTATAAAAAGAAAGATGATTCACCCCGCCACCAATAGCATGGCGATAGGGGATGGAAGGGAAAACAAAAACAAACGGATTTCCAACTCAACATATTGGTCATCACAGGGGGACCAGTACATGGCGGAACCCTTAGTGGCGCTAGGGAAAGCCTGCGTGAGGTCCGTCATCAAGTTAACTTTAATGACCGCCATCACTGGGCGGGGTCGGCAGACGTGCCAGAAATGACATTCACAGCTGAAGACACTAAGGGCATCATATACCCACATGATGACCCTTTGGTGATCAACTTGTCAATAGCGAACTGCAAAGTCCATCGCATCTTGGTTGATGGCGGTTCCTCTGCTAATATCCTATTCCGAGAGGCCTTCAATAAACTTGGGATAGAAGAAAAATATCTGAAACCGGTACACTACTCAATAAGTGGTTTCACAGGAGCCAGGGTGATATCGGAAGGCATAATTAGATTACCAACGCAGCTAGGCGAGGGCAGGCAAATCAAAAGAACGATGATAGAATTTCTGGTGGTCGACATACCATCTGCTTATAACGCCATCATCGGGCGACCAATGATGAATGACATCAAAGGCATACCATCTACCTATCAGTTAACTATGCTATACATAGCCGATGACGGCTACCCAGCAAAAGTGAAAGGGAGCCAAGAGGTAGCACGTTCATGTTACGTGACTGCCATGAGGCCTCCACCTCCACCTCAGTTGAGCACCAGCACTAACAACAAAAGGAAACGACAACCAGAAATCTCTCCCATATCAATGGACGACATCAATGGCCGCCTAGATGACGATGGTCTCCCTAGACTGAAACCTGACGAGGGCGTAGAGGACATACCTTTAACCGCCACAGATGTCTCCAGAACCGTCAAGATAGGAAAGAAGTTGCCGGCCCAAATGAAGATCAACTTGGTACAATTATTGCAAGACAACGCTGATGTCTTCGCTTTTTCTGCTGATGAGATGCCAGGCATCCACACCTCTGTAATACAACATAGGCTTAATGTAGATGATAGCGTTAGGCCTGTAAAACAAAATAAAAGATCATTCTCGGCTGAGAAGAATGAGACTATTGAGAACGAAATAAACAAACTTTTGTTGGCAGGGTTCATAGGACCTTGTGATTATCCTAGATGGTTAGCTAATGTGGTAATGGTAAAGAAACAAAACGGACAATGGCAAATGTGCGTCGACTTCACTGATCTAAACCGCCATTGCCCAAAAGATTGCTATCCACTCCCAAGAATTGATCAACTAGTGGACTCAACAGCAAACCATGCACTACTTATTTTTATGGACGCTTTTTCAGGATATCGTCAAATCAGCCTTCTAGAGTCGGACAGACCTAAGACAGCATTTGTGACTAATGCCGGCGTTTATTGCTACAAAGCCATGCCTTTTGGTCTTAAAAACGCAGGTGCAACCTATCAAAAGCTGGTGGATAAAGTCTTCAGCAAACAAAAAGGAAGAAATGTCGAGGTATATGTTGACGACACAATAGTGAAAAGCAAAACCCAAGGCGAACACCTTACCGACCTTGAAGAAACATTTGCAAAACTTAGGGAATTTCAAATGAAATTAAATCCTAAAAAATGTACGCTGGCATCACATCCGGCAAATTCTTGGGATACATGGTATCAGAAAGAGGAATAGACGCCAACCCAGACAAAGTCAAGGCCATAGCAGACATGACAGCGCCAACAAAAATCAAAGAAGTACAAAAATTGACGGGTAGAATGGCGGCTCTAACTAGATTCATGGCAAAGTCAGCGGCCCATGCCTTGCCTTTCTTTAAAGTACTTCGATCAAACAAGAAATTCGAGTGGAACGTAGAGCAAAAAGAGGCATTCTACAAAGTAAAAGATCACCTCAAAAACCTACCGACAATGACCAGGCCTGAAAAAGGAGAACAACTGCAAGTATACATCCCAACATCCGACAACACTGTGGCGGCAGTGCTACTGGTTGAAAAAGAAAAGAATCAAATGCCGGTATACTTTACCAGCCACGTGTTAAACGGCGCTGAAATCAGATACTCATCAATTGAGAAATTGGCTTTAGCCATTATGATTATGGCACGACGTTTACGCCCTTACTTCGATGCTCATCCCGTCCTGGTCTTCACCAATCACCCACTGGATAAAGCTCTCATAAAATTGGCAGTGTCGGGCAGAATGATGAAGTGGGGAATAGAATTGTCAGAATACGACATATCTTTCAAACCCAGGAACGCAATTAAAGCACAAGCATTGGCAGACTTCATCGCAGAAACGTCATTTGTTGTGACAGACCCAACTCAAGAATGAATCATAGCCACGGACGGCTCGTCATGCAATACCGGCTCTGGTGCCGGCATTAGAGTAGTCAGCCCCGATGGTACTATTCATCGGTATGCTCTAAGGTTCAGCTTCAAAGCAACAAACAATGAGTCGGAATACGAGGCCGCCATAGCAGGAATTCAACTGGCAGTCGCGTCCGGGGCAGAACAAGTTAAACTTATAACAGACTCCCAACTAGTAGCCACTCAAATGGAGGGCACAGCGGAGGCCAGGGAACTTACAATAGTCAAATACAGGGATTATCTTAAGCAACTGGCGGGCCAACTAGCATCCTTTGAGATACAATTGGTCCCAAGGGAGAGCAATCAATCTGTCGACGCCCTCGCAAGGCTGGCAACATCACCTTTGACAGATTTAGGAGGCAACATCCTTATTGAGCTCAGGGCCGCCAAGGTAATCCACTATATTCTTGTTGCCACCATCGTCAACACGGAGGGGGAATGGTTCCATTCAATTCTTGCCTTCAAAAATTCGGGAACTCTGCCAGAAGACAAGACGCTGGCAGCCAAGACCAAACGACAGGCACCTTGGTATTGTGTATACCAAGGCCTGCTTTATAAAAAATCTTTCCACCTACCTTTACTTCGATGTGCCACCAAGATAGAAGCACAGAAAATTTTGGAAGAAATACATGGGATTTGTGGGAATCACATTGGCGGAAAAGCATTGGCACTGAAAGCACTACGTGCCGGATATTATTGGCCCCATATGCTAAGGGATGCCCAGGGCTACGTTCAAAAATGCGACAAGTGTCAATGGTTTGCTCCAATGATCAACACTCCACCAAACGACCTACAGCCAATCTTGAGCCCCATACCGTTTGCCCAATGGGGGATGGACATACTAGGACCATTCACAAAGGGCAAAGGGGGACGAAGATTCCTGATAGTGGCTATTGACTATTTCACAAAATGGATCGAAGCTATCCCAACCGTTTCTATCACTACGGCACAAGTCAAAAAATTTTGCTGGGAGCAAATGATTACAAGGTTTGGGATACCACAGGCAATAGTCTTTGATCATGGGACCCAATTTGAGTGCAAGCCCCTGAGAGAATATCTGGAACCTCTGAAAGTAAAAATGGCATTCGCATCTGTCACTCACCCTCAGAGTAACGGTCAAGTCGAGGCGGCAAATAAGCAAATCCTCAATGCCTTGAAAAAGAAATTAGACGACCTCAAAGGCAGGTGGGCAGACTTAATACCAGACGTTCTTTAGGCTAATAGGACAACTGAGAAAGAATCTACAGGGGAGACACCCTTTAGACTCACATTCGGACAAGAAGCTATATTGCCGGTAGGGGTAGGGCTGCCATCCTTCAGGATCCAGACATACCAGCCTGAGCTCAACGACGAGTTATTAAGACAAGACCTCGACTTGCTGACAGAGGTCAGACTTATCGAAGAACTCCGCCAAGTAGCATACAAAGATCAAATTAAAAGGGCGTATAATAAAAAAGTACACTACAGGCCTATGCAAGATGGAGACTTGGTTCTAAGACGAACTGACGCCACCGGCAAACAAAACCGAGAAGGGAAATTAACGGCAAACTGGGAAGGGCCATACCGTATAACAAAGACGGTAACTTCTGGAGCTTACAGGCTTGCTGGAATGGACGGCAAGGAACTAAAGAATACTTGGAACGCCAGAGTACTCAAGAAATACTATGTATAAATTTTACGTACTTATGTATCTCACAAATGTATAGAAGCTAAATCTTTGGTACAACTAAATTTTATTTTTTTACTTAGGTATTTTTTAAACTATGTACTAAAGAAACAGTCGTCAGCAGCCAAAGGGCCAGATGACAGCCAAGGCCAAAGGCCATTGTCATCCAAAAAGCCTAGCTGCCAAGAACCTGCCTCAGCAGCCAAAAGGACAGATGACAGCTAAGGCCAAAGGCCACTGTCATCCAAAAAGCCTAGCTGCCAAGAACCTGCCTCAGCAGCCAAAAGGCCAGATGACAGCCAAGGCCAAAGGCCACTGTCATCCAAAAAGCCTAGCTGCCAAAAACCTGCCTCAGCAGCCAAAAGGCCAGATGACAGCCAAGGCTAAAGGCCACTGTCATCCAAAAATCCTAGCTGCCAAGAACCTGCTGTAGACACCTAATTCTAGCACCTCAGTTAGCTCTCAACGGTCTATGATGAATGTACCCTGTTGCACAGGTCCGGTCTTGAGCTAGGATGCCAAAATGCCACCTCTTTACCCCTCTCATACCACTCTCACACTATTTATAGGCGTTTCAGAGGCTCACGACTCGTTTTGGGATTTTTCGGACATTTTTAGGATTTTTTATTAATTTATTTTCATGCATATTCATTTCCCAAGGGAATTTTAGTCACTTCACATTGCATAAAATAATTTTTCTAGGTTAATTACATTTTTCTAGAATTTTTCCATAATTTTCTGAGTTTTTATCTATTTCCTAAACATTTTCCATTCTTAGGGGCATTTTAGTAATTTTACACCTGCATCGTCAACTTTTTCTCCACTTTTCACTCATTTATATTTTTCTACAATTTTCCCATATTTTTCCATAATTTTTGGCATTTTTTAGCACATTTTTCAAAATAGTCCGAAAATCCCGAAAACAGTCGAAAACAGTCCAAATTAGCCCGGATTATTCCAGAACCTCGCGAAATCTCCCGGAATCTCAAATATTATGATAATATTACATATGATTCCCGTAATCGTATCATAATCGCATAATATCTCGGAGATTCACGCGCAGAATAAGCAAAAAAAATCGACCCGGACACAGCTGGACCTGCGCCTAGACGCAGGTCGCAAATACTGACCTGCATCTAGACGCAGGTCATGTAACTGGACCTGCGCCTAGGTGCAGGTCTGGTGCCATTCCGGGACGATTTTTTCCCCTGCTCGCCTATAAATACGGCTCTTGTCCGGCCTTTTAAAAGCACGAAACAACATTCTAACTTCTACTTCTCTCTCTACTATACATATTCTCTCTAAAAATCATTCAAAAACTCTTTCAAAATCAATATTACGCACATATAAATACATTCTAAGCATTTTCAATCACTATTCCCGGCATTTGGTATACTAGTTTCGAGGTCGTAATCGACCGCCACACATTTCAGTACACATTTCTGAGACCCTTTTCTATTCAATATCAATATGCTTAATTTCATTTTAATTTATGATTTGCGTTATTCATGATAATATGTGATTTTTCCTGTTCCGTTCATGCCGATCTATGTTTTAATTCATGTATTTTTTTTCTTTTTATCTGCAATTTGTAAATCATGTCATGCCTTAATTTTCGCATATTTCATGTCGTCTCCATGTATATTTTCCATGCTTTTTTTTAATTCGCATCTTTCCGTTTAGCTTTTTATTTATTTATTTATTTTGATTGCATGGGATTCGAGTTACGTTCGCACTTTCATTTTCATTTTCTCCGTGCCATCGCTGTGTTGAACTTTTTTATGTGATTTATGTGATTTGACCCTTGATTTATCCCGGACTTTTGACTTCATTTTAGTATAATAATATTGATTAATTCCAAAGTGGTCACAAAACAATTTTAGGCTAATTTGTGCATTAATCTGAACCGACTTAGTAATTTGCGAATTATGGCTAAAATTGAGTTATCTCTGTTGCTCTTAAATTGAACAATGATCTTACAAAAGAGACCTAGTAGAGACTGCTTGCAGGCGGGCGGGCCCAAAGCACGATTGGCTCGTAACCTGTCCCCGAACCCATACTCTGGTGCACGACCATATGGGACCGATTGCTCCTGGCTTCGGTACTTCTTCGGTGTCCGTGGACCGTATAAACGCACGGTGGCGACTCCTACTAGTCCGTATTCACGTACGGCGTTAACGAGCATTCAAACCAACTCGTGACGTAGGCGGCCGGGTAAAAACGACCCCTACACCTGCCTCAGCAGCCAAAAGGCCAGATGACAGCCAAGGCCAAAGGCCACTGTCATCCAAAAAGCCTAGCTGCCAAAAACCTGCCTCAGCAGCCAAAGGGCCAGATGACAGCCAAGGCCAAAGGCCACTGTCATCCAAAAAGCCTAGCTGCCAAGAACCTGCCTCAGCAGCCAAAAGGCCAGACGACAGCCAAGGCCAAAGGCCACTGTCATCCAAAAAGCCTAGCTGCCAAGAACCTGCCTCAGCAGCCAAAAGGCCAGACGACAGCCAAGGCCAAAGGCCACTGTCATCCAAAAAGCCTAGCTGCCAAAAACCTGCCTCAGCAGCCAAAAGGCCAGATGACAGCCAAGGCCAAAGGCCACTGTCATCCAAAAGCCTAGCTGCCAAGAACCTGCCTTAGCAGCCAAAAGGCCAGATGACAGCCAAGGCCAAAGGCAACTGTTATCCAAAAGCCTAGCTGCCAAGAACATACGTTAGCAGCTAAAAGGCTGGACGATACTAAAAGTCACAAGTAACAATCAACCTAAATATTTGCAATAAAAAGCAAGGAAATTTGCAATAAAATTGCAAGATAAAAGCTTTTTTACATTTGCAATACAATAACGACGAAATCCATAAATATTGCATAGTATGGAGTACATTCAGCAAAAATAAAAGGCAAGCATTTTTGACAAAATGAGAAATCTTATATACTTTCAAAAGCCAGTAATGACTGGCGGCATTACATGTTACAAACTTAATGGCATGGCAGCCCATTTTGACAAACATAAAAAAAAAAGAAATTAATTACAAAAAAAGTACTACAAAAACACTACAACAAAAAAGAAGAATTAGAATTACAAGAGGAAAGAACAGGAGAAGGCTGCCCAACACATCATTGTGCCCCTTCAAGAGCATCCTCAGCAACAATAGAAGCAGTTGTGACCTCCGGGTCCTCTTTGCCATCTTCTGCTGCCGGCACCCCGGTAAGACGAGGCGAAAAGTTGCCAACATGCTCCTCAGGGAACACATCCTCCTCATTCAGAGGCTCGTTGGCCATCCCTTCATTAAAGGCATTTTCAACCGCCACCCAGTCAACTTCTGGGTGAAGTGCCAGCACGCACCTCACGGCAACAATCCAGCCACCATCGAACCGCAGTGTGCAAAATCGACGAAGGTCAGCAGACTTGACAAAATCGTCTACCGCCTTCGCCTTGGCACCCTCCATTTCCTCAGAAGCCTTCTGGATGGCAGCTTTGGCTTTGTCCTTTGTGGCTTCAACCTCCGCCTTGGCATCAGCTGCCTCCTTTTTGGCAGCCTTCACTACTATAAGAGCAGCCTCGGCCCTCTTATTAGCAGCACCCACTTCCCCCCTCACAGGCTGTAAATCAGTCTTAGCAGCATCCACCTCTAGCTGCAATGCCTGGCCGGCAGCCTTAGCATTACTCGCTCGTTTTGTGGCTGCAGTTAAGGCAGCCTCAGTCTCAGCTGCCAACTTTTTTGCTGCCACACACGCAGCCTCAGCATCAGCTGCCTGTTTCTTCAGGACCTCCATCTCCGCCTGCAGGTTTGACATCTCAGCCTCTCTCTCTCTTTAGCACCCTTTTTCAGACCCTTGTTTTCCTCCATCAAGGGATCTGTTATCTTTCGTGCTTGCTCGAGGTCAGCTGCACATGACCAATATGCCTCGGCCAACTCAGCAGCAGAATTTGCAGCCTAAAATAAATAATAATAAATAGATAAATACAGCAGATGAAAAAAGTAACAAGTGTAAAATATATATATATATATATATATATATAAAGAGAAGGGTGAGAATGGGAACTAACACAGGCAACGTCGTGGCACAAGACTTGGGATGGGTTCACCCACCTTTCTTGACTTCGATCAGCCGGCAGTCTCACCCCCTGTAGCAGCCGGTATCCCAAGTCACCACCAGGTAGGCTCAAATCTGCCATCATTGACTCATTGATACCGACAGCTAGTTGAGGATGGAAATACAGCCCCAGAGGCCTCGGTCCCGGCCTAAAGTGATCAGGGATCGTGGCATAACCATACCCCCACGACCCCGCCCTCACCTGCACATCCCCAGGTAATGGGAAGGAAAAAGAACCCAGGCTATTGGAGGCATCCACCTCAACAGTACCTCCGGCACCGCGCCGCGGAACGGCGACGCTACGACCAAAATGGGGCCCCAGGTACTCCATCTGATAATCATCGGCGGTAGGAGACTTGCCCTACATAAATAAATCCAGCTAAGGAAGTTCATATTAGAACCGGCATCAACACTTGTGTAAAAAAATAAAAAAATACAAACACATATAAACGAAACAAAGACGACATACCTCAGAAGGATCAATCTCCGGCACTTCCGGAGCTTTCAGGGCCTTTTCGCGAGCCCTTTGCCGCGCTCTCTCTTTGGCGGCGTCATCGAGACAGCCATCTTCTGTCTCATCTTCCACAATTACCATCTCACGAACAGGCAAGTTAGCCTCTCTCGGAGGGGTAATACCGACACTGGTAGCCTCTACCCCAATCTCTACCGCTACCTCCTGGGAAACCTCCACGGCTACAGCAGTGGGTGACTTCCCGGCCATACTGGGCACTATCAATGGGAAGCACCTCAGTAGTAGCAGGTGCAGGACGGGATGGAGTAGAACCTGGGGCAACGGTAGCAACCACAGTGTCGGACTTACGTGGTATAGAATCGACAACTGAGGACTTAGCCACCTTGGCAGGCCTTTCAGGAGAGGGAGCCACCTCTTTTCTTTTTGTCAACACTCGTTCTTGATGACGAGTGGCAGCAGATTTGGTCCGACCGCCCCTTGTGGAGGGAGCTGGCCTCCTCGTAGTAATGACCCCTTCTTGGGTGGCATCAGCACTAGCAGATCTCTGAGAGACCGGCACAGTTATAGTTACCACCCTCTGGCGGCTAGAAGGGCGATGACCGCCACAACTACTTCTGGCTACCAAGATCCTGGCGCCAGGAGGACTAGTGCCAGCAGTAGAGGCGCCAGCACCAGCAGTACCGGTGGCGGAAGTTTCAGCCGCCATCTCAGAATCCTTTTTGGGCAGCTTTAACTTCCCAAAGTCCAACTCTGAAAAACAGACAACAGGAAACATACTATCAAAACAACAATATGCAAATTAGTTGTGCAAGCTAGAAAGTATTAAAGTAAGAAAGCATAAAGCAAGACAATAAACACTTTCTTACCAGCTTCTGAAACCCCCACGTCACCGCATAACCCAACGTAGGCAAGGAATCGATTTTCCACTATATACCCAGAATCCGGCATCCACTTAGTAGGAATGCCGCCTACATGTCTAAAATAGTCGACAGTCAACTGCTCTACAGCAGTCAACTTTCGACGTGGAATGTGCCCCATGGCGGGGCTGGGATCGGTAAAACCCAAAGGGAAGTCTAACTGGAAACCCTCCAGCGCCCTTACCCAAAACCACTTGCCCATATAATTCTTATAGGAGCTAACTTTGGGATACACCAATAATTTACCAGTGGCCGACTGGAAAGTGTATCGCCCGGCAGCCGAGCTGTTTTTCTTCACGGACATTAATGCCCGAATAACATGTAGGTTCACCTTCATCTTGAGATACTGGCAAACCTACAACACCGATACCAGCATCAGCAGGGACAAGGGCCCTAACTAAACTAAACTAATTCTAAAATGTCGCAGCACCGACATTGTAATAACCCGAAATTTTGGGCCAGAAAATTTCGCGGTTATTAATTGTATTTATTTAATTCTGAGTCCAAAAGGCCCATTTAATTTTGGACTGTTTTATTTTTAGCCATTTTTTTTTATCAAATTGGGCCAAAGACCCAATTTGTTCTATTATTTTCATTTGGCCGGTTTTAGTCCTTCTTTTGGGCCAATGGGTATTTTTAATTTAATTGGGTAATTATGTTAATTACTTAATTAAGTTCATTAGGCCTAAGGATTTATTTAACCAAGCCCATATTTTTGGCCCTTGCTTTGACCCACACGGCATGCTACCCCCATTTTTAGGATTTCACATCCCTTCCTTTGTTCTATAAATAGGGCTCATGTCCCATATTTTTGGTCATTATGCAATTAAGCTCTTAAACTCCAAAAATTAAAGAACAATTTTCCTCTCCTCTTCCTTCCACAAAAAGTCGAACCCCTCTTGATTTTCTCCTTGGATTAATTTAGCGAATCCAGGTAACTAGCTATTCCTTTTAATTTTGGTACTTACTAATTCACATAGTTAATTAGGTTGTATCATGAAAATTTGTAGAATTTAGGAGATGTTTAATTCTGAAAATTTCGAACCATGTGAAATACTTTTCATGTCATCCTTGATGTGTTCTTGTGATATTTATGAATCTTTAAATGTTTTAATTAATTTTTATGCATGGATTGATTTATTTAAATTTATATTGTATAATTACTTGTATGAATTTATTGGTTAACCAAATCTTGTTATTTCTTGATGAATTTTTCGTGTAGGTTTCGTTACTGTTTTATTATTAATCATGATTTATTTCGTGGCAAAATTCGTCCTTTTATTATTTATAATAATTTAATCTTTCAAACCGGTAAAACTGTCCAGATTAGGTTTACGAATTTATTAGTATACTTAATCAAATATAATGGCTACGAAATTTTAGGTGGAATTCAGTAATACTGTTTTAAAGCTTTTGTAATTTTTTCGTAATTTTTAAAGATCGTTTGCTATGGCAGAAAATTCTGAAACCGAATTCAGCCTAATCTGACTGGTTAGTTATAAAATCACTTAAAAATAGTAAAAGATGTTATTTTTAAACGAAATTTATGCACTTTAAACATTTAACCTATATTTAACATCCATTAAAATTTCCAGACTATTCGAGACCTTTAGATGGTTGATCTTAATTTAATCCTTTAAGATCAGATTGCGTAAAATAGTGTAATTTAAATTGTTTATATAAGTTTATATGATTAATAGATGATTATTGTACTTGATTAAATTAAAGCATGAATTTTGGGTAATATATATATATATATATCGAGTAGATTGAATAAATAAAAATAGGATTTTTATCATGTTTTAGTTAATTATTGTTGTTAGTTGTTATTTTAAATAATTATTGAAATTGATTTATTAATTTTTGATGATTGTGTTTAATTAATTTAAAGTATGAACTTTTGCTAAATTATATATATATATATGTCGAGTATGTCAAATGTATGAAAGGTGGAATTTTATCTTGTTTTTATGTATTTTATATGATTAATTATAATTAAATTAATTAATGGAATTAAAAATATAAATTCTGGTTTTAGTTGTCAAAATGTGGAGTGGTACTAGTAATAAAGTTAGGACTTTTGACCATGAATTTAGGAAGTAGTTGTAACAGGTTTGAACAATTATTTTATTTTGAATAATTAGTTATTTAGTGATTATAATTAATTAATTTAGATTAATAGTATTTAGGTGTAACCCTAAATGTCGAGTGGGGTAATATTTAAGAAGGGATTTTAGTTTATTTTTGGACTTATAAAATAATTATTAGGGATAAGTTATAAGTATATGATAAGATATCAAGGACAGTATAAGATAAGGTTTAAAGTTGCATAAGATACTACTAGGGATAAGAAAGGAAACAGAGTAATAGCTATACATGTTATGTTTCGGTCTCTGGCTAGGAAAGACTTGGTATTTAAGGTGGCCAATATAGGTGCCGCACCTCTCTTTCCTGGGACTCCGAACATTTCATTTCCTATTACGGTCACCTAGTATTTCCCAATATATGATATGATATGATTAAATAAAGATATAAGATATAATATAAAGAATTGAAAGATATAAGATAAGATAAGGACGCCCACCTGATGACCCGAGTAGTCAGACTGGGTTAAGTCGAAGCCACTGCTCAATGGGACGAACGCACCTGATGACCCGAGTAGTCAGGCTGAGTTCCCCCGAGTAGTTCTGGGTCTTAGGATATGTAGTCGTCTGAGTAGTAGTACACGAGCTACTATTTGGGAGTTATGGCCATAGCTTAGGCTTAGTGGTGAAACACGAGATCCGCTACGGGTTGAGTACACGAGCTCACCCCGGCATGTTCTAGGAAAGTTGTGGTGAAACACGAGATCCACAACGAGTTATAGTGACCGGTCCAATGAAGATGATATGATTTGATATAATGAAGATGATATGAAATGATATGATATAATAAGATATGAAATGATTATAAGATATGTTATGGAAATATAAGATATGACTGATAAAGGATAAGCTATGATATTTCTAAGTTATGATATAACTACGAGAGTATGGAACCATATAGTATAAGCTAAGTATTTAATGCATAAGTCTTCCGCTGTGTATGATTCTAAGTATATGGTATGAGCAGGTACATTTTATGTATGTATGTCATCGTATGATGGAATGTATGTATTTGTATTTGTATGATTATATGTATCTGTAAACGTATGTATTGTGTACGTATATGTCTGAGTTGTACTCGTATTGTATGCGTATTCCTAACTGTATTTTGCAGGTATTATTATACGTGTGGTATACGTATATCTATACGTATTGTATACGTATTTCTAACTGTATTTTCTGCAGGTGTATGTATACGTATTTTATACGCACTTTATACGTACATGTATGCGTGCTTTCTTACGTATTTTTATACGAGATTCGTATAATTATTGTATTTCGTTCTTCTATTTTTCTATGGATGTTTCGTGCACTTCCTATGATATTATGTGATTAGCGGTCCCTCGATTAAGCGGGACAGCCTAGTTACTCGCCACTGACGGTGGACCCCCCCCCCCCTCAGTTTCAGGTGACGATGCAGCAGCGTAGAGCGGGCTTCGTTGGATGGGCTTGAGTAGCTTAGTTGTTTTCTTTGAGTTCTAGATTATCCAGAACAGTTTAGTTTTGATTATAATCCCAGCCTGTTGGGAAGACATTTATTCTATTTATGTAACTTTTTGGGCTAGATGCCTTTGACTTCGGATTTGAGACTACTTTTATATAATAAAAGTTGATTTATTTTAAGTACATAATTTACATTTATAGTTTAAATTGGTTAAGTAATGATCCGAATGTCGATTCCCTTCGTAAATCGACAAGTCGAAAAGTCGGGTCGTTACAGACATAATCGACCAGTCTAAAGGGCACCTAAGACCCCATCGGAAGTGCCCCAAATACACTGGGAAATAACCGGCAGGAGGCACCATCACTGTTTCATTCTCCTTCGGCACCGCCAACTCCCAGTTGGCAGGTATATAATGGTCGTCCTTGAACCACTTGATGTACGCGGCTTCGCCGCCGGTCCATGTCTTGACTTCAGTCAGCCCATCTATATAAGGGGTGCGAACCAGGGGATGTTCCTTGTCATCCTCTTGGACGGCACCAAATTGCAAGGCTTCAAATATTGGCCGGCCTCTTGCCAAGCAGTGTTAACTAAACGGGCGTCACCCGGTTCCATGTCAACTACTGCAATATGCAACAAAAAAAAATAGAAAGGGAAAAGAGTAAGAAAAACACGTATGAATAAAATAATTACCAAGTTCTGCAAATGGGTTAGGGCGTGACGGATCTTCATTCGAGCCATATTGGTCAAACTCCAAAGCAGACCGCAGTGAAGAAAACCAATATCGCTCGGACATCACGGTCCACATTGGGTTGCCGAATTTACGCAGAACGCCTCGAAGATCCCTAACTTCATGTTGATGCTCATAATTGAAGCCTGACGGATTACGTGTGCCCTCGCCGTCCGCATCTCTTTTTAAAACTAAGGAGAACTTAGGAATGCACCTTTGCCTAGGCACAAGTCCTCCAGGCAGCAGTACAACTATCGGACGAACATTGCCAGCAGCTTTACTCCCGGTTTTCCTACGCCGTGAACACCTGGATGTCTCCTCTCCTCTTCTCGAGTGAAGAGGGCATCCTTTTCTAAGTTTAAAACTACGAGAAACACAAGTGCACACGCCAGGCTCTTCCAACTCGCCGGCAATGACTTCATTGACGGCGGTGCTAGTAATAGCTCGAGACGACGGCTCACCTTCTGTAGGGCATGACGATAACGAAGTGGACGACTTAGACAAAGACGAATCGTCGCTGTCGCTGCCCTCCAGAATCCTACTATCGTTTTGACTATCACTAACATCCGACATCGTTTGAAAAAACTGCCAAAAGGCATAAAAGTTAAAATGCAACGGCCACAACAAACATACACCAGTGCAAAGGCAGTAAAACGAAAGAGAAATATTTTCGAAGTACCTTTTTTCTCCAAAAACATTTTCGCACTTATTCACGAAGACTGATTAGTAATAATTTTCGAAAATAAGTTTCCAAAAAAAAGAAAAAAAGTGGACAGTTAATTTGAAGAAGATTAATTTTCGAAATTCATTTTCGAAGATACCAATTTGAAGAAGAGTCATTTTTAATTTGTTCTTCTACAAAACGAAATTCGAAGTAAACAATTCAAATAAAGCATAAAAAGGGTAGCTAACCTGAAATTATGCAGATTTCGAAGTTCTTCTACAGTTTACGCACAGTAACAATGGTGCAACAGTAAAACTCTTCCAGAAGATCGAGGAAGAAGACGAAGGAAGTACGAGCAACGAACAGTTAGAGAGAGAAAGAAAAGTAATTTGTTATCAGAAATTTTCGAAATTTTTTGAGGTGAAGAAAGAGAAAACCAACCGTCAAAAAAGATATATATGGTGTTGTGGGACCCACTCTCCAAAAAAGCAAACGTTTCATATTCTGCTGATGCGTGTAACATGCAAACGAACGGGCGGGAAATTTTAACCTAACATCTTGTTGGCGACTCAATTTTCGAAAAAGCATCACCAACGAGCCGGTACTGATACTTTTTTTTGGGGGGGGGGCTAGTTGTATGGGGGCCTACCGGTAAACCGGCAGGACCTACCATACTAACGTCACGACCAAGATGTCAGATACCACCTAAATGTCAACTACAAAGACTAACGGTCACGGTCAGCTCAAGACAGCCAACATAGGCAGTACCTCTCAAGATGCCGTCCAAGTGATGACGGTATCAGAGGACCCATGCCGTATTACTGATGGCAACATCATAGGTTGCCGGCCATCAACTTTGCCGGAACCGACTCTAGGGAAGCACCCTTCCTTGTCGGTCACGGTTTGACCGCCAAGCCATCTCCTATAAATAGAAGACCTCACCAGCCTGATAA
This sequence comes from Salicornia ramosissima, assembly GCA_951394345.1. Taxonomy (NCBI): domain Eukaryota; kingdom Viridiplantae; phylum Streptophyta; class Magnoliopsida; order Caryophyllales; family Amaranthaceae; genus Salicornia; species Salicornia ramosissima. The sequence continues at coordinate 15,111,069 of OX596239.1, forward strand.
CGGCAGAACACATATACTTAACTAACTTCTATCTCTCTATTCTCTATCCTAATCTCTCTCATACTTAATCTCCTTTTGCTGACTTAAGCATCGGAGGGTCTTTCCTCGGAGATACCCCGGGGTTAGCTCACCGTATTGTTTCCTTGTGCAGGTTAAAACTGTCCCTGTAAACCCTTCTACACCACCACAATACATTGTCGGTAAATCCATACAGGAACACCAACCATGCTATTTATTAGCTCAAATGATGGATGTATAAGATCATTAGGGTTGACATTTCATCATTTTAGATTAGATACATAGGTAGTGGATTAACAACAAGCATAGGTAGTGGAGTAACAATAGGCTTATTTAAAGGATAAATTGTAAGTCTGTAAAATATCTTCAGTAAATTTACTTTGGATGGGAACAATACCCTAATCTATGATGCTGAAAGTGGTATATAGATATTTCTTCAAAGCATTTATGTTATGCAAGAACGCAAGTCATCCGGCCTACACACCTAATGTAGCCCTGCACAGCCAACCCACCCCTAACCCCTCCCCTACAACCCCTCATGTTGCCACTTCCCTGCTACCCCTCCTCCCTTTACCCCAACTAGCTCCTTCCCACCTAGCCGCCCCCCTCCCCCCGCCTGCCCCCTTGTATATAAGATGCTAAAAAACTATTGTCTTGATTATTTTAATATTCCTTGTATATAAGATGCTAAAAAAAACTCCATTCGAGTATTAAGTACATTATTTAATCTTTATTTACTTTTAGTAAATTCTTAATGTTATATTGTCTTTTTTTTAATATATAGGTACGTGTTGAAGCAAGTGACAAAAAGGAGGTGGAGAAAGATATTGAGCTTACATAGCAAAATTTGATGTGGCTTTGGAAATATTGTGAAATAGTTGGTTCTATATCTTTTTTGATATAATTGTATTTGTGTATATAAGATGTATGGTGATGATGAATTTTTTTGTTGTACTAGAGGATATATAGTTATATACAAGCTAGACTTGAAATTTCTAGTATTTTGATATAACAAGTGAATTTCGAGTTATGAATATAATGAAGTTGTAATATACTTCGTATATATTTATTGTTGGTGCTCATTAAATTAATTGGAGTCATATTATTATTTAATATATTTTTTTAAAATATTATCATAGTATTCCAATATTTTTTTTAAAAATAGATCGTTGGCATTTGGCAATGGCCAAAATATAAAAGGCGTTAGCAAAAGGTAGGAAAACTCATGTTATGTAAAAGATGGCTTTTAGCAACGGTCATGTTCAGCCCGTTGCAAAAGATAGCTAAAACCCGTTGCCAAAAAGCTTCAGCATGGATATTCGTAGCCCGTTGCAAAAAGTTAATTACTTTTTGGCAACAGGAATGTTCAACCCGTTGCAAAAGGTCAAATACCCGTTGCCAAAAACCTTTTGCAACGCCAGAGAATTCAACGGGCACTAGCCGTTGCAAAAGGTTTTTGGCAATGGGTTTTTGGCCCTTTAGCAACGGGTTTGAGTGGTTGCAAAAAGTCTTTTTTGTAGTAGTGATAACAAGTAATCATGTTGACTCGACTAACTTTAATCATTAATTAACATCTTAAACTTTGGCGCAATCATTTACATATTAGACTGGACTATGCACGTACGAACACATCTTACGCGAACGAACTTTCTACTATGCCAGGATTGAGAATCTTACTCCCAACCCCATGAAACCCATCTTACGGGAAATCCATATCAAGAGACAACATAGTAAGACCTCCAACTATCCCAATACCGCGGATAGGATAGGGGCAACGTCTTAACCCAATTCTTAGAATCTTACTCTAAGATTAGGCGTCTAATAGTAAAATCAAGCTAATCTTTAATCGAAATTTACATTCTTAGTTAATCTTAAGCTGCATCTTACGCCTTGACTCAAGAATAACATGTAAATCAACAAATCTTGGAACCTCATAAACCATCCTTTAACTTTCTTTATCTTTTCTTTAATTATCTTTAACTTTCTTTAACTTTCAAGACTCGACCAATAACTCATAAAGAACTACCAAGATTCAAGAAACCAATCAAGAACTCAATCAAGATTCAAGAACTCAATCAAGAAATCATCCATATACTTATCATCAAAATTCACGCATGAAACTACAATGTTCAATCAACAATTAATCAACTTACATGCATCAAAACGTGAACATAATTATCAACAAACATGAAATTATCAAAAGTAAACATAATATACATAGAATCATGGCAAGAACATCATAAAACAACTCCCCAAAATCAGCCTAAGTTCACGCATAAACAAGGGTGACAATCATCAATTCGGTCTAATCTAATCATCTAATCTACACTATGAATCAAGGTATACAAACTAGGTTGAGATAGTATTTAATGAAGATTAAACACAAATATACAAAAAAATTGCTGCCCGGAAACTTATCCACACGACCCTATCACACGGTGCAACACGAACACGGCACGGCTTACACGAACACGGGCACGGTTTGCACGAACCACACAACACGGCTTGCACGAACCACCAACTGCACCACCGTCTTCAACACGAGCCACACGGACCACCCCACGAACTCGTACCCAAACGAACAACCCCAAAACCCAAACCGAACTTGTAACGACCCGTATTTTAGCAGCATTGTTTTCGGAGAAAACAACAATATAGATCATTAACATCTATAAACCTTTATTATCAGATTCATTAATTACAGCGGAAGCTCTAAACTTAATTCATATTATTCATTTAATCCATTAAATAATTCAAGATAAATAAGTTTCTAAAGTCCAACAATACTACAAAGTAAAGGAAAGTCCACTAATAGAGATACAAAGGCTAGAAATGATCAACAGCATAAATAAACTACTAAAATAGCTCGCACACAATCCCAGCCCTTGCATAACCCAAATCAGTCACCACCTGTACCTGAAAAAGGATGTTAGGGGTCCACAGTCAGTGGTGAGTAATTAGATTGTTCTACTTAATCAGTAGAACACAATTAGAAACATAATCATTAGAATAAGTCAATCAAACAGACAAACCAATCATCAGAAAATCGTACATAAACCATCTTTCAAGTACGCAACGGAAAATAATCATAACAACATAATACCCCAATCCTTCTACACTAACTTATTCAGTTCTAGACTTCTTGACATCGCTATTGACTCTTCTATTCTATTCTGTTCAGGTGCTAATCCATGACCAGTCATATGCTCGTAAGGGGTCAACCACGAAGATCTACTCCCCAAGCACTGGGATCAAGAACTGTCCCAAATCCGAAGATAGGACAGTGGCTTCGACTATACCTATGTTCATGGCACTTGTGCCACTAGATAGGCGGTCACTTCATAGTTAATCATCTTTTCAATTCAATTCTGTTCTGTTCTTGATTCCTTTTCACAATTCAATTCCTTATCAACACAACTTATCCTCGATTCAATTCTAACTCGTCTTAACTTGACCCAAAACTCTAAACCCAAATTAGTACCACACAACATTCCCTCTTAACAACAATAATCAAATCATAACCTTAAATAAACTCATAAACCATTTAATAAATCAATAGAATAAACCCATAATCATATAAACCAACAATCATCAACAGATATTGCTTAAAACAAAATAAAAATCCTATTTTTATCAAACATCACCATTCGACATTAACATACATAATTATCAAAATTGACACTTTAATCTAATCAATACAATTATCAACAATCATTCATATAACTTAATATTAAATCATAAAATCATGCTTAGAACATTAAATCATCAATTTAGAACCAAATCAAGAACAAAATCAAACCCTTCTTGAACATAAACTACATGGCAACTTGGTTACAAAACAAATTCAAGAATAATTTCAAGAAACCATCATAATACACTTAAATCAAGGATTCAATTCAAGATTATCATAAAAGATTAATTAAAGATCAAGAATATAGCATAAAAATCATATTTTTCCATCAAGAAAGCATTCGAATTGCATCATGAACCACTCGGCACTCTACATATAAATATTCAATATTAAATTCATCCATTCTAATATTAACATGAATCATAAACAAGCATGTAATTATATTAAAACAAGTAAATAATTCAATTAAACAACATGGGAACTTATATACATCACACGTCATACCCTATGCTAGGCCAACAATTAATTCAAAACTTATTCTACACAATTCTAAGCCTATTCTAAACATGATTAAACCTATTCTAACAATTATATTGCTAACCTATCCTATTGAATAAGTAAAGCAAATCTAATTACCTAATATTGATGGTGAATGGTTCGATCTTTAAAGGATAAAGGTTGAACTTTCTTTAATGAAGGTGTTTGAATTGATAAAGTGAAGGAAGTATTTGTGTGGGGAAAAGGAGGAGTTTTTATTTGTACTTTTTATTTGTAGTTTAGGATTAAAATAGGTATAGTTTAGTATTTTAGGTTGAAAGAATAAAATAAAACAATTAGATGGAGGATAAAAATTAGATTTTTGGTTGGGGTCAAAATAGATGTGGTTTAGAGTTATTGGTTAGAAAAATATAATAAAACAATTTTAATGGAAGGGAAGGAGTCGTGTGGAATAAATCAACAAGAGGGTAGTTCCCTTCCTAAACTTTAGTAAGGAAGTTAGGATAAAAATCAGATTTTTAGGAAGGGTCAAAGAAATAGATATAGATTACTAGTTTAGGTTGTAAATAGAATAGAATAGAAAATGATACATAAAAGAAATTAATAAGGGGGGCCGTGGGTTTAACAAGAGAAGGGTTTGGACTTTGGCCCTATTTGGCAAGAAAAGGTAAAAAGTTTGGGCTCGGGTTTGATAATTGGGCTAAAGTAAGGTCAAGGTGAAATAATTAGATTGCTACAGACATATTAATTAAATATTAATCAATTAAATAGTTAATTAATTAATATTTAATTAATTAAGAAAAATTTTAAATATCCCGAAATTTCGGGGTATTACAAAACTAGAAGTCTTGATTGGAATTATGGAGGTTTAATTTGTGTTTAAACAATTAAAGATCAATGGAGGATTAATCTTTAAGTTTTGAGTTTGAATGGATGATGAACAATTGTGTGGAGTCTTAGGCCAAAAATGGCGTGGGAAATGATGGACAAATGGAGGGTGTTTGGCTTTTAATTGATGACCTTCTATTTATAGAGGTGACCAAGGTGTGAACATGAAGCAAGTGGCAAATTAAGCCACATCACTAAAAGGGCCGGCCAAAGCTAAGGAAATGGGCCAAATTGGACTTCCGATAAATAATTGGGCTAATTGCACTCTTGCGTGTTCAATCATGCTTAAATCGTATTGGCCCAACAATATTAATTAACTAATTAGAAAATTAAATAATAAAAATTCTAATTAATTAAATAATAATAAAATAAATAATAATCAACCAAAAATACAAATAATCGAATTTAATCGATATTATTCACATAAAATAAAAATAAATAGTCCAAAATAAATTTTGGACCATACATAAAATCACATAAATACAAATAAATCGGTGACAGAAATACCGATAAATCTGGGTCGTTACATAAACTATGATTCATTTTTAAAGTTGTAGTATGGCCATTTGGAGTTCCATTTTATTAACTTCAAAGATTACTCAATAGGTACAGAGTCAACATTTTATTTTGAAAAGATTTAGCAAGAAGTGAATATCATTTTCTTATTATTATGTTGTAATCTCATCTCCATCATTTTGTTTGATGTATGGATGTTGTCACCAGCTAAATGCCTATTTTCAATTCCAGTGCTCCCCTCTTCAAGATGCGGTTCCAAAATTAGGCCTGGTGCATGATCGTTGATGCATGATGTGTTTCAATTCCATCATTTTCTTATAGGCCTGGTGCATGATCGTTGAGCAAGTGAAAGTCGAATTAGCCCCTCACCTCGCTCACTCTCCTCTCGAGTCCCGTCTTCTTATTGAAGTACGTGCACATAGGCAAATTTTAATTTATTTAATTTGTTGTTAGCACGCATTATGTTGCATATATATCTTGTTATTCTTGAAATGCATATTTTTTTACGTCATATCTTGCTGATAATTGCATTTATCTGGGATTTGACAAATGGTCAATTTATACCATGTTTTATAGGTTGTCACAAAGTGATCAACCACAATGTTGGTTTCATGAACAACCTTATGTCTACCATTGAAGATATGTTTTGTAAATTATTTAGGACTTCTCATTTTGTAAAAACTATATCAGGAGGCTTTACAATCATTTGTATGATGTTTCATGTTTTGGGAATATTAAATTTACTATACTTGTATTATATTTCATGTTTTTTTTTAATTTAATTAATTAAAATATCACTTTATTCTTCTTCTATATGACATTTGAGCCATTTATATGGTATTTCTTAGATATTGATATTATTAGAAGGGGTGGGGGACAGCAGCAGGGACAGGAGGTGGGGGACAGCAACAGGAGCAGGAGGTGGGGGACAACAGGGGTGGGAGACAGCGGTAGGGGCAGTACAACAGTAGCAGGGAATTGTGTGGGAAATATATTTTTTTTGGTGGGCTTCATCCCAAAAGATGCGGTTGTTCATAAAAAACCGCATCTTTTAGCATGCAGAAGATGCGGTTGAAAAACCGCAGCATTTAGAAAACTTTCAAATGATATGCCTATAAATGATGCGGTTGACAACCGCAACATTTATGTTAAAAAAAAACGCAACACTTAAATTATTTTCTACTAGTGCGGTAAGAGTTTGGGCCATCGGAGGAAAAGCCCAACGATGATGTAAAGAGTAGTAGCTAGTAAGGAAAAGTATATGTGTAAGCAGGAGGGACAGTGAATGTATACTTTTTTATTAGTTTAATTTCGCTTATCTAAAATAATCAGGTTAACACGAAATAATTAAGAGATAAATTCAAGAGAACAATTTAATTTGATGATCTTTAAAATAAAGAAAAAAAGGAGTTTGTATTGTGTCTGATGAACATTCAAAGAAAAGTTGACTATAAAAATTAATTAGCAAGCAAATGTTTAGACAAAAAACTTTACAAATTTTTCCACCTCAAGCATATGAACCCAAAAGACTTATTTATAGTCATTGACCATGAAGTTAAACAAACATATTCATGAACATTTATCCACATTAAATCCGCCTCATCCAATTCTAAATTCAATATGATATAATTGTGTATTGACCACAATAATAACATACCTCCATTAATCTCAACTAACATTCGGCAATAAACCTAATTAAATGTCATTTAGATCACTCATCAAGCCCTAACATCATAGGAATGCAATGGGTAAAAGATCAAACAAATTGACAAAACTAGCGAGGCTGGACATAAGAAAGTCGCGAGGGACTTGGTCTTGTGCCTCATTTCCTCTTTGCTTCGTTCCGCTTTTCTATGTTCAGTTATTTATAAATGTTCCAACAATCTTTCTTCCATTTATAACTAAACTTTTTGTAAGCATTAATATTTTTCGAGTTTGATGAAATAATTTTTTTTTATAAAGCATTTTTGAGATTGTAGTTATTCAATGCATAGATTGGTTGTGATTGGATTTAGAGTTTATTGATATGCATTGATTGTGAGAAATTTTGAGTTGATTAGGAATCTAGTTTTTAGATGTTTTGGATACTATTATTGGGAGTGTTGTTATTATTTTTTATTTCGGGGATAGAGTTGTAATTGAATAAGGGAGATATTGTTGCTCCTCCATTCACTTATATAATACCGATAAAACTAGCAATCTAGCTAAGTAGAGGGAGAGACAATCTCCTTATTTTTTCTTACATCATTTGATAATTAACAATTTCTATTCCTATGCCCAAAGCTCGTTGTTGCCACTCTAAAGGCCGCACATATCCCAAAATTGGTCGAGAACCCACATTAAAAAATAACTTGTTGGTTTCATATGCAAACATCTCCACAACTTCCTCCTAACAAGCCACAAGCTCCCCCCTTTAGAGTTGAGTGACCAACAATAAAAAAGAGGGACTTCTCACTTAACATACATTTGAGTTTATTCTTTATCTCGTTCTCATAGTTTCATCACTCTAGAAGCTCATCCTTGCTCTTTCGATTTCAATAATCCTTTCATGAATGAAATATCTCGTATATTGGATGGTAGCTTGCTTTTATGACCATGCTTAATCCTTTTCATGAATGAAATACCTCCTACATTGGATGGTAGCTCGCTTTCATGACCATAGTTAATGTTATTAAGACATCTTTAATACATTTATCAACTTTCACTAGCCTCATAATCCAGAAGGCAATACCAACCAAATCAGAACTCCAAAAAAGTTTTATTTATTTATTTATTTTACCGATAATCTTTGATCATTCTGCATGAACCATGTAGAAGGAATTGAACACCTCTTCAGAGATTGTGAGTTAAGTCAGAGAATATGGGCAGCAGGAAGCTTAAGGCTTCGAGTGGGTAATACTCACAACATTCCAGCCCACTAATGGATAAAGGACATGTCCCAATACCTCAACAACAATACATCCGACCAGGATATTCAAATCGTGGAATTTGGATACACCGTAATGAAATCACTTTTAGCAGATCCCAACTTAATCCAGACCGAATCTTTCAAATACAAAGAGAAGAAATGTAGAGATGGAGCCCGACACTCCAACAAAAAGCGACAGAGCTAACTATCCAATGAATAGGGCACATTCAATCCAACATCTGGGAAAGAGGAAGAAGAACGAGTAACAGTTGCGCTGTGATATCAATAGATGGAGCTTGGAAGAAATAAAAAAGAACAGGAAGAATCAAGGCGACAGTAGGTTGGTCCATAAACCATAATGAGCAACAATAAAATGGAGGAGAGAAAGTGATGGCCATCTTGTCAATACAATCGGAGGCATTAGTCCTGTTGAAGAGTGCCCGTGAAGGAGTCAAAGTCACAGAAGAAATCATCTTTCACATTGACAACCAAAAGTTAGTAGATGCGTTGAGAAATACCAAAAAAGGCCCCCGAGACTATCAAGCCTACTATTGAGGATTTTTTTTCATGCTATAAGCTCTTTAAATTATGTCTAATGTAGAAAGGTAGCTAAAGCTTGTGTTAACCAAGCTCACAATATAGCAGCCTTCTTTAGGAATCTATAGCTATTATGTATTTTACCCTAAGAATTTAACGACTATTTTTGTTAGCTGCCATCCCCAATACTATTTGAGTTTAGTCTATTTTCATAACGTTTGTCAGCTTTCACTAGCCTCGTTACTCTAAACATTTAACTTCTTTAACAACCATTTTTGGTAGCTACTATCCCTAATACTACGGGAAATAATCAGTAAATCAAATTGATTTTTTTAACTCACATATCAAATGACATTTTTGTAATTTTGTTGAAAATATATTACCAAAACACCCATTTGATATATTTGCTACTCCTAAAATTTGGACAAAATTATAGGATCCCTATTCCTAAAATTTTAGGAGTAGGGGTCCCTAAAATTTTAGGAGTTGGTGCTCGGATCCCTACTCCTAAAATTTGTCAAACTTATTCTAAAATGCCATTTGATATATTTGCTAAAAAAATCAATTTGATTTAGGGGGTGTTTGATTGAAGCTTTTACAATGAAATAGTATGGGTATGATACTATTAATGATGTGAAAGTTGTTTGGTTCATGCCCAATGGATTCTCATCCCTTCAATCCCATACCCACCCCCTATGGATTGAGATTCCATACCTCCCCTAGTCATTAACATTATCAAAATCCATACCTTTACTGAACCAAACAACTTTTAAAAAACAATGGATTGTAAATCCATACCCATATGGTTGATATCTCTACATTATTCCATTCCAACATTTTGAACCAAAGGACGCCTTACATTTACCTCATATCACTCCTCACATGGTTATTTCCCCACCATACATGCCGAGCGCAACATCTTCTGTGATCTTCAACATTTTCCATAAAATCATATTCATCTCACAGCCAACCACCACCTCCATCACCACTGTCACCGCCGCCGCCATCAAAGCTCGCCCTTCTTCTTTCATCCATTGATGGCGAAACTGTGGCGGCCTGCAACTCGCTCTCTCGAATCCATCTTTCTCTCTCATCCTAAACCCTCTCCTTCTTACTCTTTCCTCACTTCCTCCGCACCTCGCACAGCTCTCTCCACTTTCTCTTTCCTCCTCTCTCCTCCTTACTCTAAAACCCTAATTCACCCGAAACCTAATTCTCCCCTCTTCATTTCCTGTAATTTCACTGTTTTTCGTTGTTTTTCATATCCTCCTTCTCCCTTGAATACCAATTCTTTTGAATGGAACGAGCCAATTTCTTGCTCTGAAGTTGTGCAACCTCCTCCTTCTTTCACTGAATTTGATGATAATGATAGTGATCTTGATCTTCGCCCTGCTATTCATGTTCGCGCCTTTTTCTTCTCTACCAGGTTTTTGTTCTATGTTTAGTACTTCTAATTACGTTTCAATGTCTATAATTTGGCTTATTATTTTTTCTTGGTATATACGGCACTTCGCTAACTATAAATACTAGATACTAAGTATATTCATAAAATGGTATTAGGTTAGAAAATCCATGAGTAAATCACCAGTTTAGTTATTGGACGTATCATCCTCCTAATATTCTCTTTATGAGTTTAAATTTAGTGAGAGCTGAGAGGAAAGCGGTTTTTTCACGGTTCTTTATCTCTTCTTGGGCAGTTTTTACATCAATTTAAAATGTCGACGAGTACTCTGCTTATGTATATGATTTAACCAGAAATTTCCTTAAGAATAATGGTCAGAGTCTGAATTGTTTGTGTACAATTCACTATAAATTGCATTTTGTTTCATTTGTTGATGATTTAGCTGCATTGTCAAATGGCATGAAAGATTAAGTTTGTTCTTAATTTCTTTTCCTAGTGGGGCAATGTTTTATGATAATTGCTCAGACAACATTAATACAAGTATTAGAATTTGTAAGGGTACATTGCATACCGACATGTGTGTGTGTGTATCAATTAAATTAATAGAAATTAGTGCGAGACAATCAATAAAGGGAAGCACAGTATTTTACATGGGAAAGATCTTCAAATGGAGGCAAACAAAAGCCTATGGATGCGGAGCACCCTCAAAATTCTTCTGTATGAAATTTATGAGTAGAATTGTACAAGACCTTGGGTATTAGAGTAAATAGTAAATTACAAATCTTACAATAATATAAATAAACTCACAAAGGGCAAATGTAAAATTGGATAGTGGAATAGGAAGATTATGTAAATATTGAAGGAGGGTATTGCAGCATGGAAGACTTGTTTAGTGTTTTCATTTGTGCAATGACTCGCTATTATTGGTTGCTAAAAGGATGCCCGAAACTACTTATTTACATTTGGTGTAAGATTGCATTTGGATGAAGACTCAAAGTTGTGAAACATGTCGATGAGCCATGTTGTAGAAAACTTGGGAACTTGTTATATTCCAAAGTTAAATTGTTGCAAAAGACACTAAAGCTAGAAAAATATAATTCATTCATTATATCCAATCCAAGTTTGTTGTGTATAAGAATTAATTAGTTGTAGAAAACTTGGGAACATATTATTATTCCAAAGCTAAATTGTTACAAAAGACAATAAAGCTAGAAAGATATAATTCATTCATTATTTCAAATCCAAGTTCGATGTGTATAAGAATTACTTAGTGTAATAACATAGAGGGTTGTAATATTATAAAAAGAAGTGGGAGAGGGGTTAGGAAATGGTAGAACCTCAGCTTAGGAAACATAAAATTTTGCATTGGGAAATGACGAAAACTATTCACAAGTCACAACAATAAGCTTAAAAAAAGTAGAAAGCTCTTGGGCAACCATTGTAGTTTATGACAAAGATGTTGGGAAGAAAAGCCCCAATGTTATCGAGGAAGAAAAAGCCCAATGTTTGAATTATTGTCTAATCCTTTGCCCGAAAAGAGTTTTTGGATCATGTTCATGTTGGACTTGCCGACAATTGTCTAGTCTGTTTTCATCATACCAGTGCTAGCCGGATATTTTGTTTCAGTACCTGGATTGGGTCAAAATGATTATGACTAGGTCAATTGACAAGTTCGAGGCTCTAAGCATCATAGTGATAGGAAATTCTTTCTTATTTTGCGTAGCAATATAATTTTGGAATAATTTTTGGAACATGGCTTGCTAACATGTTTTACTGACTTCAAGTCTTCATCACTTAGCCTTCATACGCTAGCTATAAAATAATTAGTTTGGGGAATCATTTTATCATCCTCAAATAATTAGCAATCCCACAAATATAAACACAAGCCTTTTACACTACAATAATGTTCATACAATCTCTCTATCTCATCATCTTACTTTACATATATTTCTTTCGTGAGTTTACTCATATTGTCGTGAGAGCTGTAATTTATTATCCACCCTAATATTTATGGTGTTGTACTATAATAAATTTTGTATAGTGGAATTTTTGGATGATGTATGTGGGTTTTTGCTTCTTTTTGAGAATTTTTGGATGAATATTGTGTGTACCTTTGTTGCTTGTCTTGCTTTTATCTATGTAAATTTCTTGATTTTTATATGCTTTTGATACACATTATACCCTTGCATTATGTTATACTCTCTTTATTTCTAATTTATTGTTGCCAACCCACATCTTTTATTCTAGGTTATCCCAAAGTATAAGATTACTCCATATATTTAAATTGCCAATTTTAAAAGAGTACCATGATATTTATACAAATACTTGTAGCAAAGAATTGAATGAGAGAATATATTGGCGTGTTGGAGATGTGAAGTTGTACATAGTGAATTCGTAGTAGTGGTATTCAAATTTAATTTCTTCTAATTGACTTCCAATCAATGTGGCACATTATTTCTACATTTTTTTAATAAAAAAAATATTTGTATTGCATTAAAACTACTACGGAGTATATGATTTTCACATTGTTGTTTGATGAATTGATGGACTTTGTTGAGGAAATATAAGTTCTGAATTTGGGTTGAAAAGCTTGGATTCAGCTCTATTTAAAGCGTTTACTTTGTCATCTTGATGCCTTGCGCTTCACATTAGTGATAATTGCTTGATCTAGAATTGAAAATTGGTGGATTTTTTTCTTTTTCTCTTGTAGTATTGACTTGAAGAGCCTGGTGGATCAAAACAAGCATAATTTCATCCCTCCTTCATCAAGGATGACTAATTATGTTGTATTAAAGTTCGGAAACCTTAAGCCTGAGCCAAATGTGAGTTATTTTACTTATATTTATTTATTAACCATCACACCCCCCCCCCCCCCCCCCCAAAAAAAAAAAAAAAAACACACACACACACACACACACAAACAAACAAACAAAAAGCTGGTATGCAAAATTATAACTGAATTTTTGTTTTGTGCTAATGTTGAATCATGAATACTGAATCCTCTTTGAACATTACAAGCATGTATGAATTCATAACCTGCAAGTACATATATTATAAGCAGGTATTTCTGTGAAATATGATATCAAAGCTGCACTCTTGAAATCAAAATGTTACTTTTCCAATCTGCAAAGAGATTGTTGTTTCATGGTCTTTCTAAGTCTTAAACCTTGTGAGTTGCTCAAATTTGTTTGATTCTCTTTTCACTTCCGGTGCTTGGACGCAAACTTCTTTTCTTGAGTAATTGAGATTTATCCGATTATGTGAAGCCTACATAATGCTCAAGCTAGGGAGGGAAAGTTGTCTGCAAAGCCTCTACAATCTATGCACCATTCTAGTGAACATCTTACTTTTCCATTAACTGGATGAATTCTAGTGTGTTCAGTTTTTGTTTATTGAATCTGATTCCAGAGATTGGGTGGCGTACATACTTTTGTCTAAATATTTCTTAATTCTCTGTGGGTAGACTTGATAAAACGGCAGAGAAGAAATCACACAGACTAACTTAAGATGCATACCTTTTTTCTTCGGCCTTTATCTATTCTTGAAGTACTCATCATTTTTTTCCAAGAGGAATCTGAGGATTTGTATAATTTTATCCAGTCCAATGAAGGTGCTTGACAATTCTTGTGCCTCTTTTAAGCTATGGGAACTTGAGCTTCCCAGGGAATTTGAAAGCCACTGACCATACTGGCTAAAGTTAAACCATTCTCCTAGGCTATGAGCCTATGATTTAATCGCCTTATTTCTTTCAATTTCCCATCTCTCTTTCCTTGCTTCTTGCTTGAAAAACCTATTACCTCTAAACTTGTGATCCTCAGATATAATTGATAGAAAAGAATGGTGCTTACTGTTCACTTCTTATATATCCGTGTAACAACTTGATTCAAAAGTTTGTATACTGAGAAGCCTCTAGCAGTTTTACCTAAAAGTTACTGTGGGTGAGCATAATAATAGATTTCCATGCAGTGAGGCCTGGAAACAAATTAGGCCTGAAAATATTGAAGTATGTAAAATTTGTAGTAATGTTATTATCATTTCACCTTATTATGTTTCAGACGATCAGATCTGATTAGGTTACATCAGATCAAACCATTCAGATTTCAGAAAGCTTTCAATTTGATCTTGTAGATATTTTGAGATGTCCAGTTTTACATTCCTAATAGGTCTGACACAAATAATCTCCTGAGATCAGTCAGATAATTTCATATTAAATGAGAAAAAGTAATGCTGAAATCACTTCTATTTAAGTAACTGAGCATAGTCTGATGATGGTACTATCATTAAGCTAGTTTCAGATTTCACTACTTGACAAGCCTAAATGCTATGGGCTTCTTTAATTATCGTCTTTGTTTAAGGCTAATTGCCCTTGCCCTTTTCTTCTTTAATAGTTTCTTCTTCAATAGTTCTTTCATGTTGTGTATCAATCAAGCAATGAAGCTTGAAACAATTCACCAAGCTTCGTTTCCATACGGATTAATAATCAAGCTTCATTTCCATAATAGGTAATTTAGCTATAGGTATCAGTGTCAGAATTACTCTTGGGAGGTGTGATGGACTGACATAGCAAAAACTGAGATAACTAAGACACTTAGCAAAGATAATGGAAATGGATGGATTGAAAATGGAAATATTACATGAACTAAGATATAATACACACTAACTAATACAAAAATATGGCACTCATACTCATCAATATTCATCAACATATCTTTTCTCTTCCTCTTTTAGCTCTATTTATAGACCTAAGAAACTCTAGAATCTCCTAATATCTATATTATTGTAAATTCCCTAAAGTACCCTTATCCTAATATTTGATTCATGACAGGCGGCTCCCCGCTCCTGCTGTAATGCACCAAGTAATTAAAATTAGTCTTAAGAATTTAATTATTTTCAGAATTTTATTACGTTTATTTTTGTTTTATTTACCTTATTATTTGTCCTTATTACTTTAGTATTTTGGCTTATTAGCTTTTAGGTGATTTTGTACTAGAAAGTGGACAAAATAGAGTAATGGAGCCTTAGTATATATATTAGGCAGTAGGTAGGAAAAGAAATATCCAGAATTCATTTTGTAAAGGCTTGGCCATTAGAGACTTGTGACCTAAACTAACTTTTGGAGATTTGCAACCTTAAGTTGCTAGTTATCTTGTACTACATTTTTTGAGTTATTTAATTCAAATTTCCAGATTCCATCTTTGAAATTTTCAGTAATTTACACCTGCCCTGTTCATGGTTTGAAACTTCTCACACTAGATAAAAATCATGAACACTTTATCAAGCCATCTTAATTGAAGAAAAGTGACTTTTGATTACTTGATATTGTTGGAAGTTGTCTCCTTGAAGTAGTTACAATTGTTAAAATGTTTATTCAAAAGCAAGGCCCTATCCTGCTTTCTTATAAGTGAGTTTACAAACGAGGTATAAGTCTTAGCCTATTGGTTGTGTCTTGCGAACGGCAAACTTGAGGTCTTGGGTTCAAACCTCACTGCACGCATTTGCAATGATTCCTTATCCTTCCCTGTTTAGATGCGTGTGTCAGCTAAATTGGGCCGGGTGACCTACAGTAGGGCCCGGACCAAGGCCTAGTACCACCGACATTATCAAATAAAAAAGAAATGAGTTTACATTCAATCAATTAATCAATCAATCAAAGCCTTATTCCCATGAGTGGGATCGGCTATATGAACTAAAGTGATTATTCTGGGTGATCGTCCACATAGATATTCCTCCTCCAGCCACTACGGTCGAGGGCCTCAATCTCTTGTAAATCCATCTGCTTCATACCTTTTTTAACTCCTTCCCGCCAAGTCATTTTCGGGCTCCCCCTACCACGTTTGAAATCCCCCTGATCCCACTCAAGGTAATTATGCCATCTGCTCTCTCAATAGGCAAGTTGTATACTATATGAATGCAGGTCAGTTTTTTAATCAGCTGTCATCTGTCTGTATTATAGTCTGAATGTTATGAAGTGACACAAACTACTCTTATGCTCTTTGTTATAGGGTGTGGGTGCTACCTTAAGTGGAAGTGATTGTGGCTATATGGTGGTTTTCCAGTATGGCTCAATTGTCTTGTTCAATGTTCGTGATTATGAAGTTGATGGCTACTTGAAAATTGTGGAAAGACACGCATCTGGCTTGCTTCCTGAAATGAGAAAAGATGGTCAGTATTTCTAATTTAAATTTCATCCTGAGAGTATATCAGATGTGCTATTTACTTATTGCACTTGTGTATGATATTGTTCGTAATTTCTTATATAGATTCATCTATATCAGCTGTCTTTGTTACTATTTGCCCTAGCAAAGTAGCAAAGTAGCTGCTGCAGGGCCTCTAGATGCTTTGCCTTAGTCTCCATTTCGACTCTATGTGGGTCCAATTATCTTTGAATTTTTAATACTTGCGGGGTACTACTTAGTTGCTTCAAATATCCTGAGTTAGTCTTGTTTTCTGAAGCTGCTGTATGACAGTTTTTAGAGGGTTATCCTGTTCTGTTAAACAATATAGGCTTCCGGCCTTGTATATTTAGAAGGCAGCCTATGCCCCTTTTATCCAGGTGCCTCTGTCTATTACACCTATCTCTGTATGCTCGTGTTTACTAAATAGTGTAACCTAATTCCCCTCTCTTCTATCTATATACTAAAACAAAATCCGTCAATGCCACTCTTCATCTCCTTATTTTTTTTTAGTTTATTATCTTATTTTATTCTTTCGGGTATCTCTCAAAACTATTCTGATCTTCCAATACTCCCTTTGTACCTCAAAGTCAAAGATGTTACATAATACTATTTGGGGAGAAACCAAGAAATATTATAAAGTATTGTAAATGAGGACAAATTTATGTTTGCATTGGAGAGAAAAGTGTTATGAATGGTTGGAAGGAATTTTACTCCACACATGGTAGGCCGTGTACAAATAAAAAATAATAAAAGGTTACCAAAAAATGAATAAAGTTGAAGATGTAAGGTTTTTGAGGAATAGCCGAATGGGGAAATATGTAAGATCTTTGTGTTACGGAGGGAGTATATACTTTCATAAACTAAAAAAATTCTCTATAATTTTATAAATTATCATACAACTTAAACTTTCTACATTTAATTAATTTATATATGAATTTAAGTTGATTTTAATAATTGCTTCCTTAGTTCCTTAAATGATTATATCTAATCCCATTTTATTAAGGTTTGCACCTACCTCTGTATGCTCGTGACTCTAAATAGTGTTATCTAATTCCCCGCTCCCCCTCGTATCTATGTACTTACTATATACTAAAACAAAACCCATCAACGCCATGTGCCATCTCTTAATCTTTTTTGTTAATTATCTTTTTGTATTCTTCCGGATATCTTTCGAAACTATGCTATTTATCCTTTATACTTCCTCCGTTTTTTTTTACTTGTAATAAAAAAAAATTTCACACATTTTAAGGAAGAGACTTAAGGTTATATAATACAAATTAATTAACATAATCTAAACACAAGCAAGAGGGTGATTAGAGGTTACCGGTGTTAAATTATTAAAAATAGATTTTCCTTGGAAATAAAGAAAAGGGAAGAAAAGGAAAAGGTTTAAACACTAGTTCCAAGTCTGTAATTTTTCTTAATGGATTTAGGTTTGCAATTGTCCCTTTCTTTCAGCCTCTCACTTCACGTTCATTTCCGGTAAACTAAACAGAAGTTCATTTGGTTGTGTTAAATGTAAGTTATGCTGTTTAGTTGAATATCTTACTGTGTAATGAGGTGTGTGTTGCTCTTTTTTTCTTTCCCTGTGTGGGAACGTTGTGGGTCATATTGGAATTCTGACTTGTCCTCCTGTTACTATTCAGAATTTGAAGTAAGAGAAAAACCAGCTCTAAGTACGTGGATGCAAGCTGGTCTTGATCATATAATGCTACAGTACTTGAATATTGATGGTATCCGTACGATAGGTAGTGTACTTGGTCAGAGTATTGCACTTGATTACTATGTCCGTCAGGTCTGTGTCATCCTAGGTTATCAAGCTCAACTCTTGAAGCTTCTGATTAATCTAGCCTGTTCTCAAACTCTTTTGTCTTGCTAGGTTGATGGAATGGTTGCAGAATTCACTGATATAAATCGTGCCATGGAAAAGACTGGAACATTTACTATGGAAAGAAAAAAGCTTTTCCAGTTGGTTGGGAAGGCAAATTCAAATCTGGCAGATGTGATTCTTAAGCTTGGACTTTTTGAGAGGTAATGTGATTCAAGTCTAAAGTTTTCATCTACCATATTTACTACTACTTGCTTCTAGGCTATACAACTGATAGAATAAAAAGCGGCAGCTAGGTTCCTAGGTAGTATGTGTGATTGCTCTTAACATGTTTTGCCCAATGCAATAATTCTACTTCACCTTTTGTATATGTGCTTATGAAATGATGCCATAAATTGAGATGGAAGGAGTGTCCAAGGTTCTAACTTCTTCCGGTATCTAGGATATGTTCTCCAAAATGATGGTGGGTTGGATGAAGATGCTACTCATAGGATCAACTTATTAAGTTTGGTGAATTGGAATGTAGATTCCAAGTTTCTATGTGACCAGAATGTTGCCTTATAGACTAAAGGATTTTTTTTTGTGAGATAGTTGTTAACCTATATGGTATATAGTGTTTGAGCTTTGAAATATTGTTGTTTTCTGCCATCCTATTTTGGATGTATGGGCATACAAGAAAAGATAAAATAAAAAATGAGGTTATTAAGATTTAAGAGGAAGGTAGGGGTTACTTCCATTGAGGATAAGATGAGGAAGGATCGATTAAGATTGTTTAGTGATATAAGGAGACAAAGCAATGCACCACTTTGGAGGCTTGAAGAGTGGTAAAGGGAGGAGTGGGTGAGGGATAGGCATAGACCAACGCAAACTTGTATGAAGGTGGTTTAAAGTGATACAATGTTGTTGGAACATTTGAGGGAGGATATACACACAGATGATTTTTGTGATTCCTATGATTGATTCATGTTTAGCTGACCTCAAGTTTTTTTTGGGACTGAGGCCTAGTTATTTGTGTTGTGTTCCATGGATTGTATCAGAATATAGTGATTTTAATTGGAAGGTAGAGTGCATTTAAAATGTCTAAAATGAGAATTTGCAATCTTGTTGCAGGTTCCTCCTTTTAATTTATTTGTAAGCTTGATGTATGCCAATGATGATCATGAAACAGAAGTCTAGGTTTTGTCTGTAGGAGTCTAGGTTGTGTTTTGGATGTACTTTTACTTTAAATAGAATCTTAACTTCAATATTATATCATGAAACAGAAGTGATAGAATTAGTGCGGACCAGGACATCTATAATCTTCGTAATTTAAATTCCTGCATTTCATTTTATACGAAGTAATTTGTTATTAGAAAATTGTAGAAGAATCTAGAGAGTTAGTTAAGGATATTTTCTATAAATAGGAGAATGTTAGAGTACAGAGAGCATGTTGAATGTTATTTTGAGAGTGATCTCTTTGGGAGTGAGAAAGCCCACATGAAAGCTTGTGTTGGGAGAGAATCACGTTTTCCAAATGCTTGACAGATACCTTACTTGGTGTTTACTTCATCTAATGATTCTAATCAAATCATATCATCACCATCACCATTATCTTCCACTAATCAGCATTTTCATCTCTTTTTCTATTTTGTGATTTAGATTTCTTGTCAGCTTCATAGCTGCTTCCTATATACCCGCCTTTTATGTGTTTTTGTTTTTCCTGATTTTTAACGAAATATCCAATTATTTAATTGATTACCTTAGTGGCTAGGCGGTACTTCTTTTGCCTAAGAATTATCATAATATGAGTTTTGAGCCTGCCAAAATTTTGTTAAACCTTTTTTTTTTTTTCAATATATAGTAGCATCCCATATGCTCTATTATTCTATCTTCTCCCAAACGAAAACATTTGCTACATTTGTCAGTCAAACAAAATGTTGTCAGGCTATCTATCTCCATCAACCCAAAGAGGAAACTGATTAGTATTATTACTATTAGATAATCAATAAATAAACTCCCATCACGTGAGAGTTAGGGTTAAACCTTAATTAGCTTCAGTCAATCTATCATAAGAAGCTCTTTAAGCCTATAAATCTCAAATGAAAACATTTGCTACATTTCTCTGCTGAACACAATGTTCTCAGGCTATCTATCTCCTCATCCATCCAAACAGGAAACTGATTGTTATTATTAGATAGTCAATAAATAAACTCCTGTCACGTGAGACTTAGGTTTGGAGAGGGCATTGCAGGTGGAAATGTTAGGATCTTGACGCTTTGAACAGTAAAGTGGTTAAGCCTAATTGAATGGTACTCCTAGTTGCTGAAATTGGAAAATGCAGACAAGGAATCTGAATTGCATTGCAAAAGAAAGATGAACTAGAGAGGATAGAGAAGGGAGCATATAATACTAATGCCATTTAGCCCATTGTTGTGCTGCTTTTCTTCATTCAAGTCTCTTTCCCTTCCCTCGTCACTAGGAGTCAGTAGTTTTGTGCCCAGTTCTTGAGATGGAATAAGCATCTCTGTGATCGTTATTGGTTGATGCAATGATGAATTGATTAGTCTAGGAGTTCAGCTTTTCTAGTCTGTATGCATGGTTTAGGAACTAAAATGAAACCTTCTGTGTACTTTAAACATTAAAATAGCCCTAACAAACTTCTAATTTGAGTGATTGGGAATAAGAATGTGACCCTAGGATAGCTCTGCTAGTTAGGACTTGAGACAGGCAATTAGCTGTTTCATGAAGCACTTCCAAGGCATCCATCCTGTTCCCCAACAGAAAACTCTGTGTGATCTTCACTTTAGTGGTTAGCAATCTTCAATGGAAGTGTATATTTATGGAAGAGATGTTTGCATCGTTCATACATAGCAAAAATATTTTGAAAATAGCTGGTAGGTGTGCTACCCTGATGAAAAACAATCTGTTTCTGAAACTTTCATCTCCGTACTTCTGTTTCTTATTTAAATCTGCAGTTGTATGATCTGGTGTGTTGAATTTTTTTCTTCTCATTGTTTTTTACAGGTCTGATATTGCTTGGAAGGATGCCAAATATGCTCAAATCTGGGAATATCTTCGAGATGAATTTGAATTGACGCAGAGATTTGCTAGTCTAGACTTCAAATTAAAATTTGTGGAGGTATGGCAACTTCTATCTTTAGTTTGTAAAAATCAACCTGAGATTGTTTTTTTATGAATAGTTTTGCTGTTGTTGACTAATGTTTATTTTCTTGGACAGCACAACATTCGGTTTCTTCAAGAAATCTTACAGAACAGGAAGTCTGATTTCCTTGAATGGCTCATCATTATATTGATTGGTGCTGAAATTCTCATATCGGTGTATGATATTGCTCACAGGTCAGCCATAACTGCCCTTTAGTGCTTGCTCAAAAATTAGCAGTGTGAAGGTGGTTAGAATTCTTTCGACAGCCGGTAAGAGGCATAGTATTCTCGTTCACAAGTGTACATTTGCTGCTAGGTTGGTTAAAGTGACAACATTCTTTTCTGCACCTGCTTGTAAATTGATATCATATGATATGTTTCCTTCTGTAAATTCTTGAATTCACAGTTATAGTATGAGAGGTCATAATATTTTCCTTTATTTTCCTTCCATTAGCCCATTGTTCAATGATATTTTCATTGAGGAGGTTGAATACTTTAGACTATTATCATGTGGGTGCATTTGGTACGAAGTACTCCACAATGAACATAGTTATGAGTTATGACAGTCACAAACTATCAACAGTCAACCCACATTTTAACTTAGTGTCCTGATTACGACAATGTTCTATTTGCTTGATCTAATCTAATCAGACATGATTTTTTTTTTATTTTTTTTTTGTCTGATAAAAACGTTTATATAGGGAGTATCAACATTTGATATGATTTGAATTTTTCTGATCTAGTTTGATTTGATTTTTTTTTCAATAAGCCCTTTGAATGCCTTAATAACTAAAGAACATAGCCTAATTCTCTGGCTGTCTTCATCCGAATTATTCTATCATTATTTGGTTTTACAATTTACGAAGTATAAGGTCTTGTTTGGTTGGCGTAGGAATTTATTTACCGTAGGAAGTTGTAATTCATGGGAAGTAAATTCCTTTGTCAAATAACTCAAATTCGTGGGAAATGGAATTAATATGTTTGGTTGACACTATGGGAAGTAAATTCCCATTGTCAATTAATTTTGTAATTAATAGAAAATCAATTTTTTCACTACAACCTTTCTATCTCCTAAGTCATCACCATCAACAACAAAAAAAAAATCCATGGTATCTTTCTCTTTCATCACCATCAACAAAAAAACCAACGCCTCTCTCCTCCTTCATCACCATCAACAAAAAATCCACCTTCTCTCTCCATCCACCACCACCGCCACTTTCATCCAGTACCACTTCCTTCGTCACTCCAAAATTCCAAATTTCAAGCCCAAAAATTAAACCCCAAAATCATCAAATTTAATCCCTGAAAGCCCACAATGGTGGTGGTGACGATTGCTGCTGATGATAATGTTATGATAATGACAACTTGAAAATTAAAGCTCATTAAAGCAATTAAGCTCAATTATCATTAGTTCATTACAAATTTTGAAAATGAAGAAGTTGATAATGGTGATGAAGGTGGATGACGGTGGTGATGATGGTGATAACAACGATGTGATGATGGTGATTATGAAGGTGAATTGTAATGAAGGTGGATGAATGTGATGATGGAGGTGAATGGTGTTATTGATGTAGATGATGATGATTAAGGGAATGATGATGATGATTAATTGATTAGTGCCAAATAATACACTGGAATTTGGAGTCACCGAGGGGTGGGAGGGTCAACAAATTCTAGTACAGCAAGGGAATTTGCAATTCCCTAGAAATCAAATTTTCCATGTTTTCCCCTTTTTTTGCCAAACAAACAGAATGGTGTTGTAGCATTTTCCAGGAATTCTGATTTCCGGTGGAAAATAGCTACAACCAAACAAGACCTAAGATTAGGAGAATGAGATGCTAGTGTTATTCTGAAGAATTTTTCTTCAACAACTTTTTCTGGCGACATTTTTCCTACAAATGTTTTTCGATGAATTTTTTCAGAGTATATTTATTAGGTGAATATTTTCAGTTTTCGGACGACTTTTTCCGACTATTTTTTTCAATGAAGTTTTTCACCAATTTTTTTGAGAAATATTTTCTGACAACAGTTTTTTGGTGAGTTTTTTTTATGACAATTTTTCAGCAAGGTTTTTGACAAATGTATTCTAGTAAGTTTTTTTAGTGATTTTTTCTGACAAACTTTACTAACGAGATTTTTGGCAACAATCATTTTGATAAAAATAAAATGAATTTGTTTTTCAAAGAATTAAAACGAAAAAAAAAATGAAAGAATAACAAATAAAAATAAATTTAAATCTTAAATTATAAAATAAAAAATAAGAAATTAAAAATATAATTACCATAAGTAGGACCAATAGGCTTAGTACTCAAATAACGATCCCCACCACCAAGGACAAAGATCCATAGCCAAGAGTCAACAAATACTCCATAACCAAGCAAATATTCATACCCCACAGTCCTTGTGCTTTGAACAAAGAGTCAACAAGTATGAGCTCCCACCAAAGTGTCAATAAAGCACACATCTCTTCTAGATCCAACCAAGCTAAGTGAACTCACATGGTGGCCTTTGGATAATGATGGAAAGCACTAACAAAGTTACAAAGCCGATAACAATGGCTGCAATTTATTATTATTGAATAAGAAAGTGGACCTAGACAAACTATACCGACAATGCAACCCTAAGCAATTATGCAATCAAATTGTTTGAAAGAATAACGCGTTTTTGGTGCAACTGGCCGCATCATTTAGTAATAAAATGGTATTATTTGAATGAATATTCATAATAATGCTATAAATATTTCTGTTAACCACATCACGATTTTTGTTCTAATCAATTATTTAGTTGACTTAATTGTATTGATTGCTTTTATATATATATATATTTGGCAAGGATTTTTTATGCGTATGATTTATCTGATTTGATTTATGTGCGGGTGGTATTAATGGTTTGTGTTTAATTTGTGAAGGGAAGGGAGGTAAAATTCTAATTCACTTGGACACCACAACCACCTCCTCCTTCCCTTATATAATAAAGATAAATAATAACACTAAATAAATTTCAAAAACAAAAATCTAAAATTTTTAGTGAAAATTTAGGTGTACATTTTGTTGGGGAATTTAGGAAAGGATTTGTGTGGATATCAAATATGTGTGAACAAAGTATATGAACTCTTGAGGCATGTACTGACTATCCTAAAAGTAGTAATTCGACCCTACGAAAGTCTGTGTATGACGAAATTAACTTTTGAGATACAACGAAGAACAATGTTTTTCGGGTTTTCACTGAAGAAACATCCAATGTAACTTATTATTTTTAGAGAACTTGAAGATGAAATTTTAGTGAGCTTTTGCAATAGAAAAATAGAATGAAAGCTTGTGATTACATTCTGATTTTTGCATTCAACTTATAAACTCAAGACGGTCATAAACACGTACACCACTTCCCTTAACAAGAAAACGTGCTTTGATTAAGAAAACTACAAGAAACTGATCGACCCAAAGCGGGCGCGACACTAAGAGGCACGAGTACGACGGGGGGAGTGGCCTTGTTCATTTCCCTTGCTTCGTTGTCACGGAATAGATTTTTGGTGTGGACAGCCCCAAAAATTCTTGTCCTCTACACTTTGATGTAACCTCAAAAAAAAAAAAATCATATTTAGTCCATTTTGCCATATTAAATACTTTAGTACATAATTTTAGTCCGATAGTCATATGTATAACATTATTTAATTAATTTGTTACAGCATTTTCACACAAATTAATTAAAAAAAAATAATTAAATAACCATAAGTATATTCTTAATACTCTAAATAATTTCAACACATTTGTCAAAAAAATTATCTAAATTCCCTCTCAATTTTCCAGTACCAATGTTTTTATACAGTGTGATGCGTGTGTGTACTAGTCCACTACCAACTCATGAGTTATGACTAGAGAAGAAGAACACATGATTCTCGTGAAAAACATAAATCAAATCATTGCATTGCATTTCACACAGTAACACCCAATCTTTAGGACTTCTATTGACTTAATTTAATTTAATTTCATTTAAGTTCAGTTAATTTAATTTAAGTTCAGTTAATTTAATTTAAATTCAGTTAATTTAATTTAAATTAAATTAAATTAAATTAAATTAATTTAATTTAAGTTTATTTCATTATCATTATTATTAGTTTCGGGCATTGTTTTTCCGCTCGACACTTTCCGATGACGGTTTTCGAACTGACATTTCCGGCGTTGATTATTCGGCCGACTTTTCCCGCGACGATTTTCGGGACGAGTTTTTCGGCGACAGTTTTCGGGACGACTTTTTCGACGACGGTTTTCAGACTGACTTTTCCAGCGGTGATTATTCGGCCGAGTTTTTCGACGACAGTTTTCGGGACGACTTTTCCGACGACAGTTTTCGGACTGATTTTTCGGCGGTAATTATTCGGCCGACTTTTCCGGCGACGATTTTTAAGCCGAGTTTTTCGGCGACGATTTTTCGGGACGACTTTTTCGACGACGGTTTTCGGATTGATTTTCCGGCGGTGATTATTCGGCCGATTTTTCCGGCGACGATTTTCAGGCCGAGTTTTTCGACGACGAGTTTCAGGACGACTTTTCCGACGACAGTTTTTGGACTGATTTTCCGGCGTTGATTATTCGGCCGACTTTTCCGACATTGATTTTCAGGCCGAGTTTTCCGGAGACAATTTTTCGGGACGACTTTTCCGATGACGATTTTCGGGATGACTTTTCTGGCAACAGTTTTCGGAGTGACTTTTCCGGCGGTGATTATTCGGCGGAGTTTTTTTACGACAATTTTTCGGCGGTGAAATATGAAGGTTTTAGGGTTTACTTTGAAATATAAATAAAATAAAAAAAGAATCAAAAAATAAAAATAAAAATAAAAATAAAAATATAATATAATTTAATTTAATTTAATTTAATTTCAATTAATTTAATTTAAGTTCAGTTAATTTAATTTAAGTTCATGTTTTCTTAGTCCTATAGAACAGGGCCTAAGCCACTAATTTAAAGCCAATATATATATATACTTCGTCCGTAACATAATACTAGCAACAATTGGTTTTGCACGCATTTTGAGGAAATGATTTAAGGGTGCAAACGAATGAATTAGTCAAAATAATTTTAATATTAGCAACTTATAATCGCATTCTTGTTTGTATTAAAACCATTTTAACTAATTCCTTCATTTATACCCTTAAATCGCTTCCTCAAAATGCGTGCAAAATCAATTGTTGCTAGTATTATGTTACGGATGGAGTATATATATATATATATATATATATATATATATATATATATATATATATATATATGCACTATCGCCACTATGCAATAAGCCTCTTGCTGGCATGATGCTACTGCATCTAATGGTATGGTCCTCTACTCTGCCGTTAAAATTATAACACTGCACTGCTGTGTAAAGTGCTAAACCTTTTCAATGTTTATATTTTTTTAGAGAAAATTCAGAAAGAGTGACATGAATTAGTAAGTACAGTTACAAAAAATAAAGAATAAAAACTACAAAAATTTCTAAAAATAAGCCAACCTTTGGACGATCTTCTACAATTAAGGCAACTTTTTGAAAATCCAGAATTAAGCTAACCTTGTTATCATTTAAGCAAAAAAATAGGTTAAATGATTATTTAATTAATTAGTTACTAGTTGATTCAGGTTAGTGTTATCATTTAAAGCAAAAATATATTGAAAGATTGTAAAATAATGATCGAAAAAAAAAGAAAATAACATGTTAAATAATTATTTAACCTATTTTTGGCTTAAATGATAACAAGGTTAACTTAAATTTGGATTTTCAAAAGATTAGCTTATTTGTGAAAAATCGGCCAAAGATCGACTTATTTTTGACAATTTTTCCTAAAAACTAATGAAGCATTTCAATATGATTCTAGTTTCAGACTTCTTTTAGGTTATCATATGCAAGTCAACAAGTGTATAACCAGTTTAGAGTTGATTCGGTTCGGGTTGGTTTGGTTACGTGTTGTATTTGAGTATGCAAATAGCGGGTTAGGTTTGTGTTGGGTCGGGTTATGTAATCAGGTGATCGGTCGGTTACACTTTTCGGGTCCAAAAGTGAGGGGCCGGGTAATTGGATACGTGTTGGTTTTGCCACCTTTAGTGGAAGTCCAATGGTTAGGTGACAAAAATAGGAGAGGGTGGTTGTCGTTGCGTATGAACGTGCGGCCCCCAAAACACTCAAATTTTGACTTTATCTCTCTATTAATTCATCATTCTTTAACTATCTTTTGTAATTTAATTATGTATTATATATAAGGAAAATATAATCTTGGATCACATTTGATTCATCTCAATATGTAGTTTATGTCTTGAGAACTTTGAAAAGTAAAACATTACAACTATGAATATATAACATTATATGGGGCAAAACAAGATTGAGCCCAACTATACACAATAAACCTAATTAAATACATAATTATAATTAATCCATAATATAATTCCTAACTAATACTCCATCCGTACCATATAATTCTTTGGTCTTTTCATTTTGATCTGTTACATAAAGTAATTAAACAATTTACTTTTTCTGCTTTAAGGCTCGTTTAGATTAGCTGAATAGAGATGAACTGAACTGAACTAAACTGAACTGAATAAAAGTGTATTAATTGAACTAAATAGAGATGAACTGAACTGAACTGAACTGAATAGAGATTAACTGAACTGAACTGAATAGAGATTAACTGAACTGAACTGAATATAATCTGAAGTAAACAGGCCCTTACCCGTTGTTATGATATTGGGACATTTTATCATTAAATTGTTTCTGTGGACTGGTCTTTCTTCACTAGTAATGCTAATAAAACAGTACTCCTTATATAATAATTTTTAAGAAAATTTGCCAAGAATAAGCCAACGTTTGGCCGATTCGCTCAAAATAAGTCAACCTTTCGATTAACTCAGAATAATCCAACCTTTGTAGGGCATCCGCTTTAAATGAGTCAAAACCTGTTGTAACCAGTTATTAAGGTTAATTGTGACACGTGTTAGCGTGCGATTTGTCATTTTTTATAATAATAATTATTGAGGAATTTTTAAATAATAAATTATTAAAAAATTATAAAAAAAGGAAAAAAAATTAATAATAACCGGTTTTTAATAAAAAAATTATAAAAAAAGGAAAGAAATTTAAAAAAAATAATAATAACCAGTTTTTAATAAAAAAATTATAAAAAAATTATTAAAAAAATTATTAAAAAAAGGTACACGGGTTCAGGTTTTTTTTTAAAAAAAGTTATAATTATTAGATTTTTTAAAAATTAATCATATAATAATTCCTAATTGATTATGGGCGAATCACATTTGGACACGTGTCACAATTAATCTTAATAACCGGTTGCAGGTCACTTGACTCATTTAAAGCGGATGCCCTACAAAGGTTGGATTATTCCATAATAAACAAAAGGTTAGATTATTATAAGCGAACAGGCCAAAGGTTGGATTATTCTAAGCAATTTTTCCTAATTTTTAATAAAGTTACTTTATTAGAAAGGTTGTTCCTAAAGAACCTTTCTCACATGATCCCGACTCTATATATATATATAAAAGTAGGCTCATGTGAGAAATATAGTTTTGGTGAGAAGGGTGAGAAACAATCTCAACCCTTTGATCAACAAATGAATGGCTAAGATTAAATTTGAATTTCCCTCCTTACTCCTTCTATAGTTTAGAGTCAATGTATCTATGGCATAAAGTCAATGTATTTTTACTCAATGTATTTTT
Organism: Salicornia ramosissima; assembly: GCA_951394345.1. Classification (NCBI taxonomy): domain Eukaryota; kingdom Viridiplantae; phylum Streptophyta; class Magnoliopsida; order Caryophyllales; family Amaranthaceae; genus Salicornia; species Salicornia ramosissima. The sequence goes on from OX596239.1 coordinate 15,140,321, forward strand.
AGTATATGTTGAATGTACCTATAGTTGGTGGTCAATGTACCCCTAGGTATTAGTTAATGTATTTATCTCTTCTCACATTTCTCACGATAAGAAATTTCTCACCGGAACCCAACCCAACCCTATATATAGGGTTGGATTCTGGTGAGAAGGGTACTTATGGTGAGAAACGTGAGAAATTAGATACATTGGGGGATAATTATATGTACATTAGATTATACTTATAGGTACAACAAATTACTACTGTAAATACATCTAGTGAGAAGGGTACTAATTAAGGATTAGAAGAAGTTAGATTTATTAGCAAACAATCAACTGCAAATATATTAAACAACCTTTACAAATACATCAAACCAATAATATACGTACATTCTGATTCAGGTAATACATAACAGGTGTAACAAGTAAATATGACAAGTACATTAACTAAACATTCAAGGTACAATAAAATATGAATATATGTACATTATGATAAACATTCAAGTTCCTTAAAAAAAAAAAAATCAATACAATACATCTTATAGCTCATCTTCGTCAATGAAGGGAAATTTATTTATCATCTTCACCCAAGCACTGCTTCAGTAAACTTCAAAGCATCAAACTACCTTCTTCTTTCTTCTATGCAATTCATCCAATTTGTAACTCATAATATTCTTCAAACTCAAAAAAAAAAAGGGTATTGGATTAAACCCGAAGTGGGGGTGAAAATGGCTTAAAATTTGCTAGTAAATGAGAGATTTCTAATCTCTCTTAATTTGGGTAAGTGTTTTCCCAATCAATCGCATGAAAAGGGGGAAAAAAGGAAAGTTTGAGTGGAGGATGAAAAGGGGGAAAAGGGGGATAATCTCAATTAATTTGCTAGTAAATGAGAGATTTCTAAGGTTTCAGTGGCTTGATTATAAAATTAAGACAATAATTTTATTAATGTCAATGGTGATTCAAGATACTGAAGGATTTTCGATACATGGAGCCATGGAGGATGATGTGATGGTTCATTTGATGAAGCAGTAACAGTGGCAATTGGGAAGGAGAAAATTAAAAGTTGGAGAAATTCCAAAATAAACACCGAGGATTTAGCTCTCACGCGTGTGTAATGCGAACCGTTAGATTTGTTTAATCTAACGGTTTAAAACCCTTCTCACCTTTCTCACCATAAGACTCTTCTCATATGAGCCTACATCTATATATATATATATATAGGGTTAGTTTCGGTGAAAAATTTCTTATTGTGAGAATGTGAGAAACAGATAGGTACATCAATAATTACCTATAAGTACATTGACCACCAATTATAAGTACATTCACCTTAAACTATAAATACATTGAGTAAAAATACATTGACTTTATGTCATAGATACATTGACTCTAAACTATAGAAGGAGCAAGGAGGGAAATTCAAATTTAATCTTAGCCATTAATTTGTTGATCAAAAGGTTGAGATTGCTTCTCACCCTACTCACCAAAACTACATTTCTCACATGAGCTTACTTCTATATATATATATATATATATATATATACATACTAGTATAATGAGTTTTTTTTTTTAGTGGTGAAAATAACGGAAGGTTTGATTCGGCCTTTATGCCGTGCTTGGGCATATGATGCATTATTGCAGATTTGCATTCCATAAAACTAGTGCATCCTCCTTTCGAATTATCCGGTCCCAACTCCCAATTAACATTAAATAAAAATAAAAACACCGATTGCCCACTAAATAATGGATCATAGTGACGCAATTCAAAGCACATACACACCTCTAACTTACCGTATCCTATATTTGACACCGATACACGCTGGATAGTGGATATACATACTTATATTGAACTAATTGATTAATCTTACTCAAGCATTCCAAGTTATTTTTGACATGTTTCATGTGTTAAATTTTCTTAGATATATTCACCACCCTAACTTTACTACTAGCGTACATGTTTAATTATAATTAAGGCTTAAAAAGACGAAAATACAATTATTTAAAAATACCCTCCTATTAAAAATTTCCACCATCGTCAAAAGCTACGACAACCACCGTCAGAACCTGCCGCCACCATCTTAGCTTTTTATTTTTAAAAAAAAAAAAAAAACTGAACAAAAATAATAAAATCGTGAGGTACCTGACCTAGAAATCGGTACCATGTTTTTTGTTTTTTTAAGTTCCAACACTTTGGATGACAACGATGGCGGTCGTGGCACGAGCATAAGTGGTGGTCCGACTCCATCAGGGTTTTATTTTGTAGGGGATTTTATCACTATTTTAAGTACGATTCATGCAACTCGCGTTATAAATAGTTCTCACTAGTGTCATTTTATCATTATTGAAAAAAACGTGGTCGGTGGATAACAATATCCCATTTTTTTTCTTCCAATAATGATAAAGTAAATATTGCAAAAATTAAGAATCCTTTCTAAGTACAGTAAAACCAACAATAGAAAAATGCAAGAAGGCTAGGAACGTTGTATACAAACAGTATCTGAAAACTAAGTGACCAACATATAAAAACCTCAAGTATAGGGATAGAGACACTATTGAGGACTATTTGTAATGCGAGTTCGAATGACCGTCACAAATTATGCAAATATCCAGTATTTGTAACACTTTTGCCATGAAATATTGGAGTTTTTTTTTTTCGTTGTCGTTTAAAGGCCCGCTACAAAACTTTTTTTTGTTGTAATTCAGTCTTTTAAGGCCCGTTATAATCATGGCATTGCAAAATGCAAATAGCATAGGTTTGACAGCAGTGCACTTTTCTTTATTATACTACTTAAAAAAAGCATAGAAAATAAAAAAAAAAAAATTGATAAAAACAATCCCAACTATTATCGTTCTTTTAAAAATAGTCTCAATTATTGATTTATTTTATAACGGTCTCAACGTTGAAGGCTGCATGTTTTACAAAAATGGTGTCACGATTGATTATCTTCTAAAAACAATTCGGGTAGAAATTAAAATATACATTATAGTTAAGACTTTTTACAAAAACTCCCAGTGAAGATGAGATCGCTATGAGATGATGAACCATTATTGAGTACTTTTTAGAATAAAGAGAATTTACCTAACACAACTAACTTTATGGACAATTGATTGCTTCACTTTGATACTATTGATCACGTCACAACAGTACACACCCATAAAAACATTGTAAATAACAAGTCAGTGATCAATTGATCATCAAAGATCACATGGTGTATAGAATTACACCAAGTAATATATATACTGAGCACATTAGCTTTGATTCTACTTCACTTGTGCTTGTATAAAAGCAAAGTCCTTCAGACCTTCACAATTCACAAAAATCACTAGAGTTGAGGGGAAAAAAGTCAAATGAAGTCAAATGGAGACACTAATCAACTCATCAACAATAGCAAAGGAGGATGGCTTAGCTCCTTTTTAATCCTTGGTCTCTTTCTCCCCTCCTCCCCAACCCCTATATTTTAATTTTTCTTTTTTTTTTCTAAATATGTCACCTGGCATTTGCTTTGTATTTGTATGATTTATCTTTTAAAAAAATGATTTTGTTGAAACATAATACTTCCTCCGTTTCGAAATAAACGCAACAATTTCTATTTTAGGAAGTTTCAAAATAAATGCAACAATTTTAATTTTTCTATTTTTGTAAATCTTTTCTTCCTATTTCTCACATCATCACATACCCCACTTTCTCTTTCTATCCCTTTTTACTCTCACAACAAAAAAAATAAACTAGGAGTCCGTGCCATCCAATTTGTTGCGTTTTTTTCGAAACGAAGGAAGTATAAAAATGTATTCACGACGATACCATACTTTATTCCATCTCAATCCTTACTTTATTCTAAAACCTACTCCAATATCAATAAATATTACTCTTACTGGGTGGACAATACATTAGCGAAAAACAAGTATTTTTCTTGCGTATTGTGTACTTTTCTTTTGGCCAATTAAAAAGAAGGAAAGAACTAACACACATTGAGTAATCAAATAGTTAAATTAATTACTGTAGTTCTATTGCAATTCAGAAAAGTTTTACTAGGAGTAATTATTTTATGATATACACATCTATCAGTAATAACATATGAGCTCACCTCCCACAGCTGTGGTGACTGTGAGGGATCCACACCCCTTCTCCATCCTGAAATACGACAAGAGTGTGGGTCCCACCAGTATGCCTTGCCGTTAAAAATATGCATATATATAGTATTAATATATATATTTACAGGTGCAAGTTTGGGACTAAACCTAGCATCAGCAGCATGGAATTGCAACTTGATAGTGTTCCTGATAAGTGTTTTCAATGTGAAAAGCATCCGTGCTGCCCAAATCAACAACATTTTCAATGGATTCACTAATTTCTTTCCTTTCATTGCTGCTACCTTAGCTGATTCTGCTCTTGGATCATTCTCTGTCATTCTCATTTCTTCTATTATTTCTTTAGTGGTAAGTAATTAATCTTCCAATATATTAGCAACATGTGGACTATGTTACTTGGGCTCTTCATTTTACCTCAAGTACCCCTGTCGGATCCTCAACACTCCGACATGGGTATGGAACTATGGACACATGACACTTCATTTTGGGCTAAAATCATGAAAAAAATTCACAATTAGCCGAGTCTAAAACTTGACACGTACCTGTGTCGGACACTAGTACTCGAGTCAAAGTAGCATAGCATGTGGGATTGTGGGTGCATTCTCTTCGCCTTTATAATTTAAGTTTTGCATCCAATAATTCTACTAGTTCATTGAATTAGGTTTTATTACTGTCTTGCAATCAAGTTTAATAAGTTTCAACCAGTCCTATGTAATACGGAGTAAGTTTTAGTCAAGTTTAATAAATTGGATTTTTTGCTTTGAATAATACAACCTTTCAACATTTTGCAATGAATAATACAACCTTCCGTTTGTTCGTGAATAATACAACATTGGCTTCATTTTTGCAACGAATGATACAAAACCGGTTTTTAACTTATAAAACAGGTATAAAGTGTTGGGTTTTGTAGAGATGGTTTTATGGAGTGGACCAACTTTGAATGGTCATATCTCAAAATCTATACATGATTTTGAGGTGATTCAAGTTGGAGGTGATAGCTTATTTCAAGAGTTTTCCGACGGTAGGTCATATGCTTGATTCGGATGAGAAACGAGAAAGTTATGGCCATTTTACGAAGAGCTGAAAAGCGGTAGGGCGCTGGGCGCGCCTAATGGGCGTTGGGCGCGCCTCAGGGGCGCTGGGAGCGCCTTGCTTCCAGTAGCTTCTTGGGGTTACTGACCTGGTGGCGCGGGGAGCGCCCCCTCGAGCGGTACGCACGATTTCTCTCTTTTAGTGATGGTACTATAAATACTCCTCTTTCCCCAAATCTGAAACAGAACAACAAGAATGCAAAGAAGCAAAAACCCTAAGATTGTAAACACTAGAAAGAGAGTTTGAGAGCAATCTTGAGAGGGGTTTGGGTTGGGTCATACATTGAATGCTTGTTCCACAAATTATAAACACTAAGAGTTAGTTTGAGAGTTTGTGAGTGCATTGCAATGGTATGCCATTGATGCTTGAATTGTGTTGTTCATCATCTTCTTAATTGATTCACATAGTGCTTGTTGGTGGGTTTTTCTCCCGGTGCTCGGGTTTCCCACGCCAATTTCCTTGTGTTATTGTTCTTGATTTCTCCATTGTTATTTGGTTTGCTTGCTTGTTTGTTTGTATATCCTCTTGGGTGATTGTTAATTGTTATTGGGGGTGATATAATCACAAATTGGTAGTTAGAACACTTCGATCTTCCCTCTCATAAAGAACACGTGGCAAATTTTGATTGGTTCTTGCAATTTTTTTTTAAAAGGAAAAATTAAAAAAAGGGAAAAACCCTCATATGGAAGCCAAAGGGAGGTGGGGGTGGCTGCTAAGACGGCGGCGGGAGCGAGGGAGCAGCCAAGGGGGTGGGGGGTGGTTGAGGAGGGGCGACAGCGGGAGATTGGCGACATGGGAGGGTCGGCGAGATGGGAGGGGGTGGAGGAAGGCGGAAAGGGAGGGAGTCGGGGTTTCATGGGTTAGGGTGAATCGAGGTTTCGGGGGGTGGGGTGAATCGGGGTGGGGGTTTCGGGTTTTGGGGGTCGGGTAGGGCTGGGGTAGGGATTTCGGTGGGTTTCGGGGGGGGCGGGGAGGGGGTTTGGGCGAGTGGGGGGAGGAAGGGGAGGGGGTTTTGGTGGTGGGGGAGGGAGGGGAAGGGGTTTCGGCGGGTGGGGGAAGAAGGGGAGGGGGTTTCGGCGGTGGGGGAGGGAGGGGGAAGGGGTTTCGGCGGTGGGGGAGGGAGGGGGAAGGGGTTTCGGCGGTGGGGGAGGGAGGGGGAAGGGGTTTCGGTGGTGGGGGAGGGAGGGGAAGGGGTTGCGGGGTTGTGGACTTGTGGGGGTTGGGGGCTGGGTGAGAGGCACGGTGGTGGTGAGGGAGCTGATGGTGGGTGGGTTTTTTTTTTCTTTAAAATTTTTATTTAACTTTTTTTTTCCTGATTTTTAAAATGAAAAATTAAAAAAAATAAAATAACCTGAATATGGTTGCAAGTAATTTGTATCATTCGTTGCAAAAATGAAGCCAAGGTTGTATTATTCACGAATAAACGGAAGGTTGTATTATTCTTTGCAAAATGTTGAAAGGTTGTATTATTCAAAGTAAAAAATCCTAATAAATTCAGTTTAGGATTTTTAAGGGAAATAGAACAAACATGCAGTTCACATAACTTGTTACCGTTTCAATTCATATTATGAAAATATTAAGTACTCCCTCCATTTCCAAAAATTTGTACCATTTAGAATCTTGACACTATTGATAATAAGAGAGAATCTTAAGTGGTGCTAATAGATAAGAAAGAACACAGCAATGCGGGTGTCTTTGGATTCGTGTCGACGAGCACTATAATACTATCAATTTTTTAAAAAAAAAATATACTAATGTAAAGTTAAAGATATTAATTGAAGTTAAAAAGGTGAATTAGCAAACGTGTAAAATTAAAATAAATAAATAAAAGAAATTTTGTGGTCCGAGGGAGTACAATATTTTCTATACTACCTAAAATTAAAAGATAGTATTACTTGCAATTTGCAAATGCACATCATAGTTACTACCTTTACTTTATTAGCTCAAAAAAAAGGCAAACCTTCTATTTCTCACACCTTCAAATCTTCTCACTACCTTTACTTTATTAGCTCAAAAAAAGGCAAACCTTCTATTTCTCACACCTTCAAATCCTCTCACTTTCCCTATCTTTCAACTATTAAAATCTGAGGTATTCTCACCAAATATAAATGGTCATATCACTTAATGTTCTATCCTTTTAACTGAACTTTTGAGCAACTTTTAAGGATTTCAGTACAACTTTACCAAATATCACTAGAGGATTAGGTTTTCAGTTTTCATATGTTTTTCCCTAACTTCTAATCCCTCCGTAAGATATTAAATGCAACGATTTGACATTTTTTCTCTCTACTTTATGTCAAATCGTTGTACTTATTATGTTACGGAGGGAGTACTAAATAGACTACTCTGATCTGACAAGAAAATTCATATATACTGAATCATTGCACATCACATTGTGAACAAAAAATTCAAAAAAAAAAAACAGAGGGAATTTCACATGAATGACTTTTCTCAATTTTGAAACGTATTACAGGGAGTACTTATGTGTACACTCATAGTTACTGTCAAGTCCTTGAGGCCAACATCCTGTACAAACAACACAACATGTGTGTCTGCAACAACCTCTCAGTATTTCTTTCTCTATGCATCTCTAACCTTAGCATCAATTGGGCTAGGAGGAACCCGATATGTCTTTGGAACAATGGGAGCAGATCAACTTGATAAGCCTAAACATCAAGCTAATTTCTTCAGCTGGTTTGCCTCCATCTTATATATTAGTGCCGTCATTGGATTCACCCTTATCATTTATATCCAAACTAGCTTGAGTTGGGCACTTTCCTTTGTGATTTCTTTTGCTGCTAATCTTATTGGTCTTGCCCTATTCTTGCTTGGATCAAAGATGTACCGTAAAATCCCGCCTCAAGGAAGCCCTTTCACTAGCATTGCTAGGGTTTTGGTCGCATCTTTTAGGAACAGGTTCATGGAAGAACCCTTACATAAAGAAGGTTGTTATCTACATGAAAGTGAGGATTCAAAAATCACCTATGGAGGGCCTACTCTAAGTTTAAGGTATGCTTATTTGTCCATATAATATGAGATCCACATGTATGATATAGTTTGGTCATATCAAATTCACTAAGTTGAAGTAAAATAAAGTAGTAATAAACATAGATGTAGTATGCACCATATGTCAATATGTCCAAATGCATATCACAATCCAAATGAGGATCGGCCTCAGGTGCAGTGGCACAAAAAGTTTCCTCGCATATGTGAGATTCAATACTCATCACGACTAATTCCTTCCCCCAACACTTGAGTAATGCTAGCCTAGTATATATTCCTAAAATGAACCTTTCCTCTAAAAAAAATCAGTCCAAATTAGTAGACAAACACATTATTATATTCCCTCCGTAACGCTTTAACTGCAACAATTCTAAATATGGGTGTAACAAGATAACTTCAACAATTTCTTATCTTTCCATATTTAGTATAAATTTGAAAATGAAATGTCTATAATGACACTAAATTTAAAACATAAAACAAAATTACCTACCCCATGTGTTTTTCTCTTTCTTACTTTTATATCTAATTTTACATACCCATGTGATCTCCTCTCTCCTACTTTTATCTTAACCAATATCCAAATCTATACTTAACATATTCTCTTTTTTGAGTCTGTGTTAATCAATTTGTTGCAGTTAAAGTGTTACGGGAGGAGTATCAATGTATCATTTACAAGACTGCCATTTTTTTTTATATCATAAATTAAACAAACATGTGGTGTGCGTATACTAACTGAATAAATGTTTCACATTAAAGGTACCTAAATAAAGCAGCATTAATAGAACAAGGAGATAACAATCGCAATACTTCCAAACAATCAAAATCATGGAGCCAATGCACAGTGGAAGAAGTAGAAGACCTGAAGAAGCTAATCAAAATACTTCCATTATGGTCAAGCAACATATTAATAAGTGGTGCAATAGGAGTTATACTCAGCTTCACAGTACTAATGGCATTAGTCATGGATACAACAGTTGGTTCTCATTTCAAAGTTCCTGCAGGCTCATTCTCAGTTATCACACTCGGATTCGCTGCCATAACTTCGGCTATACTCAATCGATTCATAACCCCAACATACAAAAAAATTACAGGCAAAAATTTGACATACTTACAGTGCATTGGAGTATGCCATGTCTGCAACATTCTGGGTGCAATTGGTTTTGCCCTAATCGAAAGAAGACGCCTCGAATTAGTCAAAATCCACCATCTAATTGAACATCCAAATGCTGTAGCACCACTTTCTGGGTTATGGTTTTTGATTCCATTAGTGATAATGGGGATTGGAGAAGGGTTTTGCTTCGCACCAGAAGTGGCGTTATACTATCAAGAATTCCCGAAATCGTTAAGAAGTACATCGACAGCTATGGTGTCACTGCATATTGCAGCTGGCTATTATTTGAGTTCAGCATTCATTGATTTGATAGGAAGAACAAGCTCTTGGTTACCAAATGATGTTAACTTTGGTAGGGTTGATAATGCTTGTTGGGTGCTTGCAGTTGTAGCAGCTTTGAATTTTGGTTACTTCAATGTATGTGCCATGTTTTATAAGTGTAATAATGATGGTGATGATCCTTAATTCTAATCCTGATTTGATTTGGATGATGGTGAATTTGTGCTTAGTGGAGAAGAATTGTAAGAGATATAGTTTATGAAATATGAAGGCCAATTTGCTAAAAAGTGGACATTTTTAATATATATATACATATGAATTAGTTAAAGTATGTAAGTATAACAAGCGGCATAGTTGGTAAATGTTAAGCTGAAAGTTTCTCTAATTGCATGAGGTAGTGTGATTGAATATGTGTGGCAACCTTTTCTTTCTTGCCTTTTGTTTTCTTCTCAATTTTCCATCCATTATTCATTAGCCCATAGTTACCCACTTCTATGCTCCTCTTATTTTATGCTCTTATAGTATTAGTTTTTCTTATTTTCAACAAATAACAATATTATTAAAATTTTGGGTATGGCATTTTCACATTCCACTCTTAAGACAACATGTAGTATTTTTTATTTTATTTTTTGACTAGTTTTATTAAATGCTTTATAATTAATTGAGTGATTTGGCTAATTAAAATATTGTAAAATGGTGCCTCTGCAAGTTCAAAATGTTGGGTCCCCCACTGGCGAGAGAGATAATGAGAATGGAAGGGAGCAGCAAACGTAGTAAAAGCAGGAGAACCCGGTTCAAACCGACCCGTTTTAGACAAACCCAAAAAAAGAGTGGGGTGTTCCGTACGCTTCAACTGGTTCAGAAAATTCTCATACTTTTGGTCCAACCCTGCATGGGCCAGCTACTCTCACCAACTTTATAGTGACGTCCTGGTCGCCCTCCTTGACTCCACCCCCCCCCCCCCCCACCCCTCCTATGTCAGATAGAGCCAAGGGAGTTAGGAGAACCTGGCCACGGCGGTGTTGCGACCTGGAGCGATAGATCATTACTGTCGTCGTCACTATCTCCTCCTCTACCATCAGAGAAAGGGCTATAGGAGGGTACCATTTATCATTTAGTTCCCTTGGCAAAAATAAGTTCATGGTCCTCACTATCACAATGCATTGCGAGGTTAATGTCAAACGTAACTCCGCCTCTTGCCAGGATTTGGAACACTAAAAAATAAGGTTACAAAAATAGAAAATGCCTTCATATCGAAAGCCCGGCCACCTAGAGTATTCAATTCTCCTTGTATGGTGCTCAATGTAACAACCAAGCACTAGCAGAAGATTCAGATTGATTCCAACCAGGCCAGGGCACACATGTAACGTTTTGGACCCGGAGCGGTAGAGTTGTCGTCCAGGAGGATCACATTACTAAGAAGATGTCGAAAATAAAATGCTTTATGTGGATCGGATAAAGAGTATACCTTCCTTCCAACTTGATCTACATGTTAGCATCTCCAAAGTTGTGTGTTTTGAAGGACATAGTAATATTATATTGCTCCTTTATAGTTAACAGTAGGGAATTGACCCTTGAGGGGGAGTTGATGGAAGCATTTTGAGCTGTGAGATGGAAGAGAAGGAAGTAATACTAATCAAGGGAGGAAGAAAGCTTCATAGGAAAGTAGGAGGCAAACACGAAAACAAGAAAAATTCTGCAGAAGAGAAAGAAACAGGAGAGAGAACCTTTCAAACCTAATTTTTCTTTTTTTGTCTTTAGCGTTTTGTTTAGTTTAGAGTTAATTAATGAGACATTGGGCTTGGCCAAATAAACCATCTATTTTTGACTTTGTAAATCAGATACTTATTTTGAATTTTTTGGATATTAAATTTGGATATAATTTTTTTTTTATACTACATATTTAATATTGTATCTTAAATTGATAGGATATTCGATCCAAAATATTTTTCAGATTGGATATCCAAAATTTTATACTACATATTTAATATCATATCCCAAATTGATCAGATATCTGATCCAAAATATTTTTTGGATTGGATATAAAAAATTTTTATACTACACATTTAATATCGTATCCGAAATTGATCAGATATATGATCCAAAATATTTTTCGGATTGGATATCCAAAATTTTTATACTACACATTTAATATCGTATCTGAAATTGATCAGATATCTGATCCAAAATATTTTTCGGATTGGATATCAAAAATTTTTATACTACACATTTAATATCGTATCCGAAATTGATCAGATATCTAATCCAAAATACTTTTCGGATTGGATATCAAAAATTTTATACTACACATTTAGTATCGTATCCGAAATTGATGAGATATCTGATCCAAATTTTTGGATTGGATATCCAAAATTTTGGATAATTTGCTTAACATTTGCATATTTGCCAAAAAAAAAAAAAAAAACATTTGCATATCTCCTGCGTATACACCTGCTGAAGGAGGCCGGTGTGAACCACGGCGATTCTCCTCTGAAAGGTATTAAGAAAATGTCGACAAGATTTTTGTTCACCAATGGCGTACTTTCATCGTCACTCGAGACTCCTCCGATCACCACCTTCCTCGAGACTCACTCAGGTTTTGTCCTTTTTTTTTTTTTTGGGTACCTTCCTTTTATCAGTTTCATGGTGCTAAACCCCTTTTTGCTAACATTTTGATTTTTGCAGGTGCTTACACTACTACACGAACCCACAACAATGGCGAATTTCTTCTTTTTTGGGATCGTCATCTAAAGAGACTCTCCAATTCAGTTCAAATTTTGCTCAATTCAAACCCCCACTTAGTTTTTGGCGCCCAAATTTCTGGGTTTTCCTCCTTTCCATCCTCCATTAACTGGGACTCCTTTATTCGACGGCGTGTTAATGGTGTAATGAGGAATGTGCTTCCGTTTGCGATTGAGGAGAGGAATTCGGTTGAGGAGTTGTCAATTTCGACGCTTGTTGCAGGGAATTCTGAGGCATTGAAGGGAATTCAAGGGAGAATTGAGGAGGAGATGATTGATAGGATATTGGATGTGTATGTGCATATAGGAATGTATGTGCCTCCGGTGTTTGGCGGTGAGGGTAATGCTGCGCAGTTAGCTGTGGTTGGATGTGGAAGGGATTTTGCCGAGGCTAAGTATTCTGATTGGGCAAGGTTTGGATGTCTAAATATTGTTTTTATTCTTTGTTCTTTTTTTAATTTGGTGTATCTGATTTTATTATGTGGTTTTGAAACTTATGTTTTGCTTGGAGTGTAGCTATGATGATATGAAGTCAATAGGAGTAATTTATTACCAAAAATTGAAATGTGCTTTATGTGGATGAATTCCATCTTATACATAATGAACTTGCTAAAGTTCAATTTGGAACCCTTCCTAGTTGTTGGTGTAGATGCTTCTAAATAATTCATTATACTCAAATCATCAGATGTTTGGTATGTGGTAATTAGAGGTGGGAATGGGAGTTTTAATCCCCAATAGTTGAGAAACCCTGTTTTTTATATGGTAATAGCATCTTGGATAGGGAATGAGAATATAATGCTCCTATTCCCATCATTTCATTACCTGGCGTGGTATTAGAGTCGGAACTCGGAAATAGATTCATTAGGTAAATTGACCAAAATTCCATTAATGAAAAAGAATGAAGGATATATATAAGGATTTCTGTGTCCGCAATTCTCATTCCCAATCCCATTATATAACACCAAACTCTCATTCCCACTTACCAAACATCCCGTCAGTGTGATGTTTGTGTAGCTCAGATTTTAGGAGCTACCAACCTGGCTCCTACAGGCTATGGGATTGAATCCCCCTATTGGATGAGGGGTTTTGGGGGTTGGGGGGGGGGGTTTGATGGCAATGTCGAACCTTGTTTGTGTGTGTGTTTTTATTTTTATTTTTAGGGGGGGATACATATGACCCCTTTTTAGTAAATTTATTCTGGTCAGAAATGTATATGTAGTAAATGAATGGATCATCTTCTTGTTCTGTTTACTGACTTTTCTATAATTTAAACTCGTAAGGTCTTTCTGAGTTGTAATTTGGGAAAACTACTTTCTAGGTAGGTTAAGAAAGCCATTGGAATTGTTGAGACCTCCCTCAGCTACTGAGCTTTTATTGTCAAACAATGGTGATCAAATACTTGAAGGGACAATTACAAATTTCTTTGTAATTCGTGTTAAGGTGAGAAACTGAATGTTATTAAGGTACAAGCATTATAGTGGAACCTGTATTTATGCATTCCCTTGGGATCGCATATCAATATATGGCCCCAGAACCTTAAAGCTTCTTAATTTTACATTAGTGTAGGTTACCATATCAAATTGCAGAAATTTAGCTTGTGTAAACATGATTTTATTTGTCATTGTTCTGTATATCTTGCTGGATTTTATAATAATAATGTAAAAGGCTGGAAAGCTTACATGCACATTGCCATTAATCTAGTTATTCTATTGGTGGCAATTGTTAAGTGCAATTTTACGATGGTATGAGAAGAAACCAATCTGTATTGTTAGTTGATACGGGAACACAAAAGAGGGGGGATGAGTTGTGTAGTATGTTTTTTTGCAGAAATTAAAAAACTTAAAAGTCATTAATGGACAATTTGTTAATTTTTTAAAAACCTTCTTGATCCTAAGGAAGGAAAACCTCTCTTTTTTTAATTACTGTTTAAGTTCCTCAATGAACTTACAAAACTCTACTTATGGCTTGTTTACTTCAAATTATATTCAGTTCAGTTAATCTCTATTCAGTTCAGTTCAATTAATACACTTCTATTCAGTTTAGTTCATCTCTATTAAGTTCAGTTCAGTTCATTTAATGTAAACGAGCCCTTAGATCCCTCGATCTAAATGCCCAAACTCTCAATCTTACACTGACTTAACTCTAAGCCAAACAGGAACTTACTTAAATTCCAACCCTCAAAATTACAACTCAGTAATCCGCCACTCTAATGCTTGAATGAACTTTTTAAGTGTTTGTAGGAAACTAGGAATAAAGGCCAACTCAAATTTTTAAGGAGATATTTTTTCAGTGTTTGATATCTCTCAAATCAGAAGACGTGAAAGCCTATTTACAAGAACATCAACTTTCCCCTGCAGCAAGCAACCATTGCATTTTACCATGTTTTCACTCACATTTTTTCACGTATCCTTTGGTGAACAGGAGCCCCTAGTAGATATTGTCCTCTTTGGGTCCTAGCACGCAAGGCTTTGCTTTGGAGTGAGAATGATCCATCCAAAAGGCCTTTACTGGGTTAAGGTATCCACCTCTATATAAAAAAGATTTTGTCCTCAACTTTTGATGTGGGATAGCCAAGATCTTAGGCACCTTTTGTTGTTCTCTTTTCAAAATTTCAAACCTTAAAGATGGATTATTCTCTTTGCTTTCTTTCACTCACATTGACTTGTGAGAGCTCCACAAATGAAAGTAGCCATCACAAAGAACTGCTGCTCTTCACAAAATAGGATGGATGATGATGGTTGAAACAAGAGTTATAGAGACTGAAAGATAGAAATTATGATTCAAGCCCAGGCTTGCTTTTAGTTTTTAAGGAATAGTTGAAGATGGTGAGTCGGTGACATAATTATTCAGTGGTTTTGGGAGAAGGGTGGGATACCATTTGGTCCATTGATTCGCAAAAGGTGACTGTTAAATGTAGTGTTGATTGAATAGATTGAATTAAGGAATGTAAGAACGTAAACCCTATAGGTGTGAGTAGAGACAAAATCATTATGTTCAAGATTTTTCCTACCAATAGGTGTGAATAGAGACAAAATCATTATGTTCAAGAACATAAAACTTATAGGCATTGCTATTCTCCGCATAACCTATAAATATGCAATCAATTCCTTTTTCACCCAACGTTGTACGTTTAGGTTCCGTCAATTTGACAACCGCCCTACACCCCCAAACCCTAAGTTATGTGAGATTAGACTTTCTTTTAAACCAAAATTCATATGGGGTATCCTTGTTCCTTTTATTAGGAACCCGATTTAAGACATAACATGCGGTTAGCATTGCCTCACCCCAAAAATGTCACTAAGACCCGAGTTAGAAAGCATGGTATTAACCATTTCTTTTAATGTCCAATTTTTCCTTTCCGCCACACCATTACTTTGTGGTGTGTAAGGTGCGATTGTTTCGTGAAATATGCTAATGGAATTAAAATAATTAGGGTCATAGTACACTCCACCTCTATCCGTCCGAAGTCTTTTAATTTTTAAATTTAGTTGTAATTCCACTTCGGTTTTATAGATCTTAAATTTTTCAATGGCCTCATCTTTGGATAATAACAAATAAGTATAACAAAACCTTGATGAATCATCAATAAAAGTTATACTATATTTTTTATTACCCAAAGAAGGTGAACTATGAAAGTCACATAAATCACTATGCACCAAATCAAGCAAATTAGTTTGTCTTGTCACACTTTTGAAAGGTGTCCTTGTGATTTTATTTAACATACATGTTTTACACTTCTCTAAATTTAAATCGAAAGGTGGGATTAACCCCAATTTTGACATGTCATATAAACGACGATAATTAACATGACATAACCGATTGTGCCATAGAGAAAAAACATCAAGCATATAAATAGAATCATCAATCTTATTATTAATATGAAATTTAAACATTCCATTACAACAATAACCTTGTCCAACATAAACACCACCCTTAGAAACAACAAACTTATCAGACTCCAATACAACTTTAAAACCAACCTTATTGAAAATACCTCCTGACACTAAATTTTTCCTAACTTCGGGTACAAAAACAACATCTCTAAGAGTAAGAGTTTTTCCTGAAGTTAAATACAATTCTACTTGACCAAAACCTTTGGCCTTTATCGTAGAACCATTCCCCATGTACAAAGTTGGCCCATCATTTAATTCTTGAAAAGTCTTGAACAAATGCCGATCTTTGCACACATGTCTAGAGGCTCCCGAATCTATCCACCAAGAATCATCAACCTGCACAACATTGATTTCAGATATCATAACAACAAAATGAATATGTTTATTTGAAGCTACATGTGCAATCATACCTTGGTTAGAATCAACCTTGGGTTGATCCTTTTTCCCCTTCTTGTTCTTCGAAGGGCAATCCCTTTTGAAATGAGGACCGCTACATATCCAATAAGTTATCGCATTCCGCTTTATGTTTGTAGCATTTTTGGATTTAAAGTTTTTGTTGGATTTCCTTGTCCCATTGGATACACAACCCCTACCATATTAATGGTAGATTTTTGTCCATTATTATTATGGTTATTTGAGTCCTTGTCTTTACCCTTTTCTTTATTTTCTTGAGCCCGGATAGTTTCTTCAACTAAGAGGTGAGTACCCAATTACTCCATAAAAATGTCCTCTTTTTTATGTTTTAATAAATTTTTAGTGTCTTTCCACGATGGTGGTAGTTTATCAATGATGGATACGACCGCAATGGCCTCATGCATTGCCATCCCGTGTGCACGAATTTGATTTAAATTATGATAAATTTGATGGAATTGTTCCATGATCGGACATTCATTAGTTATTTTAAAAGTATTAAAATTAGTGGTGAGCGGAACCAGGTACCCGATCAATTTTGCCGTACCCGGTCCCAGACCCAGACCCTACGGGTCCACAAATTCAGGAACCGGAACAAGACCCGGTTCAGCATGTTCATAGTCTTCTGGAACCGGAACCGGCTCCAGAACCGGGTACCCAGTCTCCTCATTTTTTTTTATTTTATAAATATAATATCATTTTGAAAAAAAAAAATGAGTGGTCTAATTAACAGTAAATTTTAACACACTTTCATAGTTTAATATATTAACGTACTTTCTCCGTTTTTTCTTACTCGTTAAACATTGACAAAAAATGTAAGACTTTTTTTTTCTAAATTTAGCGGATAAGAATAAAGGAGAAAGTTCTGTTTACAATTCTAATAATAAATTAATGTGATAATATCATATTCTATAAAAATTTAACTCACTTAATCTTTTAATATTTATATATAAATAGTAAATTTTAAGTAAAATAAATATAAAATATGATTTATAAGATATAAGATACAAATAATACATTGACTCTTATGAAACTTTACTGGGTACCCATAACTTTTCCGTTAATATAGGTAACCGGAACTAGTTTCAACGGGGTCCGCTGTCTGGGACCCAGAACTGGTCCCGGTAGAATCGGATCCGGATTCGGAACCGCCGTTCTGGGTCCGGTACCGTGTACCCTGTTTTGTTTTTTTTGCTCGCCCCTAATTAAAATTACTAACAAGAAATTTCTTACTTGAAGCGTCCTCGGCGATGTATTTCGCCTCCAAAGCGCCCCAAAGGTCCTTGGCACCCTCTACATTTTGGTAGAGATAAAAAAGTGGGTCGGAGTGAGTGTTAAGAATATGCCCACGGCATATGTATTCGTCGTTCTCCCATTTGGATCTCTTCCGTGTTGTTTCCGCCGGTTCCTCCTTGCCATCCGTGGGATAGGGTGGCAATGTGGCATTGGTGTGGTTAGAACATAAACCACATTCAAGCTGTTTGTTCGACTTTGAATGTACATTTTCCAACGTTGGCAACAGAAGGTACATTTTCTTTTGACGACTTTGAATGTGGTTTATGTTCTAACCACACCAATGCCACCATATCCCATAGATGGCAAGGAGGAACCGGCGGAAACAACACGGAATAGAACCAAATGGGAGATCGACGAATACATATGTCGTGGGCATATTCTTAACACTCTCTCCGACCCACTTTTTGATCTCTACCAAAATGTAGAGAGTGCCAAGGACCTTTAGGGCGCTTTGGAGGCAAAATACATCGCCGAGGACGCTTCAAGTAAGAAACTTCTTGTTAGTAATTTTAATGCTTTTAAAATAACTAATGAACGTCCGATCATGGAACAACTCCATGAAATTTATCATATTTTAAATCAAATTCGTGCACACAGAATGGCAATGAATGAGGCCATTGTGGTCGCATCCATCATTGATAAACTACCACCATCGTGGAAAGACACTAAAATTTTTATTAAAACATGAAAAAGAGGACATTTCCATGGAGCAATTGGGCACTCACCTCTTAATTGTGGAAACTATCCGGGCTTAAGAAAATAAAGAAAAGGACAAGGACTCAAATAACAATAATGGACAAAAATCTACCATTAATATGGTAGGGGTTGGTGTGTCCAATGGGACAAGGATATCCAACAATAACTTTAAATCCAAAAATGCTACAAAGAAGAAACGGAATGCGTTAACTTGTTGGATATGCAACGGTCTTCATTTCAAGAAGGATTTCCTTTCGAAGAAGGGGGGGGGGGTAAAAAGGATCAACCCAAAGTTGACTTTAACCAAGGTATGATTTGCACATGTAGCTTCAAATGAGCCTATTCATTTTGTTGCTATGATTTCTGAAATAATTGTTGCGCAGGTTGATGACTCTTGGTGGATAGATTTGGGAGCCTTTAGACATGTGTGCAAAGATCGACATTTATTCAAGACTTTTCAAGAATTGAATGATGGACCAACTTTGTACATGGGGAATGGTTCTACGATAAAGGCCAAAGGTTTAGGTCAAGTAGAATTGTATTTAACTTCAGGAAAAACTCTTACTCTTAGAGATGTTGTTTTTGTACCCGAAGTTAGGAAAAATTTAGTGTCAGGAGGTATCTTCAATAAGGTTGGTTTTAAAGTTGTATTTGAGTCTGATAAGTTTGTTGTTTCTAAGGGTGGTGTTTATGTTGGACAAGGTTATTATTGTAATGGAATGTTTAAATTTCATATTAATAATAAAATTGATGATTCTATTTATATGCTTGATTTTTCTTCTCTATGGAACAATCGGTTATGTCATGTGAATTATCTTCGTTTATATAACATGTCTAAATTGGGGTTAATCCCACCTTTCGATTTAAATTTCGAGAAGTGTAAAACATGTATGTTAAATAAAATCACAAGGACACCTTTCAAAAGTGTGACAAGACAAACTAATTTGCTTGATTTGGTGCATAGTGATTTATGTGATTTTCATAGTTCACCTTCTTTGGGTAATAAAAAATATGTTATAATTTTTATTGATGATTCATCAAGGTTTTGTTATACTTATTTGTTATCATCCAAAGATGAAGCCATTGACAAATTTAAAATCTATAAAACCGAAGTGGAATTACAACTAAATTTAAAAATTAAAAGACTTCGGACGGATAAAGGTAGAGAGTACTATGACCCTAATTATTTTAATTCCATCGGCATAATTCACGAAACGACTGCACCTTACACACCACAAAGTAATGGTGTGGCGGAAAGGAAAAATTGTACATTAAAAGAGATGGTTAATACCATGCTTTCTAACTCGGGTCTTAGTGACGGTTTTTGGGGTGAGACAATGCTAACCGTATGTTATGTCTTAAATCGGGTTCCTAATAAAAGAAACAAGGATACCCCATATGAATTTTGGTTTAAAAAGAAAGCCTAATCTCACATACCTTAGGGTATGGGGGTGTAGGGCGGTCGTCAAATTGACGGAACCTAAACGTAAAACGTTGGGTAAAAAAGGGATTGATTGCATTTTTATAGGCTATGCGGAAAATAACAATGCCTATAGGTTTTATGTTCTTGAACATAATGGCTTTATCTCTATTCACACCGTGATAGAGTTAAGGGATGCAATTTTTGATGAAACTCGGTTTTCATCGATTCCTAAACCAAAGGACCGGTACCCAGTACTAGTTCCAGGAATGTAGATGATATAAATAAAGATCATGATACTACAATTCCGGAAGTTAGGAAAGTAAACGAGCTAGAAAAGAGAAATCTTTTGGACCGGATTTTCAACTATATTTAGTTGAAGGGTCAAGGGAGTCCGTTGTGACTCAATTTTCATATGTTTACCGTATGGAGGAGGATCCGAAGACCTTTGGTGAGGCTATGAATTCTCATGATTCCACTTTTTGGAAGGAAGCCGTGAATGATAAAATGGATTCAGTAATGATCGATGGAACCGTATTAAAACACAAGCCCCGTTTAGTGGCCCAAGACTTTTGATAGCTTTATCCGCGATTCATGGTCTTGAAATTCACCAAATGGATGTAAAGACTGCATTCTTTTATGGTGAATTGGAGAAGAAATTGTACATGAATCAACTGGAAGGCTTTGTTGTTAAAGGACAAGAAAAAAAAGTGTGTATATGGATTTAAAATAAAGTGTGTTGTTAAAACAAGCACCAAAGCAATGGCGTCAAAAATTTGATGATGTTGTATTGGCAAATGGATTTAAAATAAATCAATCCGATAAGTGTGTATATAGCAAATTTAATAACGGTAAAGGAGTCATAATTTGCTTATATGTTGACGATATCCTTATTTTTGGGACTGATTTGGATGAAGTTAATAAAACCAAAGCGTTTCTCTCAAAAAGCTTCTCAATAAAAGATTTGGGTCAAGTGGATGTAATTCTTGGAATAAGAATTGTTTTAGGTAAAGGGACGGTTTCTTTGACACAATCGCATTATATTGAGAAAGTAGTGAAGAAGTTTAATCTAGGTTGCACGGAGTCGGATTCGGGGTCAAAAACGGGTACGGGGACGGAAAACGGAAAAATAAAAAATTCTAAAAACGGAGACGGCACGAATATATATATATATATATATATATATATAAATTCATAAAAAAAAAGTCACAAATACATCATAAAAAAATGAATTTTGTCTTAAAAAGCAAAATATAAATCAAGCAAATTGAAAAAAAAAATACAAAAATAAAGTTTTATGGAGTACTTAATCTTTTTTTTAAAAAAAATAAATGGAGTACTTAACTACTCGTAGTTAACTAATAACACTAGTGGGGTAGGGGACTAGGGGTGTATAATAACAAGAAAAAAAAAGAGAAAAAAATAAATGAAAGGCTGGCAAGTGGCAGCTGGCATCCAGTTATACAAACAGTGAATTGAAGGAAAAAATCACAAGGCAAAATAATATACAAAGACAAAACCAGAGTTAACATATTCTCGAATTAAAGAATCAAACTAAAGAAGAGAGAAAAGAGTTCGAGCAGAAGAAAGCAAAAAAAGAGTTCGAAGGAAGAAAAAAGGGGAAAAAACAGAGAAGTTTGAAGAAGTTCGAACAAAGGAGAAAAAAAGAGAGAGAAGAGCCTGGTCAGTGACGACGGCTGGTGTTGGACGGCGAGTCGATGACGGTGGCTGGTAGAGAAGAAGTTCGAATGTTGGTGAAGACTAATTTTCATTTTCTACAAACCCTAATTTTCATTTTCTACAAACCCTAATTTCCTTCGAATTGTGATGTTGCAGACTCTGGGGACGGCTACTTCTTCCATTTCCCGTCCCTGAACCGTCCCCAGCCCCAAACCCAGCCGTCCTCAACTCACCTTTGTCGTCCCCATATCAGACCAGCCATCCGCGGTACGTTTTTTGGCCGTCCCCGCACCGTCCTCGTCCCCACCCCGTCCCAGATACGGATACGGCACCCAAAATGCCGTCCCCGTGCTTCCTAGAGTTTAATGAGTCGGTTTCAACTCATTTTGCTACTCCGATGGATCCAAGTATAAAATTGGTTCCGAGTAGTGGTACTCTAATTTCACAATTGGAGTATGCGAGCTTGGCCGGAAGCTTGATGTATGCTATGACTAGCACTCGACCGGATATGACATTTGCTATTGGTCGGTTAAGCCGATTTACTAGTGATCCTAGTATGGAACATTGGCGAGCTTTAAGAAGAGTGTTGAGGTATTTGAAGAAAACCATAGATTATGGTTTGACATATACCGATGAGCCTTCTATTTTAGAAGGGTTTACGGATGCAAATTGGATCTCCAATACGGATGACTTTTCATCCACAAGCGGATGGGTGTTTCTTCTTGGAGGAGGTGCCATTTCATGGGCCTCTAAGAAGCAAACATGTATTACCGATTCCGCTATGGCATCGGAGTTCATTGCTCTAGCTTGTTGTCAAGAAGCAGAGTGGCTTAGAAATGTGTTAAGTGAGGTTGGCTTATGGGTGAAAATTCTAAATTCTTTGTACTCAAAAGCAACTTGTTAGCACTTAGAAATTCTCCAACAAGCTACTAATTCAATTCACCCCTTATAGATCATCGGGTTACCACGAATGTTGGTGATGAATCAAGAAATGTAAGAATGTAAACCCTCCATGGCGTGGAAATACACTTTCCTACTAATTCAATTCGCTCCTTTATAGATCACCGGGTTACCACTAGTGAGATACAATGGAGAAAATATACACTCTATATGATCTTTAGAGTGTATCCTAAAAGACTTGTGTTTATATGTGTTTAGACTTTAGAGTCACACTTAGACAAATTAGCTAAAAATTTCTAAGTTGCTTTTAGAGTCACACTTAGACTTGTGTTGAATACAAGAGGAAAATTCTGAATTCTTTGTACTCAAAAGCAACTTGTTAGCACTTAGAAATTTTTAGCTAATTTGTTTAAGTGTGACAAATTAGCTGTCCAAAGATGATTAGTTGCTTTTGAGTACAAAGAATTCAGAATTTTCCTCTTGTATTTCTTGTATTCAACCTATGAACAAGCATGCCTATGTATAGGCTTTACACCAAGAAGAAATCAGCTGTCCAAAGATGATTCAATCACCATTAAAGCCTCTTAAAATCAGATATAATGGTGTTAATTGTGTATTAAACATGGAAGAATATTCCACACACAATGCAACCTTTCATAAGCTGATTTTAATCCTCTTTAATATCATCTTAATACTGCTAATAAGCCTCATAAACAAGGCACAATACGTAAAAATATCCAAGGCAAGAATCCAAGAAAAGTCGTAAAAATTGCACCCACGAGGCAGAAACTTTTCGCGAGTCGAGAAAACCACCTCGCGAGTCGCAAGGGACTCTCTGCCTAGTGGTCCCTTGTTTCCTTGTTTCTTCTTCCTATTGTTCATATTCCAAGCCCATTTAGTCATAAATGTTCCAACATCGTCTCTATGAATTCTTTGTTTCTCTAATTCTTGTCAGTTTCAACTGTTATGGTGGGAATTATCAGATCAAATTGAGTCTTGTAATGTCATTATATATGGCTTCTCAAAATGGAACCAAGGGAGGGGGGAGATTGTTGTGGTGTGGTGTAGTGCTTCATTTGTATGCTTGTGTAGTCTGTGAATGTGTGTCGTGCGCGTGTGTGTGAGAGAAAGAAAGAGAGTGAGAAGCTTTTCTTGAATGAAATGGTATTTTAGAAACTAGGCGACTAGGCGTGATTTGTTCTACTGATTTGTTATTTAGTCGCTTTCCCATCCTTTTTGATGTATTCTTGGCTTCTTGCTGTTTAATTCCTCTCATTTAATTGTCATTTCTGTTGTTATTTTAATTGTTGTGCTTATCTCCTAAATCCTAATAATATGAGTTACTTACTTTCCTATTATGGCTACAGGATGACAGGGAAGTTATGGAGAAAAACTTAAACAATGATGGAAACTTGCAGTCATATGAATTGCAGACAGCACCTGTGAAGGACGGTGTCCTTCCTGGGGTTATTCGCCAGTTAGTAATTGAGTGAGTGCTTCCACCGTATAATAGATTTTACTGAAATGCCCTTTTGCCATCTTGATTTAGATATTTATTTTAATTTACTGTTCTTGTTGCTGCTATTGCTAATGAAAATATTATGCTTGCATATTGAAATGATGACCACTGACTTATTGCCATGCTTACTGTAAATGACCAGTAACTTATTGACCTGCATTCTGATTGGCCATGGGTAGTTTTAGAAGGCGAATCTTATGGGGTCTATTTCTTGCTTGGTATATTTAGTTCTTTAATTGGTTGGCTAGACAGTATCGGTCTAGCTCCGAGCTAACCATGTTATGGGCTGGTCTTACACTGTTGCATCTATTGTGAATTGAAATACAAAAGTAATCTTGTAAGACTATCTTTCGAATTTTTGTAATCCTAGGATCTGATCCTTGGACCAAATTGGCTTTCTCCTTTTTCTCATTTCATGATTAAAAAGTGGTGAACAACTCAATTCCTCAAACATATCAATCACTAAGGTCTTGTTCTTTTGGACTTAATTTCTAGCAAATTCAATTCAATTCAATTCAGCTCAGCTCCTCCTCTATCTAGGATTCAGATTCAGCTCAAAAAGCTTTACGATGCAATCGCGATGCAGTGATGCGGCTTTGATTTAATATCATGGTCTTAGGTTCAATCATTGATAGTGTAAATTATATGTTTATGAGAAATTTATTTTGTGGTGTATAAAATAGGATGACATGTCAACAAATTATAAGGGAGTGGTGACTCATGGCAGCTAACAAACGTTTTCTTGGTGTTTTCATATAGTATAGATTTGCCTTTCCTTGCCCCTAATATGGGAAAAGTTTTATGGAGTACTATGTTACTCGGACTCTTGCTGGAAGTATCGGACAAGGATATGTGTCCAAGTGTCAGACACGGAAATTTTATGAAAAATATGAATGTTTTTGGTTCGAAATGAAGTGTCCAAGTGTTGTACCAATGTCCAAGGATTGAGTGTCCGATACTGGTATTTGGGGTGAAACAAAGAGTCCGGGTAACATAGATGGAGTACCATGGTAAGAGAAAGAAACTTGCTTATTCTGTCTTATTAGACTTATATTAACTTGTTAAACTTTTTTAGTTGTTTCTACTAGCACGCTTGTTAGTTTTTGCAATAGAATGTATCAAATATTTTGCTGTTGTATTATATTCTTCTTACTTCATTACGGAGCAGCAGAACTGCAGAACTTTCTCCTGTCAAGGAACTAAGGAGTTGACTTATCTGCAGTTGATTTTTAATATAGGATTGTTTTTGTGACACATCCCATTTCATCTCCACAGAATATGCTTTAGGAAGGGCATTGCAGTTCGAGAAGTCTCACCATCTTGGTCAGAGCGTGACAGTTGGGAGGAAGCATTTGTTACAAGTAAATATTCCCCTTGTTTATTTTATATGTGAATATCCTCCATACTATATAGAGAAAAATGCATTTTGTGCTGAGGGCCTATCAACCATTATTGATTTTGTTTATTTATAAAATTATTGAATTTTTTGCCTGCTTTTTTTCCCTTATTTTTTTCACTTAAACTAGAATATTTAGTTGATGGTGCTTTGCCATTTTGCTGGGTAGAATATTCTCTTTTGTTTCTTTGGTGGTAAATGTATGAGTTTTTAGCTTCTTTGGTGCCCAAAAGCAAACATCAAGTGAATCTGAGTTGTAAAGATGATGAGTTGGTTGACTTGGTTCATCTTTCATTTTGATCTATGCTTTCACTTAATACATGTTATTTAGTCTACAAACTCTACATTTTCTCCCTTTCTTAGGATTTGTTCTGTTTGTGGCACACTGAAATTTGAGTGCAAGCATCCTAGGCAATGAAAAAGAAGTATAAACTGCATCTGAGTTATATGCAGTGGTTTTTTTTTTTGAAAAAACTTTGGTCATGTTATTCAATTTTCTTTTATCTGTTTTGACTTTTTTGCATCTTAGTTCTACAAACTGGTATTTAGGGGGGAGGTACTTTAGGGAATGCACAACAAGTTATTAGAAACTTAGAGAAAATCTAGTAAAGTTAGAAATATGTTGGTTATTGATATGAACTTTATAGTTTGTTTTAGGAGAGAATCAAGCCTCTTGAAAGCTTGATAAGTTGATAATATCATGGTGGTTTTTTTTTTTTTTGAAGGAACTAGTTTTCTAATAAGTAATACATAATCATCATCAACCTTTATTCTTTTAATTTCCTTTGTCATGGTTTGCTATGTCAATTCATAGTAGACGGTATGAAAGTGGGCATGATTCTTGCTGGTTTCATGGCTGTTGGTGCTGCGGCACAGGTGATCTGACCTTTAGATGAAGTGATGTGATTGAGTTCTAGAACTCATATAAGCAGACTGTACAAGCCCAAATAAAGCTATTACTTCTACAAAAGATAACATATTTGTGGAAAGATGGAGGTCAAGTTCAGTAAAATTCAGGAGCAGTTTAGATCTTTTTAGCTTTGTCTTTTCGGGTTTTCCATTCAAGTTCTCAGTACACCCATATTTCATCCTGGATGACAGCACTTCCTTCTGTATGTGCGGCATACGCACATGTATATTTATACACACATATATGTACATATTTATACAACAGAATAAAAAGTAGGTATCTTTCTATGTAAACTATACATATATTGTTGGAACATTTATGAATAAATGGGCTTGAGCATTGAACAAAGGAAGGAAAACAAGGCAAAAAGAGAACACGAGGCAGAGAGCCAGTCGCGACTCGCGACGGCTCCTCGCGACTTGCGAAAACTCTCTGGGAAAATCGAGCAGTTTGTTCGATTTCTTGGATTCTTTTCCTAGGATTCCTTTAAGTATTTAGGCTTGTTCTATGAGCTTCAATACTGATGTAAATGTGGTTTAGACTTGATTAATTGGAAAGATTAAGAGCTTGCATTGTGGATGGAATCATAGTTACTCAATTCCACAATTCAAGCCTCTTAATTTACGATTTTAATGGGGTTTAATTGAGAGAATTCAACTCAGAATTTCTGAGTTTTCTCTTGTTCTTGTGCCTATAAATAGGCATGTGATCTTCATTTGTTAAGTACAAGAAAATTCTGAAATTATCTATACTACTTGTCTACTTCAACTTCCTTACCCTTGGTATATACTTGCAAACTATACTAAGTGTGCTACAAACAAAAATACTAAACACAAGTGCTTTTAGGTACACTCTTATAGATCATATAGAGATTAGAGTGTACACATTTCTCTATTGTATCTCACTAAACATTTCGTGGATACCTGGTGATCATATAGATTCCCGAAGTTAAATACAATTCTACTTGACCTAAACTTTTGGCCTTTACTGTAGAATCATTTCCCATGTACAAAGTTGGCCCATCATTCAATTCTTGAAAAGTCTTGAATAAATGCCGATCTTTGCGCACCTGTCTAGAGGCTCCCGAATCTATCCACCAAGAGTCATCAACCTGCACAACATTGATTTCAGATATCATAGCAACAAAATGAATAGGCTCATTTGAAACTACATGTGCAATCGTACCTTGGTTAGAATCAACTTTGGGTTGATCGTTTTCCACCCTCTTGTCATGGTTTTAAATTTCGGTCGCGATCGTGGTAACGGTCACGGAATCACAATCGCGGCTGTTGCGGCCTAATATCTCGGTCGCGGTAAGCTCAAAAAAACCTTTACAATGCGGTCGCGATGCGGTGATGCGACCTTGATTTAATACCATGCCTCTTGTTCTTTGAAGGGCAATCCCTCTTGAAATGAGGACCGCTACATATCTAACAAGTTACCGCATTCCGCTTCTTGTTTGTAGCATTTTTGGATTTAAAGTTATTGTTGGATTCCCATGTCCCATTGGACACACCAACCCCTACCATATTAATGGTAGATTTTTGTCCATTATTATGATTATTTGAGTCCTTGTCCTTTTCTTTATTTTCTTGAGCCCGGATAGTTTCCTCAACTAAGGGGGGAGTACCCAATTGCTCCATGGAAATGTCCTATTTTTTATGTTTTAATAAATTTTTAGTGTCTTTCCATGATGATGGTAGTTTATCAATGATGGATGCGACCGCAATGGCCTCATGCATTGTCATCCTGTGTGCACGAATTTGATTTAAAATATGATAAATTTAATGGAATTGTTCCATAATCGGACGTTCATTAGTTATTTTAAAAGTATTAAAATTACTAACAAGAAATTTCTTACTTGAAGCATCCTCGGCGGTGTATTTCGCCTCCAAAGCTCCCCAAAGGTCCTTGGCACTCTCCACATTTTGGTAGAAATAAAAAAGTGGGTCAGAAAGAGTTTTGAGAATATGCCCACGACATATGTATTCATCATTTTCCCATTTGGTTCTCTTCCGTGTTGTTTCTGGCGATTCCTCCTTGCCATCCATGGGATAGGGTGGCATTGGTGTGTTTAGAACGTAGATCACGCTCAAAGTTGTCAAAAGAAAATGTACTTTCTTTTGCCAACGCCGAAACCCTACGCTTTCAAATTTTGCCAATTTCTGGATATTCATCGTCAAATCTTTGAGAGTTGACATTCTTACTAGAAATTGAATTAGTAGCTTTTTGGTGATGAAACAAGGAATGTAAGAACGTAAACTCCCAAAGCGTGGAAATACACTTCCTACTAATTCAATTCGCCCCTTATAGATCACCGGGTTACCACAAATGATTAGTGAGATACAACGGAGAAAATATATACTATATGATCTTTAGAGTGTATACTAAAAGATTTGTGTTTAGAATCATACTTAGACAAATTAGCTAAAAATCTGTAAGTGCTAACAAGTTGCTTTTGAGTACAAAGAAATTCAAAAAAATTCTCTTGTAGTTCTTCTATCCAACCTATCAACAAGTGTGCCTATTTATAGGCTTAAAACCAAGAAGAAATCAGTTGTCCAAAGATGATTCAATCACCATCAAAGCCTCTTAAAATCAGAAGCTATGGTGTTAATTGTGTATTAAACATGGAAGAATATTCCACACACAATGCAACCATTCATAATCTGATTTTAATCCTCTTTAATATCATCTTAATACTGCTAATAGGCCTCATAAACAAGGCAAAATACGTAAAAGTATCTAAGGCAAGAATCCAAGAAAAGTCGTAAAAATTGCACCCACGAGGCAGAAATTTTCGCGAGGCCAGTCGCGAGTCGCAACCCAACTCGCGAGTCACGAGGGGCACTCTGCCTCGTGGTCTCTTATTGCCTTATTTCTTCTTCCTATTGTTCATAGTCCAAACCCATTTAGTCATAAATGTTTCAACATATAGCACAATTTTTATACACTAATGAACTTCATGATTGAATATGAAATCTGTGGTGAACACAGATAACTCGAAGTAAAGCTTCTTTTGTGGAGGATTTGAATTAGGAGATGATCAAGTGCTATTTACTTCAATAAGGCACTCATAGGCTCGTAGCACTTAATGAGAGTGCCAATATTGACATCTGAACTCTGGAGTAATAAAGTCTGTACGCTTCTAGGTGATCAGAATTCTCTTTCTTTGATGGCTTTAAAGGTTAGCCAATGTGGATTAGGGATCACTTTTCCGGAGTCTGCTTTTGCCTTGCTATATGTATGTTGGGCATTATATAAACTCCTTAAAATATGGTTACTTGGCCATGAATATGGACACTACACGAATACCTTAATAATGCAAATACTGATTGGAAACATGGAAAAAAAAAGTAAAAAAAAAAAACAAAAGAAGCCACTACTACGCCAATATTTGATTCAATATAGAGAAATATGTATTGTTGTGTCAAATCTGATTAAAATTATTAAAACATGGAGATACTGGAAACAAAGAATTATTGAACATAATCTTCTTGTGTTCCCCTTACTCCAATTTTCTTTCTGCTCTGTAGATAGCTTAAGACTTTTGCAGCATGTAGAAACCATTCAAGCACCTTGCTCGTTGACTCCAGTGGGATCAAAATCATGGGAAGAAATAAATTGGCTGAAGAAACACTTTAAGGCATGCATTTCCAATCCTTTTTTTATATTGTTAGTATAAAGTTTTATGGCATTTCTTTAAAAAAATTATAGACTCATCTTTTATTTTATCTTAAACCAAACTAAAACAGGGGAATCCAGGAATGATTACTGCATTGATCCAGGTAATTATTTTACTGTACCTGTAATCCTGTAATAGTTTGTTTCAAGTTGTTAAAACTACATGCAAAAAAAAATTTATACTTTCCCAAAATGGTGTCAATTATTTTATTTAATCAGGTTACCTGTGTGGAAGGGTTATTTTCTTTGGATTTTGGAGGAACATAATATTCGATTTTAAATTTCAAACTAAAGTGACAGGAATATACTGGATTTTTCATAACCTAGCACTGCTTTCATTTCCGATAAACCTATCCAAACCTGTCACCTTGCCTCAGGTTCCTCTAAGAAGATTCTGCTGGATGGATTTTCAGTTAATGTTAGTTGTACATAATGTTTCGAGCCAGGTCTTTTTAGTGGTGCTTACACAGTTAGGTAGTCATAAGGTTAAACCTTAGAAGTGTACCTAAAGAAAAATTTATGGGGTGTTTATTATGTTTAGATTATGAAAATTCATGGAAATTAGTAACATGGAGAGGAGCATTGGCCTGTGCGTCTGGCGTCTGCTAGGAATTAAATAAATGAACTGAAATTAAAGCACGCCTTGCTTATTTCGAGAGGTAAGCAGCTCTTCCAAATAACTGATTTCTTTCATTCATGGATTCTTTGTACAGTGACTCTTGACTACCACCCTTATTTATAGATTTAGACATTTTCTCATAAAAGACTCTTCTACCCTTAGTTCATATAACAACCAGTTATCACCTCACAGACTCTAACAACTCAAAATAACAACCCAAAAGTAGTATAATTCGACTGTCTAAAATAGTTGAACATAACGCTTAGCTTGAGAGATCTTCAGAGCTTGCTTCATCATCTCATGCATCATTTAAATTCCTAGTGCAACTTTGGTGGTTTTCCTCCCAGTTCTTGGATTTTTCAGGCAAAATCTACTTGTGTTTGTTCAATGCCATGTTTTCTATTTCCATGTTATTATACTTGTAGTTGCTCAATTTGTGAGACCCTAATTTCTGACACTTCACTAGAATGTTTAAAACGACTTTGGCATGCTTAGGAATGAATTAGGCTATCACACCTTTGTGGCTCCATACGAGTTTGATTAATGAGAAGGTATTGTGTTAGACTGGTCTGACAGTAACGTTTCTGTCAGACCAGTCCCCTAGACCTGGACACATATGGTTGAATCTGGACTCATATGTGTTTAACCTGGACACATGTTAAACCTGGACATGTATTGGTAGACCTGGTCACATATTTATAAACCTGGGCACATATTGTTGGACCTAGACACATAATGTTAAATCTGGACACATTGTTGAACCTGGACACGTATTGTTAAACCTGGACATGTATTGGTAGACGTGGACACATATCTGTAAACTTGGACACAAATTTGTAAACCTGAACACGTATTGTTGGACCTAGACACATAATGTTAAATCTGAACATATATTGTTGAACCCGGACACAAATTGTTGAACCTGGACAAAAATTTGTAAACCTGATGAAAATTTGTTTAAGCTGGACACATATTATTAACACTGGACACATAATGTTAAATCTGGACATATATTGTTGAACCTGGACACAAATTGTTGAACCTGGACAAAAATTTGTAAACCTGATGAAAATTTGTTTAAGTTGGACACATATTATTAACACTGGACACATATTGTTAAACTTGGACACATATCTGCCTAACTTGGACATATATTGTTAAACCTAGAAATCTATTTATAAACCTGATGACATTTGTAAATCTGGTGAAACTTGTTTAGCCTAAAAAAATATTGTTAAACCTGGGCACACTATTTCTTTGACCTGGACACATATTATTAAACCTGGATCCCCTCATCAGTTGTTAAAAAAATACAAGTGTTGGACGGTCTGACCGTCGGACCGTCCGACACAATACTTTCACTTGATTAATTCCCCTATTTCTAACTTCAATGTACATTCTTTAGTCTAGACTACAAGTTTATTGACGTTGTACAAAACATTGGTCACTAGAGACGTCTACAGAATTACAAGAATGGCAAATTAATGGGTAGCTAACGTTACTTGGACTTTTTGTTTGATTTCAAGTATGTGTTGAACCAATGTTACATAGTTTCTTAAACTCCCCTGTAAATTGCAATACGAAAAAAGCAAATTACGGTGAGTTTTGGGCTAGTTTTAGCTCATTTTGGGCGAATTGTGAATCATAGAAGCGAACTAATAGGCGAATTATATAACACTGTATTGAACCCTCAACCCTTTGACACAGACCAAATATATATTAAAAAATCATAAAATAGTATTATGATGCATGAACGAGTGTGGCACTGATACGTGAGTTGAGTAGCATAGGGTGTCATGGTTTCTTTTCTCATTACAATTACTCTTCAATGAAATAATAATCCAATGAATAATTCCTTTGATTGTCTCTTTCTTCCTTGTGCTACTATTTTTGCAGAGGGAAATTATGAAGAGCACTGGACTTGAAGGGTATCCACTTGCTTTATTAAATAGGCTGTAAAATCTGTCTTCTTGACAACATGTGATCAGGGGACTACTGAAATTAACTTGTTTTTCATTTTTTACTGCTGAAAAAAAAAAATCTACATCTGCATGAGGTTAAGTGATATATGACAGCAATATGAATTTTGGAAGCTCTGTTTTGAATCTTCTTCTGATGTATTAGTACACAAACAATTGGAATTAATACATAAATAAATCGGCAGCAAGAAATTCAATTGATTGAAATTCAGTTGGTTGTTGGCGAGATTCATAATTGTAATACAAACTGCTTAGGGATTGTTATGCACAAGTCCTCACTACATTTAAATGTGTTAGTGTATGCTTCTCCATTCTCCATTCTCCATTTAAATGTGCAAGTAGTCTGATCTATTAGGATTATGGCTCCGTTTCTTTAAATGGAAAACAATTTAAAGAAAAATGATTTCCCATGGAAAATATTTTCCAAAGGAAAGGATCATTTTTCACGTATGGGAAAAAACAATTCCTTTCTTTTCAGAACAAAGGAAAATGAGAAATATTTTTCTTCAAAATAAACTAAGACTAGGTGACTTGGTCTCATACATGCTAGTATTGAGCGGTTTAATTCCATTTTAGTTTAAGGGGGAGGTAAAGGGGTGTCAAAATTATTTTCCAGGTGTTTGATATAGGTTTTTTTTTTTGGGAGTTGGAAATGGAGTCAACCAAAACCAAAGTGTTTACTTTTCAATTTGTTTGGTGAAGGTTACAAATAAAAATAATCGTTTGCAAAGGTTAACATAATCTCCCAATTTATTTACTTTGTGAAACTTATAGAAACAAATTCCCTTTCTTTCTCCGTAATTATATCTATTCCACCTTTAAACAAAAATAATTATTAAAGTTAACAACTGTTGATACTCTTTCCCTTCTTATTCATTTCATTTATGATTATCATACCTTTAAACAAAAAGTATCTAATTTGTTTTGTTTATATGTTGTGTTTGAAGAAGCAATTAAGGGTGTGTTTTCTTCAACTTATATCAGATGAAATCTCATAATATAAGTTTAAATTTTCATACATTTTCAGATCTTATTAGATTATAAAAGATAATACGAAGAGAACACACTCTAATTGAGAATTAAACGATGCGAAGCTAACTAGAGAAGACTTAGAAGACTAGAGAGACCAGTCCTAGGATTGAGTTTGTTATCATGTGTGTAGGGGTGGTTTCCATTATTTTTGTCTCCTATGAGATATATAGGACAAATAGAGATTAAATGGTTCTAGCCTTAGATATTTTACCATCACTGTCAACCTGAGTTGGATGGTATCAATTTGTATGGATTAATTCATGATTGTCAATTGATCCATCTTGTCTGTGATCTAGTTGGACTTACCAAATAGAAGATGATTTCATCAACTCGCTTGTTTTTAATTTTCCTCTTGTAAGATTAGAGGCATGATTGCATGAAGCAGTGACTCTAATCCCCAAATATGATTATTTTATTTAGGTCTGAAGTTTTATTCTTCATAGTAGTAATGAAGTCGTAGGGTTTCTTACCTTAACACCGCAAAAAAAAAATATCCTCGTTATCTTTGGATTCTAGAACAAAGTCAAGACCTCGATTCTGTTCACAATTGCGCTCCCAATCTCTACAAATTCGAGCCTTGCTTGTTTTTTTTTATTTATTTACAGGAAAGATGAAATTCATTCATAAATTACCATATGACATCTACATTGAATATGAATATATAACTCAAGAAAATCTAAAATATATAAACTATATTCACATTCAAAACAACTAAATAAAATCATACTCGAGCGCAACTCTTGGAGAAAGGATTCAATGACAAAACACCTCGTTAATTTCGATGTCTGTGCATCTTTACGGGGCGGAGATCTTCACAACATGTGTTATAGTTGTCTTGATCGATGAAATTGTACCATATATTATACCTTCTTTGACCATCATCATCTTTCCCACAGCTTCAAACCCATAAATAAAAACAATACAACAAAATTGTGATAAAGGCATAACACATAAAACTCCAAAAAAAACAAAAAAAAAAACTCATCTATTGACCAAAAAATAACAAAAAACTTGTATAAACAACAAAATAATATGGAGATTTCAAGTTTGTTAGAAATACTAATTACATTATGTGTGAGGTCAATCCATCAACGAACATTATGTTTACTTGGCCCATTTATGCCAAATGCGTACAAATAAAAGATCATAAAATTCAACATAAATAAGTAATTTTGTACCAACGTTGTCTTGGTCTAGTGGTGCCAGGGGCTAGACTTGGTAGGGAGAACCATGGTTTGATCCCCGCAAGCATGTTGGGAGGAGTTTAAAACCTTAACCCCAGGACGCGCTCCGAATCCGGATTAGCCCAAAAGGGTGAACCGGGTGGATACACCAAAAATAAGTAATTTTGTGCTTATTTTCATAAAATTCAGCTCAGATCATAAAAGTTCAGATCAGAAAAATTATAACTATAAAAATAACTACAATCAGAAAAATTCAAATCAGATTAGTAAAGTTCAGATCAGATTAGACCAAAAAAATACAGAAGAACCAAACGTACCCTAATAGTGAAAAACATATGCATGTTTGATAAGGTGTAACACGTTTTTTAAAATTATATTTTCTTATTCTATTATTTTCAATTATTTGGTCTGGGTTAAAAATAAATCATCTTATTATTTGTTAGAAACTACCTTATAAAATTATTTTTTTCTCAAAAACAACCTTTTAATTTATTTTT
The DNA here is from genome assembly GCA_951394345.1 of Salicornia ramosissima. Lineage (NCBI taxonomy): Eukaryota > Viridiplantae > Streptophyta > Magnoliopsida > Caryophyllales > Amaranthaceae > Salicornia > Salicornia ramosissima. The sequence continues at coordinate 15,175,725 of OX596239.1, forward strand.
TTTTTTTTTAGGAAGCCACCTTTTTTGGAATTTTTTTTACAAGGAACCACCTATGGTTGAATTTCGGGTTTCGAATTTGGGTTATTTGGCGTGGTGGTTAAAGGGAGGAAAAGGGACGGGGAAGGCTTGGAGAGGTACGAAGGGGGTTAGCCGAAATGGAGGAGGGAGGTTTGATTTAAAAACCAAAATTAGGCCAAAGGTGGTTCTTTACAAAAAAAATAAAAATAAGGTGGCTAGTGGCTTCTTATAAAAAAAAATAAAAAATTAAAAGGTGGTTCTTGACTAAAAAAAAAAAAAGTTTTATAAGGTGGTTTTTTTTTAAAAAAAAAATCCTATTATAAATTAATTTCTGTGAAAAGTTTTACACTAAAAATCTTTTATATGTCCAATCAAATAGAGCCACACTAGTTATACATTTTATATATAAAAGGAAAAATTGTCACCAATAATCTCTATTATGAAAGGGTTTCAATAAATAGTCCACACTATTTTATTTTTGGTGCAAATGATCCACGAAGGGCGAGGATGAAAATCGATCTCAGAAAAAACATCTGGAATCGGAAGGGAAGCTCTAACCACCTGAGTTATCCCTCACTCTAAATAGTCCACACTATTGGTTAGAATTGTCTAACTTTTAGGAATGTCTCCTTCAAAAAAAAAACTTTTAGGAATGTCTTTCAATAACAGTTTTACTCCCTCCATTTCCTAATACGAAGTATTAGTTGCGTTTGGAATCTTAAGTATAAGAACAAAAAACTTTTGACTATGAAGAATTTTTGTTATATACTTGTATAAGAAAAACACATTCATTGGGATAATCCTTTAAACGCAATTTCATTTTGACTAATATGTGATCGGCACATGCATTTGGGCGGAAAATGAAGTTTTTTGGACAATTTTATTTTTGTAAGGTAGTTTTTTCAAAGTGCCTAAAAGTTTAGAGGATTTTGGACAAAAAATCCTTTAAATTTTAATATTGATATTAATGGTTAAAATTTTATGCCCATAAACATGCATGCCAACAGGGGCGGAGCCAGGGGGGCTGGTGGGGGCCTTGGCCTCCCCCTTGGCCCAAAATTACTAGTATATATTTAAGTTTAAGTAAAAATAAACAATAAAAATCTAGTAGTTCAATTGGTTTGATTGCTTGTTTATACTTCACTAGACTAGGGTTAGAGTCTCACTAGCTACATTTTTGCGCTTTACCATTTTATTACTTCCGTGTGATACGCCTTTCATACATTGATTTCGGCCCCCTTCAAAAAAAATTCCTAGCTCCGCCACTGCATGCCAAGTTAGAGTCACATATCTATTTAGGAACAAGTTTTGCATACCAATATTGGAGTACTTTTCGGTACTTAAATTTAATCTTTTCTTTTAAAAAAGAAATTAATTAGTAATGTTTCGTGTTACAGGCCTTAAGCCAGATCTTACTATATACTATTCGATTCAATTTAGTTGAAGCCAAATTTTACTATATATCATTCGATTCAATATAGCCAGATCGTCTGCTAGGGGATGATTTAAAAAATGGGAAAACAAGTGATATTGAAGCATTTTTTTTTTTTTTTTTTTGAAGCATATGACGCTTCACATTATAAGACGTCAGAAATGCAATGTGTACACTTTCCAGCTAAATGTTCACTACTACTTCCCCCAGTCACCTCCAGTCAACTCTCCTTGTTCTTGATCCAGCTGGTCAAACCAACATTCATTCAAGCTTGTTGATTTTTTTATTTTATTTTTTTTTTTGTTAAAAAAATGTCATAAATTACCATAATACTTCACGTAAAAAAAAAAAAAAAAGGTTACCACTATTTTTATCAGATTTTAAAACGGGTATCCTCGCTTTATATTTTTTCAAAACATATGGCATATATACTACGTATTATTTTTAACGGGTTTTAAGTCGGTACTCTCACTTGTAGAAAATTACAAGTAAATTTACCTTATATTTGTAGAAAATTTGCATGACACACTTTAGGGTTGCATATAAGGTATTGGTAAAAATGAAATATTTTAATTAAAAATATTTATTAATTAAGCTACATTACAAGTGATGTTCACACGCAAATGACACAATCCTAAATTATTATCGATTTAGAAAATGTATTAAATACTTATATTCATATCAAACTCCTATATATAAGACTCTATTAACCAATTCATCCAAAATTAGTTAACCTAGAACCTGATTTTCTTATTCCCACACCAAAAATACAGTATAACATTTTGCATATAGAACTACCAAAAATAATCAAATTTATAATCACTTATCATAAAGAGTGACATACAGTGCATAAATCGTTTTTATTGCTCTCTTCGGTCCAAAAATAGGGCTCTAATTATTAATCTCTCAATTTAAAAACAAAATAATTAAACATAAAAGCAAGTAGTATTGTACTTCTTCCACCTCAGCTCTCTTTGTTTGTTATGCTTTGATAATTTCTCTCTCACAAAAAAATTCCAAACGTAACAAACTAACTAATATAACATAATCTTGGATCTCTTCGGAGACATCTGATAATCTTGGGTTTCAACCATCATATTAAGCGTTTGGTTGAAACTGTCATACGACATGGTAGAGGTGATCATGGGCCGGGCCGGGCTCAATGCATAAAATAAAGCCCAGAGGGCGGGCCTAGTTCGGGCTCAAATTTCTTGGCCAATGCTCGAAAAATTAGTGCGGATTTGGCGGGCTTTTCGGGCAAGTTCTAAAAAATTAACTAAAAAGTCTAATTTTTAGTGTCCCAGGCCCGCACTAAAAATAAAAAAAATTGGGTCGGGTCAGGCCGGTCCCGAATTCGGGCCTAAGTTTCATGCCCAAAGCCCGCAAAAAATCAGATCGGGTCAGGTCGGGCCGGGCTGCTTTTGATCAGCTCTACGACATGGTATCAAAGCTAATATATCTCTAACTCTATCACAAACAAAGTGAAACGTACAGATAGAATAGTAATTAATCAATATGATGTTAGTTTAATTAGTTAGTGGGAATGAAATGAAGAATTGTTCCAATGTAGTGTGTACATAACGTTGGCATGCATAAATAATCCACGTGACAATGGCCTGGGTGTGGAAGTGAGAGTGATTGAGTGAATGAAGCTTCGAGGAAAAGGGTGAAAGTTGAGGGAGCACGTGATTGATTGATGGAATTAATACTTGATTTATTATCAATTAACACAAATTAATTAGTATGTAATTATGTATAAGTGTGTGTGTTGGACAAAAAGGCTAATTAAGCTAATTTTAGCTTTTGTGTGGTACTAATACTTGGCACCACGCGATGGCATGTGATATTAAGGCTGGAAAAAAACACATAACTTTGCATTTTTTTTTTTTGGGTTAATTTTTATTTGATTTTTTTTTTTTTTTTGTTTTGTTTTGTTGGGTACTAATAATCTAATTTAATTTATTTAACATGTATTTTATATGATATGATTTGATGTATGAGGTTGCATCTTGCATGAATCAATGGAGGGTTCGTAGGGGGTAGGCCAACACATACATTAAAATGGAATAATGTAAAAAATGTCAAGGTTTTCACGCGTGATTGATGGATGAATTGAAAATAAAGGCCTTTATTGTTATTTGAATCATTGTTCTCTTCTCTTCTTCTTCACTTTCCACCTCACTTGCATAGTTGCATTCATCTATGTTTTGCTTCATTGGTGAATTCAGGATTATTGTATACTTGGGTCAGAACGAATTTTATAAATTTTATTTAGGTCAAGTGAATAAAATTTAAGGGTAAAAAAAAATTAATTGTGAATTTTATAGCTAAAAAAAATCTTTTTTCATATTCAATTAAATTGGGTTAAAGGACCCTATTTGATACCCTTGTACACGTTGATGCTTTTGCAGTTTTGCTTATGTAATTTATTCAAACCAATCATATAAATTCACCTAACCTCAATGAAAAAAAAGTTTTGTGAGGTGGGCTTATGTTAATTTTAATGTAAAACGGTCGATTTTTAGCATGAATTTAGCTAGGCAGAGTTTGTATATGCTGAATTTTTTATATGGTGATTTAAGTCACTTTAAATGTACCTTTCATGGTATGTGATATCAAGGGTATAATAGAAACATAGAATGAGAACCACCCAAAAGATCTAGCTATATATGATGTCATGGTTAAGAATCACTGTATTGAAAATGAGATTCGGCCCGTTCCAAGTACAAAACGTTACGATCGATTCGTTCCCCAGTTAATATTACTCTCATACACTCATGTACTTGAGCGTGATGAATTAGAGTCACACAAAATATTGCTCATAAAAAAAATATAAGATATATGAATGGAATTATTCTTTTTTAATTTCTAGCTACCTCATACTATAAACCAAACATATTTATTTATATGGGAACATTATAGCCAACAAGAGGAGGTTGCAACTTGCAACTTGCAATTACCATAAATCACAATAATAATCCATTAAATCTCCGTAGTTAATGTACGTGAATTCTTACCATGTTTAGAGGTCATAAATGGGAGGTTACTAGTTACGTTGCTAGGAAATTGAAATAGAAAGAGTGTCCTGGCCTATTTATAAGTTGAGAAGGTATTACCCAATATATTCTGTCAGACGAAGGAACTTATAAATGGTGTGACTATGTTTAAGTGGAATCATCAAGGTAGGAACTGTGAAAAGTGTTATATGCTTCATATTTGATAAAAAAAATACTACAGCAAAACAATTGTGTGGTCAAACTTTGGAATAAATTCACATGCTGTAATTGCATGAAATAATGCTTCAAAAACTGACCTGGAGCAATATAACTGCATGTAATCATTTTTCATTTTTTTTGGAAGAAGTTGAACAACTGACTTGGATGGTTCCATTTTTTTCTTTAAATCTGGATGTATTTTGTTAAATTTGGACACAAATATGCTTAGACTTTGACTTATTTTGGTTAAACCTGGACACACATGTGCTTACACCTAGACTTATTAGGTAAAATTTGGACTTTTTTTTATTAAACTTGGACACATTCTTTAAACCTGGATGTATTTTGTTAAACATGGACATAAATATGCTTAGACTTGGACTTATTTGGTTAAACCTGGACACACATGTGCTTACACCTGGACTTTTTTTTAATTAAACCTAGGCACTTTTTTTAAACTTGGATGTATTTTGTTAATCCTGGACACAAATATGCTTAGACCTGAACTTATTTGGTTAAACCTGGACACACATATGCTTACACCTGATCTTATTTGCTTAAACCTGTACTTTTTTTCATTAAACCTGGACATAAATATGCTTAGACCTGGACTTATTTGGTTAAACCTGGACACACATGTGCTTACACCTGGATTTTTTTATTAAACCTAGACACATTCTTTAAACTTGGATGTATTTTGTTAAACCTGGACACAATTATGCTGGACAAAAAAATGTCTAACTTGGACAAAAATAAAGGGTAACTTGGAAAAAATAATGTCTAACCTGAACCATTTAATATGTACTCGACTAAGTTATAAGTCACCTGGACAAATGCAAAAGCCCTCACAAGGAAAAAATCAATGTTGACCTGAAATAAATAACACTTACCTGGAATCATGAACTAAAATAAGAACATTTTGCATTTTTGCATCCAGATGAAACTCATCATGAAGGGTCCGTTTACTTTGGTGTAAAACAATTTCAATGTAAAATGATTTTCCATGAAAAACATTTCACATTGGAAAACTCATTTTCATATACATTTTCCAATGTTTACTTGCATGAAAAATAAGTTTTACTTCCAAATTTGAATGAAAATGTTTCCAATATGGTGTAAAATGAGTTTTCACCCAAAGTTTTACATTTTATTTTTTTACCCAAAGTAAACATGTAAAATAGGAAAATTGTTTTCACGGAAAATATTTTTCGCTCTAGTAAACGGACCCGTAAAATGGGAAAACTATTTTCAAGGAAAACATTTTACGCTCTAGTAAACGGAGCCGAAATCAGTCATCCCTAACTCCAAATCATTCAATCCTCCAAAAAAAATAATTTAATCCTTAAAAATTATCATGATTTTCCACTTCTTCATATACTCCTTTTTTTTTTTCTTCAATTCCTTCTCATTTTGATTTTTTTGACAGTCATCCCACTTTCAATGGAGCTCACCTTCAACTGCACCACTTTCACCTTCCCCCACCGCCATTTCTCTCTCCTCAACCACCATCATCATATTCTTCAAATCGACATCTTCATATCACGATCAACGAGATAACGATATAGAATCATCATCGCAACATCATCTTCAGACCTTCATTTGTTGTGCTCAATTTATGCCTGAATTTGGGGCGGTTTTTAGGGCGGTGGTGATGGGGTTTATGCTGCTATTTGAAAGGAATTGGTGTTTGGGCTTAGCACGCTAGAAATAGGGTCTTTGCAGGGGTCAGAAAATGATAAGGAAACAGGGGAAGAGCGAGAAATTACGATGATGATCGAAAATGGTGATCTCAGTATTTAGTTGGGACCGTCTCACTGTAACTTAAAGTCAGACGGTCTGACCCAATACTTTCTCTTATGAATATTGGTTGAATAAGGCTTTTAAAATCATTATTACAACATTTTCTATTTGTAAATCATTTATTTTTTAACATATGAGTTTTTTTTTTTTTTTTTTTTGAAATGGTAATATAGTTACTTTTATATATTATCAATATTTTTTGTGATGAAATTTCATATTTAAAGAAAAAGGAATTTTTACAAATATATATTAGGGTTCTACTAACTTGTAACTCGTTTTACAATAACTTAATGTGATATTTCTCATTCAAGACTTTGTCCAAATAAATATCCTTATTATTATATATTGGAAATAATTTAGTAGATTTCTTCTAACATTGAAGGCTATATTCTCTTCATTTGATATGATCTAAATATTTATTATCAAATCTATTTTTTTTTTTCTAATCTAGTTTGAACTGCTCTGAATTTTTCTGATCTTATTTAAAATTTTCTGATCTAATTTAAAATTTTGACTAGTTAAAATTTAACCTTATGTAAATAATAATTTATAAGAACAAAATTTATCAAATAAGGTATTGTTATATTCGTACCGATGAGCGTGTAATCTTCATTATTTATTTTAATATGAAATAATTAAAGATATTTAGTAATAAATTAAAATAAAAGTAAATAAAGAAATTTGATTTTTCTAATATGATCATATTTATTCTAATTTGATCTTTTTTAATAAGCAATAGAGGAGTAGTGCTCAAATAAGTTGAGGAGAACATAAACTAACACTGAATAGTTATTAGATTCTAAGGGTAGTTGCGTTTGATTCAACTTATTTAAGCATTATATTGCTTATTTTAGAAAAAGTTCAGATCAAAAAAATTCATATCAGATAAGATCATATCAGAAAAATTCAGATAAGATCAGACCAATTAGAAAAATTCACATTAGATCAGAAAAAGTTATAATTATAAAAATAATTACAATAAAAAATAGATCAAATCATAAAAGTTCAGATAAGATCATATTGAATCAGAAAAGTTAAGCTCATATCATTCCAGATCATAAATTTTCAGATTAATAATCGAACCACCCTAAATTAGAATAACCAATGAAAAAGAAGGGAAGAAGCAAGTGTGTGGATTTTGGAAAATAACTAGTTTACGAGTATGTACTTTGTATCTAAAAGTGAATTTTCTTCTTCGTTAATAAATTGGATACTTGTTTGATGGATTTACTCATTTACATCTCCTCGTAAAATGATATAAGGAAAAACAAAATAAAAAACAAAATCACAACAATATTTGTTCTATATCTTTGGAATTTTGTGATGTGTTCAGATATGGAATATACACCCTCCGTCCCTTAATGTTTGCCCCATGTTGACTTTTGTTACTGTTCATTTGGTAACTTTGACTCCCTATAATTTTAATATGTAATTTTTAATTTTTTATCACACGTATTTAAAGATATTTTCATTTAAAGTCGTGTCTCGGGAGATGAGAAAAAGGGAATGGGGCAATCTTTTAGGGACAGAGGGAGTATTCAATAGTAGTCTATTTGTTTGTATTTGGTCTGATATTCGTTGCATCCTTCAAGATTTCTCCTCTACGGCCTCTTCTCATATTTATTGTGAAGCTAATAAATTCGCTGACTACATCGCGTCTCTCGGGCACTGGACCCCTACGCACATTGATATTGACCCATTTATGGATGCCAAGTTCTCTTTTTTCTTAATTGCTGACAAGTCGGGTTGTTTCTTCGAGAGGGAGACAACCTAACTTTTCCTGTCTACTTTTCCTTTTCAAAAAAAATAAATAAAAAAAATTCATTAATACGGTATTATACTCTATCAATTATGTACCAAAAATAACATCTTTTGACCACTTTTTTTTGAAGAAAAAATACACGGTGCTAATGATCTTCCTATTACAAGAAAAGATTAAAAGCGGATGTGACACTCCTATCTCAGGGAAAAACCACAAGTAAAAAGTACAGGAAAAGTAAAAAATAAAAAAATAAAAACAAGAAAATAAAATGCATAAAAGTAAACAATTACATGGACACGGGTAACACCAGATCAGAACACTTGGCGAAGGTGAGAAGTGACTCAGCGTCACAAGTGGTGAGTGACAAAAATGCAGTGATTGCCGGTACGGTTGATCTGAAAGGAATTGGACCGAACATAACATTGGCAAGACGGAAACAATGGTGAAACGAACACTGTAACGTTGTGTGATGGATGATGAAGCGGTCGTGCTCGTGATACATTATTGCTGGGTATAAAAATTATTAATGACTACAATTGTATATATAAAATTTAATATGGTGACAATTGAATCTTAGATTTATTTGTTCACAACAATACATAAACTAAATTTGGTATGCATGTTATTGTATTTGGTTTTGCAGGTATTACTAGGCCATGAGCAATTGAGAATAATTATGGCTAAAGATTGAACATATATAAACTAAATTTGATGCATTTTATTGTATTTGGTGATACAACCTTAACATGTTTAAGGTTGAGCTTTTTATTCACAAATAATTCTTTAGATAAAGGCATCCATAATAATGATAAATAATAACATACACTTTCACAACTTTTATATTTAGGGGAAAAAAATCTTAACAACCAGTTTTCCCGTCAAAAAAAAATAAAGAAGAAAAGAAATAGTTTTACTTTATTGAGGCAACCTTCAAAATTAATTTAATTTTCTTAATTTTTTTTTTATAATTATAATTCTTTAATTATACCATATATATAAAATACTATCTTTTGTTAGCCAATTTTATACTCCATCACACGAGCATTGAACTAAATTTTAAAACATGAATATTTTGTAAGTGGATGATTACATGCATAGCACTCTTTTTTTTTTTTTTTTTGATGAAAATTACATAGCATTCTTAATAATTCTTATATATGTTATATTAGATGGTTATCATTTTATATATGATTTTTTACTTTGAATAATACAACCTTTCAACATTTTGCAAAGAATAATATAACTTTCCGTTTATTCGTGAATAATACAACCTTGGCTTCATTTTTGCAACGAATGATACAAATTACCTGCAACCTGTTATTCAGGTTAATTTTTTTTTTTTTTAATTTTTCATTTTAAAAATCAGAAAAAAAATGTTAGATAAAAATGTTAAAGTAAAAAAAAAAAAAGAAAAAAAAAAAAAACCACCCACCATCAGCTCCCCCACCACCACCGTGCCCCTCACCCAACCCCCAACCTCAACCCCGCAACCCCTTCCCCTCCCTCCCCCACCACCGAAACCCCTTCCCCCTCCCTCCCCCACCGCCGAAACCCCTTCCCCTCCCTCCAAATTTCTTCAGTTTTTTCATCTGCTTTTCTTCCACTTGTTCGTGGATTGGTTTGGCCTTTTGCCTCCTAAATTGAGATCTAAAGTCATCTCTCCTTGTGCCTTCATAATTGAAATCCGAAGTTGTCTATGGTGTCTCTTGTCCCCTTTTCTTTCTCTCTCAACTTCCTGAAATCAACCGAAAAAGCCTCATTTGAGAGTTTTTATTCGGCCTTTACATAAGACTATTTCTCTGTGAGATCTATACAAATCATTGTGAACCCCTTAATTAGGGACTTTATTGTGGTTTACACAACTTTTACGTTTTTTTAGGACTGATTTGGCTGCTTCTTTCTTTATATATGATTTTCTTTCTCTACTTTTTACAATTGTTACAGTTGGATTTTAATAGGAGGTTCCTATGCTTTTTACAACTACAATTTTCTTCATATGCGTTGCCTGTATCAATTGATGTTCTTCAACAAAATTCTGTTCTATGTGTATCTATTTTGTTCAAGAATTTTTAAAAGTGGATTTTACAGAATTTGTTGACTATTACAACTGTTGTTAACCTTTATAATCCCCATTTTTAGCTCCTTACCTTACATTATATGTCTTACTTTGAAAGTCAAGTGTATTTTGGACAACCTTCTTCCTTTTATTGGTCTACTTGGAAAGTATGGAATGATATCTTTGTCTAATCCTATGCCAATTGCCAATTGCCAATTTGACTCATTTCCATTTGATATTTTTTCAGTTTCTCCCATCCCTTTCTCATCCGCTTTCCATAGTCGCGTCATGCGACCACTTCATCCTCGATCACTCAGCGTTTCACTGCCCATTCTTCTTTAGTGTGGCCGTCTTGCCAGTTCATCTTAGCCCAAATACTTTCGGATCAACTACTGCATCAAGTGATATCGAATCGCCATTTTTTCTCGCCTTTGCCAAGTGTTCTCAGTTTGTGTGTCATTGTCTTTGTTTTCTTTTATGTTTTCTTTTTCTTTTTTTCTTGTATTTTTTCCCCTTTTCGTGTACTTTGACTTGTGAATTTTCCCTGAGATAGGGTAATCACTTGTCGCTTTTAATCTTTCCCTGTGATAGGGAGATCATTAACACCCATGTACTTTTCCTTCTAGTTTTTTTTATGTATTTATGTAGTGTTTATTGGAAGTAGTGTACCCATGTACGGTCAAAGGACCTTGGATCAATTGGTCCAAGTATCCCCCGTGATCCCCGAGGTCACGGGTTCGACACCCCCAGCCCCATCTACCAAGGTTATTTCCTGAGATAGGAGCCTTGTGTGGGTGTTGTGCAGTATGTGCACCTTCCCTCCAAATAAAAGGTGTACCCCCGTGTACGTAGCATATATGAGTTTTTTTTTTTTTTTTTGTCTGAGTATATATCTTCATGTTTGTATTAGAAGTTATATATTCAGATAAATATTTTTTTATAAGCTACAAAATTTTATAACAAAATCTCTTATGATCCAATTACAACCTTTTCTTATTATGATAAGTGGATATATTTTATTAGGATATTTCCCCAGATGCCCCTGAGATTAAGCCTAATAGTTAGATGCCCACACTTTTTTCAACTTGCATTAGGTGCCACTGAGGTCAGTATAAATGGCCAGAATGACATTATTGCAAATTCTGACCTCAAATCAGGGCTAATATATATTTTTTTTTTCAAATTCCAACCTCAAATCTGACCTTTAAGAGTTAAAATGACTCGTAAAACCTTGAAAGAAAATTTTTTTGCTTGCAATGATCTACATCCCGTTTCGCCTCGATTTAATTTGCCTGCTTTGATCTACGTGTTTTTAAAAAAATTGCCTCTTAAGATTTTACGGGTCATTTTAACTATTAAGGGCCAGATTTGAGGTCAGAATCTGCAAAAAAGAACAGATTAGTCCTGATTTGAGGTTGGAATTTACAATAATGGTATTCTGGCCATTTCAAATGGCGATTTTGTTACAAATAATTTTTTTATAAAAAAACATGAACGCTCTCTCTCCTACGCGGACAATATTCTCGTAATTATTTTTTCATTGGCAGTATTTTGGTAAATAGTTTTGGTCTCAACATTATTTTGGTAAAACCAGGAGCTTTTTGGAAGAGCTAATAGTTGTTGTTTTTTTACTCTGAAACATATAACAACTAACCGCTATTTATCAAATACTTTTACACAAACAGCTAATGTGATCAATTAGTCAAAATCAACTATCACAATCAGCTAGTCAAAACAACTAATTCAATCAGTTAACCTCTAACAGTTATCAGCTAACTTTCAAATAGGGCCTTAAAATAAACACAAAATTACTTATTTAAGTTGAATCAAGTGCAGCCATGCAGCAACATAAAGGAATAACTAATGACATTGTTTAGATGCACAAAATATATAAAAATTATTTCCTCTATCCCTTAAAGTTTGCTACATTTGTTTTTTTACGCCTTCCAAAACACAACTTTAAATGAATATATTTTTAAACAAATAGGGACGGATGAAGTACTAATTATTGTCCATAGATGATGAGCGACGCCGCCGCATCACAAATATTATTAGCGTCAAATTTTATTTTATTTTATTTAATTTTAAAAAAAAAATAAAAATAAAAGAATAATGAAGAGAAGAAAAGAAATGAGAATTGAGATCACGTTAGCAAAGCAAGAGACAACTATAGCACTAAAACAACCCAACTCCTTTTCCGCACATTCTTACCTGTCATTACCTGTCTTTCTTTTTCCCTTTTTTTTTCTCTCTTCAAAATTAAAAAAAAAAAAAAACATATAATCTTAAAATTTAATTTAATGAATTAAAAAAAGGATTAAATTCTCAACAGTCCAATTATCTGTTTTCAATCCCTCCCTTATATTTTCCCCCTCACCCCATTATTCATTCTCCTTAATTAATCCCCTTCACTCTTCTTTTCTTTCTCAAACACTTTCACTCGATCGTACTACACTTTAAAGCGTCGCCAAATTGAAACTCAACTATCTAGTATGACAATGACTGACGCCGCCGCCGCAAACAACAACAACAATAGTAATAATAATAAAGCGTCGCAATTTGGGGATACGACGCTAACAAAAGTGTTTGTAGGAGGGTTAGCATGGGAAACGCCGAAAGATGCAATGTATGAACACTTTGATAAGTACGGTGAAATCTTGGAGGCTGTTATTATTTCTGATAAGATTACTGGTCGTTCCAAAGGCTATGGCTTTGTATGTTCTTTAATTTCTTCTCTTTTATTTTTTATATTATTTCTTGATTTTTATTTGGTTCTTTTTAATTCTTATAAAAAAATTAAAAAAAAATCATACGTTTTACGTACCGTAAATCTTTAATTTTTCACCTAATTGGATCAACGACTTGATAAAAGAAGTTATGATTTTTTGGCGATTAGTGTATGTTATTTGGTCTGACATTCTGATGGGGACTTGCTATTTTTGTTTATAGTAATTTAATTTATTTTCCTATTATTGAACAAGATTATATTGAAGGAAACCTTTGTTTCTTTCAAGATTCTTCATATTTAAGTCTATGTTTTTTAGATGGTATTTCGGCCTATATATGGGTGATATACATAATTAATTTTTGAATATAAAAACACAAATTCTAAACTACAATGAATTAAATTAATGTAAAATAATGTATTAAAAGTTAAGCTGCCTTGTTTTTTGATTTCATTAAGCGATACCGCACTGATACTCGTAACTTTAATTTTAGTCTGTTGTACACAATTTAGTGTACATCCGATCACAACATGATGTGCGATCTCACTTTTAAACCACTTATAATTAGAAAAATTTAGTACAGTACTAATCTTTTTCTGTTTTTTTTTTTTTTTTTAAATGTTTTTAATGTTACGTTGAGGCAGGTTAGTAAGATTCGAACCATGAGACCGTTAAACTTCCATTAGATCCTTCTAATGTCAAAGTCAATGAAATAGTTAGTTACTACTCATTGCAGTTTAAGAATAATTCAAGAAATTTCAAATCAATTCATGATTATTTGAAAAAGTTCTACTTTATTCTTGCTACTATATATTAATTTGGATAAAATAAGAAGGTAATGCTACTATATGCAACCCTAATTTAATACGAGTATGTTTTTTTAGGATAGTAAAAATTCTGAAACACATCGCAAAAATCACACATAGTTCGGTGTAATTAATGCTTATTTTTATAATATTTCATTTTTAGCTTCTTATATATAACCTACAACTGATCATTATTGGCCCGGCCTGTTAGACTGATCAGAAAATTTTGTGGGCTTTAGCACACTTAAAATAGGTGCTTTTAGTTCAAAGTCCGGCCTGACCCGCAAATGGCCCGCCTAACCCACCTGAACTTTTGATCACCTCTAATGCAGCCCTTAAGATATATTTAACATTTTCAAAAATAAGTTACAGTCGTTTAGTTTAGTTTAGTTCAGTTTAGTTCTTTTCGATGATTACTTCGACATCTTTTAATTAATTTTATTTATATTTTGTAAAAAATAATGAAGGTGACATTTAAGGAGGCAGAGGCAGCAAAGAAAGCATGTGAGGATGCAACACCAATGATCAACGGGAGACGGGCCAACTGCAACCTGGCAGCACTGGGGGCCCGCCGCCCACCCCGATCATCTTCCACCCCTCACCACCAACGCACTGCTTCCAACAGCAGCAACGGCAGTGCTGGCGGCGGCAGCGGCGGTGGTGGTAATGTAATGAGTCCTACGTCAGCCGCTGCACCGCCTTCTGTGGCGGCGGCTCATCATGTGCAGTGGTATTATCCTGCTGCTGGTGGTCGTGCTGGTTCTCCCACCCCTACGACGCCGTTTCATGCTCCCCATCATCAACCTCTTCCTTTCTATGGGTATGTATAATATGACTACCCAATTTGGCAATTTAGATTTTGTCTCGTTTGTTTGTTTGACAATTAGTTGTTGGCTGGTTTAAATTTTTTATTATTTGTTTTGATTATTTTTAATGCTTTAAAGTGCTTAACAAACATTTTGTTTTGACGTATGAAAAATTGTCACTTACAGCCAAATAAATATGTTATTTGACGACATACAATCACTTTAGGTAGCGTTTGGATATGTATAATTCATTTCAAATTGATGAATTCAATTTCTGAAATTGAAATATTGCGATTCAAATTCCAATTACATGTTTGGTATTTTTTTAGGATTTGAAATGACATGGTTTTGTTAAGTATTTGAAATGTATATAATTTACCCATTAAGAATTTGGGTTAGGAATTGAGTCAAATCCAATTCCAATTCTTTTTACTTGCCAAACATGTTATTTGACTCAATTTCATCATTTCAAATGAAATCCTTGTATCCAAACATAGCATATTCTTTTCGATTTTTGTAAATTTCAACCACACAATTCCGTCCGTTATGTAATCAACTTAGAATCGAACCTCATTTTCCTAACTAATTTAAATAATCTAAGGTGAAGTGTGATGTTAATTACAAGATTTAATTTCTTAAAAACAATAAACAATAATTGATTGGAAAAGTGTCTTTTCGTTGTAATCTAAATATCTAATTGCATAATTTTGGCTATAAATCACAATTTCCCTTCAAGGAATAATCATAGTTTGTTTTTTTAGATAATGTGGGGACTTTTTTCATTACAAAAGTCGTTCGAAGTATATCTTTATTAATTTAAAAACTCGCTTTTTTTAAGTGAGTTAAAAAGCCAATTACCAACTAATAATGTAGTAATTTTATTGGTCATTGGTTATTGACTGAAAAGAATGATCAATGAAGGAACAAAAAGCTAGCTAAAAGTCATTTTTGTGAAAGATCATATTATCTTTTTGTAATAGATAAGATAAAATAATGCAGCGCAATTATGATCAGAAAAAATTGATAAAAACAGTCTCAATTATTATCGATTTTTCAAAAATAATAGTATAATACTATTTTGAGACTATTTTCAAAAGATGATAACTAATTGGGATCGTCTTTATAAAACACCCCCATAAAGATGCATCCATTATACGATCGATAACCAATGGTAGTGGTTTTTTTTTTAGAAGCTCGATAATAGTGAGACTGTTTTTATCAATTTTTTCATATGATTATATATCAAAGAATTGTGACTTATGAATTGTGTTTGCGTTAATTTGCAGGTACTCCCCAGCTTATATTCCAGCTGAAGTTGGTTACAACAATCATGTAAGTAAATACAATACTACTTTATTATTTTCAATTTTTCAATTCAATTCAACAGTTCAATTATAGTTACATCCAAACATAATTATATTAAATAACACAAATGTTAAATGCAGAAGGTAAGTTACAATGGTGGGGCCTACATGAACATGAACATGAACACGGGACATTACCCACATATGTATCCAGGTCAAACAATGATGGCGGGAGCAAATACATTGATGCCAATTTACCCATTTTACCCTTACCAACATCATCAACACCACCAACAATCTCATCATCAGGCTGCAATGGGCCTACCAGCCCACATGTTTCCTACCTCTTCTTCAGGCCCAATTACTGCTCCTCTTCCCATCATCTCTAAGCCCACTACTCCTGTTTAGTTTCCTAGTCTGGGAATCTGCTTCAGGTATTTTTTTATAATATGATATTCTCTCATTATTTGTTTCTACCTCTATTTTCCTCACTATATTCACAAACCATCTACTATAAGAAAAACAATTATTCTTGTAAGATCTTGTTTTTTTTTTTTTTTATCAATTATACTATTAAGATGTTCACCGTATATACATTTATGACTGGCTAAAACCCACAAAGTTACTGAAAGCTGCTAAAAACTAGATAAAAGTGACACATTAGACATTTAAAGTAGCACATTAGAAAGAAAAAAAAATGATACGTGTGATTTTCAGTTAAAGTTGCAAGTATATACAAAAATAAAAAAAACATGTTTTTTTGTCTAATCATGCTGAAAATGTTTTAAGCTGAATTCGAGTTATATATCATATTTGAAATTTGTTATGATACTTTTTAATAAAAACTTCTTATATTAGAAAGCTTGGGCAGGTAGTTTAAGTTTTAACCTTCCACAAATAAAATCTGTAAAAATTACATATACGGAGTACTATACTTTTGTTCCAAATTATTTACTTTGATTTGACATAAAGTGTAAGTAGAAAGCGTTTAATCATTGTAAATAATTTGAAACGGAGTATGCTAGAAATTAAATGAAATTATAGGCGGTATATAATGTAGGTTGCACACCACTATTCAAAGACATGCAGTGCATGCTAGTTTTAATTTACTAATAATAAAAAAAAAAGGAGTTAATAAACATAATAAATTAATAATAATGTAAACTAGTATGTTGTATAAGCCTGCCTCAAGGTAGTGGGCAAGTTGGCATTAATCATTCCCTCACTACAACCCTACTGTCCTTGAGACATGGCTGCAACTATTTTTGCTGGCATTGCATGTGTCTTACTATCACTACCACCTTTTTTTTTTTAACAAAACAGCTCAAGAGGAGAGCAATTTGACCCAAAAGCTAAATAATATTACACAATAACGGTGCATTTGATTTAACTTAAATAAATATTTATGTGCTTATTTTCAGAAAATTTATATCTGATTAGAAAAATTCAAATCAGATTAGAAAAATTATATCTATAATAATAAATACCATCAAAAAATTTCAGATTAGACCAAATCAGAAAATTTTCAGATCAATCAATCGCACCCTAAAGGTGCATTCTATTTGCCTTAAAAAAAAGATTGGTTTTAGTTTAGATAAGAAAATACAAGATTCTATTTGATTTTGATATATTGATAAGAAATCACAAGATTCTAAATGCATAAAACTTTTGGATGTGGAGGGAATATATCAACACTAAATATTGTAAAGTTTATATATATATATATAAACGCAACAATTGTCATGGCACAAACTTCTAAGCATTTTTTTGTTGTGTGTAATTAGAAAAAGTGAGGGGTAGATGATTAAAATAAATGGAAAGAAAAGTGTGGACAATTAAAGAATTAGTAAGGGTATTTATATTTTTTAAGTAGCAATAGTTTACTATATAAGGAAAATGGAAACTGTTACTTTTTTTTTTGAACGGAGAAAGTATATAAATTATGCAAAATATCAAAAGCTAATAGTATTGGATTCAGTGTGCTTGGCAGTGGAGTAGAATCAGGCGGAGCAATGGAAAGCTTGAATGAACAGAAAGAGAGGAAGACTTTCAATTCAAAAGCTTCAAAACTCAAGCAATGGAAGTAACAAGCTAAGATAAAGCAAAAGGGGAAAAAAATAGACCTATTATTTGGATTATTCAATTTGTTTATTTATGAGTAATAATTGTTATTATTAGGTATTGAATAATCTAAATTTAATTAATTAATAGATATATTCATTATTTATTATTCTCTCTGTCTAACAACCTAGCTACATGATGCTTTTTGCTAACAGAGAGAAATTAGATCATGTTGTGTAGTTGTACTATTATGTAATCACCCTGCATATCCATATGGGAATAATATTTTAATAATTAAAATTCCCTCTGTCCCTTATTTTTGCTTCATTCACTTTTTTTCATCGCTCGAAACACGACTTTGATTGAATATGTCTTTAAATAATATGACATCAAAAATTATACATTAAAAAATACGTATTGAGACGAAACAGATGAGATCGTATTATTTTTTTCTATGTAAAACAATAGAAAAGGTCAAAGTGGTCAAATGAACGGTTCCAGCATTTTTTATGGGGCAAAAATAAAGGGATCAGCCAGGGAGAGAGTAATATGATACATATTACAATATACCACCTCTGTTTCTTATTATGTTCAAGAGTTAACATTTTACACCATTCATGTTATGTACTTCGACCAAGACTTAAGTTTTACCTGTAATTAAAAACATAGTCAAATAGGGTCTTGTTGGATTCGTTGTAACATCTAGTTTTTTTTATATATGTAGTTATAATAAGGGGCCGTTTGGTTATCAAAGGGGAAAGAGAATCACTTTAAGAATAGGAATGGGGGGGAATGGAAAGCAAAAGTGTTAGATTTAAAAGGTTGTTTGTTAAAAAAAAAAAAACACCACCACCACCCCAAACCCACCTCCACCACCCAAGTTCAAAAACAACCCCCAACCACCTCCACCACCACCTACACCACCCCCAACCGCACCACCTCCCCCCGCCGCCCCTTCGCCACCCCCTCCCCACCACCCTACAGCCCCCAACCACCCCCCACGGGTTTTCGAATTTGGGGGTTTTTGGTTCGTGGGGGGTGGTTGGGGGCTGTAGGGTGGTGGGGAGGGGGTGGCGAAGGGGCGGCGGGGGGAGGTGGTGCGGCTGGGGGTGGTGTAGGTGGTGGTGGAGGTGGTTGGGGGTTGTTTTTTTAATTTGGGTGGTTAGGGTTAGTAGGGTGGGGCTGAGTGGTTGGGTTCGTGGGTGTGGGTGGGGGTGGGGTTGGGTTGGGGTGGCAGTGAGGCTTGGGGCTGGGTAGTAGTGGGGCTTGGCTGGGCTGGCTTGGGGTGGGGGTGGCAGTGGGGCTGGGTTGGGTTGGGTTGGGTTGGGTGGGGGTGGGGGTGGTGGTGGGTGAGTGGGTGGCAGTGGGGCTGGGTGGGGGTGGGGCTGGGTTGGATTGGGGTGGTTGGGTGGTGGTTAGGTGAAGGGTGGGGAAAGGGAATTCAAAAGATAGGGGGAAGGGTGGGAATAGAAAAGTGTTAGAATAGGAGAATGAGGAAGGGAATGGGAATGGCAAAAGTGACATAACAAACATAATAAAAGGGAATGAGGGCAGTTGATTCCTATTCCCTTTGATTAATACCCCCAACCAAACACACCCTAATTTTTACAAACATTTAATTAAAGATATTAATCTTATAAGTTTTATGTTGTCAAGCTTAAAAAATGGAGTGTTACAAATAATAAGAAATTGAGATAGCTAGTAAATTAAATAAAAGAGTAATTAATATGTGCTGCCCTCCCTCACCCCCTTGTTAAAGGGTCTATCTGTATGTGTTCAGATGCATGCTTGGAATCTTTTACAGGTATTAGTTAATCTTATGGATTAGAAATTGTACATGAGATTCTAAGATATGTACTGTATGGAGTAGTGCAAGTAGCATATGTATGTTGTTTGTTTTACATTTACATGTTCTTTTGAACCTTTTATGACTTGGCCACATGTTCATGAATCTTGAACCCTGACTCTTATAACATTCATGCATTATTATACTCTATATGTTTTGGGATAATATATGTTTTATGGGATTTTTTGCAATCAATCAATCGTAGCTTTAGATTAGAGAATAAGTTCATTTAGTGTTATGAGAGGTTGAGGGTTTGCTTCACCAACAAAAAAAAATTGATCTAAATCCAAGCCTACTATCATTACCATCTAAAAAAAACGTCTAAGAGGTGTCGCTCAAGTGGTAGAGTACATCTCTGTGATCCTTAAGGTCACAGATTCGACAACTACCCCCTCTCACACGTCAAGATATTTTCTAAGATATGAGTCTTATGTGCGAGAACCGTATAACCTACCTGTAAAACAAAAACAAAACTAAAAAAGCGATAAATGCTAATTGTTCTTACTTTCAGAAGCTCATCTTTCAGTAAGCAAGATATGTAGAAGATTATGCTTTCCAATTTTACAATCTTTCTGTACCGGAGTACTATTTTTCTTGTCACTACAAAAAGCCATTTCCTCCCAAAATTATAATTTCCCTCCTCCAACCTACAACAAATGCACACATCTTTCTATACATTTGAATTGAAAAGTGCACCAGTTATTCAATGTTTCATATACATCTAATACTTTACAAAAATTAAAAATACATGAGAAATTAATTATCTCAAAAGGTTCTACACTTTTTCCCCTCTTAAAATCAAAATTAGTTTTTCAAAACTATAACTCTTTAGCAAAAAAATCATATATTATTTTTTGTATTACCCAAAAATTTTAAAAAAATTTTCTAAAAATTGCAACTTTATTAGCATAAAAAAATTATAGATTTATACTAAAATGTTACAAATTTTGAGCTAATTTTTTTATGCCGGCAAACGATCTAACAAAAGATTGTGTATTACCCCAAAAGGAATATATCTTTCTATTTATCTATAACTATTACTAAAATATTAAAAAAATTGCGCTAATAGTTTTTTCATGTCGTCTAACGATCTGACAAAAGATTATATATTACCCCAAATAGAAATTTATCTTTCTATCTATATATAACTATTACTAAAACAGACAATTGCTGACATCATTATGGACACATGTCATTAATCTCTTATAATTTTTCCCTCCAAAATAAATTATGGCATCATTTTTAATTTTAACTTTACAAGTTTCAAAATAGAATAAATATTTTCCACTTCCAAAATGAAAAACATAATTTCTTTCAATATTTTTATCCTTATAATTTTAAAAATTAAATAAATGCTTCATTATTTAAAAAGTAATGAGATTATAAGTACAAATTTTTCTCTATACATTTGATGATTATTAGAAGAAAAAAATGACTTAATAATGCAATACATGGGGCTAACCTAATTATATAAAAATCATGAGAACTTATATAACAAACCTACAATGCACTTATTTAGGCACAAAAAATTCTTAACCTTTTGGGGTATACATTTTTAAAATATAATTTAATATTTTTTATTTAAATAAAAAGTTCATTATATAAAATAACAGAATAATGAAAAGTTAACAGCTCATCACTATATATTTAAATATTAATAAAAATCATCATTATAAATTAGATTTATTAATGCATTAAAACAATGCATCGCACGGGTGCTAACCTAGTATATTAGTCTAAAGCACTAACATTACTATGTAAATTTGAAAAGCATATGGCAAATGGCAATGAATATGCTCAAAGATTTCTCCATCATTAGGAAACTCGTTGAAAAGTTAACAGCTCATCACTATATATTTAAATATTAATAAAAATCATCATTATAAATTAGATTTATTAATTCATTAAAACCATGCATCGCACGGGTGCTAACCTAGTATATTAGTCTAAAACACTAACATTACTATGTAAATTTGAAAAGCATATGGCAAATGGCAATGAATATGCTCAAAGATTTCTCCATCATTAGGAAACTCTTTGAAAACAATTCATCCTCAGATTTCTCCATCCCTATGGGGGGCTCTCTTGCAGATTCTGAAAATAAAAGACAAAAACAAATATGCTCAAAGCTTGCACCTTAAATTTAAAGAGTGAGCAAGATAATGGACAAGAGTGTAGTTTTTCGCCCAACAAGACAAGGATGTTATAAACAATACTAAAGTCGAACATCGGGCGTCCCTTTCTCTTGTAGTGTTCAAGTTTCACCTTCTTCATCATCAGATCTCACGTCTCATACACCAAGTGAAGGCATGGCACAAAATATAATCATATCATAGGTTGGCCTTGTGAAATCAATTATGTTAGATATTTTCTCCCACCAATCATCATTTACATATCTTTTACATAACAAAATTTGCCTTACCCAAATGATCCTCTATAAAAAAAGACCACTTCTGTCACTTGTGAACTTGCTTGAAGACTTCTTTTGATAAGTTTCAGTCTTCTAAGCTTCACAATGATAGAGGCAAAACAAGTATCAACAAACGAAAGCCATTTAAGAGGAGAAAACTGCCCTATTAAATATTGCAAGACTAACGGCCCGTTTGGTAGCCGTTTATAAATCATGGTAATGGGAATGAATTTATAACTAAATTTGGAAGGGAAATCAAAATCCATTCCCATGGTGGTGCTACCTTAGCTCCAATTTATCTAATTTTCTTCGCAAATATCAATTCCCATCAAATACCACATTTTCCAATGGTAATGGATGCGAATGAAAAATAAGAAGAAAATTAAAGTTTGGGAATGAAAATTTGTTTTCCATGGAGATTATAAGGTTTCTCTTTAACAAAATTACACTATAAATTCATTACCATTACCACAATTTGTTACCAACAACCAAACAGGCCGTAAAAGTATGAACAGCGCATGGTGTCCAATAAATGTGAAGAAACTCTTAAGTAGCTCTCCAGCTCCCTGCATTATCAGTTGCTACTTGCACCATATTTTAGCATGAAAATTGAAAAGGCTGAATATAAATATCCACAGAAAAAAGGAGGGATAAAAGTTAATAGAGGGGAATAGATTGAATTACAGAAGAAAGCTTGGGTAATAGTTTAAAAAAGCTACACAAGGAGATAGAGAGCAACAAAATGACAGCATCCAAAACACAGACCAACTACCTCCTGCATACAGCCACACATATAGCATTCATACTAGTATTAGACAACAATTCATATGCAAATCAATAACAACACCACATATGAACCACATGCAATTCATATGCACAGTTCGGTATGATAACAACCTCCACCACATATGAACCAATTCGAGACCTATATACTGATCTCATCAAGACAACAACACCAAATCATTCGTGACTATGCAAATAAAAGAGTCAACCATTCCAAATTGCAAACTATAAAGACATAATTCATTAACATTGTACAAATAAGCATATACGAATACCTCAGTTTACAATGTTAGTCCAACAAGAAGCTTTCTGAGCTTGTCACTATTCCGAAGCTTCAGCTATAACTCCTCCGCTCTTGTCACAGGCTCACAGCACTGCCAATTGCAGATTTTGCATGGTCTGCCAATAGCAAATCTAGTTCTTTTTCTCTTCTAATAAGGTATTACCTTTCTAATTGAAGTAGATCATTTTAGAACAACAAACAAGCATAATAAAATCAGACAAAAGAAAGCAGTTGTCACCTGCAGAAAACCTCTTAATGCTTTGTATCGTGTGACTTCAGCTTTCCAATGGTGCAACAAATCATTTACCAAAGAGTATAATCAAGAACTGGATACATATTTCTCATCCTTCATTTCATTCTGCAATGGAAAGATTTGCATCTTTATGATTAGAGAAACAAAATAGAGCCCGTCAAAAGTTGACATAAAAACACCAGAGTCCATCCAATCTCATGACTCATTCAAGTTCCAATACAAAGGCTCTGAACATTTACATGATGTGGACCAGTTAATTTTAAAAAAAAAAAAAATGTAAAAAAAAAACAAAAAACAGAAAAGTTCTCATGCAACAAACCTCAATTTCTTAAACAAGAAAAGTGTCATTTACTTTGCTTGCAAAAACCAGAATACAACAAATTTAATTGGGCTAATTTATGCAACAAGTGAGGGAAAGAATAAAAGGCTCAGGCCCATATTTCATCAACATTTTGGGGGAATCCGGAGGGGGCCATTGACGGCAATACAAGCTGATGTCAAGAAATTGGGACCCACCTGAGACCATCAGCTGCTACCCAGCCAATGAAAGTACCCATAGATGTCACAACCAATTGTTTAATTACTCTAACTACCCGTTTGGTAACCGGTCATAAATTTCGGTAATGAGAATGAGTTTACAAGTACAATTGGAAGGAAAATCAATATTCATTCCAATGGTGGTGCTTACTTACCTCTCGTCTAAATTTTCGTTACAGATATTCATTCTCATCCAATACCACATTTCCCAATGGTAATATAACTAATATCAATTATGAAGAAAATTCAAGGTTGCGAATGAGAATATGTTTTGTGTGGGGATTACAAGGTTCCTTCTTTTGCTAAATTGTACTTTAAATCCATTCCCATTCACACAATTTATTACCAATAATCAAACGGGCCGTGACGGGCTAATTCATCACAGCCTTTAATGGACTTGCAATTTTGTTCATCTCCATACAATTTATTACTAATAGGATTGTGTGGATGGAGGCATACAATAAGGACCAACAACACAACACAAACTCCATAAGAGCAAGAAAGGTTGTTTGGTTTCAGAGAAATCACAAGTCATGCTGAGACAAGAATTCATCTCGATGTGTATTTTTCATCTGATCAACACCAGCAGAGAGACTAGATCCGCCTTTGATTAGGCATCAGCAAAGAAAAGTTAACGTCATGGCGGCAAAACAATTGCCCACTGCTGCCAAGGCAATGGCAATGCCATGGCGACCAAGCAATTAAAGCCAAGAAGTTCATTGCTGCCAAGCAAATGGCAATGCAGGGCAGCAAAGCAAGTAAATATGGCAAACTGCTGCCAAGCCAATGGAAAGGGAAATTCCCAATGGTAGTATGGTACTATCGAGGTTTTGAGAATTCCCATTGGTACTATTAAATTTTTTTTAAATCCCATTGGTGCTACTGTAGTTTTACTCATTTCCCAAATGTGACATTGTGAAAGAAATCTGTTAACTAACGTATTTAGCATATTAATTTATTAATTAAAAAAACTAAGTAATAATTAATTTAAAAAATACAATAATACCATCAAAACCACCCAAACCACCAACATCAACACCGCCACCCTTATCCCAGCCACCGCCACCACCTGAATCACCAAGATCACCCAAATCACCACCCAGCCCACTGACCCAAATCACAGCACCTCCCCACGCCCAATTCAAACCCAACAACCACCGCACCTCCCCACCTAACCCAGCAACCACCGCACCTCCCCACCTAACCCAGCAACCACCGCACCTCCCCACCGTGATTCAAACCCCGTCGAACCCCACCCACCCTGATTCGTATCCCATCGAAACACATCCACCGAAATTCGAAACCCGTCGAACATCCCTCATCACCATCATCTTCATCAATCAAGCTCTCAGCCACATTCAACAAAGGCCATTCGAACCCTCAACCCTCTTCAATTCCCCCCATTCGAACCTCCCACCCCCAAATCGAACCCCCACTACAAAACCAAACCCCCCACCAAAAACGCCACCCACTCAACCCCCCCATAAAAAATGTCAGCAATCTTACAATCTCAGGTGTAAAAATCCCACAACTATGAGCTTTCAAACATCAAACACAGATGCTTGCTCAATGCAAGCAGAAAAGACCACGCTTAGAGCATGTACAATGGTAAGCTAATTGTCAAATTAGCTTACATTGACACATAAGATTTCCACCCAAAAGAAGTTGAAGCTAATTTAAGCCCCAATGGTTAGCTAGTTGCTTCTCATTGAAATATGTTCGACATATCATTTATGAGACCCGTATAAATCATTAATTTTTTTTACATTTTTTTAAAAAATTAATCTTTCCCATGCATTATTTTCACCGCAAGCAAATTAGCTTTGGCAAGCTAATTTGTTTGCCCAAGCTAATTGCTTAATTTTAAACCAATGGTCAAGCTAGTAGCTAGGGACTTTTGGAAATTGCAAGCAAGTCCCTAACTACAACCATTGTACATGCTCTTACCATTTAACAATAGAGAAACTTATAACCACAATTCATCATGTAAAAAACCCAACATATAGCATGAACCCGTTCCCTCTTTATAATCTTCACCATAACCTGCAATCCAATAAAAATAAATAAATAAATAAATAATAGTATTTTCCCAAGATTGTGAGAATCGAAATTTTAGCAAAAAATAGACCGTATAAACACAGAAATGCAAACAGTCAACAAATTGTTGATTCAACAATAATGGAAAATCACAAGAAAAAAATTACAATCAAGTCATGATGGATTTATTGGTGTGTTTGGAGGAGGCTCAGATAAGCATTTCATCAAAGATTTTGGGGGTGGGAGCAATTTAACAGTGAGCAAATTCCACCATGGCGGCAAGCCGGCAAACATAATAAAATGGGCACATCAAAATCTGTATGAAGCAAACACTTTGCTATGAGGTATTCATAAGACTATACTAGAATTTTCAACCTTCTCCGCATTCTATTTGGGACTTTCCGCTTCAATTAGCAACAATAACAGCAACAAACAACACTGCAAAGAGTGAGGGATAGTGGTTAGAGTTTCTCTCCAGTTCCGGAAATCCTAGGATTAATTCGCATCCCGTCTTTGTGGCTCGCTAAACACACAAAAAAAAAAAAAAACAAAACAAAAAAAACACAACAACAACAATGTAAATGCCCATTTAAATTGCTGCCAAGCCAAAATGGCAAACTGTTCACAACAACAAAAAAAAACGCCACAGCACCAAAAACATCGATTACTTTGGCCGAGTTGATTCATCACTGCCTCTAAAAACGGAAAGAGGGAGTAGTAGTGTTGAGTGTTAATTCATGCATGTACACAATTTCAGTTGATTATAGCAATCAATCAACCGAGAAACAATGGGGTTTAGTTTACACAGAATATTAGTATCTGAAACTGAGCAAAACATTTTTTCACCGAATATACACAGAAACGCAAACAATCAAAGAATTACAGGAATTGATTTATGAGAGTGATTGGAGGAGGCTCAGATACGCATTTCATCAAACATTTCGAGGGTGGGAGCAATTTAACGGTGAGCAAAGTCTACCATGGCGGCAAACCTAACAAAATGGGCACTGCAAAATCCGAATTTTGGGGACTTCCCTTTTCTTTACGAACAACAACAACCACCACCACCACCAACAATGCAAATGCCCATTTTAATTGCTGCCAAGCCAAAATGGCAAACTGCCCACAACGTTAAAAAGCCCCACAGCACCAAAAAAAAAAAAAAAATCGATTACTTTAGCCGAGTTGAATCAATAAATCATCACAGCCTGTAAAAAGGGAAAGAGGAAGTAGCAGTGTTGAATGCTGATCAATGCATGTACGCAATATCAGTTGATTATAGCAATCAATCAACCCAGAAACAATAGGGTTTAGGGTTCTTCAAGGGTGCATTATTGAATTGAATATAATTAGGGAAGTTTATGCTGACTGCTGAGTAATTTATTGCTAGAGTTTTAAGCGAAGGAGAATTTCCAGTGGAATTTTGCTGCTAATGTACAGTAGACTTTAGTATCAGACTAGGAAAATGGAGGCATTCTTCCAGAAAAAGGAAGAAGACGCTCAATTGACGTCCGTTTAGAGGGCCGTTTAGACGGTAAGGAGGAATCATGGGCAGAAGATGAAGGATGATGATGATTCCTTCATCGTGAAGGGAGAGTGGCAAACGGTCCTCGGAAATTCCCACGGCCTCTCCTCTGCCTCATTCCACCCAAACGCATTTCAATGCTCGTCATCTCTGTTTTATAGTAAACCCTAATTCTAATTCTAATTCATTCCCGCGTCGTATTAACGGACATGTGATAAAATAATCGCAAGTTGTAAAAAAAAAAAAGATTTTCTAAGGTATGCCCTGAGGTTTTTTCAAGCTGTGCTCATGCCTTTTTAAACTTCTAAAGTATACCCCCAAGCTACTAATCATTCAATATACAATACCACATTGGGTTAATTTCTTAACTAATGTTTACTTCACCCCTCATTTAGTGGGTATTGGCTTATATAAGGTCGTGGTTTTCATTTTTTTTTTCATTTTTCTTGTTCATCTTCTTCCTCCTCTTTGTTCTCTTCATCTTCTTCCTCCTCTCTCAGTTCTCTTCATCATCTTCATCTTCTTCCTTTTTTCTCTTCATTTGAAATGAGCAACTACTCAGCATCATCTTCTCGTTCGTCTTCTATCTCCAACTGTAAGTGGGACTTCGTCAGTCCCAAGTGCAAATGCAACCCTCCTTTGGATTGCAAATTACATGTCTCTCATTCAAATTTGAACCCTAGAAAGGCCTATTGGAAGTGTGAGAGCTGCAAATTTTTCAACTAGGTGGGTCCTAGTAGTATGGTGTGGACTGGTGGTGCACAGAATGAAGATATTGGTGGCAATTCGATGGAATTTAAGCTTCAACTAGCTGCGATGAAAGAGAAGATGGGCGAATTGGCTCTTTCACAAAGGGATTTTAACAAAATATTGATTTTAGGGTTTGTTTTGCTAGTTTTTATTCTGAAATTGTAATCAAGTACTATGATTTTAGGATTTCAATTTGGTGAACTTGTTTCCTGTAGTATAATTTTAGGGTTTGTATTTCAAGAATTGGGGTTTAAGTTGTTGTCAATAGTTGGTGTAGATGTAATGCTTTATGTAACCTAAATGCAATTTATGCAATGAATATTTTGGTATAATTTGGTTAAGTTGGTTTATTTTGCTTCATTATTTTGCTTTATTATTTTGTTTAATTATATTGCTTAATTATTTTGCTTAATTATTGCACAACTGTGAGTTCATAGTCATTTTGGCCACAACACAAATTTCGCCGGGTGCGGGGCACAGGGCACGGGGTGCGAGGCACCCCTTCTCAGTTCAAGTGTCACACAAGCAGCGTCGTGGGGTGCGAGGAGCAACTCGCGGGGTGCGACTTATGTGCTCATTTATGCAGTGGCTATTTCGCGAGGTGCGAGTTCTTGCTCGCAGGGTGCGAACTTTTCTTCTCCCAAGTTGAGCTGCTGTTGTCGTGGGGTGCGACCTGGCCCTCGCAGGGTGCGACGCTGGGGAGTAATGCATGATTTTTGGTAGCCACAACGACAGGCTATCACTATATCAACTGAAGTAAATCAAGGATAACAATGATATAAAGTAATGCATAATTCATTGTCATTAATTAGAAGCAACAGGGTTTCATAAGACCCAATTCAAAAGCATTTATACTAACTAGTGTAATCTAAATCACCTGATCCAAAAGGTTTCATAAAACCTATCCAAAAACATACATCCAAAAAACATACAACCTAAAACATATGTTTAGACAAAGTTTAGACAATGAAGTTTCCACAAAATGATGTCTTGCTAAGAAAATGCCCTAAATTCATGGATTAGTGAGCCCTAAAGTGGATGAGCTTGTTGATGCTTGATTGATGTTGATTTGGCTCAATGTTGGCTGAGATTCAATCATTGAAGAAATCAAACTCTCAGCATCAAATGAGTCAAGGTGTTCTACATCATGCTCAGATGCCTGACTTGCTTGTGCCACTGTCTTCTTGGACTTCTGCTTCTTGGGCTTCTGGGTAGTAGTAGGGTCAACGTATTCATCACAAGTTCCATTAATCATAAGCTCAATTAAATTGGTGTCCATTGCATCATCAGGATAGGTGGACTTCTTCTTCTTTGCTTGCTTCTTAGACTTATCAGGGACCCCCTTCCCTTCTTGTTCAGCCAACTCCCTAGCAGTAAGGCCCCCCTTGCAAGATAGTGCGTTGTGCCCAAATGCCTTACACTTGCTGCATTGAATTGTGGCACTCCTTTTACCCTTCCTTTGCTCACCTACTTCCCTTCTCCTGTTCCTTGATGGTCTACCTATGCTTCTTTTCATTGTAGGTGGTGTTAGTTTAGGGATGTCTGGCATGTGGGGCCATTGATCTACATCTGGGATAGGTGAAATGTTTCCAGAGTAGGCTTCTCTATACCTTGCAAGAGAAAACCATTCACTTACATAGTCAACAGGGTCTCTGCCTAGGTGGAGGATTGCTTTGATACCATGTTTACATGGTATTCCACTAATTTGCCACAATCCACATGCACAAGTCTTTGCAGTTGTTGAAACAGGAAGTCTAGCCCTTCCATCATGGATTTCAAAGTTCCCCCTACCTGATGGGTAAGCATGACAAGTCCTTGAATCTTTTGTGAGCACCCTCAACCTTTGCCTGATGTTGGGACAGATGCCCTCATCTTGCCATTGCTCTGAGAGTGATTGTCTGGTTGCATGTCTAACCATTGCAATCCTTCTAACTCCTGCACCACCATTGATTTTTCATTTACAATGCATTTAACTAATTAAATTAAAAAAATCAGAATCTAATAACATATAACATTACCTTCTAATAGTGTCATGACAGGGTAAGTCCTGTCAACTCCAATTGTGCTGTTGAAGCTTTCTACGAAGTTGTTTGTATTTTCATCATTGCAGAGAGTGGGATCAAATCTCCATCTTGTCCATCTTTCGAGTGGTCCAATATCTTTGAACCATTTGACAGCTCCAAGCCCTCCATGTTGTTGTACTTGCTCCAATGCTTTCCTGAAGGAGTATGTTGAATAAGCATTTGTGACACCCCAGAATAGCTTGTGCATAAGTAATCCTGGGTAGTCCTTCTTGAAATTTTTGCACAGATGTCTTGCACAATACCTTCTAGGAACTTTTGGCCATATTTGATCCAATGATGGATCAACACCCTGCAACAATATAACAAAGTTAGTGTGTTATGAGGTATGAAGAAACAAATGAAAGTAATTGAAGCACAAGACATCACCTTCTGTCTATCAGACATAATAGTCTAATCTTGTCTGCCATCAGCTGTTAGCAGCTCCTTTAAGTGGTGGAAAAACCAAGTCCAGCTGGTTTTGTTCTTAGAATCTATAACGGCAACTGCAACAGGGAAAATCTCATTGTTTCCATCTAAGGAAACTGCTGACAACAACACTCCACCATAGTTGCCCTTCAGATGACATCCATCCACACCCACTAAACCCCTACAACCAGCAATGACTCCCCTAAATTGTGCTATAAAACTGATAAAAATAGAAGCAAATTGTAAGGTCCTCTCAGGTCCTGGAATATCAATCCATCCACAAAATGTTGTAGATCCAGGATTAGAAGCTTTTAGAAGCTCACAATACTGAGGTAGGTGAGTGTAAGATTCATCATGACCTCCTTGGATGATCTTATTGGCAATCCCCTTCATCCTATAGATAGTGCTAGTGCACATGGTCAGTCCATATCTTTCCCATAACAAAGCATTCATAGCACTCTCCTTAATGTCAAGGTTAGCTCTTATATCCTCAAGTAACTTGCTTGCAACCCAATCACAATTGCACATAGGATTATTCACAAGATTCAAATCACATTGATGCCCCTTTTTCAGTTTTTTTATTGCCCATGTGTGTCCATCAACCAATTGAGCAGCATGTATCCTCCATGAGCATCTCTGGTCAGCACATTCAGCTGTGTATCTCCTATTATCAGCCTTGTTGACCATTAAGGCAAATCCTTCTTGAATGTAGTAATCCCTCAAGACATCCTTGAAATGATCTTTGTCAACAAATAACTGCCATGCTTTCAACTTTATCTTCCCAAACTCAGCCTCATCAAACACTTCTCCATTCATGTAAAGCCTACTAAAATATGAATTATCATCTATAACCCATTGATTTGTCCTAAATGCTTCCCAACCACCATCAACATAGTTTTGGTTTAACAACTCTTGAACATCACCCTCCCCATACTCAATGTCATCATCAGATTCAGACTCCAACTCACTCATGGGGTCAGGAATAAAGTCACCCTTACTGTCACTGTCACTTTCAGTTTGGGTCACCTGAATGGCATGTTCCTCACCCTGGTCAGACTCACCAAGTGCCCTAGTTCTTCTCCTAGGTCTTTGCACATGCTCATTGGAATTGTCAACAGGGGATGTTGGTGTATTTTGGGCAGGAGGTGTCCATAAGCCTTTAAACTTCAAAGTTGATTTGGACATTTTCTTACCATGGGGGAAAGGATTAGGTTTGTCAAGATTTGTATTTGTAGGAGCTTGGTCAGATGGCTGGTCATTTGGAAGATTGATATTTTTTGGAGGTGAAGTAGGGGATTCAAATCTAGGACTTCTTCTTGGGCTAAGGACAGGGTTAGAAATTGTGGCAGAGGGTTGTGGTGTGGGTGGTTTTGCCTTAGAGGGTTTGGTTTGGGTGGGGTGAGCAATTGATTTGGTTTGGGCTGGGTTCACTGGCTTAGGGGGTTTGGGCTTAGGTTGGGCTGTAGGTTGTGAATTAACAGGCCCACTTGAAAAGGGTTCAAATGAAATAGGGGGTGGGGTAACTATGGGTTCAGACTGAATAAGAATGACATCTTGGGCAGTCCTTGGGCTTCTTCTTAGGCTACCAATTGGGCTTTTAAGAGGTCTTCTTGGTTTGAGTTTGTCTGGTCTCACTTTGTTGGGTTTGGTAGGACTTGTCAATTTGTTTTGGGCAGCTTGTGATTTGTTTTGGGCAGCTTGTGATTTGGTCATCTTAGCCAAGTTCCAAATAAAATTGGGCTCCTCCAAAGATACAATCCAAACATCAATCTCCCTACTCTCAATAACATCAAACATCCTCACCAAAGTTCCATCATCAGTGAGATCAACACTCTTCTCATTTGAATAATATGACAATGTTGGGTAAGTGGGGAGTTCATACCCTCTCTTCTCAAACTCATCATACATGTCATTTAACACATCAATCATTAAACACTCATCAATATCATCAATAAGCATTTCAACCACAAAATCACCCTCACCATTACTACTATGCAACTTCAACACTCTAGAACCCATTTCAAAAAAAAAATACGAATCTGTGCAAAACAAAATGCAAATAACCCATAAGTACAAAAATGACAGAAAACAAGAAAACAAAAACCCATAAAATATATGAAATAAAATTTTACAATTATACGTTAAAACAACAAATAAACCCTATCATTTCAGAAACAATTTCAATTTACAAATTACAGTTCAAATTAAACCAATAAATAAACCCTAAATCAGTAAAACATAATGCAAACACATCAACATCAATCTTATGCGAAATTCAGCAACAAAAAAGACAAAAATTCAACCCTAAATCAAGAAAAAAACACACCTCAAATGGACGAAAACCCAGAAGCTATGATTTTCGAGAATG
This sequence comes from Salicornia ramosissima, assembly GCA_951394345.1. Taxonomy (NCBI): domain Eukaryota; kingdom Viridiplantae; phylum Streptophyta; class Magnoliopsida; order Caryophyllales; family Amaranthaceae; genus Salicornia; species Salicornia ramosissima. The sequence continues at coordinate 15,208,992 of OX596239.1, forward strand.
CTTGAAACCTCTGCAGAAATGGACGAAAATCCGCCAATACCCACGACCCTTCGTTTATGATAAACCCATAAATCCTTTGCTCTAATGAATGAAAAAAAATGGAAGAGAACGTGAAAGAGAACCAGAGATGGTTTTGAGAGAAGGTGAGTGAAAGAGAACAGAGTAATATGAAAAAAATGGAACGTGGAGGAAGTGATCAGTAAGTTGAAGAGTTTTGAGGACTTTTTTTTTTTAATTTCTCTTTAGGTTTTTATTTTTTTGCCTTTAATGCTAACCATAGTTAACCAAAGAAGTTAATACCACTTTACTAAGGGTATTGTATATTAAATGATTAGTAGCTTGGGGGTATACTTTAGAAGTTTAGAAAGGCATGGGCACAGCTTGGAAAACCCAATACCTCAGGGGCATACCTTAGAAAATCCCAAAAAAAAATGTTGTATATTTATTTAGAGTATAAGGGTTGTATGGTATGTTTACGTGGGAATGGTGTAATAAACATACGTACGATGGAATTCACGAGGATAAGACAGAAAAAGTCGCAAGTCGTGACTTCGGGTCACGACCCGCGAGTCATAGCCAGTACAGGAAAAACGAGCAAAAGGGAACTAGGAAGGTCATGGTCCGCGAAATTGTGCAAAGAGATTAGTGGCTAAGTCGCGGCCCGTGATGCATATTTCGCGACCCGCGGAAAAGTGCCAAAATGTCAGAGGCAAAATCGCGGCCCGCGACTTGAGCTCGCAGCCCGCGAAGCCGCGAAAACTGGGTCTTCGCCAGTTTCGAGCGGTTCCGATTCTTTTGCTTGCTGTTCAATTAATCTGTTATGGGTTTGAACATGTACTTCATGGGCTATGAGGAGGTCTATATAAGACCAAAGTGAGGAGAGAGAAAGATATAAGCTTGAAACCTCTTTTTCTCTGTCAAATTCACTAAGTGTTTCCTCTTCAATATTAAGCTTTCACATATACTGAGAGTTTTGTGTGAGCATCAAAACTTGTGTTTCTTCGTTGTATCTCAAAGGCAGTTTCGGGATGTAATACCCCGCATTTTATTTCTTTTAAAAGTAACGCTTTTAGCGATTTAAATAATAAAAACATTATTCATTAATTTCTGATAACTACATTTTGGAATAAAATATTTATCTATTATTTATTTATTTATTTATTTTCTGAGAATACGTTGCTAAAAACAATTGTATTTGGTTAACAATTTTTGGTTGTTAATATAAATATATATATATATATATATACATATATATAAATAAATATATATATATACATATATATATATATATATTTGGTATGAAAGTTTTACTCTTTATATCTCATTTCCATGATTAAAAATATATTTATATTATGTAATTAGTTATATTAGTCTTTATTGTTTGACATTAATGAGCCAAGTATTCGGAAACTTCTAGAAGGTTCTAGAAGGTTCAAGAATAATATGGATGGTGGTAGAATATATTCTAAAGAGGGTGACTCTAAAATGTTCAAGAGTATTCTTATAGAGTTATAGGAGTATTCTAGAATGGATGCATCTAGGATCTTCCAAAGGGTTCTTGTATGTACTTGAATTTGAATGATTCTAGGTTGTTCTACTATGTACATATAAATTCTAGAACCCTCCATTTGAGGAGGTTAGAATATTCTAGAATTAAACATGTAGGAATATAAATACTCCATTATTTCACCTTACCTTTCCCCTCCCCTTTGGTCAGCAATATAAACAGCCTATAGGCTGATTTGTTTCTAATTTTTCATCTCTCACAACCTCACAAAATACACTCAAAGTTCTAGTATAGTTTTGGCAGTTTTTCCTTGGTGATCTTTGAAACAATTTCGGTGAAACCTAGTGCATATTTCTCATCCATTTTTCAAGGTAACTAACGTTGTTTCCTACCTAGAAATCATATAGTTTAGGATTATATTTTAGGGTTGAAATCATGTTAAAATGGATTAAAAACAAACTAGGATGAATTTTTTTAATTGTTGTATGAATTTCGAATTGGAGCATGAAATTATGTGAATTTACCTTTCTGATTTTTCGTGTGAAATATGGAGACTTCCAGAATTTATTCTTGTGTACTTTTGTGTGAAATTTTATGATTTATTATTTTTGGTATTATATACATAATTTTATTAATTATGATGATTGTTTTGAGAAATTTTGTACAATCTATTCCATGAAATGTTCGTGTGATATGTTAGATTATATAATCTGATTTTTCATGTCTTTTAGTCCTAGAATAATGGTTTATGATTTATGTTGGTAATTTATTCAATAAGTGGTTGTAAAAATTATTTTATGAATTATTTGGCGAATTTCACTTTAGTCCAATTTCTAGGTGAAATGCTGCCCAAATTTTTAGTGATATCATGCTTAAATATATTCTGGTTTATGGGTTAATTTCATGATTTTTAAGGTTAAATCATGCTTGGTTGTTGAATTGATGAATTTAAGATTTATTGAATTAATTTAGTAATTTGTAACGATGCTAGTGTAATTATTTTCTGGAATAATCAAGCTGCTGGCCGTGTGGTTTGGGAAAGTGTTTAGCATGTTTTTAATTTTGTTTTGGGCTTAAATTATGCTTAGTTGTGACCTTGATGAATTATAGAATTAATTGTATAAATTTAATTATTTTTGAGCTTGATTTGGTGGTTGTTTTTGTTGTTGTATTAATGTGGACAGCAACTTTGTATGTTCTAAAATTATGTTTTATTGATGTATTTTGACCCTTAATTATGTGTTAAATGGTTACTAATTAATAGGAATTGTTTGGGTACAAGTTTGGTTGGAATTGATAATTTTACGATGAGTTGTCTAAGTTACTTGTTGCTTATTTTGAGTGTGTAAATGATTAAAATACTATTTTGGAATTTAAATTTGATTAAGTATTGGGCACATGTTATTAGTTGTGGGTGGATAATGGAAGTTGTAATTTTGGGTTTTATTAGTAAATAAAGTGTGGTTTGGAATGAGAGATTAAGAACGATGTATTTTATCATACATGTGTCTAGGAGGTGATTTATAATTGTTAGTTGGAGCCAATGGGCTGCGGGATTCAATGGTTAGATCAGTTATGTTTCTTGGGCTGCGGGATCCAAGAACAATATTTATTTACCTGGGTTAATTGTTATCGTCCGGGAGTTCGGGAGGTATAAGACCATATTTTGGGCGTCCATCCGGCACCGGGAGATCTGGCCAATCTTAGACACAATCGACTTTGTGTTGATTGTTGGTAGTGTAAGTCCATATTTTGGACATCTACCTGAAAAACCTTAGGAAGTGGTACTACGGGATACCACTAGCGATCGTTCCATCTACAATTACAATTACCTGTATTTATCGTTGGTAGTGTAAGTCCATATTTTGGGCATCTACCTAACGTACTTTAGGAGTGGTACTGCGGGATACCACTAGTGGTTGTTCTGTCTTCAATACATGTATTGAATTGGGGAGTTGGGAATAATTGCGATCATAACACTCATCTGGGAATTTGGGGTCCACTGTGGTTAGTGGATTTACTTGGGATGTTATTGGATTTCCTATCTTTTGGATGAAGTATGTGATTGTTGTGATGTACTGTGCTAACTGGTTTTGCAGGTGGGTTATGGTCGAGGTTATGGTAAGTGATGGTTGTTTGTATTGAATGACGTGAATGCTTCCTGTTATTTATGGATATTGATTTGACCCCCCCCCCCTAATCTATGATTCTAAACTTGTGTTTTCTATGTTTGGGAGAACTGTTAGTTACTCGCCACTGACAGTGGAGTTGTATTCATTTTTCTTCAGATGCTGATTGACCGCAGGATTGTAAAAGTTTGGGCGGTGTGTGTGTGTGAGGATTGGTATTAGGGATCCTTTCCATTAGTTTAGACATTCCAGTTTGTATGGCATGGCCAGAATTCCTTACTTTATGATTTCTGTTTAAGTAGTTTTGATTTCTAGACTTATGTATAGGTGTTTATACCTCGTACTTTGGACTTGTAATGGTATTGGAATTTCTTTAATCGGACTTTATTAATTTCTTTTGGGTTATGTTTCTTAGAACTTAAGTGGCATTCCCGTCCGGTGCCCTATCTTCCACTTGTATCCTTTGTTTTTAAGGACCGGGTGTTACACGGGAAACCCTGCTCATATTCTATGGGGTCGAAATTAGTCTTTAGGAAAGCGTTCGCGTGCCTCGAAGGTTTCATTTTCTCTGTTTTTTGTGTCCATTGTTTATCTCACTAACCCTATTTTTCCCAACAATCTAAAGACTAATTCTAAAAGATGGCCACAATCCGTGAACTCACTGCAAATTTTCACAAATTGGAGAAATTCGAGGGCGTAGACTTTCGCCGGTGGCAAAAGAAGATGCATTTGTGTCTGACATCATTTGGAGTGGCGTATGTACTGACTACTCCAAAGCCGGAGGAGGTGGAGGACGAAACCCTGGAGCAGACTCGGAGGAGACACAAGTGGGACAATGATGACTACATCTGCCGTGGTCACATCTTGAATGGTATGACCGATCCCTTGTTTGATATTTATCAGTTTTATGGATCTGCTAGTCAGTTGTGGAATGATCTAGAGGCTAAATATATGCAGGAGGATGCTTCTAGTAAGAAGTTCCTTGTTAGTAATTTCAATAACTATCGCATGGTAGACTCTAAGGGTGTTATGGATCAATTCCATGAAATACAACCTATTTTGGGGAATTTTAGATAGCATAATATTAATATAGATGAGATGATTGTTGTTTCTTATATAATTGAAAAACTGCCACCAAGCTGGAAAGATGTTAGAAACACTTTAAAGCACAAGAGAGATGAAATGAACCTAGAACAATTGGCTGCCCACCTCTTAGTTCAGGAGGGAACTCGGAAACAAGATGGGCAGAAGGAGGTAATTTCTAATTCTACCACGGTTAATGTGGTGGAGGAAAACAAATCTAAGGATGATTATAATCCAAAGAAAAGGAAGTTCAATAACTTCAAGAAAAACAAAGGCAATAATAAGCCTAAAAGTAATGGTGATGAACAACGTAGTTGTTGGGTTTGCGGAAAACCCCGTCACTTCAAAAAGGACTACACCATATGGAAGAAGCGTATGACCAAGAAGAAGGGGGGCGATGATTCTGGCCAAACCCAAGATAAGCAAAGGTAATTTTGCTTGTGCACAATTTTCACTAAATTCAATTATGAATTATATGTGTGTGATTGACGAAGTCAATTTTGTGCAGGATGATTGCTCGCGATATATCGATTCTGGCGAATCGAGACATGTGTGTAACGACAAGACATTGTTCAAGACCTTTCGCGAGGTGTACAATGGAGACAGTCTTACATGGGAAATGATTCTACCGCTCAAGTCTTAGGAGTAGGGCATGTAGAATTATTGTTTAGTTCTGGAAAAGTTCTTGTGTTACAAGATGTATTGTATGCTCCGAAATTAAGGAGAAATTTAGTGTCTGGTGCTATTTTGAATCGATTAGGCTTTAAGTTAGTTTTTGAATCAGACAAATTTATTTTATCTAAAGGTGGTAGTTTTGTTGGTTTAGGGTATTTGTGTGGTGGAATGTTTAAGCTTAGTATTTCTAATTTTAAAGACAACGTGTGTGTTTTGAACGACGGTTCTTCTCTATGGCATGCCCGGCTTGGTCATGTGAATTATAATAAATTGCATTTTATGTCAAAGCATGATAAAATTCCGCCTTTTGATTTAAATATAGAGAAATGTCGTACTTGCATACTAACTAAAATCACAAGGCAACCCTTTCCAAAATATGTTGTAAAGGACACTACTATATTAAATTTGGTGCATAGTGATTTGTGCAATTTTCATGGCACACCGTCTTTAGGCAATAAAAAGTATATTGTGAAATTTATTGATAACTATTCGAGGTTTTGTTATATATACTTGTTATTTACTAAAGATGAAGCCCTGGACATAAATTTAAATTTATAAGAATGAAGTTGAATTGCAAACAAATGAAAAGGTTAAAAGACTTCGAACTGATAAGGGTGAAATGAATATTATGATCCTAATTATTTTCAAGCAATGGGAATTATACATGAAACAACCGCAGCATATACACCGCAGCAAAATGGTGTAGCGGAAAGAAAGAATAGGACCCTACAAGAGATGGTTAATTCCATGTTGTCCTATTCTGGTCTTAGTGATGGATTTTGGGGTGAGGCCGTACTAACGACTGGTTATATATTAAATCAGGTTCCCATGAAAGGGAAAACGATAACCCCTTATGAGCAATGGTTTAAAAGAAAACCAAACTTGAGTCATCTCAAAGTTTGGGGATGTAGGGCAATCGTAAGAGTGCCCGAGCCCAAACAGAAGAAGTTGGGTGAAAGAGGAGTTGAATGTATCTTTATAGGATATGCAGAAGATAGCAAATCCTATAGGTTCTATGTTATAGAACAAAATGATTTTTGGTCGGTACATACCACCATTGAATCAAAAGATGCAATTTTTGATGAAACTAGATTTTCATCAATGACTAGGCCAAAGGATATGACACCTCTAAGAAATGCTCATGAAAAGGATCAAAATTCAATTGATCAAAATAATCATCAAAATAACGATGATAATGCTAACTCACTAGAACCAAGGAAAAGTAAAAGAGCTCGGAAAGAAAAATCTTTCGGGACAGATTTTCATGTATATTTAATTGAAGGATCAAGGGAGTCAATTATGACTCAATTTCCATATGTCTATAATGTGGAGGACGATCCGGTATCATATGAGGAAGCCATGAGGTCTCCAGATTCCGCATTTTGGAAGGAAGCCATTGATGATGAAATGAAATCAATCATGGGTAATAACACTTGGGTGTTAGCAGATTTACCACCAAAATGTAAGCCTATTGGGTGCAAGTGGATTTTCAAAAGGAAAATGAAAGTCGATGGTATAATCGATAAGTTTAAAGCCCGGTTAGTGGCTAAAGGGTTTAGTCAAAAACCTGGTGTCGATTACTTCGATACATATGCACCCGTTGCTAGAATCTCTACTATTAGATTATTAATGGCTCTAGCGGCCATTCATAATTTGGTGGTCCATCAAATGGATGTTAAGACTGCGTTCTTAAATGGAGAGCTAGAGGAAGAGGTTTACATGAGACAACCCGAAAGGTATATTATTAAGGGTCAAGCACATAAAGTTTGCAGACTTGTAAAATCGTTATATGGGCTAAAGCAAGCACCAAAACAGTGGCATCAAAAATTTGATGAAGTGATGTTGAAAAATGGATTCATATTGAGTAATTCAGACAAGTGCTTGTATAGCAAATTTGATGGCAACGGTAAAGGTGTTATCATTTGTCTATATGTAGATGATATGTTGATATTTGGGACAGACTTGGAGCAAGTAAAATTGACCAAGTTGTTCCTATCAACTCAGTTTTCCATGAAAGACATGGGAGAGGCAGATGTCATCTTGGGAATAAGGATTAAGAGAGATGAAAGAAAGATAACTCTTTCACAGTCACATTACATTGAAAAGGTTTTAAAGAAGTTCAATGTGGATGAGGTCTCTCTTGTTCTAACACCTATGGACCCTAGCATTAAGGGGCCGTTTGGTTGTCGAAGGGGAAAGAGAATCACTTTAGGAATGGGAATGAAGGGGAATGGAATGTAAAAGTGTTAGATTTAATTAGTTGTTTGTTAAAATAAATGTAAGAACATACCACCACCACCATACCACACCACCACCACCCATGCCCACCACCACTGAAACCACTCACCTACCCTCCCCCACCCATTTCCGACGCCGCCTCTCCCTCACCCAGCCCCACCCAGCCCAGTCCCACCCAGGTCAGCCCCACCTCACCCACGAAACCCTAAACCCAAAAACAAAAAAAAACCTAAATCGAAGGTGGCTACGTTGGTGCGGCAAGGCTGGTGCGAGGGGGACGAGGGTGGGGGAGGTTCAGCCGACGCCGGCGATGGCTGGGGGAAGGGATGTGGGTGGAGCTTCGTGGGTTGTGTTTTTGTGGCTAGGATTTCATGGGTATTTGGGTTAGGGTTTCTTGGGTGGGGTTGGTTGGGTTCGTGGGTTGGGTTGGGGCTGGTGCGATGGGGGGCGAGGGTGGGGGACCGCCGGTCGGTACCGGAAAGGGGTGGGGGAGGAGTTCATGGTTTTTTTGGTTATAAGGGTCGTGGATGGGGCTGAGCGGTTGGGTTCGTGGGTTGGGGTGGCGGTGGGGATGGGTAGCAGTGGGGCTGGGTTGGGTTGGAGTGGGTGTGGCGGTGAGGCTGGGTGGCAGTGGGGCTGGGGCTGGGTGGGGGTGGGGGGGTGGGGCTGGGGCTGGGTTGGGGTGGGGTTGGGGTGGTTGGGTGATTGTTAGGTGGAAGGTGGGGAAAGGGAATTCAAAAGATAGGGGGAGGGGTGGGAATGGAAAAGTGTTAGAATAGGGGAATGGGGAAGGGAATGGGAATGACAAAAGTGGCACAACAAACACAATCAAAGGGAATGAGGGAAGTTGATTCCCATTCTCTTTGATTAATACCCCCAACCAAACACACCCTAAGTTACTTCCAAATGATGGAAGTCCGGTTTCACAGCTTGAATATGCTAGAGTCATAGGTTGTTTGATGTATGCAATGACAAGTACAAGGACAAATATTGCGTTTGCGGTTGGCAAATTAAGTAGGTATACCAGTAATCCTGGGGTGCTACATTGGCAAGTGATTCGTCGTGTTCTATAGTACTTGAAGAAAACCATAGATTATGGTTTGGGATACACGGGTTATCCTTCGGTTTTAAAAGGATATTCTGATGCAAGTTGGATAACTAATAGAGAAGATCACTCTTCCACAAGTGGATGGGTGTTTCTTCTTGGTGGAGGTGCTATCTCCTGGCTTCTAAGAAACAAACTTGCATTGCAGACTCCACGATGGCGTCGGATTTCATAGCATTACATTCAGCTAGTAAAGAAGCTGAATGGTTGAGGAATCTCATGTTTGAAATTCCTCTGATTCAGAGGCCGATTTCGTCTACTGTTATTCATTGTGATAGAAATGCTACTTTGGCAAAAGCTTGTTGTCAAGTATATAATGGTAAGTCGAGACACATAGGTGTTCGACACAGCTTCATACAAGGTTTGATAAAAGATAGTGTGATCACGATAGATTATGTGCGTACAACGTACAATTTAGCGGATTGCTTTACTAAAGCATTACCTAAGGAAACAGTTGAACGGATGGCAATCAGAATTGGATTGGAGCCCGTTTGTAATCACACTTGAAAGAGTCTCAACTTGACGCCCAATAAGATGTTGGGTCTTAAGTTCAATGAGATTAACTCTTTCATTTGATGGTTAGGAACTTAGTTGTATCATCCAAGGTAAAGTTCCGGATAAAATTGTGATGTTACAGAGGTTGGTTTATCCTTAATGGATCCTGACATTGTGCTTAATCACAGGAGCATGTTAAAGGGTCTACCTAAGCAAATGTGAGGAGTGGCCGCTTCAAGAAGTCATCGGGCTGGACTTTGTTACATTTGTGATTAGATACAGGACACATGGCTGTAATAGTGTCGGATTATTTCGTATGTAAAAGTAAAGTATTTTGTGCGTGTAAGATCGTCAGGTTTTCATATGTGTTGAAAATGGTTCAATTGTTAAAACAACACCATTTGGATACGAACTCTTGTATGTATCTTGCACTAGCTGGAAGTTCAAGTCATGTACACTTTCATTTATGCATGAAATTGTTTGAAGTGGAATTGTTTACTTTGTGATTTTATACTCTAAATGGTGGAGGATTGTTGTATATTTATTTAGAGTATAAGGGTTGTATGGTATGTTTATGTGGGAATGGTGTAATAAACATATGTACGATGGAATTCACGAGGATAAGACAGACAAAGTCGCAAGTCGTGACTTCGGGTCATGACCCGCGAGTCATAGCCAGTACAGGAAAAACGAGCAAAAGGGAACTAGGAAGGTCACGGCCCGCGAAGGCAATTTCGCGACCCGCGAAATTATGCAAAGAGATCAGTGGCTAAGTCGCGACCCGTGATGCATATTTCGCGACCCGCGGAAAAGTGCCAAAATGTCAGAGGCAAAATCGCGGCCCGCGACTTGAGCTCGCGGCCCGCGAAAACTGGGTCTTTGCCAGTTTCGAGCGGTTCCGATTCTTTTGCTTGTTGTTCAATGAATCTGTTATGGGTTTGAACGTGTACTTCATGGGCAGTTATTCTAAGGCTATGAGGAGGTCTATATAAGACCAAAGTGAGGAGAGAGAAAGATATAAGCTTGAAACCTCTTTTTCTCTGTCAAATTCACTGAGTGTTTCCTCTTCAATATTAAGCTTTTACATATACTGAGAGTTTTGTGTGAGCATCAAAACTTGTGTTTCTTCATTGTATCTCAAAGGAAGTTTTGGGAAACCCTGCTCATATTCTATAGCGTCGAAATTAGCCTTTAGGAAAGCGTTCGCGTGCCTCGAAGGTTTCATTTTCTCTGTTTTTTGTGTCCATTGTTTATCTCACTAACCCTATTTTTCCCAACATCCATGGCATCATATCAGAACCGACCAATGTCTAATTCCTAACCGTTACAAAAATGTCATGTTAGATGTTAGTAGGGGCGTTCATAATCGGGTACCCGGGTTTTCGAAAACCTAGGTACCCGGATTTCCGGGTAGTTGTTTGGCCGGCCCATGACCCGACCCGGATAATCTGGGTACCCGAGTCTTATAACTTATTAGCTAGCTAGTCTTATAAAAAAGCTAGTAGTATTATTGTTGGAATGTATGTATGTGATTTTAATTCTAGCTTTTTTATAACCTAGCTAGTGTGTAAATGTAACACTGGTTATAAAAAAGACTTGGGTCAGTATTAGCTTTTTTATAACCCAAATTCTTCGGGTTCGGGTTGAACCAGCGGGTTGGAAAGTTTTATAACGCCCTTTGATTTTTCATACTTCCTCCGTTCCAAAAAAAACGCAATAGTCAACATTTCACACATGCCGAGACGAAACTTTGACCATTAATATCTATAATTATGAATAATTAAAAAATATAAAAAGTTGAGACGAATCTAACAAGATCCCACTTGACTATGCTTTTTATTATGCGTAAAGCTCAAAACTTGGTCAAAGTATACAACGTGAATAGTGCAAAATTTTGACTGTTGCATTTTTTTTGGAACAGATGAAGTATTTTAATGCAATATATGTACTAAAATTTACCTTAAACGTTCTAAAAAGTACAAATTATAAGAAATATCTTCATTAATAGCTCATTCATGACAAAAAATTGATGTTGTGGTCTAATAAGAATTATCTTAAATTCAAAGTTTTAATGGTAAGAATTGTTTTTGCATACGTTTTCCTATAATATCATAAGTTCAATACATGATTAATAATTTTTGGGTTGGGTCGGGTTGAAAGCAGGTATTTGCGGGTCGGGTTTACTGTGTTTGTCGGGTCGGTTCGAAAATTGACAGCTCTAACCTGACCTGACCTGATTTGCCCTTATTTTATTAGAGAAATTGAACCTGACCTGACCTGATTATAACTTAATTGACTTAATCTGACCTGATTATAACTTATTGGACCTGACCTAACCTGGTTCGACCTGATCTGACCTGATTTGCCCTTATTTTATTAGAGAAATTGAAACTTATTAAACCTGACCTGACCTATTTATAACTTATTGGACCTGACCTGACCTAATTATAACTTATTGGACCTGACCTGACCTGACATGTTTAAACTTGATAAGTTATGAGACCTGATAAAATAAGTTGAAGAGAACACACCCTTAGGTCAGGTTTGATAAGTTAATTAGGTCAGGTTTGATAAGTTATTATCAGGTGAGGTTTGATAAGTTATAACCAGGTCAGGTCAGACCTAAGAAGTTATAATTAGGTCAGGTCTAATAAGTTCCACCACATACAATTATTACACAAAAATTAATTCATGATGTGAATAATATGAAGTCCTGATGTTCAAAAGTTAATACATGGTGTTTTACATATTATGAAAACTAGGTTAGCACCCGTGCGGATGCACGACTTTTAAAAAAATAATTGTTAAAATTTATTTTAATAATGATAATCTATAATTTGTAAGAAAAAGTTGAAATTAAGTAAAATGAACAACAATGCCCATATGGCCATATGTATAGATAAATATTATAATTGTTAGTAGTTTCTGTTTTATTCTGTAGCAAGGTTACACTTGAATAAGTACAAACTTCACAAAAATATTTTATTTTTATTACACTTATATAATTTTAATTTAATTGTAATGAAATTATATATATATATGCTTTATTTGAAAAAGATTAGTACAACAACTTTAACTTATGAAAATTTTAGTAAGATTGAATATTCTTATTAATAAGTTGTAACTAAAAAAATATTTAGATTTAAGCAAAAATAAGTGTGTTTTAATTCAACTTATTAAGCAATATAGACATATAGTACTTATTTTAGAAAAGTTCCGATCAGATAAAAAAAATTAGACCAGATAAGATAAGATCTGAAAAATTCAGACCAGATCAAAATAGTTAAAATAACTATTAAAAAAACTCAAAAAAAAAAATCAAATAAGATTAGATCAAATTAGAAAAGTTCATTAGAAAAGTTCAAATCAGATCAGGAAAGTTCAGATCAGATAAAATCAAAATAGTTAAGTTCAAATCAAATATAAAAATTTTCGATGAATCAAACAGACCCTAAGTATCAACTTTTCAATAATATATATGGAGAAAAAACTTTAGAAAATATAATATTGGAAAAAAAAAACTCAATAAGTAGTGAGTAAGTTTTTAAAAAGAAAAAAAAATCAAATGAAAGTTTGGAGGGGAAATTTTTAATGAGGAAGTGACATGTGGCAATTGGTGAGGTTAGTGGTTTTTGTTTTAGTAATAGTTAAGATATAATTAGCATGAAACCATCTTACGTCATGGCTCTTGATGTTCGTCTTGTACCAACTATCATCTCTTAATAACCGTGTTTTTCCTTTTTTGAAAAAATAATGATTAATAGTCTTATTTAAAATAAATAATGACAATTAAAAAATCGTAAGTACATATAATTTTGAAATTGTATTATTCAAATTCTTTTAACACTTAAAGTTTATTCATAAATTTATTAAGAAATGATTTATTCAATTTGCAATATACTATTGTTAGTGAATAATTTAAGGGGCCGTTTGGTTATCAAAGGGAAAGAGAATCACTTTAGAAATGGGAATGATGAAGAAAGGAAAGTAAAAGTGTTAGATTTAGTTAATTGTTTATTTAAAAAAAGGTTGAGTTTTGCCTCCACCACACCACACTACTACCAACATACCAAAACACCACTCCAACCACCTACTGCAAGCCACCACCATCGACACCACCATAGACACCAGCGGCGCCCCCTCACACCACCCCTCAACCACTGACATCGTACCACCGGTGCCCCCTCACAAAACCCTAACCACCCAAATAAATAAATAAACCCTAAACCAATCGTAGTGTGTGGGGTTGTGGCTGGTGCGTGGGGCTGCGAGGGTAGGGGAGGGTCGGTCGGCGCCGGTGATGGGTTCGACGGTGGGGTTGGGTTTGAGAGTAGGGTGTTTTTGTTTTCGTGGCTAGGTTTCACGGGTTTAGTGTTCGAGGGTGGGGTTGGGTTTGAGGGTAGCGCTGGGTTGGGGTGGCGCTAGGTTTGGGTTGGGGTCCAGTTGGGTTCGATGGTGGGGATGGGGCTGGATTCGAGGGTGGGGGTGGGTTCGAGGGAATGATAAAAGTGTAATAACAAACACAATATAATCAAAGGGAATGGGGGCAGTTGATTCTGTAACGACCCGACTTTTAGCTTGTCGATTTACGAAGGGAAATCGACATTCGGATCATTACTTAATCATATTAAACAATAAATCAAACAAATTAAATGGAAGAATTATCTTTTATTAATATAACTGCTAAAAACCATAATATTCCATTAATCGTTATTACATCAAAAGTCTAGAAATACTATCCCAACATGCTGGGATCATATTATAAACTAAATAAAGGTTTAAATTGTTCTGAGTAACTAGAAACTTTAAAACAAAGACTAAAACTCTCAAGCCCATCCGGCGAAGCCCGCTCTAATCTGCTGCAACATCACCTGAAACTGAGGGGGGGTCCACCGTCAGTGGCGAGTAACTAGGCTGTCCCATTTAATCGAGGGACCACCAAACACATAATAGCATAGAAAAATATCATAAAAACTGTAAAGAATTCAATACATGCTTTACATATAAATACACAAGTTCCGTATAAACGTACGTATATGAATACATATAGAAGTACGTATAAAATACGTATACAGATACGTATAAAAATACGTATAAATACCCCTGCAGAAATACGGTTAGAATACGTATAATTACGTATAAAATACGTATAATCAACCCTGCAAATACGGTTACAATACACACCAAAACACATACATCATCCGTATATACATACACACGTACATATTCGTATAAATTCAGGAAATACACAGCGGAAGACTTACTATATACTAAACTTATACTTTATATTATACTTCTTAAATGAACTCAATCCTGAACTTATACTTAACCCTTCATAAATTATATCATTAATAATTCATAATCATATCTTTTCATCATAATTCATATCTTATCATAATCATCATTCATTTCTTGTCATAATCATATCTTATCATATTCTTAACACATCATATCGTATACGATCATAACTTATCTTATCATCTTTGAAATCATCTTATACTTCATCTTATGATTTCATCTTATCAATCGTATGATCATAACATAACATAACATCTTTGTTGGGCCGGTCACTATAACTCGTTATGGATCTCGTGTTTCACCATAACTTCCTAGAACATGCCGGGAGGAGCTCGTGTACTCAACCCGTAGCGGATCCCGTGTTTCACCACTAAGCCTAAGCTATGGCCATAACTCCTAGTAGCGGCTCGTGTACCACTACCAGACGACTACATATCCTAAGATCCAAAACTACTCGGGGGAACTCGTGTGTTCGTCCCATTGAGCAGTGGCTTTGACTTAACCCACTAACGACTCGTGTATCATCAGGTGGGCGTCCATATTGTATCTTATATCTTCATTTAAATTAATCATATCATATATTAGGATAATACTAGGTGACCGTAATAGGAAATGAAATGTTCGGAGTCCCAGGAAAGAGAGGTGCGGCACGTATATTGGCCACCTTAAATACCAAGTCTTTCCTAGCCAGAGACCGAAACATGACATGTATAGCTATTACTCTGTTTCCTTTCTTATCCCTAATAATATCTTATGCATCTTAAATTCTTATATGTATACTATCCTTATAACATATATAACTTATACTTATAATCTTATCCCTTCGGATACTAACCTTAACAATATATATTTAATTGTAACATTACCCAGAAAATAATTATATTATTATCTATTAACACCCATTCGGCTCTATTACTACTAATAGTAATATTACTCCTTTTTACCCCTACACTTTACAACTTATCCCTAATAATTATTTTAACCGTAACTTTTATTATTATATTCAAAAATTTATAATAATTCAACCTAACTAGATTTGACTAATTCTAGTCAATCTACACGGCAAATTTGACTAACAACAATAATTAATTAAGTAATTCTTAAACTAATTCAATTAGTCAATATAATCACTAAAATTACCAAAGTGTGACAAAACTCTATTTGTTCCAAATTTACTTCCACTCGGCACTTTCACGAATTTTACCAAATTAATCAAATAAATTATATAAATTCAATCAACAACAAACAATTAATTTAAATAGACAATTATCATAAAATTTATACTTAGCATCATTTAACAAGATTAAAATCAAGAATCAAGACTTAAATTCATATGCTTCATCTCATCATCACACGGCATTCTTAAATCAGAAGGACAAAAATAATACTTTTAATCTTCTTAATCTTTAGCTCACTCGGGAAAATCCCGAGAGTAGGTAGATTTACATATACATGATATAAATTTATTTAATTAAATACATCATAATCATGCTTTAATAATCAAGAAATATTGCGAAAAATTCATTACAAAAATAGCAAGGCACTCGACAATTTGAAGAAACATACAAAATTAAATTCCTAATTCAAGATTTAATTATGCTAATCAAATTAATCAAGATACATGCTTAAAAATTTAAAGAAACAAACCAAGAACATACATATATCACTCGAAATTATCAAGAAAATATTCAAGAATTATTCATCATCAAATCATGCAAATACTCGAATTAATATAAATTTTCATGGGTTAATTTATGCAATTTTAAATAATAAAACAAACAAGATTCATACATAAATTATGAAAATACATGAAAATAAATCAAGAATTTATCATGCTTCCACTCGACAATCTTAAGTAAAAACAATATTAAATTTCTACAATTTTCATGATCTTATTCCTAATTAACTATGTGATTAGCTACCCATTAATTAAATAAGAAAGCTAGTTACCTTAAATCGCAAATTCAATCCAAGGCAATTAATGGAGGTTTCACGGCTGATTTAGGAGGGGAAAAAGATGGAGAAAACTTTAGGGTTTGGAGCAAAACAACAAATAGGACCCAAAGAGAGAGAAGGGGTCCTATATATAAAGAAAATAAAAAAAAAAACCAAACAACCCCATGAGCTCTAGAGTTTGCCGTGAACATAGAGGAAAAAGAGGAGGAGAAGTTGTTGGTCAAACAACAACTTTGAATGGGTAATTAGCTTTATTTAAATTAATTAAATAAATTAATCATCAAAAATAATAATTAAAATTTAATTAATTAACAAAACAACCTTGGCCCAAATAAAGCAAGGAGGACCGGCCAAGAAGGAAAAGAGAGGGGGATTGGGTCCTTTGGCCCAATTTGAGAAAAAGATTAGGCCCAAAAATAAAAACAGTCCAAATTACATGGCCTTTTGGACTTAGAATTTAATAAATAACATTAACAACCGCGAAATTTTCTGGCCCAAAATTTCGGGTCATTACAGATTCCCATTCCCTTTGATTAATACCTCTAACCAAACACACTCTAAAATTATCACAAGCATTTCGTATTTTCGTGCACAAAAAACTACTTTAATCAGGGTCAATCAGCTCCAATAAGTTATAATCAGGTCAGATCAGGTCCAATAAATTCTAATCAGGTCAGATCAGGTCCAATAAGTTCTAATCAGGTCAGATCAGGTCCAATAAGTTATAATCAGGTCAAGTCAGATTTAATCAGGTTAGGTCGAATAAGTTGAAAAGAACGCACCTTAAATCAATAGTATTTCACAAAGAATAATTCTAACTCCAATTAGTTAAGCAATTTTTTTTATGAAAAATAAAACAATTTTTTAAGGTAAAAATTATAAGCACAATTTGTCAAAATAAATCTTTTAAAATCTTAAATTTGCAAGAAAAAAACCTTAAAGATTTTTTTTCGAGATAAACGTTAAACTTTATTTTCTTGCGAAATAAAACCTCGCGACCTTTTTAAGTGCCACGTGTCATCAGATTTATGTGAACCGGATCTGCTAAGAACCTAACTTAAGTTAAAAACTAAAAACTATTGATATGAACCATTAGATTTAGATCAAAAGTGTGATCTATTTTAGTTTTCAACGACTTAGATTAAAAGTTTGAATTGCTCAATGGTTCAAATTAAAAGTTTGAATTGCTCAATGGTTCAAATTAAAAGTTTCTATTTTTCAACTAAGAGTCTAATTTTTACATGATCTGCTAAAACTTATGTTAAGTTGAAAATTTAAAAACTTTTCGTTATGACCGTTAGATGAACATCAAGGGTTGTGATTCGTTTTGAGGTAAAAAACACGAATCATCCAAAATTACCGATTTTTTTTAAAAAATATTTTCACGCAAGGTTTTAGAAAAACATATTTGATTGAAGCAGTTCATTGACGATAATTTCACAGATTTCACGCAGATTTGAAGCAAAAATTTTATTCGAATCATGTAAGTTTGAATGACTAGTATGATTTTTATGTTCATTGTAAATTTTGGACGAATTTTTATGTTTTAATTGTTAAAATCTGGAAAAAAAAATACCATTACAAAATATGTAAACGAAAACCTACAATTTGATCTAATTTCAAAGCCTTTTTTATTAGCAATTTAATCTAAATTCTACAGTTCGATATTAATCTAATCGAAAACCTGCAATTTGATGTAATTTGATCCATTCGAATTTGATCTTATCTGTTTTTGTGTGAATTTGATCTAATTTGATCCATTCAAGTTCGATCGATAAGGTTTTGTTCGAGATGTTTGTGTGAATTTTTTCATAAAGTTCGATTTTTTAAGTGCAGTTCTTCATGTTTGATTTTCTATGTACCTTTGTATCTTTGTATGTACCCCTTTATAATTAACATGTACCCCCTTAATTTAGTATGTTTCTGTTAAGTAAAGTTCGATTTTTTTTAAGTGCAGTTGTTGGTGTTTGATTTTGTATGTACCCTTGTATCTTTGCATGTTCCCCTTTATAATTGACATGCACCCCCTTAATTTTGTACGTCTTTGTGCATTTTTTTAGTTAAGTTCGATTTTTTAGAATTGATTAATAGTGGCTCGGCCCGCGAGCCCGGCCTGACCTGCTTTTTTGCGGGCTTTGGACATGAAAATTAGGCCCGAACTTGGGCCCGGTCAGGCCCGTTTTTTTTTTCTCGCGAGCCTTAGACATTTAAAATTAGAGCTTTTGATTACTTTTTAAGGCTCGACCCGAAAAAGCCCGCACTAAATTTTCGGGCTTGGCTAAGAAATTTGTGCCCAAACTAAGCTCGGTCCGAACCCGACCCGCTCTATGGGCTTATTTTTTTGCATCGGCTCGACCCATGATCACCTCTAGATTTTTTTAAGTGCAGTTCTTGGTGTACTGTTTGAAATAAAAAGTACCCTTGTATTTTCGCATGTACCCCTTTATAATGATTAATGAACATGTACCCCCTTAATTTAGTATGTTTTGTTCATTTTTTTAGTAAAGTTCGGATTTTTTTTTTAAATGCAGTTCTTGGTGTTTGATGTTGTATGTACCATTGTATCTTTGCATGTACCCTTCTATAATTAACATGCCCCCCTTAATTTAGTATGTTTTTTTTGGCATTTTTTAGTAAAGTTCCATTTTTTTTTTGAAGTGTAGTTGTTGGTGTTTGATTTTGTATGCACCCTTGTATCTTTGAATTTACCCCTTTATTATTAACATGTACCCCCTTAATTTAGTATGTATGTTTTGAATTAACATGTTAATTTGGAAATTAATATGCTCCTTCTTAAATTAACATGTACCCCTATAATATTAACATGTACCCCCTTAATTGTTAATATTATAGGGGTACATGTTAATATTAACGTATGAGATTCGCTCCATCCTCCGAGACTTTGCGGCCGTCTCTTCTGCTCATTTCTTCCGTGGGGCCAACCACACTGCGGGTTATATCGCGTCCCTCGGACATTGGACCCCTACGTACATCGATATCGATCCTTTTTTAGATGCTAAATTCTCTATTTCTTAGCACTAGATAAATCAGGATATCTCTTCGAGATGAAGAGATCTTAATTTTCTTTCAATTGTTTACCTTTTCTCCCAAAAAAATGTTAATATTAACGTATTACAATTAAGGAGCTACATGTTAATATTATGGAAAAATTCATATAAATAATCCCAACTATGGGACGTCTTCCAATATTAATCCCAACTATTAGTTATTATAGTATAATCCAAACCTATTGTAATCGGTCACCAATTCATAATATATACGTTATTTTTCCTCTTTCCCTATTTATTATACTTGACTATACTTTCCTCCCTTTCTACGAAGGAAGACGGAGCCGGTCAAAAGTTAGTATGGACTAATATCATAATACTACCCCCATAGTTTGGATTATAGTGTAATAACATATAGTTGGGATTAATATTGGAAGACCTCCAATAGTTGGGATTATTCATATGAATTTTTCCTAATATTATAGGTGTACATGTTAATTTAAGGATGTAGATATTAATTTCTAAACTAACATGTTAATTCAAATCTTACATACTAAATTAAGGGGGTACATGTTAATAAGAAAGTTTACATGCAAAAATACAAGGGTACATACAAAATCAAACATGAAGAACTACACTTAAAAAAAATTGAACTTTACCAAAAAAAAAAAAGCACAAAACATACTAAATTAAGGGGGTACATGTTAATAATAAAAGTGGTACATGCAAAGATTCAAGGGTATCTACAAAATCAAACACGAAGAACTGCACTTAAAAAAATCGAACTTTACAAAAAAAAAATGCACAAAAGCATACTCCCTGCGTAACATAATACCAGCAACAGTTGATTTTGCACGTATTTTGAGGAAGCAATTTAAGGGTATAAACGACAGAATTAGTCAAAATAATTTTAATATTAGCAACTTAGAATCACATACACTCTTGTTTGTATTAAGGTCATTTTGACTAATTCGTTCATTTATATCCTTAAATCGCTTCCTCAAAATGCGTGCAAAACCAATTGTTGCTAGTATTATGTTACGGAGAGAGTACTAAATTAAGGGGTACATGTCAATAATAAAGGGGTACATGCAAAGATACAAGGGTACATACAAAATCAAACACGAAGAACTGCACTTAATAAAAATAATTAAACTTTACTAAAAAATGCACAAAAACATTTTGAACAAAACCTAAAAAAACTGAACATTTTCGAGCTGCAGTAAAAACAAATAAGATCACACTCGAATGAATCAAATTAGATCAAATTGCAGGTTTTCGTTTAGATTAATATTGAACTGTAGAATTTAGATCAAATTGCTAATAAAAAATGACTTAGAAATTAGATCAAATTGCAGGTTTTCGTTTACATATTTTCGAACTGTAGAAGTTTTTTCGAACTGCGTGAAACTATTTTTAAAAAAAATGGTAATTTTGGATGATTAACGTTTTTTACCCCAAAAATAATCACAACCCTTAATCTACATCTAATGGTCATAACTAAAAGTTTTTAGTTTTCAGCTTAACATAGGTTTTTAGCAGATCCTGACTCTATATATATTGATTATTCACAATTTATTTATTCTAAAAAAAATACATATGAAAGAATATAATATGAACATTACTCACGGCATATTTAAACATAAAAAATTACGTTGGCAACCTCACATCTATTCTGATTTCAATATTTCAAAGTTATAAAAAGTAGGAAAAATTGTTCAAAACTACCAAATAAATGTCGACTTTTGAAAAATGCTACCAACTTAAAAAAAATTGTTATAAAACTACCTAATACATCATTTTCAACCTAATAGCACTACCACTTTCCGTGTTTTTTCATTAATTTGATGTTATGGCTTACCAATTTTGATTTCTCTCTAATTTTTCCCTAAAACTACTTGATTTCTCTCCACTGTTAAGCATACTCAAGCTTCAATGGAAAAAAGTAGGATTAAAGAAAGTTGGATTGAAGAAAAAGGGGTAATTTTGATTTATTTCATAGGTTAAAAGTCTGATATATATTAAAAGAAAAGAGAAATTTAGAGATAGAGGGTAATCGAGCATTTTTTGGAAAAGAAATAGAGGGAAATCAATAGTGATGGACCATAATATCAAAAAAATGAAAAAAAAAACACAAAAAAGTGGTAGTGCTACCAGGTCGAAAATGATGTATTAGGTAGTTTTATAACACTTTTTTTTAGTTGGTAGTATTTTTCAAAAGTCGACATTTATTTTGTAGTTTTAGACAATTTTTTATTGGTATCATCCTTTATTTACAAAACTTAAGTTATTAAAAAATAATTCACCGATATTTTTTTAAAATACCTACTAAAATGCTATTAGATCGTGTTCTTTTGAATTTAACTTGGCAGTTCATTTCAATCCAAAATAACTTTTGCTTTACCAATAAAAGGTGAAACACTTATCATGGGACCTTTTGAGAAGTATTAAGGGGAGGTGTGACATGCCATGGCTTGTAGTAGGGGATTTCAATCAGATTCTATTCCATATGGAGAAGATGGGAGGGGTTAGTAGAAGTGATGGAGAGTTAGAAGAGTTTAGATATGCACTTGATGACTGTGGTTTACAAGATTTGGGTTTTATCGGAGAGGAGTTTACATGGTGGAATAAACAACCGGAACCAACGGCAATTATGGAGCGGCTAGATAGGGGTGTTGCGAATGAAGGAAGGTGACCAAAATACAAAATATTTTCACTTGAAAGCTAATGGGAGGAAGAAAAGAAATGCTATTTGGAGTGTGGAGAATGAAGAGGGACGGCATGGTGATGGAGAAGGAGGAAATTTTAGATGCTGCTGTATGTTATTTTAAACATATGTTTACAACAATGCACCCACACTTGATTGACGAGGCTTTAGCAGGAATTGAATCCAAAGTGTCAGGAACAAATGAACCAAAGTCTGATTCACCCTTTTGACCCAGAAGAGATCAAACGTGCGTTGTTTCAAATGCACCCGAGTAAAGCTCCTGGTCCTCATGCTATGAATGCTAATTTTTTTTCAAACTTATTGGCGTATTGTTGGGCCTGATATTATTAGCTATACCTTAGATATAATTTATGGTAACAAAAATTTCTCTGAATTAAATGATACTCATATTGTTTTAATTCCAAAAGTTCGAAACCCCACAAAAATGAGTGAGTTTCGTCCTATCAATTTATGCAATGTTATTTATAAAATTATTTCTAAGGTGATAGCTAATAGATTGAAAGAAGTGCTTCCGGATATTATTTCTCATAATCAAAGTGCTTTTACTCCGGGTCGTTTAATTTCTGATAATACTGTGGCTGTAATACCCCGAAATTTCGGGGTATATTAAATTTTTCATAAATTTTTTTTTGATCCATAAATTTTTCATAATTAATTAACCATTTAATTGATTATTATTTAATTAATTATTAATTTTATTGTAGCAGTCTAATTATTTTGATCATAGCCCGAACCTTTTATCCTATCTTGCCAAAACCCGAGCCCAATCTTTTCTTTGTCCCATACCCTTCACGGCCCCCCCTTTTGTCTATTTTCCTTTATTTAATTTATTTCTTTTGTTTTAATCAATATTATTAAAAGCCTTTATCTATTTTGACTAAGCCTAAAGAAACCCTATCTTGATTCCTATTTTCACTACTAAATTTTAGGAGGTCAAGATCCCTCTTCTTTCATCATACCTCACGGTCCCCATCCCTTCCTTATTAATTAATTTATTTTGCTTAACCAATTTTATTAATATATCTATATTGGACATTTTCTTAAAAACCCTATTTTTATTCTAACCTCACCTATTCTTGTTACTAAATTATAGGAAACCAAAACTCCCTATTATTACTCTATTTTACACGGCCCCCTCTTGATTTTTCCCTCCAATTGGTTTATTTAATTTAATCAATATTATAATTTATATCTAATTAGACCTTATCTTAAAAACCTATTTTTATTCCAACCCTTCCTATCTTGTTATTAGATTTTAGGAAGTCAAAGCCCACCTTATTGTTGCTTATAATCACACGCCTAACTCAAAGAAACAACAACCAAGAATTGTTCTATTATTTTCCCTTTCAAGAATCAAATCATTAAATTGTTCCTAAACCTTTCATATTGTTCCAACCCTCAAAGATTGATCAAGAACCCTAAAGAACTTCAAGAACCATGTAACCTTGGTATTATTCGAACCTCTCTTTCCCATCAAAGGTAATTAGATTTTCTTTACTTAATCAATATGATAGATTAGCAATATAATTGTTAGAATAGGTTTAATCATGTTTAGAATAGACTTAGAATTATTTAGAATTACTTAGAATTGTTGTTGAATTGATAAACCTTACTTGTTGATGATATATTAAGAGGGCCGAAAGCTTTTGGTAAAGTTTGATGAATTTATTTTATGTTCTTGTTATGTTCTATGCTTATTTTATGAATCTTGTTAATTTGAAGTTGATGAAATAATTATTGATTGTATAATAAGAAGGTTGTGCCGTGTGTTTCTTGGTTGGTTCGAATGACTATCTTGGTTAAAAATATGATTTTTATGTTATAATCTTGATCTTTAATGAATCTTTTATGATGATCTTGAATTGAATCCTTGATTTAAATGTATTATGATGGTTTCTTGAAATTATTCTTGAATTTGTTTTGTAACCAAGTTGCCGTGTAGTTTATGTTCAAGAAAGGTTTGATTTTGTTCTTGATTTGGTTCTAAATTGATGATTTAATGTTCTAAGCATGATTTTATGATTTAATATTAAGTTATATGGATGATTGTTGATAATTGTATTGATTAGATTAAAGTGTCAATTTTGGTAATTATGTATATGAATGTCGAATGGTGATGTTTGATAAAAATAGGATTTTTATTTTGTTTTAAGCAACATCTGTTGATGATTGTTGGTTTATACGATTATGGGTTTATTCTATTGATTTATTAAATGGTTTATGAGTTTATTTAAGGTTATGATTTGATTATTGTTGTTAAGAGGGAATGTCGTGTGGAATAGATATTAAGTTAGAGTTTTGGGTCAAGTTATGATGAACTAGAATTGAATAGAAGTTAAGTCGTGTCAATAAAGAATTGAATTGTGAACCGGAAAAGAGAACAGAACAGAATTGAATTGAAAAGATGATTAACTATAAAGTGACCGCCTATCTAGTGGCACAAGTGCCATGAGCATAGGTATAGTCGAAGCCACTGTCCTATCTTCGGATTCGGGACAGTTCTTGATCCCAGTGCTTGGGGAGTAGATCTTCATGGTTGACCCGACATGAGCAAGGAAAGTTGGGGGGAGTAGATCTTCGTGGTTGACCCCTTACGAGCATATGACTAGCCACGGATTAGCACCTGAACTGGATAGAATAGAAGAGTCAATAGAGGTGTCAAGAGGTCTAGAACGGAATGAGTTGGTATAGAAGGGCTTGGTTTATTAAGTTGTTAAGATTGTTTCCGCTGCGTTCTTGAACGTTAACGTATATATGTATGATTTCTTGATGATTTGTTTGTCTGTTTGATTGACTTGTTCTAATGATTATGTTTCTAATTGTGTTCTACTGATTAAGTAGAACAATCTAATTACTCACCACTGACTGTGGACCCCAAAATCCTTTTCCAGGTACACCGCTGGGATTGTGAGCTTGCCAGCTTAGTAGTTGACCCTGATGTCTAGTGTTAGCCCATGTTCTATTATTTCTAGTGGACTATTCTTTATTTTGTATTAATAAGGGACTTTGGATTATTAACTATTTTGATTATTTAATAGTTTTAATGAATAATATGATTAAGTTTAGAGCTTCCGCTGCAGTTTACGAATTTGATCTTAAAGGTTTTTAGAAGTTAAAGATCTGTAATGTTGTTTTCCTCCGAAAACAACGCTGCTAAATTACGGGTCATTACAGTGGCTGCGTTTGAGATTTTCCATTATATGAGTAGTATGTGTTCGGGGAATAATGGGTGATGGCTTTGAAATTGGATATGAGTAAGGCCTATGATAGGGTAGAATGGGATTTTTTGGAAAAAATAATGATCAAAATGGGTTTTGGTTTGCAATGGGTTGAATTGATTATGAGGTGTGTGAGGTCAGTGTCCCACTCGGTAATTGTAAATGGCGAGCCGTCGGTGGGGTTTTGTCCAGAGAGGGGTCTCCGACAACGTGATCCATTTTCTCCATATTTATTTATTATATGTGCCGAGGCTTTTTCTCATCTTATCTCCATGGAGGTGGCCCGAGGGTCGATTCAAGGTGTGAGGATCTGCAGAAGAGCGCCCCAGGTGTCTCATCTCTTGTTTGCAGATGATAGCATGATTTTTTTGTAAGGCTAATAGTGCTAATGTCATGGCGATAAGGAGAATTCTTGATGTTTATGGTAAAGCGTCGGGTCAACTGGTGAATTTTGATAATTCTGAATTAACAGTTAGTAAAAATGTGGAGGAAGATAAAAAAAAAATTGCTTGCTGGTGATTTGGGTGTTAAGTTGGTTGGGTATGAGGGGAAATATTTGGGTATGCCAACTTGGGTAGGGAGATCGAAGAAGGAGATTTTCAAGACTTTGTTGGACCGGATTAGAAAGAAAATTAAAGGGTGGAAGTAGAGAATTCTGTCTTTTGCAGGTAGAGAAGTCCTCGTAAGGGCTGTGATCCAAGCGGTGTCTACCTATCTGATGGGGTTGTTTCGCTTCCCGGATGGTATTTGTCTTAAAATCCAATAGATGGTTGCAAGATTTTGGTGGGGCCATTCAGATGAGATGAAGAAAATTCATTGGATTTCGTGGGAAAAGCTCAGTAAATCAAAAAAGGAGGGTGGGCTTGGCTTTCGAAGAATTAAAGAATTTAATGAGGCGATGTTAGTAAAACAAGGGTGGAGACTCCTAAAGAGTCCAGATCTTTTAGCTTCTCGATTACTAAAGGTGAAGTATTTTCATAATACTAGCTTCTTAGGGGCTCATTTAGGTGCGAGGCCAAGCTACATTTGGAGGAGTATGTGGAAGTCAAAGTGGGTGTTGGAGAAGGGGTGTAGATGGGTTATTGGGAATGGCAGTTCTGTTAGAATTTGGGAGGATCCGTGGTTGGCTCGCCCACCTTCATTTCGTGTTATATCAGGGAGGGATGATGGATATACGTTTGTTTCGGAGCTTATTGATACGGTGTCGGGTAGGTGGAGGGAAGATGTGGTCGGTGATATGTTTTTACCTTTTGAAAGGGAAGATATTCTGAATATTCCTTTGGCGGCAACTCAAGGGGAAGATGAGCTTATGTGGGCATACTCGAGGGATGGGGTGTACTCGGTCAAATCGGGATACTATTTCATTAATTATTATAAGGATCTGATGGAAGGATGTGCTCAATCGTAGTCAATTTCTACAATGTGGCAAGCTATATGGAAGCTGAATGTCCCACCAAAGGTTCGCATGTTCATTTGGAGACTTGCTTGTAACGGGTTACCAACTGCGGAAAACTTAGGCAAAAGAATTGAAGGAGTATCGGCGATGTGTGGGCGGTGTGGGAGAGAGGTAGAGAATGGGTTTCATGCGGTATGGGGCTGCGTTTGGGCGAAAGGTGTGTGGGAGGTGGGTGAGAGGGAGGGACTAGAGTGGGGAGCTAGGATGCAAAATGCTGCGGGATGGGTAGAGTGGGTGCTAAATTTTGAAAATGAGAATGTGAGTGAAAAATATTGTATGGTGGCATGGGGGATTTGGAATCAAAGGAATGAGATTGGCCATGGTGGTGATGTAAGGTGTGGGGAAGAGGTGGTAGGGCGTGTCATGTCCCTGTTAGAAGCACTCCAATCCACGAGGAAGGTGGCTGGACAGGAGGTTGGGGGTGGGGCTGAGTGTCGAAGTAATGTGGCGTGGCAACCACCAGAAGGTGAGGTGATGAAGGTGAACGTTGATGCTGCTAT
This sequence comes from Salicornia ramosissima, assembly GCA_951394345.1. Taxonomy (NCBI): domain Eukaryota; kingdom Viridiplantae; phylum Streptophyta; class Magnoliopsida; order Caryophyllales; family Amaranthaceae; genus Salicornia; species Salicornia ramosissima. Next base: position 15,236,388 of record OX596239.1, read on the forward strand.
ATTGGGCACGTGTGGGTCTGGGTTTGGAGTGGTGATGCGTGATTATAGGGGGAGGTATTCAGAGTGGGAGTGGGACGTTCCAAACAGGTGTTGGAGCCGGTAATCGCGGAGGTAAATGCAGCGGTGTTGGTGAACCAGATTAAGTGTGCCAAAGATGGTGATTAGTAGTAGTACTTTTGTAATAGAATTGTAGTAGCATGATTAGCAATTTCAATGATGTATTTGCTACTACTTAGTTTAAATCTTTAAATTATTGTTGTTTTTGTACTAATTAGCATTATTTAAAGTAGAGCTTGTAATAACTAGCTTAATTAGGCAAGTAGGTGAACTACGGAGCAAAGTTGAAGACTCGATCCAGTAGAGAATCACGAGGTCTGAGCCAAGGTCACGAGGTGCGAGCCCAAGGGACCATCAAGGTCGCGAGTCGCGACCATAACTCGCAAGTTCCTACTGTCCAAGTTCTACGTGTTTCAGTCTTTGCAAGTTTGTGTTTGGGCTTTTGGTTATTGCTTGCAAGTGGTGTAGCTAGCTTTGCTTAGTCATCTAGTAGCCTTACTTAGTGTCATACTAGCTTTGCTTACTCACCTAGTAGCTTAGGGGAGTCATGGAGGCAAGTTGGTGCAAGTTGGTGCAAGTGGATGCAAGTGGAGCAAGTTGCTCAAAATGGCTGCCAAAGGGGGGACGTATGGGACATTGTAGACTTGATATTTTGGCTTTCTTTGCTTTGTTTATTCATGTAATAGTAGTAGTAGCCTTAGTTTAGTTTTTCTATAAATAGCTTGTACTAGTTAATGTAAAAATCAGATTTTGCTGAATGAAAAATGGTTTGAAAACTTTGTGTTTTCTTTCTTTAGTTTTTAAGTTGTGTGCTTAGAAGCTAGTATGGTTTGAAGTTCTTGGGAGTTGTCTAGCTACAAGACTTCGTGCTAGATGAATGATTAAGAGGCCGAACCTCTTAATTAGTTATCTAGGCTATTAGATTAAGAGGTCGACCCTCTTAGTCGAAGCTAGCCAAACTGATTAATGACTTTGAGAGTGATTCTCTTAGGAGTTAGTCAGATTTGATTGTTGAGTTTTGAGAGCGATTCTCTTAACTCGGTAGTTTATTTAGCAGTAGATTCAAGAGCGATTCTTCCATCTATTAGCTAAAATATCCCATTTAGAGATTAGTGTTCCTAATCTCTAAAATATCCCCTTTATTGTTTTTCGGTTTAGTTTAATTTTAGTGTAGCCTAATTACCGGCTACTGATTTTGTTACCCCTAAATTAAGAGCTAAGAGTGATTCTTTTAAATCTTAATTTAGAGATATAAGATTGTTCTGAATGGAGTTTTGGAACTTTCTTGTATTCATAGTAGTTTTAGCCTAAATTGAGTGTTAAGAGTGATTCTTTTCATTTGGTTTAGACTATACGAGTTTGTCCACAAAGTGAGCTACAAAATTGCGTGTGTTTTAGCTTGTTCGTAGATGAATTCGTAGCCATAATCGATCCGGGAACTTGTTCCTAGTTTCGATATGTTCCAGTTGGGTTTGCGACTAGCTATTCAAGGTGGCGTCAAAGATGTTTTGCTCGAGAGTGATTGCATTCGAGTTGTTAATCTGTTGAATAACAAGTGTGAGGATGGTTCTTACCTGGGTGTGTTTATTAGAGAAGCTTTAAGTTTAATTCCTTGTTTTAATTCTATAGTCTTTGCTCATGTTTTTAGAGAAGCTAATAAAGCGGCTCATACTACGGCTCGCCTTGATCCGGGTTATTCTGATGTTAAAGCCTGAAGTGGTTGTGTGCCAAATGAGCTTGAGGATGTAATTGCCGAAGATGTTTTTCTCAAAAAAAAATAAAAAATAAAAGGTGAAACAAGTAAACAACTATGCAAATACCAAAACAAAAAAAAATGATAATATTGATTTGGGCTAGCTGCAGGATTTGGGCCTTTAGGCTAGATTTGATTTGAGTACCATACTCAATTACTCAAACACTATTTGTTGGGGTACAGAGAATTATTTATTTTTGTAAAAAGGAAAATAAAAAACGACTATATAAAATACATTAAAACTAAGAATTAGGGTTTTTTTTTTTTTTTTCTCTTCGCTCACAACCATCGCGAGTTCATATTCATACTTCTACTTCCTCAGTTCTTCTGCGCATTCGTCAAGTTTCATCAACCCGCAATCATGGGGTCAGTCTTTCTTTCTCTTTATCTGAAATGTTGTTGCTCCTTTTATTTTTAGCTGAATAATTTCACTAATGTTCGTTTTCTTGCTTTAATGGTTACTAAGTTTTGTTACATTCTTGTGAAAGTAGTTGTGCACAGAACTTTAGGGAAATCTAGCCAATTTTTTAAAAAGTTCATTTTTTTTTAGGTTTAGTTTGTTATTTTTTAAAAATTTCTGGACAAGGTTTATTTGGATGTGTTTGGTTTTGTGTTGGGATTGAGTGATTGACTGTAATTTTTATAAATTTATATTCCTGAATTTTAATTTTCTTATGTTAGCTTGTTTGAAGGATTTTGCTCAATTAACAGTGTAGGATCCAGAAATTTAGAGATGGGAGCTATAGTAGTGTAAACTGTAAAGAAATTTACTTATAATTCGCTTTATATTAACTTTTGGCTTAGAAAATAATACCATGTAGGAACGCAATAAATTATCAAAATTATAATCAGTAATACTGTATTAATGGAGACTAAATTTATTCAATTCTATATAGATACTGCTACAGCATACTTTTTAGTTACTTTACTATTTACTATTATGTAACAATACAATAACCCGTTTAATGTATACCTTGAAATCCGTAAGAAATATCGCAATGTGATCAGTTTTGAAGTTTAAATTAGTTGATATAATTGTTTTACAAAAAAATATTAATGGAAGTAATTAAAATGCAAGTACTACTTATGTAGAGTGATCAAAAGGCTTCATAAGTTTCACATTAAACAAAAGTAAAATGTGCAAACTAACATTCTAACAAGCTGGAAAAACAGGAATTAGGCATATTTTTTTGGACTGAGTTAATATTAAATCAAATCCTAGATTCATCAAGAGTTCAACTGAACTGGATTTATGTGGAATTAAGTCCAAAAGAATAGGGCCTTAGTATTCATTTAGTCGAGATCTAGGCTTTAAAATCTAAATCTAAATAAAGGAATAAAGAAAAAAGAGATTAGGAAGAATTAAAGGAATGAGCAATTAGTATGTTTGTATGATGTTCTTGTAAATGCATGATATGTCAATTTTTATCTTGTGGGTGGGTTGAAGTTAGAGTTGTTAGCAATGTAGTAGTCATTTTGATACGCGTGATATCTGGAATAAATTAGGACTATGGATGGTTCTTTGCAACTTTAGCGTTGCTTTTCCTCCTTTTGCAAGATGACATTGCTCTGTTGTTGATGGATAAATTTCTTACAATGCAGGAAGACTCGTGGAATGGGAGCGGCACGCAAGCTGAAGTCCCACCGCAGAAGGCAGAGGTGGGCTGATAAATCTTACAAGAAGTCACATCTTGGAAATGAATGGAAGAAACCATTTGCCGGATCTTCCCATGCTAAGGGCATTGTCTTGGAAAAGATGTAGGATTATGCTAACTCCCTTTCGCCGTCTCGTGAATTTGTTTGTTTTTGTTAGTGTACTTACACGTGCAGTTTCTTAATGTAGTGGTATTGAAGCTAAGCAGCCAAATTCTGCTATCAGAAAGTGTGCTCGTGTCCAATTGATTAAGAATGGAAAGAAGATTGCTGCCTTTGTGCCTAATGATGGTTGTTTGAACTTCATTGAGGAAAATGTAAGTTGCTTTCAATTAATGCATGCCTGTGTGCATTTGCTGGAACCTTTGATTTTAGCCCATGCATAGAAGTATTTGATGGATTTTAAGTCATGAGTAAGGGTTAGTGACTTAATGGTGAACATTTGATGTGATTTTGTTATCTGAATGTGCTTTCAAGGTATTGCTGTAAAGGTACATGTTAACATTTGTGTTTTCAATCTTTTCATACATTGGCAATAATTTAGGACTAAATCATGTGGTGCACTAGAGAAGTGCTCTTGATACCATATTATGATGATCAATTGATCATCCATTCTAGAGACATCTTACCTTTAAAAATTAAGGTGCCCACTGCCCAGGCAAGCGGTGCATCCAGGTGTTGGTGTGAAGATCTACACCCAGGCGTTGGGTAAAGGCAAAAGATGTTATGCCTTTGAGGCCTATTGGAGTCTTGGGCAGATGCAATTATAAGAGGAGATGATGAGTTTAAATCAAAATTTGGCGCATAATTTCTTCGATTTAATTGTCCATTTTTAGGGAATTGCTCTTTTTGTTTGACTTTTTCTATCCAAATTCGAAAACCCTTAACTATCTTTAGGGAATTGCTTTAATTTTAGACTTTAAGCTATGTTACTTGGACTCGTATACCCATGTCCAACATGGGTATGTGTCCAAGTGTCCGACTCGGCTAATTTGTAAAAAATTACCAAATTTTTAGCCCAAAATGAAGTGTCCAAGTGTCGTACTCATGTCCAAGTGTCAAGGATCCGATACGGGTACTTGAGGTAAAATGAAGAGTCCAGGTAACATAGACTTTAAGTCAAAAGCCCTAATTTGATCAAAGCTCTAATTTCTGACAGTCCAAAAATGGAGTTTTTGAGTCACATAAAACAGCATCTCTCACAAAAACAGCATTAGAGATGCCGGAGGTTATTTTTGGTGACTGCCTCATGTCACTCTAATTCAGGGGTCATCACATGTTTTTGAAATTTTTGTCTTTGTTACCTTTTTTTGCCGCTGCCACTGTTCTCATTTGAGTTATCTTTTCTATCATATTCCATACACCAGAAATCTCACCTTTGCTTCCTGAGCCAATAATCAAGAATTTCTTTTCCGTTTTCTTTTCTCTAGGCCAAACTTTTGGGCTGTACCTCTCTACATTTCTTATTGCTATCACTCACTTCTGTTTTTCTGATTTTATCAATTAGTTCTTTTTTCATTGTTGCCTTTATTTTTTGGACAAAAAAATCATTGTTCATATCTTACATTAGGCCTTGTTCTTTTGGACCGAATTAATTTGAACTAAAAGAATTGAATAAGTGAACAAACTGAATTAAACTAAATCTTAAACTTAGCAGAAGCGGAGTTGAACTAAACTAAATTTGTGTAAAACTTGAAAGAAATTTCACAAATTAAGTCCAAAAGAAAAGGGTCTAGTATACCAGATTTCACTCTTTAAATTGAGTTTGATGCCTTCTCATGAGAGAAAAAATTACGCCTTTCATATAAGATTTGCACGTTTGTGCCTTTCACCTAGGTTCCATGAAGAAAATTTTGTGTATTGGCGAGAGTGAGATTTATGCCTTGTAAATTTAAAGGGCGACAGTATTCAATGAACTTGAACAATCCTTGGGCAGTTTTTGCAGTGTCAATTGGTACATTTCAAATGTTTGAAGCATGCTAATTTCATTACTAGCATATATATTTCAGAAAAAAGGCTTAATGTCAGATGATCTGTGTTAGGATTACCTTGAGAAATGGTTAAAGCCCTTAAAGTTACTTGTGGACAATTACGGAGCAAACCCTAAAAGTTAGGTGAAAATAAGAAACTGGCTTGTATGCATATTTTGCATGACATAATTACCATTATTACTATGTTGATTTGAAACAAGATTAACAAGATTCTGCTTTGGATGATATTTCTGACTTGCTACTATTGAAAGTGGCATTTCATCACTGAGTCGGGAACGGGTACGGAAACGAATACGGATACGAGGACTGAAAACGGAAAATCTAAAAAAATAATGTTAATGGGTACGGTCAATTATAACATGAAGAATCAGAATCGTCCCCAATACGGGGACGAATCGGGTTCGGGGACGGCTACCCAAATGAAGTACCTATGCTACAAAGCATTTCATAGTTCATGCAGTATTTTGGTGACAATGATGTCTGGTTTTTGGGTCTGGAAATTTACATTAGAACCAGCAATTTGGAGTTTTGTCAAATTGGAGCTTATAATTAAGCCACAAACTGCTTGCTATTTGCCGATCTTTCTTTAGATAAATTATATGAAAAATTTATAACTACTTTGTTGATCCTGAGTGGCTGAGTTAATAGATGTTAGTTGTTAGATTTGTGCAGTAATTTTTTTTGCCTGCTATCCTCTGAACATTCAGGTATAGGCCCTGTTCTTTTGGACTTAATACCTGAAATTTCAGTTCAGTGTATATAAATTCACTTCGATTCTTCAAAACATTTTCATCCCTTGCTGAGTCTAGGATTTAGTTTATATCAATTCAATTCAGACAAATTCAATGCAGTTCAGATTAATTTAGTCCGAAAGAACAGTGCTTAATTCCTGTATAAAGCAATGATTGTGACACTTGATGCTCTCTTTAGTAGCCTTGTTTTTGGTTCTATTAGCTGATGGAGATGTGGTGTGTGCAGGACGAGGTGTTGATTGCCGGATTCGGACGTAAAGGGCATGCCGTGGGAGATATTCCCGGAGTCCGTTTTAAGGTCGTCAAGGTTGCTGGTGTCTCCCTTCTGGCTCTCTTCAAAGAAAAGAAGGAAAAACCCAGATCTTAGGCTAAAAGGTGTCTTAAAAATTTTGGTTTTCCAAATGAAAAGTGTACCCTCTTGAAAGGGAGACCAAGCATATCGAAAACGAATACCTGTTTTGTTTTGTGTTCTAGGTATGGCATTATTCGAATATCATTGTCTTATATTTTATACCAAGCCTTTTTTTCCAGTTGATTATGTAATTCTTTCACCCATGCCCATGTGCTTGAATTAAAATTTTGTTTATAAGCCAAAGTCTGAAAGGAGATCCATGTGAAGCAAAACAGCTTTTTCTGCTTTCACAAACACTCCTTGCAAGACTCCCTTGCTTAAAAGCGCTACTTTGAGTTGCTCAGTTACTTTCTCAGGGATTATCCGTAGTTTCGAAAATATTAGAAATATATCCCTTTCTTAAGCATAAAAATCGTTCAATATAAGCTACTAGAATGGATCAAAACTGAAGCTTGAGTTTGCTAGTATGTTATATTTAAAGCTGGATGATTTCTGGGTTCATTCATGAATCTTGAGCAGAGTTGAGTTTGCTCTTATGTTATGAACCGGATCATACTAGTTGCACCTTGCTAAAATCTTGATTTCACATAATTTCAGTTCATTTCAGCTTTTGCAAAGGATGATTTAGTTCAGTTCGTATTAATTCAGTCAAAAAAGGTCCTAAGAAGGGTCATGCTTGATGAGATTGGATCGAGTGGAATTTTATAACAACTTTATCAAGTAGAGTTCAATCCTAGTCATATGTTTTAAAATCACTAGCTCAAGATTTGTGAGTATTTTTGAGAAAAAGATAAAGGAATTTTTGATAAAAAGTATATAAGCCATTGATTTCTTAATCAATGGTTAGATTTATTGAACTCTATATGGTAGAGTTTTTATAAACTCTATTGGATCCAAATTCATGCCTGGTCCCATGTTGTGCTCAGAACTCGATTTTGGGCCTAAGAGAAATTGGATAAAATGTGGTACATGTCAATAATATTATGAAAAAAATGCGCATTAAAATCAGATGATGATTTAGTTGAGTTTGCCCTTGTGGCTATTAATACAAGATCAAGGTTACGAACTTGTGATTGTTGTCCATGTATTGTAACAAGCTTAAGCCCAAAGTCACCACTAAGCCCTAGGGTTAGTAGCACTTACACTATCAATTGAAAATTTGATACAATAATTTAACAAGAATTTCAAATATAAATGATATGTACTTTTACCAATATTTCATTATGAAAACAATTCGTAATCTATAACTGTTCATAGTTTGATCATTGATTGACAATCATAATCGAATTTGGTTTTGGCACTGCAAATGTCTTCTTTTAGACCACAGGACAAATAACGAATTTTCATACAAACCTTTTAGCCTTTTGACAATATATATATAAAAAACTAATATTTGGCCAAAATATAGATTATTATGTTGACTAGGTCTCAATAATTTCCATATACTCCCTCTGTAACATAATACTAGCAACAATTGATTTTGCACGTATTGAGAAAATGATTTAAGGGTGTTTTAATACAAACAAGAATGTGATTACAAGTTGCTAATATTAAAATTATTTTCACTAATTCTTTCGTTTACACTCTTAATTCATTTCCTCAAAATGCGTGCAAAATTAATTGTTGCTAATATTATGTTATGGAGGAAGTATATATATATATATATATATATATATATATATATAAAGCGTAGATTAATGTTTATTAAGTCTCAATAATTCCCAGTAGGAGTTTTTTCTTGAAAAAGTAAAACATGTTCAATCGTCTATTTATTTCAAATTCCTTTTCAGCTTATTGAATTTCCATTTTAGCTTACTTTTTCCACCCTTAAATTTTATTCATTTTATGATTTGGAACAAAATGCTATTGTTTTGCTTTGATCTTTGGCCACTTTGCATTAGAAAATGACCTTGATGGAACTTTGTATGCAACTTTTTTGGAATAATCCAAAATTATTTAATTGAGTTATGGAGATGTCATTAGTGTGTTGTGACAATAAGGAGAATTATTCAAAATAGATGAATGAAAATAAGAAAGACGAAAATAGGAGCTTATAGGTTTGTCGTGACAAATGAATTCACGGAAATAAAAATGAATTTCAGTGCAACCGTAGCGCATTGATCGAAGGCAGGAGATCTTTCTTACTGATCTCCTACCTTTTTAACTAGTCTTGCATCCTTGATCTTCTTACTTGAAAAACATACATACTAATTAATTAAAGTCTTATTTGATTAATATTAGTTTAAGAATATTGATTTTTTTTTTTTAATTTAAAAAATAAATCTTACTAAAAGATATTCCCTTTGCCCCGTTATAAATGTTGCGCTTCAAGTTGACCATGTCTACTATTCACTTTGTAACTTTGACTTTCCTTAATTTCATATATATAAGAAAAAACATAGTTATGCAAGATCTCATTTGATTTGTCTTGATACTTACTTTCCAAATATGTAATTTTTATAATTTTTATGATATATAATTGAAGATATTAATATTTAAAGTTGTGCCGTAGGAGATGTGAAAAAGTAATAAATGAAACATTTTATTTGGATCGGAGAGAAAAATTAAAAATGATGTGGTCAAACTATACCCCAACTCCTAGCCCAAAGGGAAAGGAGGAAATACCCCAGCATAATGCTGAGAGTAAGAACGACCAAATTATACCCAAAGTCCCCAAATCCTTTACTCAAAAGAGTATTTTGACAAATAAGTACTCCCTCGGTTTTTTTAGATGTAACATTTTAATTTTGACATTATTCATCCTACTCACTTTGACCGTTAAGTGTTACATCTAGAAAACAGACGGAGTAAATAACATTAACATAGAGTGAAATTAGGAACAACAAAAAACAATGGAGGGAGTATATTCGGATCAGGAGACTTTGGAAGTCAACATATGTTTATGCCCCTTTGAGGCAACCTTTGCAGTTGTCAAGAGCCACAATCTGAAATCTACAAAAGTAAATCCATTGATTGAAAATAACATGTCAACAATGTCATGCACAACAATAAATATTTGCCAACAGTAACAAAAAAATAAATAAAATATGTTCTCCCTAATCTAGCAAAAAACAAAACTTAACCCTAGACCGCATACACAAGATCTAAGCAGATTTTAATTACACTACTCATTTTTTTAGGAACCCATATCCAAATTGATTTTTCACTATTTATGTATTTTGTTGAGTGCGGATATATATAAAACTGAAAAGTTCGGATATCAATTCACATTCTTCTACTCTACCTCACAAAATGAGTGTTCCATTAAATTTGCACATGGTTTTTACGAAAATAAATTTTAAAATAGTTATCATAATTGCATTAATACATTTTTTTTTTTTTTTTTGTTGATAAAGTTACTGATAGAGTATATAACATATTCCTGGAGCTTAACCATTAGCTTAAGCTTTTGGTTGAGATGATTCTCTAACATGGTATTAGAGCCAACGTGACGCATAGGTCACGGGTTCGAATCTCGATCTCTTCACTCTCCCTTCTAAGTGAAATTAATTAGCACCAGGTATAGTGGGCTTGTATTGCATCCACATTTCAAGCCCAAAGGGCTTTTCATGTGAGGGGGAGTGATAGAGTATATAACATATTCCTGGACCTTAACCATTAGCTTAAACTTTTGGTTGAGATGGTTCTCTAATAGTTACTTTTTTTGCTTGTGAGTAACTTTTAATCCGTTATACATTGATTTAGTGTATATCCGATGTACATAAGACCATTTCCTTTATCATATAAAAAAGAGGAGATTTAGAATGAATTGAATTTTCACCTTTATCGATCAAATGGTTAATCTTGTTTGGTTTAATAATAATGATACTTCAATTAATCCATAAAATTTACAACATTTCGTAATCGTATTCACGCAACCTAGAACGCACGTATAACATCTTCGCCAAGATGATATGTTACAATTTTTATAGAGTGGAGGAAGTATATTTTGGAATCATCACAAAATACAGCACCTCCTCGGTTATCATATAAATTTTGTGAATATCAAACCATGTACAAATTTTTGCATCGACACCACCCTACGCTTATCCCACTAATTACCTTCTCTCTCTGGTCAATATGGAAAAGCCATAATGCTCTTGTCTTTGACAACACCCAGTTTAATATCCTCCAAGCTATTTATCGTACACTCTTCCTAAATATAGAATGGTCAACTCGTACACAAATGGATACAATTTTGTCCCCCTTCCCCTCCCCTCCACCACTACTAACAACCCGCACACACCACATCCTATCCTGGTTTCTTGGCATCCTCCGACATCCTCATCAGTCATGCTTAATTTTGACGGCAGTGCAAGTACTACATCGGCAGCATCAAGTTTTCTTATCCGTGACTCTTCTGGACATTGTCTTGCAGCTCACACCTTCAACCTTGGTCGCTCTTCTGCAATGATTGCTGAACTGACCGCAATGCGGAATGGTATTCGTCATCTACTTGAAGCCGGCTACTTAAATGTGGAAATCGAAGGAGATAACTTATTAGCTATTAATTCTGCAAATAACATTTCTCGACCTCCATGGAAGATAGCACATTTGGTCAGTGAAATACAATATCTACTTACTCAGTTTGACACCTACTCTGTTCGGCATATCTATCATGAAGTAAATCGGGCGGCCGATTGGATCGCAAATGTGGGGCATCTAATCCCGTCTACTTTATGTGTTCAATGTACTCCTCCTTCTCAAATTTATAATATTCTTGAGGAGGATAGATTAGGTATGACCCTAGTTAGAAGAGCTACCTAATCTTCTTTGTAACATCTCTTTATCCTATTAAAAAAAATAAAAATAAACAACACATACTTGTGCTGCCCTATTGTTTAGACCGTGTGCTGCCGCACGACCCGCACTTAACCCTTCAATAGCGTCATAGTCTAGGATGCATGGATACTTTAATTAGGTAACCATATCCGTGTTCATGCAACCTAAAACTGTGTGCTGCCGCACGACCTGCACTTAACCCTTCAATAGCGTCATAGTCTAGGATGCATGGACACTTCAATTAGGTAGTTGTACCTGTGTTCATACAACTAACCTAAGTCATAGTGCTGTTGTAACTGACCCATCCAAATAAAAAAAGTCCAAAGTTAGGATAAGAATCCAAGGGGTGGTGTCTCAATCTCATAATTAATAATGACTTGAAGGGATGCATAGCTACATTAATTTAGCCGTGTTTGAAAAAAACACTCTTGACGTTTGTGCATGTAATTATTAATTCTCTCTTCTATTATAGATATCATATATGATTTTCAATTAGGCTATTTTCAATGAAAATTTTGCATGGTATGGTAAACAATTTACAATTGAAAATACAATTACAAAACAAGTTTTACATCGTTTGGTAGCAATGTACCATGTAAGAAAAATGATGCAGAAGAAAGAATATAGAAGGGAAAGTAAGGAAATAGTGGGAGGAGTGTTCAAAGAATGCAAGAAAAATGAAGGAAATTAGTTTTTAGATCTATTTCAGATCAATTTGAAGATAATAAATTGGATTTCCATCAATGTAAGAGACATTTTAATCCTATGAAAAACGGTTTTACAATACTTTAGAAACAAAATAATGTAAAATTGAAAATAGTTTTAAATTTATTTTTTTTACATCCTACTATACGAGGCCTTAATAATGTATTAATTTTAGTTTTTTGTAATCAAATTCGAGCTAAAACGTTAGTCAACAATTGATGTTCTCTTTGTTTCTATATTCTTGTCATTTATTGTTTTTGGTTGCAATGAAAATTAACTTCCTAAGCTAGGATAGCAAATTATATTTTATGTGAATTAATTTTCCTTATTAATTTTCTATATATGAATTTAAAAAATGTGTTTGGTTGCCACTAGGGAAAACATAATTCCTGAAAATCTTAAACAATTGATTTATGGTGGGGTGGTGATTAAATTCTAACGTTATGTGCGAATAATTAAAAATTTCTAACAATTCCAACTTCCTCCATTTCACTCTTTTATTATCAAACAAACAAAATTCCATTTTTGTATTTCTTCAAAATTTTGATTGCGCATGGGAATTTAGAGTAGTATTTTTATGATATTAAAAATTTAAAAAGTCAAATTGAAATGAACAGTATAAGTGAGTATTATAAATTGGTGATTAAAATTTTGGATTATTGTTGGAATAAAGCAGTGGAAGTGGACTAGTCAGATGATTAGTATAGAAAGTGAACGTCTAATAAAGATCAACCACTAATTGTACATTTATGTATAGTATCACATTTTTGTTGTTGTCTTTTTTGATCTCAAATAGAGTTAAATATTTAGCAGTATCTAGCTTTATAAAACTAAGTAATGGAGTTAAATATTTCTTATATATGTATGATAATGGAAACAAAAGACAAACTAATGATAATAGTTTTTAAACCACGACTAAGCTAAGTGATGTCTACACTCACCTTGCATGTTAGAGAAGCAGGGTTCGATCCTGACCCCTTGGTTGAGGATTCAACTTTATTCCCCCTCAAGTGCAAGGGTTAATGTGTTATATGAATTAGTAACCCATTTGTTGGGGCCCAGGACACCACATGGACTCCAGCATTAGTATGATATTGTTCGCTTTAGGTCTAGCCTGCACGAATTTGTTATTGGCCGGGCATGTTCCCAAAAGGCCTCCCCTCAAACCTAGGACCACAAAGCTCATGGCCTCCCTTACAATGGTAACTCATCTGAACATCTTGCACCGTTTTTACTACCCAACGGAACACGCGACCTGACCACCACAATATCAGGAAGACTTTTGACACAAGGCACTTAGCAGATCCACAAATCGCAAGGTCACACAAGAGTGTCTCCCACACAACATTGTCAAAGGCTTGTACACACACTGCACACTAAGCCACCATCAACTCCGCACTGCTTGCATTTGTCCCGAATGAACCATCAACTCTGATACCACTTGTTGGGCCCCACGACACCACTTGGACTATAGTATTAGTATGATATTATCCGCTTTAGGCCTAGCCCAGACATATTTATTTTTGTGCATCTTCTCAAAAGGCTCACTAATGGAGTTGGTGGACATTAATATGCAAGACAACATTTTGTTAATTTTTTCCATGTGGGACTTGGATTGCAAACTCCAACACCATTACTAGCCAACACGCTGGTGGATTTCTTACATAATTAAAAAAAACCACAAACAAGAGACCTGTAATTGTTTAAGTAGTTGTTAGTTGCCTTTGAGTGCATTTGCATCAATTTTGAGTTATTCATGGGGTTTGTTTTTACTTTGTTGAGGTTTGTCTACAATCTTTGTTGGAGTTGGTTGGTTTACTAATTATCAATATGTTTGTGTGGATCGGAGAGTCCTGATTTTTTTTACACATATTTCTTTTTATAATAGGTCCATGTATAAACCTTTGAATATATTTGCTTATTATTGATAAAAGGATTGTTAAGAGAAAATTTATATATTAGTAATATGACATATGATTGATATGAGTATATGACAAACCTTTGTATATGTTTGTTCTATTGTGGAATGTGGATGCCTAGAGAGTATTGGCCTATCAGGTGCATGGGTAAAGCTGTAGTGACTTATTACATGTTTGAAATAACTTTTATATATATTATTTGTATAATGTGGGTGATGCTCTGCGTTGAGATGAATTGTCACAAATGTATAAGATGTGTTTTCAGTGTATAATAGTATAAAAAAGTTCAATACATCGACCTTTGAAAAAATTATTGTATGAATTGTATAAGATGTGTTTTCAGTGTATATATAGTATTATAAAAAAGTAGAATAAATTTAGAAAACTTAAATTTAGAATTATATATTGTATTGCTTTTGTTAGCCATTATTGCTCAAGAAGATAGAATTATTAGCTTTTGTCAGCCATCACTTTGAAAGATATAATTGTTTGCTCTTGTGAAATATTGGCTCTGAATTGAAGTTCAAGGTTCATATCAGTCACTATCCTGCCAATCAAATACTATTATTTCAAATTTAGTAGTACGTACTAACCACTAATAGTGCACTACACCAAAGATTATTGCCACTAATCCTTTTCATCTTGGTTTTTGGTTGGTCATAATGGTAGTGATAGAAATGTATGTATTTGTATGTAAATTTATATAAAGTTTAAAATTTATTTTTATGTGAGGATTAGAGTCTGGTTTAGTAGTTGTAGTCCTAACGTTTTAAATCTTTGTAGGGCATCGATCCTCATTCTTTGCATGAGAATTTTTCCCGTTATTCCCCTCATTGTAAGACTAATTTAATTGTAAGTATTTGTCTTATTATCAGTTAATGAGCAGTTAGACCTGCGGAATTAGGTCCTAGCTAGGGTTAGCCTAAAATGACAGTGCATGTTAGTTCTTTCCGACTTTTTGTATTGCCTCTTATTCTTGATATCTTTTCATTTTCATCCAATATCATCTCCCACATTGTAATGGATTACAACACAAAATTAACAAGAAAACTCAAATTTGCGGACGAAATTGCATTACCATGGCTATTATAATGATGTTTTCTTTGCTGAACTCATTTTCTGTTGCCATCATAAAATACTGATTGCCAAATGAGCCGTTAGTGTTTCATTATTTCTAATTTGTGGGAGAGAGATAGGGAGAGAGGGTAGTCTCTTATTGACAATTTGACAAATCCAAAAACTAATTTGTACCATATGGTTCATGAGCCATATTATTACATATAGAAACAAACACAATGGTTTAGCAAGTCAAACATCTAGTTTCTAGTGGCCCAACTGACAACTCAGGATCTAATAAGACCATCTTATTGGGCCAAGGTTATATTGGCATCATTTTTAGCATAAACTTTAAGAGAATAAGTGTATAAAATTCAAGAATCAATCAATGTCAAAAGATTATACCTCTAATCAAAATATAAACAATGATCCTGATATAGGCATCTTTAAGAGCTAATTATAAGCAATAAAAGATATCATTTTAATGTTTTATCATACAAAATAACTTGATATTATGATAAATATTACCCCTAGTTCCTATTTGTTGTTCTTATTTAGAATCTGGATATTGTATGCAATTGCACAAATCTTCTGAATTCTTGTCAATTTAAAACGGGAAGAGAAATCGTGAAGTGCTTTAGTGGTTATATGTTTTGACCCCTATGCTACTAATATATAGGTGCTTTAGTGTTCATAATTCTAGGGTAAGGATCGAACCCACGGCCACGGCCTTGGTCATGAGACATGACATGGGGCGCTTACCAATACCAAGCTATATCCAACTCCTTTCTTTTCTTTTAAGTAATCTCTAATCCAAGCATATATAATTTTGCTTTATTTTATAATATTACAAAAATTATATAATTTTCCTTTAACAAAGGTAGAGCTGGCAATCCCTGACACGACACGATAACACGACTCGAACCCGACACGAATTTACTGAGAGAAACCCGAAACCGACACGACACGACATAAAATGACACGAAACAGACCCGTTTTGACACGATTGTCTTAGAAAGTATGTATTTTACACTTGTGTAACTTTTAACATAATTAATGGACAACCCGAAATTGACACGAAAGTTGACACGAACACAACCCGTTAACCCGTTTTAATTTGCCAGCTCTAAACAAAGGTATAGTATTCGACTTTTATTTATTTATTTGCTCCCTCCATTGCAAATTAAATGATACATTTTGACTTTCGTCACTGTTCACTTTGTACTTTTGACTTTCGTCATTGTTCACTTTGTAATTTTGACTCCTTTTAATTATATATATATATATATATATATATATATATATATATATATATATATATATATATATATATATATATATATATATATATATATATATATATATGAAAAAACATATATAATGTGGATCTTGTTTGATTCGTCTTGATATTTACGTACTTTCTAAATATATATAATTTTTATATTGATTTTTAAAGATGTGTTTCCCGTGATGTGAAAAAGAAAATGAAACAATTATTTTGTGACGGAGGGAGTATAATTTTGTAAAAAAAAAGGATAATAGCACGAAGTAATGTGTAAATCATGCTAATGCTATAAGATACTCTTTTGAAAATGATAGCCATGGACCGACTTTTGGAATTTTGTAATTGTTTTTTTTTTGCTAGAAACTTTTGTCAATCCTGATTTTTTTAAATTTTTTTTATTCATTATTTATCTACAAGCAATAAAAAATTAAAGTTAAGAAGTATCTAGCGCAGCTTTGTTCTTTACATTATCTCTGCATAAAATATCAAACATAAGTTAGACAAAAAGTATGTCTTTTCTAGTGTAATATCTTTTCCGGTCGAAAAATATCTTTGGTATCTTGCATATTAATATATTAGGTTGCACTAAAATGAATACGGATACGGGTGCAGACACAATACGGGTATGAAAAAACGCCACTGAAAAAATTAAGGATACAGGAACGCAAAAGAATACAATAAGAGAATCTATAAATTTCAACATAATTTCAATATAATACTGAGTTAAATATCAAATTTGGTGATAATAATATGGTTATTCACTATATAAATTATTCAAAACATATAATACATGAACAATAAAGCGAGAAAAATAGCTCAAAAGTTATATGGTATTTGAGTAATTAAGCTTAATCAATTAGTTCAATGTGGATACGTGTGTCCAACAGGTATCGGTGTCATGTCGGTATAGGACATGAGGTATGGCAGGATGAAGGTGTGTCCGTGCCTTGCTTGGATACACATACATGTTAATATGCAAGCTTCATGCATACTTCCAGTGCTTCATGAATCATACTGATAGTGAAAACATTACTGCCATTGCTGCCTTAAGCGCAGTGTGAGTCTTTTTCATTTCATTTCATTCATTTTCTCTTGAATGCCCTCATTACAGGTTTGCATATATATATGCTGTTAACATGTGACCTACCCTAAGGAAATAGGCTGCTGCCACCTCATATGATACATGTGACCTTGTACTAGGCACATGATCCCAAAAGGATATACATCAGCAATAATAAATATAAAACAGGACCAGCTATTAGGCCCACACAGAGAAGATAAAATACAGTCCAAAAACACTAATACTCCAACACTAATACTCTAAAAAACACAGGACTTGGCCTGATTTTAATTGCTAATTACATAACACATATACCTCCTTCCTACACTCTCCCTCAAGCTGAGAATGGAGAGGAGGATACTCCCAGCTTGCTCAGTAGAGTCTGTTGCTTCTTGGCTGTCAGTTGCTTGGTGAAGATATCTGCTAATTGTTGAGAAGATGGAATGTAGGTGGGTTGCACAGTTTGATCTTTCACTTTGTCTCTGATGAAATGGCAGTCTATGTCAATGTGTTTCATCTTTTCATGATGAACAGGTTTGGCAGAAATTGCTAATGCTGCTTGGTTGTCACAGAAGAGAGGAGTGGAGGACTGTTTGGGCATCCCAAGGTCTTTTAAGAGCTGTTTGAGCCACATAACTTCACACACAGCCATAGCCATACTTCTATACTCTGCTTCAGCTATGGACCTTGCTACCACAGTTTGTTTCTTGCTCTTCCATGAGATAGGAGAATTACCCAAGAGAATACAAAAACCTGAGGTGGACTTCCTTGTTACTGGACAGCCTGCCCAGTCACTGTCACAGTATGCTGACAGTTGGGCATGTTGATTGGAGGTGAGCAGAATCGCTTGGCTTGGGTTACTGGATAAGTACCTCAACAGTCTCTTTGCTACTTGAAAATGAACTGTAGTTGGTTTGTGCATAAACTGGCTCAAAAGATGAATAGAGAAAGCTATGTCAGGTCTTGTGAGAGTCAAATAAATTAGCTTGCCAACCAACTGTTGGTACACTAATGGATCTGGAAGTGGGTTACCAGTGTTTTCTGTTCGCTTGATGTGAGAATCCAGGGGAATCTTGACAGGTTTGCATTGACTCATGTTGTATTGATGCAACAGATCATTCAGGTACTTCCTCTGTGACAAGAAGAATCCATCATTAGTGTGGCCTACTTCAATTCCTAGGAAGTATCTTAACTTCCCTAGGTTTTTCATGTGAAACTGTGAAGCAAGAAAATCTTTAGTGGATTGTATGTGCTTCATATTATTGCCTCCAATGAGCAAATCATCTACATACACAAGAATAGCATTGCATGTATTCCCTTCATGTTTAGTGAAGAGAGAGTAGTCAGATTTGGATTGTTGAAATTGAAATTCTTTTAGGGCTGCACTTAGCTTAGTGAACCATTGCCTAGGAGCCTGCTTCAAGCCATAGAGGGACTTAAGTAGTTTGCAAGCTTTGTTTGCATCAGTTTTAGGAGTCTCAGAGCCATTGGTGTGCAAATTGAATCTATGCCCTTCCCTTTCATATCCAGGAGGCATTTTCATATACACTGTTTTCTCTAAATCACCATGCAAAAATGCATTCTTGACATCCATTTGGTGGCCTGTCCAAGCTTTAACAGAAGCAACAACTAAAAATGACCTTACTGTTGCTAATTTGGCTACTGGAGCAAATGTCTCCTCATAGTCAATACCATATTTTTGGTTGTTTCCAAGAACCACTAATCTAGATTTGTGTCTTTCAATGGTTCCATTAGGATTGTATTTAATTTTATACAACCATTTGCATCCAATGGGTTTCTTTCCTTTTGGGAGATCAACAACTTCCCAAGTTTTGTTTTCTTCAAGGGCTTTTAATTCCTCATTCATAGCCTCTACCCATTCTGATTTTTCAATGGCTTGTTTAAATGTTTTTGGTTCTTGGCTGGCATTGAGATGGGACATGAAGCAGAGAAAATCATTGGTTGTGTGAGTGTTAGTGACATTGTGAATCTTTACAAGTTGGTCCTGCAGGCTTACATGGCTTGTATAATAGTCTCCTAGCCACCCAGGTGGTTTATGTTCCCTTTGGGACCTCCTAACTTCTGGTTGTGTGGGTTGAGTTTGGTTGTGTTGTGGAGTTTGGATGTCAAGGATTGATGAGAGGTTTCTTTGTGGAGATGTAATAGGTGACTGTGTTGGAGTATGGATTCTTTGTGGTGATTGGTGTGGTGTTCTGTTTTGAACTGGTGACATATACTCATCCCCTAATTGTGGTAGATTAGGCTCACCATCTTCCTCATTCTCCCAAGCAATATCAGTACCTAATGTTCTCAAAGGAGTATCTGACTGGCTGTTACTTTTAAAGACTTTATAGGGAAAAATAGTCTCAAAGAATTTTACATCCTTACTTACAAAGAGGGTATTATCAATTAAATTCAACAATTTATATCCCTTTTTGGAATTGGGATATCCCAAAAACACACAAGGCACTCCCCTTGATGTGAATTTATCAGTGGTTTTAATAGGATTGCAAGCAACAACAAGACAACCAAATGTCTTTAATTTAGAATATGTAGGTTTAGTTTTAGTTAATACCTCATATGGTAACTTGTAGTCATGAAGTTTTGTTGGAAGTCTGTTTGTGACATACACTGCTGCTTGGATGCAGTCACCCCAATACTGCTTTGGTGCTCACTATGAATTCTAAGAGCTCTTGCCATCTCTAACAAGTTTCTATGCTTCCTCTCCATACGACCATTCTGCTGTGGTTTATCTGTGCAACTTGTTTCATGAACTATTCCATGCTCAGCATATATCTTCTTACAGAATTTGTCATCCAGTTCAGGTGCATTATCAGACCTGATTCTTTTTACTCTTCTTTCATACTGAGTAGCTGCCATATTCACAAATTTTCTTATAATATCAACTGCTTCATTCTTCACTCTCATCAAGTGTATCCATGTCACCCTAGTGCAATCATCAACTAGGGTCAAGAAGTACCTGTGGCCTTGTCTAGTTGAGACTCTATATGGCCCCCAAGTGTCTATATGCAGCAAAGCAAAGGGTTCTTTTTCCCATGAGGTGCTTGGTGGATGAGGTTGTTTTGTGATCTTTGCCATTGGGCATGTGATGCATATGTCAGCTTTATCTCTATGGAACCCTTTGAGTCCTGCTATCTTCTCTATTCTGTCCATAGGGGCATGTCCCAACCTGAGATGCCAGAGCATAGTTTGATTTTGTTGAGACTGACTTTGAATCTGTGTTGGTATGATCACTTCACTGTTCCCAGCCATACATTCTCTGTTCATGAACCCTAGCTTGATTCCATTTTTCTTCCCTGAGATACAGGCTTTCAGTTCTTTGACCACATTTTTCATGCTTTCATCCACTAGATAGTAGACTCCTTTCATCTCTTTGGCCAATGCCTTCACTTCATTGTTGGGTTGAGCTTGTATAATGCAGTAGTCAGAAGTGAATAGTGCTTTGCATTGCCCTTGTTCAGTCAATTTCTGGACTGACAGTAAGTTGTGTCTGAAACTTGGTATATATTTTACATCTTTAAGTGTTACTCCATTTCTTAGAGCAACATCTCCAGCATGAGAGACATGAGTAGTTTCTCCATTTGGCAAGTTGATCTTTAGATCATTCCTCACAGATTTAGGATTGATAAGGAGATGAAAGTTGCCTGTCATATGATGTGTGGCCCCTGAGTCAACTATCCAGTTGTCAGCCCTTGATTGAACCATGTTACAACTTCCTACCTCGACAAAATTTGCTTCCATGTCATCCCCTGAGTCTTCTTCTCCACTCTTAGATGGAGTAGGCAAGAGTCTCAGAAGTTGCTCAAGCTGCTCTGCAGATATACCTGCCTTGGCTGTGGTATCCATCTCTTTGCTTGTCCCTCCTGATGTCATATTGGCCCTTCCTTCTTGTTTTCCTTTGTTCCATTTTGACTGAGTTTTGAACTGATCCTTCCTCATATTTTCTTTATATTTCCCTTTAGGATTTTTTATGGTTTTGGAGGGATACCCTATCACTGACCAGCATTTATCATAGGTGTGTCCACTTTTGCCACATCCCTTACACGCCCAGTACTTTTCAGTCTGATGTCCAACCTTTCCACAGTTTCCACAAGTTACATCACTCCTTTTTGTGTACATTGCCATTCCCTCATATTCACCCTTTACTTGTTTGAACAATGTCCGCTGAGTTTCCTCCTGTTGTATCATATTACACGCCTCATCAACAGAGGGTAACTTGCTCATCATAAGCATTTGGCTCCTCTGTGGGCTGTATTCTTCATCCAATCCATTCAAGAATTGGAAGAGCTTCATGTCTTCCTTCTAGTCAGTCATAGCTTGAATAAGGGTTGAGATTTCAGCTGTAACATTTGTCACTGCAGGCATGATGGTTAAGGCCTCAAGTTCAACCCACAGTTCCCTCATGACTGTGTAGTATTCAGCTACAGGTCTATGCTCCTGTTTTGTTTCGAAGGTCCAACTCAAGGTGCTTCCACACAGCAGAGTCATTATCCATGAACATAATAGTTTTCTTAATAGACTCATTTACTGTATTTATGATCCAAGATATAACCATAGAGTTACAAGTGTCCCAATACTCTTGTTTGAATACATCTTTTTCATCCCTTTTAACTCCCCCTGTCACAAAGCCAAGTTTTCTTTTGGAGGAAAGAGCTAGTTCAAAGGATCTTCTCCATCCCCTATAGTTACTAGCTCCTTCAAGTTTCTCTACATTTATAGAGTTAGGTCCATCATATGGATGTAGATATAGAGGATTAGTTGGTTCTAATTTATTTTCAGTTTTGTTATCAATATTACTACTACTCATCTTCCTCTCTTTCTTTTAGTAGAAAAAAAATTGAACAACAGAAGCCAAAAAATACCAGGAATAACTTTGTATTTCAAGTTTTCATAGCACAACAAAAAGCAGAAATGTAAAAATAGAAAAGAATAGAGAAATTACCAATTCAAGAGCAACCGTGGCTCTGATACCATGAAAACATTACTGCCATTGCTGCCTTAAGCTCAGTGTGAGTCCTTTTCATTTCATTTCATTCATTTTCTCTTGATTGCCCTCATTACAGGTTTGCATATATATATGCTGTCAACATGTGACCTACCCTAAGGAAATAGGCTGCTGCCACCTCATATGATACATGTGACCTTGTACTAGGCACATGATCCCAAAAGGATATACATCAGCAATAATAAATATAAAACAGGACCAGCTATTAGGCCCACACAGAGAAGATAAAATACAGTCCAAAAACACTAATACTCCAACACTAATACTCCAAAAAACACAGGACTTGGCCTGATTTTAATTGCTAATTACATAACACATATATCTCCTTCCTACAGATAGTGCTCTTGCTTGGATTTTTAAAAAATCGGTACATTTTTTTTTTCCGCAACAAATAAATTATTTCGAGAATTATTATTGTATACAAGCCGATCTATAATGATTCAGAAGAAAGTAATATAAAAAGAATTAACTTTTGACAAATTTTTTATACTATAAATGTTAGCTAACTTATAATCTGGATAGTCAACGATGATTCTAGTGTAGTCTTATGACTACCGACTATCGTAGTGGATGGCTGAATCACACGACTTTTAATTTATTTTTTATTCCTAAATATAATTTAAAATCCTTTTAGAAATATTTTAATTAGATTTCTTATTTTAAAAAAGAATTTCTAATTCTTCAAGAATAAAAACTGATTTTAGGAAAAATCAGTTTATATTTTCCTAAAATAAAAATCTAAGTAAAGTATTTTACAAAATATTTTTAATTAGATTTAGGAATTAAATATAAATAAAAAATCGTGTAATCCTAACCATCTACTACGATAGTCGGTAGTCATAAGATTACCCTAGAATTTTCAGTCAATAAAATGTTAAAAGGCGACGCCTAAGATCTAAGTTTGATTTAATTATTTTCACATCAATCATTAATTACCTTATTACCCTATTGTATTTAGCTCTTTATGCTACTAAAAAATGTGTATAAGTGACAACTAGGATGCTTATCGAGCGAGTCAATCCCGAGCTGGGGGTTGCTCGACTCGTTCTCATTAGTTTCGAGTCGAGCCAAGCCGGTCACGAGCTGCTCGTTTAATGTTTTAGTCCTATTGAATCTTAATTTTTTCAAAAGAAAATTATTGATTATATTTTCTTTTCTTTATGAAAATTATATATTGTTAAAGTTTATTAATTTATTATACTTAATATCAAGGTTAATTTTGTTTTTCAAATATTTAACGTAGAAAATTGTTGATTTTTATTAAAATTATCGAGTCACGAACTGTTTTGAGCGAACACGAGCCAACTCGAGTCAAGTTTTGACCGAGTCGAACTTGAGCTGCTCGCGAGCTACCCAGCTCAATAAGCACCCCTACTGACAACATATGATTCTAAATATCAAATCCTAACGTGTTAGTATATATATAGGCCGTGAAAGGAACGTAAATAAAATAAATAATAATCTCTACAATGTAAATAAGACGCTAAAAAAGCTTGAATTTTCTTTATGAAATTTGATATGGTGAATCAACTTCATTTGGATAAAAAAAAGTAGGTCAGGTTTGATTCATCATATGTATATATTATCACTACAAGAAACTCACACAACGAGGGCAACTTATCATGATTAAAGAGGGCAATATGAGTATTATTTTACTTAATAATGCCTACAAGGGCAATCATTTTTGCACTCATTGATATTAACAATGAAGACAATATGATTATTTTGCCCTCTTAGACTTTTGAAACTTTGCCCTATTTGACAATAAATAAAGTGTTTAAATCAAAGAAAGCAAAATGTATTGCCTTTGTTGATGATCAATGAAGGCAATTTTGTTTGCCCTTTTTGAATTGAATCAAAGAGGGCAAAACATCTAAAATTGTCTTTGAAACCTAATACAACGGGGTTACAAAGACAACATGAGGGCAATCCTAAAATTGTCATCATAACCTAAGAAGACAAATTTTGTATTAAATAGGGCAATTTTAATTGTCCTTCTTCAACACATTTTTTGTAGTGTATATACCCCCAACTTTATCTTTATTAGATTTTGATTAGGTAGATGGCGGTTATTTTTGTTCTGAATAAGCAAATTAAATAATCATATGTAGATATAAGATATATCATGATAAAGTTTAGGGAACCAAATAATTATATTTATTATTATTATTATTGTACCAAAGAGGTGGATGATCACTTTAAAGAGTTCAATATAATAGTTGCATACTTGCATGCAGAAAACAATAGCTAACTAACCTTAATCTTTTGTATCTTTTTGGAATGAAAAGTTTACAAGAAATTAAGATTTTTTTCTCGAATATATATATATATATATATATATATATATATATATATATAAGAAGTATAAGAATATGTCATTTATAAAAGGATCGATAATAACCCAAAAAATTAAAGCAATGTAGTTCGTAGTTTGATTACTCCGCTATGTGCTAGATATTTAAAAAAAAAAAAGGAAAAATGGAACCTTTAGGTGGTCTGCTCAAAATAATCCCACCTTTAATTTATTCCAAAATAATCCCACCTTTATATATTAGTTGCTTAAAATAATCCCACCTTTACTTTTTCTTCTCAAAATGGATCCGATTTTGGGTGATATAGTCCATTTTAAACAGATGATGTATCAAGGTGAGATTATTTTGAAATAAATTAAAGGTGAGATTATTTTGAGCAGACCACCAAAAGGTGTGATTATTAAGCTCCATTTTTCCAAAAAAAAATCTACAATCATTTTACAAAGAAAAAGGTACCCTTAAGGGTTTAATCATAATCGATAAAATATTTATATTTAAAAATAAAGTAAATTCTAAAATAAAAAGGTACATTTCTCGTTTAATCACTTACATAGATATTAATTCCTTTGTTTTGAAAGGATGCAACAAATCAAATGCCATCTCCGGCATCTAGTTTTTTTACGAATCTGAGTGGGGGCCTGGATGGCTGCCACTTGTACGGTCTTACTTGGATTAGTTAGTTAGTTTGTTAGGGTGTGGGCCCAGGTGCTCAAGTTGTTTAAAAAGTTAAATATGAAAAAGGTCAATTTTTTTTTACAGATTTTAGTGATTTTAGAATTTTTTTTAAAAATGAATTTGCTTGATTATATAGATTTTAATTCAAAAATTTGTTTATTATTGTTTATTGATTTTAGGCTTAATTTGTTTGGATTGAATTTGCTTAATTGTACAGATTTATTTTTTTTTCACCTTGAAATAGAACCTTGATAAGCTAGTTCTTCCTAATATGTGGTTAGCAAAGCTTTAATTCCCTCTGTAAATTTGGTTGAAAATTTCTTTCTAACCACAATCATATGTGGTTCAAGGTCATATTTGTCAAGTATTTGAGGTTCTTTCTTCCACTAGTGTTCCTAACCTAAAGACTTTTGGATATAGAAACATATTTTTCACACACGTTTTCAAAAGTTACTGTCTCTTAAAAAATATTAAAAATTATAGTATTATGCTAAAAAATTGTACTCCCTCCGTAACATAAAGATTTCAACAAATGTTTTTTCACGCATTTTGAGGAAGCGATTTGAGAGTGTAAATGATCAAATTAATCAAAATAATTTTGTTATTAATAACTTATAATCACATTCTAGCTTGTATTAAAACCATTTTGATTAATTTCTTCGTTTACACCCTTAAATCGCTTCCTCAAAATGCGTGAAAAAATAAATGTTGAAATCTTTATGTTACGAAGGGAGTAACTTTTAATAAACAAATTATCCCGTCAGATTATGAGAGGGTATGACAGGAGACTTGTTAAACATTATAATCCCCTAAAAAATCATTCATTCTAATAAGTATATATAAATCACTATTATAAATTATAATCAATCATTGCTCTCGTAAGCTGTTAATTTAGTTTGTTAAGAGTGTTAATGGATGCATCATCAACCACGCATTGAAAGACAAAATCGATCAACAGTTTACTACTATTCCTAGCTAGATGGCTTAGTCCAACTTCTAATTGATTTTGGTTAGAATTTTACTTTAATTTATGGTCACGTTCACAAATTAATTTTCAGAATAAACTCACATATTACTTTTGTAACACATTAACGGTAATGATTTGACATTTTTTTTCTTCTTATTTATATGAATTGAAATCGTTGACATTAATATGTTACAGATGTAGTACATTGTAATAATACTATCTCCACTCTATATATGACGTTCTCGTATATTCTGTTTTAAGCTGTTTCGAATTAAGATTTTATTTTTGTTTTATTTCATAATTGGTCAATAATTTAGTCTCATTATTATTATCGTGAAGGAAATATCATGGTTGATTAATTTGCGAATATAAAATCTTTGGTGAGACGGTATTACTGCAAGACCAAGTCTAACTAGAAAAAAGTTAAAGAAAAATTAATAAATGTTACAAAAAATATATAAATAGCTATAAATTTTTTTAATAATTTTTACAAATTTAATTTTTTTCATAACTGTTTTTGAGAAAACTTAGTCTCACCATTATGAGACGGTCTGACCATAGACCTACTGCTTTGTGATTTGTGAGGTGGATCATGAGACCAAACTGGTGTTCCCCCAAAGTCCATTATCACAAGTTCTAGTAATAAGGATTTTTAAGAAATTATCTTTGTAGTTTGGGAGGGTAGATATTAGAGATATTCATCGTCAAACTTAATTATATACTCCATCTAGTACTTCAAATTGTGGACATTTACTGTTAATATATTTTTCAATGCACATTTTGTATTCTAAATATCTACAATCGCATTATATTAAAAATTATAATGACTCAAAATTAATAATATACTTATTAATATGAACAAAACAAGAACTCATGCAACAAAGCTAACTTTTGTACTTATTCGTTGCACTTTTGAACAACGCAGAAAACATAAATGTACATATTGTAAACAATTGTTAAGAAAGGAGGTACTAAGTACAAAATATAGAAGTCAAATACTGTACAAGTATTGCAATAATAAATAACAAAGGACGTATATTAGGATGAAGTATTGTCTCAGTGGTAGAGACATACATGTTTCCGAGAGGTGATAAATCGGGTTCAATCCTCACTAACGACACCACGTCACCCGCCTCACTTGGCAAGATTATTTTGTGAGATAGAAAGCCTTATATGAATCTTGTGCATCTTTTAAAAAACACAGTACAGTTTTTTTTATTTTTAAAGGGAGGATGCTGAGTTAGCGCTGTGTCAGCAAAATCAATGTTAATATGCCTTTAGTTTTCAACGCTCAGATTAAAAGTTAGAATTGCTCAATAATTCTGATTAAAAGTTTTTAGTTTTCAACTAAAAGTTATCCCTATATACTCGGTATATGATTAGGTTTCAGATCCATATACGACAACAATCAAATAGAGAAGGCACCTAACCTTAAGATAAGTTTTGATTAGGTTAAAGTAAGAAAAACCAAAAGTTGACAAGAACATTAAAAACCTTCACCAGTCAAAACAATCGGAGATATAATTTTGTTAAACTAATTATATTGGTGGTACTAGGCCTTGAATTGGTACTTACTATAGGTCACATAGGCTAGTGCAGTTGACGCACGCATCCAGGCCCGACCTATTGCTAATCCTATCTAAAAGGAGAAGAATTCTAAACCTAGTGGATCTGGATCGGGTCTAGGTCTCCAAAATATAAACGGGTCTGGGTCTTACCGGACCCGATTCAGACCCGACACATTGCCAATTCTATCCAAAAAGATAAAAGGGATCTTTACAATTGCATGCGGTGAGATTTGAAAACTGAACCTTAAGTCTGACATTCGCAAGACTTAACCATTAGGCTAAGATTCGTACCTTAAAATAATATGGGATAGATATACATGGCACAAAAAGAGAAAGATATGTTGTATCAATTTCTCCTCGTCTCAAAACAAGCATAGCCATAGAATTTCTCACAACATTATTCATATGCAGCCTAAATATTAATGAAAAAATCATGAAGAAAACCACACATGACACACCACCTTTAATTGTTTGGTTTTGTTTTGTATTGTATTATTTTGTTTTGTATTTGTTTATTTATTTCCTTT
Organism: Salicornia ramosissima; assembly: GCA_951394345.1. NCBI lineage: Eukaryota > Viridiplantae > Streptophyta > Magnoliopsida > Caryophyllales > Amaranthaceae > Salicornia > Salicornia ramosissima. The sequence continues at coordinate 15,264,828 of OX596239.1, forward strand.
TTGTTCTTTTCAAATTATCTTCTCCCATTGGGTGATTGGACCTATAAGTCGAGGAGTATCTTTCATCCTTTTCAATTCTTAGAGAATATTTTGAATATGAAGCTAGCTTGGGCTAAAACCAAGCAATCATATTTGGATACAAATCTTTTTTTTATAATTATTTTTGTAAAAGGAAAACGAAAAATAGGAAACATTTTGGAACAGTTGGGGTACCCACTACCAAGTATCCTTCTTAATTGTTTCAATTATTCATTGGTTGTGAATCAATTTTGTGCTTCACCATCGACTGAGCGCAATTAAAGTCTTGTGTGTGAGCAAAATTTGTTTCGTTAATCAGGCATGTATTTTTTTTTGTTTTTTCGGAGGAAGAAATCTAGATTTTTTATTGGTAGACCTTTCCTAAAAATACGGACTGTTATTGTAATTAAAAAATAGAAAATTTTGTCAGAAAAGACCTTTTAAAACATTCATTTTGTGAGAAAAGACCTTATTAAAAAATTGTTGTGAGCAGGGACCTAAAACAAAAAAAAAGTTGCAAAGAGGGACCTTACCTCTATTTTCCGACGTTGAATGTGAATCTCCGGCGTTGACTCACTATTTCTCTCCAATTTTGCACGAATCCTTTCTGTTTAAGGGGGTAAGAGATGAGGAACCCCAAATTCAGAAGAAGAAAATTTTAGACGCTAGAAGAAAGTGTTAATGTAGGGTTTATGTAGATGAATTTAAGAGGGAAAATGGAGGAAAAATGAATTTATAGTGAAAACAAAAGGTTAAATAGAGAAGAAAGGATTCATCGAAAATTGGAGGAAAATAGCGAGTCAACATCGGAAATTCACAGTCAATGTCGGAAAATAGAGGTAAGATCCCTCCTTGCAACTTTTTTTTTGTTTTAGGTCCCTGTTCACAACAAATTTTTTATAAGGTCTTTTCTTACAAAAAGAATATTTTATATAGTCTTTTCTAACAAATTTTCCTGAAAAATAATTATTATTTGCGCATAGAACATGTAGGTGCCACAACCACATGCCAAACAACAATAACATAAGCATGAGGATACCCGACCTCTTACTAGCCCATACCAGTAGTTCAAATATAATAGTCAAAAACCACATTTAAAACTACGACACATGTTCCTCAAATTTTCAAGGTGGACAAAGCTCTTTTCCATATTTCAAGAATATAAACACATTAACACCAAAAAATATATAAACCAATTAACACCAATAAATTATATAAACTCAATACTCATACGTAATTTTAGTGGAAAAGAATGACCAATCCCACAAAATTTAATTGGAGATTGAAATTGCTTTTAAGTCAACTTTGTTCACTACAAAAAAAAACACGTTTGGGCAACAAAATTTTAAATTAAGTGCGACTGGCCGGGTTTACATGACAAGCAAACACCAACCACAACATCCACTAAGGAATGAGAAAAGAGCCAACCAAGGGTAATAACAACGAATTGAAAGGCAGACACGAGCTTTATTTGACGGTTGTGCTGGTGTTGTCGGTGGTGGAGACAAGAGCAGTTGAGCCCCAATTTTCGTTTAATCGAAGCCCGATCTAAAGAAGAAAAAAATGTTGTTGTTGATGGGGGATGGCGGCAAGAAGAAAGGGCTAGGGTTTTATTTTATTTTTTTGAGAGAAGTGAGATCCCTTCTCTTCTTTAAAAAATAAAACCGAGGAATTCTCCGAGAAGCTAATATCTAAATTAAAACCGAACTTCCCTAAAAAAAAAAATGAACTAGTAAATTATATAGGTTTCATTTACTAGGGTGTAAAACATTTTTAATTAAATATTATTTTTCATGGAAAACATCTTACAATATAAAACACATTTTCAAATAATTTTTTCATTGCTTAATTGAAAGGAAAACAATTTTCCATTTTAAGCATTTTCCAATGTTTAGTTGCAAGGAAAATTATGAGATGAAGCATGCAAATGGAAATATAAACCAATTAAAAAGAAGGTGATACATCAGACATGTGAATGAAAGTGTTTTCCTTCCAATTAAGTTTTCAGCCCAAATTTTCCATGCATTTGACTTTTCGGCACAAATTAAACGATAATGTAACATGGGAAAAAAGTTTTACACCATAGTATACGGAGCAGCACTAAAATGCCATATTAATTGGTAGTAATCCTAGCTACATAGATTTAGGTAGAGTAACCTAATGCCTAGACATTGGCCAAATTTGCCTAAATTCACCAACCTAGAGTTAATTACACATAGCAAAGATGAAACTGGATGCTAGATAATTTTCGAACATAAACCTAATCCTTTTAGTTTTCTTTCAAATAAACTTATTTTTTATTCTTGAAATATTAGGGAAACTGCCAACTAAGAATTTATGTAGTTCATACAATACACACTATACATCAAAGCATACAACTAGAATCTCTCATGATTTAGACAAGGATTAGTTGCTCCTACCAAGTGGTATTTAAGCCATGTTACTCAAGTATAATAAAGGAACTAAGCATAAATGTTTGTACATAACAAGCAAACATCAACTACCAACCAACATACTCACCCCAAACCCTATGAGAATCTACTCAATTCATTCATGACTATATATACTCACTAGAAAACAAATGCAAAGCATACATCATATGCAACACCCCAAACCCTAATCGAAACGGAGTGTCACAAAATAATGCATATCTAAGACTGCAGATTATCCCCACAGGCCAGCACAATATGCATTTTGTTCTCACTCATGCACATCCCGAAAAACTTTTAGGAGGTCACTCATGCGCATCCTAGTGCCAATTTGCTAGTCAATTTTGGTATGATCTCTCCGGTATACATTAACGAGAAGGTTTTCCATCTATTTTGTTCATCTTGAATTGCTTTCTTTTGTGAGTTACTCGGAATTAGCATAAACTAATTAAAACTCTAAACCTACTCCTAAAATGAACTAAGAAAGAGAGGAGATCGAGACAATTGTATATATTTCGCACACCATTGTTTTTATTGACTTTATAGCTAGCTAGCTATTGACCAAAAAAAACATATACATTCGTACACAATTCAAAAGGCCAATAGAAAGTCATAGATAATAATAATATTTTGATGAAGGTGATAATTCTTTGATTAGCCAAACTTTGCATATAAAATTACATCCAAAGCTTGCTAAATTAAAACATGATTGAGATTTTTTTTATAGCAGCGGATATTTATCCTAAAAATGTCTATTCTTGGCCCAACCTAAGTTTACACTTTTTAGTTCTTAAAAAAAAAAAAAAAAACTGTTTACACTTTTGGATAAAAAAAAAATGTTTACACTTTGATTAGCCAAACTTCTAAAATTTGGATGATAAAAAGTGGTTGGAACTAATCAAGGAGCACCAATTGGTCATACATTGCCTCTTCATTTCAAATTCTGCTAAGTTAGGACATAGTTTAATTTAATTCAGTTTAGTTTTAATAAACATTTAATTTATACAAATTCAGTTTAATTGAATATGGCTTAAATCTTCTAACTACAAAATAACAATATAGTCTAATAATCAACTTGCCAAAATTATCCGGTAAAACTACACATATAATGGTGTGTTTGGATTAGTTATTATTTAGAATGAAGTTGAAAATGGATTAAACCAAAGTATTTACTTTTCAACTTGTTTGGTAAAGATCACAAATAACAATTACTGTTTCCAAGGGTTATACAATCCCTTAATTCGTTTCCTTTGTGAAATAACATATAGAAACAAATTCTCTTTCCTTCCCCTTAATCGTTTCCATTCGACATTTAAACAAAACAACTAATAAAAATAACATCAATTGTAACCATTTCCCCCTCTTAACAAAATCCTCTTAGTTTCTTTTATAATTATTATATACCAAACACCCCCAAGTGTATGTGGTCTCCCACATGCATAAAATATGTGTAATTTTTCTATTGGCTTCCACAAAGAGTATGTGTAGTTTTTCTTTTGATCTCCAAGGTACATTAATTGTGCTTGGTAACCCTAGCTTAGCTTTTTGGCAAAATTAAAGATCCATGATTATCATCTTTTTAGCAAAAAAAAAAAAAAAAGGTCATTGCAAAAATTTCATTTTTAAAGAAAAAAGCTTCAAATGGAACTTTTCATTTTTAAAGTTTTCAAGTTTTCATTCCAAAAATTTCTCCTACAACCCTCTTCACCAAGTACCTCTTTTGAAGTTTTTTTTACTAATCCAAACTCTACAATTAGTTCAAAACTCTCCTTTTCCCCAAAAACTCTAATTGCAAAACATCCATCTCATAGCCTAAAATGTATTGGATTCACTAGTAGAAAATTGTCTATTAGTATCGCCCCAATAGTATCGTTTTAACCAAAAACGATAGTAATATAGAGCATATTACTATCGTTTTTAAAAAAACGATAGTAATAGGGAGCCTATTACTATCGTTTTTAAAAGAAACGATAGTAATAGAGAGCCTATTACTATCGTTTTTAAAGAAACGATAGTAATAGAGAACCTATTACTATCGTTTTTAAGAAAAACGATAGTAATAGTATAACTATTACTATCGTTTCTAGAAAAACGATAGTAATAGATACTCTATTACTATCGTTTTCCTTAGAAACGATAGTAATGTGTTTTTTTTTTTTGAAAAAAAAAAGGCGCTATAGCATCAGTACCACTGCACGCTGCTCGTATTACAATTATACTCTATTTCTCAACACCAAATCAAAACCCAAATACTTCTCATTACCAAAACCCTAACACTAACCACCACCACCACCACTGCTCCGCTGCTGCTCCGCCGTCGACCTGCTGCTGCTTCTCGTGTGCACCTGCTGTCGTGGTGCCTCTGTTCGTGCAGGCAGGAAGCTCTCTGTTCGTGCAGGTTAGTTCTTCTTTTTTTTTTAATTATTTCATTTAAACAAGTTGTTATTGTTGATTTGTGGTTGAATTTTAGTGGGAAATGCTTTAGATTTACTCTTATTATGTTCTTTATGTGAAAAATCACACCACTTGTTCATGCCCACAAGGTGTTTGTCAAAATGCTTGAATGATAATTAGTAAGGAAATTCAATTTAGTAGCCTTGTACTTTCAATTTTATATGCGTATATTGCTCTATTGGAAATTTATATTTGTTGGATTAAAATATGTAAGAAATTATGTAAGAATATTTAATATATGTGAATTATGTGAAATTAAATTTGTTCTATTATATTTAATTCAAGTATCTAATATACGAAGTTAATGTACTCTTGGAAATTATTGGTGAATTAAAATAGTTGGAAATTTGTATGTGAATTAAAATAGTTAATGTTCTATTATATAAGACTATATATGAGCTTTTTTCAGTTATTGCAGTAAATGCCCCCTTGTATTATTGTTTGGAGTGATGAGAAATAATTAAAGAGATGTTATATATGTGAGATATCAGAATCTCCATAACATATATAATAAGCTCAAGAATGTATCATGAATGAAAGTTGGTGAAAGTAAGGGTGATGTCAAGCAAATAAGGGTAAGTTGTATCATGCCTTAATTTGTTGTGTTTTGGAAATTTGGTGAAATTTGTTATTTTACTACTCATAATTGGAGGTTTATTTGGGATTTTGGTGAAGTTTTGGAGAGGAAGTGGTTATGAACACCACTTCCTTTTACTATTGTTTAGTTGATTGTATTGGAAGGCGGTGGTTTGTTTAGTGACGATATTTGGAGGTTTATTTGGGATTTTGGTGAAGTTTTGGAGAGGAAGTGGTTATGAACACCACTTCCTTTTACTATTGTTTAGTTGATTGTGTTGGAAGGCGGTGGTTTGTTAGTTTAGTAAGGGTCATATCTGTTTGGAGAAAAATGAAAACAGAAATAAAGCTTTTAAGTTGATATTCAATAGTTCTAAAACGCTCTAACTTTGTCCGAAATCATACAGATAAATCATATAAAGTTTACATGAATATTATAGGACTTGAGTGACACTAAAAAATACAAAATAGTTTGATTGGTGAGAAGATGGGAACGAAAACAACCAAAACGAGCCTAAATGGCCGATTTGGCTTGTTATTGTCCCAAAAAGCAATATATTTTCCCAAAATCATGCAAATAAGTCATATAATGTTTACATGAATGTCATAGGATGTAAATGAAACTTAAAAACATAATCTAGGATGATCAGTGCCAAGTTAAGAACGAAAACAACAAAAACGAGCTAAAGATGGCCTATTTGGTTCATTTTTGTTCCAAAACCCTGTAATTTTGCCCAAAATCATGCAAATATGTCATACAAAGTTTAAATGAATGTAATGGGTTGTGAATGAACCTTAAAAACATGAACTAGGTTGATCGGGGCCAAGATGGGAACTATAACACCGAAAACAAGCCAAAAATGACCTATTTGGCTCGTTTTTTGTTCTAAAACGCTCTAACTTTGTCTGAAATCATGCAAATAAATCATATAAAGTTTACATGAATATTATAGGACTTGAGTGACACTAAAAAATACAAAATAGTTTGATTGGTGAGAAGATGGGAACGAAAACAATCAAAACGAGCCTAAATGGCCGATTTGGCTTGTTATTGTCCCAAAAAGCAATATATTTTCCCCAAATCATGCAAATAAGTCATATAATGTTTACATGAATGTCATAGGATGTAAATGAAACTTAAAAACATAATCTAGGATGATCAGTGCCAAGTTAAGAACGAAAACAACAAAAACGAGCTAAAGATGGCCTATTTGGTTCATTTTTGTTCCAAAACCCTGTAATTTTGCCCAAAATCATGCAAATATGTCATAAAAAGTTTAAATGAATGTAATGGGTTGTGAATGAACCTTAAAAACATGAACTAGGTTGATCGGGGCCAAGATGGGAACTATAACACCAAAAACAAGCCAAAAATGACCTATTTGGCTCGTTTTTTATTCTAAAACGTTCTAACTTTGTCTGAAATCATGCAAATAAATCATATAAAGTTTACATGAATATTATAGGACTTGAATGACACTAAAAAATATTAAATAGTTTGATTGGTGAGAAGATGGGAATGAAAACAACCAAAACGAGTCAAAATGCCCTATTTGGCTTGTTTTTGGTCCAAAAAGCTATAACTTTGTTAATAAGTCATATAATGTTTACATGAATATTATAGAATGTAAATGAAACTTAAAAACATTATTTAGGTTGCTCGGTGCCAAGTTGAGAACGAAAACACCAAAAACGGACCAAAAATGACCTATTTGGTTTGTTTTTGTTCCAAAACCCTCTAACATTGCCCAATAACATGCAAATAATTTATAAATGTTTACAAGACATGAAAACAACTTTAAAACATGAAATGGGCTTGTAGGAGCGAATGTAGGAACGAAAATGGTAGAATTTAGCCAAATATGACCTATTTGGCTATTTTTCGCTCTCAAATGAGCTTCTAGTTTGTAGAATCATACAAATAAATACCTAAACCTTTCCTTTTTTTTAGTTTGCAAATATTGTGGCTCTAAAAGTCTAAGCAAGATGGCGTCTATAACATTACTTATATGTTTTCTTTTCAATCTTTGATTTTGAAGGACTTCATTCGAAGATCTGCCCCATATACCAAAGGAGAGTTGGATGAGGTTCGCGAGCAATGGGCGAGATTCTTCAGGCTAAATTTCTTATTGTCCGATCCAAATTAAATAAAATTTCTATTAGTAGCACATTGTTTATACATTTTGTTTATAGTTACTTCGTAAACACCGATCGTATCAAACGTTCTTGTAAATTATATATATTTTATATGAATACATCGAACTTGTATTATATATGTATCGTTTACAAATTTTAATTAATTATAAAAATATTATATTATTGTACATTATACAGAATTGAACAGGGCTACAGATAATGCCGAAAGGGCTGCAGATAACGCCGAAAGGGTGCATATTTATGAATATATAGTATATATATATATATATGGCCCAATATAATAATCAAATATAAATTTAAATAAAATATCCTAAACCCTATTACTATCGTTTTTAGTAAAAAACGATAGTAATAGGAACTCTATTACTATCGTTTTTAGTACAAAACGATAGTAATAGACTATCTATTACTATCGTTTTGTACTAAAAACGATAGTAATAGAGTTCCTATTACTATCGTTTTTTATTAAAAAACGATACTAATAAGCTTACTATTACTATCGTTTTTTAAGAAACGATACTAATAGAACTCATTACTATCGTTTTTTACAAACGATACTAATAAAATTCTCTATTACTAACGCCTCTATTAGTACCGTGTGAAAAACGATACTAATAGGCTAAAAAAAACGATACTAATGGGGGATTTTTCTACTAGTGATTATTATACATATAGGTGTATATAAGGGTAAAAATGTCAAAGAGGAATGGCAAGAAGAGATTTATTAAGTCCAAGTTTGGATTATCTCAGCATCCAGTGAAAAGTAGTACTCACAATACATAAAGACCCTATTTGGAAATCGGTTGTTGGCTGGTTCAATTGACTTGTTTGATTTGCTAGAAGTATTGATTGTATGTATTGACTTTTTTAGTTGGATTTTAGCTATTGGTTATTTATTAGAGAGTTTGTTTCCCAACAAATCAAAAGCCAACTAAAAAAGCTGCTTCATGCAGTTTTTTCATTTTGGCTTAAAAGCTAATTTTCCCGACAACTAAAAAACCAATAACCAAACATTTTTTTTTACAACTTTTTGACCATATTTAAAAACCAAAAGCTAGCAAAAAAAATGATTCTCAAACACCCCAAAATTTTATGGGTTGGAATAGCACAGTATCGTACGTAATTAGTGACCTAATTTTATTTGGTTAATCCTAATTCAATGGATGGATTGTAATGTTAACACATCTAATTTTAAATTCAAAGTTATAAAATATGACAGTTTCTCAATCTTTTCTTCCTGGTGCAACATCTGTCGTTCAGGGGTCACACTCTTACATCAGCACATCTGCACATTGGATTGGACTCATCTAATTTTTGCCCCATGTGTCTCAAATTATATTTTAGAGTCCCATATTTTAGAGTCCTATATTAATTGCTACATTTTTAAATTTTTTATCATGTGATTCCTACTATATTTGTATCATATTTTTTTAATTTTTTTTTAATCTTTTCTATTACACGTATATCATATTAGTTGCAATGATTCGACTAATTCTCTTATAATGGCAAATCATTGAAACAAATATGATACAGATAGTATTACTCCTATTTTCATCCTTATTTTTCGTTTAATAATCCATTTTTTCCTAATCAACCTATAAATGTTGATTGAATCCGTATGTTTTATATCCGTTATTAAATATCAATCCAAAAGCAATTCTAGCAACTAAATTAGATAAACCCAGCATCAAAGAATTGAAGCATATTTTTGTATGAAAGGAAAATTTATCAAGGAGCGAGCAAGCAATAACCATTCACTCTCACCATAGTGACTAGTCATTGCACAAGAGTCCATGCAAGTCAATAATTTGTTGCAACTAAAAACATTTAGTGTGTTACTCCTCTCCTCAGCGTGATGCTTTTGGCACTCTCAAAATTGATTTTGACACTCCTCCCCCTTACTATTTAAGTGAGAGGGGGAAGAGTACCAAAATCAATTTGGGAAGTGCCAAAATTATTTTCCTTCTCCTCATGGCATGAACTTAATTATCTGAATTCATCTGAATTTATTAAACTTGAAACTTATTTTTAATTTTAAGGTGAAGAGAGCACACCTACATACTTGGTTATTGATCGGGTCAGGTCGAGTCATGGTCGTAACAATGTGGGTCGAGTCAAAGTCAACTAAAAAGGTTCAATAGCTAATCGGGCCAAAGTGGGTCTCACTTCAATACTCAATAGTGATCGGGCCAATAAACAATTTAAAATAAATAAAATTTAAGGTATATATATATATATAGGTGTGTTCTCATTGGACTACCTTGTATTGAGTCTGACCGATAAGGCCTTATCCTATAAATATCGTATAAACTTGAGCCTAACCGCATTCTCATTGAACTACCATTTCTCATAACCATATCACACATATAATTCACTTACAATATATTAAAGTTGTAACAACTAAAAATACGGAGAAAGTAGATACTATTGAACTATGTACCTGTAATCATGTTCGATGATTTTCTTAAATTTAAATAGGGCGATGTATTCTATCACTTAAAAATGTCATTTTTTTGAAGGAAAACATCATTTTTTAGATCAAGGCCGGATAATTCTATCATAATTACAATCTTTACAAGAACATTTAATTTAATAAAATCCTATGAATTCATTCACTATCATAATAATAAATAAAAACTCAATAAATTCAAATAATTATTATTTATTTCTTCAGCATAATACATGTGGTCAAAAAAATCCCACAAAGATTTAGGATTTAGTACTTAGCTATAACAAATCTCCAAAAATATAAGATCAAAATTGATGGCCACTTGAAAGCATTAAAGCATTACTAGTTTGAGGACATACTTTTATTTTAATTAAATTTTTTTTAAGATAATGTATGGAATACTAGGCCTTGAAACCGGGCCCTACTGCAGGTCACCCGACCCAATTTTAGCCAACACACGCATCTATAAGGGGGATGATAAGGAATCCTCCCAAATGCGTGCGGTGAGAATCGAACCCAAGACCTCGTGCCTAGAATTCTGAAGCCCTAACCACTGGGCTATGACTTCATTCTCTTTTATTTTAATTAATTAAGGAGCTTCAATTCATCAAATAAAAATAAAACGTAGTGAAGAAAATGACATGTGATTGGAGCAAAATTGGAATGTGGTCCTATCACAACAACTATAATCCAAAGAAGTCTTATTATAGGTCCAACTAGATGCATTTATGATTCTATAATAGTAATTCCAACACAATTGGCAAATATTAGATTTGATCTTTGACACACCAAATCTAATTCTTAATGCCCTAGTCCTTTTTAAAAAATTTAAGGAATTTAAGTCCATTACCCTACTTTAATAAGTAATACTCTACTAGCTTACTTTACCACTAAATAAAGATAGGCTTTAACTCCTTTAAGAATCTACCTAATATCATTAGTTAGGCAACTTTTCCTTCAAATGGTGTTTGAATAATACCCAATTTACCTCTCTATCTCGGAAGGTTGATATATAAATCTACCATAGGTATATACAACCAATTATTTTAAACAAATAAAATATTGCATGAGTTTTACAACGTTTTTTTTTTATTTATTCGAAGAAGTGCCTAGTTATTTATTTCCTTTTTAAATTGAATACTTATAATTAAAGTATATGTTTTTGTTTTCCAGCCTGTCGGTCTGACCCGATGATTTCTTTTCGGTTTAATTAGGCTTTGGTTGAAAACTTTAGGGTCAGCTTGAAAATTTTGCTAGGCTCGACCTGAATTTACGAGTTTTGAGATTTTTGTCTGACCTATTGGGCTAATTAATATTTTAGTTTTCCACCTAACCTGGCATGTTTGGATTATAGTGGGCCATGCATGAGAGCAAAATTTAAAATTTAGTTAATTAGGTCATGAGTTGGGTGCATGGGTCATGACTATTATACTCTACTGGATCATGAGGCAGGTTGGTTTGTGTCATGGGTTGGGTCATGGTTTGGTGCAAACGAGTTTACCGAATTCAGTTAGGTTAAGCGGATTACGTGAATGAACTAAATCATGTGTTGATGATAGTTGGATTTTATAGTTATTTTCCCATCTCTTTTTTCATGTTTTTAATGAGATTTATGCATTACCAAAGCTCGTTAAGAGCCATTTTGTCAGTAACTTTTTCCTTGTAATGTTTTTATTTTTTTTATTTTTTTTGTAATTTATAAGTTTTCGTAGGATGGAAAAGATGATTAAATGCTACAGAAGGAAACAAATTAGGAATGAGATGAGCTAAGATTAAATATATATTGAAGAAAACACCTATTGATGAACTAGAATGGTTGCAGTGACAATTGGTGAAGAATTGGTTTGAAATTAATCAAGTTGGTTCGAACGATTTTGACCACCTCTCACTATCTTTGACATATCTCAAGCTATGTACACACATTGGATTGACGCGATTTTAATAGCTTAGGAAACTAAATTCGAAGGGCTTTATATTGGAATATCACATGCCCATTTTCGACTTACGATCAAGAAAGGTAGTGTTGTAGATAGTTTGAGAACGCCATACAAACCAGGGACCGATTCTAGGTCCTGGTTTGTCTTAAAACTGCAACCATGGGTAGAACTAAAAAATGTTCCAAACTATACCCGGCCGGTACCTGGATGTGGTTTAACATGACCCTCAAAATCGTCAAAAATAAGTAGAAAGCAGAATTCATACCCCGGTGCGAGCCCGTCGAACTAAAATCGTGTTTTTAAATGTAAAAATATCCTAACTTATCCAATTTTTATTTTTATTGTTTTTAAACTACTTTTCTAGGGTTTATAATTTTGTCAAACACTTTGTTTAATATCAATTCAATTCCCCCCTTCAAAAAAACACATCAATTCAATTTTTTTTCAACCAAGTTCTTGCAATTGGTAATTTAATTTTTCCCTTTCTTGCTTTCAGTGTTCTTTAATTATTGCTTTGTGTTTTTTTCATTATTATGTGTGAGTAGTTTATTGGTTTTCTAGGGTTCTGGGATCTTAAGGTTGATTGATTATTATATTGATAGTTTGGATTGTTGATTGGGATTGCTATTGATCCTATCATTTGTTGTGTATGGCTTGTAATTGGATTGTGTATTGGTTTTATTGCATTTCATATGTATTATAAAGTTCTACGCCGAGAAGTTGAAACTTTATTTCATAAACTACAATATGATATGCAGGATGAAGCCTTGTAAATAAGGAGACCCCGCTATACAATTATTGTTGATTTGAATTGAGATAACTTTTCAACTTAGATTTCTATTTTATAACTGAGTGAACCATTGCCGGCTTGCCGCCCTTGGAATTCAGTATTTGATTGATTGTAAGTTTTCTATTTTTGAACTTCAGTTCATGCGTTCTTGTTTTTTATTTATTTATTTATTTATTTATTATTATTATTATTAGCTAAGTTTAGTTTCTTATTTTTATTAATATTTCATCAATTTCCAAGATTTTTAGAATAACAGATTTATGTTGTCACATCTGTGAAATCGACTATAACTTACCTTACTCTGCCTATTAGTTGGAAAGTTAGGTACTGTATTTACCTTGCTTTGACGAATTTACGACATCTGTGTCAGTAAGCCGAATTCGGACTAGGTATTGGCGATATCCGGGTCACACCGGGCTGATGTAGCCCATTATATTGGCCACCTCTAGAGTATGTGTGCCTCGGAGAATGAACTCATTTTTAGTTCCATGTCAAATTTGTTATGCCATCTCGTTCTATTAACATGACACATTATTTAAAAATAAAGGTGGCAGTTGTATTAAAAACATGGAACTAAAATATTAACCCCAACAACCCAAATAAATCAACACACCCTAACTAGTCAACATTAGTTTTGATTGTTTATGAAAATTAAAAATCTCATATTTGGTTCTTGGAACGTAACCAAAAATGTAGGCAAAGGGGTTTGCATCTGCTGTTTTGATTAGGAAAGGGTCGGGTTAATGTGTGGAAAGAGTCACGAAGTATAGCTTAACTAAATTTTTTGGACAAAAAAAAAAAAATGAAGAGTAATTTTTGTTTATGAAAAATTGTCAAAAATCATCTTATCACAACAATCGATCACTACTGTTGTTAACCCACGCACACCAATCACCATCACATATGCGTAATGCATCGGTATTTCTTTCATCTCCTTACCTATCTATTTTTAAGTTTTAAGTTTTCATCTTTCAACCATTGTTTATAAATTTACAATATACACGTGTTATTGTATGCAAAATAAAAATAAAAATCCATTTGTTATGTTTTGTATAACTTTATATTTTTAGTTATTTATACAACCATTTATGCATACAATACATGCACTAGATCTAAACCACTGGGGCTTGGAGGACAAATCATCCAAAAGAGATACACTCTTTAAGCACAAGACTAATTTTTCATTAACAACACACTAAATGAAATGACTACAAACAATCTTATTTATAGAGTGTAGAAGCTCCCTAAGAGCATTGACACCAATGGGCATATTTTGACTCATGGGGAAAAAATGAGAAAAAAAATCACAACACCAATTGGCATTTTTTTCCTTCCTCATGATCATGTACAATTTTCCTCAAGATTTGAGGAAAAAAAACCCAATTGCAGTGGGGACCACAACACAACCAATTTTCAAAAAAAAAATAAACAGAGGTGCTGATTGGGCGCGTCAATCAGCCCAATCAGGGCGTGACACGCGTCCAGTCAGCTGAACACCCAATCACAATTCAACAACTTTATCTTAACGGCTCTATTTTTGTAACGGCTATTTGGACCCCGAAATTTTTATTTTAATAAAAAAAAACACCAACGTTCTTATTTTTTTTCCTCTATAAATAGACATCCATTTTGATATATTTTGGTACACTTCAAAAATCTCAAAAATCATAAAAATCTATTATTAATCTCAAATTCTACCTCAAAGACTTTAATTTTCTCTATAAAAATCTATTACGTAAATCATAATTTTTTTAATCGTGACTAATAGTGTTAAACTAATTACCAAATCATAATTTACTAAATTATCACTCATAATTTACTACATCATAATTTACTAAATATTAAAAGTATAGTTGTGTAGAATATTAAAAGATGATGTGTAATATGGTGGGGTATAGGACATAGTAGGAGAGAGTGTTGAGGAATTTTGTTTGTCTACCATTGGTGTGGTGAAAAAGTTGTACATGAGAAAAAATGAGTTGGAAAGAGAGAGAAAGAAGTAGAGAGAGTGGTGAGGAGTTTTTTTTTTCCCATTGGTGGCAATGCTCTAAACAGTCCCTTAGAGTCGGTTAGGCTAAGGAGTTGTAGCTCTCTTACTAAAACTACATACTACAATCAATCAAGTCCATTAACTACTTTAAATTTAGGCCCAATTACTAAAACGACATGCCTAAAACAATGTTACTTCTACTATTACAATTTATTTAATGCAAAATAATGATAATAAAAATCTTTATTAAATCTATGAGTTGAAGTGTGATCAAGATCTACCAACATCCGTATCAATTAATATTTCTTTTTTAGCAACACGGATTTGAATTTACTTACAAAGTTTCGATTTTGATTTGGTTGTAAGCATAATTTTATAATTTCTTTAATGAAATTGTAATTCACAAGATCTAGACTAAACATGATTCAACCAATGTAATGCAAACTAATAAAATTAATTAGTATGACTAACCTTGATCCATGATGATAAAGAATTGAAATATAACAAGTGATTTTCGTCCCTTTAGCCTTTCCTTCCATGGTTCTTTGATGAATAAGAACTTTTGTGTAAGTTATGTTATTATGTTCATTAACCTCTATACAAACATACATATACATATATATAAAGGATAAGTGCAAACTCATGAAAGGTTGTAACCCTTCATACGTGTCTTTTCATGTAAGGTAGTAATAATCTTTCATAAGTGTCTTTTCATGTAAGGTTGTAACCCTTCATAAGTGTCTTTTCAAGTAAGCACCTTTAATATCATATTTATATGTACAAAGAGATTAAACACATACTACTTACTAGCATTATTAGGCAAGGGATGAGGGAACACCAATACTCCCGGAGTTTAAAGTCATTAATTGAAACCGATTCATCACAGTGTCACCGTTTATATTAAAATCCAATAATATAATATAGACTTAGTCCTTTTAGAATTAAACCTAAAACACATAGGCCACATTTAATATTTATGTAATAAATAATTCTTACATTGGTTTGTTATTAGTACGGAGTAACATGCACTAAGACCTAAATATTGCGCAATTGAGGGAAATAATCATGCACTAGTTGTTTATTAAACGAATATAAAAAAGAATTCATCCTAAGATAAAGATTCAATAAATGAATTAACATAAACAACCTTTATCAAGTTCGAGTTCTAATAGTTTTGCATGAATTCGACTCTTTACACTCTTTTACTTAAATTTGAGACTATTTTATTTTCACGCTAAAATAAAATGGTAAAGTAATAAAATGCCGGAGCTAGAAATTTTTTAGCACGGGGCCGAAGTGAATATCACACTAAAGTAATAAAATGGTAAAGAGCAAAAAATTTTAAGAATGTAACTAGTGAGCCTCGAACCCTAAACTTAGGGAGTATAAACAAATAATCAAACCAATTGAATTGCTGTAATTTTACTATTTTTTACATAATATCTATATATATTAACAATTTTGGACCAAGGGGGAGGCCAAGACCCCACCAGCCCCCCTTGGCTCTGCCCCAGTTTTCATGAGGCAAACAACCGACCTAAAATATAATAAAAACTAATCAAAATTAAGATAATTATTATGCTTAATAAATAATACAATTATAGTTGTTAAATCTTTATTTCTATCCGTACATATTATTCACACACTAGCTAAAACACATGCATGGAATGTATTGCTACTCTCGTTAAACTTCACCAACTAACCAATAATTAGGTAAAATATCCTCTTATTGGAGAATATGCGTTACAATCATACAATGGCTACGTATATCCTATTATCCATGCTACATTAGGTCATTACCATATAACTAATGACTTATCCCTTATTCTTTTAGACTTAATTATTTCCGTAATATTAACTAGTTCAATTCAGTTCAAAAATATTCAGTTTAGTTCAGTTCAAATGCCAATATTTAGCTTAATTTAGTTCAATACAATACAGTTTATTTCGATCAATTCAGTTCAGTTCAATTCAATTCTGCCTAAAACAACAAAGTCTAAATTAATCATGAGTATTGTAATGATTTTGGGATTAATTTTTAGGGTTATTAATTAGTTTAATGGTAATTAGTTTAGGGTTATTGTCGTCTTGCTGGCCTACCACTTTAGAATAGTAACCCTACTTTAACCTTTTCATTTAATTAATAACTGTTATTATATAGTAAATTTTTGGTGTGTAATATTGTATTTGTATCTGTATGTCCTACATTTTAATTTATTTTAAATTCAATTATTTATCATGTGTTATAGATAGTCGTTGATGGGCAGTGCATGTCTTGTTTGAAAAAGAAAAAGGCTGATAACAATTAATTTCATTTAGATAAAAAGCAGAAAAAACTTTTTAATTTTTTTATCATCAATAATTGTAATCAACTAAACAGCCAAAAAAATAAAAACATCGTGGGTTACCGTTGTTGATCTTGTGAGAGTTTTGCCAGGTGAGTTGTGCTTTGTCCATACTTTTTTTAGGCCAAACCACAAGAGGTTATATTAATAAAAAGTCAAACGACGCTTAAATCAATAATTTTTCCTAATATATTAGATTTTAAAAAAATAATAATAAAATTTAACTTTAACTTCACTAATTGTTTCAATTCCACTCGATTGCAGAACCACATGGTGATTTTTATTCGATTTCAATGTGTCTTTTCATGTGCAATCATCTCCTGTATAGATTGATGCCCTAAATCTTTAGTGACAATAGTCATACCTCTTTAACCAAATGATTGAATATCACTCATTTGAGGAAAAACAATCCACGAGAGATGAGTGAACAACTCAAACAAGTTGGAAAATAACAACGTACATATATAAAATGAGAGAAATTAATCTACCAAAAAAGATACCAAGAATCATCATTTAGAATGAAGAGTATTTATTCAAAGCCTGACAAACTAAACAAAAACTAGAGAAAAATAATTAAAATTAAAATTAAATTGAAATTTTCCACCGATTAAATCGATGAAATCCCCTTAAAATCATCAATGGAGCAAGAGAAAAGGGAAAGAGAAGGGCTAAGGCCCTGTTCTTTAGGACTGATCTGAACTGATTAGGTGGGGGTATCATTTTGTGAGAGTATAAAATTAAAACAAAGCTGAACTGATCTGATCTGATCTAATCTAATATGATATGATCTTATTACTGTAGCTTTTAAGTCCAAAAGAACTGGCCGACTAACGAGATAGAGGGGTTGTTAAACTATTTTAACAACTTTGTCCACATAATATAATTACACGGCAGTGGTTATATGGATGGAATCATGGACTGACCAGATCATTTAACACTTATTACTTATTAGTTATTTTCAATAATGTTTAATTAGGTATATTTATAGCTTATTAATTTAGCAGTTATGATTTTTCGACCATTTTTTTTTTCCATGTATGTATATATCTAACTTTTTTTAATATAATTTCCAAGCCAAACTAATTTTTGGTTTAACGATGCGATTAGACTATCACGATAGATAAGTATTAAAAAATGAAAGGAAAATGATATTTTTGTTCCTACGGTCTACATGCATAAAAGAAGCTTAAAAGAAAGACCGGAACAATTAAGCATTTATTATACTAATTTAATTACATGTAAGGTTTTTGGCCAGTGCATAATGCACATACTTTGTAAATATTTGTATGTTTCAATTTTTCAATTTTAATAATAAGACCTTTTTTTTGATAATTTTAATAATAAGACTTAATAATGCATAAAAAAAAATGAAAGTATATCAAATTTTCAATTATTTTTAAGATTATAACCTATACATATTTTGATGAATAACTCATTTGGATGATTATAAAATACTGAAAAATGATTTTGTAAATTGGCTTAATTTGAGAGAAAGTGAAAAGTTTTATTAAATGTAAATAAATAAATAATATTAATTGAAAAAGAAAAGCTATTGCTTACTTAAAAAAATGAAAATGAAATACTTTTTTTTTTTAAGATGACCCGTTTGGTCATTTTTATGCTAAAAAATAAATAAATGAAAATGAAATTCTTTTTCAAATTAATTTTTAGGAAAGCTATTTCATTTTTATTCATTTTTATGCTAAGAATTTCATTTTCAAATTAATTGAAAAAGAAAAGCTTTTCTTTTTCAATTAATATTATGTCAAATTAATTTTATATATGTATTTATTTTCAATTAATTTATTTTTAAGAAAAGCTTTTCAATTTCAATAGCTTTTCTTGACCAAACGGGTCATTTTCAATAGCTTTTCTTTTTCAATTAATTTTATTTATGACCCGTTTGGTCATTAGCAATAAATCATGGTATTAATAGGGATAAACTTAAAACATATATAATTTAGAAAGAGATTTTTCTCAAAATAAAAAAATAGAATAGCAAGAGAACCTTATAATCTCAATGAAAACATATTTTCATTATCAAGCTTGAATTTTCTTCATTTTTTCATTACTGTCCAAACATATTGGGAAATGTAGTATTAGATGAAAATGTATATTTATGAAGAATATTTGATAAATTGAGGGTAAGCTAGCACCACTATACGAATAAATTAAATATTGACTTTCCTATCAAATTTACACATAAATATATTATTATTATTGTAATTTATAATCGTTTAACAAATAGAAAGTTAAAGTTACCAAGCATCCCCTAATAAAAAAAACCTAAAATGCCACAAAGATTAATTTTTTTAATTGATTGATTAATTTAATGTTCTCGACTTTTAAGAACGCAGATTATTATAATTAAATTTAAGATAATATAATGGGGCAGTGAACAACTGATGCAAAATCACAAATATACTTTTGCAGTAGATCTTAAATTAAAAGCTTGCCACAGGCATCACATATCTTGTTTTGTTGGGTAGTGATTAGGGATTTTTGGCACTCTTCTAGATCTGTAATTGATATTATATCGATTATAGGGGTGCGGAAATCAATATTCATTTTATTGTTGAGTATTATATATATATATATGATTGGATAAAAAAAGGGCTGAAAAAAATTTGGTCTCTAAAATGGTCGTTGTGGAACCAAATTTAAATGCTAATCCGAGAGTACAAGTAACTCTTTTTGAGGTTATCACTTATCAAGATTCAGGAGTAGTGCATCGTTGTACATTTTCCTAGAGTTTACATCGCAAGGTAAACTGGACTTTAACAAAAGGCTTTATCACAAAAATACCAACCTAGCATTGCTCGTTACGGGACGAGACAGTGACAATCGAACTCGCAACCTCTCGGTTGCAAGGTGCACTCCAACGTAGAGGTGTTAAATTAGGTTTTTGGGTCGGGTTCAAGTCGGGTTATGTTTGGGTAAGGTGAAGATGGTCGCGGGTGCGGGTTGGGTTTGACTCGGGTCGGCTTTGGGTCGGGTGTCTTTCAGGTCGGGTTGGATCAGACCGAGTTAAATGTAGGTTGAAAATTAAACGAGTTCATTGTGGGTTTGGGTCATGGCGGGTTGGGTTATTTCGGGTTAAGTTTGAAAACGGGTCCGGTCGCTCATTGGTCGGGTGCATTCAGGTTGGGACATTATCGGGTTGGGTCCATTTTTAGGTTGGATCAGTTCCTGATCTAGTCTATTCAGGTCGTTTCATTTGGTTCGAATCGGTTGCAGATCGGGCCAATGCATATTGGAGCGATGAGCAATGATATGTGGATTGTATATTTGTATTAGGTGTGGGGTTTTTTGGATACAAGATCGAACCAGCCAATCCGAAAATTCGGATTTTAGTTTTTTATTAGAATCCTATTCAGAAAAACCAGTAATCTGGTTATAAATTCAAAAAAATGGATTATCTGAATGAAAATATTTTAATTTTCGATTTCGTATTCGGTTAAAAACTCGAAACTTGATCCAATTACCGAATTTCAAACCTTATATTCCGTTGTCGGGTTTTGGATCAAGGTGGAAAATTTTCTTTGATTAGTAGTTCAAAATTGCAAAATTATTATCCTCACCCCTAGATTATATGCAAAGTCAATTCCATTCCATTCAGGTTGGGTCGGGTGTGGCCGTGTGGGGTTGATTGGTTCGGATGTGATGAATCGGGCTGGATGCAAAATGAATCGGGTCTGTTTAAAGCGAATTTAAATCAGGTGTATTTGGGTTTGGGTGTTTTTTGGGGTAGGTGTGGGTTGAGTTTGAGTGTTTTTATTAATTTTTTATTATTAAGGTTACCGTTTTTCTAATTGTAATGGCTATAATAGGTTTAATTTAGTTAATTTTGTATTTCTTATATGTGACATATCATACAACTTGAATTCAAAAATAAAATGCAAAAAACATTAAAAACATATTGATATCAATGTGCCCTAATTAAGCTAATTATGTTAAAAGCTATAGCTTCATAATAAAAAAAAATATTATTAAGTATGTATTAGACTAATTATGCATATGCTCATTTACTTCGGATATCTGCTAAGAATTGCAAAGAAACGATAAGTTTTGTTGATTTTCGAGCAACCAAGAGTTCCCAAGTAAAAAGCCCAAACTGATTTTATTACTTCTTAACCCTAATTACAACCTACCAACTATATTTAAAGACAACAAAATCAGTAAAAAAAACCACAAATTCCTACAATTATTAAAAGACCAAACTACCCATACTAACAAAATAACCAAAATGCCATTACCCACTAAGGTACATAGTAATACCCCCTCCCAAAAGAACCACCTTGTCCTCAAGGTGGGTAATGATCAAGTTCGACCCAAGACTCTTTCACCGCTGCCTCGTCACCATCGGCCAACGACTCCCCTTCGCAAGCCAATATAATAGTACACTTAATTCCTTCCAATTGCACTTATGGCCCATAGACCATTTACCATCACACCGGAAGTATAATCCTTTCTCTGATCTCGCTTTTCTTGGAGCTCGTGTTCACTGAGCCTCCGTACTCTTGGTGGTTGTGGAGGTGGGAGATTGAAACAGAAGATGAGTTAGAGGGGTGTGTGTGTGTGTGAATGGGGTTTGGGGGTTTAGGGGAGGGAGAAAAGAATGGGCTGATTTTGGGAAATTGAGTAAAGATTGGGACGAGTAGGGTGGGGTGGAAGAATTTGTAGTTAAATTAGTAGAATGTGGGTAAGTGGAATGGTTTTGAGCCAGGCCCGAAGAAGACCTGGTATCATATCTTTTGGTGGAATTGGCTAAGAGTTTAATTTCAATTCTTAGGGCTAAGTCCATGGCTTGTTCTAAAGATGTCGGTTGTAACACCCTTACCTCATTCTTGATAGTTTCTTTTAGTAACTTCAATGAATCTTCGGCGGTACTCCACAACTCCTTAGATACCTTGCTCTGATACCAATTGCTAAGAATTGCAAAGAAACGATAAGTTTTCTTGATTTTCGAGCAACCAAGAGCTCCCAAGTAAAAAGCCCAAACTGATTTTATTATTACTTCTTAACCCTAATTACAACCTACCAACTATATTTAAAGACAACAAAACCAGTAAAAAAAAAACCCACAAATTCCTACAATTATTAAAAGACCAAACTACCCTTACTAACAAAATAACCAAAATGCCATTACCCACTAAGGTACATAGCAATATCTTGCTCAACATAAGCTCGAATAAAAACCTAAATAACAAAAATTTTAAATGAGCCAAACTCAAACACGAAATTTTAAAGTTTTGCTATTTTCAAGTAGTTCGACTCAGTTGAGCTCATTAACATCCCTAATGAGCAGTTAGGTGACAAAATTCTTTTAAACACTTGCCATTAATTACTTTTTATAGACTCGTTTGGGAAAAATTACAAGTAACTCAAAATTAATATGTTTATAGACATCATTCTCTTTCATCATATCTCTATCTTTCACATTACAAAGTGTACTCCAATGAACTTATAAGTCAATTTAAATAGAGTTTAAGAGTATATTTTTTCGACTATGAATTAATTTTGTATATATACATGGTAAGGTATATCGTCCCTTCAACCCTTCGTTCGTGTCTTCTCTCACAGGATCAATACCACGCTGGCATTGATGAGATCGGTTGGAGGAGGTAATTTATCGTTGGTCAGAATTGGACTTCACACCTCAATGATGCGAGGAGGCCTTCCTCTATATATAAATTGTATTACCTGTTTTAAAACAAAAACATAGTAAGATAAACAGAATTGTACCCGAAGGCAAACCTTTCAATACAAGAATACCAAGCTAATATTGTCTATGTATAAGAGAAGAAGCAACAATAACCATGTTGTCAACAACAGCATTGTGCTAGAATTCGATCCTCCAATTAAATGGTTGGACCGTTAAGGGGGTTAATGAATCACCATATTGATTGTTGCAACTTGATTGGTCCCACCCCATTGGAGTAAAATATCCCATAAGCTGGGGAGACTGAGATCTGTAAGTCTTGTGACTTTTAGAAGTGATTTATTAAGCTTAGCTTTAATAATAATTGTCACACTTTATTTCTGACACATTATCAAATATGATGTTGGCACATGTGTTTTTAAGGTTAATTATTATTGTCATATCATAAACAAATTAGCCAACTTCCTTTGAGTACGATTACCCTGCAAGACTGCAACAAGATAAATTTGTTTAATTATTCTCCATTGTCTTCTTATAATTTTTGGCATTGTCCTATGATATAATATGAAGTTTCATAATTGTGAGTTAGACATGTTAATTACTCTGTATTTATATTTAATTAATCATGATTTAAAAAAAGGGTAAATCAAAATGTCTTCAATTAACGGCTTAAAATGAAAGAGCTCCAAGGGCTAAGGTCACGTTAACCAATGATTATGAGGAATTATAAATTCTAACTCATGTACAATGACGTCATACTTCATTGAAAATTCAGTTTTTGGCTTAATATGTAATGGGGCAGGTGAAGCTACTACTATCCTGTGAAGTCATCAACTGAGTTAGGTTAACATATCATCTGTAGAAAACAAGATTTAAAATTTATAGATTGATATACTATATAACAGTAAATTATGTTTCAGCCATCAGCTTAATTTTTTGTTTGGGAAGGTCATTTATTATTTTATGAGAGCCAACGTGACATAGAGGTCGTGTGTTCGAATCTCATCCACTCATCTAGGCATGTGTTGCAAACTTGCAATGATATGATAGAGTATATAACATAATGTTGGACCTCAACCATCAGCTGAAGCTTTTGGTTAAGATTATCCTTTAATACATCGGTAGAGAATTCAGTGAAAACGGTTTTCAATGTTAAATCACTACATTAAATCCTTAGAAACTAAGGTTAGTACAAGTGTGATATATATTGCATATTTGTAATTACTTACAATTTTGATCTAAAAACCAAACGTATGTATCCCTTTATGTTGAACCTCATATATATATTTGCATTAGTGAGTGTACAACATTGGAGAATGAGAAGAGAATATATGAACTTATGAGTGAGTTACTACTCCCATTACTGTTGGTGATGATGTAGCAAGGATGATGAGAATGAATGACCCTCCAAGGCGTGGAAATACACTTTCTTACTAATTCGATTCGCCCCTTATAGATCACCGGGTTACCACGAATGATTAGTGAGATATAACGGAGAACGAAACCTTATACTCAAGTGATCTCAAGAGTATAAGAAAAAAATGAATTTGTGTTTGATTTTTTGTTTAAACACACTAAGCAAATTAGCTAGAAGTTACTTAGTGCAAACAAGTTGTAGAGAGTAATAGAATTACAAATTTTTTCCAGTCTATTCAACAATGAACAAGACAACCTATTTATAGGCCAAGGAATGATAAGAAATCAGCTTCAAAGCTGATTGAACTCCTCATTCAAACCTCATAAAATCATAAATAATGGTGTTTAATGTGCATTAAACACCCATGAAGATTCCTTGCAACAATGCACACCTTCAAAATTCTGATTTTAATCCTCATTAATACTGAGTTAAGTCAGTATTGAAGCCATTAAACATGTATTAATACGCATAAGGCATCAAAGGCAAAATATCCAAAGCATCGTAAAAGTGCACGACATTTTCCAGAAACATCCCGCGAGCTGCGGCGAGCCGTCGTGAATCGCAACCCTGGGCTCGCGAGTCTCTTCCTGGCTCTGTCGTGGGCTCGTGGTCTGGTTTCTTCCAGAAACTTGCCACGAGTCGCGAGGTACCTTAAGATTCATAGTTTCTAATTGTCTTACCCTTTACCCTTAGTTCATTGTACAATCCCATTTAGTCATAAATGTTCCAACAACTATCAATTGGTTTTGGTAGGACCCTCCTGGGCTTATAAGTGACTACCTCTCTCCTCTTCCTTATTGGGTTACCAAACCCAATTCTAATATTCTATCATATTTAACATGGTATCAAAGCTCAGATTATGGGTTAGAGGATTGTTTCTGATTGTCTTTTTAGTTAGCTTTAATTTTAAAGACACTTAATTTTATTTTATTTTTTAAAAAAAAAAATTATAGTTTCTTAAATAATGCACATTTTTCATTGGTAATAAACTCAAATCAAAGTTTTTTTATAATCAAGGGTAGTAGCAAATTGACCAAGCAAAAATGACATTGTTCGATTTATTATGTTGGACCCAAAAAGTAATTTGAACCATGAAATATTCATCTAAAATTGACGACTCACACTTAAACCTAATCATTGGGGGGGGGGGGTGGGGGTGGCTAATATTGTCAAATGGGTCAATAAATTGGGTTCAATTTAGTTGAAAAGTTTTAAGTTTGATTTAATTTTCATTGGATTGAATAATGATGCTTGTTTAAGACCTATACACTTCAAATTAGGGGTAAACATGTGAATTAAAGAATTCTAAGATGTCGTTAGCATTTTCAATTCAAGTACTATCTCTGTCCACAAATAAGTGCTACATTTTGACCAAAAAGCCTTATAATTTTGGTCAAAATGGAGTATTTATTTGCGGATAGAGGGAGTATAATGAGATTATGATCTTCCATAAAAAAATAAAAAAAAAAACCTTATATTAATAAAATATGGAAAATATTCTCAAACTCCCAATTCAAAATCCGTGAATTTAAAAAGGAATAGGAATAAAACTCAAAGTCAAAACACTAATACTATGGATACATAGTGTAAAAATGCGCACACACAAATGACGATAATGAGAATGAATTTATATATAAATTTGGAAGTAAAATAATCAATATTCAATCTCATAGTGGTGCTAGCTTACCTCTAATTTATTATTTTTCACAAAATCTGATCCCATTTATTAGTACTCTCTCCACTGGTAATGGATGATAACTTGATAATAGAAAATGTGCAAAATATTCTGGCGTGAGATTGAAAATATATTTTCTATGGGATTATAAGATTTTTTCTTAACAAAGTTACACTTTAGATTCATTCTCATTGCCACAGACCCACAATTTATTACCTACACCCAAACAAGCCGTAAGAGATATATAGTATGTATACTAATTACTAATAACATATAAACCTAAAACGGATACCTAATTGTAGCATTGAGGGGACAAACTCTACTAGCTACGTATAGAAATTGCCTCTTAGAGGTTATACGAACCAAGAAAATTATTTTGTGCAATCATTCATCTTAATTACTACTTAATTAGTGGCATATAATGAATTAATGATGTATTTTTGGCAACTGTCTTTATATTATATAGTTTGCTAGTAGCTGGTAATTATATTGTCTAAGGGGTTTGTTGTCTTGTATGCCTAACATTTATGCATATTACCAAAAGAAACTACTACTCAAGTATATTACATTATTACACTATTTTTATACCATTAGTTAAATCAACTTGCATGCCTAAAATTTATGTATGACCAAAAAAGAAAATTACTGCTGAAATTTTTTAGCTTATTTTAAGAATAATGTTGGATGGTATTGTATTATTATTAGGGCTCGAGTAGGGCTCTATTACCATTTTACCAATCACCTTACTCAATTAGCCAACACACGCACTTGAGTTGAAAAAAACATATGTAAAGGATCCTTTTAGATGAGTGCAAATTCAAATCTCGTTTCTGTCATTCGAAGTGCTTCACCATTAGGCCAATCAGATTACCTCAATTGTTGATCTATATCAAACCGAGTCCGAACTCTTGCTAGCTCGGCTCATTTTTGTTTATGTTTATTCGAACTCGAGCCGAGCAAAGTTTTTAACGAGCCGAGTCTAAGAGTTGACCGATTCATTATCGAACTTTTTACGAAGAAGCTTGATGTTGATGACCAATAAATATAATTATTATCCTTAGTTTATTTATTACTTTATTATTTTATTAATGAATAATCTATTTTTTAAATTTTTTAACCTAAAGATATTAGTTTATTATTGTGTAATACAATATATATTTCAATATATAAAAGAATAATCGAACGTGTTCATGAACTATTCAACCCGAGCATAACTCTGCTTGGCTCGTTAAGGTCTAGCTCGAGCCGAACTCAGACATAACTGGCATAATTTTGTTCGAACTTTGACCAAGCCGGACTCAAATCGTTCACGAATAGACCAAACTCATAATCACCCCTTAATGTCAGGTCTTTTCAAATTATGTCATATTTAACCAGTAGTATACTACCATGAATAAGGTTTCTACAAGAAATAAAGTTTAAAGATTGCACATTATAATAATCAGCGGCGGTTCTAGGTCTGTGCGGGGTGGGTGACGACACAGGGCCTTCGAACCAAAGGGCCTCAAATTGTATATATTTTTTCCCATATAAGCAAAAAATATACTAGTGGTAAAGGAAAGAGCTTCATGTATTAGAAGTCACAAGTTCAAATCTCACTAAAAATATTTTGGCATTATTTTTAATACATTTATTGAACATGTTGAGTAGAACTGTGGAACAACACGTTTTTCCTTCTTTCTAGTTGATTCCTTCTTTCTTTACAGTACTTGCATTAAAACCTTCCATAATTATTTTTTCAATTTCCCAAAATTAAAATCATCAATAACCCATGTTTACATCCATATTTCCATAATCATTAACTCATCCCTTAATTTAATTACTTTTTCAATTTTTTCAAATTGAAATCTTGCAAGCTTGAACGATATTGTATTTATGTTATTGTTTATTTGGGTTTATCTTGTAATTTGAAAATTTAATCCATCAAAGAGAATTCTTTGATTGATAAAAATTATTTTTTTTTCTATTGTCGATGGTATTAGTGTTGTGAGTAGTGTTGGAATTTTTTTTACGTAGTACTTTGTATTTTTTAAGTTGTTCTAAGGGCTCATTTTTGAAATTTTGCACAGGGTCTCTATAATCTTAGCTCCGCCCCTCACATTATTAGTTCTTATATTTTATTTTAATCTAAATTTCTTGGTTTTTATTTTGTACTTCCTTGTAGGCAGAGTTGTAGCTTATGATATGAAGCATGAATGAAATTTTCTTCCCATTTTCAACCACATAAAAACTTCATTATTGACGAGTGATTGGGTCACACAATTGTGACATGCATGAATTATTTGAAATTTGAATCAAATGAAAATCCTTTTCTTGGTATTTAGAAAAACAAAATGTTAAAGGAAGATTGCAAACTAATAAT
Source organism: Salicornia ramosissima (assembly GCA_951394345.1). Classification (NCBI taxonomy): domain Eukaryota; kingdom Viridiplantae; phylum Streptophyta; class Magnoliopsida; order Caryophyllales; family Amaranthaceae; genus Salicornia; species Salicornia ramosissima. Next base: position 15,293,089 of record OX596239.1, read on the forward strand.
TCCACCTTTCATACTTATCCAACTAATAATCCCACCTTTTATAAATTCAGGAATGATTTCTTATTTTCATATAGTATTCATCTGTTGAACCTTTTTACAATACCGACCTAATTTAAGGTTAGTTTTAGAAGTCTATTGGGCTTAGAAACATGTGTCAAGTCAACCGTGAGGGTGAATTTGGCGTGCTAAGCCTAACAAACCTCCAAAATTGACCTTAAATCAGGTTAATATTATTAAAAGGTCCAACAGTTGAATATGATATGAAAAGGTGGGATTATTCCTGGATTTATGAAAGGTGAGATTATTAGTGGAATAAGTGTGAAAAGTGAAATTATTAGTTTCCAATTTTCCAATAATGTTAAATACAGCCCGAAAAGTTACCTTGAAGCCTTAAGGTGCTAAAAGGGAAAATATCAAATCAAATTACGCATTTATTACACCGAATAACGTGATTTTGGCATTTATACTCCCAAATCATTACACAATTAGAAAATATAATAAATGCTTGTTTACCTCTCTAAAAGCTATAAATTGTAATCCTATTTATTAAAAACTGAATTAGGCCCTGTGTTTTTGGACTTAAAAGCTACAATAATCAGATCAGATCAGATCAGACAAACTCAAATCAGATCAGAGCAGATCAGACATTATTACTCTTTATTATTATTATTATTATTATTATTATTATTATTATTATTATTATTATTATTATTTATTATTATTATTCTTATTCTTCTTCTTCTTCTTCTTCTTCTTCTTCTTATTATTATTATTATTATTATTATTATTATTATTATTATTATTATTATTATTATTATTATTATTATTTATTATTATTATTATTCTTATTCTTCTTCTTCTTCTTCTTCTTCTTATTATTATTATTATTATTATTATTATTATTATTATTATTATTATTATTATTATTATTTATTATTATTATTATTATTATTATTATTATTATTATTATTATTATTATTATTATTATTATTGTTATTATTATTGTTATTATTATTATTATTATTATTTATTATTGTTATTCTTATTATTGTTATTCTTATTATTACTATTCTTATTCTTATTATTCTTATTATTGTTATTCTTATTATTAGCAACCAGATCAGACAAACTCAAATCAGATCAGATCAGACCAGATCAGTCCTAAAGAACAGAGCCTTAGAGGAGAAAAATTGTAAGCAACCAGGGAAAAAGCTTCGTATACCCACCGGGTTGACTACCCACAAGTAGTAAAATGTTGTGGTTAATGCTAGTAGTTGAATCTAACTTATAAGTTTAATAATGTTTTAATGCCCCTATTAGTAATGGGTAGACTACCCAACGGGTAGGTGTAACAATGTCCAGCAACCAGTGGCAGATCCACCTTATATGAAGAGGGTCCTTGGACCCCACTTGAAAAGAAAAGAAGAAGAAAATTACCTAAATAATTTTGAAAATTTCAAAATCTATACTATATATATATATATATATATATATATATTAAAACTCTCATCCAAACACACACATGACATCTCTAATTAATCACTCCTCACACATCACCCATCTTTCTCTCAATGACACATCAGATCATCTTCCATTATACCTCCTTTTTTTACTTTTAAGTTTTAGTGCCCCGTATTCCCTGACTTTTCCTGGCCTTTTGATAGTCAACAATAAAGGTACTTAGTTACATAACCGAATTGAAAGAGAGGGGTTGCAAGAGGTATTCTCATTATATTAAATTTCAATTACCTATATTTGTTTCATTGATCTCCAACATAAATGATAGATACAATTGTGAAATCAATGTGCTCACTTTTAAAGGCTTGATTTGAAGTTTTTTCAAAAAATTATTTAATTTGGTTTAATTGTTCTCGTTTTTCTTTATCCTGATCTTTTTTTTTTCTTTTCAAAAAGGCATAGTTTGGTCCTACAAAAAAAATGTAGCTATGGACGGTAATAGCTTAGAATTTGAGTTCCTTTGAATTGTTTGAGAAGCACTTTTTCATATTACTTATATTGATTGAATATTATTTATGTTTTTTCCATCAATGCCCAACCACACCACAATGTAGAGTGAATAGTAAGACTTGATGCTACATCAATAATTCATAGTGACTATGAAGTTTTTTTTAATAAAAAAATTATCATTGATCATACACACTCATTGTTAAAAGTTAATTCGATACACAATATAAATGTTTGTACATATTTCTTACTTCACTTTAGTAATGTTGTTAGGATTGTTATGGAGCTGCAAAGTGCTAATTAATATTTTACAAAAATGTTATTATAGCTTAATTTTAAAATGATTGTTTCGAAGTATTAATTGTTTTCTTACGATAAATAGTATTGAATTTACACTTATAATGGCAATACAAAAAAAAAATAGATAAAATATTACATTATTAATTGACAAAAAGACCCATGCAATGCAAGAGATAAAGACTAGTTTTCTTTTATAATTAGTCCACGGTCAAGGGTCTAATGTCAAATTCTCATGAAAATTTTTCCCTCCAAAATTAATGATGAAATCACCTTTTTCTAATTTTAATCGTCCCAAGTTTCAAGATTAATTAATAAATATTTTCTTACAAATTTTATGAGAATATGACTATATTTTTCAATAAAAATAATATAACACTCTCTTATGTTAACAAACTAAATAAACCGTGCATCGCATATGGCTAACCTAGTTTAGTATATAAGAAACTTGTTTTTGCTAAAACCATTAAATTCTAATAACATAATTCGATAAAAAATAAAGCTCAATTAAGATACTCCACACAAAATAAGATGTAATAAATTTTAATAAGGTTTTACAAGTTTAAACAATGTATAATAACCTCTATTATTAATAAGAATATTAATTTTGGCACTTCCGAATTCATTTCCGCGCTCCACTTGCTTCAATGTTTTAGTTGATAATACGTTTATAAAGTGAAGCACGGAAATCAATTTGGGAGTGTCAAAATCAATTTTTCTTGCTCTCATCCTATGTATGATTGAGTACTTTTTTAGGTTGATAATAATCGAGAATATGATCTGGATTCGTTTGGTGTTGGAGTTTGTAATCAACTTGTCAATCGGAACAATTAGTGCGCAAATTGTGTAGGGCTCTATCTGGAAAGATACAAAGACATTGAAAATAATTACTCACGTTAGGATTGAAGTGGTGGAGTACGAGTTGTGATTATGTTGGTAAAATAGTAATTGATTTTATTGTAAAACTTATATCTTTTCTCTATGGTTTCGTTGTAGATGTCATATGCCTAATTACTTCCTCCATCTCTTTTTAAATGCAACAAATCATTTTGTACGTATTTTAAGAAAAGGTTTTAAGGTTGTAAACGAACAAATTAATAATACGAAGTACTACGTATAATTTTAAGACAAGTAATATATAATCTCAAACTTTCTTGTATTAAAAAGTAATTCGATTAATTTACTCGTTTACACTATTAAATCTATTCCTAAAAATGTATGCAAGATGATTTATTCCTTTTAAAAAGAAACAAATAAAGTATTAATGATGTCAATATTCTCCGTAAAAAAAAATTAAAAATATCCCTCTAATAAGGTGCAATAACTTGTTGCATGTTACAATGTTAACACTGTTAAGAAAAACTTAAAAATATCTTCCTACGTCTAATTATATGTAATAATTTGTCATAAGGTAAAGAGGGAAAAAATATCATATCATGAAAATTATTTGATTGAAGAGGAGTATTAGGACACGTAAATCATTGACATGTGTTTATAGATTAATCATTTGTTTTACAATAACAATCCAAAGTGTAGAGCGAGTGTTGATCGATTTTGTCACTCCACTTTTAATATTCATCTCCTCTCACATGAATAGTGTTTGAGGTTATGTGAGAGGAGATATATTGCATAAATAAATAAAAGTGGAATGCCAAAAACACTAGCTCCAAGTGTAGTGTGTGTAATGTGTAGTTATTACTTCCTCCGCTCTATATTAATCGCAACGTTTGCTTTTTCACATTTGACAATGTGTAATTTGTATTCACAATAAAATACACATTAAAATTATTCGTACAGATCCAAATAAATTGAGACTTTGAAATTACATAGGGGGAGAGAAAGTAAGGATTAGTTGATTAGAGCTACTTGAAGCAGACAACTAGTCAAGTCCACCAACTGTTTTACTGTGCCAAGTACAACGATATTTCTGATAGGTGGCAGTTTTGACAGTTATTCTAAGAAAATCTTCACCATTTATATTTATTTATTTTTATTTATATTTATATAATACTCGGTATATCACACGGAGTATATACTGACGCCCGGCCCTGATCTTATGTGTTTATGTCGAGGTAGAGCTATCAATGTGGAAATGATTTTGGCACTCCTCTCCTCTCACATAAATAGTAACATTGAGGAGTGTCAAAATTAAATTAGGGAGTGCCAAAATCACTCTCTCTATCAATGGTGTCATACTCTCATGTCGATTTCGGGTCGATCCGCAAACATAAATGTGTTGACCTTCTAATTCAAATCTGACCCGTTTCATAAACGTGTCAAAGTTCTTGATCCAAATCCGTTAATTCCGTGTCATGTTCGGCTTGTGTTAGTGTGTTAGGTTAATTTTTTACTATAAAATTAACTAGTTTTAACCTCGTGCCTTGCACGGAATTTTGTTTGACTTATAAAGTGACTACATAAGAGAAAAATTACAATGTTTTACCATAAATATATAAGAAACATCTATTCATATACACAATGTATATAAAAACAAATAAAGAAATTGAACATGCATATAAATAAGAGAATGTAATCCGTAAATAAGAGTTTAAAACTATGCATTTAATATTAAATTAAGATATGTAAAAAAAGTTATGAATTAAAAAACCAGGCAATGTAACGAAGTTAAAGAGATTCGAAAGATGATTAGGTAATTTATCATTAAATTTTTTATTTAATTTTTTTAGAAATTATAAATTCAATATGCATTGAAAAAAACCCAAATCTCACAAATCCTACTCAGAACAAAGCAAATTGAACATTATCAACTGATAACATCAAATTGAATGGGAAAAAATCAGAATAATGATAACAAAAGCTTACCCAAATCTGCAGTGTAGCAAAGCAATTGTAGCATTGCGGTCTTAAATTTGAGAAACTATACTTATTATTATGGCAATCATCCTCAACTGATTACAGGAAGATGGACTATCAATAATGAAGGGGGGCGACGATTGAGGAGCAGTGAGCTGAAATGAAGAGTCATGCAAATGAAAAAGTAGCGCACAAGTTTTGATTAGGAGGAGATTAATGGGTGGGTTGATGAGTGAGTGAGGGAGGTGACTTGTCATAGGGAGGAGGGCTAAAGGGTGGACATGTGGCACTAAAACATCCTGTTTTAAATATTTAAGTTTAGATATTCAAGTGTAATCGTATCGTGTCGTGCCAACCTGTTTATATAAACGGGCTGAACCCCCTGACCTAAATCCGGCCCGTTTAATAAGCGTGTCATGTTGTGTCAACCCGTTTACTTAATCGTGTGAAAGTCTTTGACCCAAACCAACTAATTTCGTGTCATGCTCGAGTCGTGTTATCGTGCCGTATTAGTTTTTGCCGGCTCTAGTCGAGGGATATGAAACCACAAATAACTATCATGCCTATTTTTTTACTTCCTACATATTCTTTATTTTTATATCTTAATTTACTTGCTATTTTTTTTTTTATTTTAGCATTATTACTTGCTATGTTTTCTATTTTAGCTTGTGGAGCTCACATAAATTCTATCCATTCTGCCAATATTTTTGTCATATATCCACTTTATTTTGCCTACTAGATTAGTCCCGTACTATGCACAATTTTATCAAATAATATTTTTGTTGGCAAGGATACATGTATGTTATATCCTCCATACTAAGCTAGCTTTTTAGGTAGTCTAATTATCCTCCAAGTTGTTGTACTCTTTAGTCAACTTTACTTGAAATGTTAAACTCTATATATGGTATGGTATCATTGTAACGACCCGTATTTTGGCAACGTAGATTTTGGAGAAATCAACAAAATGAATCCTTATCAAACCAAAATTAATAAAACAAGACTTAGAGTAATAGTGAAAGCTTTATAAAACTAGCCTTTTATTATAAATCAAATAAAAAGAGTTAACCAAAGTTCTTGAAGACTACTAATTCCTACTACAAATTAATAGAAAATGAAATAAGGTTAAGTCTACTAAAAGATCATGGAGCTAAACTACTACGCATAAAAGCTCACAAATCCCATCCCTCGCAACAACTCAGTTAAACTTCTTCATTACCTGAAAAAGGAAATGAGAGGGGGGTCCACAGTCAGTTGGGAGTAATTAAAATGTTCTACTTAATTGTAGAACGCAATTAAAAATATAATAATCAGAACACCAATCAACAAATCATGGCAACTAACCTGCCAAACATAATAATATCAATAATTCAATCAGATACATAATTCAATCAGTCAACGCAGCGGAATAAACATATCATAATCAAATCATACTTTCTAGCTAGGGTCACCTCAAGACTCTAGACTCCATCGACTCTGACTATTCGACTTTCTTATTCATTTCATTCATTGGTCCAACTTCAGCGTACATCAACTTATACTCCATTGTTCCATTAATCTTTTAATTATCTTTCGATGGTCCAACTTCAGCGTACATCAATTGTACAACATCATTTCATTGGTCCAACTTCAACGTACATCAATTGTACTCCATTATTCCATTGGTCCAACTTCAACGTACGTCAATCTGTACTCCATTTTTCCATTATCTTTTATTGGTCCAACTTCGACGTACAATAACTTGTACTCCATTGTTCCATTAACATTATCATTATCTTTCATTATCCAATTCCTTTATTTTGACTCTAAAGTCGTCAACCTAACTTAACGACTAGTCAACTCTAGATCAAACCTCATCTTAACTTTGACTTCTAGACTCGTTAAACAAATTAGGCACTTCAATTACTCATCAATCCAAACACTTCAAGCATTCGAAAACATCTCATAGATCCAACAAAGATAATTCAACATGATCACAAAGCAAAACAAATACTTCATAAAAATACATATTTTAATAAATAATTTCAATCATCTAATAATTAAACAAAAATCCAAACTTCACTTATTTCTCAATTACACGGCATTTTCGTAAGTAATTATTAATAATTATAAATCAAGAATTTAAGTAATTTAATTCAAAAATCATATTAATTAAAATAATTAAATTAGACAAATTTCATAAAAATCCATACTTTAATTATTAATCCAAAATTTGAACCAAAAATTCCTCAAGAACTCATCACCATTCGACATTCTTCAAAGATTTTCAAGATTAAAATAATTATAATAATAATTCAAGATTTTAATTAATTAAATCGAAATTTCAATATTTAAAATAGTTAAATTAGACTAACTTCATAAAAATTTATGCTTTAATAACCAAACCTTATTTTCGAACCAAAGATTAATCAAAACCAACATCTTATTCGACATTCTTCAATGATAATCAAGATTTAACATATTAATTCAAGAACTTAAATAATTAGTAAAAATACATCAAGAAAATCATCAAGAATCATACATTGAATAAGATTATAACTCAAAGATTAATTCTAGGATCGTTCATATCATTTCAAAAATTCCATAAACAAAGATAGACAATTCGGCTTCATGCTAGAACATAATTCATCTAATCAATCATTAGAATTCATGGCAAGAATTATAAATCATGCATAAAATCATGTCAAAACATTAGATAAAATCATCATATGGTCATGAAAACATTCGGCCATCCCTAGACATTAATCATAAATGTAATTTTATCAATTCTAAATTAATTTTAAACCATTATAAACATGTGCTAAACGATTATATAATTAATCTATTCTAGAATTAAATAAAACATCTAATTACCTAGGATTGAAGGCAAGGTTTTCGAATTCCCCTTTGGCCGTGTGAATTTCGATCTCAAGGGCTTGGTTTTCTTGGATTCTTGCTTCAATCTTTGAGTTGTTTGATGATAGGATTGTTTGAAGATCTTTGAAGTAATTGGTGATCAATTGTTTTGAGAGAGAAAAGAAGAGAAAATAATGATTGTTGTTTTTTCTTTTTGTGAGGGTGCCGTGAATAGGTAGTAGAAGAGGGGTTTTAAATTGTTCAAGTTTGTTGGGGAACTCCTAAATTTTAGTAGGCAAGGATATGGACCAAATGTGATGTTTTTGTTTTGGATAATATCTAGTTTTAATTAATCAATTAAAACTAATTATTTTGAGGGGAAAAAGGGTATTGGTCAATTGTGATTGACTTAGAATAGAAGGGGGCCGTGAATGAGCATTGGAAAAGTAATATGAAAGTCGTTGTTGCTAGTTTGTTATGGGGGATCTTTAATAAAGATATTAAAAAGATAAAAGGTGGGTTTTTATTTAGGATAAATATTAAGAGATTAATTAGGTGGATAATAGGAATTAAATAAAAAGATGGGCTCTTGTTTTAATGATTAGGCTAAAGTAAGTAAAGCTCATAAGATTAAATAAATAAAAGAAAGAGGGAAAAGAATAAGGATATGTATAATTAAAAGATATTAAAAGGAATAGTTAGAATAAATAAAATAAAACATGATAAAAGAATTAAAGGAAAATGAAAGAAAAAGTAGAGGGAAAGTGATGGAAAAAAACATGATACTGGTCAAATTAATTATAAGCTAAGGAGGAAAAAGGGTAACAACTCAGAGAAAAATAGGGAATGATATGATTAAAGGGTATTATTGGGTTAACAAATAAAAGAAATAAATAGGATAGATGTGTAACCACCTTTAGGAAAATATGGGGTTACATCCATTAAAAGATACAATAGAATGAAATAGAAAAATAAGATAATTAAAGAGATAGAAAACTGATTAAATGGAAAGAGGGAAAAGAAGTGGGCTTGAATTATTTTGGGCCAAAATAATAAATATGGTCCAAACACTGAAATAGTTTTTGGGCTTGAAATGAATTCCCGAACTGGATTATTAATCCCAAAGCTAACGTTTAACTTGGGCCAGAAATCATATGAAAAGGCTTTTAAAGTCTGGTTACCAAGAATGGACTAAAATTACTTCTAACCCCTATTTAGCCAACTCGTCATTAATTCAACATTAAATTTGAGTCGGTCCACAACCTTGAATTGCTTTAAGGTGATGATTTGGGAACCTAATAGGTTGAGGCCAAAGGAGAGAATGTAAGATAACCATCATAAAGAAAATTAGTTTGACATATTATAAAATATTAATAACATAAATTCCCGGAAAATAATTTTTGAAAGATTTTCCATTTTATAAAATAGGGAATTTATTAATAGTTTTCGAAATAAAATTTTAAGACATTAGGAAAGACAACCTAAATTCTAACCCCAAAAAGACGAGGTGTTACAATCACACTTTCTAAATGATTTTGCATTTCTACTCATATTTGTTGAATATATTTAGAGTATTAAGAATATACTCATGTTTATTTATGCTAATTTGTGTGCATGGTTATGGTGCACTACAAAAAACTCACATAACGAGGACAACTTATCATAATTAAAGAGGGCAATATGAGTATTGTTTTACTTATTGATGCCTACAAGGGCAATTATTTTTGCACTCATTGATATTAACAATGAAGACAATATGATTATTTTGCCCCCTTAGACTTTTGAACTTTGCCCTATTTGACAATAAATAAAGTGTTTAAATCAAGGAAAGCAAAATGTATTGCCTTTGTTGATGATCAATGAAGGCAATTTTGTTTGCCCTTTTTCAATTGAATCAAAGAGGGTAAAACATCTAAAATTGGCTTTGAAACCTAATACAACGGGGTTACAAGGGCAATACTAAAATTGTCATTATAACCTAAGAAGATAAATTTTGTATCAAATAGGGCAATTTTAATTGTCCTTCTTGAACACATTTTTTGTAGTGGTGTAACGATTTAGCAAAATAATGATATACGTACTATTACGAACTTATTACCAAGCTCGAAAAAAAAATTCGGTAAAAAATAAGCTAAGTTGCAAAACTTAGGAAAGTGCATAAACATGTCGTGGATAGGAATTTTTGAGCATGCCCATGTCATTTCTCTCGTCCGTGACGAAGAGAAAACAAAGCAGGAGGAAAAAGGTTGTTGCGCCCGCAAGCAGAAGAGTTGCGCCCGCGACGCTAGCAGCGCGCCCGCGCCAAGGGCTGATGCACGCCCGCGCCTCCTGTGTCGCGCCCGCGATGGCTTGTTCTTGCACCACTACAATAAAAAAGAACTTTTAGCGACGAACCAATTCCGTCTCTAAATCGACTAAATCCGTCGCTATTTGGATTTAGCAACGGATTTAGATACGGATTTTTTCCGTCTCTAAAATCCTCGTCGCTAATTTTTAAACGGAAATTAGAGACTGATTTTAGGGTAAAAATATTGACATGTTGTGATGCATCACTTAGGAGGAATTGAATCCGTTAGCATTCTATTAAATTTCTATAAGTCCATAGCTAAATTAAATCCGTCTCTAAATTTTTACTCTAAAATTTTAGCTACGGATTTGAAATTTCCGTCTCTAATTTAGAGACAGATAGAATCCGTCTCTAATTTTCCGTAGCTAAAAGCTCTTTTTTTGTAGTGCACGCCCGCGATAATTCTTCAGTCGTTGTTTGAATTAGCGGTTTTTTCGGTCAAAGCACGTTGCTTAGCTTGGTCTTATGTTGAGGTGTACGTGGTTAATGCTGTTACTGGCCATTATGATGAGTGGGAAGTTTGCATTATAAAACAACGTATAATTCATTTCACTTCAAAATTGCAAAGAGTCAAAGTGTTAGTTTCTCTGAAAAGTTCATCTTCAACCTTCATAAAAATACTAAATTACATTGGGTATTACTCATCATCGAAAGCTTGAATAATACTGTTTTCTTCGTTGTATCTCAAAAGTAAACTTTCGTGATACCCGGACTTTCATAGGGTCAAAGTTTTGCTTTTAGAAAATTAAAGTGAGTACACGTCTCGAAGAGTTTAGTAGTTGTTTCATTTTTGTTTCAAAACCCTATTTACATATAACAATATTCCTTTCTCAAATGGCCACCGCTAACACCCTCATCCCAAACCCTAGTGCCCAATAAACCTTTTACTCTTATCCAAGTTCATAACTCTATTTAAATCACCTTCACAAACTATGTTGCATGGATCGATATTTAAAAAAAAAAAAGATAATAATATTAAGAAGATCAATCTCTGATTTAATAATAATACAAAGATGTCATTGTACGGGTCAGTGGAGGATTAGTACGTCATTGCTAACTTAATAAGAAGCGAACCTCATAACTCGAGAATGCGATGATACTCCAATCTCATTGTACTAGAGCTTTACCCTCAAATCACACCACTACTTTCTTCAATTATTGTTGAGCTAGCATTGTCCTTACATTTATTAAGGGAGGCTGGGGACTGGTAATAATCAAACTCGCAACCTCTCAATTGCAAGGTGCACTTTAGCGCCACTGCGATAGAGCTCAATCCTCATGCCACTACTTTCTTCATTTTTTTTAAATGAAAAAGTATACAAGTTTATGCAATGTTTTTCTTCCCATAAGACTGGACCTAATCTATCTAGTTCTAAAAAAAAGAAAATTTTACATTTACAAATGATCAATGTCCTTATGAGATGAAGTTTAATGCCCTAACGCCTTAAAGAAGCAAGGAAATTTGCTGCCCAATTTGACTCACAATAGACGACGTGCCTAAATGTAAAAGAATCAAACTAGTCAATAAGCTAGTTAACATTATCATAAGAGTAAAAATCTTCCACAAACATACATATTTTTCCTACAAAATATAAATAACTTGTAATTTACCACCTTCTAAAAAAATATTATTAATTAAATCATAATTTAAGTGTTTACATTAGTCCATTTTAAAGGGCTAAAGCTTCCGCTATTAAGGAGGAGCTAAGGAGGCTTTGTATCAAACATATGTAAGGGAAAATCTAAAGGCCTAATTAAAGTTGAATGATTGAAGTACGTAACGAGGAGGGGTGTGGATGGCCCAGAAAGAGAGGGGGGGGGGGGGGGTTATAAAATGGCACTAAAAACGCCACCTTAGAAACTTAGAGTATGGTAATAGTAAAATTACCAAAATGACCTTGATGACATTCCTATTCTTAAGGTCATTTGTATAATTGCTAGGATGTATGAATACTTCAATTAGGTAGTAATACTCGTGTCGGATACCGATACGATACAATACCGATACTTCACTATGTTTTATTATATTTTTAAAAAAAATGTTTTAATTTATTTTAGCTTTTTTTTTCTTTCTATTATTCTTTAAAAAGATTTCACTAACATTTTACTTGATTATTCGTGTTTTTATAAATATAACTTTCAAGTTACATTGAAGATTTTTCATAAAATTTCATATTATTATATATTTTATGTATTATTTTCTTATTCGTACTCATACCATTAATTTTAAAAATGACGTATTCAGTACCCATTTTGTACCCGTTCTCAAACCCGTACCTGTATCCATACAACCGAGGGTGCGTTCACTTAAAAAAAAATTTATCAGGTCTCAGAACTCATCATGTTTAATCAGGTCAGCTCAAGTCGAATAAGTCATAATCAAATAAGCTTTAATATATATATAGGTTTCATCAGGCCATGTCAGATCAGGTCAAATAAGTTGAATACAACGCAACGTAACCCTAGTATAATTGACTAATTGTATTGACTATCAAACAGATAAATTTTGCAAGGCAACACATAGCACACCACTAATCCACTATGAAGATTCAAGGAAGAAAGCAAATTAAAAATTAAAAAAAAAAGGACGGTTGATATTTAATTTTGTATTGCAAGGTGGATCCTAATTATAAACACGATTATTATGAATGTTATAATTTCGCGTACAATTGCAACTTCGTGGATTCCAGTTAACCAGTTAGTACATACGAGTACCCCAAATTGTAAGGATTATTATTATTGGATTTTAATACTACTTTGTGTCTCTTTGAAGTTTCCACTTTATGTGTGATATTTTTCTTTTTCCTTTGCTAAGCTATTTTGCTAATCATGCTTATCAGATAAGATGTCAATTTTCAGTTTGATAAGTGCTGCCCATTTCACTTGTTTTTTCTATGCATTTTTCGGGTTCCCGGGTCATTTTCTTTTTCAGTTGATCGGTTTTCAACACGTATTATATGTGTGGATCAGTTTTAAGCCAGCTGTTTTAGAAAAAGAAAACAATCAATTTATAGACCAAATAATTCACCCGAAATATAATCGAATATAAATTCGAGACTCAAGAGTCTAATTAATAAGATTGCGCCAAGATTTTAATTTTTTTACATGAAATCTGGTCTAAATCTGTACTAGCTGATGAACAAGTGAATATGATCGAAACTTGATATAATACTAGGACTTTGAATTCATATATAATGTACTTCCTATGATTTCAATTGAGCTCCTAACTAGAGAAGACAACAATAATAAAACCTCCCTAGCTTGATAATGTATATATGTTTACTTTTCAATAATTATTATTGTCAAATTCATAATACATCAATAATTTTCATGTAAAGTTTCAATACTCCAAACATTACATTTTAATGATTCAAAAAGAGTAAAATATATATATAGATTTTATCTAGAAAAAGAACAAAATTGCTGAATTTTTCAGCATAAGCTTAGATCATCGATCATGTTTGCCACCAATTCTTGCAAAAAAAAAATAAATAAATAATAATAATAATAATAATAATAAAAACTAATATATCCAAACATTTGCTTGGATATAGCTTATCCAAATGTTTTGCTGGATCATGACATTCATGACTAGATAAACTAAATAGTCAAAAAAATATCTGTAAAACCACTATCTCACACGTTGAAAAAAAAATTACAAACTTCAATTATAAACAAAATTGAGTACTTTTCCTTTCAAAATTTTTTTAAAAAATGAGTACTTTTTAATGAAGAAGTTTTATTTCAAATCTATACGTGGAAAAATACCGTAGATTGTACTTTAGGTTTTATATGACATATAAATCATGGGCACCACGGCACCAGGCACATGTTTTAGCCTACTGGTTAAGTATTGCGAACGACTGAACCTCAAATTTGAGGTGTTGGGTTGGAACCTTGCCATACGTATTTGAAATGATTTCTTATATTTTAATTTCAGATGCATTTTTCTGGTATATAGAACCAGGTGATGACCTGCAGTAGGGTCCGCTTAAGACCTAATACCGCTCACGTTATCGGGGAAAGAAAAAAAAAGATAAATCATGCATACGTGCAACCGACAATGAAATGGATTATGTGAATTAGTCCCGGATTATGTGAATTAGTCCATCTATTTTATCCATTTAATCCAACAAAATTCCACCTACAATTAGAAAAATTCCACCTTATTATAAAGTGACAATTAAATGAAATAATAATAAAATATATATTCTCTCAAACACTATTTCAAAGATAATGGATAACATGATGAAGTAAACTCCCTCAAAAAAAAAAAAAAATGGTAAACAAAATCAGAGTCCAAAAAAGATGCATAAGCAAACAAGTACAGTACAGTTTATAGTACAGTGTAATGGTTGAAATTTAATTTGGATTGATATGTAATCATGAAACTTGGACGTTTTTCTGAATGTGCTAATTGGTCCAAGTCAAGCTTAAGATGATGTATGTATATTAATGTATACCTGAAAATCATACCGTTCGGATCAGATTCGAATCAGACTATTTTAGATCAATTTATTTTCGGATCACTATCAGATTGGACCGTTTCGAATTCGGATTAAGTTCGGACAAACATGTTGTTTGGATCGGGACGTGTTTCGGATTAAAGTTTCGGACGAAGATCGAATTGTGACAATTTCGAATTGGATCAATCGATTATGGAAATATTGGATCGAACCGTTTTAGTAGTGCTTGTTTAATTCTTCAAAAAGATTACTTTTATAGTTTTTTAATAGGATAAAAAGGAGGATATATTAATTACTCATTTAAAGAGCAAAAAAACAAGTCATTACAAGTCTAAAACCATAAGATGCATAACCTAAAGAAAAAACAAAAAAATCAAAGCAACAACTTAAGCTAAGTACAACCAGTAGCATTTTGTTTAACCAACTCCAACTGAAGATTGAAATCATCCAACACTTGCTTTGGGGGAGAAGATATTCCAACAAGCTAGTGTTTATAAAAGATTGTGTAAATAACAAATTAATTTTCTTTGGGTCGGACGAGTTTGGATCAGTTTGTCTTCGAATCGGCTTATTCTTTGGATTGAGGCGACTTGGGGTCGGACCTATTCGGATTCAGATGAGTTTCAGATCATATAAGATTTGGATACGTATGAGTTTCAGACCGAATGGGGTTCGGATTGTCTTGTCAGGTCTATTTATGCATGTATAATGTATTCATAATACAATGTTGTGTGAGAGTTTGCACCAAAAACAAAAAATCATGCTGTGTTAGGTAATTTATTCGTAATGTACATTGTCGTTGTCCAGTTTATTTAAGAGGCTAGGCTAGAATCCTAGATGATGTAAAAATGAGATTTTTTTTTTGGCAAATCGAGTGTTAGATTTTTAATATCTTGACTCTTGAGTCTTTTGATAAATTTTGAATAGGAAAAATGAAATTTAATAATCCCACCTTTTGGTGGTCTGCTCAAAATAATTTCACTTTTAATTTATTATAAAATAATTCCACCTTTATATATCAGTTGCTTAAAATAATCACACCTTTAATTTTTTCTTCTCAAAATGGACCGATTTTAGGTGATATAATCCATTTTAAGCAGATGATGTATAAAAGTGGGATTCTTTTGAAATAAATTAAAGGTGAGATTATTTTGAGCAGACCACCAAAAGGTGGGATTATTAAATTCCATTTTTCCTTTTGAATATTGCTTACGTTTTTTTTTTCTCCTAATTTATTCATTTGAGTTTTTTTTATCAAAAGTAAGAAATTAATACGGGGTAAAAGAAAAAATAAATAATAATTAAAAGTTGTATATAAAAGTAAGACCGAGAATATAAAAAGTGAAAAATATATGTACTTGTTAAGCAAAACCCATAAAGTAAAGTGATCAGATTAAAAAAATGGAGGAAGTAATATAATTGAATGGAGAAAAAACACGTGATTGATATAAAATTATTTGTGATAACAATATCAAATATTATTGGCAGACACAAATAAGCCACGTTCATTACAAAATTATAGTGATACAGTGAATATAATGATTTTAAATGAGATATAAAACTATCTCAAATTTAAAATGGAAAAGAAAAACTAGAGGCGAAATTTAGTGCTTAATTTTTTATATAGTCTTCCAAATTTGAGACAAAATGATTTATTTTGCTTCACGAAAATTGAGACACCTTCTATAGTGATGTAAAAAAAGTTTCATCAAATTCGTCTCTAATAATCAAGGTAAAGAGATGAATATTTAGAGACATAACTTTTCTTAACTAATATGTCTCTAAATAGATTTTATTTTATTTTATAGTCATTTTAATTTTTGTTAAAATAGATATGCAAATTGGATTTTTAGTTTATGTTAACTTACACTTAGGGTCCGTTTGGTATGAATGTATGATGTAAAACATTTTCACTGTAAAATGATTTTCTATGAAAATCATTTTACAACGGAAAACTCATTTTCAAAAGAGTTTCCCGTTATTTAGTTGAATGGAAAATGATTTTTCATTTTAAGCGTTTGTGAGGAGATGAGGAGAGAGAGTGCGTTGTGAGTTCACGAGAATAGAGAATAAAAACAGTTTTCCTTTGATTTTAGGTGGAAAATATTTTCAACTAAGGTGTAAAACCATTTTACACTCTAATGAACTTTTCAATTCAATTTTCAGTCCAACCAAACAATGTAAAATAGCTTTCCGGAAAAGCATTTTATGCCCTATCAACGGACCCTTACGACCCGTTTGGTTGTTGGTAATGAATTGTGGTAATGGTAATGGATTTGAAGTGTAATTTGTTAAGGAAAAACTTTAAAATCCTCATAGAAAACATATTTGTCATTCCCATACTTGAAATTTCTTCTTATTTTTTCATTGCCATCCATTACCATGTGGAAGGGTGGTATTAGAAGGAAATTAATATTTGTGAAGAAAATTAGATAAATTGGAGTAAAGCTAGTACCACCATGGGAATGAATTTTGATTTTCCTTCCAAATTTAGTTATAAATTCATTCCTATTACCTCAATTTATAACCGGCTACCAAACGGACCGTTAAGGTATTATCAATAATAGTATTAATTAATTAGGTATAATATGATAATTTCTAATTAATTTAAGGAATCTCGCATTAAATTACAAATATAAAGGGAAAGAATTCTATATGTAAATAAACTTCCAATTTTGTGAACTATAATATTAATGGTCCATAAAAATTATGAGATTATATATAAATTAAGAAAACATAAGTAAGACTTAAATTATATTTAAATAGTTTTAAGAACCCCTCAAAAATAAAATTTTAAGAAAAATGATTCTATTAAAGATTATATGTCACTCCCTCCATTCCACAAAGTTCTTGTAACTTTCACTTTTGTATATTTCCAATGCATATCATTATTATCTTCAATTATAATAATTGAATATAAATAAAATTTTAATTTGCTTACTTCACTTTTTCATGCTTCCTGAGATATAAAACTATAAAAATTGATATCTTAATAAGCTTTTAACTATGTGCTTGCATTGTATAAATTATACAACTAGATATTAAAAACTACATCATGTTGAGATGAATACAAGATCTCACACGACTATGTTTTTTCTTTTATATAAATTATACTATGTGCAAGTAAGGAATTATAATGAATTATAAAAGAAAAAGGAGTTAGTATATTTGAAGAAATTATTTAGGATTTTTTTCTTTACTTGTGAATGTTGCGATTAATATTAAGCATAACGGGATCAGAGTAGCGATGAGGGAATGATGGTCAATGGGTACATCAGGCAAGGAGAGAGCCGAAAAGAATTCGTGTTTAGCAAACAAATCCACAAGATTTTCATCATTATAAGGAGCACTGATAAAAGAAGAAAGAACTCGGACAACAACTGTGTAATGGCCATCAAAATTCTTCCCCTTATTTTGCTTGATATTCCAATCAGCCAAATCAAGGCTCTCATCAACATCCATCAAATGAGAACAAACATTAACTAAAGTATTTGAAAATTACCATCGGGCTCACCCCAAGAATGAAGAGCGTTAGTGATACGCTCTTCCTCCCGTTATCATTTGACAGCAGGCGTGCATGCACTACTTCCTCAATGCAAAAGTGTTAAGATTCCAGAGAAGCAACACAAGCAAATGGACCCAACAAGCTAAGAGACATTGTCAAGCTTACAAATCACCTTTTCAAGTGCACCCTTGAGAACCGTACAAAAACCTAATCGACACATAGACATATATATATATATATACTTCACTATATGCAACCATTTAGAAATTGAGATAGATTGTCAAGGAGAACAATATTAAAACCACAATTTTGTTCAAGCACAACACTATCAATATGTCTGGTACATTAGATGAAGGAACTAACATGTGGTTTAGGAGCATCATAGAGCACAAAAGAGAACAATGTCATCCCCAACATCATCAAGTGTGCCACAAAGCCAAAACCACAACCATGTCGACACTTAGAACAAAGGGTATGCATCTTGAAACAAATACCATATAGCTAAATACCCATGTGACGAAAGGTAACCTCAACCTCCGAAAAAATAGCCAAGTCCAAAGTAAGAGAGTGCCATGTAAAATCAATCTCATAAATGAGTAATAAATGAACTGTTTGCATGCCCATTACCCCTTTCATCATGGCAAACCCTAATACCCACAAATGAAAAATCAAAACAAATCACCAGTGAGAGGATCCGCACACTATCATGAGAGGAGAATGACGAAATTTAATATGCGGGAAGAACTAAATATGTGTTGAACAAAATATGTCCAAAGTTGTCCCAAATCATAAAAACCTAGTTTCGCCCGAAAGTCTCGATGGCAGGGGAGGTGACAAATGTAATAAAGTCTTAGCGACAAGTTTAGCGACGAATGACAACAGTGAGAGTTGAAGGTTACTATAGAGTGGTCTTCTCCAAATCGTTTGTTTTCACTACTACTACCAACTAAAGATACTACCAAGTACCAAGACGATCATACTATCATAGTGAGAGACCACATATTTTCCCCGGCCTATTAACCTATTCTACCACAAATCCATGCTAATGAGCATAGCTTTATGTTCTACAAGATAAATACAAAGCAAAAAAAAAAAAAATAGCAATACTAAAGCTATACTTATGATTTTGCATTCATAAAATCACAAGTGTAAACCCCTCAAAAAAATAAAAACCTAAACAAAAAGAGGCCAAATTAAAAATCACCCTAATTACGTAATTGGTACACTCCCATTCTCCCAAAAGAACGCCGCTTCAAATTTTTTTTTTTCTTTTCTTGTCAATACACCTTTTAAGCAAACCAAAACGTTACACCTAGACACACACCAAATTAAAGTATATTTTCGTAAAATATAATAAAACACTAGGGGCTTTTCAGGAAAATCCCACACTTCAAAATTCAAGGTTTTTTTTATTATTTTATTTTAATTAATTATATTACTAGAAATTAGATTATTATTTTGACAATGACAAAAACAGCTACATTACGCATTATAAAAGCCCATCACAAACCCAACAATACATTGTCCGTGATTCATATTCCCATTTTTGTTATTCGGTCCATTCATTTCACTCCCCACCCCCCTTTTTATTTATTTTCAGTGCGACGGTCAGTCGCTAACCTAACGACCCCATCGAACTCCATAACCACCACACCACGGCAGTTCCGATGGCGGCCGCGGTTGCAGCAGACCCGCACCACCAACCTCAACCACCCACAACCACTAATAACCCCACCTCCCCTAAAGTTGTCCTTCAGCGTTACCAACTCGGTAAACTCCTCGGCAAAGGTAGTTTCGCTAAGGTTTTCTATGCCCGTTCTTTAAGCAATCAAAAAGCCGTCGCCATTAAAGTCATCGACAAATCTAAAACTCACCCTTCTATGGAGCCTCGTATTATCGGCGAAGTTGCCGCAATGCACCGCCTTAAACACCCTAACATCCTTAAAATTCACGAGGTTTTAGCCACTAAATCGAAGATTTACCTAGTTATGGAACTGGCTAAAGGCGGCGATCTATTCGGTCTCCTTGCGAAACGACCCGATCATAAGTTTCCGGAGCAGATTGCAAGGAAGTACTTCCACCAGCTTGTTTCCGCCATCCAGTACTGCCACCAGAACGGGGTGGCGCATCGAGATATCAAGCCGCAGAACTTGCTTCTTGATGAGGAAAAGCATGTTAAAGTAGCGGATTTCGGGTTGTCTGCGGTGGCGGAGAATGTCGCCGATAAGATGATGCTGCAGACATCGTGTGGAACGCCGGCTTTTGCGGCGCCGGAGATCGTAGGGCGGACGCGGAACGGGTACGACGGCGCTAAGGCCGATGCGTGGTCTTGTGGCGTGATTTTGTTTGTTATGTTGGCAGGGTATCTTCCTTTTGATGATTCGAATCTGGTGATGATGTTTAGAAAGATGCATCGGAGGGAGTTTAGGTTTCCGTCGTGGGTTACGAAGCCCGCTAGGGGTTTGGTGACCCGGTTGTTGGATCCGAACCCGAAAACCCGGCTTAATGTGGATGAGATTGGGAATGATTCTTGGTTTAAGAATGTTGGGTTGTGTTACCCTAGGAGTGTTAGTCTTGGGGATATGGCCTCTTTGGAGGAGCAAAAGTATGAGAAGATGTTGTTTGATGGTGGTAACACTATGAGTCTAACTTCAACTCCAACTCCGACTCTGTCTTTGACTCCAAATTCGACTCCGACTAATAGTATCGCTGCTGTAAATGGTGGTGATGGGAATACCAGCGCAAGAATGAATGCCTTTGAGATAATCACGATGTCGTCGGGGTTGGACCTCGGTGGGTTGTTTGATCAAGATGAGATGAGAAAGGCAAAGAGGTTTACGACGAGAGAGTCGAAGGATGCGGTGGCGAATATGGTGTTGAAGGTGGGGGAGGGGTTGGGGTTCGAGGCGGAGCGACGAGAGAAGCATGGTGGGAGAAGTTGTTGTGTGTGGTTGGGAAAAGGGCGGTTTGTGTTGTCGGTGACCATGTATGAGGTGGCAGTCGATATGGTCGTGGTGGAGATGCAGGTGGTGGATGGTGGTGGTGTGGGTTGGGGTCAAGAAGAGGGTTATTGGGAGGAGTTGTTGGCTGGCTTAGGCAACATTGTTGTGTCATGGCATGAGTGAATTTTGGACCTTGCCCAAAAAAAAAAAAAACACACACACACACATGGGAAAAAAAAAAGAAAAAAAAGGGGAAAAATTGGCGAAAAACCGGATTGGGCTTTTCATGTTTGATCAATTGGGCAACAGCTCGAAGCTTTATACAAGCAGAAGATGATGACGATGATGATGAAAAGAAATGGCAAGCTCGAGCGCATTACCATTACTTGGTTGGCCGAGAGGGGCAACAAATTTTCGCCAAATCAATGCCGAAAAAATTGGAAAAAAGGAAGACGAATGGGCTATCGTGATGTATATATGCATAAGCGCGAAAAAAATTCCTGAGATATAATTTGATGGCGAAGCGTTTCTTACTTTCTTGTACAAAAGAATTAATTAATTCCCCAAGGAAAAGAGCTTAGTTATAAAATTAGCTTTTTCTATGGCGAAGAGATAGATTTTACACAAACAAATTAATATTATTGTAGATTTGTTAATGATGTTAGTATTATTGGCCTTTAATTTGTTTGTGTTGAAGTTTTTTTTTTTTGTTTTAGTTGGGGTAGAGGAGGCTTAATTTCCCTCACAAAATATGAACCAACCATTATTCACCATGTGTGTGATGATGATCCAAGGTCCACAAAGAGTTAGCCATGGCAATATTGATTGAGTTGCCTTGTAAATTTAAGTACAGAATTCAACTTTCTTCTTTCATTGTAACATATAATTTAAAGTTTATCGTTGATATATTCGACATTTTTATAAGTCGTCTTCTTTTATTCGATTGTTTTTGCATTGTACAATTTTTTTATTTTCTTTCTTATGATAATGTAGGTGGTACTTGGTCTTGAATCAGTTCAATTCAGCCAACATATATCTGAAAGGGGAAGACAACTAATCATCAAAAATATGTGCAGTAAAATGCACGGCGTATTGAATTGTACGAAAAGACGAAGCTTTCACCATCCAATCACGCTCTGCTACCGGTATTGTATTCTTGAATTGTTTGAGCTTTGATATGTCTATTTTTAATGATGGAAAAAGAGAGAAATATAATTATTGGTGTATGGAAGAGTTGATGATCACATTCATTGATTGAATGGTGGGACTATAGTATAGTATACAAAAAAGGGGATATCACTATCTCTCTAGCACTAGTATTTTTTTTTTATCGTTATGGTTTTGGATTATTAGATGTAATTACAAGTCTCTTTTCTTATAAACAAGCATCAACAAAGAATGTTTGTACGGTTTGCTGTAATTACCTAGTCTTAATCAAGTTGCCAAACGCTGTGTTTGTGCAGCTGATTATAGTTGTCTGATTCTTAATGGCCAATTTTTTTTTCCAGTAATAAAGTACTGTCTTGATCAAATCTGAATCGTATCCAAAAATAGACAATTCCCTTTTTTACCCAATTAAAAAAATTAGCTAGTCTCCCGTCAGCGCTTTTTATATAGTACTCAGTAACATATCACATATATACGGAGTGATTTTGGCACTCTCCAATTTTATTTTGGCACTTTTTAATGTTATTATTCATGTGAGAGAGGGAGGAGTGCAAAAATCAAATTGGGGAGTGCCAAAATCATTCCCCATCACATATAGCTCGTTTCGCATCATTGTAGTCTACAATATTTTGGGCTTTCAATTTTTTAAATTGAAGTTGTATGATATATGTCACATAAGAAGAAGAAAATTAATCAAACTTATTAAAGTCATTGTAATTTTAAAAACTAACAACAAATTAAACTGTTGTAAACCAGAAACCCCTTTGTTTGGTTGCCTATTTTTGGTTTTTTGCTTTCCCAAAAGACCAAAAACAATCAGAATAAGCCAAAATTAACGATAAACTAGTACTCCCTCCGTCCCAAAAAAAACTGCTCCATTAGGGTTTGGGGTGGAATTTTTGTTGGGATCCACTTTTTGTAAAAAGTAAGGGTAAAAGTGTAAAGTTGTAAGTAAAAGTAGGTAAAAAGTAGTGGGTATTAAATGATAAGTAATGGTATAAATATAAAGTTGTATGTGGACCATATACCAAAAAAAAGAAATGGAACATTTATTTTGGGACGGATGAAAAAAAAGAAAGTGGAGCAGTTTTTTTTTTGGACAGAAGAAGTATAAAATTAAATATTTATGATAAAAAGTTATGTATCAGATTGCCTCACCAGAGAAATGATATTTAAAAAAAATATTACCCTGATAACCTAAGACTTCCTCCGTTTCAAAATAAATGCAACAGTTTCTATTTCAGGAAGTTTCAAAATAAATGCAACAAATTTAATCTTTCCATTTTTGTAAATCTTTTCTTTCTATCTCTCACATCCACTTTCTCTCTCTATCCCTTTTACTCTCACAACAAAAAATTATCTAGGAGTCCGTGCCTCTTGAATTGTTGCATTTTTTTTGAAACGGAAGAAGTATAATAGATTGAAGTATGACTATTCCAAATCCAAATCAAAGACCAACTGGTATAAGGGGTTAGCCATCTCATATTTGAGTAATGTAACTCTTTCGTATGAATTACTGCACTTTTAATATGAAATCCAGCATTATTAGTAATATGCAAGTTGTGCTTTTTTTTTATTATTCATTTATTTTACTCCCTCCGTCCCAATTTACTTGCTACATTCTTTTTTTCACACCTTCCGAGATACAACTTTAAATAAAAAAATATCTTTAACTATATATAATAAAAAATTATAAAAATTATATATTTAAAAAGTACATGTTGAGACGAATTAAACTAAATCCATCATAACTATATTTTTTCTTACGTATATTAAATTAAATAAAGTCAAACTACACATGTAAACAGTATCCAAAGTCAACTTGGACAAGTAAATTGAAACAGAGGGAGTAACAATTTGAAAATACACTAAAATTTCGTGGTGGCAATGAAATTACCACAAAGGTTAATTAGTAGGTGAGTCCATACTGGCTCTCCAAAAAAGAAAAAAAATGAAAGAAAAGCCAGCCATATATTGATAGACAGAAATTAAATCCTGAAAAACATGATAGTTTTATCAAGTTGTATTTGAATTGATTACTATTATGAATAAATAATAATTCTATATATGAAATACAAATTACAAATTGCACTCTCTTAATCAAACTTTTTATTATTTCGTATTCAATTCTGTTCATATCAATCATATATTCTGCTAACAAAAAAATAAAATAGGGCTCTCTTTCATTCTCCTAAATTAGACACCTGAATTAATTTATTTATTTTTGGTCTAAGATAGTATTACTCATGCCTCAACCACATGATTGCATTATTGACAATTTCTCTTTCTCATAAATAATAAGCACCATTTAGGCCTGTTCTTTTGGACTTAAAAGCTACAGTAATCAGATCAGATTAGATCAGATCAGATCATATAAGACAAACTCAAATCAGATTAGATCAGACATTATTACTCTTTATTGAGCATCATTTTTCCGCTCGACATTTCCCGACGACGGTTTTCGAACGAGTTTTCCGGCAACGGTTTTCGGGCCGACTTTTCCGACGATCGTTTTCAGACTGACTTTTCCGACGGTGATTATTCGGTCGACTTTTCCGGCGGTGATTATTCGGCTGACTTTTCCGCCGACGATTTTCAAGCTGAGTTTTTCGGCGACGATTTTCGGGACGACTTTTTCGACAACGGTTTTCGGACTGAATTTTCCGGCGGTGATTATTCGGCCGACTTTTCCGGCGACGATTTTCAGGCCAAGTTTTTCGGCGACGGTTTTCGGGATGACTTTTCCGACGACGATTTTCGGACTGAATTTTCCGGCGGTGATTATCCGGCCGACTTTTCCGGCAACGATTTTCAGGCCGAGTTTTTCGGCGACGGTTTTTGGACTGACTCTTCCGACGATGATCATTCGGCCAACTTTTCCAGCGATGGTTTTCAGGCCGAGTTTTTCGGCGATGGTTTTCGAAATGACTTTTCCGGCGGTGATTAATTATTCGGTCGACTTTTTCGGTGACGGTTTGGTCAAAATTTTCGGCGGTGATTATTACTACTACTACTATTATTATTAGTAGTAGTAGTATTATTAGTATTAATATTATTATTTGAAGTTTTGAAGTTTTAGAGTGAGATTGAATGAAGAGGTGAAACGTAATGGGCTATCATAATAATAATTATAATATTAATAATTATAATAATAATAATTATTATATTAATTATTATTAATAATTATTATATTAATTATTATTAATAATTATTATTATTATTATTTTAGTAAATATAATCATGTATTACATTTCTCATAAAAAAATAAGTATTGCAATTATAAAAATTAAAATAAAAAAAATAAAAAAATAAAAATAAAAATGAAAATAAAAATGAAAATGAAAATAAAAAATAAAAATAATTCAAATCAGATCAGATCAGACAAACTCAAATCAAATCAGATCAGATCAGACCAGATCAGTCCTAAAGAACAGAGCCTTAGTTGTCCTGTTTTATGTAGTTACAAACTTATAAATATAATAATACACCAGCTAGAGCTCCTATACTACGCACTCAGCTGCACGTACGACTAGTTAGCTATGTGTAACCCTATTTGAATTTTGCTCATTTAATACTCGCTCCCTCCGTCTTGTTTTACTTCCTAGATTCTTGTTTTAACATATTTTGATGCACAAATTTTTAATCAAAACATCTTTAACTACAAACTTTGAAAAATATATGTTGAGATGAATCATATTAGATACTTAATTTTTAATTCTGTATGTAAAATTAGAAACTTTCAAAGTTCCAAAATGAACAATATCAATCCATGAAATGGAATGTTGCAAGTAAAAGAAACAATGAGGGATTATTCATTCCATGGTTTTAAATCTCAGTTTCGGGCGCGATCGCTGTAACGGTTGCGGAAGTACATTCGCGTGCAATGCAAATGGTTCACGGCTGTTGCGGCCTAATATTTCGATTGCGGTAAACTTAAAAAACTTTACAATACGATCACGATGTAATTATACGGCCTTATTTTAATACCATGATTCATTCTGCTCATTTAATATGTAATTTTACTTGTAAAATAATTTCAGATTACTTATTTAATCTTTTTTTTTAATACTGTTCATGTTCTAAAAATGCATATTAAATGTGCAAAATATAAGGTACACATACATCCAATTTATGATATAAATTCTACGGTAGTTATGTTTCCTGCCAAAAAAAAAAAAAAAAACACTCACATTATTCATGAATATGACCTTGAATTAAAACCGAAAACAGATGAGAATTTTGAGTCAACCCAATTAATACTGTCGTACCAAGTGTACAAACAGGGCTCCATCTGAAATTGGGCATGGGAAAGTGTTACTATTGTGTAGTCTGAATTTCTGCAATTTAGATGGAAATTATAAGATTATGATGATGAGGATGTTTTAAGGGAAATAAAATTTAAAATAAATAAATGTTGATTGATTGGAAAAGTTGTAATTCTGAGACGCCAAAGGGCAAAAGTGTTCGACTGTTCGAGGAATGATTAGGGTTAGAAGGCAACTAAGATGTGTTAGCCTTATGTCATAGACAAGGGTGTTCAAAGTGACCCTCAGCTTACGAGTTACGACCCCACAAATTAAAGGGCCTGTAATTTTTCCACATTGTAAAAACAATAGCAAGATTAATATATGTTTTTCTCTTTTTAATCCAAGATTTTTACTATTATTTCAATAACTCTTTAATGTCCAATTTTTGAGGCCTCATTCATATAATTACTAATATGCTAAACAAAAAAATTGTGCTATTTTCTTATTTTTGAGGCCTCATTCATATAATTAGCAGTTTAGCACAGAGATCCCAAAATCTTTGAGATAGTGTTGGGCTTATGTAATTCATGCCTGGTAGAATGTATTCCGAAAATATGATAATATTGTATAGAAAATGGTATAATATATTTGGCAAAAAAAAAATATTTATATAAGGACTTTAAAAAAATTAATGATTGATGAGAAGTTGAATAAATATGTTATACAGTTTTGTATTAAATTTCAAGGTTGAATGTTATTTTATACCATTTTCACCAATATTTGCACAATATATAAATGCCCTTCAACATGTTTTATTTACAAATTAGTCCCCTGATATATAAACTAAATGTCATCTGATATGAACTAAATGTTTCTCAGGTTGAGCTGATTGAGAAATGAAGCTAGCTCTGTGAGGTCAAAACTCAAAAGATTTGATAAACCATGTGGGAAATGGTCCCAAATCCCAAAAATAATGCATGAACCCCATGTGAAATAATGGTCCTAGTTATCTATAATACTTTAAGCATTAGGAAAATTATAATGGCCTATTGGTAGAAGAAATATCAATAATAAAAATTTACTTGATTAAGATCTAATTCAATTTAACAGTTGCTATCAGAAAATTTGAACTCTTGGCTTTACATCATCTACACAAATCTCAAACTTCATTACAAGAACTTAATTTCTAGCTTAGAACAGGTTGAATCTTTCAAACTAACCCAGTATGTATTATACTCCATCCGTAACAAAATAACTGCAACGAGTTGACATTTTTTCTCAGACTTTATGTCAAATTGTTGCTGTTAATATGTTACGAGGGAGTACTATCTAGCTAGTTGCTTAGACATATTTGTTTGTTAATAATCTTGTTTAAAAAAAAGCACTTTTCTTTAATGGAGAAAGCTTGGCTAAAAATGGTGTCTTAGGGGCAGTAATTGGGCTTAACATAGTCCGTCTTTTAGTCTGCTGGGTTTTAGTAAGAGATTTCTTGGAAGAAGATGAGCACTGACCACTACTTGTTGGGGAGCCATTAGCAATCAGCTGAGAAGATGATGGAGAATCCTTGTTTAGTTCATCAGGGTGTAAAATATTCTCCTTTTCCTCTGATTCAAGGGAATTTGATTTCTTCTTTAAAAGGGGTTGTTTTTTTCTGCTTTTCTCTGCATTAGCATGCTTTATGCTGTCTTGATCGCGCTTGAATGTCTCCGGTTTCTGATATTTAAACAAGCAAAGAAAAGAAAAGTAGAGTTTAGATTTGTCCCACTATAAGCAGAATTCAGAAACATCTAATTTTAAGGAAAACTGTTGATTAATAATAATCTAAAAAGGGATGGACCATGTCAAAGAAACTGAGCTTTGGAGATGGCACGCGGAGACTAGAAGTCTTGGATGAAAGTAGTGGACTTTGTTTTAGGCCACTCTTTTGATTACTACCTGCAGAAACAGCTGAATTCATGAAATAGATGTTACTATAAGAGCTTTTAGATTCTTGTATTGAGCTGAATAAAGGCACAAATCTGTTTTTACCTTGTATTTCCTGTGATTTTAACACAAATGCAGACTTTTTAATATCTGGGGTAGTTTTGTAAGGTGAAAAATCAACAGAAGTATTGGTGGTAAGTCCTGCAGTGATTAAGATTAATGCAGAATTTACTGATGAGTGTAAAAGAATAATACAGTTTCTATATATTCATAGCATATATTCTGTTTCTTCATTATATACCCTTTTTGCTGAGTGCTCGTAAAGGCGGTTTTCTGGAAGGCATTGTGGAGATGCTTGTCTGGTTCATTGTTCTGTTAGATTTCTGAGAATCTTTCCTGTTGCTAGTGTTCTTTATCAAATCAAAATAAGCTAAATTAGTCAAATAATAATGATTAGGATTTTCAACCAATATAGTAGCTTAGCTTTTTTGGGCAGTAAAATAAGCCCAGTTGACCTAAGCTCACTTTGTATGGTCATGAAATAGCTGTTTTTACTAGTTATAGAACACACTATTAAGTTGTAACTAACATCAAAATTTGCACACTGGGTATACTTTTGGACTGAATGAATCTGAACGAACTAAATTAAGCTAAATCCTAGACTCGACAAGAGCCGAGCTAAAATGAACTAAATTTGTTTATAATTAAGTCTAGAAGAATATGACCCTGTTAATAACTGTTGAATTTTCACGTAAACAGCAAAAACCATGGTAATCAGTAAGCTCGTAAGTAACATGGCCCTCAACCATAGTAACAGTTAACCATGGTTAAGGCCCTGTTACCATATGATAAGTTACCATAGTTACAGTTAAGTCTTTCAAAAACCCTGGCAAAAACCATATGGTAACAGGGACTCAACCATATGACTTACCATAGGAAAAACCATATGACTTACCATATATATGAAGAGTCATTAGCATATGCTAACTATAACCATATAACAAATTAGCTTGGTTTCTTTTTCTATAGAGAAGAGATAGATTTTACCATATGATAAGTTATAGTTACCATATGATGAGTTACAGTTACCATAGTTACAGTCAAATCTTTTAAACAGTAAAAGGGCCTCAAACCAAAGTACTACCTAAGTTACAGTTTTTGAACTCATTACTCAAATGTTTTGATTTCAATAAAGCTCAAGGCCGAATTAAAGCTAGGATCCAAGCATTACAAGCCGAGAAATCCTAAAGTTTGAGCTCAACTCGGCTTGTTATCACCTCTAGTATGCACATCAATTGTCGTTTTCAGTTCCAGTCCTTTCGCTTTTGGAATAGAGTCTAGCTGAATATTCCGGTCCAATGGTCCTAGATGCGCATAAAAGAAAGGTAAATAAGGTAAGAAATTCTTTCAGAATAGAGTATACCTGCACTAACTGTGATTTAGCAACCACTCCTGTATTCTTTAAATTCTGATTACTAATTGGCATTGATACCATCTGAAAGTCAAGGAAAAGCAAAATCACTTATGATCATATCAAAGCAACTTTTTTTTTTTACAAGAAACAAGTATATGTTTACTTACCTTGTTTGGAGACGCCACTTTCGTTTTCATTGATGCTGTAAAAGGGAAAAGGAGAAAAGACATTGCAATAAGAATTTCAAAGAGACAATGAGTGTGATTGAGAATAATCGATCGTGCACAAACATGGTTGGAAGCAACTAGGAGCAACATAGATAGATAGATAGATAGATAGATAGATAGATAGATAGATATTTATGCAATCGCAATTAATATCAGACATTAAAAAGTCCATTGTATGCATTAAAGTTGTGCAATGATAAAATGCGCTGCTTGGCAATTACAGTTGCAAATTGGTAGGGGCTCAAAGGGGGATAGAAAAGGACAGGGAAAAAAAATCTATAAACAGGTTATCATGCATCTTTTCTTTGTATATTCCCATAATCTTATTACTGGTAGTTGCAAATTGGAGAACAAATTAAAGAGGCCTTTAAACATTCAATTCCTAGAGTCCAAATAATTCTTCTTCTGATCTTCTTATCCCTTTTTTGTTTTTTTGTTTATGTACTATTAGTGACTCTTTTTTTATACTGGATTTTGACACTAATGCTTAATCGTATGATTTTAAGAAACTCTTTCTTGATGAGACACACAGAAAACTACCAAAAATGAGAACAAATAAACATCACTATTATCATTTGGATAGGTGCTCTGGTTCTTATCCAGTTTCTCTTAGGGATGGGAATTTCGAGTTCTCACTAGTCACCAAAACACTCAAATTTGAATGATGTCGAAAAATCCGGAAAAAGAAAAAAGAGAGAATTCAATTCGATTGGCATGAGGGTTTTACACAATTATACTCCTTAAAGATGTTCGATTAATGTTATTGACACGTCTGCAATTAATATGCTTTCAAAGTGGGTGGAGTAACTTTTACTCTCGAGTAAGACTGAATCTCCAAAACCCTAAAAAACCATTACACTTTCCCCTCTCTCATCCTTCGATTGACGTGAAACACAAGTTACCTTATTATTGGATATATTTACGTGTTAGTTATCTCAACTTATATATTGTGTAAAAATGAGTAAGCATCTAGTCACACTTACTTTTCTGTCTGCCTCCAGCCCCAATGCTTGGTTTATGACCTAAATTCCTTGCATGGCAAACTTTCCTACAATTTCCAAACAAACAATTTACAACTTACATTCAAAGGAATGATGCCCTTTAATAACTTTACTCAAAGCAACTCAAAATTCCACTTAACATAAGCATACATACCCCTTTAAAATATCTTCAATTCCATGTGAAGAGGACACTTCAAGATTCTTGAAACCTCTATTTACAAGACATAGCTCCTCAAGTTCAAGAAAGCCTAAAAACATAAAAATGAGGAAAATCACATCAATTAAAGGCAATAATAATCTTATACATACAAGTTATGATTTACTAAACACAAATTTACTAAAAATGAGTATATATACCAGGACTCGTAAAAAACGATTGATCCCAAGCTAAACTTTTCCTCGGATTGCATTCTTTGTCACCATTTTTCTTATCGTCCAGTCTATAAGTGTCTCGTTCATCCTTGGCCAAAAATGGTGCTCTATCTTTCATTCCTTGACGTACACTTGATTTGGAATTGAATGGTAACACATTTTGATTCTCAAATGACACTGTTTTCACACATTTATTTTTATACATTTTCAGTTCAACTGTCTAGAAAAGCTCATATATGACACCCCAAAAAAATAAAACTTGCCATCTAAATGAGCTCACTTCACATACATGATTTTCAAAATTAAAACCAATTCATAATCATTTCCATGTGTACGAATGAATCGACATTTTATTATCATATCATATTTTTTTATAAAAAATTGAAAAAAATTTTCCCCCGGTCCCATAAAAAGCTACCTATGTTTCTTCTTTTTTTTCATCCGTCACAAATTATAGGCAATTGATATCCGCACACCACAATTTGATATCTATTCCCTATGATTTACCATACTTTTAATATAAACGTGAGTTTATATTGCTTTGTATGCAAAAAATGAGGGGTGCGGATATCTATTCCCCAAATTATAAATCCGTACTACATTTCCCTTTTTGTACATACCCACATGTAAAATGACACACATAACCTTATATAACAACAATTACTTTATAGCAACAACTCTTAAAATTATCTAGACAGAACAACCCTTTTTGGACCCACATGTAAAACGACACATGCACATACCTTTATATAATAACAATTACTTCCGTAGCAACAACCTTTAAAATTACGCATACAAAATAACAATAACACCTTAAAATTCGCATAAAAAAGGTAAATTAAGCAGTTTTTTTGATGGAGGAGTATACACATACACACACCCAAAAAAAATAAAATAAAAAAACAACATACATGATTTTAGAAATTAAAACAAATTCATTTTAGGGCACCTCTATTGCCACATCAAATTTAATAAACCTCATTCCATATAAACGGATAAACCTACCACCAATGCACCAACAATAGACAAATTTCTACTAAGGTTGTATTGGGACCCAATATATATATATAAGAAAAATACACTGTCACGAAAAAAAAAAAAAAAATACATCACATAACTTACACTAGCAATAGAGAGGTTTATGAACAAACCTAAAAAAAAAACACAAACCTCACCATAAACCTCTCTGATTTATTGCTAATGAAATTAAAACAACACTTCATTTTACCATCATATCATATATAATTTATTTTTTTTTTGAAAAAAAAAACAGAGGAAAAAAATTAGTCATTTGCTTGCTAACCAATCGAAAAAAAAAAAAGAAGTTACATCAAAATTTAGGACTAGTTTACAAAAAAAAAAAAAAAGGGCAAAAAAAATTAGAAATTGATGAAGAAAAACTAAACCTGATAATCGAAGATCAAAAGGAGTGATATCGAAATGTTGATCGATGAGAAAATCATCTTCTAGAGAAATGTCAATCAATTCAATTTTTTCAGCTTCAGCAGGATTCATCTTTGATTTGTTTTGATTTGAGTTCAATTATGTCCAGAAAAAATTAAACTGGGAATTTATAAAAGGAAATGAAAATAATTCTTTGCATAAATAACGTGAATGATTAAGATTATTATTTTATATTTAAAATTGAAGGAAGTTAAATTTGGGTTTCGTAACGGTTGTAGTTGTGGTTGTGGTGTATCAGACATATATGAGTAATTAATGTGGTTAAGTGTGAAAGAAATTATACTGATATAACCGCTGCAGATCGGGTTTTTTTTTTAATGAGTTAATTAATTAATTAAGATTAGGGCGGGAAAATTGTTTTGTTGGGCTAATTATAATAAATATGTTGAAGAAAAAAAAGAAAAGAAAACTTTTTGGTATCAATTGGATGTGTCCTAATTAGGGCGTAACGGTTCGTTTGGCTGTTGATATATGGTGTCGACAATGCATTTTTTCGATTGAAATTGTTAAGAGATTCACGAGCAAATACAATAGGAATGCTAATCGATTAAGAAATTCATGAGTAAATGCATTTGCAATACCGTTTAATAGAGTGATATAGTACACTATTGGAAGTGAATGAAAATATAAATTTTACAGTAATAATTAAACGGTTGATGATGGGTTGCATTCCCTAGTCATGCAACATCATTGCATTTTCCATGCAACATTATATGTGAATCTATTTTTATTACTACGATTTAGCGCTGCCAACTAAACCGGACTTAAAGATTTTCTTTTCATGATTTGCTAACTTTAACCCACCATATTAGGCTAAGATTATTATAGTATACCTTGTAATCTCCTAACCTTATTAGTTTGATAAGGTGTCTTAGTACTTTTCTAGTAGCTCCTTAAGCATCATCTCTCCAAACATCTAACTTAATGCATTATTTGATGCTAAATTCTCATGCTCCAATCAATTTCCCAAAGAGCTTGAGAAGGAATACATTCACAAATCAATATCTCAAAATGTCACTATGATCCCTACGCATCTTCTTACCGTTGTGCAACTATTAAAGTTGATAATTGACATAAGTGGTGTACTGTAGAAGCATCTTGATAACTTTGGGGGTGGAGAATTCTTTTGAAACATTATATTATTATATATTTTTAGAATATATCAGCTAAGATACACTACGATTGACAAAAGAATACATAAAACAACTACATTTGGCAAAACAAACTAAAGAACTGGTAATTAGTTAGCGTATTGTTATAGAAAGATAAATAATCTGCTCACTTTGGTGATAAAAGTTCATTCGGTTCCATAAGTCAGATTATGAAATTCCATTTAATTAAAGCATACGTTTATATGAAAGCTTTAAAACCCCTCATGAATTAATTTGACTATTCGTAGATTAATATAAAAAAACAGATTTTTCTTTTGGAACAGATTCGATCTATTAAAAGTACAATTAAAGATGATTAGTTAAGAATTAAAATTACTATAAGCCTATAAGGCCTCCTTATGTGATTTGGAATGAAGTAGGATTTCGTATGCAAATAATTAATATTGCACGCATTCGAAATGTCTTTAGAAAATTTTTTACAATTTCTAACAAGATTAGATTGATTGGTTAGGATAAAAGGTTTAGATTAATTAATTTGGTAGGAATAAAATCCACATAAATACATGAAATGTATAATTTTGCTGATATATAATTAATTTGGTAAGGATTCAAGCATCTTGAATGTTAGTTTCATTCAAACATTATTGAACAATTTGTATCCATACCTCATAATAGGGTTCTTGATAGATTGTTATTGGATTTTACTTCATGCAATAGTTTCTTGATGCAATGAGATGCATAGATTGTTTGATATATTGCTATGTTTTGAAGCTATAAAACAGATTATACTTGAATTTTGAAGCTACACATATCTCCTAAAAGAATAAATAAAACAATTTATTTGAAAAACATAATAATGGCTTACCTAAAGACAAACGTGCAAAAATAATATATTAATCAATTCAAATACATTATTATAATTAATTTGAAAAGCACAATGACTGCTTACCTACAAACGAGCGTGCAAAATTAATATATTAACTAGTTTTAACCCCGTGCTATGCACGGGTTTTGATCATTTAAGTCAATTATTATGTAAATTACTGGTTTTTTTTCTTATTTGAAGCAAAATGTATGATTTATTTCTATTTTGATTGAGTTATTTCAAGTATGACGATTTGATTTTTTGTGATATGTGATTTCACAAGATTGAGGATCAAATTGGAACTCGATTGTTATAGGAGTAAGAAAACATTTAAGGGTTTTTTTTTTTTTTTTTTATAAAAAAAAGAAGAAAGAAAGTAAGAAGGGGTGACAATAGGATGACACGTGGTGCTTAAAGTTTCTGTTTTAAATATTTAAGTATAGATTAGTTCAAATACACTATTTTAAAATTTTCACGAGGAAGATATTAAATATTCTTCACAAGATCAAGCACAATCACACGATTTTTGAAACTTTATCACTCCAATCTAAGAAACTATCTAACTAATAGTAATATGTATATGAAGATTATTATGTCTTGAAATAGTGTTTTCAATTATTATTTGTTTAATGAAAACTTTCAACTCCCTATTTTATATAAAATCACAATATGATTCTGCGAATAAAATATGATTGATTAGAGGTGGGAAACCTTGACACGACCCGCTAACTCGATACGAAATCGATCCGTTATTAACGGGTTTAGGTCGACAATGTCAACCCGTTTAAATTAAATGGGTTGACACGACACGACATGTTTAATAAACGGGTCGGGTTAGGGTCAAGGGAGTTCAACCCGTTTAATTAAATGGGTCAACCCGACACGACACGATTTTAGTTGATTTTCAAATTTAGCATGAAAAAACTACATAACCCACCAACACGACCTGAACTCGACACGAAATAAACAGGTTTGGGTCAATGATTTCGACACGTTTAATATAAACGGGTTGACACGACACGACCCGTTTATTAAACGGGTCGGGTTAGGGTTGAGGGGTGTGAACCCGTTTAATTAAATTACACGACACGAACTCGACACGACACGACACGTTTCCCACCTCTATGGCACGACACGACACGTTTCCCACCTCTATGATTGATACGAGCTAGAAGTAGAACATTCTCAGGATCTTCAATTGTGTTCTTGTTACCCGATGGAGAGCTACCGTCCACCTATAGCAACTCTGTTTTAGCCTGTTGTCAAAAAAGAAAAGAATAATATTTATACAAGTAGGGGTGCTTATTGAGTTGGGTAGCTCGCGAGCAGCTCGAGTTGGCTCGAGCTCGCTCGAAACAGCTCGTTAGTCGATAATTTTACAAAAAATCAATAATTTTCTACGTTAAATATTTGAAAAACAAAATTAACCTTGATATTTAATATAATAAATTAATAAACTTTAACAATATATAATTTTCATAAAGAAAAGAAAATATAATAAATGATTTTCTTTTGAAAAATTTAAGATATAAGAGGACTAAAACATTAAACGAGCAGCTCGTGATCGGCTCGGCTCGGCTCGAAACCTAATGAGCACAAGTCGAGCAATCCCCAGCTCGCGATCGACTAGCTCGATAAGCACCCCTATATACAAGCTTCATTTGGATGCAGAATCATAGAACAACTCCCATCAAAATTTGATATGCGAATTTAAATCAAAGTAAATGTCACTACTTAAAAACGGTACCTCATAAAGACTGAAGCACATCACAACGCATGCATTCAAGTGAAGCACAATACCTTATTACTCAGTTGATTAGGATATATGGATATTTTTTTTTTATAGGATGATGTGTGGGATACTAGGCCTTGGAATCGGGCCCTACTACAGGTCACCCGACCCTATTTTAGCCAACACACGCATCTGTAAGGGGGATAATAATGAATCCTCGCAAATGCGTGCGGTGAGAATCGAACCCAGAACCTCGTGCCTGGAATTCTGAAGCTCTAATTAGTAGGTTATGACTTCATCCTCATTTGTTTATTTGAGCTTCAAATTGGGCCTATCAATACCAACTTATGAATCAAGATGGACCCATAAAGTCCAATTTACTTATTTGGGCTTCAAATTGGACCTATTAAACTTATTTGGGCTTCAAGTTGGTCCTATTAAACATTGGGTGGTCACTAGCTAGTCCAAATCAAGAAGATCTGGGCAAAAAATTTCCTGCAATTCGCGAACCTCAATTTAGCTCGAACCACAACATCTCAAAATCCCATCTAAACTGAAAATCAGATCAAAATCGTCTGTTCTTTCGAAATTTAAATTGTTCCTACTATAAATTCAAAAAACTAAATTTAATCCCAAACAATTTTTTAAAAAATCGAAATTTCCTTCCGAAAAATAACATGTCTCGTTCCAGAAAAATTTCTCTTCCTCCTGCTATAGAGGTTTTTCTTCGATACTCTGAATTGTAGTTAAAATCAAATTTTGGATTTTTGTTCCCCCCCCCCCCCGCAGAATTCCGTGTTTAGGTTTTCATTCACAGATTTCAATTAGTTTAGAACTGATTAATTAATCTGATGATTAAGTTTCTCTTTGCAAGTTTGATATTGATATTGATATCGATGTCGAGTTTTAACGTAAATTCTGTTTAATTTAACATGCAGAACATTGAGAAGTTGCAGAAAGTTATAGATGCAGGTAATTATTATGGAGCTCAGCAGATGTACAAGACAAATAGCGCTAGGTAAGTTTATTTATCCAACAGGTTCTGAGAAGAACTTCAATTGAATAATTTTATTTATTTGTGATTGTTTTTTTATGTCTAAAAATTTTCATGAAAAAGCTAGTGGAATAAGTAATAAAGAATGATGGAAGTAAGTATTTTGTTATTGTGTTTTGTGCTAATGCAGTTGAATTGCTGAAATTTCAGATACATATCTGCTGAGAGGTATTCTGAAGCATTGGATATTCTGGAGTCAGGTGCTTGCCTTCAGTTGACACATGATCAGGTCTTCTTTGCTTTTCACTTTGATTTATTAGAATGTTGCTTTTTTTTGGTAGATTTGCTTCCCTCATTTCACTTTCAACTTACCTAATTGCGATTTGTGAAGTACTTGTATTGGTCTCATTGTTTTTGTGTAGTTTTTGATTGATTTCTGATGCAATTGAGTATAATAAAATCTATCTGATTGTTGAAAATGGTATTTATATTTCGTCTTTTAGTTTGCTTCTATAATAAAATGAGCCAAAATAGCCCAAAACAGACCATAGTTTTTTTTTTCCCAGATCACAATTCGCAGGCACTTTCAGGAAACTACGTAACACTGGTTGAAAAGTTTGAGTCTTTTTCAGACAGTACACTTAGTTGGGGAATCAGAAGCCCAGGCATCATAAGTTACCTTCATAAGTATGAAATTCTTTAGACAATCCACTCCTTACCCTTCTATCCATGTCTTCCTTCTCAACTTCTCCTAAAATCCCTACGATCTCAGCTCTCAACTTTCCTTACCAGGGTATCTTTTGATCAATATCGCACATGCTCAAACTAACTTAGTTGATTATCCCTTACCTACTCTCATTGTTTAGAAATTAGAACTCCTCTCCTACTCAGTTACTCCAAATATTTCCATTTCAGATTCTGTCCCTCTAAGAGTAAGGATTTCCCATACATCAATCTTACCTTACCCTATAAAAGCATTTGTTGATCTCATTAAGCAAATTCACCTATACTAGACTTATCTATGATTCACATCTTTGTCAACATTTCTTTCTGTTAAAGAATTGAACCAAAGGACTTGCTTGGGAGTAACTCCTTACCATCTAATATTACTAGTTTACTAGTAGCATTTTTTTTTCTGCTTTTACTGTTGAATCGTCACTTAGACTAAGGCTTTGTTTAGTCCACCTTATTTCAGGATCTTATTGAAAAATAAGTTGAGGTCTTATGATTTTATTTGGTTTATTTTGTCGTTAAATATCTTTAATTCCATTATGAATAATATTATTAAAATTACATATTTAGAAAGTACAACCAATCAATCAAAGCCTTATTCCCATAAGTGGGGTCGGCTACATGAACCAAAGTGATTATTACAAAAAATTTCCTCCTCCACCCCTTACGATCGAGAACCTCAGCCTCTTGTAAACCTATCTGCTTCATATCTTTTCTAACTCCTTCCCGCCAAGTCATTTTCGGTCTCCCCTACCTCGTTTGAAGTCTCTCTGATCCCACGCATCGTATCCAAGGGGTCTCCATGCTACATGTCCAAACCAACACAAACGAGTTTCTCTTAGCTTGCTCGCAATATCCGCAACACCAACTTTCCTACGAATATCTTCATTTTTTATTCTATCTCGTAGAGTGTTGCCGCACATTCATCTCAGCATCCGCATCTCTATAACCCCTACCTTTTGAATGTGCTCCTTTTTAAAATCCCAACATTCTGTACAATAAAGCACATTCATCTCTATAGAGTGTTGCCGCACATTCATCTCAGCATCCGCATCTCTATAATCCCTACCTTTTGAATGTGCTCCTTTTTAAAAGCCCAACATTCTGTACAATAAAGCACACTGGTCTTATAGCAGTCCTGTAGAATTTCCCCTTCAAATTTAAGGGGATAGTTCGATCGCACAACACTCTTGTGGCCGCTCTCCATTTAAGCCACCCCGACTTAATCTTTAGAAAGTACACATTAATACAAATATAACGAGAACTCATTTAACATATTTTTTCCTTATGTAGAAGGTGAAAATTTAGTCAAATTGAGTGATAAGTTCAAATTAGATCAAACCAGAACAAATATGTCCATATCAAATAAGCAAAAATCCGTTGAACCAAACATAAGCTAAGCCCTTGGGAATATCTAATATATCTGGATTTTTATGGTCCCTAATTGTGCATTTTGAAAATTCGTTAAAAAGTTGGTATTTTGAAAATACACATTGAAAAGAGTCACAAATATTACATGAAGTATCATATGAGGTAATATTTATAAGTTAGTGTCTTTTTTTTAAAATCAAAGTATCCTAAATTTGACTGCCAAAAAGAAAACCGTATCAGTTAAAAAAGACTTGGGGGTTTCCCCCCCTTTTGGATGGTGTCGGGTGGACTTTATGAGTTTATGTTTGTCTGGGTGATAAATTATTATCTAGCATTTTAGCTGTTTATATGAAGGCTTTTTTAAAAAAATATTTATTTTAATAGTAGCATATAGATGCTCCTTGAATAGGCAAATCATATTTACACCCATTAATCATGCATTTAATTATTGCATTCCTTATGTTGCTTCACTTCTTATTGGAATGTGATTTTTTCCGATTCGAAATTGGCAGCTTTGGTAAAATATGTAATTCAAATTTATGGTTGTTGAAGAGAAGTTGAATTATGTCCTATGCAAAGCTTGACCATTTCATTATAGAATGCCTGTTTTGTAATGGATTTTGGATTTGTTGTTCCAAGGAATCTGGTTATTGAAACCACTTAAAATATCACATTGATCTCACCATGCTGCGCAATGCTTAAGCCGAACTTGCCAAGTTATAATGCATTTTTGTTTCCCCATTGTGCCTATTATTTTATTATAGTTACTGAAATTATTGATGTTTTAAAGTAATTATTCGTTCACTAAATACGTAATTGAATGTAATTATGATAAATTTGGTTGTACTATGTTGAAATTATACTTCTTAAACTAAAGCAATGTCAATAGGGATAAAATAGATTAATGTGAATTTTTTGAAAAAATTATGCTAGATTAGCTGTGATCCGTTTCACCCCTCAAAAAAAGAAAAAGCTGTGATCCGTTTCATTTATCTGTTATAAGCTAGTCCTGCAATGGCTAACGTTACCACGAGCGCTAGAGGTGGAAAACGTGTCGTGTCGTTTAATTAAACGGGTCCACACCCCTCAACCCTAACCCGATCCGTTTAATAAACGAGTCGTGTCGTGTCAACCCGTTTATATTAAACATGTCAAAATCATTGACCCAAATCCGTTTATTTCGTGTCGAATTCGGGTCGTGTTGGCGGGTTATGTAGTTTTTTCACGCTAAAGTTGAAAATCAAGTAAAATCGTGTCGGGTCGGGTTAACCCGTTTAATTAAACGGGTTGAACTCCCTTGACCCTAAGCCAACCCGTTTATTAAACGTGTCGTGTCGTGTCAACCCCTTTTAATTTAAATGGGTTGACATCGTCGACCCAAACCCGTTAATAACGGGTCGATTTCATGTCGAGTTAGTGGGTCGTGTCAAAGTTTCCCACCTCTAACGAGCGCAGCTGCATACCTAATTCTTTTACTTGGTTCTATGTGAGGGTTGATTTTGTCTTTGCTGAGTTTTAAAGGCTCATTGGATTTTGAGGCTTAACTTGGGATTCCATGTTACATGATTAGGTGACCTGCGGTGCTGAGCTGGCATTGTTGTTCGTCGAGACACTTGTGAAAGGAAAATATCCTTATAATGATGACATTCTTGGTTAGTTTTAATCTTTTTACCATATATCATTACTATATGTATATATAACCCGCACTGCCACAATTTAAATCTAGGGTATTTATTGTTTTGCTAGGTCTAAATTTTATGATATTCAATTCTTTGTGCGTGCTTATGAAAAAGTAAGTTTTGTTAGATCGTCTCAGGAGAATCTACAAGGCATTTCCTCGGAATGCTGTACCAGATCATGTTGGAGATGATGATGACATGCAAAAACTTTCTGAAGCATTGGCAGCTGCTAAAGTACGTGTAGAAGGATGCTCTTCTTTTCTCAGGGCATCTCTCAGGTGACACTTTAACATATGAAGCAATTATAAATAAAGATCTTGAGTTGGATGTTAGTTTAATGTTATGTATATCTTGAAAAGCTAGTTATTTGATTTTATGCTTATCCTCAATTGAATATAAAGTCTTTTTGTCAGAATATCTTGTTACCTTGTAAAAGGAATATAATGGACCAAGTAAAATATCAGACTTTCCTCAAATCAATTTTTTTTTCAATGGTATGTTTCTGTTTTCCAAAAAAAAAAAAAAAAAAAAAAGAAAGAAGGAAAACCTCTTTGAAGTCATTTAGAATTTTAAGTGATTTGCAAGGGCTATATGGCCATCCTTTTTCGTTAGTTTTCCGGCATAGATTAATGTGTGTTTACTTCTTTAACATAGAAACAAAAAATTATGACCGTATTGGTGAAACACATGGAACCTAATTGTGGAGAAGAATGTTTTATTTAGGTCCTGTGATAGCAAGTTTAGTAACAGTGTCATCTTGAGCATGTCTTCTACACTTCAGAATAGTTATATATCTCTATTTCTTTCATAGTTTGTCTGTTACTTTGTTAGGCTGTCTGGACTCTCTGGAGTGAAATTACTAAGAGTAGGTTTTGATATGGGATTGAGTGTGCATGGTGACATGGTCAATTGACAAAATTATGCTTTGTGTACCTAAGAGCAAGACTGTCTTTTTGATATTGTGTTTTTGATATTTTTGTTTATGGGAATTTCAATTGCTTCTGTACTTGATTGATTTCCTGAATTAGAATAATTTATTTTTGATAGGTGGTCTATTGAGTTTGGAAGTG
This sequence comes from Salicornia ramosissima, assembly GCA_951394345.1. Lineage (NCBI taxonomy): Eukaryota > Viridiplantae > Streptophyta > Magnoliopsida > Caryophyllales > Amaranthaceae > Salicornia > Salicornia ramosissima. The sequence continues at coordinate 15,335,627 of OX596239.1, forward strand.
ACCAAAATGGATCACAGGACCTGCATACTATGCTTGCAGATTACATATATTCCGAAACTCCTGAAGTGGTAAGTCTATAGTATATTGATTTCTCTTTATTACATATTATGTTCAAAACTAAACAATGTTTAGTTGAGTATGGAGCATTTGATACTCGTGTATCATCTCTTTGAGTGGCATTTCAAATTAAATTCATAGAGGAAGATCTAGTTTGCTAAAAAACTGCAATCCCTTTGCTTTTTTTAGAAGTTCCATTGTTTTTTTTTTTTTTAAACGATTTCCAAAATATGGCTTTAAACATTACAATGTTTAATTACGTATGAAAAAAATAGATATTATGAAAATTTAAATTGAGAAAAATGCAATAAGATCCCACATAACTATATTTTCTCCTATGTAAAGTGAGAATATTTGGTCAATTTTTTATTCAAGAGAAGAATAACATTAAAAAGATCGCATCGAAAAAAAGGAAGAATTAATATGTAGTGTAATGGCTCACTGTGCAAGATCTTTCTTATACCCTATTCTTACTCTTCAATGTTGAAATTTCCAAAAACTGGATGATTCCACCTTGTTTTGCAATCATTTATTGGATTATTGTTGCTTTACTTCGCATGTTCGACGAGTTCATAGTAATTATGACTGTATTGACTAATTAGTTATTTGGTATTTCAGTGACATTATTTAACTGATTAAATGAATAATTGTCAAGGAGTTTTTTTTTTTTAATTCTTTAACGACATGTCGACATTAACTAGGTAAAAGGCAAAAGATCATAAAAAAGTTGGCCAGAAGCCAATCACCAAACTAATTTTTTTGGTTTGATCTTTTTTAAGAAGAAACTCTTTAGAAAAATTATTCAATTTTGGACTTGCTACAAATTATTACAAAGGATTTTTAACATCTATCTTCAATCATGACTTGTATTTCTAAACTAAAGCTTAACAAATTCTAACCAATTTTGTATAACAAACAATTACCTGAAACCCTAACCACCAAAAAACCCACCCTCACTCCCCCTTCCCCGGTTGTTTCGGTGATGGTGGCATGTGGTGTGGTATGGTGGTGATGTGTTTCCTACAAAACCATTCTTTTTTTAAACAAACAATTACTTGAATCTAACACTTTTACTTTCCATTCTCCCTCATTCACATTCCTAAAGTGATTCTCTTTCCCCTTTGACAACCAAACAACCCCTAATTGTAATTACTAAGGATTAAGGAACCTTGGAGAGTGGAGGTAATTGTGTGTTCCAGTTAAAAGCATGCATGTTTTGTATAACAAACCTTATGAGTTGTGACTTCCTACTACAAAAGTTGCACCTCGCCTATGAGTAATACATGTTGTCTTGCGCTTAGGCTCCAGGGTGCTTTAGTGCCTCTGTCTTTGTCGATACTTATAAAGCTAAGGTGTTGAGATTTTTTTTATTAATATCTTGTTTTAAGGAAATTAATTATTTTTGGTAAATCTATACCATAGATCCAACCCTATTCTTTTGGACTTAATTATAGTCTTGTTTAGCTAAGCTTCTATTGGGTCTAGGTTTTAGTTCAGTTCAAATTAGATAATTCAATCAAAGAACAAAGCCTGTTCATTGTAAGAAATTTTATCTGTCAGGTAAATGTCTTTATTGGCAAATTAAGAAGGTATTAAGAAAATACATTCTTTGCATATTGGGTTCAATGTATGATTTCAAAAAATCAAAAGAAGAAAAATGGAAAGGTGTGAAAAGTAGGGATTGGTTATAGAATTGGCTTATTAGAGTTACAATTCTAACAAACCATCTGCTAGAAGTATGTTACTGTTCTGCAATTTTTGATTAGATGGGTTTCTTTTTGGCGCTTTTAGGTTAAGGCAACCGCTTCATCTGTTACAGCAATTTCACCTGCGGTTGTGAAAAAATAGTTAGGGCAAAAGGTTGTTACTAGTTGCTGATACCACTAACTGCTAGACCAAATACTTGATAATTTTTCTGGAACCACTTTTCATGGAAATTTGGTGAAAGTAGGACAGCTCTAAAAAAATTAGTGAAGCATTTTTACTGCTTAATCTTTATTGCTTAATCTAAGATTAGATTAATGCATTGGGGTTTGGACGTTTGGTGTTGCATGACAGCATGATTGTAGGGTTTAAGGTCATTGGGTTAGGGTCATCATCCTTTGCAGCACTCTTTCCAAGTGCATTGAATTATTGATCTGTAAAATTGTGGTTATGTGCATTACTTCTCTGCATCCAGTCAAATGCTTGATACATTGGCTACCCTTTTTATTTATTTATTTTATCATAGTAAGTTGTGGCTTCTTTTTGGACGAGACCACACAACTGTTCCTGTCAATCTGTCACTGTATTAGGGGTTTGGTACATATAAACATACTTTTACCTCGTAGGTTATTTCGGGCTTGGTCTCTCCTTTCCCACTTTTTCAATCTTTTTCTGGAGAAGGTTGGCCTCGCAATTTTATCTTTTGGGCAATTATTATGCCCGTGTTTCTTAACTTTCTTAGATTTTTTAATTGCTTTATTAACTCCATACATTGATGCCTATTTTCTAATAGAGTCTGTGTCTAACCTTTTTTTCTGCCTGTAATATCATTATTTATGGATCATGCAATGTCATATTAACATTCACACTTTTTAAATTGTAGGACATGGCCAAAGTTACATTCCATTTTGTTCGTGGTAATAGTCCAAAAAAATTCGCTGATACACTTGTAAATTTCATGGAGAAGGTAAGCTCTCTGTGTAAAAGTCGCAACTGTCTTTTTTTTCCCCTGTTGAATTTCTTGATGGGAAGGAACCCTTAGAGTGCTGATGTCTAAAGCATATACATAGGAAGATTTAGGCTTTATTTGTTTTTTTCACATGAAAATCCATAAAAGAGCTTATTGACCTTATCTCAATTAATCTTAGATGTCCCTTGTTTTATCTAAATAGAAATTATAGTTGGTGCATGAACTTGCATAGCTTGTTTATGAACTTATTGGTTATCATATGAATACATCTGAACGATTTTGTGCAAAGTTGTTCATTTGACACCACAACTTCACTTAAAACACAACTTCGACATAGCTAGCAATCTTTATATTAGCCTAATCCCAAAAATCTTGTACTTCACACAGTTATGTAAGCTCCGCAGTAGCAATTTCCCTTTTAACAGTAGTTAGATCAAGTGTTTGTATGCCTTTTCTGTGAGGTTGTGAGCTAGGCAGTAGCTATATAATGGTAGTGAAGAGTGATGTATTATTATAGCAAGAGTTTTTCTTATTTAATAACTACTTGCAAACTTTGCAGTAGCAATCTTGTACTTCACACAGCTATGTAAGCTTCTCAGTAGCAATTTTCCTTCTAACAGTAGTTAGGTCAAGTGTTTGTATGTCTTTTCTGTGAGGTTGTGAGCTAGGAAGAACCTGTATAATGGTAGTGAAGAGTGATGTATTATTATTGCAAAAGTTTTTCTTATTTAATAATTACTTGCAAACTTTGCAGTGTTACCCTGGAGAAGATGACTTGGCTATTGCCCGTGCCGTTCTAATGTGAGTTTCTTGCCTCTAAGAATTCATCAGCTGCCATCATTATTTGTACGAGTACATGATTATGTTCATTGTAAAATATCATTATGGTTATTATGTCCTTGTGCTGTCCTCCAATTTAGGCCATTTGAAAAATATCTAGTTGCATGCATGAATGTCTCAAAATCAAAGCGGCTGAGAAGTTAAAATTGTAATCATTCTTTAAAGATAGCTATGGATCATGTTTAATGATGTAGGCCTCTTTATATTGATCAATGATTGTTCAATTGACTAGCTGCATGCGTGCTTGATATAGGCCTTTTCCTACATTAATTTGCTTCTGACCTCCAGATTTGCATTTTTTGAAAAGGTCTATAAATGTTTCATTTAATTTACTGAGAAACCAACTTTTCTTATGCAGGTATCTAGCCTTAGGTAATTTGAGAGATGCAAACTATGTCGTGGATGAAGTCAAGAAACAGTTGGAATCTAAAGAATTGGACTTCCCAGAGTCAGATCTCATGCAGTTTGTCAGTTATCTATTGCAGACGTAAGTCGCAAATCTTAACATATATCAAACTTTTTCATTTTCTTTCTTAATATAATGGGGTTCTTAGGGACTTTCTTTTACGGAAACATGTAAACTTCGTTAATAATTTTTTCCCCCAGCAACGTTGGCTTTAGGAACGATCTATCTAAAATCTGTGTGTTGCCTCTGAAAACTAGCAAGGTTAATTGTGGAGAATAAAGATGAGGCTGAATAGCAGCTAGTTGGACTGTTTATGTTGAAGATGAAATTACTGATATGGAAACTCAAGTTCCCTTTTCTCTCTGTATTCCTTACTTTGCTTAGTTAGAGCTTTGTCCTTCTAAAATTTGTATAAACAACTCTTATTTCAATGTTTCATATGAGTTTGGTTATCACGTCCTAGACTCCTAATCCTACATAGCAGCAATTCTCAAGGGATGAGATTAAATTGATTTGTTATTTTTAAAAGAAAAAAATCAGTGGAGTCATTTCTAAAAGTTACTTTTCATGTGCATAAATCATTTTTATGAAATTTCAGAAATATGATCAACTAAAGTAATTCTTTCTTGGGATTAGTAGTTTAGTAATGTTTCCTACTGATGGTGCATTTTGTATTTCTTGTTTCCTACCCATGAATAGACGGCCTCTTTTAAACTGCAGAATTGAATGGTGTAAAATTAAACCAACCATAATGTAGAGATGCCATTTAGGACACACTTTTCGTATGCTTGTGCTTTTGTGAATTATAGTCTATGTAACCTGTTGCTTTAGTGTAAAGCAACATCATATTTTGCTGCAATTTTGTGATTTGGTCATATGTAACCTGTTCTTTTGTGGAGTGATGAAATTCCTATATCAAGAGGATATATCTGAACTCTCTCCTTGTTTTGGTTTGTTGCAGGTTGGAAAGGGATGCTTTACCTCTTTTCAGAATGTTGAGGCAAAATTACAAGCCTAGCATTGATAGAGATTCCGCATTTAATGAGGTCACTCTTCAAACATGTTTTTTTTTTTTTTTTTTTTTTTTTAATTTAGTGGTTGGCATTGTTTGGAAATATTTTTGTTAGCTGTTGCTTGATGGTTGGTTCCCTTGATTTATTTGACATTTTGACCTATTGATAGTATATATAACTATTTTGCTTATGTAATTATGTATTGGCTGTTGGGTAATGGTTATTTATTAGCCTTGGCGCTCTTGGTGAAACGTCTCGTAATGATTAGTTGTTTACCAGTTTGTTAATTGTTATAACAGAAAACATAAGGCCAATAAGAAAAACTACTCCAATTAGTTTCTGAGATTCCAGCTTCTCCTCTAAACGAATTTTTTTTGCCAAACGAACACATTTTATTCTGGACAATCAAATCACTCTTGTTTTTTTGGTTACTATCCCTATTTTTCTGAACTAAGATATCAAGCTTCTGGCTTGATTTATGTGTTTCAGTTCCTAGACGTGATATCAGAGAGGTTCTATGGAGTGCAGCGCAAAAACCCCATGCAAGGGATATTTGGGGATATGTTCAAGGTTTTTTTTAACACTTATTTTTATTGCGACTAGTATTTATTTCATCTTGGTTTGTTTAATAACCAAAATCTGTGAAGTATCTTTAAGTGCGTTTATCTGGATTGCTCTGTTTTGTTTTGCAGATGATGGGAGAAATGTGATTACTTATTGTTCAATAACAATAATTGCCGACAAGGTTTCGTTGTTTTATGTTGTATTATTAAAATGTTTTAGGCGCTTACTCCACAATTTATGGCATTAATTCTGTATCAATAACATTTTTTTTAATTAACAAAAGGTTTAGATTAGTATTATATGCCAGTTCCAAATTTTGCTGATCTCTCTTCTGAATTTGTCTTAATTTACTACTGTATTCATAATAAACAATTTGTCACGCAAGTTCTACAATATTATTTCATGATTGGAGTTCCAAAGCCTTTGGACTAATTGTGAAGTTAGTGAGGAATGGGTCTGGTTAATAACTCCAAGTCCAAATCCTTATCTCCTCCTTTTCAGATGTATGTGCCGACCAAATTGGATCGGGTGACCTGTAATAGGGTGCGATTCTAAGCATAACACCACCCACATTATCATGTGTGGGTCAGTGGGTGTGTTTGAAGGTAGAATGTCACATTGATGATTTTGGCTTTGTTACAGCTTTATAAATTCATAGTTTTGTTTTTCAGTGGCTAAGATGTCAAAAATGATTTGAAGCTGATGTACAATTTTCAGTTAGTTTCATGTTATAGTTCTCACTACATATTTATTTTCATTGTGCAAAATAAAAAGGAATTGTAACAATCTCCTACAGACAACTCCATATTCACCAAAAAAAAAAACTCCATAAAGAAAAAGTAACAATTTCTTAGGGGCAAATGGAATGCTAGATTATATTGTCGAGAGATTCAATATCAGCATGTTAATGGTTAACGCATGGGCAAAAAAAATTACAAGTTTGCATTGGATTGTAAAATAATGCAAACCTTAAAATTTTTTTTTTAACCCTTAACATTATTAGGGTAAAAGATTATTATAGATTCTGATTGTATAATAATCGGAGTGCCTTAAAAATTGAAATAGAAGATGGAAATAAAAATACTTGACGAAAAACAAGTGAATGATTCATTCATCATTTACATGATTCAAAGAAACATCTCAAAGTAGATTGATAGAAGTATGAAAACTACTAGTTTGCGTCCCAATAAAACTAAACAGGCAAATAGCAGCAATTACAAATGCACATTTTTACTATAACAAGCGTTTCAAGTTGATTAAGAAGACAAATTACAAAGAGTGGTTCATCCCAAAATATGATTCAAGTTGGTGAGGTTTTCTCCTTTGATCAAAAACGTACAAAGGGGAATCCGGTGAGCCCAAGTATAAACGCTATTCATCAATCACAAAACGCACCCCATTTTCATTTTTGAAGTTATGAGTTGTATGATCCACCACCTAAAAAAAAAATCAAGATTATAAGGTCCAATTTTTTCAGACTGAATTAATCTAAACTAAACTAAACTAAACTAAACTTAATTAGTTAAGCTTAATTCTACACTCAACAGAAGTTGAGCTAAGATTGAAATTTCAGAAATTAAGTCCAAAAAAAAAAACACGGCCTAAGAACAATTATTCCAAGGAAAAGGGCTTTCAAAGCAATTCAACTACCTAATTTCTATTTAGGAAGATTTATATCCTTCAAGAAATGATACTCTCATCTGAGAAATCCACATGAAATTGGGAATCGTTTACATGAATTGCAACACTATAACTTGCCAATGATCTCAAATCAAGAGGGAACTAAGAATAGGTAATGTCTAACCATAGTGCAACTTACACAACATAATATGATCAAGAAACAAGGTTGATTATTTACTAAGGAGACTATAACTAAAAGCAAGCAATTTTCTATGCATAGCAATATTATCACAATAAACTTTAAAAGACTACGAAGAGCAACTTACATTGGTATCACTCAATTCTAAGTTGTAAAAATCCATTGAATCTGAGACGAATAAAGGTCCAGCATGCCACGTCCCAACATTAAGCTTAATAAACTTGGAGCCTGAAATTTTGAAGACTTGTACTTTGTCCACGCTCGGAGGTACATACAAATGGCCACAAGGTGACTTGGCAATTTTTTTGGTAGGTTCAACCACATTCGCACTTGAATCATGCACTTCTTCGATACAAGGAGGGATGTATAAATCCACTATGGATGGCTTAGCTACTCCAAGATACCAAACATGGCCACCAATGGCACCTAGGCACTGAGTCACACTTGCATGATGCGTAATACTTGAAAATTCGAGCTTTCGATCTTTGATTTGCATAATGTAAAACCTGATATCATACACAATAAGATTGTTAACTACATTTTCTGAGCAACTTTATTTTTAGCAACTAAATAGTACTCCAGTATTTAAGATTGTAAGAGACAAATTTCATTAGTATAGTTGCAGAAAAGTTATCATCAACCAAGAACAAACATTTGAAGTAAAAATTGCCTGCTAAGAACAAAGAATAAAGCACTAATTAAATCGTTGCAGTAAGATGACAACATTTCGAATTTGAATAAACGAATGCAATCAATAAGTTAACTAACTTTAATAAGGATCTATAATTTTCTTGGTGCTTTAAAATATCAATAGAATAAAAAAAATTAAAAAAGAGCTCTATACAAGAGCAAAAAACCCTTTACATTGAGTTCGATAGCAAAAGTAAAATCAAGATAGGTAACAACTAACAAGCCATTACAAGCCATTATAGTGACTCTGCTCTGAATTCAAATAGAAATATTCAGGTAACCCATTATACGACCACATATCCTATGTTTCATCTTCTCTTTATACTTGTAAAATAGAATCATGAAGACAGCATTATACATGCAACAGAAAAAGACCCTTTACATCGAGTCCAACAGCAAAAGTAAGATCAAGATTCAAGACTGGTAACAAGCCATTATAGTAACTCTGCTCTCAATGGAGATAAAAATACTTAAGTTTTAAGGAAAGGTAAATGGTAAAGAATAGTGAGATGCAATTAAATCGTAAAGTGGAATATCTTGCACGAAGCAAGTGTTCAAAGTAATGCAGCCCTAAAAAAAACACAAATTTCCCTTCATCACATCTAAAACATATGATAGTACTCCAAAACCAGCATCCCTCCATCTCTTCATAATAGCTACTTATATATAAAGGGCATCAATTAATTTGATAACTCATTTTGAAATTGTTTGATTAATTGTTGAAATTTTGCATTTTTGTTCGTATATTGTTGTTTGCGTTTTATTAACATGATCTCTTATTATGAAATTTGCTCAACCTGGTGATCTTGTTCTTGCTCTTCATGTTCTTCACTCTTCTACTATAAAATTTGCTCTTCATGATCTCTTATTATGTTTGGTTGAATGTTCTGTAATCTTAATTTGGTTGCAATTTTATGTGGGTAAAAATGTGTAATTTAATATGGTGCTCTTAATATGGCAATAATTTGTGTTTTGCTACATATTAATATGATACAATTAGAGCTTTGAGTGATTCTTAACCAAGGTAAACCTCAGATGGTTCATAAAACAAGCAATTACGGCAACTTTAACAGATAAACCTTCGTAATGCTATGTTTAGGGATGTTTTTGTATTGAGGGTCATGAGTGGGAAAGTTTTAATTTGTTGTCCACCACTGGAAATTCCCAAAACCTAAGGGCCACCAATGGGAATTTCCCAAACTTTTTTTTTTTTCTTCAAAATAAAAAATGAATCATTGAGTTGAGGATACCGGAGATTGGAGGAGAATGAAACATGCAAGAAGGCTTTTATGTAGTGCTTATTATGATTCCTTCATTCTAATTTGGGCGAAGAATAAAGGAACAGGTGAAAGAATTTTAACGTTTCTGTTAACTACGTGTGTTAATTTTTTAGCTCAAAAATAGAGGTGCAAAATACAAGGTCATTTTGAAAAAAAATAAAAAAAAAATCGTATAATCCAGGGTTACTAGTGATAAAACCACAAGGAATCATAATGAGCACTACATAAAAGGTCTATATTTCTTAACTCAATACAAAATGCAAATAATCAACATGTAAAGGATTTCTGACTTCTGAGTGATTAGTTGGTCATAAACGAGGCAAAATTATTTAACAAATTCAAGGTTAACAATTCTCTACTTCAAATCTATACCTAGTCTATTGAAACTCTCCCCAAAAACACACATGGCATATCCATTTTCCTTTCAATGTCATGTAAACCTTCCACAGCTCGTAACTAAATATTAGTCAATCTCAATCCATCTTCTTGAATTAAGAAAATGTAACCTAACTATCTTTCAACTCCTTACAAGATATATATATATATATATATATACATGTATAGTAGCAACTAGCAACCTCATTATAATTCATATTCTTCTCTCGTCCCTCACCAAGTTTTCTCTCTATGCTATAACAACTCTATTATTATAGTCATAAACCATGATCTCCATATTACAATTTAATATAAAGAATTTCTCTTTTTTTTTTTGTAGATTTCTTTACCCACTGATTTATAATGTATTAATTTCAATTATTTTATCTAATTTCCATAATGGACTATTAGAATATGTATTCATCACTAATATAACCTTTTTGTTTTGTGTTTCTATTTATGCTCTTTTTAGTTCATTGATCATATTTTGATTAATATTATTATAACCAATTATACCCTTTTAATGTTATTGTGTTTTGATTAATTAGATTGTTTTTATTTAAATTCCCTTCTACCAACCCCAAATACGTAATTACAAATCAATCCATACATACCAATAACGATTACACATATAAAACTAACCCAAAATTTCAAGTTCAACTTAATTCATACAAAGACCCAAAAAAATCAGCACCTGAATATCACGGGCCATAAAGCTAGTTATTACTAAGAGCTGATTTCAGTAAGCTTCAAGTAACCCTTTATGTTCTTCAACGTAAAACCACTCAAATCCAATGGATGACTTATCAAATCCCTAGAATATTCCGAGTGGGTATGCATTCATTATTTCATTTGCAATACAATAGTAAAAAGTAAGCTTATCACACAAATATAATTTTAACAATTGGAATTTCAAGCAGATTATATTTTCCCTCAAACAGAAAATAAATGAAAGAAAGTCAAAGAAACAACTGAAAAGCAATAATTGAATTCAATTCAATCAAATAAAGAAGTCAAAAACAAGAAGAAACTAGTATAACCGGCCTAAAATCCAAGAAAACCCAGAAAAAGAAGTGCATCAACTCAAGAGAAAGAAAAAGAAGAAGAAGAAGAAAACCTAGGAGTTCCACGAGAGAGGTCAAGTTGAGCATCATGAGGTCCAAATTCTTCACCATCAATGGAAGCTTGAATGACTTGACCATAATCTTTGAAGGTTTCAGGGGTTGCTTCAATGGCTTTCAATTTCACCAATTTCACAGTTGCTTCTTCTCCCATGTCCTTACCATGATTGCTCATCTTTTTTTACAGTAGCTTTTTGTTGTTGGGTTGTGTTGGATTTGGTAAGGTTTTCTGTGTTCTTTCAACTTCTGCGGAAGATATTGTTAATTTGTTATTGAGTATTTGGGTGGTGGTGCTGTCGAAAAGAAAAGGTAGTTAGACGCAAATTATTATATGGTCCCAGACCACGTAACTCTACATGGTCCCTTGTCAAAACGACGTAGTTTTGGAGTTAAAAAAAAATCTGTTGTAGTTTTTTTTACGTAAAAACAGTTTCTAAATTCATGGAAAAATCAGTTTTTTTTTTTGTAAAATCTCTTATTATAGAATTCCTACTTTCAAGGAATTAAAAGCAGTTTCTTAATTCATAAAAAAAATCAATGTTTTATACGTAAAAATTAATTTAGATTTATGTTATATTCATTAGTTCTTTATTTAGATTTATGAATATTGTTTATAAAAAAATGAATATTGTATTGGTAGGAAATGAATATTGTGTATTATTTGTTCAACATATTATGATTTTGCATGGGATGAAGATTTTGTTGCAAAATGAATATTCAGTTATCGCAAAAGTGAATGTAAATTCAGGTTCTTTGTGGTAAAATGAATATTTAGTATAACAAAATGAATATTTAGTATTAGAAAATGAATATTAAGTTTAGTTGGTGCAAAGTTGATTGTTGGTTCAGGTTCTTTATAATCAAATGAATCAACATTAAAAAAATAAATATTCGATATGCAATAATTAATATTCATTTTAGTTGTTGCCAACGTGAATATAAGCTTGGATTTTTTGCGGTAAAATGAATATTCAATATTAAAAAATGTGAATATTTAGTATAAAAAAATGAATATTCAGTATTAAAAAATAAATATTCATTTTAGTTGTAAAAACTGACTCGCTGACACGCGAGACCACAATTGTTCTATGTGCTCAGGGAGCATTGTATATTGTAGTTTGAAAATTTAGTTTTAAAAAAAATGAAGCTTTTATTTTTTTATTTTTTTTAAATTGTGGTTAAAAAAAATGAATATTATAGTGTACAAAAATGAAGATTAAAGATTAAAAAAAATATAAAGATTGTAGAGTAAAAAATGAAGATTCCCAGGACTACAAAAAGCTACGTGGTCCTGAAATCACCATATAACAATTGGTAGTTAGAGCTTTGGAGGTCCAACAATTACAACATCAAAATCGTTATAATGAATTGTCCTTACAAAATAAAGTCATGGTAATAAATTCACCTTGCATATCAAAGGTCATGGTTAGATACTTAGATCCTCACCTATTGTGTCGTATAACTTAGTACTTTATTATCATTTTAAATTTGATTGAATATTTGAAATGAGTCTGGACAATCCAGATCAATATGAAAGAGGAGAGTTATGTTACTTACAAATCATAAAAGGTTCCATATTAAAACCAATTGGTGATAGGAGGGGTAACTCCTATCGCAGAAAATCAAGTTGGTGAGCCGTGTGATGGGAAACCCTCCCGCACGGTTTGGAGAGCACTGAATTCGAATGAGAGGTTCACTACCACATCATTGCACGCAAGGGTAGCTCGCTCGATTCGCATGTTGGTCCGACTCGTCATTCACTTCTGACTCCGTGTTCGATAGCCCGACCGTAGTGATGTGGTTTAATCAAGTTAGTTTAGTCTCTCATCATCTTCCAATGTGGGACACTCACTAGTGTAGCATATGGGGTTCAACACTCCCCTCACTAGTGAGTGTCCTTAGAATTCAAAGCTAATTGGAAAGGTAATTAGAAACAAATTAAATCCTCTTAGGGGCTGGACATTCTATCGAGGCAAACCCTTTTCAGTGCTTAATAAGACCCAGTTTAGAAGAAACCTACAACATTGGCTTTGATACCATAATAAGATGGGTAGAATGTTGTTTCTATTTTCTTTTTCTGCCTTTGAAATAAGAGTATACAAGTATATCTATATCTATATCTATAATCTATAATTCTATATCTATATCTATATCTATATCTATAATTCTTAAAAAGCGGTGATAAGGGGTTACTGTTCATATATGAATAGTAACGATCCCACGCTCCACGTTTCTCCACGTCAGCATCTTTGTCGTGCTGATCAACATCACTTGCTGCTCCACGTTGCACCACATCAGAACCCCCCCCCCCCCACTATTTCTCTTTGACTAAAAACGCTTCTCCTTCCTCACTAACAAAAAAACCCTAAACTCTACTTCACTTTGCTTCTCTTCTCCTCTTCGGCTCTTCCCATCTCTCTTCTTCCACCAACACAAAGTGTTGCTGCTGCTGCGTATCCCCATTATTGAAGGTAATTTAATTTTCAAACCCTTGATTCTTTCATTTTTTTGTTATTAGGGGTTTGATTAAAGGTTGATTTTTTTTTTCTTTCTTCATTTTTTTGAGTTGCTGCTACATTGTCGTCTGCAAAACAAGCCTCAATTCCAATTGTTGAAGGTAATTTTTTAAATGCTTGATTTTTTTTTCATTTTTTTTGTTATTAGGGTTTTGATTAAAGGGTTTAGGGTTTTTTCTTCTTCCTTCCTTTTTTTGAGCAGAAATTTGATCACATGTCGAGTTATCAAAAATCATCTTCTCTATTGACGTGCTGAGCTAAATTTTTTGGTAATTTTTTTGGGTATTTTTCATTCGTTTTAATTTGATTTTTTTGGGGTTGCAGATGGATTATTCTTTGCCTTTTTTTTTTTGCAATTTTCCTCCATTTTCTTTTGATCTATGCCTTCTCTCTTCGCTTTTGAGGGTTTTTTTTTCAATTTTTTTTGGTGAGTAAGTTTATTTCACGAAAATCTCCATTGAAATAGATATTACGGTATTTTTTGGGCATTTTACTGTTTTGTTTTTGGTGAATAAGCTTTTTTCACGAAAATATCTGTTGAAGCTTATATTGAGGTATTTTTATGGGCATTTTTACGGTGTTTTTTTTTCCTAATTTACCTCCATTTAATTCCTGTATCATTTTATTATTGTTAGGGTTACAATTAGATGGGTTTTTCATTGCTTCAACAAATATTGTTTGGATTTTGGGGGTCTAAACATGGGTATCATTTTGGGATTTTCGATTTTGTTGGGGTTTTCATCACTGACAAATTGTTTTGGGGTTTATTGTTTAGGATACTCTTTTCTCTTAAGTTCATGAATTTAATTTCTTTTCATGTCAAATTTTATTAGTTTATTAGTTTCAATTGTTCTCGTTTTAAGCTTAGTGATTTTAGGGTTTTGCTCAATTGTTCTTGTTTTAAGCTTAGTGATTTTAGGGTTTTGCTCATCAACGTTTTTTTTTTGTTTTTTTTTTTTTACAATTTTCCTCCATCTTAAACACAGAATTTAGGTTTTTTTTTTTTTCTGTTTTTGTACATGGGCCTGCCAGGAGTTACATTTCAAATTCTCCTAATTTATTTCCAAAGGAAATGATATGTTCTATTATATTAAATGTTCTATTATATTATATTATCTTGATCGAGATCTTTTCAGCAGACTAGAGATTAGTTATCAAATGCTACAAAACATATGAAAAGCTTAGATATAAAGTATGTGAAAAAGTTGCATAGAGAATTATAAAAATATACTTCAAAAGAAAAAAAAAGTAGAAACTTAAATGGATTTACTGTGACATAGATTTGTTAGTTGTTAGTGTTTTGCCTTGTTTTTCTGATCATGGGTTCATTAAGGGGTACTTGTTTTGTTTTGGGGGCACATTTCCGATATATTGCAGGCGTGTGTGGAGGCACAAAAAACAAAAGCACACCTTAAGCAATTTAGGTGAAATTCAAGAGAAGAAGTGGTGAGTTTTTTCATTTTCATTTTCTAGAAAAATTTGGTATACAAGAATCTTAATGTTGTTCTATCCCGTGTTTATCTAATTACATCATTAACTTAGATAACTAATGAAGTTCCCAATCTTGCACTGCCTAACATCACTTTATTATATGTACAATTATGCAACTTGTTAGGCTATTGCCAATTGCCAAATGGGTTCTTGTAACTTTGTAAATAATTAAATACCTATTCTCTTTCAACTTTTATCAGCTTCTACAATAAGTTTTTGCTGTCCCTTTCAAATTCTGAATTACTACTAATATAGTAAGCTTGAAGGAAAATCTAGATGAGATTTGAGACAACGAGAATTTTTTAATGACCTTGCATTGTGGGTGCCTTGACCTTTTTTGTAATGTGGATCATAGTTGTGAGTTTTGCTGAGACAAATCACCTTAAATTCATCATTTTTGCAGTAACGAAACCTCTGATTTCTATTAGGACACAAACCTTTAAATTCTTTGTTCAGGATTTCTAACATGGTATTTTATAAAAGAAGTTTAAGTGTTATTACTCAAACAAATTTCCGATACATAAAAGACATCCCATGGAAGATGTTAGTTATTACTGATGGTCACTTCCTGAGACAAATCAGGTGAATATTTATTTTTAGTCATGTTCATCTTTACATAGTTGTGTCCAATTGATGTAATTAGATGTGTTTTACTTCAATTTGGACTTTTGGTATTTGTGATGGATATGGTTGCAAGTTGCAACTCAGTCTTTGTGAGAAAGTACATTTGGCTTTTTAAAAAAAAATTATTATATATGGAGTATTTATTTTTTAGAAAAATAAGGAAACTTAATGGCAATGCTTATGATTCAGTCCAGGAGAAGTGTTCATTGTAATTCTTAAGATAAGAAAGAAGAAATAACAATATAATCTAAAACTTTGTTTCTGTACGAGAAGAGAGGGGTTAGACCAATCTTGTGAAACATCAAATTAATACTGGTATCAAATGAAGAATATGAAGGTGCCTACTTATATGAAAAGTGTAGCTTCATGGAAGGTATGATACTGTCCTTTTTTTCATTTGAAATTCTGTTATATTATATATGTTCTTGCTAAGTCATTTTTTGTTAAAATTTATAGATACAATAGAAGAGAAAGTTGCATGAATCATCTTTCTCAATTTGGTTTGAATCAGCCACATCCACCATAATCCATGTGTGCTTCTATACTAACTCTCATTCTTCTCCAAACAATATCCACAAAATTCTATCTGCAGGGATAACTTATGGTTTGGAATAGTTGTTAGTTCTACTTCAAGTCAGATTGCCTTGGAGGGTGTTTGCAAGAATAAAAAAAGCAGGAGATTGGGAATTACAAATGTATCGTAGAAATTTAGAACTTAGCAACAATTGGAAAGCGTCTTTGGGCAATTACAACTCATCATGAGAGCTTGTAGGTGAACTGGATCTCCATCAATGTAGTATTAGAACTAAGGTTGGTAATTGTATACCGAAGTAACACCTGTACAATAGACCAAAATTGGTTATATCGTCATTTTTGCCTTTCTCCCTTTCTAGACATTGTAGTTAAGAGAACTATAGATTGTAAAGAAGTTTTTCGCTGGTAATAATAATATTCTTATAAGCTTAACCCAAAAAAGTTAATATATAGAACTTTTTGTGTGGATATGCTATTATTCGTTGTCATGTTGTTGGATATATATATATATATATATATATATATATATATATATATATATATATTTTTTTTTTGCGAGGATACACCAAGGTAAATTGTCAGAAAATGAATTTTGGTATAGTCCCACAAATGACACACGAGGTCTTTGAAATATAAAATTATCAAAGACATCCCTCAAGAAGTTTCCTTTGTTCCTTTCTTTTTTCAATTATCCGCTTAAACTACCACATAATAATATATAACGCGCGCCGTGAACAACTAGTATATACAAAAGGAATAAACCCTAAAGACTCTACAATAATAAGGCCCAAATAGGCTACTCACAAGAAGGTAGCCCAACAATCCCCTTGCCATATCAAAAAATATTAATGATGCAGCAAATTCTCCAATAATTACAAATGTATCTCACGAGATATTACAATAGTATTTCTGTAATTTAGTTAGAAACATGTTATCAAAATACTCTCTAATTTTATGTGAATAGGACATACATAAATATATCCTTGATTTTGCTCAAATTTACGTGAAAATATCATTGTGAGATACCCTATTTGTATCAATTTATCTGCAATAATTGAGAATATATATGATAGGTAAAATATTTATTGTTGTAGATAAATCGATTCGAAAAGAGTACAATTTTGTGTTTCACCAAAATTAACTCCAAATTCAACTAATGATTTAATAATAATGATTGTTTTAAGCAATTTGTATACTAAGATTATTTTCTTTTATTCATAGAAAGTTCAATGAGCACCTAAAAACGAGCACCTAAATCCTAGAGGAAGATACCCTCCATAAAAATGCCACACACAATAAATAGATGTTCATTAAGTGGATCACAAATGTACATTTAGTCTAATTTTAAAATTGGAATACTTGTACTAATGTTCAATAGAGTTGATTTAATGTACATTGTGTGACTACCATTCTATTGTTATTCACGCGTGTAAATTTTCTTTTTAATTGAGTTAATTTAAACTAAAATAATCTAAGTTTTGAACTCACTAAGGGCGCTAAACTAAACTGACATTTAAACAATTAGATATTTTGATTGGAGGACCATACTCTAATTCATTGGAAATAGAGTCATCTTTTAGGGTTCCAGTCCTAAAATCATAAATAGAGACTCAAACTATTTTACTAAATAAAAATATAAGATATATTGGTTGGATTCAAAGTATTGGAATTTGGTCTTGCTCAAATTATTTTTTTATTTCTTATCAAATTTTGTCATATAAATGGTTATTTGTGTTCGTATTGAGTTGATTTGAATTTGGGATGGTCAATTTTGTTTTAAGCAGGCCTAATGATTATATAATTGGATTAGGTTTAAGATAGTTCAACGCATGTATGTTTTGTCAACGAGAGAAGATTTAAAGTAGATAACTAAGGGTACTTATATTATCTGTCTTAGTGTCTCTATATCTTTTGGGGGTATTTGAGAGTTAGAGGTTTGGGGGAAAAAGAGAGGTTTGACTAACTCAAAAAGCTATTTTTGGTGTTTGGGAGTTAGCGCTTTGGAAGAGAGTATTGAGATGGAAAAGCTCTTTTTCAAAAAGCTCATATGAGGAGCTTTTTGGAAGAACTTATATTTTTTGGTTCTTTTTACTTTGAAACATCTAACCGCTATTTACCAAACACTTTTACACAATCAGCTAATATAATCAGTTAGTCAAATCAGCTAGTCAAAACAGCTAACTCAATCAACTAATCTCTAATAACTATCAGCTAACTCCCAAACACGGCCAAAGTATCCCTAAAAAAATCAAATGAGCTTTTCACAATGCACCAAATATTACTCTCCTCTCCTCTCATATACCGCCACATATTTTGCCGCATCCTCTTCCTTTAGTTATAATGTCATTCCTTTTGATTTTGCTTTCTTTTTAATATTCTTGGTAAAATGTTTGTGGAATGCTTCGATTATGTGAAATAATAAGCCTTACCACAATTTGATTAGGTAGTGTTTGGATATGTAGAATTCATTTCAAATTGATGAATTCAATTTCTGAAATCGAAATGTTACAATTTAAATGACAATTATTTGTTTGGGTTGTTTTTAGAATTTGAAATGACGTGGTTTTGTTAAGTATTTGAAATATACAACATTTGCTTGTTAAGCATTTAGGTTGTGAATTGGGACAAATCCAATTCCAAATTTTTTATACTTGCCAAACATGTAATTTGGCTCAAATCCAAAATTTTAAATGAAATACTTGTATCCAAACATAGCATTATGTTAACCATCGATAACGCTTACATGTATTGATTTTGTTTTCATTAAAATGATTTTGGGAAATTGGTGGTGAAGTGATGGCTAAAGTGGTGAGGCATTGATGTTTTGATTTTGTTTTCAATAAAACGATAATTGTTGGGAAATTGATTGAATTATTGCAAACAAGTTGCTCTATTTTTAATATGTATATATATATATATAGATTAATCATGAGTGATATCGATGATAATTTGATTCCCTTCCTCTTGATTATGATTGTTTTATTTGAGAACCGATAAAATTGTTAGCACGTGTTTTTAGGATGTCAATCCTTCGTATTATTATATTCTTTGTATTATATTCTTTTTTTTTTTTTTTTTGAAGTGGTTAATTTGATAAATTGTTTTCTTGGAAGGTTAAGCGGAGTCAGCAAACTGATTGTTTGAGTGCAAGCCTGAGAGTTATAATTCTTTTAAACTAATGTTACTGAGTTAATTTTTTGGTCCCGTGGTGATAAATTGGTCAATTGTTCATTTTTTCTTCTTAGTTACATTAGCCATATAGCGAAATGAAAGTCAAGCTCTCTAGATTTGCTCACGACAATTTTGTATCATGCTCATTTTGTCAAACCGTGTGGATCATTAAATCACAGCGACAATATCATTGACGACCAACAAATTATAAACAAAAAACAAAAACGGTTACAGTACCATCCACAATGCCCTTCACCATTTCAGTATAATCCAACCCCGAGCAACGCCGGACATTAAACTAGTTTGATTGAATAGACCATCGTTGCTTGCGATATGTTATTCCCAATCTTTAGGTGTATGGCGAATGAATATCGTAAAGCTCTATTGTAAATCATTTGTTTACTTTTTTTTTTTAAATAGAATAATGTGTGGGATATTAGGCCATGGAACTGAGCCCTACTGCAGGTCACCCGGCCCAATTTAGCCAAAAACGTATCTGTAAGGGGGATAATAAGAAATCATTGTCCAAAGTCCAAACACCATGCCATGTTATATAGATGTGTGGTGTATTTTTTTGATTGAGTATTATTTAAGCCATATTAAGTATATAGTCAACAACTCAACATGATTCATGCTTATCATATATTTAATTACAATAAAAATATTAATACTGGGGTGTCATATATTTTGTTTTTAAAAAATAAATTTATCCTAAGAACTAAGGAGATAGGTGATATGATTAGTTCAAGAGCAATGAAATCCCATAATTCCAAATTTCTCATTTTTGCGGAAGCCTTGGCTCACTATGAGAGAAGGCATAAATAATGCTCTTTCTTTTAACATTAAAAATATTCATATAGAAGGAGATAATCTCTCAGTCATCAATGCTATCATACAAATTTGGCAAATTACATAGGAAATCTGCAACTTAATACAAGACTCGGTCTAAGATCTAAATAAATTTGACAATTATGCTATTAGTCACACTTTTAGGGAAGCTAATGCAGTAGCAAACTATCTTGCTAACAAGGGCCATTCTTATCAGAGAATAACCATCTGGTTCTACCCTGTGGACCACCCTCTTTCTCTGATAGTGCGTAAGGACGCTTGTGGTTGGCTCTACCCTAGGAGCTGATCAATTTTTCTTTCCTAATAAAAAAAGGGAGATGGGGAGAAAGGGCCAACCTTTTTTAAAAGGCCCAAATAGAAAGAATAAAAATAAGAAAATGTGAGAATGTGATTGTTTAAAAGGTGCTACCGGTACCACCAATCTAATTTGTGGTCCCGCGAATCAACGTTTCAATACTTGACAACATGTATTTTTTGCTTCTCGTAATCTTCATTTTCTAAAGTGCAATCTTTATTTTTTTATAAACTAGAATCTTCATTTATTAAACTACAATCTTGAATTTTAAAAAAAAAAATTATAATCTTCATTGTTTTTTTTAATTAAACCATAATTTTCATTTTTTCAAAGTGAGATATTCATTTTTTTGCAAAAACAAAACATTGAAGTGAGATATTCATTTTTCCAAGTATGTTAATATTCCAAATGTATAACCAATTAACCAGAAATTAAGCTTATGTAATTGGAGAAATATATATTTATAGTATTTAAATAATACTTAATATAAATAATTACTTTTTAAAATTCGAAGTTTATAAATGAGTTTTTAATGAGCTTTTAATGAGTATTAAATGATTATGAATGAGTTAGTTAACGAACTTGAACAAACTATTAATGAGCCTTAATAAAACAAGTACTACCTTGTTTGAGTAAAACTCATTTATTAATTGAGGTTGAAAGTTTTGCTTGGACTCGTTTATATATACATGAACGTGTTTTGACCGAATTTGTTTGCGAGCAGTTCACTGAGTGTATCAAGTCATTGAAATCCAGTATGCAAAATGCTTAATATTTGTTGCTCGTAAGCTGGTGCACATAAAGCTGGAACCGGGTCCCATGATTTAACAATTTGGTATTGAAGAGACGAGTAGAGTCTTTGAAACCCCTTTCGCTAGTCTCTGTTGCCTTTGTTTCACCAAAACCTCCATTAACAATGGTTGCAACTCCAAACTCGTCACCCAAATTAACTCTTTCTTCCCTCCTTAACCTCCTTCCTCATTTCTTCAAATACAACAAATTCTCTGATGCAAAATCTCACTTGCTTTCTTTCATTGCATCCGATTCTCAACATACACTCCACAATCACCTTCTTCACACTTCTTCCCACCTTCCTACCCCTACAAAAGCCCTTTACGAAACATCCATTTCTTCATATTGCCACTTTGGAAAACCCCAATTTGCCTTTGAAATCTTCAAGAAGATGAAGCGTCTCAAACTCAAGCCAAAGTTGCTTACCTGCAACACCTTGCTCAATTCGTTGGTAAAACACTCATCTTCTCATTCTATTTCAACTTGTAGAGAGTTATTTGATGATATGTTGCGTATTCGTATCACCCCAAATGTCAATACTTTCAATATTTTGATTAATGGGTATTGTTCTGAATTCCGATTTAAGGATGCTATGGAAGTACTTAGACAAATGGGGGATTTTAATTGTTTTCCTGATAATGTTACTTATAATACGATTTTAGATGCATTGTGTAAGAAGGGTAGGTTGAATGATGTACGAGATTTGTTGGTTGATATGAAGGAGAAAGGATTGGTTCCTAATAGAAATACTTACAATATATTGATTAATGGTTATTGTAAAATGGGGTGGTTGAAGGAAGCTGTTCAATTTATCGATTTGATGACACATAATAATTTTTTGCCTGATGTTTGGACTTATAACATGTTGATTAATGGGTTGTGTAATGATGGGAAGATTGATGAGGCTTTTAGGAAGAAAGATGAGATGGAAAAGTTGAAATTGCCTCCAGATAAGGTTACTTATAATACCTTGATTAACTGTTGTCTCAAATCCAATGATAGTAAAGAGGCGTTTCGGTTGTTGGATGAAATGAGTGATAAGGATGTGAAGAAGGATGCAGTTACTTTTAACATAATTATCAAGTGGTCTTGCCAGCAAGGGAAGATTGATGATGCTACTGCTGAACTAAAGAAGATGGAAGAGAGTGGTGTTTCCCCAGATTGTACAACATTTAATACTTTGATAAATGCATACTGTAAAATGGGCAGCTTTGGAGAAGCTTTCAAGGTGATTAATCGAATGGCTAAGAAGGGGTTGAAGATGGATGTTTTTACATTAAATATGTTTCTTCACACTCTTTGTGAGGACAAGAGGCTTGATGATGCACATGATATGCTTGAAAGTGCCATTAGGAGGGGTTATGTACTTGATCAAGTTAGCTATGGTACTTTGATTACGGGGTACTTCAAGGACGAAAAGGAGGAAAGAGCATTAAAGGTATGGGAAGAGATGAAAGCGAAAGGGATCATGCCAAATGTTGCCACTTACAATTCTGTCATTGCAGGATTCTGCAAATCAGGGAAAACCGACAAAGCGATTGACATGATGAATGAACTTTTAGAGAATGGATTGTTCCCGGATGAGACTACGTACAACACCATTATCCATGGTTATTGTTGGGAGGGTAAGGTTGAGCAAGCATTTCAGTTTCATAACAAAATGGTGGAGAATGCATGTAAGCCTAATGTGTACACGTGCAATATTCTTCTCCGTGGACTATGCTCTGATGGAATGCTTGAAAAAGCTATTAAGCTTTTTCATACATGGGTTTCAAAAGGAAAAGAAGTGGATGCAGTTACCTACAATACCTTGATAACCAATCTATGCAAGGAGGGAAGATTTGAAGAGGCTTTAAATCTTGTCGATGCTATGATGGAAAATGAGTTAGGACCAGATAAGTACACCTATAATGCCATTTTTAATGCCCTTGTCAATGCGGGGAAAACAACAGAAGCAGATGAATTCAGAGAAACAATGATACAAGCAGGAAAGTTACGGGATCAGATCTCACAGGTTGAAAAGGATGTCAGTGTTGAGACTGATGTGGATACAGCTGAGTCAATTTCTGATGCTAAAGAATTTTCAGAGAAGATAAATCAACTCTGTACGGAAGGTAGTTACAAAGACGCAATGGAAGTTTATCAAGAGTCTACCTTTAAAGGAGTAGAAGTGGATAAAACAACTTATTTCATGCTGATTACGGGGCTCCTTAAGAGAAGAAAGGCCATATCAAAGGTAGCTGATTGACGTCAGGTGTTTTGATGGTTTCCCATAACCAAATTGCTTCCTTGGATTGAATGTCGAGATGTTTTTCAACCTGATGCTAACTGAGGTACTTACTTTGGAAATTGCAAACATGTTGGTTGCCCTTTTCCAATTATTTTCTTGTAAGTTTTTATGCTTAGATCTTGGCTATGAGAAATACTGCTAACTTCTGCTTGTCATTTCTTGCTAATATGAGTTCGTTTTGTTACATTTTTATAATGAGTTTTATCAATGTCCACTGTCCACATTATGTACCCGAGTATCTCAGTTTGGCTACAGGAATAGAACCTATTGCTTTTTGAGCTTTATGTTATTTATTTATAAGCAATCATGACTTTGTATTCAGATTGTGATGGTTAAAATTTGTCAGCATCCATGATAAGATAATCATGACCCATAAGCCAAAAAATTCCCAACATTGGCTGGTCATTGGGTGGTTATAGTCTTATAGAAATGCCATAAATAAAGGTATCTTGTCAGATGACGATGTCTAAGTGGCCCTCAACTTTAATTTAATACATTCATGGCTTTAGTGTTATAAAAGTTGTGGGTCGCTTTTAGGTGATTTTATTTAGGACTGGGAGTCATTTTCTTAGGAGTACGGGACACACATTGATAAGATTGGCCGAAGGATTTGTGGATTAACATGTTAAATTGATGATTTGATGAATCATGCCTTTATCAAAGGGTGGACAAGTTGGGTGGTTTTGGATTAACGAATACGAGATGACATGAGGAGTCTGAGTAGCATCGATTGACATCATATGCAAATGGATGGAGGAAGAGAGAATACTTCTAGTATGTCTAGCTGTTACAGGTTAGGGCTAGTAATTGGAGCTTAGGATGGTCTCTCTCTAAAAAATCTAGATTTTCTGAAATTCCACGTTAGAATAATCAGCAACAACAAAATTAAAGCCTTATTCCCAAAAAGTTTGGGTTTGATTAGGCATGAATCAAGGGTAGGTATCAAAATACTCTTCCACTCATGTCCTCCTCCTCAAATCCTTCATTGTTTTCAACCACACCCTTCTCCATGTTTGCCTTAGTTTTCCCCAACATCTAATCCACCATCTTAGTCGATTTTCCCTCATCTTTTTCTCTTGTGAAGTAACCCCTAACTTTTTTCCTAATAACTTCATTCCTTATTCTTTCATTTCTTTTATACCTACACATCTAACTCAACATATGCATTTCTGTCACATTCATCTTATGAATTTGACAATATAAAGCCCAACATTTAGTACCAAATAGCAATGTCGGTTTGTTAACTGTTCTGTAAAAATCCCCCATCACTCTGTGGCATACCACTCCAAAGTGGGGGCCCTGAGCAGTCCCTCACCCTGCCCCCCCACCCCCCTCTTTACAAGAATGCCCTGATAAATTCTCAGAAAACTACTCACAACCCTTTGTCTTTATTCTTGGATTTCGAGCCTATATGACATGGCGGTAGGAAGTAAAGGCTGTATCAACAGGATATTGGACTTAACTTGAGTATACTTGGGATTCAATAAGACATTGCTTAACTAAATAGACCACAAGTGCAATTATTACACTTACAAACACGTAAAGTACAAATTCCATTAATCTTATATTCTTATCCCAAATTGACTTGCTTTTGTGAAAAACTCAGCAATTGCTTCATTCTGTTGAACCTATTCATTTTAGACATTGCTGCAGAGAAAACAACTGAACCCTGAAAAACTTTCTTCAAGAATTTTCCAGATTTCTTGAGCTGTTGTAAAATATATAGCAGCTTATGAAATTGTACTATCAACTGGCCTTAAAAGACGCGATATAATCATATCATGACAACATTTCCAAGCTGCTAGGCTTAGGCAATGTGCCATCGACAAAACTGATTTCGTTTTTAGCTGAAAGAGCTGTTAGTACAACTGGCTGTCAATTGTCAATAGAATCCTGTATGCGTCACCTTTGTCATCATCCGTATTATCATCACATGATTGCTGTATCTCAACATAATTAAGTGACAACTTCACAATCTTTTTCCTGCAAAATAGGAGATGAAATTATGACTATAAAAACTTGAAAGAGACAGATTATGTGACCAGGTGAGACATTCCTCTTGTGCTTCAAGTTGCACTTTTAATTTAGTCGCACTTTTTATCATTTGAATATCATTTCAATTAAGTGCCAACTTCACAATCTTTTTCTTGCAAAACAGGAGATGAAATTATAACTTTTAAAACTTGAAAGACACAGATTAAGTGACCAGGTGAGACATTCCTCTTGTGCTTCAAGTGCTTGTGGATGTAGTAGAGGTCATTGGCTTATATTGCACTTTTTAATTTAGTCTCACTTTTTATTGCCATGCATGACATAAAAAATATTTATGTTTTTGTCTGAAGTATAGTTGGTTTAAGTGAACTAAATGTTTAGGAAGTGGATAGAGTCCTGAAATTACGTGACAATGTAACATACAATTTAGTAGAAATATAAATAATAAATTGTGAGTGATTGGCAGTCATTCTGTCATGCCGAGGCAGCACTATAGAAATTCCAAGCTTCCTGTGATTGAGATAAGCTGGAAACTTGTGTGTTTCTGATGCTGTGTGAAGAGACGCCACTGGGAACTGGTTCTGTCACAAGGCAGGATAATTTAATAATTTATATAGCCACAAGTTCTGTTCACACTATTTGGATAGTTTTAGAGCTTAAGTTTCATTACCAAGTAGAATTGCTTTCAAATGTTGTGGAGTAAGAGTTATTCCTCTTCAAGTTTGATCCTTTTACAACTTCACCCCGATTACTAGTTTTGACACTGAACACAATGCAAACCAATGGCTGCAATAGTGCAATAAGCTCCATGATTTATAAATGCTCAATCTCTCGCCCTGGATTACTGGCGTTCAGGCCTAGATTTTACTATTTTCTTTGGTTTTTTTTTTTTTTTTTTTTTGACAAAAAAAAATGTTATACTTTATCTTCCACAATTGCCTAGGCAAGTTTGACCATTAATATATTTGTTGATGAACTAGTAATTTTTTTTTTTTTTTTTGAAAAAAAATAATGTAATTGAAAATGTGCATTGAGATTAATCCAACTTTTTATATGATAACATTTTGTTGTTATATATTGGTTATATAAAAATATTCAATAGAATACTTGTAGATGAATGTTGTAAAAATTGAATTGTTGCATCTGAAAAGAGAAAGTATTAAGGTACCTTTTTTATGAATTGAGTCATAGGCTCATAACAACTTCACTTTCTCTGTTTTGAGCCCAACTTGGAGCACTCCCATATCAATGTTAAACTAAGTTCAAAGTTGCATACCTCTGGTAGCCTTAGACCAGCAAAGGCCTTTTCATTGAAGGTTAAACTCAATATCAAATACAAACTTGCAACACTATCACAGCATAAATGCCCATCAACTACGTACTCTCATACATGTTCAAAAGTTCTTATCTAGATGCCCTAGAAAAAGCCGTCACTTCAGCAGGTTTTTGTAACTCTTTAGATTTTGCTAATTTGTTTGAGGGTCTTGCAGTCTTATTGACACTTCTAATTGCAAGATTACGAGTGCGTTATCTTCACCTTAAAAAAAAAAGTTTTAGTTAGGTTCAAATATTAGATAAGGTTTAATCAGGTGGAATAAGTTTAATAAGGTCTAATCAGGTCTGATAAGGTCTAATCAGGTCTGATAAGGTCCAATTGTTTCTCTAATCAATGCTCTTCAGGTAAAATAAGTTAAATAAGTTTTAATCTTTAGATAATTTCAGGTCTAATAAGTTGAAGAGAAAACACCCCAAGTCAAATTCCTCGATGGCATACTTTATAGCAAGCAGATACAAAAAAAAAAACACAAGAAATTGTTGTGGCTTAGGAGTTGATCTTGTGTGAATCACATGAAAACAAGGATTTGTCTCTTTTTTTAACAATGCTTGTTGGAGCACACTTGATTTTCTGGATATCAGCACTTGATTGATTGATTGATTCTGTGTCCTCTTCTGTTATCCTGCAATCTGAAGTTTTTTTTTTTTTTTTTTTCCTTCTTTTGGAGAAGAACTGGAGCCTTTTGTAGTATAGATTTATTTGTGTGGAGAAAGGTCTTGCCTTAGTTGTTGATGAATCAAATTTTATTACCATTTGAATTCTATCATCACATCTAATGCTTTTATCATCTAAATTCATAGGCGTAAGTCACGTAACCTTTCATAGTTCATACTTCCATACATGTGGTGATTTGAGGTCCTTTACTCTGCTGAATTCCTACCATTTTTGTTAACTACGATTTGCTTCTCCTTGCAATACAGGCGTACAGCGACCTTTTCTGTGGAATGTGATCATTCAAGACTGCGAAGGTTCCAACTAATCTGGTATTCACCAGCCAGCCATATTATTTCCGGAAAATGCATTGCTGCAGTTATCGTGTCATCATAAACTTTCAGATGAAGAAGAAAGCCTACGGTGCCCAGGTATACTGTCTAATGTCTATAATCTTTCAACTGTATGTTCTTGTCGGATTAGGATGCGAATCCCGGTCCTCGGATTTTGAACATAAATTCCAACCAATTCTTCATGTTTTTTGTGGGAGCGTAATCGTTTCACCATACAGTATTTGCTTGGAAATTTGCTGAATGTACTTCAACTACTTCGTATATAGCTAAAATTGAGTTTTTTCCAATTTTGTCAATAGTCCACAGACATGTATATAGCTAATTCCCTTTTAGCAAAAACTGGTCAAGTAAATTTTGATGCCTAACATACGTCGTTTTGAATGTTTTTTTTTTTTCCCCAATATTCTTTGTGCTTGTTTGGTTGACAAAATAAAATGGGGAAAGTGAAAAATTATGGGAATTGGTAATTTGGATAGTTGTTTGGTTCATATAAAAAGGAAAAAATGGAGGATATTGAAATTCATGGGAATTTCTATTTCCCACAAAACATAGAAAGTAGATTACCAAAACCCTCCTTGGTCAATCAAATTTCATGGGAATTTCAACTTCTTATTATTAAACCAAACAACATTGATAAATTCCTAGGAATTTCATTAGGGAAATAACTTCTCATGAAATACTAATTCCCACGGGAATTTATTTCCCATGTCAACCAAACGATTTTTTGCCCTAAAAGTGCATCTAGTATATTTGTTTAGGAAATCAACCACTCTTTTGGTATAAATGACGGTGATGAGAATGTTTTCAAATGTAAATTTGAAAGGAAGATCAATATCCATTCCCATTGTGCTGGTAGCTTACATCTTATTTATTTAACTTTCTTCGCAAATATTCATCCCATCCAATACCATCATGATCTGCAGGATCAACGCTTGGCCAGCGAGGCGGAACAAGGCCTCATCATAGCAGGGGCCCCAAAATTACCATACGAAGACACTATGACATTTTTTTAAGGATAATTTGTGGGATACTAGGCCTTGGAACCGGGCCCTACTACAGGTCACCCGACCCAATTTTAGCCAACACACGCATTTGTAAGGGGATAATAAGGAATCCTCGCAAATGCGTGCGGTGAGAATCGAACCAGGACCTTGTGCTTGGAATTCTGAAGCCCTAACCACTGAGCTATGACTTCATCCTCAAACACTATGACATAGTGGTAAGGTTTTGTACACCAAAGCAAAGAACCCAAGTTCGAAACTTGGTTGAAGCATTTTTGGAAAAATCCTAAAACTTATGGTTTGTTGCATTTTTTTTTTTTTTTTTTGGGGGGGGGGGGGGCATGTAGCTATTTTTGATTTTTTTTCAACAAACTACTTCCACTCATGACTTTATGAAACGAAAAGTCATCTTCTTCTATTCTAAGCGAAAATCTTCTCCCAAAAATAAAAATCATTAGTTTCCAATTCCACCATGATCATATGTTAAATTTGACTGAATATTAAAAACGAGACTGGGCAACCTAATATAGAAGAGGAGAGTTCGGTCACTTACAAGTCATAGGATGTTCCATCCAAAAACCAATTGGTAATAGGAGGAGTAACTCCTAGACTTATAAGTCAGTTTAGTCTTTCCTCATCTTCCGATGTGAGACACTCACTAGTGTAGCATATTAGGTTTAACATCATGAATTTTGACCTTCCTTTGAATATATTTTTCTAGTCCTATTGTTAATATATTCTTACAAGTAACAAACATTTGCATCTTTATGAATTTTCTAAATGTACATATTTGATAAAGTCATCTTTAAATTTGTATTTAAGGTTTTCCTTGTCATTAAAAAAAAAAAACATTTTTAAGGGCCTCTTTATACGAATTTGTATAGGGCCCTAACATCCTACTAGCCCCCAGCCCTGATGATCTATTACAGATAACCAATTGAGTCTCGGTCTAAAAAATCTTTTCTTTAGGAAAAACAATGGTCTAGTGATGGACTTGTTTCACGTTGGACGTATGTGTAATAGGAGATCCCAAAAATTCTACCATGGCATGTTAATAAGTAAACAAAACCACATGCGAGTCCCCATCGCTAAGACTCTTTCTTAACCATTTTCAAAGAGAAAAAAGTCACACGGCCCTCCCTAATGCTTGACCTCCTAGCCCCAGCTGAAGTTGTAGGCCCGTGGGGTTTAACCGTGCAAGCACAACATAAGTATGCATTATTAAACTTCTTGGGATTTCCACTATAGACCGATGTCGCCGCTCGTGAAATTTTTCGGCGACATTTTTTCCGTAAATATATTTTTGGAGACATTTTCCTACTATATTTTTGACGATTTTTTCACACCGACGATTTTTTTTTGGCCGTATTTACCATCGCATTTTTCTGACGATTGTTCCAGACCACATGTTCAGTTTAATTCAGCTCAATCTAAAAGAATGGGGGCACACGACCTAACTAAGGTTCTATTATTTTAGATGGAATGAATTTAAACGAAACAGAATTAAATTGAATCGTTGATTGAATAGGAGCCGAATAAAACTGAATTTGTTAAAAAAAATTATAAAAAAAACATAGCCTAACAGGTTTGTTTTAAAAATATTCTTGCATTTAGTTTTTTCTTAAAAAAAAAATTTAGATGGCATTTTGAAACAGAGGATGTATAGCCTTTTAGTGCAAGAATAGATAATGTTAGTGCAAGACTTTTACAAACTCCATTATTGGGTTATTCAATTCCTACTGAATGAGCATACACTATGAGAACATCTTAACGTCTAAAATTGATAATTTTTATCACTTTTGGCCTGAATTAAAATTATTAAACCTTACTTGAAAATTAAATGATTGCTGTATATTCATTTAACCCCCGTAGTTACACTCCTCCAAAACTAAAAAAATAGAGAATCGTTTGTTGATAAAATTGATTAAGTAATCACTGAACCTTCGATCCTGCAAGATCAACACTCTTTTCAGGTCCTTTTATGCTCACTTTGTGCTTATTCTTCTTTTGAAACATATTCTTTTGTGCAGCATTAGTCTTTTCAGACTGCTGTTCAAATCTCTTTTCTTTCAGAACCTAAAGAAATTGGTCAGATCAATCATAGTTAAAGAAAGGAGTTTCACGGGAAAGAGTGGTTGTCAAAGACTCAAAGGACTTCCTGGTCACTGATCACGATCAATCATTTTGACTCTCACTGCTACCAATTCTTTGATCATCTTCTTTATCTTGTCTAAGTGTTAACTACAAGAACTCTGGAAGAAACTCTGTAATTCAACCTAAAGTACCAAGATATATTTATTGCATTGAATATATATAGTGGGTTGCTAAACGTCGCCCGCATATTTAAAATCGCCCGCAACCAAAAGTAAAAAGACAAAATTGCCCTTGATTTAAAATTACACCACAACAACTTAGATTAAATATACAACGACATTGGACACCACGTCATGATCTCGACCACCACCACTACCACCATGGTGGTGGTTAATTTTTTTTTTCTAATAAGGGAAGGGGCGTCCAGATCAGACGCTCCAACCATGGTAGGGGCGTCTGATCTGGACGCCCCTACCCTTAATTTTTGTTTTTAAAATTTAATTTTTTTTTTAAATAAGGGAAGGGGCGTCTGATCTGGACGCCCCTTCCCTTAGTTAAAAAAAATTATACACCACCACCACCTGGTGGTGGTGGTGGTCGAGGTCATAGTGTGGTGTCCGACGTCGTTGTATATTTAATCTAAGTTGTTGTGGTGTAATTTTAAATCAAGAGCAATTTTGTCTTTTACTTTTTATCGTGGACGATTTTAAATAATATACGGGCGACGAACAAGTTCCTATATATATCCAAATCAAATATCCAATGGTGGCCTCTATATACTTTTAGAGACTTCATAAAAGTCAAATACCATTGCAATCAAGAAAAGAAAAGGTCCAAGAGTTTGATGGCATCATCAAATTGGCAAAAAGCATTTAACCAGAAAATGATTTTGGTACCCCTCTCCCTTCCACATGAATAGTAACCATCGGGCGGGGCCGAGGGGGTGCCAAAATCACCACCCCATTTAGCCATTCGGTCTTTCAACTTTTTTCCCTATCGAAAATGAAAAAGAAAAAAAAAAGAAAAGAAAGAGTGAACTTGTAAGTATGAAAAGACAAATTAGATAAAGTGGAATAATGGGTAATTTTTTTTTAACATGACAAGCTGAGGTACACTAGGCTCTAACACCGACTCTTATCACAATTCACAAGCTATCAAACTGTCGCTGCTTGTGGGATTATAAGGGGTCTCCAGGGGACCTAAAGTGGGCCCCCTAGAGGACCTTGAAGGAAAAGGGGATAAGTACTGAATCCATGAGTTCATAACCTTTGGGGTCATGAGGGGCATGTTATCCACTGATACATGTTTTTTTGACTGACAACTTAATGCAATTGGCAACTAGAAATATTTATTTATTTATTTATTTATTTATTTATCATGCCATAGTAGAGCAAGAAGTTTTAATTTTTTTTTTTAAAAAAAAACTAGCCATAAAATTATAAATTTTAACTTGACAATATATTTGTTATATACTCATAATGTTTTTGATTTATAATGAATAATTATTTTATTTTGATTAAAAGTTTCGTTGGTGTCACCCATCAATACAGACAATACTAATATAACACATGATTCGACATGAAACGAGCTCTTTGAAAGAAACTGATAAGTATTGTTTTTTGTTTGACCTTTTTAAAGTTGGATTAGGAATTGTGATTTTCCACTTTGAGAAGATGATAAACAAACTTAGATAAGTTGAAATGCACCAACATCTAATCAATTAATCACATCATGCATGGATTAATTGATAGAGAAACAGGGAATAATAAAATTAGATAAATGAGAGAGATAAGACTAAAATTTTGTTGTAGTCTTGTCAAGTTGTCAGTAATATAACAATTACTCACTCCGTCTCAAATTACTTGCTACATTCTGAAAAATGAACTGTTCATTTGCAAACTTTGACCGTTTATAGTTTTATGTACATAAAGAAAAATATAGTCATGATGGATCTAATTTGATTCGTCTCACTATGCACTTTTCAAATATATAATTTTTATAATTTTTTATTATGCGTGGTTTAAGATATTTTAATTTAAAGTTGTGTATTGGGAGATGTGAAAAAGAGAATGTAGCAAGTAATTTGGGACAGAGGGAGTAATTGAAAAAATAAATAAATATAGAGAAGGTATTGTGTCAGACTGATCTGACAGTAACGTTTCTGTCAGACCAGTCCCCTAGACCTGGACACATATGGTTGAATCTGGACTCATATGTGTTTAACCTGGACATATGTTGTTAAACCTGGACATGTATTGGTAGACCTGGTCAGATATTTGTAAACCTGGACACAAATTTGTAACCCTGGAAACATATTTGTAAACCTGGACACATATTGTTAAACCTGGACATGTATTGGTAGACCTGGACACATATCTGTAAACTTGGACACAAATTTGTAACCCTGGACACATATTGTTAAACCTGGACATATATTGTTGAACCTGGACACAAATTGTTGAACCTAGACAAAAATTTGTAAACCTGATGAAAATTTGTTAACCTGGACACATATTATTAACAATGGATACATTGTGTTACCCCTGGACACATATTGTTAAACCTGGACACATATCTGTCTAATTTGGACATATATTGTTAAACCTGGATATCTATTTATAAACCTGATGACATTTGTAAATCTGGTGAAACTTGTTTAGCCCGGAAAAATATTGTTAAACCTGGACAAATGTTGTTGGACCTGGACACTATTTCTTTGACCTGAACACATATTACTAAACTTGGATCCCTCATCAGTTGTTAACAAAATATAAGTGTTGGACGGTCCGACGGTCGAACCGTCCGACACAATACTTTCCCATAAATATAACAATCTAATTGAATTGGACTTTAAAAAAATGAAATGATTGAGTAGGAATAATCGTCAAAATCAATTGCACACCCATACTCAACACTCATGTGCCAATGTATGTTTTTATTTTGTTGACTTCGAAAGGCGAAAATCATGATTTAAAAAAAAAATAAGCAGGTGTAATCACAGTTGTCAATTTTCGACCCGACCCGATAAACCCAGTAAATCCGATCCGTAAATAGTGGGTTTTGACAAAAAATAAAAACTCAAACCCATTTTGAACCCGCTAAACACAACCCGCTCTTAACCCGACCCGACCCGAAAATCATTAAAAATGTATTAAACTTATGATATTATAGGAAAATGTAAGCAAAAACACTTCTTACCATTATAACTTTGAATTTAAAATTATTTTTATTGGACCACAACATCAATTATTTGCCATGTATTAACTATTAATAAAGATATTTCTTATAATTTGTACTTTTAGAACGCTTAATAAAGTACATTTTATTAATGCATATATTGCATTAAATATGAAAAATTAAAAGGCACTATAAAACTTCCCAACCCGCTGGGTCAACCCAAACCCGAAAAATTTGGGTTATAAAAAAGCTAATACTGACCCGAACCCGCTAACATCCAACCCGGTACAATCTGAACCCGTAACTATTTTAAACCAACCCGACCTGTTTGACAGCTTTTGATGGACGATATTCGGAGCATCCTCCATGACTTTCGCGATTATGCCTCCTCTCACGTCTACTGTGAAGCCAATCAGTCCGCAGATTATATAGCGGCTATCGGGTACTGGGCCCCTACACACGTCGATATAGATCCTTTTATGGATGCTAAGTTCTCTTTTTTCTTAAATGGCGATAATTTGAGTTGTTTTTTCGAGAGGAAAGCAATCTATCTTCAAACTGTACACCTTTCCTTTAAAAAAATAAATAAACGAATATGCTTGTTTATTTATTTATTTATTTTTTTAACACACACACCAAAAAAAAAAAAAAAAAAAGCAAATCCACATGTATGATTGTTGAACATGTGCCATTACAACTCATGCGTCGTCATAAATCATGAGATTCATACAAAACTAATAGAAATTCAATTTTTGCATATAGTTGATTAGTTGTCACTTGTTTCTCCTATTAACGACTTTCTTTGAAGTTATATAAGCTCTAAGTATTTATCACATTTTCCACTACATAGCAAACAAGTCATTGCAAGTAATATAATAACAAAAAGATAAAGACAAAAAAAAATGAAAAATGAAAAATCAATCTTGATGGGGCAAAATGCATCCATTAGCTGTTGGGTCAGCCACATAAAAAGCTAAGGCCCAATCCAGCCATCAACACATGAAAGAGGCACGCCACAAGGAAAGCCCACAAAAAGGATCAGGCCCAAGTGCAAGCCAAAGTCTGTACAGGGGACCTGATCACCTAAATTCACGCTCAAGCACCCACCTGGTCAAGATCACATCTACCAGGGGCTCGTTTACATTAGCTGAATAGAGCTGAACTGAACTGAACTGAACTGAATAGAAGTGTATTAATTGAACTAAATAGAGATGAACTGAACTGAATAGAGATTAACTGAACTGAACTGAATATAATCTGAAGTAAACAAGCCCCAGGTCCTAGGAACAGTAGCCTGGTCCAGATCCAATCTACCAGTTCCAAGGAACGCCTACCAGGTCCAGGGTTACAGACCAGGTCCAGCCTAGCCTACCAGGTCCAGTTCAACCTACCAGGGGCAGTTTTCCTCCTACGTTCTCAAGGTACTATAAATACTCCATGACCATGCACATGCAAAGGTATCCAAAAAATATAAAACACACCTCAAACTTCTCCCTCACTTTCTCTCTGATCTCTACATTCTTACACTTTACTGACTTAAGCGTCGGAGAGTCTTTCCCCGGAACACCTCCGGGGGTAGCTCACGTTTGTTCTTTGTGCAGATCAACGAGCACATTCACGTGGATTTGAACTAGCTCTCGGCCTATAAATCATATTTACATTGTTGTGACCCAAAAATCACCTCAACAATTTGGCGCTAGAAGGAGAGTTCGAGTGCCATAATCAGTTCATTTTCCACCTCCAAACATCCTTGAATCATGTCTGAGC
Source organism: Salicornia ramosissima (assembly GCA_951394345.1). NCBI lineage: Eukaryota > Viridiplantae > Streptophyta > Magnoliopsida > Caryophyllales > Amaranthaceae > Salicornia > Salicornia ramosissima. Next base: position 15,371,399 of record OX596239.1, read on the forward strand.
ACGGTGACTCCGGTGACCGTCCGAGCAAACGTCCACAACGCTCGAGCTAAAAGAAAAGTGGCAGTGTTCACACACCTCATATGACACGAAGTAACCGCAGTGCAAACGCAATGCCAACGCCCTCTCAGGTAGAAGAAGCTTTTCGAGTTCTTCGTCCAGCTTTTCTACTGCAGGAGGAAATAGAAATAGGTGAGCCTAGTGCAAGAAAACGATCGGAGGATGAGGATGAGCCCTCTGACGAGGACTACTCAGTAGCCCCGTCACGACCATCCTCCTCCGTCAGCACGAAAAGGCCGTCTGCTTCGAAAGCTCCGTCCAAAGACGACCCAAAACAACCTTGCGTGCGTAGGAAGCTAAACTACTCACGCGGGTTGGGTAGTCAAAGGATTTCAACCAACAAACATGGATCCACCCCACCTACATCTTTACCAGGGGGGTGGGAAGAAAGTGATTGGGATACGACGAGGGAGGCACGAGACCACCCAAGTTGGTTCTCAACTTCAAATAAAACAAGGGTGCTAGACGAAACTGTCCAGGCCACCCATGAGGTGGCAAGAAGACCACCAACTGCTCGTGAGACGAAACACCATCGTCAGCGGTCTCCGTCGCCTCGTACCACTGTCCTGGAGGAAGCTAACACGGGGTCTTCCTACCGAACCACAGTGTACGACAGGCTAGGCGTGAGAACGCCTGTACATCAAAGACTGGGGGGCACTGACCTCCATCCAGGACAGGTTGGGAGAGCCAATACCTGTCAGGGATAGGTTGGGCCCAACCTCAGCAGCTAGATCAGGTATGGAGCCTGTCCAACATAGGACCCCAGGACCATCCGCAAGTCTTAGAGCAGGTCGGCCACCAAGGCCGGAAATAAGAACCCCCACGAAGTCACCGCTCCATGCTTCGGTTATCTTCGAATCTTCTCAAAGGGTGAGGATACCTGGTCATATCAAATGTGACGGGACAGGGGACCCCAACGACCACATTCAGCTTTATGAAGGCCATATGTACCTGGGCCCTTACACAGACGCTACCTGGTGCAAATATTTCCCTACCACTTTGACAGGCCTGGCCCAATCCTGGTTCCAGAGTCTACCACCAGGTACCATCTACGACTTCACCCAACTCACTGAACAGTTCACTAGCCACTTAATCAGTGGACGAAGAAGAGAAAAGAGCTCGATGGAGCTCATGAGTGTCAAGCAGAGCAGGGAAGAAAGCCTGCGAGAATACTTGGCTAGATTTAGCAGGGAGGCCATTGTTGTGTCTCCCCTCAAAACCGACATAGTAATTGTAATAACCCGAAAATCTGGGCCAGAAAATTTTGTGGTTAATTATTATTGTTTATAATATTCTAAGTCCAAAAGGCCCAGTTAATTGGACTGTTTGATCTTATTTCTTTTCCTTGTCTTAAATTGGGCCCAAAGACCCAATTATTCCCCTCACTTGGCCAACCCTCTTTATTAATTGGCCAAGGATGATTTTTGATTTTAATTAATTATTAATTAGATAATTCTAAGTCTGAATATCTATTTATTAATTTAATTATCTAATTAATTCTAAAAACCCTATTTTTAACTAAAATATCCCCCAAAACTCACGGCCCCCCCTCTTCCTTTTATTTAGTTATTTGTTTCTTTTGTTCTTTATAATTATATAGGGAACAAAACTCATTGTATCCTAACTTCAGAACTCTAAACTCTCAAAATAAACCAGAAAAATACTCTTGAAGGGCCGTGTATAGTTTGAACCCCCAAACAAGAATTTTTCTTTATTTTTTCCTAATTCAAGGTAACTAGACTATCCTCCTTGAATTTGGTATTAGTTTATCATATAGTTAATTAGGATTAAACTAGGAAATTAATTAGTATCGATCATGATAGGGCTATGATTGTTCGAACCCTTTGGATGATGAATGTTCTTGATTGTTTCTTGATATGTTACATGATCTTTTTGAATCTTTAATGTTATTATTTAGTTCTTTGCATGTTTTAGTATCTTAATTTACATGTTTAAATTAAAATAATTGCATGGAATTTTGGAACTTGATTCCTTATTTATGCGTGCGATTGTCGAATCTTATGTCTAGTTTTATGATGTTTTGATGATATAAAAAGCTTGATCTTGATTTATTTAATTTTATAATTTAAGTCTTGAATTAAAATTATAATCTTGTTATAATCCTTTATAATTTTCGAGTGGCCCAAGAATAATAAAAGAATTAAAGTTTCAACTTTTCATGTTCATATTAAGCCTAAACCTTGATTTAATAATTGTTTATTAATTTAAAGATGATTTAAAGATTTAAGAATATGGTCTAATTAATTCTTGAAAATAAACTAATCTTGTTCTTGTTTTCCTTTCATGATGGTCGAATATTATGGTAATAAAAAGACATAATTTTTGATCCAGATTTGATCATAATTTCATGATTAACGGATAGTTTACAACCTGATAATTTATATAATTAAAACATGATAATAAAATATGGAAATAATTTATATAATTTCCGAGTGACACATGTTGATAATGGCCAAGTATTAATATGATAAAAGGGTAAATTTTAATCCTGTTTTGACCACTGTTTTGGTAATTTAAAGTTAATCCATAATTTTAATATTTATCTAATAAGCTTAAATGATTTATCGTTGATATTGTGACTGATATGTTAAAGTGTATACCTTTATTATTTAACTTGAGCTATTCAAATGGTGCAGGGATGGAAAAAGGGTATTTTCATCATGTATTATGATAATTGTAGATTATTATATTGATATGATGATTTATTGATTTATTGAATTATTTGTGTGATTATTTAAAAAGAATTGATTTTATTATTCATTATGTTTATTCTAAAAAATGTCGTGTGATATGAGTAGTATTATGATCAATTTAATTTAATTTTTGGCTTGTAATAATTTTGGTTTATGAATAAAGGATTTAATAATATTAAAGGAATAAGAAAGAAATAAGAAGATAAGTTGTAAAAATAAGGAAAATGAATTGACTTTGATAAGATGAAAAGATGATAAGATGTTATTGGTCTCACGATGGCCATGTCGAAAAGATAAGATAAGATAAGAAGTGGACGCCGGTTTGGTGATACACGGGTCATCAGATTAGGTTAAGTCGAAGCCACTGCCCTACTGCGGTCTATGGGCAGTTCTGGATCCTAGAATATGTTGTCGTCCGGGTTAGTAGTACACGGGATGCTAATCTGGGAGTGAGAGCCCCACTTAGACATAATCCTTGCAAAGGAGGGTTACGGGTAGGATACACGGGTCCTACCTGGCATGTTCTGGGAAAGTTGGGAAAGTTGGGATGTACACGGGCATCCTTACGAGCTATAATGACCGGTCCATGAACTTAAGAAGATGGTTAAAAGATAGGATTCGAGAAATAATATGATAAGATATGTATTCCACGGGTTGGTATATTATTTGAATGCTATTATGTTATTTAAGTATGTATTTATGTATTTATCCATGTATCATTACAAGTATGATATGTTAAGTCTTCCGCTGCGTATGTCTGACATGTATGTATTTATGTATGTATATGTATGTATTTTTATACGTCTATGTATGTATTTTATACGTTTATGTATGTATATTTATACGTCTATGTATGTATTTTTATACATCTGTGTATGTATTTTTATATGTATTTGTATGTATTTATATACGTTTATACGTGTATTTTTGTACGTTTATACATGTAATTTTATACGTTTATACGTGTATATTTGTACGTTTATACATGTATATTTGTACGTTTATACATGTAATTTTGTACGTTTATCTTGGTTGATTCTATGACATTATATGATTTACGGTTCCATATTTAAGCGGGACAGCCTAGTTACTCGTCACTGACGGTGGACCCCTCTTCATTTCAGGTGAAGATGCTGAAGAATAAGTGGGCTTTCGTATGGATCGGGTTGAGTGTTTTGGCAAGAATTATAGAGGAACCCGAAGTCTACTTTACATTCTAGTTTATTATTTCTTTGATTTCACCCAGCCTGTTGGGAAAGAACAGTTTTAGTTGTAGTTTATTGAATAATATGGATTTATGGACCTTCTATTCTTTCATTAGTTAATTAATTTAAAAAGAGTTATCTTAATTTAAGTTTAAAGGTTTCAATTTAATAATATTCTAGTATGTTTTGTTGAGTAATGATCCATTTGTCGTTTTACTTCGTAAATCGACAGCTTCTAAAAGTCGGGTCGTGACAGTAATGATGGCCCTAAAACATGGCCTGCAACTAGGGTCCTACAGGGACCACCTGGTCAGGGAAAACATCTCCACCCTCACGGAGGCAATGCAAGAGTCCGATAAGTTCGTCAGGACAGAGGAGTTCAACAAAGCTCTTAGAGCTCCCCCTGGTGAGAAAAGAGGACAGCAATAAAAGAAGGGAGACAAGGGAAAAAAGGAGCAAAGGGACCCAAGGAAAACTGATTTTCCGACCTTTGACTCCTAAACCCCCCCTGACTGTATCAGTGGCAGAGATTTACGCTGCCCACAAGAATGAAGATAAGTGGCGTAGACCACCACCCATGAAGACAGCTGGACGAGAGAGGGACCTGTACTGTGATTTCCATGACTGCCCTGGTCATGCCACAGAAACGTGCAGGACCCTACGTGACAACATTGAAGACCTAATTAATAGAGGGTACTTCAAACAATACAAGGACTGGAAGGCTGCCCGAGAAAAAGGTGGCCCTGCTCACGAGAAAAAACATGACCAGGAGCCACAAAAGAAAAAGGCCCCAGAGACACCCTACAACATCATTTCGGTCATCTTTGGAGACCAGCCTTCCAGTAGCTCCTTGCGGGCAGACCTGCGAGCCATGGGATCAGGCAGGTCATACCAAGTCAGAGACCTGCAAAACACTAGGCCGTCAGTTCTGCCCACCATCTTATTCAGATCAGGGGATTGTGAGGGAGTATCTTATCCTCACAACGACCCCCTGATCTGCTCAGTTCAAATCTCTCACAGCCTGGTGAGAAGAGCCCTGATCGATGGAGGCAGCTCCATCAACATTTTGTATGCAGAGTGCTTCCACAAGATGGGCCTGAAGGACAACATGTTAGTCCCCTCCCTTGGCCCGATATCAGGCTTCATGGGTGAATCAATAGTGCCCAGGGGAGAAATCAACCTACCTGTCAAGCTGGGACAGGAGGATTCTGAAAGAATTTGCATGGTGAGATTCCATGTGATAGATGCACCTTCATCGTACAATGCCATTCTGGGCAGAACTTTCATGGACCAATTCAAAGGTGTAGCATCCACTTTCCACCTATGCTTTAAGTACGTGACTGATGCTGGGGGGGTAGCCACCCTCAGGGGATCTCAAGAGGCTGCCAGAAGCTGCAACTTGACCCAAATCAGGCAATCTAGGCCTGAGGAGGTGGCCAGGACCAGAAGGTTGGCTCAGGAATTATCTGAGTTAGCTAAAAACAGCCCCAACAAAGTTCGCCTAACAGGGGAAGAGCAGCCCCAACCAAGCAAAATTTTCACCACCAGCACGTCAACGGAGATAGACCCACACCTGGACCCAGAAGCTAGGCCAACTGAAGAGAAAGTCAAGGACCAGGCCATTCAACCCGGTCAAGCTACAAAAGAGATTCAGTTGGAAGAGGCGGCAGGCAAAACTGTCATCATAGGGACAGAGATGAATAAAGAAGAGAGGTGTAATCTGATCACCCTACTCAGAACAAACTGTGATATCTTTGCCTATGAGGCTAGTGACATGCCTGGTATAGACCCTGGTCTAATCTCCCATCATCTGAGTGTCCTGCCAGAAGCAAAGCCTATCAAGAAAAAGAGGAGGAACTTCTCTGCTGATAAAAACAAGGCTGTCGAGGCAGAGGTCAACAAGCTGATCAAGGCAGGCTTCATTGAGCCCTGCGCATACCCTAAATGGCTGGCCAATGTGATCATGGTCAAGAAGTCAATGGAACATGGAGAATGTGTGTAGACTTTACAGACCTGAACAGGGCCTGCCCTAAAGATTTCTATCCTCTGCCCACGATAGACCAGCTGGTAGACTCAACCAGTGGACATGCTATGCTGAGCTTCATGGATGCCTACTCCGGGTATCACCAAATCTTCATGCACCCTGCAGACAAGCACAAAACAGCTTTCATCACTAGCTTTGGAGTGTTCAATTATGTCATGATGCCGTTTGGCCTGAAGAATGCAGGGGCAACATATCAATGAATGGTGGACAGGGTCTTCAAAGACCAAAGAGGTAGGAACCTTGAAGTGTACGTAGATGACTCCATCGTCAAAAGCATACATGCAGCTGACCATGTCAGAGATCTTCAAGAATCCTTTGCCAACCTAAGAAAGCACAATGTAAAATTGAACCCCAAAAAATGTGTATTAGGGGTCAGATCAGGCAAGTTCTTGGGATTCCTGGTGAGCCAACGAGGAATTGATGCAAATCCTGACAAAGTAAAACAGCCCTGGACTTGCCAGAGCCCAAATCAGTCAAAGACATCCAAAGACTAACTGGTCGAATGGCAGCCCTGTCCAGGTTTATTGCCAAGTCCTCAGAGAAGACCCAACCTTTCTTCAAAGTCATCAAAGGCAACAAGCAATTCGCCTGGGGCGAAGAACAACAAGAAGCCTTCAAGCAATTGAAGAACCACCTTACAAAACTTCCCACTTTGGCCAGGCCTGTACCAGGTGAAGTTCTATAACTGTACATAGTCGTGTGCTAAGCAGCTGTCAGTGCAGTGCTCCTTCGAGAAAAAGGAAAAATCCAGTATTAACCAATCTACTTTGTGAGTCATGCCTTGGTCCCAGCTGAGACCAGGTACCCCCTGATCGAAAAAGCAGCTTATGCAGTGGTTCTAGCAACCAGAAGGCTCATGCCTTACTTCGATGCTCACGAAGTAGTGGTCCTCTCAGACATGCCCCTGGAAAAGTCACTGGAAAAGCTGGACAGGTCAGGTCGAATATCAAAATGGGCCCTGGAATTGACTGCTTTTGGTATCAAGTTCCAACCTCGGCATGCCATCAAGGCACATGCCCTAGCCATCTTTCTGGCTGAATGCTCCTATCATGAGGAGGGAAAAGAAGCCCCTGGTCCATGGATTGTTTACTCAGATGGCTCATCTCAACAACAGGGATCAGGAGCAGGGGTAGTCATGATCTCACCAGAAGGAGATGTGATTGCGTATGCTTTAAGATTTCAATTCACTTCCACGAACAATGAAGCAGAGTATGAAGCAGCCCTAGCAGGCCTTCAACTGTGCTTGACAATGAAAGCCACCAAGGTCCACCTCTTTACAGATTCACAACTTGTTGCCAACCAATTCAATGGAGTATACGAAGCAAGGGAACCAGCCCTGATCGAATATCTGAAAGTGATGAAAGACCGGTCCTCTAAGCTAGAGGAGTTCGTGGTACAGCTGATCCCAAGGGAAGAAAATGTGCAAGCTGATGCACTAGCAAAGCTGGCCAGCTCCACTCTTCAGGAGCTGACCAGGAGGGTTTTCGTGGAGATCTTGCCCATGAAATCAATTGAGCAAATAAAGGAGTGCACCTACCAGGTGGACTCATCGATAAACTGGATGAGTGAAATCATCTACTTCAAAACAACAGGCCAGCTCCCAACTGAAAGGAGCCAGGCCAGAAAGATCAAGAGGAAAGCTACCAGATACACCCTGGTCGATGGAGAATTGTACATAAAATCTTTCACAGACTAGCCCCTGCTAAAATGTGTTGACACAGAAGAAGGAAACTACGTCCTAAGAGAAGTTCATGAGGGCATTTGTGGACACCACATGGGAGGCAGAACCCTGGCCCACAAAGCCCTCAGAGCTGGATATTACTGGCCAAGCATGTTAGCAGATTCAAGGGCCTTGGTCAAGAAATGTTCAAAGTGCCAAAAGTTCTCACCCACCATATCGCAGCCATCAAACGACCTCTGTCCCATCCTCAACCTTATTCCGTTTTCTCAATGGCGCATGGACCTGCTAGGTCCTTTCCCCACTGCCCAGGGGGGGATGAGATGGCTGATTGTAAGTATTGACTACTTCAGCAAATGGATAGAAGCAAAAGGTTTGACCACTATCACAGAAGGCAATGTCAGGCAGTTCATCTGGAAGAGCATTATAACCAGGTATGGAGTGCCCAGGTGCATGGTTTTTGATCATGGGAAGTAGTTCGACAAATAGTGTAATAACCCAAAATTCTGGGCCAGAAAATTTCGTGGTTAATTATTATATTTTAGCATTCTAAGTCCAAAAGGCCTAAATATTTGGACTGTTTAATTTTTTTGTTCTTCTCCTTATCTTAGAATTGGGCCCAAAGACCCAATTAACTCCCCTTTTGGCCGACCCCTCCCTTGCTTGGCCAAGAATTATTTCTAATTTTTATTAATTTTTTTTTTTGACAACGGGCAAAGGTAAACTACATTTGTCTAAAAGCAGTGGCTATTACATGAGCTTTATTTACTTGGCATCTATCTACTTTTGATACAATAACACTGTTTGTTGTAGTGGCTAGTTCTTTTAGATCTTCAACAATTGGTCGAATCTGGATATCTGCTTTGTCAGGCTGGTGCAGTGCTTGGATGATTTTTATTAATTATTATTATCAGATGTAAACCCATTCTACATCTAAAAACCTCAATTTTTATTTTGAAAAGTCAATTAAGCCAAAAATCCTATTTTTAACTATGTACCAAATCTCCTAAAGTGACTCTTTCTCCTATTTTTACTCCTCTAACTACACGCCCCCCCCCCCTCTTCTATATCTTAAATAATTTACTCTTTTGTTCTATATATTTATTTAAGGGACAAAACTCATATTTTATTTTCCTAACTTCTAAAATATTCACAAAAACTCACAAAAGAACCCCTTTGCGCCGTGTGGAGTTCGAACCAAACAAGTGAATTTTTCATTATTTTTCTTCCTAGTTCAAGGTAACTAGACTATCTCCCTTGAATTTGGATTAATTTATCATATAGTTGATTAGGATTAAACTAGGAAAAATGATTGAATTAGTATCATGTTTAGGCCTATAAGGTTCGAACCCCATGTTGAATAATGTTCACGTATTTCTTGATATTTATATGTATCTTTAATGAATGATTGTATATCTAGTTAATTCTATGCATGACTTATTATCTTAATTTGCATGTTTTAATTAGAACAATGGCATGATAAATCTTGAACTTGATCTTGGATCATGCGTGTGATTGTCGAGCATGTGGATAAATTTTATGATGATTTTATGATTGTTTTCTTGTTTTTAAAAGTATGATCTTTATTTATTTAATTGTCTAATTAAATCTTGAAATTAATTTTATAATCTTGTTCATGTTTTTAAAATTTTCGAGTGGATTCAAGGTTACAAAAGAATTAAAAGATTTGATTTTTCTTGTCTAATTATATCTTGATTCTTGGTTTACTTATTAATTATTAATTTAAAGATAATTTAACAAGATATTATTGTAATATTATGAGTTCTTGAAATTAAACTTGATAATATTTTGTTCCTAAGATAGCCGTGTATTATATGAGTATAAAGGATGAATTTTGACCTTGTTTTGATTCATGTTTTATGTTTAAATTAAGGTGTTATTATTTATTATTAAGTTTATATGATTGGTTCATGATAATTGTGTTTGATAAATTTAAAGTACTAATCTTGTTTTCTTTTGATAATTGTCGAGTGGCTATAATGATGAACAAGGGTATTTTTCTCATGTTTTATTCAATATAAATTGATAATTGTTAATTAATTTATTTATTTGATGAAATATTTGATCTATTGAATTGTTTATGTGATAGCTAAAGAAGTTGATTTTAAGTATTTATTTCGTTTTAAAAATTGTCGTGTGATATGGAAAGTAAGGTGATCAATTTAGTTTAATTTTTGACTTATAATAATTTAAGTTTATGATTTAAGGAAATAATTTTATTAAAGGAATAAAAGGAATTAAGAAGATAGGTTGTATCGTTAAAGGAAGGATTAATATGAAAGAATAAGATGATAAGAAGTATTGGTCTCACGATGGCCATGTCGATAAGATAAGATAAGATAAGATAAGAAAGGGACGCCGGTTTGGTGATACACGGGTCACCATATTAGGTTAAGTCGAAGCCACTGCCCTACTGCGGTCTCTGGGCAGTTCTGAATCTTAAGATGTGTAGTCGTCTAAGTAGTAGTACACGGGCTACTATTTAGGAGTTATGGCCATAGCTTAGGCTTGGTTCTTGCAAAGGAGAGCTACGGGTAGAATACACGGGTTCTCCCGGCGCATTTTAGGAAAGTTGGGATGTACACGGGCATCCTTACGAGCTAATGACGGCCCATAAGGATAAGAAGACGATTAAGATTGGGATATGGGAATAATATAATAAAATATGTAATCCATGGGTTGGTATGTTATTTAAGTTTGTATTAATGTATTATTTATGTATTAAAAGTATGCTACATTAAGTCTTCCGATGTGTACGTCTGATAAGTATGTATTTATGTATGTGTTCATGTATGTATTTAGGTATGTATTTACGTATGTATTTAGGTATGTATTTATGTATGAATTTATGTATGTATATGCATGTATCTTTATACGTATTTTACAGGTATTTCTATACATACCTATACATATTTTATACGTATTTGTATGTATTTTTATACGTATTTGGTAGGTACTTTGTACGTATTTCCTTGCGTATTTGTACGTATTTTCATACGTATTTGTATGTATTTTTATACGTTTATACATGTATTTTTGTACGTTTACTTGGTTGATTCTATGATATTATATGGTTTATGGTTCCACATTTAAGTGGGACAACCTAGTTACTCGCCATTAACGGTGGACCCCCCCCATTTCAGGTGATGAAGCTGAAGAATAAGTGGGCTATCGTATGGATTGGGTTGTGTGTTTTAGCAAGACTTATAGAGGAAACCCGGAGCCTACTTTATTTTCTTTTAGTTATTATTACTTAGTTTTGCCCAGCATGTTGGGACTGAACAGTTTTAGTTGTGGATTTTTGGATTAAAAAGGATTTATGAACATTTTATCTTCATATTAGTTGATGATTAATAAAAGTAACTCTTGAACTTATAATATTTAAATGTGTTTTGTTTGGTAATGATCCATTTGTCGATTTCCTTCGTAAATTGACAGCCTATAAAAGTCGGGTCGTTACAACGAGCCTCTCAGAGACTACCTCACCCAGTTCCACATTAAATTTGCCTACTCTGCAGTATGTCACCCTCAGTCCAATGGCCAAGCTGAAGCAGCCAATAAACAAATCTTGAATGCCTTGAAAAAGAGACTGGATAACAAAAAAGGAAGGTGGTTACGAGAACTTCCCAGCACACTGTGGTCACTGAGGACCACCTCCAAAGAATCCACTGCCAGGACACCATTTAACCTTGTCTTTGGAACTGAATCCATGCTCCCTGTGGAGGTAGGAAGCAGCTCTCTAAGAGTTCACCTCTATGAAGCTAAAACCAATGACCAGGTCCTCTTTGAGAACCTGGACCTGCTCGATGAGGTCAGAGAAGAAGCTGCAATCAGACTAGCTGCTTATCAGAACAGGATAAGCAGGTACTACAACAGAAAGGTTAAGAACAGGCCCATCAAAACAGGTGACCTGGTCTTAAGAAAAGTTGCAGCTGTTCAAAAGGATAAAATTCATGGGAAGCTATCAGCAACTTGGGAGGGTCCTTATCATGTTTATGAAGAATTGTCCACATCAACATTTTGTCTCATGGACCTGGAAGGAAATCAACTTCCCAGCATATGGAATGCTGACCAGCTCAAGAAATACTATGCTTAGAATTTTTTCCTAATTATTACTTCCAAAGAATCATGGTAAAAGTAAGTATGTACAAACAAATTTCAAATATCAATGAAAATCCAAGTTTGCTACTACAACTCATTATTCAAGGGAATATCAAAAGTCCTGGTCTGGTGGGGCAGGTGAAAAAGGCTTGCTCCGCAAGCACACCTGGTTCCATTCCTAGCCCAGTCCATGTATTTGTTGGCCTAAGGCCAAGAATGCATGCATAAAAAGTCCTGGTCTGGTGGGGCAGGTGAAAAAGACCTGCTCAGCAAGCACACCTGGTTCCATTCCTAGCCCAGTCCATGTATTTGTTGGCCTAAGGCCAAGAATGCATGCATCAAAAGTTCTGGTCTGGTGGGTACAGGTGAAAAAAGGCTTGCCCAGCAAGCACACCTGGTCCCATTCCTAGCCCACTCCATGCACTTCTTTGACTCAAAGTCATACAAAAGTTCATGCCCTAAACGATCTGGTCCTGGGTAGGGTAGTGCAAAGAGTTTGCCTAGCAAACACACTTACCCAAATACCCTGTCCAGTCCATATGCCTATTTGACCACAGGTCATGCAAAGGGATATGCTTCAAATGACCTAGCCTTGGGTAGGGTAGTGCAAAGAGTTTGCCTAGCAAACACACTTACCCAAATACCCTGGCTAGTCCATGTGTTTATTTAGCCCCTGGTCATACAAAAATACATGCATTCACAAAGAGCAGTAAGCACGAAAATTTGCAAAGCAAATCAACTTACTCAACCACCTGTTAAAAACTCCTGTAACATGTATTTGGTCAGAAGGTCACTTTGTCACCTTCCAACCAGGGGGGGGGGCAGAGAGTATACACAACATATATAGCACATATAAATATTTGCAGAGATAAAAATTCTTGCAAAAACCACATATTTATAAAAGTCAAATATCAACCAAACATTCGAAAGCAGAATAAAACACATCCACCCCATGGTGAATGGTAATATAAGTATCAGAAACATTATACAAATTTGATACAAACAGGGTCGACGACCACCTGGCTCAAATATGCCCAAGCAGAGGCCAAAAGAAATTGTTCTTACAGCAAATGAAGACAATTTAAAGAGAAAAACAAAAAGAGCTTAGAGGGAACAAGAGGACACCACCAACATGCTCCAGAACAGGTTAGCCAAAAGAGTGACCAGATGTGCTAGAACAGGAAGAGGCACTCCCCTGGTTACCAGGTGATCGCCAAACTTCCTAGGCAGGGGGAGAACCCCCCTGCTATCCTGGTGTCCAGGAGCACTCTGACCACCCTCAGGAGCCAACCAATCCTGGTCGCTAGCTCCATAACTAACCTTCACCTCAGTAGTGGGGACATTCGAACTATGAGCTGCAGTGTGGTGGGCATCCCCTTGTGCAGAATGGGTAACAGCAGGATCAACAGTGTGGACTTCAGGCTGGGCAGGCTCCTCTGCAACAGCTGGTTGAACAAGGGAAGGAGCTGGAGCATCCTCAGGTGCTGGAGTGGCAGGTGTACCAGGAGTTAAAGGATTTAAGTACTCCTGGATGGAGGAAGGAAGCACTTCACCAGCCAGGGGCATTGAACCCCGGCCAACTCTGTAACTTTCCTCCACCACCTCCCAGTCCACATCTGGGTATCTGTGCTTGACACACCAGAAAGCAGACAACCAGACGTCAAAGAAATAATCAGTGAACTCTTGGTCAGTCCTGGTCAGGTGAGCCCTGGACTCCAACTCCTCCTCAAGCTCTCCTAGCCGAGTCTTCATTTTCTCTGTGCTGGCCCTAAGGGCCTGGACCTCCTCAACCTGAGCATGATTGCTCTCCTCAAGCTCCACCAGCTTCTCATCTTTGCTCCTACCAGCCTCCTCCAGGTCCTCAACCCTGGCTTGAAGGCCTTCCCTGGTCTGGTCAGCCTGGATTTTCTCTTCAGCAGCCTGGACCCTAGCCTGCTCTATCTTCCTTCTGGCCCCTGCAAGCTGCTCCTGAGCCTCTTACAGCTGACCCAAAGCCTCATCCTTGGTCTTCTCAGTGTTAGCAATTTTCTCATGAAAGGCCTCAAAGGCCTGGGTTTACTCACTAAGGACGGCCAAATACTTCTGCTTGGTAGAGGCCAACTCGTCCTGCAGGCTACGTATTTTTTCCCCGGCGTAGGTCAGATAAGGCAGGCCAAATGTTAGGAACTTACTGGCCACAAGTCCATATTTCACCACCTACAAAGAGACAACAATTTACAAGCTTCAGACAAAAAGCACAACAGACTGATCAAAATGAAAAGAAAGCAAGAAAACTTCATACTAGGCCAATCACCCATCTCAAGGTAATCCCAGGGTCTGCCACGGAGCTGGAGGGCCTGTCCTGGGGGCCCAGAGCACGATGTAGCATTCCCCTGATGTATCTATCAGAGGATACACCAGGGGAAGCATCAAACCTCCCCTCCTCAGGAACATGGAACTCTGAGCTGAATAAGGCTGCCAGCTCTAATGGCAGGTTGTATGATGGAAGTGTGTCATGTGCTGGTGGTGTTACTGTTTGCTCTGTTGCTGCTGCTGTTTTTGTTGCTGTTGTTGGAGTTGCTGTTGTTGTTGTTGTTGGGATTGTTGTTGTTGTTGTTGTTGCTGTTGTTGGAGTTGTTGTTGCTGCTGTCATTGTTGTTGTTGGGATTGTTGTTGTTGCTGTTGTTGTTGTTGTGGTTGCTTGATCATCAGATGTGGAGGCACCAAGTGCCTCCGAGATTAACTTCTCTGCCCCCACATGGGGGGCAGGGATAACAGAACTGATAGGGCCAGCCATCTCAGCAGACCTCCCACTCCAATTTGAAAGCTGGGAGAGGGCATGCTAGAAAGCCCTGCCCTATCAGAAGGATGGCTCCCCAAAAGGAACTCACCTCCACCAGTAGGAGAGCCCAGGTCCCCTCGAGCCAGGTCATCCTCATGGATGGCCATGGCAGTATGAAGTCCAACTTCCTCCTGGACCCTCCTCCTCCTTCTCAGCCTCAAGGGCTCCTCATCTTCATCATCATTGTCATTATCGTCGTCATCAACGGTCACGATCTTCTTCCCCTTCTTGCTCGCCTCCTCATCACCAGGAGACCTGGACCTTTTACCTTGTAGGGCCCCACCTTCGTTGATAACCAGGGAAGACCCCTGGTGCCTGGTCGCCGCCGCCCTAGCACTCCTGGCCACAGGAGGAGCCAACCCAGCACTCCTCCTGGACCTCCTACCTGGTCCAGTCACCAACCTCGAAGCAATAGAAGAAGAAGCATCAGTATCAGCCTTGGGCCTGGGGGGCAGCCTGCTAGAAGCACCCCTGACAGCCTCAAGGTTGAACGACACAAACCTGGGAGAGGACGAAGAGGGAGGCTCTTATCATTCTTCAGCAGGACAAACTTCATCCTTGCTGGAGGCTCCATAGGGATGACCCTGGAAGGCTTCCCCTTCTTATCCACTCCCAGCCTCTCATAGTCCACCCTCACCTGGGCCTCAGCTGGCAAAAGCAGGTCACAAGATGGTGAGACCAAAGATACACCTAAGACGACCCAGGTCAAAATGACCAGAGCTCAAAAAAGCAAAGAAGCACAACCAAAATAAATTCGAAAAGGAAACCATGCAACAGAAAATGGTAAAAAGAAAGTACCTCTAGTCATCTTGCAGCTGAGATCAGACAAGGCCAGATAAGCCTCGTTCCTGATCAGGTCCAGCTGAGGAAGCCAAACCACTGGCGTGGCACTCCCGGTGCTGCTGGTAGAGGGGTAAGCAGCAAATTCTCTGACCACAGCCTGCTCAGCAGCGGTCAGTGTCTCAAATCCAACCCACTCTGTGTTCCGAGGCCTGGTCCATTCAGTCCTGGGCAGGTACACGTTGGGGTCACTGCTCTCCAACGGGACCTCCAACCACAAGAACTCATAATACCAGTGCCCCATCTCACTAGGCTTGGGATAGGTGGTAGCATAAGTCTCGTTGTCCTGCCTCAGGACCTCCACTGTCCACCACCCTTTGGGCACGTTTGACCCCCTGTACGGTTTAAGCCTGTACATGGTCCTGAAAGCCCTGGAACTCAGAGGAAAACTCCTGAATTCACATACCCATATAAACCCAACCAACCTCTGTATGGCGTTGGGTACTAGCTGCGACAAGCACACATTCCAGACCTCTGGCATCTCAACTATAAATGGATGTAGAGGGAACCTCACCCCGGAGTTCAGATGGGCGAGAAAGACAACGATGTGACCTGGTTCAGGATCCCAGGCACAAGAATTTGAAGTAGTAGCAAAGAATTGGTATCCGTCCAGGCCAGGGCTAGGGCAAGGATGTTTGCCTTAGACACCAGGCTAATTTGATGAATCTTCCCCAGGAAAGTTGTGGAAGGCTTGATATGCATGACCCCAGAAAGAGCCTCGAGGTCCTCCCACCTCACCGTCGTCCATCGTCCCTCGGGGTCCAAATAGTGGTCCCTGCCCACGGGACCCCCAACTCTGATCTAGACCCTACGATCCTCGTTCCTCACCACCAGGGCCCTCTCCTGCTCAGGTTCTTCAGGGAGTTCCCTTTCCATTTCTTGGAGCTGTTTTGCGATGATGGCATCGCAGCTCACATCCGGACCTTCATCAAAAATCTCATCTCCAGGCTCGTTCAGGGTCAGAAAGAAGTCGGAATTTGAAGGGTGCTTTGCCATTTCTGAAAGAAAGATTGAGTTTCGAAGAAGCTAAAGGGAAGGAAGATGAAAGGTTTTAGAGAATTTGAGAAAGAGAGAGAAGGTAAAGAGAATAAGAGTGAAGAGATTTCTGAATGAAAATTCGAAAATCCTTCAACTCCCCTCTTAAATACTACACTCCTCCTTTCCAGCCCACTAAGCACGTTGGTGAGTGGCTCAATTAAAGTTGCCATAACTATTGCTCCACGTTTCTCAACTGTAAAAATAAAAAAAAAAAACTCTTCAAAATTCAAAAGAAGAAGAAGAAGACTGTTCCTAAAGTCCTGCTACCAGGGCCAGGGCCCACTCGACAATATCCATAAAAATTCCTACTCAATTTTTATGGACTTGGGGGCAAATTGATGGGGCAAAATGCACCCATTAGCTATTGGGCCAGCCACATAAAAACCTAAGGCCCAATCCAGCCATCAACACATGAAAGAGGCACGCCACAAGGAAAGCCCACAAAAAGGATCAGGCCCAAGTGCAAGCCAAAGTCTGTACAGGGGACCTGATCACCTAAATCCACGCTCAAGCACCCACCTGGTCAAGATCACATCTACTAGGTCCTGGGAATAGTAGCCTGGTCCAGGTCCAAGGAACGCCTACCAGGTCCACGGTTATTGACCAGGTCCAGCCTAGCCTACCAGGTCCAGTTCAACCTACCAGGGGCAGTTTTCCTCCTACGTTCTCAAGGTACTATAAATACTCCATGACCATGCACATGCAAAGGTATCCAAAAAATATAAAACACAGCTCAAACTTCTCCCTCACTTTCTCTCTCTACATTCTTACACTTTACTGACTTGAGCATCAGAGAGTCTTTCCCCGGAACACCTCCAGGGGTAGCTCACCTTTGTTCTTTGTGCAGATCAACGAGCACATTCACGTGGATTTGAACTAGCTCTCGGCCCATAAATCATATTTACATTGTTGTGACCCAAAAATCACCTCAACAAATCTTAAGTTTGAAGATCACTTATTATAATAAGAAAAAGTACGAAAATAAAATGGGTTTAATAGCTTGTGTTTATAGTGTAGCTAAAAGGTTTAACAAAAAATTAAACTTGTGGCATTTTTTTAAAAAATTTATTTGTAATATACAAATGGGTCTACAAATCAGATGTAAATCTGAATCTAGATTTGGGTCAAATATATGATGACTCAAATTCAATATTTATTGAGACACATTTACAATGCAAACCATGAAGTGAGTTTTGGACCGATATTGAAAGATATGAGTTAAACCTCAATAACCTTCACTCAATAATTTTCATTCAAGGCTAGAACACCAAATTTGTGGGTTTCACTTACTCATCACTCACTAACTAATTTGAATTTTCGGATTAATAATTTTATCATCAAGAATTGTTTAGTTTCATTCACCAAACTATCCCAATGCAATCATTCAAAATAAGATTCTCTCACTTAGATTGATGTTATTTGATTTTGCTTTACTCACAAAAACAAGGAAAGAACTACTTGGACGCACTCCAAATAATTACCATTGTTGATGACAACAATTCAAAAGAAACACAAACTCATCTTGTTCTTTTTATTACGTGAACCAATGCCATATATATAGGCATAAAAAATCGACTAAAATTGAAATACGTACATACTCCATGCAATTGACTCTAATTTAACATTTATTTTTCCTATTTTTGTCCAATAAAATATTAGACAAAAATATTAAAATTACACAATAAAAAATTATAACTATTCCAATAAAAATATGAATTTAATCTATTTTAATCCCTGGATTGTATCAATCTCATTTAGTCTAAAAAAAGATTCAAACTCTAATAAATAAGTCAGATCAAAGCAGGTTTGGATCAGACCTAATTATCCAAATCTCATTGCAGAATTTGCATCTCTAGTCACAACAACAATTTGTCATACAAAAAAAGAATAGCGCGTGAAATTGTTAATTTTTTTTAAATGATTAATTGCAAAGGGACAACAAGTCTAACTGAAATGAACTTCAAAAGACAAGAGCCATATATAGAATTACTTTAAAAAATGAAAAAATAAATCGTCAAAATCAATTTCACATTCATACTCAACACTCGTGTGCCAATTTGTGTTTTTTTTAATTTTGTTGACTTCAAAAGGCGAATTGAAAATCATGATTAATAAAAAAAATTAAATAGCTGTAATCACATGCACATCAACACTCACATAAGCGGATGCAATGTGCTTGGTTTTTTTTTTAAAGGACTGAAAAAAGCACAAACACATCCACATGTATGAGTGTTGAACATGTGTCATTACAACTCATGAGTCGTCATAAATCATAATATTCATACCAAAAATAATAGAAATTCAATTTTTGCATATAGTTGTCACTTCTTTCTCCTATTAATGACTTCATTTCAAGACATTTAACTTCTAAGTGTTTATCACATTTTCCACTACATAGCAAACAAGTCATTGGTTATATATATGTTAGGTGCACTCTAGTGTCACTGTACCGTGTTAGAGCTTGATCCTTAAGTCGTGGATTATATATATGTATTAAAGTGATAAAATAACAAAGACATAAAAGACAAAAAAAAAAATGAAAAATGAAAACCAATCTTAAGTTTGACGACCATTTATTATAATAAGAAAAAGTAAGAAAACAAAATGGGCTTGATAGTTAAAAGGTTTAACAAGATACTTGTGGCATTTTTTGTTTTATTTGTAATATAAAAATGGGTCTATGAATCGGATCTCAATCTGAATTTAGATCTAGGTCAAACATATGATGACTCAAACCCAATATTTATTGAGACACTTATACAATTCAAACCATCATGTGGATTTTGGACCGATATTGAAAGATATGACATAAACCTCAATAACCTTCACTCGATTATTATCATTCAAGGCTAGAAAACCAAATTTGTGGGCTTCACTCACTAATTTGAATTTCCAGGTAAGTGTTTAGTTGTCAATCATTTAAAATAAGATTCACTCTCTTAGATTGAGGTTATTTGATTTTGCTTTACTCACAAAAACAAGGAAAGACCTACTTGGACACACTCCAAATAATTACCATTGTTGATGACAACAACTCAAAACAAACACAAAGCTCATCGTGCTCTTTTTATTACGTGAACCAATGCCATATATATAGGCATACAAAACCGACTAAAATTGAAAGCAAACCCGTACGTACATTGTTGAGCCCATGTAAAAAGCCCACATGTGAGTGTGAAAAGAGATTGGAATTAAGGGGTGTGTTGGGAATAAATTCCACATCGGAAAAATAACAAAGTTGTCTCCACTTTATATGGCTGGGTTACTCTCCTTACTACCATATGATTTTGAGGTGGAACATCCAGTTAGCTCTCCTTCTATGACTTATAAGTAACCTAACTCTCCTCATCAATATTGGGTTGCCCAGACCCGTTTCTAATATTCAATCAAATTTAATAACGTACATACTCCATGCAATTTAACATTTATTTTTCCTATTTTTGTCCAGTAAAATATTAGAGAAAAATACGAAAATTACACAATCGAAACTATAATTATTCCAATAAAAATATAAATTTATTTTATTTTAATCCCTGAATCTGTATCAATCCCTGGATCCATATCAATCCCATTTAGTCTAAAAAAATATCCAAACCCTAATAAATAAGTCAGATTAAAGCAGGTTTGGATCAGATCCAAAACTCATTGTGACATCTCTAGTCACACGAACATTTTGTCATACTAAAAAAGAATAGCACTTGAAATTGTTAATATTTTTAATGATTAATTGCAAAGGGACAACAAGTCAACATTTTGTATGTGATCGATTAAAGTTGTAAAAGTTGCAAACTTTTCATTTCATGTACTAGTACTTGAGGTTTGCAAAAAGAAAGCACATTATTATTATTATTTTTTTTTTGGTGCTAAAAGAAAGCACATTATTAATAGGGGATGAAACCGTGTGTTCCTTTACACAAAGTTCCCAACTAAGCAACATCGCGTGGACTTTATAGTAAATTCGATTATTTCGAATGAATGGAAGCCAGGCTTGTTAAAATTATCTAAATGTATTATTTGAAGGAGACAACATCATAATTCTTCTTACTTCACAAGTCAAAATTTTCAGTGAGGATGAGCTCTTAGTTTAATAGTTAAGGCTGAACGACGAAAAACTATTTTTAATGGAATGATTGAAGTCGATAACAAAATAAAAAGGAAATACAAAATAGAAGCAACAAAGAATGGTAATGGGAGTAAAGAAGAAAACAAAAGTAATAGATAAGATGGAAAATGTGGCATACCTTGTTTAGAGAAAGGAAAATGATTTTCCGTTTTCAAAAGTGAAAATTTGCACCTTTGAAAAAATCATTATCCTCCCCTTACCTAATAAAACAAAGGAAAATAAATAGAAAGATGAAAGAAAATGTTTTCCTTCAAAACAAACGGAACCTAAAGCTTCACAATTCCAGATTTCCAGGCACGAGATCGTGCATGGATGTAATAGCAAGGTCGATTCTTAAAATATTTGATTCTCACTGCACACATTTGTAAGGATTTTTTATTTTTCCTCTTACATATGCATGTATTGGCCAAATTAGACAGGGTGACTTACAATTTGATCCTGTTTAAGTTCTAATATCGCACATATTATCATAAAAAAAAAGGTGAAATTGTCAGTATTTTGGGCTAGTGCGGTTAATCTCAATATACGACTCTGCATTATCCGAGACCAGTCATGGGTGCGGCATGTTGTTTAAGGATCTTGCGCCTTTTTTTTTTTTTTTTTCCAGTGGTCTTGCATGGGCGATCATTGTCCCTTTTAGTCCCTCTTTAATGAAGTATTGTGTTCTACTAAATGATTTTTTTATCTTTTTGTCATGCGGTGTTTTAGGTTGTATTTTTTATTTTTGGTTTACGGTGTTTTAGGTTGTATGACTCTAACTCTATCATATGATTTTGCATTGTCCAATCTACAGGGGCAGAGCCAAGGGGGGTTGGAAGGGGTTTGGCTTCATCCTTGGCCCAAAATTGTTACTATATATAAGTTTAAGTAAAGATAAATAATAAATATATAGAAGCTCAATTGGTTTTATTGCTTGTTTATACTTTTGTAGACTTAGGTTCGAGTCCCACTAGCTACATTCTTAAAAAATTTTGCTCTTTACCATTCTATTACTTTCGTGCGATATTGATTTCGGCCCCGTGATAAAAAAAATTCTAGCTCCACCACTGCCAATCTATACCATTTTGGTCTAGGGGTTTGAAATGAGGGATCATTGTTCATTTTAAGCCTCTATGATAAAATATTGTGTACACTCGACGACTAATTTTTTCAATGTTAGCTAGTGCGATGTTTTAGACTTTCGACTCTGCAGCTCTCGATATTCGTCACAGGGATTTTATGTCACCCAAGGACTACGCTACAATATTTTAGAGTATTTTTATATTCAGATACGAAGAACCATAAAATGAGGGATCATTGTTCATTTTAAGCCTCTGTGATATGATAAAATATTTTGTACACTCGACGTACGACTAATTTTTTTCAATGATAGCTATTGCGGGGTTTTAGACTTCTGACTCTGCAGCTCCCAATATCTATCCCAGGGATTTTATGTCACCCAAGGACTACGCTACAATATTTTAGAGTATTTTTATACTCGGATACGAAGAACCATGAAATGAGGGATTATTGTTCATTTTAAGCCTCTATGATAAAATATTGTGTACACTCGATGACTAATTTTTTTCAATGATAGCTATTGCGGGGTTTTAGACTTTCGACTCTGCAGCTCTTGATATCTATCTCAGGAATTTTATGTCACCCAAGGACTAGGCCACAATATTTTATTATATCTTTATACTCGGATACGAAGAACCCTGAAAATCATGTATTATAGCTTTCAGTCCTAGTCCAAATTTTTATAGGCAAGTAATAGACATTGTTCAATTATAATATTATAAACCATTGGCCAAAATATATGCACCATTCACAACTCATGAACACCACTCACAACACATGGAAATCGTGGTATATCATTCTATAACTTCGTTTTCATTTGGATCATTTAAAAATATTCAAGTTTGAGGATTATTTGGATATTAAGGCTTTCTTATTTTGTTGGAATTTTCATGTTTGTGATAATGAGCGTTTTAAATTAACTTCAGATGACTCTATTGACTCAGTGAGCAATCGACAATTTTGAATTTTTGATGAGTGGTTGTGTGTGGTTTTTTTTTTTTTTTTTTTTTTTGGTTTTTTAACCTTATTATGTTTCAAAGCATTGCCCCTTTTATTTTGTTTTTAAAAAATACACAATATATTAATAAAGTATACCGAGTACTACTTTCATAACAAGTTATGTGCAACGATTTGATATAAAGTAGGGAATAAAAATGTCAAATCGTTGCACATAACCTGTTATGGAGATAGTATATTATACAACTTATCCACAAACAATTTATGCTATTGTGGTATTTAAAAGTGGGCACGAGCTGTGCCGGGACGACCCACATACCAAGTCAGCGTGTTGTGTCTTAACAAGCCAAAAAAAGCTCGTGTGGACTCATGCCAAGTTATAAAATATAAGGCTCATGCACGATCCAATCCACGTTTCATGCCAGACCATCTCATGCCTAAGCTTATAATAGTTTTTATATATTATAAAATTTTAACCAAAATAAGCGTGCCAATTTACGGGACGGCCCGTCGCGCGCATGCCAGTTTATCCAAAACTTGAAAATGTTGTTCATGCGTGGCACAAAGGCACAACACCCGTACGTCGTGTTGTGCCATCCCTACCGTGTTCATAACAGGCTTGCGCCTGTCCGGGCCAAATAATGGCGTGCCAAATTGGCCTTCGTGCCGGCCCAACCCATGCTTTGCTCCAGTGGTATCATTTGGAATTACTTGTAGTCGGGTCTTCTTGGGTGGCCCCAAAGCCCATATTACACCATTACACACTTAAATATTCTATCTGACCATGTTAGCAACTTAGCATTGATGGTATGTAGGATTACCCAAAAAATTGTTCGCATCATTTTGAAGTTTTCGTTAGCATGTGTATAGAGTATTTGGGCCCATCAGTTTTAAAGGCTTCAACAAAATCAAAGTTGAAGGTGATAATATAATATGCTTGTCAATTGTCATCAATGCACATTAAAAAATCTATAGACCACCTTTAAAAATTGACCATTTGATTACCCTAAACTCCACAACTTTCAGTCCATCTTGGGCACTAAATTATTAGCTATATTTACAAATAAGGAACCATGAGTGAGTGAGGTAGAAAAAGTTGACACGACTGACTAATCTGATTTGAAATTGATCTGTAGGTTTGGGTTGAAGGGTTTGACTTGTTTAAGTAAACAGGTTAACACGACATGATTAATATAAATGGGTTGGGTTAGGGTTGTGGGGTTTAAACCCGTTTGAGGAAACATGTTGAATTGATACGACACGAGACGATTACATTTAAATGTCAATATAAAAAACACACACGATTTCTCAATCCAACACAAAATCAACTAGTTATTAACGGGTTTAAAAATCAAGGGCTTTGACCCGTTCAAATAAGCGGGTCAACATGACCCGTAATAAACGGGTCGGATTAGAGTCAATTGTATTCAACCCATTTATGTAAATAGATCAACACGAACCCGACCAGATTCGACCCAATTCTTAACCGTATATTATGGTATCATTATCATATCACATGCAACTAATCTCATATCCGAATAAGCTTAAATAAAGGGTACTATAGATTTTTCTACAAGAATTAACAGTGACACAAATACTTCGTATCATGTACCGTGATCATCCAAATACAAAATTATTTCTATTGATTCTAATATTATATCTGAAGTTTTTAATATTACTAGTTGTCTCACGGCTACGCGCGCCGTGTTCCAACATTACTTGGTGGTGATTCATTAATTAATGTTAACTGTGATGGTAATTGATATGATGTTTTGGTTTTATATGTAAATTGTAAGGGTATTGTAATATTTATGAAGTTGCTAATTAGTTTTGTCAAATAGCTTGCTGAGAGAATTGTACCTTATATTCATTGGATATGTGATATTTTATGGTAATGCAATACATTGATTAACAAACGCACACTTATAGTGTTGCAGGTGCATTTAGCTGGAAACGTATACCTACAATAATCTATTATTTGTAAAGTAGCTAATTTATTTTATAAAGTACTCCATCTGTAACATATTAATGACAACAATTCATTTTGCACGCACAATAAGGTAATGATTTAAGAATGTAGATGGTAAAATTATTTGTGATTGTTGTCGAAATAAACTGGAATTTAGCATGTTGAAAGTCGTTAATGATTTGGTACTTGTTTTGTTCGGGATGTGGTAAAGTTGCATATTGGGTTTATTCCATGGTTGTGGTTACTTTAGGAAGCAATGTAGTTAACTACACTTATATCCAAAGAACTATCATAATACTTATTTTGAAAATTAATTTAGGAAGTAATGCATTTTTAAAGTTATAAGAAATGCAATGTACAGAGTGATTGAAAAGAATTTTGTATAAGAATGATATAAGGATTGTTGTGTAGATATAACATTATTGGTTATCTTGATTTTGTGTTTATAAGAAATGCATTTATTACTACATGATAATCTGGTTAATCTGTAGGTTCTTTGCTTGTATCTTATAAGCAGTAGAATGCATGGAATATTAAACAACAAAGTTTATGTTACACAATATAATATACCCACTTTATATCATAGAAGAAAGTATATGTAACGGTAAGAAGCTAGAATGCAGTGGCATGCATTCTTCTTGCTTCATACGACACAAGATGATTTATGACATAAGATTAGATATTAGCGGTATCCTTTATTTGTACGCAATTTTTTTTTTTTAGTTGGAATATTTTTAAAATTGGTTTAAAAACCTAATCAATAGTTTTAAATATAATCGATTACTAAGTTATTATATTATAGATAACGTATACAGGTGAGATAATTATACCAATAAGATGTAAAAAGGGTAGGAAAATAGATTTTATTGTAAATTTTATATGAAACACTTCCTAAAAAGAATCAGATTGAAACATAATTTCTAAGTGGAAAGCAAACATATTAAGATCAATGTACTGATTTGATCATACGAAGCCAAATTTCTTAATTTCATCATTATATTTTCATCTAATCTTATTAAAACTATTAACATTCTCTGTTAAAGTTTTGTAAAATTTATAAGTCATTAATTAGGGCAACAAAGCTATTGAATGCAACAAGGACATAAGTGAGAAGGAGAACATCAATGGAAGATGGGAAGCACAAAAACCGCTTCAATGGAGGAAGAAAAAAAAACAACAAATTAGAAATCATGTAAATCTTAAAGAACAAAGAGTCGTTTTATATATTGTATAGATACAAATAAAATTAATTTACTGTGTACAAAGAACAAAAGTGAAGTCGTCACTTATCACACACTTTGTAACTTTCTACTTCAAATTTAGTAATTGATCTTCTTTTCTTTGTCTAATCCGCATTTTTTATGCTTGGCACCAACCCGGATCCATCCTTCAGTCCATTCTATCTCTATTCAAGCGGCAAGCTCTCATTCTGCAAATCATGAACAATTATCAAATAAACTTTGAACAAATTAACTAATAGTCAATTAAACTCTTCAAAGTTCTATTTCTTATTTTTATCCTAATTACTTTAAATCCAAAACATCTCAATTTAGATTCAATTCTAATTCTTTTTATTTAAGTTCACATGTCCAAAACTCCAAATCTAATGAGTAAGAAAAGAAACAATTCGAAAAACTAAATTGGTTTTGTTTTGTTTGAAGTGAAATAAAAAAATCATTCCAACGATTGTGATTTAATTATTGTTTTGTCTGAAGTGAAATACAAAAATAAAAATAAAAACATTAGAACGAAAGAAACAACTCATTACATCATGCAAATGAAAATTACAAACCTTAGGGAAGAAATAGCCAGCATGAAGCTTTCTCATATTGGTATTTCATGACACCTTATTCGTGTGAGCTGCACCAAATATGCATCACAACATCATCAATTAAGTACTTCAATAAATATTCAGTCAATTCATATTCAATCAAATTACTAAAAATTTATATAACAAATTCAATTTGATCAAATTAAAAAGTACCAATTTGTTCAGCAGGTTGAATGTCAACAGATTTACATATACCAATTAACTCTAAAGTCACTCAGTTAGAGTTAAGTGGTATATACATATGCATACCAATATAGAAGTTTTCCAAACCTAATTCAATTCTGTCTACAAAGCCTCAGGGCATTAATAGCAGTTAAAAAAGTGTTTACACCTCAAAATTCACCAAAAAAAAAAAATCATTTTCTTTACCCCACCCAATATTCAAACCAGGTTAATCTAGATTCTAGAATACACAACATTTTCTATTCATGCAAGTTGTGAGCAATCAGATCATACTCTTCCTATTTTGCCTAAACCTGAATTTGTTCCTCTTAATCAAAATGAGTTTGTAGATGAAGTTTCTAATTTAGCTTCTATCTGAGCACCACAAAAAACATTTTGTGATACCATAAGTAAATATGATAAAATTTCTTCAAGTATCAAAACTTAAAAAAAAGTTGGTGGCTAAATCCAAAATCAAGACCAACAAAGGGCTGAAACAAAGTACATGCAATTTTGATAAACCAATAAGTAACAAAAATCAAGACCATGATGAAGCTACAAAGTAAGCCTTCAATTCCAATAGCAAGGAAAAAAACACTAATTGCATTGATCTTATTAATAAACTTAATAATACAATAATGTAGGACATATTAATATAATAACCTAGAACATCATAATCTGATGAACAAAATAACATATGTCAATTGAATCGAAATTGGAGAAAACATATAATATCACAAGTTTGTTCTGCTTTCTATAATATATACATGGATGGTTTGAGCAGATATATAAAATTTGGAGAGACAATACAAATTTAATTATGTATAAGTGCTTGAGCTTTTATACAACTTGGCATTCACAATATCAGAAACCAAAGTATCATTCAAGTATACACGATCACTTTGACCCAAGCCTATATCATCAAGTAATTGATGTAATAAAAGAAAACGACCCAATGCATTAAAAACAAGCAAAATAACATTGTAATTCAGGAATCAAAGCAGTTTCTAAGGCATTTTAGAAGCGTAAAAAAGTATAGACATGTTACATTAGTTGGCACAAAAAAATTATTAAAGTAATATCTATGATACTGAGATCATTGTTTATGAAATAATATCAGTCTCACTCAGTTTAAGACCCTTATATCTTCAACATGTACTTCACATAAGTAATAGATTAGATGGATGTGCAAAGAATTGCATCACTTGCTTCACAAGTTTTGCTTTCATTTAAACAAACACAATATAACATACTAAACAAAAGGACTAAAATATGTAGCCCAATTCATCTGATAGACATCAACTCAACATCCAATTGCATCCCCAAACAAAGATCAAAACCCATCAAACTAAATGCAAACTGAGAAATCGGAAATCAAAACCTCAAAAAGTATCTCAAATTAGGAAATAAAATAGAGGGAGGATTTAGTGAAACATAGTGAGTGAAATAGGGGGGAGGTTAGTGAAACAGAGGGAGTGAATTAAAATAGAGGGGTGTTTGAGTGAAATAGAGTGGGGTTTGATTGAGTGAAATAAAGGAAATGAAATAGAGGGGAAAGTGACGTAGTTCATCTCTTTTTATCACCCACATTATCAAAAGAAATAAGTTGGAACATGTGTTTAATGTACATAATGGATTCGAAAACAACTTAATTTTTTTTTTTGGTTTTCTAAAAATGGTAGAAAATAATTTGAACGATTATCAAACAAACAAGTAAATAAGAAAGAATAACTCATAAAAAAGTAACTAAGAAAGAAAAATGAAGTTAGAGCTAACTTTGAGAAATTGGAAATGATTGGCATTGGGAAGAGGAGAATTGTTGACATATTCCTTTTATGTTTTGATGATAACATAAACCTCAAACTTAATTACTAATAAGTATCTTTGAGTTCTTGGAGAATTTTAGATCTTGAAGATAAAATAAGCATTGAAGATTCAAGCATGAAGGTTCAATCATTTGAAGAAACAAGATGGTGATTCAAGTGGAGGTTCGAATCATGAATCAAAGATGGTGCTGTCAAGTGAGGTTTCTTGAAGTTTCTTGTAGTTTTGATTGCATGGATGACTTCTTGTATTCCTCTACAAACTGCCGGTTTTGGAACCTTAAAGTAGGCTGCCAGTTTTGAAGATGTGGCTGCCATCTTGAAGCTGCCATCTTGAAGATGCCATCTTGGATTTTAAGACTGCCGGTTTCAGGCTTCAAAGCTGCCGGTCTTGGACTTCACATGCTGCCGGTTTATGCTGCCGGTTATGATGTAATGTTCTAGGGTAAATGTAAGTATATTAATGCATTTAAGTCTGGTTGGAACTTAGTCGTGTCTGTCAGAGGAACTCTAGGTCATGTTCCCAGAGGAACTTGTGTCGAATCTGTTAGTTACTTTAGTCCACGACAGTTGCTATTTTTTAGGGACTGTTTAAATCACTCCTTGACTGTTTTAATCTGTTTAAAATGGTCAAAGACTGACTGGATTAGTGCAGCCCATTTTTAGGAATAGTGGGTAGGTGTTTTTGAATTAGTTAGTAGTCAAATTAGTGTCCTTAATTTTAGGATTAGGTTAGTTGTTTTTTAATTCTGATTTCTTTTATTTTATTAGTTTATTTTTAGTTTTAAAAATTAATTTAAAGTTTTAGAATTTTAAAAAAAAGAAATTTTCGGAAAAAAATAAAAAAAAGAAAAAAACCGGTTTTTAGTTTTTATTTTTTAATTAATTAATTAATCTATTTTTAGGTAATTTATTTAATTTATTATTTCTGATTTTTAGGTTATTAATTAAGTTAGTGGGTTGTTTAAATTAGTGAGTCAAAATTAGTGGTGTGTGAGTCAGAGTGGTGGACGTGTATATGGGGTTATGGGTGGTTATTTAGGCTTCTTCTCCAAGCAATTTTATAACCATTCATTTATATATATACACACATATAATTCTGATTTAACACACACACAACAAGAGAGCTCACTTTCAGATTTACATTACTTAGAGTTTGTGTCAAAAGTTCCTAAGTTCCAATTCAGTTTTACATGCATTTCAATATACTAGAGTTATTATTTGAGTTGTAATTGAGAGAAAAGAGAAGAGAAGTGTGTGAGAACTTAGAGAGAACAGAGAAGAAAGAGTCGTGAGAAAGAGAAAGAAAAAGAAAGAGAGAAAGAGAATAGAATCGTAAGTTCCTACAGGAACTCACGAGGTCCAGAGAGAAATTAGGGTTGTAATAGTTTACAAGGCCTTTATATAAAAGTGGAGTTTTTCTTCCGTGGGCCAGGAAGTTTTTTTCTCGTTGAAATTTGACTCTTTACATTTCGTTTTTACAAAGTTCCTTTAGGTTTTCAATTCTGACGAAAATCTGTGCTATAAGTTCCACACAACAATTCACCCCCCCTCTTGCAGTGTTCCTACGGGAATAACAATTGGTATCAGAGCAGGAACTCAGACCGTTCAAGACACCTTGACGAGAGATCCGGGCAGTATGAACACTTGCGAGAAATTGGAAGAAGGGTACTCATCTCAGAGACCTCCCATGTTTAATGGGAAATTTTATGCATACTGGAAAAATCGCATGGAGATCTACATCAAAGCTGAAAATTATCAGGTATGGAGAGTCGTGGAAGTCGGTGACTATCAGGTAACCAAAATTAATGCAAATAATGAGATAGTCCCTAAGGAAATTTCTGAATATGAACGTGAAGACTTTGAAAAAATGGAAATTAATGCAAAGGCCATAAAATTGCTTCATTGTGGTCTTGGACCCCATGAACATAATCGTATTATGGGGTGCAAGAGCGCAAAACAAATTTGGGATTTACTCCAAGTAACTCACGAAGGTACTAATGAAGTTAAAAGGTCTAAAATTGATTTATTGATCTCTAAATATGAAAGGTTCGAGATGATGCCTAAGGAATCTATTCAAGATATGCTTACTCGTTTCACTAACATCATAAATGAGCTTGTTTCCCTTGGAAGAGAAATACCTATTGATGAACAGGTTAGAAAGATCTTAAGGAGTCTACCACAAGACGATAGATGGAGATCTAAAGTAACAGCACTTATGGAATCAAAGGACATGACAAAGTTCAACATTGAACAACTGGCGGGTTCCTTGCTAACTCATGAATTACATCTGGGAACCAGCGGAGAAGGTTCTAAGAACAAGGGGTTAGCATTAAAGGCAGAAGAGAGTGATACTGAAGAAGATGACGAGACTGCTATGCTCGTTAGAAGATTCAAAAGAGCCTTCAACAGAAACCGAAGTTCCTTCAGGAACTCTGGAAAGAAACTGACGAGTTCCAAAAGGGACTTTGGATGTCACAAGTGCGGCTCCACTGATCACTTCATCAAGGAATGTCCACAATGGGAAAATGAGAAAACAAAGTCCAAAGGGAAGGAATCATTTAAGGAAAAGAAGGATTACAACAAAGAAAAATACTACAAGCCTTCGTTTTCCAAAAATGATGTTCGAAAAGCGATGATAGCAGCATGGGGTGATTCTGAATCAGAAGAAGAGGTGGAGGAATAGCCTGAAGAGGAAACGGCCCAATTGTGTTTAATGGCAAGATCTGATGTGCCAGAGTTCCCACAGGAACTCGACGAGAAGGTAAGCCTAAATCCTTATTACTTAAATTCTCTGCCTAAACAAAAACTTGTTGATTTAGTTATTGATCTTCATAAGAACTGGATGACTGTTAAGAAAGAAAAGAATGAGTGTGAAAACGCACTCAAAGTAAGCAGGGAACATAGTGATTGGTTTAAGGGTAATAAAGTTGAAACTGAAAATAGATTCTTTGACCTATTTGATAAAAACAATGTTTTAATGACTAAGGTTAAAAATCTTGAAAAAGAATTAAGCCAAACAACAATGGAACTTAACTGCTATAAGTTGATTAATCTCATTTTGAAATCTGAAAATTCGAAAGTTCCTCTAGGGTTTCTGATCTGAAGGAACTCAAGACTGATCTGGAAAAAGTAAAATCTGATAATAAGAAATTGACAGAGGAACTTACTGAAATAAAAAGGGATAAAGATAATCAACGAGAAGTTCCACAATGGATTCTGAATGCCCAAGCAAAGAGGACTGAAGGTCTAGGTTTTAATTATAAACAAAAAGGGAGTAATCAGAAAAAGTATGTGGAACTTCCAAGCAGTAAAGTCTGTCTGTTCTGCGGGAACTTAGGTCATCTGAAAGACCAGTGTTCCAAGAGGAACAACAGCTTGAATCAGAATCATAGACATGTTAAATGGATTGAAAAAACTTATGATGATATGTCTACAAAGGAACCCAAGGAAACCTGGGTTCCTCAACCTAACCATTAATTATTCTTGCAGGAACTAGTGAGGGGGAACACCACATGGTACCTCGACAGTGGATGTTCCAAGCACATGACTGGAGACAAATCAAACTTTCTCTCACTAGTAGCCTACTCAGGGGGAACTGTGACGTTCGGTGACAATCAGAAAGGTAATATTATTGCCGAAGGTAAGGTAGGTAAGTCGAGATCCCATAGCATAGATAATGTCTTTCTTGTAGATGGTTTAAAGCACAACTTGTTTAGTATTTCGCAATTCTGTGATAAAGGAAACTCTGTACATTTTACTAATGAGTGTTGTAGAATCATCAACAATGACACTAATAAAATCATTCTTGAAGGGAAACGCAATGGGAACACATACACTGTGAACCTTGAAGCAATTCCTAAAACTACTCTTACTTGTCTAAGTGTCATTGAGGATGATCCACTACTTTGGCATAAGCGAATGGGACATGCTAGCTTTTCTTTACTGGATAAATTGAGAACAAAAGAACTAGTTGTTGGTTTACCAAACATCAAGTTCCAATGTGATAAATTGTGTGATGCATGTGCTAAAGGCAAGCATGTTAGAAGTTCCTTTAAAAGCAAAAAGCTCGTGAGCACCACAAAACCATTGGAACTTATTCATATGGATTTGTGTGGGCCCATGAGAGTCCAAAGTAGAAGTGGAAAATTGTATGTCTTAGTCATAGTTGATGATTACTCAAGATTTACTTGGACAATGTTTCTTCATAGCAAAGATGAGACTTTTGAAGAATTTGTTTGCTTTGCTAAGAAGATACAAAAGTCGAGTGGTTGTCAACTAATTCACTTACGATCTGACCATGGAACTGAATTTGAAAATCAAAAGTTTGATGAGTTTTGCAGGGAAAATGGCATGGATCATAACTTTTCCGCTCCTAGGACACCACAGCAAAATGGTGTTGTGGAGAGGAAAAACAGGACTTTAGAAGACATGGCAAGAACAATGCTTATTGCAAGTGGATTACCTAGGAACTTCTGGGCTGAAGCCGTTAATACAGCATGTTATATAATCAATAGAATCATGTTAAGACCCATCACAAACAAAACTCCCTATGAACTAATGAAAGGAAGAAAACCTAACATTTCTCACTTGAGATCTTTTGGTTGTAAGTGCTTCGTGCACAATAATGGTAAAAGGAACTTAGGGAAGTTTGATGAGAGAAGTGATGAAGCTGTGTTCCTAGGATATGCCACTGATAGTAAAGCATATAGAGTCTATAACAAGAGGACATTAAGTGTCGAGGAAAGTGTACATATCTTATTTGATGAAACTAACCCTTATGTAAATAGTAATACTAACTTTTTGCAGGAACTTGAGGACTTAGAGATAGGCTTGGTTAGAAAGGATCCAGATGAAGAAGAGTTAACATCCAATAATGAAGAAAGAGCAAATATCCCAGAAGAACGACCTCATGTTGAAAGACAAGAAGAGCCAGTTCCTGAAGGAACTCAGGGGGAAGCTCCAGAGACTGAGGGAAACTTAGAAGAAGAGATCAGAGTTCCTGAAGAGACTGAAGAAAGACCAGTTCCAATCAGAGACTTTGAACCAAAACCTTGGAAATATCAGAAGTCCCACCCTCTTGATCTTATCATAAGTGATATAGGGAAAGGAACTCAGACCAGAACTCAGATCAGGAACTTCTGTGCCCATAGTGTGTTCCTATCCATCATTGAGCCTCAAAATCACATAGAAGCACTTGAGGATGCAGATTGGATACTAGCCATGCAGGATGAACTCAATCAGTTTGAAAGGAACAAGGTATGGCACCTTGAACCAAAGCCCGAACACCAAAAGGTAATTGGATTGAAGTGGGTGTTCAGGAACAAGCTAGATGAACATGGCACGATCGTCAGGAACAAGGCCAGGTTAGTTGTAAAAGGATACAATCAACAAGAGGGAATAGATTATGAAGAAACATTTGCTCCGGTAGCAAGGTTAGAAGCTATTAGAATTTTAATTGCTATTGCTTCTTTCATGGATTTTAAATTATATCAAATGGATGTTAAATGTGCTTTTTTAAATGGATTTTTAAATGAGGAAGTTTATGTGGAACAACCTCCTGGTTTTGAAAACTCTAAATTTCCTAACCATATCTACAAGCTTGACAAGGCTCTTTATGGGTTGAAGCAAGCTCCTAGAGCATGGTATGAGAGGTTGTCCAAGTTCCTTTTGGAAAATGAATTTAAAAGAGGAAAAGTTGATAAAACTTTATTTTTAAAATCAAAAGGAATTGATCTTCTCATTGTCCAAATTTATGTAGATGATATAATATTTGGTGCTACTAACGAATCTTTGTGTCAGGAATTTGCAAATTTAATGAGCAAGGAATTCGAGATGAGCATGATGGGTGAGTTAAATTTCTTTCTTGGTTTGCAAATAAAGCAAACTGAAGAGAGAATTTATATTCATCAACAAAAATACATAAAGGAACTTCTAAAGAAATTTGGGATGGAAACATCCAAAATAAATCACACTCCTATGGGAACTAACACCAGATTGGATGAAGATCCCAAAGGAACTAGTGTGAGTGAAAAGCAATATAGAGGCATGATAGGTTCCTTATTGTATCTAACTGCTAGTAGACCAGGTATTTCTTTTAGTGTTGGTGTATGTGCTAGGTTCCAAGCAAATCCAAAGGAGTCACATCTCACTGCAATCAAGAGGATATTGAGATATTTGAAAGGAACTGATGATCTAACTTTGTTCTATCCTCACAATGACACGTTTGAACTCAAGGGATTTGCTGATGCAGATTATGCCGGTGATTTGGTGAATAGGAAAAGCACTTCAGGTATGGTTCAGTTCCTTGGAACGTGCTTAGTTTCTTGGAGTTCCAAGAAGCAAAACACAGTTGCTCTATCCACTGCAGAAGCCGAATATGTAGCAGCTGCTGCATGTTGTTCACAACTGCTTTGGATAAAACAACAACTAAGGGACTTTGGTATTAATTATAATTGTATTCCTATATATTGTGATAATACTAGTGCCATTTGTATTTCAAAGGATCCAGTTCACCATTCACGTGTGAAACACATTCACATACGTCATCATTTTCTAAAGGACAATGTAGAAAAAGGTCTGATAAAACTTGAATTTTGTCAAACTGAAGATCAAATTGCTGACATATTAACTAAGCCATTGAATAGAGAAAGATATGAGAAATTGCGGATGGAACTTGGGATGATCAAATTAAAGTAATTTGCTAAGAAGTTCCTCCAGGTACGTCATCTCAATTATTAAAGTTCCTAGAATAATTTTCATTGCAATTATGGTGCGAAAGCATGTTCCTGATGGAATTTGAGATTTATACTCGTAAATGTCTATCAATATTACTCTTATTTTCATGATTGCTATTTGGATGATGAATTAAATGTGTGCATCAATATATTCCTATGGTTTTATTTTATTTCTCTCTTCTTTTTACATAAATTAATTTATTCCTCAAATTAATTTATTTTCATTTTATTTTTCCACAAATTAATTTTATTTTCCACAAATTATTTTTCTTTTGTAGCCAAAGAGAACTACCCATTAAGTAAGTCCAATTAGAGTGTCACCATGTTTATGTATATATCCATATTTCAAATAAAAAAAAAAAAAAAGGGGGGGGGGGGAACTCCACACGTGGGTTTCTACCCACTAACCCCCTCAACATACCTCTACCAACTTCAAACTTCCCAATTACACCCAACTCCCTTTCCTCTCTCCTCAAACACGGCACCCCTCCTTCTTCTTCCCCAAAATTTCTTCTTCTACACTCCTCTTCAACAATGGCTTCTCATACTTCCAACACACAATCAACCAAAGACTCAAATGCATCCCCCACTCACCAATCTCCTCCCAAAATTCCACAATCCCAAACCCTAACTTCGAAAAAAAGACCACGAAAAGAGGACGAAGGACCTTCATTTCTTGAAAGCTTGGAGATGGGAGAAGTTAGCAATGATATCCCCAAGGAACTCGACCAATTGGCTAGTCACTTCGTTCCCGTACTCGTTCTCAACCGTGAATGGTGTTCTAAAAATGGGTATGACCAACTTTTGCATGTTTTTCAATTTCAAAATTGGGATAAAATGCTTAGTGATTATATAGAGTTTATGTATCCAGAAGCAATGAAAGAATTTTGTGAGAATTTTGACTCACAACAAAGGGTTATTAAGAGTCATGTGAATGGGGTTGATATTGAGTTCGATGTTGATGTCTTGGCTAATGTTTTTGAGGTTCCAAATGATGGATTTGATAAATATTTTAAGGGACCTTACAATTTGAAGATTAATGGGGTAGATAAATCTGAAATATTGTTAAGTTTAAATGGTGATTCTAAGAAAAACAAGATTGAGCTTAATTCTCTTATGCCTTTTCACAAAGTATTGTTTAATCTTGTTTGGAGGACCTTAGTGCCACGGTCATATAAAAGAAATGAGGCCAATTTGCATGATTGTTCTTTGATGTATTGCTTGTCAAATGATATCCCTATCAACTTCCCTAGTTTAATGATTTCCCACATGCTTGATACTATCCCAAGTGGCAAGAAAGTGGGATATGGAAATTTCATAACTAAAATTTTTAAGTACTTTAAAGTGCCACTTGAGGGATATGGGAAGTTAAGATTAAAGAAAGAACAATTCATTCAAGGAACTACACTTGCGGGTTGGCATTTGGGGGTATTAGATGGGTGTACAGCCAATCTTTCGGACATTAAACAAGCACATGAGGCTAAGAGGACAGCCAAAGCAGCGGAGGTCATGGGTGAAGGGAAAAGCACGGTTGGTGTGACAGAACCGGTGCGTAAAAGTAGGCGCATTCCATCCAAACCTAAGGTTCCGGGTGAAATTCCACATGTGAATTTGGTTGATGATGAGGAACTCAAGGATGCTGGGACTGAGAACATGGATGCTAACACGGAAAACATTCTCCTTCATATTTTGAAGGAGATTCAACATTTTAGGGAACGAATCGAAGTCTTGGAAGAACGAGCCACCGCCTCTCGACACGAAGTCGCTGAGCTACGGTCATCTACTGATAAGAATCACGTCGAGATTATGTCAAGGCTTGCGTCTCTTCAAAATTCAACTTCTGTTCCTATGGGAATTCCTGTCCGATCTCGTGCTCCTAAACCTGCTGGAACTTCCTCTGCTGTTCCTAAAGGAACTTCTCTGGGCCACATTGCTGGACTTTATAGTGATGCTCCTCCGGACAACGATTGATCTTGTTCTTTTCTCTTTCATTCAAACAATTTCGATATGGTTGTAATATTTTAAACATGGTTTAGGTTTCTTTATGTTTTCGTTTTGACATTTTCCTTTCTTTCTTTTGAGTCTTAGTAGTCGGGTAGTCGCTACTTTCTATTTTTCTTTTGTCCTTGGAACATATCTATGCTCTATTTTGCAATTTCATCCTTGATGCTATTATGATGACTAATATTGCTAGATTGCTACTTGAGTTGTTTTCTTATTCTAGAGATCAGGTATCTGCCATTACTGGTTTAATGGTGCTGTGATGAAAAATGTTTGAGGCGTGATGATTTTGATTTTGATGATGCCAAAAGGGGGAAGAATAATTGGCAAACTAACTTTATTCTTTTTCGTCTTATTTTTCATCTTATTCTCATATGAAATGATGTTCCTAAATTGTGAATAATTTACTAACTTGTGAATAATTTACTAACTTGTGAATAGTTAACTAACTTTCTTGATTCCATGTGGAGTTAAGATGTATATAACTTGGGTAGTATACTTTAGTTCTTAATTAGTTTAATTTTAAAAATTGAAAATTCCAAAATATTTAATTAAATGTTTTTATGTTTTATAAATTTGGAAAAATCAAAAAAAAAAATAATAAAATAAAAAATAAAAAATCCTTTTTCAACGAGTATATTTGGTTTAGTTTTAAATTAAGTTTGCTTTGGTTTGTCATCATCAAAAAGGGGGAAATTGTTGACATATTCCTTTTATGTTTTGATGATAACATAAACCTCAAACTTAATTAGTAATAAGTATCTTTGAGTTCTTGGAGAATTTTAGATCTTGAAGATAAAATAAGCATTGAAGATTCAAGCATGAAGGTTCAATCATTTGAAGAAACAAGATGGTGATTCAAGTGGAGGTTCGAATCATGAATCAAAGATGGTGCTCAAGTGAGGTTTCTTGAAGCTTCTTGTAGTTTTGATTGCATGGATGACTTCTTGTATTCCTCTACAAACTGCCGGTTTTGGAACCTTAAAGTAGGCTGCCAGTTTTGAAGATGTGGCTGCCATCTTGAAGCTGCCATCTTGGATTTTAAGACTGCCAGTTTTAGGCTTCAAAGCTGCCGGTCTTGGATTTCACATGCTGCCGGTTTATGCTGCCGGTTTTACTTTACAAGCTGCCGGTTCTATGCTGCCGGTTATGATGTAATGTTCTAGGGTAAATGTAAGTATATTAATGCATTTAAGTCTGGTTGGAACTTAGTCGTGTCTGTCAGAGGAACTCTAGGTCATGTTCCCAGAGGAACTTGTGTCGAATCTGTTAGTTACTTTAGTCCACGACAGTTGCTATTTTTTAGGGACTGTTTAAATCACTCCTTGACTGTTTTAATCTGTTTAAAATGGTCAAAGACTGACTGGATTAGTGCAGCCCATTTTTAGGAATAGTGGGTAGGTGTTTTTGAATTAGTTAGTAGTCAAATTAGTGTCCTTAATTTTAGGATTAGGTTAGTTGTTTTTTAATTCTGATTTCTTTTATTTTATTAGTTTATTTTTAGTTTTAAAAATTAATTTAAAGTTTTAGAATTTTAAAAAAAAGAAATTTTCGGAAAAAAATAAAAAAAAGAAAAAAACCGGTTTTTAGTTTTTATTTTTTAATTAATTAATTAATCTATTTTTAGGTAATTTATTTAATTTATTATTTCTGATTTTTAGGTTATTAATTAAGTTAGTGGGTTGTTTAAATTAGTGAGTCAAAGTTAGTGGTGTGTGAGTCAGAGTGGTGGACGTGTATATGGGGTTATGGGTGGTTATTTAGGCTTCTTCTCCAAGCAATTTTATAACCATTCATTTATATATATACACACATATAATTCTGATTTAACACACACACAACAAGAGAGCTCACTTTCAGATTTACATTACTTAGAGTTTGTGTCAAAAGTTCCTAAGTTCCAATTCAGTTTTACATGCATTTCAATATACTAGAGTTATTATTTGAGTTGTAATTGAGAGAAAAGAGAAGAGAAGTGTGTGAGAACTTAGAGAGAACAGAGAAGAAAGAGTCGTGAGAAAGAGAAAGAAAAAGAAAGAGAGAAAGAGAATAGAATCGTAAGTTCCTACAGGAACTCACGAGGTCCAGAGAGAAATTAGGGTTGTAATAGTTTACAAGGCCTTTATATAAAAGTGGAGTTTTTCTTCCGTGGGCCAGGAAGTTTTTTTCTCGTTGAAATTTGGCTCTTTACATTTCGTTTTTACAAAGTTCCTTTAGGTTTTCAATTCTGACGAAAATCTGTGCTATAAGTTCCACACAACAATTCACCCCCCCTCTTGCAGTGTTCCTACGGGAATAACAAGAATGAACTGGAAAAAAGGAACTAAATGATTTAATAACACCAATATGAAAAAAATTGTGTATTTATATCACCTACCTTAGCTTGATGAAACCATCGACCATTACCATATACCAACAGTGCCAAAATGACAGTCTCCACTCTAGTAGTCTATTAGGCTGGGACGCTAGGTAGCAGAGTGGGTTGGGAGGCTGGGTAGCAGGCTGGCTGGTTGGCGGACGAGACGCTAAAACTGCCAAACTAAAGAAAATCTTCCTCACAAACATCAACAATGACACTGGCTTTTGGAATGTTGATCGATACTGCTTAAAACAGCTTGTGATGCAATCATATTCATAGAGGGTCAAAACATCATGGTGGCAAATGACAAGAAATATGACAAACACTAAGACACTCTATGAATTCATGGGTTTGTGTAGTTCTAAAAGTCATTTAAGCATAATTATGAGACAATTTATAATTCACGTGTAGTTCTAAAAGTCATTTATGAGTATGAGTAGTTCTAAAAGTCCATCTAGGTTGCTCTGCCCAAACATATTTCGGTATACTTTATACAACCGTATAGTTTACACCAAAACAAATACAGCAAAACCGCATATAAGTAGCAAAATTAAACACCAGCTTATACTTACAACAAAACAATTGCATTAGTAGTAAGAGCAACCCGCAAAACAACAGAATAACTTTAGCAGGTCATCTATTTATTTCAGCAACTACAACATATTTCGGTATACTTTATACAACCGTATAGTTTACACCAAAACAAATACAGCAAAACTGCATATAAGTAGCAAAATTAAACACTAGCTTATAGTTACAACAAAACAACTGCATTAGTAGTAAGAGCAACCCGCAAAACAACAGAATAATTTTAGCAGATCATCTATTTATTTCAGCAACTACCTCTGAGGCTTAATCATGCTTTTAACAAAACAAAACTCATACCAAAATACATCAAAATAACTTAGATTCAAACCCTAACAATAACCTAACCAATAGTATCCAGTAAACTCTTATAAAAAAAATTAAAAAAAATGACAATAAACCCTAAATGGTGTTTGGAAAAAACTCTTACCCCAACATAACTGATTTCATCGTCGCCATTATTGCACTACAAAAATGAAAAACAATTGTTAATATATTAGGGTTTACAGAATTTGAAGCTAACCACACAAGAATTGTAACTGAAATCGAAGATTTCACAACAAAAATCATAATAAAAATTAAGAAATGAAAGAGAAGCAACAATGGCAAAAAAAATCCCAAAAAAATCGAGAAATGAAAGAGAAGCAACAATGGAAAAAAAAAAAACCCAAAAATTGAGAAATTAAAGAGAAGTAACAATGACAAAAAAAAACCCTAAAAATCGAGAAAAATCAAAGCACCAAAACTTTACTTCAAAATGTAGAGATCTGTCATTTTTTCGTTGAAAATCTTCCACCACCACCTCGGAATCCTCTAACCCTACTTCGAAGCTTTTCGATCTCTTCGAAAATGCCAACGAAATTATGAACACATACAATCTATCTGTGGAAGAAAAAAAAACCCAAAATCATACAAAAACTCGAGAAATGAAATTGAAGCAACAAAGACCCAAAAACTCAAAAAAAAAATTGCGAAATGAAAGACAAGAAAAAACGGCAAAAAAACCCCTAAAAGATCGATAAAATTCAAACCAGCAAAATTGTACCTTAAAATTCACAGATCTGCAATTTTTTTCTTCAAAAATCATGAACACCAACCAAAATCACAACTACATTTTTTTGTTTTTTTTGTTTTAGGGCTAATGGAGTAGATGGGGGTGAGAGAGAAGCAGAATAAGAATTTAGGGTTGATGATGTTGAGAGAGAAGTGATGATGGTGAAATGTAGAGAAGCAAATGGGAGAAAATGGGAGTAGGGAGGCGATCGTGAGAAGGAACCAGAAAACCCTAGGATTTTTTTTTAAATGAAATAGTTGAGGGCCCAATGACGTGGAACAACCAGGACCGCGCGATTGATTTTGCTAAACGTGAGCCACACGATCGTTATTGTTCATTGATGAACAGTAACGGTGACTCGTGCTTTTTAATATGTATGGATATCCATACATTACTAGGGCTAGACGATATTAGATTAGAGTTTAGACAGTCAGTCCAATATCGCCTATATATATATATATTTTTTTTTTTTTGGTGTATCTACCCGGTTCACCCTTTTGGGCTAATCTGAAAATGGAGCGCGTCCCGGGGTTAAGGTTTTAAACTCCTCCCAACGTGCTTGCGGGGTATCGAACCGTGGTTCTCCCTACCAAGTCTAGCCCCTGGCACCACTAGACCAAGACAACTTTGGTAATATCGCCTATAAATGCATATATAGTTTCTCAGCTCCCACTAGCTAGCTAACAATCATGAGAGGTGTGCTTACG
Organism: Salicornia ramosissima; assembly: GCA_951394345.1. Taxonomy (NCBI): domain Eukaryota; kingdom Viridiplantae; phylum Streptophyta; class Magnoliopsida; order Caryophyllales; family Amaranthaceae; genus Salicornia; species Salicornia ramosissima. Next base: position 15,413,285 of record OX596239.1, read on the forward strand.
TAAGAGTTGTGAATACCTAGTAATGGTGATATTGTGGGGGAACTTTTCATTCGTTACTCTAATAATAATGTCTTCCAAACAAACTGGAGAATTAATTAAGATTGATTATTAGTCAAATGACTACATTGATTTTTAACTCATTTATCCCCATTTTTCTTTAAAGGTTAACCCCTATATATCAAACTATCAAAGTCTTTCTTAGTCATCTTTTTTCCTTCCTTTTTGTCAATTTGGCCATTACCATGTACGTACTTATCAACAAGGAATTTCAGTGTATTACAGTGGAATATACTAATATTTTCCATTGACAAAAATAAATAAAAACATTTTTTATGACACTTTGAACTTATCTGTCTCATCTCATACGAGATTATACAATGTACGTACACCAAAATTAAATTGATTATTAATTGGATGTTCCCTAATTTTGATTTTATAAATGTTTATTAACTATTTGGTTCTAAGTTATCAATTTTGCGAATGAATTTATATTTCAATTTGGAAGGAAAATCAACATCACTCTTATGGTGCTGCTAGATTATCTTCAATACAACTAATATTTCTTTACATATATCCATTTTCATTAAATATCGTTATTCTAATTATAATGAACGGTAAAAGAAATTTTAAGTTTAAATGGGAATGAGAATATATTTCCGCTGAGATTATAATGTTTCTTACCTTGATAAGTTATACCAATATAAAAAAATAATCTGATTTGAACTGAACTGAATTTTTGTGATCATAGTTATTTTTATTCTTTACTAGTCTAGTTGTACTGCTTTTGGTATATTTTCTGTCTTTTGTCTTTTGCCGCCCCTTTAGAATTTCTTTTATCTAATCATAACTTTTATGATTTGATCTGAATTTTTCCTCTGATCTGAGTTTTTACGAAATAAGCATTAGGAAGCTTAAATAAGTTGAATCAAACGCTTCCTAACTATAAAACAAACGAAGATCAATTCGGAAGAGAAAATATAACATGTTAGATCTCATTTACACTAATTTCTATAAATCAAAGAAAATACAACATGTTAGGTCTCATTTACACTAATTTCTATAAATCAAAGAAAATACAACATGTTAGATCTCATTTACAATAATCTATTTAAATAAAAAAATTCAAATAAATGATTCTTTGTAGTTGCAGTGGATCAACAAGATTGCATATTTTCCCCCAACAACACCAAATTAAATCAAGGAGATATAATTTTGTTTTATAGAAATTTAACAATTTTTTTACATGGTAAGGTACACTGGGTCCCATCACATGACTCATTTAGTGGACCACCACTACAAAATGGGCATATAACACATTAACGACATGTACAAATTAATGAAGGGCATAAATCTTGTCGCAAATATAGATATTTTATGACAGTTTTAGGCACGTAATCAAAATTCACGTAATGCATAGTAACCCAAATTCGTTTAAAATTGACTCATTTACGACGGGATTGCGACGGAAAAAAATCATTTAAAACCCCCTTTTCTAGAACAGAGTCACTTTTTTACGACAGGAAAAATCATTTACGACCTTCCTTTTATTTCTAGGACGAGGTCACATTTTCACGACATGAATTTTCATCGTAAATAACATCTTTTCTAGTATGGTAGTGCAGCGAACTGACATTGCTTAAGGGGAAGGGGACGGTAAGGATCTATCCTGTAACCTGCCTTGAAATCACGAGGTAAGATATGATCCAACTGAACTACCTCTACTACTCAATTTAACATTACTAACAATCATTGACTGACAAGTACAAAAGTGCAAGTGCAACACAACATTCAATTCACTCTATCATGGATCTAATAATATGATACATGTTCAAGGACACGGCCGTACCCTCCTTTTTTACGGTTAAAATCTTAATTTTTATATAATAATTATAGAATTCTCCATACACTTTATCTGATCTAAATCCAATATTAATAATCCCACTAAATTTGACAATACTTATTGTTCCGGATCCATCAAGGTGGTCGGCCCAAAATACGCAAGTTCAAGCCCTAAGCCCAATTCTTCTACGGCTAAGGACACATCAGATATTCTATAACGAATGATAGGATGACACGTGTCATGGGCTAGGCCTATATGTCAACAAAGTTGACTCAGCAAAACCCTATCCGGGTATCCTACGTCTATATAAGGATCAGTCCAGTCACTTTTCAGGTACGAAATAAAAACACGCAATAGAAAATTCACAATACTCTGACTCCTTACTTCCGATATCTGACTTAAGCATCGGAAGGGCGTTCCCGGGTTCCACCTCCGGGTTAGCAGCCTTTGACTGTTTTGCAGGACTAAACCCAAGCAAAGAGCATTCGGAGTCAACATCAACACATCAGAGACCATTGACTATTCATAAGAAGTTCCAGAACTGGAATGCTTATATTTGAAAAATTCTATTTAGGTGTACAACTATGAGAATAATCGAAATTGTTATCAAACTATGTAAAAGTTTTAGTTGATAGTTTTTCGTCCTTATGCATTATAATCAAACTACATAGTCTATATCACCCAACTTTTTTTTTTCAACTATATTATATTGGTGGCATCATTACAAATAAAGAAGCAAAGAAAAAAAAGAAAAGACTCTTCAACTGCTTCCACCACAAAATGATATAGCCAAATTTTTCTACCACGAGGAAATTGGAGTCATTGAAGTTTTAAAATATACTTCCTGCGTTTAATTTTCTTATTAATCTACGCACTTTATTTTTCTGCTATTGTCTTCAATTATGTATTCATAAAAAAATTAAAAATTAAAAAAAAATTACACGTGAAGATGAATCTAATGATACCTCACTTAATAGATTTAAATTTTGTGGATAGTTTTAAAAAATAAACTGTATAAACTAAATAAAAATGGAGAGATTGATATTATTTCCTTTGTCCGGCATTGTTTGCCCCAATTAATTTTCGGGGTCAAATCAGTATGATAACAATTGTAAAATTAAATCTTAGTATTGTTACTCATGTATAACAAAACTCGAGTTAAATTCATAAAGGTGTGAATTTTTCAAACTCTAAATATTTAATTAGTTTAGCTCCGTTTTTTGTTTAAACCTATTTTTGGTAATCTGAACCTATTTTAATGTATGTAAACTTTTTGAATCTTAGTTTGTGAGAGGACAATTTTATTTTTGCTTATCTGAACTTAACGTATTTTGTTTATTCTTATAAAATTAATAAAAAAAAAATTGCAATTGACGTATATAATAATAAGAACAAAAAGTAAATAGTTAGCGACTATTGATACTTAGAATTGAATTTTTTTTGGAATGGTACTAATTTTAGAAGCAAGTCACATCTTTGATCAAGATTTGCAAAAATGCATGGGTGTCCAATATCGCGTTGTTCATGAGCCCAATAACATCAACGGATTCTCACCCAACTATGGGCCCACAACTTGGGCCATTCTTTATTACTCCATTGGTCACTTTTTAGTTGCTATATTCTCTTGTGTATAAATCTTTCAGAAAAGCATGTGAAATGATGGAAACCATTGCAAAAAATGTATAGATTAAATATGATTGTAAAAATACGAGTAAAATAGGTTGAAAAAACTTAAGCAAATCACAAGAGTGTTGGTAGAATAAGTAGAATTTATACAGGATTGATATACAATAAATGAAATGTAACGAGTGAATTGAGACATTCGTATAAGACAGAGAGAGTTGGGGTGACAACAGGACCAACTTCAGCCTCAAAGCCATCGTGGAAGGCTTACTCGTTGCCCAACAGGAAGCCCAATATCACGTTCAAATCTACATCAATAACAAGAAGGTCATCCAGGAGCTCACCAAGAACAGAGAAGATTGTAAGAATAGGAACTTAATCCACCAATTTTGGGGTCTACTTAAGTTTTTTCATTGTGTCATCATTAGTCTGAGTCGGTTGGCGGAAGTTTTTGTGTAATACGCTTTTGCCTGTTGTAAAAAAAAAAAGACATAGAGTGCTTTTTTTAATTTACATGTAAGAATACTGGGTTACAGCATTCGACTTCTTTCATACAAATACCGATCGAGCCAATATTGTCCTTATATTTATTGAGAAATGAGGTTAGTGAAAATCGAACCAGCAATCTTTTGATTGTAAGATACACTTTAACACTACTAGTCTACTACGATGAAGCCCAATCCTTGAGACGAGGTGATATTACTTAAAAGAAAATGGGGGGAAAATGTGAGTCAAAATGAAAGAAAGGACACGTCAACAAGTAGTTAAAGGAATATTGTTGGGTTGTGTTTCAGTTAAGGCAGCAAAATACTGGTAAAACTCTTCGTAGTCCAAACTGGTATGTAGTCGGTATCCGATGAGAAGACTCGTATGCCAAAGTTTGGAGCTAATTGGATTTTTTTTTTATTTTTAGAAAATAATTTGTCATCTAATTAGGTAATCTTATCGTATGTATATGTTCTTAAGAACATAATGTTGTCCACTTGTCCATGAAATTAATCATAGGATTATATTGCTTTGAAATTGTATTAAAAAAAAAAATTTTTTGTCAAATTTAATAAATAATTTATAAATTCTTTGGTGAGATATTCTTACCATAAGATAATCAAGTCTCACTGGGAAAAGTTAAAAAAAAAAAAAAAACTACTCCCTCCGTAACATAAAACTTTCAACATTTGATTTTGCACGCTTTTTGAGGAAGCGATTTAAGGGTGTAAATGAAGGAATTAGCTAAATTGGCTTTAATACAAGCAAGAATGTGATTATAAGTTCCTAATATTAAAATTATATTGACTAATTCCATCGTTTACACCCTTAAATCGCTTCCTCAAAAAGGGTGCACAACCAATTGTTGAAAGTTTTATGTTACGGAGGGAGTACTTAATAACTTTTTATATATTTTCAATAATATTCACATTTAACCCGGTACTTGGTTGTGATTACTCTTGTAAATAGTCATGTGAAACAATGACTCTATTCTCTTTAACTTATTTTCAACACTTATCAGTTCGGATAAGTTTATATAAATTCAAATGAGTATCAATAAGTTCAAAAAAATACCACTACGTATTAAATAATAATAATTTTTTATAATGATAATAATAATAATAATAACAATAATAATAATAATAATAATAATAAATATCAATAAATACCAATAAGTATCAAAAATTTCAGATAAAATAAGATAAATACAAATAGGTTGGAGAGGGCAGACCCATGCAATTCATCCGTTTTTTTAGTTGCAATAAATTAATATGTTTTGTGAGAGATAAAAGAATCATTTACTGAAACTAAATGAAGACGAGGAAGTAAATTAATCTATACTTAAATAATTAAAACAGGAACTCTAACATCCACGTTTCATATTCCTATCATTTCCTCTTTCTTTGATTTTGCTTTATTAGAAAAAGAAAGAAAAAAAAATACTTCCTCCGTTCCAAAATAAAACGCAACAGTTTCTGAATTTGGATGTTTCAAAATAAATGCAACAATTTTTTTCATTCCTTTTATGGTAAGGTTTTTTGTGGTACCTTACTATTTTACCCTTACTTAAAACCCTTAACAATTTACTTTTTACATTTTGGACCCCACTTTCTCTCTCCATTTATCTTAATCAACTATCCATAACTTTTCCTACCTTACTTTTTACTTTTTGGGTTCCATTTTCTCTCTCCATTTATCTTAATCAACTACCCCTAACTTTTCCTAATTTCCCAGCTCCAAATTTTGACTAGGAGTCCGTGCTATCTAAATTGTTGCGTTTTTTTTGGAACGGAAGAAGTAATTGCTTTATTATTTCTCTATTGCTTGGTATTCCTAATTTTCTCATAAATGTTTCAATTTCTCATCATTATTTATGTTTCACGTCTTTTGCTTTTCTATCATTTTTTTAAAAATTTAATTTCATGATTCATGCCCCTCAATTTAATGATGTCTTACAAGAGAAAAAAATATATAAATACTAATATTTTTAATTATTTTTTGTGAAAAATAAAAATCTGTACATGACACGGGGTTAAAACTAGTTTGGTTTTAGATGCAAGAAGTCTCATTTTATGATATTGAGTTAGATAATTAATAGGTTCAACTTCTACCACTTACAAAGCTCCTTTATTTTGGGAGGGTGGGTGGGTGAGGGAACATCACTTACCCAAATCCCTTACACTTGGATCACAATTAAGGCAATAAGCCATCTATGACTAATTTAAGTTAGGAACTTAAAAATAAAAGCATTCCTAGGATGTAGCCATGTAGGTGTAGGGCTAACTGCTAAGTGAGATAATTCATCTTTTCTTAATCCTTAAAAAAGTGTTAGAAATCATTCTCCAATGTGGCAAACACATCTATTATCAACTGCGGAGTACTATTAATAGAGTAGAAGTCATTCTTAGCTCCTTAATTATTGAGAAGATATTGTTTCAGACTCGTTTAACAGTAATGTTATCATCAGACGAGTTCAACTCATCTGGAAAAAAAATTTAATTTATCTGAAAAAAATAAACATTTATATGGACATAAAAATTACGTACTTAGACAAAAAGTGATTTATCTGGACAAAAAAAAAAAAAAAAAAAAAACCTTGCATGGACAAAGTTAAAACTCACCTGAACATAATTTAAACTTACTTGGATAAAATTAACACTAACCTGAAAAAACTAGACACTAACCTGGAAAAAATAAACCTCACCCGGAAAACACTAACAGTATCCTTTTTCTTTCCTTTCTTTTTGAAAAATTTCTTTATGTATTTGTTAGTTTCTTATTCAAAACTTATTTTCTCAAAGTTATATTAATAAAACTTGATAATTATTTATATGTAAATATTTTTTTTTTGGCAAGATTTTGTAAATATTTTTTTAATTATTTAAATTTAATTTCAACTATCACTATATTTGATTTTCATAATTTAAATTTTGTTACATTAAAAAAATCAGAGATGTTCAGGCCCACCAAGGTGGCAGACCCAACTTACCAAAATCACCTTTTGGGCCCATAAAATAGAAACCCTGGATGAAGATACTACCGACTTGTAAGACATCTGTTAGCAGCTACCATTCTTTAACAGGAAGGTATGCCTATAATAAATAGGATGTATGATTATTTGTCAGACAACTCTAATTATCTAACTCGCATTAGTGTACTTTTTGACGCCCTTAGCTTCTCGATTCAATATATAAGTTAAGCATTCAAGGGGTGTTCTTGGATTTCACCCTCGAATTAGTGACATTCCCAATTTTGCAGGAACACTTGGTACTTGGTAGTCCTTTAATTTGAAGAAAGTCTATTATCATATAAGGAGGTTATGTACTAGCTAGGAACAAGGGACATGTTTGTGGGCTCCTAGCATCAAGGATATAATTATGAAAAATTTGCCACTAACCACCTAATAAGTACCAAAAGTTGTGAACAACTACCATAAATTTATTTATTTTTTTAAATTTAACTACCAATTAAGTGCCAAAAAGTTGCAAACCACCACCCATTTTTAACACCGTTAACTTAAATCATAATTAAACCTTAATTAAACCACTTAAATCTTAATTAAACCTTAATTAATCTTAATTAACACTTTTTATTAAAAAAAAAAAAAGAAAAAAAAAAAGAAAATATGGAAAATCTGGGGGAGGGGTGGCTGAGGGTTTTTTTTCCTAATTTTCCAGATTAGTTTTCTTTTTTTTTTTTTTAAATAAAAAGTGTTAATTAAGATTAATTAAGGTTTAATTAAGATTTAAGTGGTTTAATTAAGATTTAATTGTGATTTAAGTTAACGGTGTTGAAAATGGGTGGTGCTTTGCAAGTTTTTGGCACTTAATTAGTAGTTAAATTTAATAAAAAAAAATTATGGTAGTTGTTCACAACTTTTAGTACTTATTAGGTGGTTAGTGGCAAAATTTTCTATAATTAAAGACTTAATGAGGGATATCAATGGGGCGGGTTGGGGTGCATGTTGCCATCCTCATCTTCATCCGCACACCACCACGTGATTAATGCCATTTTAAAATCCATCTAAAAAAATGGAATACATGTTAACCATCTTAAATGAAATTTAAAATATTTGTGTCGAGCGAATTCATATTTCAAAATATTATAGTAATTAACATAAAATTCTATAATTTCATTAATTTGCAATATGTCGTATATACTACGCATAATTTTAAAACTTCTAAGAAACACTATTATATTTAAATATATAAGAGTATTAATAATATCGAGTGGTGCTGACGTGAGCCGTAGATGGGCATATATAATCTAAAATCCATCCCCACTCTCATCCTCATGGCGAGTAATCCGAGTATGATTATCATCTCCTTCCCTGTCCAATTACCCATCAAACTTTTTCTTCATCCTCGTCCCAATGGTACAGAGATGGGGCGAGTCTTTACTTTCCGACCCATTACTAATTAACCTAAATATCGAGTCTGACCCGGTAATACTTAGCCAAAAAGTTGTGAGGTTTGACCCTTCTCTTTACCCTTACCTCAAAAAAATTATATGTATATTATTAGTAAGATTACATGCATATTATTCAATCACCAATATATTAAAAAAATAAAAAAAAAAGAGCTATGCTTTTGGTGTGTACATGTATGTCATTGTAAGGTAGTTTAGAAACAGGAAAAGGTGAGGGGCTGAAATAAAGTCTATCAGAAAGCACAATGTAGCCCAAAGATTGGTTGCAACTCATGATAACACAACAAAATAATTAAATTAAATAAATCCAAAGAATTGAATCCACTTATGGCAAATCACACGAGTCCACCATTTCTAATTGGTTTTCTCACTTCATCTTTAATTAAATGCTACCTTTTTTTTCCCACCTTTTAATTACCAATCGAATTCTAAAGTTATCATTAATTGTTTTGACCCGTTAATGACAATCTAATCCTAATATATAGGCTAATTAACTCCCACATAAAAGAAAAGAGGTCAATTACTCAAGTCTATTTTATTTCCCTTTAGTAATTGAGGTCAAGTGATTCTTCAATAGTTTAATTAAAGCTTTGTTTATTTTGAGGTATGAGTAACAGATATATTGATTAAAATGACCTAATTGAGAGATAAAATTATGTGTAAGGTACCCTAATTAAATTCCCTTTACATGTAGAGATTTTCGAAATAATCATAAAACTTATGTTAAATAGAGTTATGAGTTGCAAATCTGTCAACAAAAGACAGTTTACTATGTAAGCTTAGAAGGTTACACTTTAAAACCATATGACAATAGGTGAAGTGATCGTGAACTAATCTTATAAAGTGTTTAACACTTCTTTTTTTTTTTTTTTTATCGATGCAGAACACTCACGTATATTTGTTGTTTGAGGATAACCGTGTCAGCTTCACCATCTTATTATTCATAAAAGAATTACATATAAATCGAAAAATACAGATATTTATATTAGCCATTTCCTTTCTCGATCTTTATTGTCAGTTCTGATTATGTATTATTCAACAATTTGTTCATTAATTTAAAAGAGTGGTGTTTTGTTTCAAAAAATTGTATAGTTAATTCTTTATATTGTTGCACTAAGCTAGTAAAATATTTGAATTATGTAAAATATGTAGGTTAGTTAATTCTTTAAAAGAATGCAACGGGCTCTAGCCGTTGCAAAAGCTTTTTGGCAACGGATTTTTGGGCTTTTAGCAACGATTTTAAGGGGTTGCAAAAACTCATTTTTGTAGTAGTGAGGTTCCATATTAATTCGGTGTTGACATTGTTTATGAGTAGATAAAATAGTTGAATTATGTAAAATATGTAAAAGAGCATTTGTCATTCAGTGATGTGGATTCTTGATTTATTGTTGGTTTATTAGTTTGAATGAGTAAATTAAATATATCAAACTTTTATAAATTTTGATTTTGTATCTAAAATTACTATCTGACATAAATTAGACGCTGATAAATGTTTAAAGTGAAAAAATTAAATAAATAACTCAAAATAATGCTACACATTTATCAAATGAAGGAAAAAAAAAGGTTTTTTCCATCATGTCGGACAAGGTTATGTCAAACTCAATCTAAACCAAACATGTTTTTATTTATTTATTTATTTGGATTCGAATAAAATCGAGCTTCAAATATAATTACTTTGTTCAAAACTCATCATTTTTAGGTCGGATTATCATCAAATTTTGAGCCGAACCGACTATTGACAAGCCTAGTGAAACCTAGTGACATTGTCACTACTAGCAAATGTAGTTTAGTTGTGAAACACCAAGCTAGATTTTTCTTGATGTCAAAAAAATTAACTACCTCATTAGATAGTTTCATACTAAAAAAATAAATCAAACCATTTCTAGAAAATTAAAAAGTGCTAGCTAAACGGTGTGATGTAGACCAAATCCAAAAGTCGATCACTCTTCAATTTTTTTTAAACCCCTTTTCTTTCTTCCCATTTTTGGTCTTTGATTCCTCCTAACAAAAAGAAAAGGTTAAAAAGAAAATCCCAAAATACCCTTTTGAAGCAAAAAAAAAATCCAGCACCTAAAAGCACGTAAACCCATACTTTTGTTCAAATATATCTTATGAGGAACAATTTTGACTTTCGCACTATTTATTTTGTTCACTTTAACCAAGGTTTAGGATTCAAGGAAATAAATTGTCAAACAGTTCTCGTTAAATTCAATTTCTTAAATACTTTCATATATAATATCAGTTTTTTCATTAATTTTATTATATATAATTGTAGATATTAATGGTCAAAGTAATGCATAAAAAACCTGCATAAAAGTTTGATTGTTGCGCATAATTTGAAACGAGTCCAAATGTTCTATCCCAAAGTCCAATTCTTCAATCCCAAAAATTGTGTACCATGCCACTTGTGTGTTACACGTACTATTTTCATGAGTTGATTTTAACTGTATGACTCATTACTTTTATCAACAAATTATGTCTTGTTCTTTTGGATTGAATTGAATTTTCTAAACTATTGATCTGAATTAAACTAAATCCTCAATACATCAAGAGTTGAGATGAACTGAATTTATCTGAAGTGAACTGAAGTTTCAGATTACTAGTGCCTCACTTCCTCTGTCTTTTTTACCTGCTAAATTTTCCTTAATTAGATGTCTCAATTTACTTGCGGCATTTCTTATTTTGGCACGTGTGCTCATATAAATTTTACGTATTCTAACAACATTTTTATCATTTACTCACTTTATGGTACGTAATTTACCCTTAATTTTACCATATTTTCAATAAATACCTTTATTTTTTAATGGTCCCTACCACTACACATGTTTTTCTTAAAAACTTATGCTAAAAGGAATGTAACAAGTAAAAAAGAACGGAGGGACGACTAGCTTTGAGCTAGAATAATAGAAATTTTGGGCTCACAAAAAATAATTTTATGATGACATCACCAAAGCCTTAGCTGACGTACAAATGAACCCGAAACTTTTCTTCACCAGGCCACTACAGGAGTATATATATATACGTGTGACCTCATTAAACATTACCACTTATACATCTATCATCCACACTTATTCTCTAATAACCTACATTAACATTTTTCAAAAAACTTCCCTTTCCTTTATTTCCTTATAATTAAAAAAAAAATGGAAGGAAGTAGTAACAATAATAATAATAATAATAACAATAATAATAATAATAATGAGATGATAATGTCACCACCCCCATCAACAACACCATCACCATGCTCGTCGCAGGGTGGTCCGAACTCTCCTCCTCCTTGTTCGGCCCAACAGGGGGCCGCTGGGGGCCCACCAATTATAATGAGCCCTTGCGCGGCCTGCAAAATTCTTCGGCGCAGGTGCGCCGAAAAATGTGTTCTAGCTCCTTATTTTCCTCCTACTGATCCTCTCAAATTCACCATTGCTCATAAGGTCTTTGGTGCTAGCAACATCATCAAGTTACTTCAGGTATATATATATATATATATACACTTCATTTTCAAATTTCATACACATTTTTGTTTAATTTTGCATATAATTTTTAGGGTGTGTTATCTTTGACTTACTACTAAACGCTGATACGTTCTGATCATAGTTAATTAAAATATGAACCGATTGAAACTTACAGCCCTCATATGACATGCATGATCTGACTTAACCTGTTCAATCCTAATAAAATCGATAAAATAAGTTGAAGTGAAAATTGCACACCCTTAATGTCTTTGAAAATGTGGATCCCTAATTGCCTATAGATTAATTAATCCTTATTATACATTTATACCCTCATAATCAAGGATTATATATATGCCATTGTTTTAATGATAAATTTTAGTAAGATAATCACATACATACAATGTGAAAATGAGATAAGTTTTATTTTCTTGTAAAGTAGTTGAATTGAAGTGACAACTAAAACTGTACGTCCATTAGACAAAGGAACTGTGGATGTTTGTTAAAATGCTAATCTAAGATTCCAATTACTTCAATCAGTTGAGACATAAGTAATTAAGTATTAATATAAAATATAATTAATTGCATTTTTTTAATATTATATTCTTGTAGAGGTTATTATTTTTTCAATCTTTATTGCAGAAATCTTGGTCACTTTTTAATATTTTGTTCATCTTTTAAAGAATATAGTTAAAGTTAAATTGAGGATTTTAAATAAGTCTGAGTTAAATTGTGGTTCTCTATACTAAAAATCAAAACATTAAAGTAGATTGGAAGAATATATTATAATATATAGTCAATGTTGATTCTTAATCTATGAAATGTCATTGTGAAATTGTAGTAGAGTCTAGAGTCAAAGCACTTAGCTTCCATTGATGAAGATTCTATAAAAAAATTGCAATTAGAATGAAGAATTTTCTACAAATATATATTATTGTATTTATGACATTCAATTTTATTTGACTCAAATACTTATAATGTACGTAGGTATACAGGTCTTTAATTTCATTCTAAAATCTTCACACTGTTTAGAATTTTTTAATGCATAGATTTAAAAATAAAATCAAAATGAAATATTAATTAATATCTAAAAATAGGAGTAGTAAGCCCTGTTTTTGGATTTAATTTATGAAATTTTAAGTCATTCGGTTTATTTTAGTTCAGTTGATGTCTTGATCATGGATGTAGGATTTAATTAGATCAATTCAGTTCATTCAGTACAATTAAAAAAAATCAGGGCCCTACTTAGCAGCTGAATGAGAATTTCCGTTTTTAGTTGACATAAATGTAATTATCAAAATGCTAATATAATTATTGGACATGTTTTAATTAATTAAGTACGTATTTTCGGAATGTCTTATCTTTATTTAAAACACTAAACGTAACATACAATAGGTGTAAGATGTCGATTATAATATTATATGTGTATGAACTATATATGATTGAAATATTAATACAAATAATAAAAATAATGGATGGAAATAAAATATACATCAAAGTACCAAGTATGAACTAAATATAGCTAAAATCCAAACTTGCTCCATCTAGATAGTTAAGACATCACAACTATGGTAGCTCAACTTTATTTGTAATTTTGTATGTATCAAACATTCAAAAAATTGACAGTGAACAAGACATATCAATATGAATTCAAAAGTAAAGTAACACATGGCTCAAAACAAGGTCCTAGCTAGGTAGGTAATTTGGCCTTGACTGAAAAACTTAAATTAAAGACATGTTTATAATTTTATATCCATGAATTTATCAAGACCTCAAATTTTTAATTAGAAGGGAAAAAAAAAATCATAATACTTCGTATATATTTTTAAGGGATGAACCATAAAGCATGCTTTTATAAAAAGGGATTTCGTAATATAGATTTCGATTTTTGTTCTCTCTATATATATAAACTTTATTTTTTGAGGGCTGAAAACATAATAAAAGTTGTGATTGACTTTTATTGACAAACATCATCAAAGATATTAAGAAATATAATTTTTTTTTGTTCTAATGTCACTTTCACAGTTTCACCGACAGAGATGATCATTGTGTGAAGTGAGTTATATTATTAGACTGAACTATAAAATTGACATACATATAAAATATTTGATATCTGGTCTGTTTAAAGTTAGGAAATAGGCTAATAAACGAATACGATATATGCTTGCATACATCATGTAAACATATTATCAAATGTCATAATTTGATAAATTGTTTTTTAAAACAAAATTTGGCTTCAAAAAAACTAAGTTAGTTCCAACATGTTGAGTTAGTGTGAGTTGGTTTGAGCTAGCGTAGGTTAGAAAGTAGGAAGTTCAACTTATGACTGAAGGTGGACCAAGCTAGGCCATGACATGAGTGAGTGAATAAAATCGTACAATTTTGCATTATATATAAGTTACATTTAATGTACAATATAATTAAGTTGCATTTTGTTGGGTTCGTCTCAATATGCAGCTATGTTTCGATATTTTATTATCTAATTGTTATAATTTTTACAAATATGTAATTAAATATATTAAATTCTTAAAAGTTTGTCTCAATTAACCTGCGCGAAAGTACATTATTGCAAATAGTATTTGACATAATATACTTACTCTGTTTTTAAATTCTTGCAACAAATTCATTGTCACGAATGCTGAAACAAAACTTTGGAGATTAATATATCTAATTATGTATTAGTAAAAATTATGAGCACAAGATACCATATGACTATATTTTTCTTTTTGTATAAGTGATAAATTACAGTCAAAATAAAAATTATAAATAATATCAAAAGTATAATTATTGCAAAAATTTGAAAACTGAAAAAAGTATAATAAAGATATAAAATTGTCAATCTCAAATAATTGATAGATAGGGAAAAAAAACTCCAAAATGGTTTTCACACCAAACGAGGAGGATATAGGACCAATGATAGAAAAACACCTAACCCATACCCACAAAGGGTATCTTAAGTAGTTCATTGATGCACTAATGGTCAACTCTTCCTATCACTATAATTTTAATCAAGACAAGATAAACCTTATACTTAAAAATAAAGCAACACAACACTAGCTCCCATTTGTCATATGTCATATAGTATTCCATATATTATGTGGGGATCATTTTACTCCATGCATTCATATTGTCCAATCATGCATATTATCCCAGCTAGCTTCATCACCAAAGTACATTACTCATGCATTTAGTACTACCTTTCATTTCATACTTATAATAAACACCATTGTTTTATACTACATATGAACAAATGTATTTTTTCATATTTATTATTGGATTGTACTTTTTCAATGTATAATTTAAACAAGATATAGGGGCAAAAGTTCATATTTATTTGCTTTATTTTATGTAACATAATTGGATTGTCCTTTTTTCAATATATAGTTTTTTTAGAAATAAAGACTTTTCTTTGGATTGTTAATTAATGTTTTCATATGGAATATTTTATAAACTATAAAGAAGGAGAGTTTCAGTTTTGAAACCTTGACCGTAAGGTAGGTAAACTATATATAAAGCAAATACATTGGCTAGCACTGACAATCGTGTCCATATATAAATAAACGAGTTGAACCCCCTGACCCAAACCCAACTCATTTTAGAAACGAATCATGTCATATCAAATTGTTTGCTTCTAAACCTGTTAATTTTAGGTCGTGCTATTGTGTGGTGTTGTTTTTGTTGTCTTTAACAAAATCGAATCATGTTATCATGTCATATCAGGGCGGTCTTTATCGAAACTGAAATATGTTATCTTGTCGTGTTAGGGTGGTTTTGTCGTCTTTATCGTGTTAGGGCGGTTTTGTCGCCCCTTATCGAAACTAAAATATGTTATCGTGTCATGCCATCTTTAACTTTACCTATCTTTATAGAAATTGAAACATGTTATCGTGTCATGCCAGCTTTAGCTTTACCTGTATTATTTATCGAAACTAAAATACGCTAATCGTGTCATATCAGGAACTCCCAGATTCGCAAAGGGCGGACGCGGTGAGCAGCATGGTGTACGAAGCAAACGCAAGACTAAGAGATCCAGTTTATGGAAGTGCAGGAGCAATATGCCAACTTCAGCAACAAGTAAGTGAGCTTCAAGCTGAATTAGCCAAGTCAAGAGCTGAAATTGTCAACCTTCAATGTCAACATGCCAATTTATTAGCTCTAATTTGCATGGAAATGACAACACAATCTCAATCAAATGGTGTCATCCCTACATCATCATCACCTCATAATGAGCAAAATCAATTAAGCCCAAGCAACACTAGTTTCTTGAATTATTTCTATGATGATAACAACACTACCTTAAGCTCTCTTTGGGAGCCTCTTTGGACTTAATTATTAGCATATATAATTAAGGAATTTTTAAATTCTATTTTATTTTTCTTCTTCTTTGATTTTTAGACATTTTTTTTTCAACAAAATAAGGCTAATAATAATTCTTACTTATTAGGAGAGAAATGAGACAAAAGAAGTTGTTGTTTCTTTAAGATATATAGACTTTTAATTTAATTTGAGATCTACTAGCTTCAAAAAGAAACAAAAGGGGGAGAAATTTTGACACAATTGTTGTTTGTTGTCTATTCATCAAATGTGACCTCCTTTTTTTAGCTATTATTAGTATAACAAGTGTACTAATTGTATCAAACACTCCAATCAATTTACTAGATCTTATTTGGTAACCTAATTCTTACTATTGTCTATATATGGTTTTTATTAATTTTATTTCAATCTTTTGAATATTGTGCTTCAATTCAACAAAGTAGCTAGTATATTGTACTCCCACCTTTTTGCATTTGCTACACAAAATTTTAAAGATAAGTATCTCTAAATTCTAATTATGTACTCCCTCTGTCACACATTATTGGCAACATTTTGTATTATTTGCGAGAGGTAAAATATTTAATTGTTGCCAATAATGTGTGACGGATGGAGTATTTATTGGCAACATTTGGTATTATTTGGTATTAAAAAATACGTGTTGAGACAAATCCAACGAAATCCCACATGTATATATATTTCCGTGCATATAAATCACAAACAATGGCCAAAACAAACTTTGTAAACATTGTTATTAAAAATCAAACTATGTAAATTAATAAAAATTGAGGGGCTGATTATTTATTATAAGGTATGTGCAAAATATTGCATATAATATATAAATCTCCTTTGATTTTTTTTTAGGATAATGTGTGGGATAGTAGGCCTTGGAACCGGGCCCTACTGCAGGTCATCCGACCCAGTTTTAGCTAACACACGCATCCGTAAGGGGGATAATAAAGAATCCTCGCAAATGCATGAGGTGAGAATCGAACCCAGGACCTCGTGCCTGGAATTATGAAGTCCTAACCACCAGACTATGACTTCATTCTCATAAATCTCCTTTGATTATTAGACCAACAAAGCAACTAGAATATGGGTCATGAAAAGAAGTATTTCCTTTTGTAAAGTGTATGAAACATCTTAGTTGATCCTATTTATCCTATATCTTAATATTTTTACCAAATATTTTCTTTCACTTCCTGATAATATATTTACCAATTACCATATTATTACCTAAAAAATAAAATCACATATATACAAGGATGTCCACAAATTGTTACTCCCTCCGTCTACAAATAAGTGCTCCATTTTAATCAAAATTGTGAGAGCTTTTTAATTAAAATGGAGCACTTATTTATGGACAAATGAAGTATAATACTACCTAGTTTAGTTGGATTATGTGCGTGTAAAATAATCCAACACATTATTCAGTTAGATTGTGTAATGTCAAATTCCAACCAATTTGTGCTTGCATTTCCTTGGATAAGGTTTGTACTACAGGAAAGCTTGTCGGTGATATACATGTTTAATTAACCAAAAATTCCATGCGTAATTTTTACTCAATTGGCATTAGAAATTGTATATATACAGAGTAAATAATATATCGGGACAAAAACGAACCATTGCCCTAGTGGTAGTGATGGATATGATTTCTGGGGTGATGATTCAGGTTTGATACTCAATAAGATTTCATATCCTCTGCCTCCACCTGCCAAAAAAGCCTTATATGTGTGGGCTCTGCATATCTTTCTTAACAAAAAAGAAATTCTATAATGTTCTTGGTGACTTAAATAAGGAAAAGAGAGATTTCTATTGTAATAAGAGGTTGTTTGGTTGCAATTTATTTTTGGGTTTTTCTATGTAGTGCCCTTGTGGTATAGCTAGCGCTGA
This sequence comes from Salicornia ramosissima, assembly GCA_951394345.1. Taxonomy (NCBI): domain Eukaryota; kingdom Viridiplantae; phylum Streptophyta; class Magnoliopsida; order Caryophyllales; family Amaranthaceae; genus Salicornia; species Salicornia ramosissima. The sequence goes on from OX596239.1 coordinate 15,431,315, forward strand.
GCGCGGTGCGGTTTGAACGTCAAATAGCACCAAACCGCAAAATTAGGGTTTGTCATTTTTTGAAACCGTATCGCACCACAATTTATATCAAACCACACCGCAAAATACGGTTTGGTGCGGTGCGGTTTGCGGTTTAACCCGCTTTTTAATTTTTTTATTTTATAATTAGTAATTGATAAGGACAAAAAAACCCTAGATTTATTTTTTGTTAGAGCCTTAAAGAATTAGAGAAGCCTTAGAGCGTTGCGGGTTTAAACAACTCGGTAAGGCCCAAGAAAAAACAAAAGGCATAATTTCAGTAGGGTAGTAAGCCAAATAAAAAGTAAGAAATTAAATATTTTAGAACAATTAAAAAAATTGTGGTTTGCGGTTTGGTGCGGTTTCAAAATTTTCGGAAACCGCACCGCACCACAAAATTACAGTTTGGCAAAACCAAACCGCACTTTTCAAACCGCAAACCAAACCAAACCGCACAATTGCGGTTTGGTGCGGTTTAGACCGCACTCTACTCAGCCCTAGGTATAGCGTTTTCTACGATGTACCCCTCCAAATTGGGACTTTTACATAGTACCCCTAAGAAACTACTGTTACCACTTAGTACCCCTCTAAATTATTAATTACGTAATTAACAATCTAAACTTGATTATTAAGCACTAACCGTCATAATTAATATAATTTGCTGCTAATTATTACTAATTATGACTAATTATTACCAAAGAATTACCAAAAAAAATACAATAAAAAAAACTACCGAATTTTTTTAAAATAGCAATAATTAGCAGTTGTTTATATTAATCATGAAGGTTAGTGCACTAATAATCATGTTTAGTGTTAATTACGTAATTAATAATTTATAAGGGGTACTACGCGGTAAATTACAATTTCCTAGGAAATACCTAAATGCATACTCTTATGTTTGATTTACAATAACATGGGAAATGCGAATTCCCGAAATGGAAATTCTTACAAAGTGTAGAAATAAAATTATTGACCAACTCCCCCTTGTAAATCCAAATTTATGTGTCAATTACAGATTCTCATGCTCAACCAAACACACATAATTGTTTCTTAGGATTTCGACAAGGGAATTCATTTCCTATTGCAACTAAACGACATCTAAGAGTACAGTGTTGGACTTAATTAGACTCTGTTCTTTAGGACTTAAAAGCTACAGTAATCAGATCAGATCAGACTTAATCAAATCAGATCAGATCAGAGATTATTACTCTTTATTATTATTATTATTATTATTGTTGTTGTTGTTGTTGTTGTTGTTGTTGTTGTTGTTGTTGTTGTTGTTGTTGTTGTTGTTGTTGTTGTTGTTGTTGTTATTATTACTACTACTACTACTACTACTACTACTACTATTATTATTTGTTGTAAGAATAATTTCAATATACTAATTATTAGTGGATCGGATACCCCTTAATTAATTTGTGATTCTAGCTTGTATGTTTTAGGAGATACAAATTTAAAAAAAAAACCAATAAAAACAATATAATTGCCAATAAATTACAAATTCTAAACATGTAACATTTAAAAGATTACAAATTCTAATTATAAGATCAAATTAGAATTAGAAGAGTATTTTATTAAAGGAAGAAAGTTATTTCAATAAGCAGCCTATAATTATGATTATCTACTAATCCTCATCCATGGCTTGAAAATAATAATTACAATTACAATTATAATAATAAAATTAATAGTTATACAAAGCCCAAACGAAACTATTTGCTATGTCGTTTTACATTCCCCTCAATCTCACCCCAAAAAAATTATTATTATCATAATAATATTTATAATAATAATAATAATAATTAATATTATTATTATTATTATTTTAGTAAACATAATCATGTATTACCTTTCTCATAAAAAATAATTATTAAAATTATAATAATGAAAATAATAATTACAATTACAATTATAATAATAAAATTAATAGTTATTATTAATATTATCATTATTTTAAATAATTCAGATCAGATCAGATTAGATCAGACAAACTCAAATCAAATCAGATCAGATCAAATCAGATCAGATCAAATCAGATCATTCCTAAAGAACAAGGCCTTAGTGATGGTAACGGGTCGGATCTGGATCGGGTCTGTGTGGAACCGGACCCAGACCCGTTTTTAAATACTGGACCCAGATCTGATCCGAATTCACCGAGTCTAGAATGCATGGATCCAGATCCAACGGGTCTGGGTCCAAAACGGGTCCGAAACGGGCCCACCGTATTTCCTTTCAATAAGTATGAAAATTCAATATATTTTTTTTGGGAAAGGTAATAAGTTTTATTAAAGAATAAAAAAAATTGAGTCAAAACATTACTGCAAATTTACAATTTGGGCTTATGACTTTAGAGTTTTAGAAAAAACTTATGAATATTGTAATTATGCATTATTATTATTATTATTATTATTATTATTATTATTATTATTATTATTATTATTATTATTATTATTATTATTATAAAAACTTTATTATTAAAAACTAAAAGTCAAAATGTCTACAAGAAGTTAGTGGGAAGCCTAGATACTATCTGAGCCCCCAGGCCACTCCCCTAGCTACAGCAAAGCTAATACGAGTGAAGATGTGGGCAGCAGCACGCGCACCAATATCATGCGCTCTGGAAAACATCTGAATCCGCTTCAGCAATGCAACAGCATCCACCTCGAATTCGCCAAAAGTAGAGAAAGAGAAAGGAAGGAAACCATACCCCATAGCAGCACATCGATCTGCATACTTACACCGTTTGCGAGAAGCCGCATCTGTAATGACCCGACTTTTTGAGACATGTCGATTGACAAAGGGAAATCGACAAACGGATCACTACCAACTTAAATAACAATAAATCGGATTATTTGAATTAATAAATTAACCTTTATTAAATAAACTACCAACTGTCCAAAATAAACCAGTAAATGTTATTACATATATGGTCTTAAAATGCTGTCCCAACATGCTGGGATCATAAAATAACTAAATGAATGTCTTTAATCATAAATCATCTAGGAGGAGTAACTATCTAAGGCCCTTAGCAACTCAAGCCCATCCACGAAAGCCCGATTATTCAGCAGCGGCTTCACCTGAAACTGAGGGGGGGTCCATTGTCAGTGGCGAGTAACTAGGCTGTCCCATTTAATCGAGGGACCACCAAACACATAATAGCATAGAAATTCACATAAAAACTGTACAAAAACTTAATACATGCCTTTATATAAATGTACAAAAATGCGTATAAAAATACGTATAAAAGTACGTATAAAAATACGTAACAAATACACCTGCAGAAATACGGTTAGAAATACGTATTGTCTACGTACATTGTACGTACAACCACCCCTGCATTATACGGTTAGAATACGTACAAATACACACCCATCAATCATATACTTACATACAAACAACAATACGAATTCATACACAGCGGAAGTCTTAGAATACCCAAATACTTATACTTATATTATTATCTCAAGATCTTAACTTATGCTATACCCATCATATATTATACTTTAGTATTTCATATTCATACTTATCATATTCTTTCTATATATATATATATATCGTATCTTATCACAAATGATCATATCTTATCTTTCTTATCATATCATATCATATCTTACGAAATCATCATATCGCATCATCTTATGATTTCATCATATCAAGTCATATCCTATGATCTCATCATATCATATCATCTTTGTTGGACCGGTCACTATAACTCGTTGTGGATCCCGTGTTTCACCACAACTTTCTTAAAACATGCCGGGGTGAGCTCGTGTACTCAACCCGTAGCGGATCTCGTGTTTCACCGCTAAGCCTAAGCTATGGCCATAACTCCTAATAGTGGCTCGTGTACCACTACTAGACGACTACATATCCTAAGACCCAGAACTGCTCGGGGGAGCTCGTGTGCTCGTCCCAATTGAGCAGTGGCCTCGACTTAACCCAGTCTAACTACTCGAGTCATTAGGTGGGCGTCCATATTGTATCTTATATCTTTATTTAATTAATTCGTATCATATATTGGGAAATACTAGGTGACCGTAATAGGAAATGAAATGTTCGGAGTCCCAGGAAAGGGAGGTGCGGCACGTATATTGGCCACCTTAAATACCAAGCCTTTCCTAGCCAGAGACCGAGACATAACATGTATAGCTATTACTCTGTTTCCTTTCTTATCCCTAGTAATATCTTATGCAATTCAAACCTTATCTTATACTAATCTAAACATCCTATCATATACTATCTATAATAAATATCCGAAAATATTTATATTAAAACTATTACTTATTTTCGGCCCTACTATATATATTAGTAATAATATTCTTTTTATCCCTACACTTTACAACTTATCCCTAAAATTATTGTATCCAGTCCTTAAAATATTCCTAAAATCATAATAAGTCAAAATTAGTTAAAAATTGACTACTTCCACTCCTTTTTACACGACATCTTTAAATTAATAACAATAATTAATTAATTTTTAAATTAATTTAATTAATCCATTTAATTGCTCAAATTACCAAAATATGATAAAAATTGCATTTTCCCCTTATTTATTCCATTCGACATTTTAGGTGAATAATAACTAATTTTCATCATTTAATTTACTTAATTCAAACCTACAATAATTAAATAAATTAAAATAAACATAAACATAAAAATCATATTTCTCAACAACATTCATCAAGATTAAATTAGAACAAGGTCAAAAATCATGCTTTTTGTTCATCATATCACTCGACATTTTGGCCTAATTTACATAATTTTGTCAATTAAATTATATAAATTCAATCATCAAGATTTAAATAAATTAAGAAATCAATAAACATAAAAATCATAATTTTAACAATAATCAACAAGATTAAATTCAAGAATAAGATTAAAATAACATGCTTTTATTCATCTAATCTTCACGGCAAATTCATAGCAATTAGGAACAAGTTTTCATATTCAAGAATTAAATTAATCATGTTATAATAAAATAATTCAAGGACATAATTTATTTATTTCCATTTAATTTTCGAAGCAAACATGATAAACTTTCAATTCAATATTTAATTTATACTAATTAATTTAATCATGATTCATGCTTTAAAAATTAAAGAAACATATCAAGAACATGTACATATACTCGAAAATCATCAAGAATTATTCAAGATAATAAATCATAAATTTCATTCAATAATTCGAACCATATATATATATATCATAGATTAATTCATGAAATTTTAATTATCAAAACAAGCATAAATCATACATGGAAATCAAGAAAAATTCATGAAAATAAATCAAGAAAATCATACATACTACTCGACATATATATATATATAAAAACAACATTAAGTTCCTACAATTTTCATGATACAGTTCCTAATTAACTATGTGTTTTTCTACCCTTTAATTAAATGAAATAGCGAAGTTACCTGAAATCGCTTAAATTCCAAACAAAAATTCACTCTTTTTTTTATAGAACCTCAAGGCACACACACAAGAGGAAGAGAAAGAATATATTTTTTTTGTTAGGGTTTAAGCTTTTGCAATTAAGAGACCCAATGAATACATTAGGTCGTATTTATAGAAAAGAGGAAATAAGACAAATAAAATAAATAAATAAAAAAAACAATCCTAATTTAAGCCCCAAGGAGCCGTGGGTTTTGAGAAGGAGGGGGAAGAAGTTGGAGTGAAAATAGGTATTAGTCTTAGTTAGGTTAGACTAGGTTTGTTTTCCTTTTTAAATAAATACCTTTAATTAATTTAACTAGTTTAATTATTACTAATTAAATTAAAGAAATAAAATTGACCCAAATTAAGTAAGAGGGCCGGCCAAAGAGAATAAAGGAAAGAGAGTTGGGTCTTTGGCCCAATTTGAGGAGAAATAACATAGAATAGCATAAAACAGTCCAAGCACAATGGGCCATTTGGACTCTGAATCAGTTACATTACATTAATAACAGCGAAATTTTCTGGCCCAAAATTTCGGGTTATTACAGCATCCTGCACAGCACGACCAGGAACAAAATCAGCCATACCGGACTGAGTCAAAGGTGAAGACCCTGTCAAATCCACACAAACATCGCGACTATGGTCCCATGAGTAAAGCAGCAAATCCGCAGGACGAAGACCCCCGATCTCTGTGCCCAACCCAATATCAACCTCTTTACCAACAGAAATTCCCGAGCGATTGCAGATATCAACAAGAGTGTCCCGCACAATATTATGAGGATGCTTGACACCCACCATCCCAGTACACGACACAACATGATCTCCGAAGATGTCACCCTCAAAAACCCTCGAACAAGCAGAACAAGGTCTGGAAGCTGAAAACAAAGGAACACCCAACCTGTAGCAAAGCACGCATCGTATTATTATTATTATTATTATTATTATTATTATTATTATTATTATATATAACGGGTCTACAGGTCCGGATCCGGGTCTGAGGCAGACCCGGATTTTTGGGATGGACCCAGACCGACCCGGATCCGTACGGGACTAAATTTCATGGATCCGGATCCGCAAAAACGGATCTGAGTCCACGGATCCGGGTCGGGTTTGGTCATATTGCCATCTATAGTTGGACTCATTACAGTAAGTCATATTTAATTTAATTTAATAAAAAGTTTTCTAAAATAAAATAAAGCAAAATGTTAAATAACTTTATGAAATAATGAATCAGAATGAAAGGATGATTGAACTTCATCATCAAACGACGAGAGTATATATTATTTATCGAACTTTTATCATAAGAGTGTTATGTGGGACAACAGATTTTTAAAGAAGCCTTTTCTGCCCGTCCTCTCAAGTCTCCAGATCAACAATAATTTCTTATAAGTTATAAGAAATGTTTGATTCAAATATAGTTGGAAATTTGGAATGATTCGAATTGGTGTGAGGATTGAAAATAAGAACCGTATCAAAGGATGTTGATATATTCAAAATTCATTCCTTTTTAAAGAGTTATTTCGTTAACTAACTCAAAATATATGGATTTCGGAGGATATTATCTCTCATCCTTGTACTTAGAAAGAGGATTTTAATAATTATAAACTAGCTGAAGTTGATGTATAATATTTAATACAATAATTTGTTTTCTTACCTTTAGATCTTCCTTTTTCACATTTTCCAACACCAATTATCACTCTTTAATAATTACTTTCACCATTTTAATAATAATAATAATAATTATTATTATTATTATTTGATTGGAATCCATTGTCAAAAATTTAAAATTTTGATAGATTGTTTTTTGACATATATATACAACTCATGGTTTACATAAAGTAGATTAATTTAAGGTGGTACTTTAAGTTTTAACTTTTTTTATTGTATATATTTTATTGATTGTCTTGATGAATATTAGATTAGTACCCGTGTGATACACGGTTATAGAGCTTATATATATTAGCTATACATCAAGTTTTATATAATCAAAGGTTAAAATTTCTAATTTATTTAGCCTTTGTCACTTTGGAGTAAGCAAAACTATCGTGATAATAATAAAAATAATAAAAGTAACAATTTTTTTAATACAAGAATCGACTTATTGTGCAGTGGCATCAATTTCTTCTTGCATACGTACTTAAGGTGTGGGGTTCGATCGTTACCATCCCCTCCTCTATATGTACTATGTACCGTCCTTGAGGCTCATTTGCACCAAATATATCTTGTACTCAAACAAAATAATAATTGCTGCGCCATGTGATACTTTCATGTTAAAAACATTTCCTCCAATTTTCATTAACCAAATATAAAAAATATTTTGTACCTTATATAACTTTTAAAAGATTTTGCATATGATCAATAATTATTTATGAAATAGCAATATTGATCAATTCAATGAAACGGCTGAATCAAATCCTGCATAGTATTAAGAAAAATTAATGACACAAATATGTCTTCTTCATTAATTTTTTCACAATTATATCTAAGTATGTCTTAAACATTACTCATCATTCTGTTTCCAAATGTCGTTCCCATTTGGAATTAGAAGGGGATTAAGAAAGAAGAACCTTTTACGAAAAGCCATTTAATTAATACATGTATTGTTGAGTTTATTATATCTATACTTAAATATTTAAAACAGAAACTTTAACATCTATATATGTGTCATCCTTCCTACACTACAAAAAATAGGGTCCTTTAACGACCAAACTTAACGATCTTACGAAAATCTGGTCGTAAAAGATATGTAATTACGACCAGTTTTAGTAAATGTCATAATAAGTCAAAACTTTCTACGACATCCCAAAATTATTGTCGTAATTAAAAAAAATGTCGTCGCAAATAATCAAAATATTGACCGAGTTAAATTTGGGGTTATGATGAATTTTTTGAAGTTGAATTCCTTTTACCCAACTAAAAAGAGCTCTCTCCATTTCAATATTTCATATCCTAATTGAAAAACCCACGAACACCTACCCAACACTCCAAGAGCTCCGCCAGTCAGCCACCTATCATCGCATCCAACCATCACCGCCATCACCACTGCCACCAGCACCATCTGACGACCCAGCCAAGCACCACAGCACCACTGCTATTCGATGCGGTAGCGGCGAACACCCGGGAAACAACCAAACGCAGATGCAGGCTTGCCCTTCTCAATCTTTAGCACTTACTCAAATTTCACCAATTTTGGCCCAAAATCTTCATCTTCCACTACTCCAAAACACATTTTCGACAGGATTAAAGTAGATTTGAGCAACAAATCACACTATTAGCAAATGTCAAAACCCTAACTGAGTATTCGATTTTTTAGAGCACCATTGGGTAATCTTTCTTCACTTATCTTTTCTTTGTTTTTCTTGTGCAAGTTCATGTTTTTAATGACTTATTGGTTGATTGAATGAAATTTCATTGCTACTTATACATTTTTATGATACTTAGGGTTATTTGTGTTTTCAATTAGTTTGGGGCTTTTGGTCTAGTTGTTTTATTAGTTGAAATTGATGTATTTGTGAGCACAATTTTGTGATTTTGAGTTACTTTTGAGCTTTTTTGTGTGATAATTCTTGAATTTCTTTGTTCATTGAGTACTAGTAGCATATTTCTTTCTCTTTTAATTGCTTTTCCTTAATTCTTTTGTTGTAATTCCTTTTGTTTAGCTTAGTTTTTGTTTGTTAACTTGTTTTTAATTGTATTTGTTTGCCTTCTACTAGTTTACATTTGTATTGATGTTCTTCCTTAACATTTAAGAGGTTTGTTGTTTTCCTTCTGTTTGCAAATAAATAGGACATTTTTAATAACCTTGTTGAATTTTAGTCTTAGATGGTGGATACTACTTTGTTTGATTAAGCTTTGCCTAATGCCTTAACTTTTTAGTTGTAGTTTTCATGATTGCATTGGGTCAGCCTTTCACTATTTCTTACACTAAATGAAAAAATATGCTTAAGTTTCGTGTTTGATTGAATCAAAAAAGGTTTCCACTGTTGTCCAATCTTTATCTATGTTTATAATTTTACTTAAACAACAAATGCTTAAGTTTTATATATATATATATATATATATATATATATATATATTATGCCTGAAATATTTGCTTGCCTCCTCCACCCTTGTAACTTATGACCAAGTGAAAGAGCAATGCGAGGCCCTTGTCACAGGTAAGCAGCAGAAGATGAGCAACTACTGTCTACTGGAAGCCAAAGATTTTCTTCTCAACATTAAGGGTCCGTTTACTATAGCGAAAAATGTTTTCCATGAAAACAATTTTCCTATTTTACATCATTTACTTTGGGTGAAAAAATAAAATGTAAAACTTTGGGTGAAAACTCATTTTACATCCTATTGGAAACATTTTCCTCCAAATTTGGGAGTAAAACTTATTTTCCATGCAAGTAAACCTTGGAAAACTTCTATGAAAATGAGTTTTCTAACGTAAAATATTTTTCATGGAAAATCATTTTACATTGAAAATGTTTTACACCAAAGTAAACGGACCCTAACACTGAGAAGAAAGGGTCTTATATCATGGACAATTGGACATGGTAAGATTATATTGAATGTTTGTGATTTTGATATAGCTATCTTATATTAGATATTGTTTTGAACAAATTCTTTAAATGGGTTGTTGCTATGTTTGGGTTGTTGCTTAGCATGTTTTATTTAGATTTGGTTCAATTAAATTCTATATGGTTTCAAGTTGGTTACCATACTTTTATTACCATTCTTTCTTAATTGGTTATGCTTGTCAAACATTGTATATACATTAAGGTACTCAGCTTGCCTTAGAGGTTTTTGTAGCTTTGGTAATATTTTTTTTTTTTTGCTTGTTTTTTTTCTTTTGCAGATGCTAATACCAATGCTTAATTAGATTTGTGGAAACATAATACTACTTTTATCTTTATGATTGTAGGTGGTAGACGTACAAGCATTTCACACTCAATGATGGGATTAGTAATGTGCATAGCAGTTGATATTTAGGCCGGACGATTTGGTTTATGTTATTTTGGTTAATTAGCTAAGTATGTATTTGTTTTGGAATGTTTTTTTTGTTTGGAATTGAAGATGTATTATATTTTAGATGTTTTTGTTTTGTAATTGAAATGGTTAGTTATTTATGAATGGAAGTTACACCTTTTATGGTATTTGTTTGGTTCATTTACATGTTTGATTATACTTTCATTTGTAAAAATAAAAAATAGGACCAAAATGTGGTAGCAAATACGTTTGGTACCATAACGACAAGGAATTTGGTTGCAATTGGCATTTTTTTATTTTATTAAATAAATAATTGTGACAATATAATTCTCGTCGTAAATATTTACCAATTGCGACAAGAACTAAATTTGTTGTAAAGAATTACGACAAGAAATCTGGTCGCAAAAAGTGATGTAAGTGGTCGTAAAAAACATTGTCAAAATTTATAAAATTAATTTTTACGACCAGGTTCTCGTCGTAAATGACTACCAATTGCGACGAGAATTGAACCTGGTCGCAAAAACATATTTACGACGAGAAATTAGATCTCGTCGTATAATTATTTGCGACGGAGCCTATTGCGACCGGGGACGACCGTACGGAAATCTCGTCGTAAAAAGCCTTTTACGACGAGATTTGCCCTTTTTACGACGAGAAATCCGGTCGTAGAAGGCGTATTTTGTTGTAGTGCTATCATTTTCTATTTATTTGTTTTTGTATTTAAAAAAAAAAATAATTGCTCTATTTCTCTATTGCTTGGTGTTTCTAATTTTCCCCATAAATGTTTCAATTTCTCGCCATTATTTACGCTTTATGTCTTTTGCCATTCTATCATCTATTTTTTAAATTTAGTTTCGTGATTCATGTCCTTCAATTTAATGATGCGTTGCAAGAGAGATAATATATAAATACTAATATTTTTAATTACTTTTGAGAAAAAAAAAATCCGTGCATGGCACGGGATTAAAACTAGTTAATTTAATATGAAGGGCTATAATTCATAGTTTTATATGATCAAAGTATAAATTGAGTGCTTAATCCCACACATATATATTGTTACTCATTAATCGATATTAATTAATTTTTTTTGCAAAGATTTATACCTTAAATAGTATATGTCGTGAAATTAAATTTCATCGTAGTTTTTGTTTAAATTTTATCACATACACTATAATTTTTTTTTACATTTCAAAGCTAGAACTAGAAAAAATTAGATCAGATCAAAAAATAGATTTCAGATGAAGCAAACGCACCCTTAGTGTTATGAACTTATGATAGAGTAATCTATCATTTGGTCATATTTTTCTGTTGATTAATAAAATTTCTTACATTTATTATAACCCTTAGTTCTTTTGGATGTATTTTCTTCCCAATTTAGTTTATAAATTCAATTTGATTCATTGCGCTTAGTTTTTACAATCTATTTCAAATTTTAAACTAAGTTCAATTCAATTTGGTCCAATAATTCAAAATAGTTCATTATAAGCGTAGCCTAACCTACTTTTTTTTTAAGGAAAGGTAAATAGTAGAAAATCAAGATTTCTTCATCTCGAAGAAAAATCATGACTTATCAGTAGATAGCTAAAAAAACCGGAAATTTAGCATCCAAAAAATGATCTATATCTATATTTGTAGGGGTACGATGCCCAAGAGACGCTACATAGTCTACAGTGTGATTAGCTTCTCAAAAGATATGAGCTGATGTGACTAAAGTAAAATCCTGAAGTAAAAGGCAGAAATCTTTCATAAGTATCTGGATCTTCCAAGGGCATCAGAATTTTTCCTGCAAAACATTAATAATTGTTAGATTGTTGCCTTCGATAAAAATGGACGAAAAATTGTTCTGACGAGCCAAAAGAATACCATTACGGAGGGTCGTAGCTTCAATAACAACTAAAGGGGATGTGTTCCCTAAGAAAAAGGCTTTAGCTGCAATACAATTTCCATTATGATCGCGAAGATTGATAGCAGCCAACTGATGTTGAGTTGGTATTAGTAGAAGAACCGTCAAAATTTAATTTAATCGTACCTAGTGGAGGGGGCAACCAATGGACAAGGGTGAAAGCAGGAGGCAGAGAGTTCTAAGAGGAATCTATATTGTATAAGGAGGACAAAGAATCTAAAGAGAGACGAGATTTTCATTCTTGAAAATAATTAAGCGCACGAGTAAAAATAGTTATTGCTGAAAAAGGAGTGTGACTAAAAACTAACTTATTGCGAACTTTCCAAATATTAGATAGTAAATTAAGGATTTTTATTATAATTAAAAGGGGTGATGCGAATTGAATCATGGAGGCAAGTCATAACAGAGGCCAATGTGCATGGGACTGGTATGGATGGCCAAATCCATATAAAGCCTAAGTGCCTAACCTACTTATTTCACATCGATCCCATTTGCTCCATGCATGACTAATATTTGCAATACAATAATGCACACTTTAATAAATAAACTTAAAAAAAAAAGTCTACTTTGAACATTGGTCTTGATCAAGGCCCTTCTATTATGGGTATCCTTCGGTTCAATACGAGTCCTAAGACTTGATTATATTTGGTAAGAAAATCCTCAATCTCCAACACTAAAAAAAAAATTGTTCCATTAACGACGGTTACACATTAATGACGGGTCTAAATTCCATCGCAAATGTAGATCTTTTGCGACAGTATTTGAGCTCGTCGCTAAAATTCACCTAATACATAACCCAAACTCTATTAGAAATGCCTCATTTATGACAGGATTGTGACGGAAAAAATCATTTGCAACCCCCCTTTATGTGATGGTGTCAAGTTCTTACGGCGGAAAAAATCATTTGCACCCCCCTTTTCTACGACAGGTTCACATTTTTGTGACGGAAATTCCCGTCGTAAATAATATCTTTTCTAGTAGTGCAAACATTAGTAATTGGCAAAAGTCAAGCTTATAACCTCGAGGTTTCTAGTAATTTGTAATCTTCATGTAACTCGGATATTTTATTTAGTTAGCTGAAATTGTACTTGATACCGATTTGATAATGATATGTTACGGATACTTGAAATTTGAAATTTCACAAAGCTCTATTTTTACTTTCTTTTTAAAAAAAAAAAAAAGATTTTTCACTATATTTTAACCCAAATTTGACGTATTTTCATATGTTTTTGAACCATTTTACTTGTTATATTAGATTAATTTAATTAAAATATTTCAAATAATGCTAAAAATTTAATGAAATTCCCTACTCTTATAAATATTTAATTTTATTTATTTTGCAGTTGTATTCATGCATGTCTTATATTTTAAAAGCGCCCATTCTGGCTCACATCCATTTCGTACATGTTTTCGTTCAAATATACTTGTATCCATGTAACATCCCCCATAGCCGCGCCCCACCCCAGTCATTTTCTATGACATGGACCTTGGATGGAGCCCCTAACCGGTCTAAAAACATGTATAGTAGGTTGATATGCAACAATACTTGTAAGTTGTAACTTGTGTTGTCTATGTGTGTATATATATAATTACAGTTATTGGGTCCTGGGATATGTCTTCTCTCACAAAAATCACGAGCTGACATTGTCCTTAATCCTTACCAGGGGCGGAGCCAGAAAAAATTATTGAAGGGGGCCGGATACATGAAGCCAAGAAAATAACTATGACATAAGAAAAAAAAATTAAGCGTTGTTAATAATTAAAAAAAAAGTACGCAATATGTTATTGACAAAAAAACTCTAGTTTAACTAAACAATAATGTCTTCGAATACACCTTAAATAACTAAATAAGGAATCCATTTTTATCACTTAAGTTGTGCTCTCCTACTTTTCATGAAATAAAAGTCATCTATGATTGAATTCATTTCAAACTTGTTAGCAATCTCTTTCTCAATATAAACAAGCAAGTAATCCGAAAGAAATTCATCTTCCATCTTGTTTCGAAGGATTGACTTGACAATTTTCATTGTTGAGAAAGCTCTTTCTGTAGTTGTTGTGCTGACTGGAAGTGTTAAAACTAGTCGAATCAATCTATCAACCAAAGGATACATAATATATTTTCTTTTCTCCACCAAACTTCTACACAAATCAACTATAGTTGTAAGACTTTTCATATCTGGATGATTAGGAATATCATAGTAAAATTGATCAAGTTCATTCCTTAAATCAGATATCTCTTGTTCTGAAAAGTCTTTAGGATAGTATTTCTCTGCAAGAAGACAAATGTTTTCCACGTTGAAGTCTTTGTACCCATCCACGGGACTCAAAGATGCACTTAAGATAAGTAACTCTGTTGTTTGCTCACTAAAAAAATTGTTAAGTTCTTGCAATTGTTGATATATGGTTGCAGCAAATACATTGACCCGATAATGATGCTCAACAGTTATAACATCATTTCTACGCCAAGATCGAATAATCGCATAATAAGAAGCATTCATGTCTAAGACTTGAGTTTCATGGCTAATGCAAAAAGAGTTTACTTTTTGTAGAAGACCTTGCCAACCATCATCTCTAAACTTTTGAATCAAAGACTTTGTTCCACCAACTAAATGCATAGCGTTTAAAATGTCCTGTGACTTATGCTGCAAAGCTCGACAAAGTCCATCTATGAGTCATAAGTTCTTCCATCAAATGTACAATAAATACAAAATCAAATGACAATAACTTTTTAAGAGCAGATTTCGAATCCCCGCATTGAGAATATGTTGCTCGACGATCAGTGGCTATCTTCTCAAGGACTGTCCGAGTTGAATTGAACATTCTTATAACGCTGCAAATAGACTTATAATGAGAACTCCATCTAGTATCCCCAGGGCGTTGTAAAGTGCCAATTTGGTTCAATCCTTTTCCAGTCTCAACCTCTTCAATTTCAATTAGATTCTCTAATTCTGCAACTTGTCTTTCTTGTATTCATCATGACGCTTGGAAGAAGAGCTAACAGTGTTCACAATTAAATTAAGATCTTTGAAAAAATCATGAACCTCAGCTACTTCTCTTGCGGCAGCAATAAGAGCTAATTGTAGTTGGTGCGCTAAACAATGCACATAATATGCATAACGACAATCTTTCAAGAATAATTCTGGTAAACCATTTCATTCACCTCTCATATTACTAGCTCCATCATAACCTTGTCCTCTTAGGTTTTGAATGCTCAACTCATTATTAGATAAAACTTTAGAAATTTCCTCCTTAAGGGTTTGGGATGTTGTATCCTTAACATGAACTAGCTCCAAAAATCTCTCACGTAAGAATCCATATTCATCAACAAATCTTATCACAATAGCCATCTGTTCTCTTTTAGATATATATGTCTCGGGATTCATCAACAATTATGCAAAATTTGGATTCACCAATTTCCCTACGAATTTCTTTCTGCACATTTTGAGAAAAAACATGTAGAATCTCTTTTTGAATGTCAGGGGATGTATATTTAGCATTTTGCAGGGCATTCTCAAGCACAACATCATTCACTTCTTTGCTATATGATGCTAAAAGTTTTAACATCTATAAGAAGTTCCCTTGATTTTTTTGAATTTCTACTTTCATCATGACCTCTAAATGCACAATTTTGAAATGTAAGCCACCGTACTACATCTATGGAAGCTTTAATCCTTTTACGATTATCTTCAATTTGTTTTGGAGTTGCTTTTTCACATGCATGCTCAATGTGTCCTTCAATATTCTGCAAATTATTCCAACATAAAACTGAATACCCATGGGCTGAGTTAGTGTGTTTTCCAACATGAGTTCAAAAAGAACAATCTTTTCCACCAATCTTTTTCCAATTTTGAAATCCTTGTACCATGAAAGCATCTGACCGACTTTTTTCTAATGTGTCCTTTCCAAAAAGAAAACATGGGAAAAAATAAGCAGAATTGGTAATAGGTGAATACTCTAGCCAAGGATATTTCTTAAACCAACTAGCTTGGAATCGACGTTGATGATTAGTCTTACCAGAAGAAGGAAATTTAGGTAGAGAAATTTGATATGGCCCGTAATTGATGTATGCCCTCACGATCTCTTCTTGTTTTTCGGAAGGATAACTACTAATTGGTTTTCGTAAAGTAGGATCACGCATTAAAGTAGTGCTACCAACCCTAATTGTAGATTCAACTCTAGGATTAAATGAAGGTTGCTCATTGGGAATTTGACTTGAAGTACCCATATCGACATCAATTGTTGGGTCATTATCCTGATTAGGATTATTTGTGTTATCTTCATTAACATTTGTGTCATTAACATTTGTTTGAGCGGTACGATTTACTTTTGCAAAATATAAGTCAATTGTTTTCCGCGATCCTCTTCATATTTGACCTAGAAATTGGGTAATTGATCAAACGTTTAAGTAATTTGAACAATCAATTCATCATAATAGAAAAAACTCAACAAAAAATATAAAGTAAAAGTACAAATCAATGGCAGTCTATCTAGTAGACTTAGAAAATTGAATTTATTGTGGCACTAAAGATAAACAAATTAATCCAAACTTGAAAAATTAAAGTTTTTTGCAAAATTAAATTAGGGCAATAAAAGACGACATAATAAGAATTCGGAAATGCTACTCTTATAGTCCTACTCTTATAACCAAATTACAATACAAATTTGAAATGAAATACTACCTCCGTTTCTTATTATTTGCAACGATGTGACATAAAGTAGAGAAGAAAAGTGTCAAATCGTTGCAAATAATAAGAAACAGAGGTAGTAATCAACATATGCAAATATTTAATTAAAAATAATCAGTTGGAGTGCTGCAGATCTCCTTTTTTTTCCTGACTTTTCGACTTCTACAGTACTTTGTTAGGGTTTTTAATTTTTTTTTTTTTTTTAAAAAATAGGGCCTATTCATATATAATTTTTTTTGGTACATGGGGGAGGCCATGGCCCCTGCTGCTCCCCCCCCCCCCCCCTCCCCTCTCCCTCCGCCCCTGATCCTTACATTTATTGAAGGAAGAAATTGGTAAAAATCTAACTCATAATCTCTTAATTGATTGTAAGATGCGCTCCAACACTGCGATATTCGGCTGGTGTACGTATGTGTATTATGGGTGTAGGGGTGTAACGTAAATTGGATGATAAGTCGCGTATAATTTGGTATAGAAGTGTGTCAATATTTGATAGCTTGATCCAAATTTAGGTATAACTACGCAAGTGTTTTTTTGTCCATTAATGATGTATGTAAGTCCATATTTACTACCCTTCAAAAAAAAAAAGTCCATATTTAACACTGACCGCAGAATTAAATGACTAGTTTAGAGCGCAGTGCAATATTTACAGATTGAATATTCATGTCGTAAAATTCCACATTCCACTTGTTGTACTAAAAACAAATCTGGAAAACACAAAATTAAAAACGAAAATTCGACTAACAAAAAAAAAAAAAAACTGGCAAGTAGCCATGTGTTGTTAATCCGTTGACTTACATTTAAAATGTTTATTTTGACTGTACAGGATCGTTTACCACGTTCACGTACATTCCATTCCACCCCATGCAGTCCTAAGTCCTAATTAGAGTTAGAAGTCGACGTGCCCAGGACGGCCCACATATATGCAAGCCTGCATGTCTCGTGCCACGGCGTGCCGTGTCTATAGCGAGCCAGGAATTTTAAAATTTTTTGCAGAGTCGGGTTTGTGCCAAGTTATATATAAAATATAAGGCTAATGCGCGGCCCAACCAACGTTACGTGCTAGGCCGATTCGTGCTATGTCATCGTGACTAATACAAATCTTTATATATATATTATGAAATTTTAAAATAAGTGTCAATTTACGAGCCGACGACACTTCGTGCTCGCTCTGGGTTTTTAAATACTATCCATGCTTGGCCCACGGCCCACTAGGCCAGCGGGCTCGTGCCGGGCTAGGCCCAAATCAGGCCATGCCGAGTTGGCCCTCGTGACGGCCCGATCCATGCCCAACTTCTAGTCCTACCCATTTGTTAAAACTAAATTGGGGCAAAGATATTACTACCTCCGTTTCCTTTTATGTGCAACAATTGAATATTGTATACCTCACAAATAATACTCAATTGTTGCACATAATTTGAAACAGAGGTAGTATTTAATTGTACTTCTTCCAATCTCTAAATAATTGCAATACTTTGATTTTTTTTTTTTAAACTAAAGTGCTTTTTTGGTTAATTTATTGCAATTATTTAGGATCGGATGAAGTATTTTGTAAATTATATACGCCATCCCATTTGCTTTTTGCGCAATTTTCAATGTACATGTTTAAACATCAATATTCAATATCTTTCACTATGTTTTAATATTTTTACAAAAAATATTTTAGTTGATATTAAAAAAAAAAACTATACATTAAAACGAATCTAACAAAATCCAATATAAATATGTTTTCTTTTATATAATAAAGATTTTTCATCATAGTCAAAGTTTCTCTATTCATTCTAAAATGTTGCAAAATTCTAAACAAGAACAACACGCTAAAAAAGACTAAAAAAGAGTGAGTTTTAATTAATCAACAAGCTGCAATCTATCTATTGGCAACTTATATAGTCTTACAGAATGAGGTTTAACGTCAACAAACACTATCTTCATTTTGACTTAATTAGAATGATTTATTCAATGTCTTCATCATTATTATTTTAACTATTTCGTCAGTGCATATTATATTATATAGTCTTATAGATTTATAGTCATATATAGTTTATAGGAAACCTTGAATAATGGAGTCTTTGCCAGAATAACAAATCACATACATCTAGATTTTCTTTCACAAACTTTCTTCATTATTTTGCATTTAATTTAATTTAATTTTCATTGCATATCTTGATAATCATTAGAAAACCTAATCCCTATCATGAAAATAAATATACATTCCAATCAACAAAAAGTTTTGAAATCTAAACTTAAATATTTAAAACAAGAATTTAAGATGCCACGTGTCAACCTTTTAAACAAGTACCCTATCAACTATGCTTTTAGACTATAGCCTCATATAAAAGCCTAATACAACGCTTTAAATGCAACGCTTATATCTAATGCAACGGTTTTATGCAACAATTAAGGCTAATGCAATAGTTTAATGCAACGTTTTAGGCTAATGCAACAGTTTTATGCAACATTTAGTAGTAAGCGTTGCATTAGCCTTAAATATGCAACACTTATAATGTCTATTGCAACGGTTTTCATTTAATTGTTGCATTAGGGTATACCAAAAAAATTAAAACCTCATGATAAACCGTTGCATTAGGGCATTAGGGGTGCAAAAAAAAAACATTAGATTAGATGTATACCTAAAACTTAAAACCTCACCATATATATATATATATATATATATACATAAACCGTTGCATTAGGACCTTAGGTTGTTTTTTATATAAAAAAAAAAGCGTTGCATTAGACTCCTCTAGTTAATAGAAAATGCCCAACCATTACATTAGAGGGTTTTTTTTTTTTTTCAAAGTCTTTTTCCCTATATCAGTTGTTACTTTCGACATTCCCTAATTTCATCAAACAGAACCCTAGCCATCCCATCTTCATTCCTCTCAGTCTCTCTCTAGCCTGGGTCAGCCCTTTAGGCACCGCGCGCTGTTCCTCTCAATCGCTCTCTAGCCTAGGTCAGCCATTTAGGCGCCGCCGCACCACCGCACCTGGCACAGCCGCTATGGAGTTCGACTGTTCGAGGTTCAAGCAAAGACGCACCACCG
Source organism: Salicornia ramosissima (assembly GCA_951394345.1). Taxonomy (NCBI): domain Eukaryota; kingdom Viridiplantae; phylum Streptophyta; class Magnoliopsida; order Caryophyllales; family Amaranthaceae; genus Salicornia; species Salicornia ramosissima. The sequence continues at coordinate 15,451,375 of OX596239.1, forward strand.
CACCTGGCACAACCCTAATTCTGTCGTTGTTGCTAATGCCTTTCGATGGTGTCGCACATAGTCGCCTTTTGAGTTCTGTTGCTACTAATGTTGCTACTGCCGTTGCCGCATTCTGATTTTGCTACTGCTGCTGCTGCTGCCGCGTTCTGATTTTGCTATTGTCGCTGCCGCGTTCTGATGTTGCTACTGCCGATGCCGCGTTCGGATGTTGCTGCCGCTGCTGTGTTTTGATATTGCTACTGTCGCTGCCGCTTGTTGATACTGTTGTTGATACTACTTATACTATCACTATCTTCTTTTTTTGTTTGTTCTTCGTAAAATTTTCATCTACTTGTTGCATTTTTCTTGTATGATACTTGGATTTTACTTGTATTATACTTATTTTTTCATTTTATTAATAATAATTCAAACTCAAGATATTGTTGCTAGGTTGATTGTTATCGGTACCTAGATTGCTCTCCGCTTCTAAAGTCGATTATTTTCTTATAAAAAAGTAAAAAAAAAACAATAATAACAATAATAAATAATAATATAATAATAATAATAATACAACTAATTAATGCAATGGATAATTATTTTTTAATGAACCGTTGCATTAGGCTCAACAAATATTGCAAAAGATCAAATGCAACGTTTGATATTTAGAGTATAAACCGTTGCATTAGGCTCATTTAACCATTGCAAAAGACCTAATGCAACGGTTTATACTTTTGTTTATAAACCGTTGCATTAGGCCTCAATAACCGTTGCATTAGACCTAATGCAACGACAACAAACCGTTGCATTAGGCCTTTTGCAACGGTTCAAGCAACCTAATGCAACGCTTTCTGGGTGTTGCATTAGGCTCTTATTGTAGTAGTGTCAATCAATTAAAAGGGAAAACAAAAAGCCACATTAAGGAAAAAAAATTAAAAAGGGAAAACAAAAGAAACTAAACTTGATTTAAAAAAAAAACGGAGTCAGAAAAAAAAGAACCCTACTTTGATAGCTAAACGTTGCGTTTAGACTAATTAAAAAATAACACAATACATTCTTTGACTGTACCTTTATTACAAGATAGCCAAATAAGATATTAAATCAAAATACATCACATGTTTAAAAAAAAAATGCAAAAAAACACCAAACATACACATCATTTAAACAATCAAAGCCCGTGCATGCCACGAGATTAAAACTAGTTTTATCTTATAATACTACTATTCATATGCTTCTTAATTAATGCATATTTGGTATTGTAAAGATCAACAATTGCATAACACTAAAATTTATAATGATTCAATATCAATAACACAAATGACAATGCTTACTTTTATACCTTGAAAGTGTTAAGAGTAGTAGTAGTTGATTAGTAATAAGAAGATGAATGGGGAGGAAGTAGATGGAGATGTATATTGATATTGTAGTAGAAGAGGTGCATCTTAAGCCTTTACATAAGGTGCCTATTTATAGGCAAAGGTAAGAGTGGTAAATACAATAAATTACAATATATGTGTACTTGTGGGGTAATAATTATTCACCTCAAGTGGTAATTTTTCAACACTCCCCCTTGAATAATTACAACATATTTGAAAAACTATAACTAAGTAGAAAAGTACAACTTTTATCACAATTTGTGAGTTCCAATCTGCCTCGTTAAAAACCTTGCCAGGAAAAACCCAAAGGGATAAAAGCCTGGTCGAAGGGAAAAAGAGTGCAGTAAGTATGATACTCCCCCTGAGTTCATCACAAGTTATGAAGTTGACGCATACCGATCTTGTGCACTAATGCCTTAAATTTCTTCGATGGAAGTGATTTGGTGAACAAGTCGGCTAGGTTATCGCATGATTGAATTTGATGGATATCAATCTTTCCTTCCTTTTATAGGTCATGAGTGAAGAAGAGCTTAGGCGATATGTGCTTTGTTCTATCTCCCTTGATATATCCTTCACATACTTGAGTAATACAAGCTGTATTATCCTCGTAGATCAAGGTTGGACTTTCTGTAATTGTTTTCATCTCACATGCTCCTTGAATGTGACTGATCATCGTCCTAAGCCATACACACTCACGTCCTGCCTCATACAAGGCTATCAATTCAGCATGATTTGATGATGTGGCTGTTAGAGTTTGCTTAGTCGATTTCCATGATATTGGAGTTCCTCCATAGGTGAACACATATCCAGTTTGTGATTTAGGCTTCTGAGGGTCTGATAGGTATCCAGCATCTGCGTACCCAATAAGGGTGGCATCTGACTTTGCTTGGTAGAACAACCCTAGATCTTGTGTGCCTCTGAGATAACGAAACAAGTGCTTTATTCCATTCCAATGCCTCTTTGTGGGTGAATTGCTGTACCTGGCTAGTAAGTTTACGGAGAATGCTATATCAAGTCGTGTATTATTTGCCAGATACATCAGTGCACCAATTGCACTTAAGTACGGGACCTCGGAACCAAGGGTTTTCTCACTTTCTTCTCGAGGTCGAAATGGATCATCATTCACACTTAATGATCGTACTATCATTGGGGAGCTTAATGGATGTGCTTTGTCCATGTAGAATCGTTTTAAGACATTCCTTGTATAATTTGATTGATGGACAAAGATTCCATTATTCAAATGTTCAATCTGGAGACCAAGGCAAAATTTTGTTTTCCCCAAATCTTTCATTTCAAATTCTTTCATCAAATATTTTGCAGTTGATTCAAGTTCTCTTGGCGTCCCAATGATATTAAGATCATCGACATAAATTGCAATGATTGCAAACCCCGATTGGGAATGTTTGATGAATACACAAGGAGTGATTTGGTTGTTCTTAAATCCTTCTTTTAGGAGATAATCACTTAACCGATTATACCACATTCGCCCAGATTGTTTTAAGCCATAAAGCGACTTTTTCAATTTTATTGACAACATTTCTCTAGGTTTGTGGTTTTCTGGTAGCTTTAATCCATCAGGAACTTTCATATAAATATCTGTATCAAGTGACCCATACAAGTATGCAGTTACAACATCCATTAAACGCATCTGTAGTCCTTTTGTAATTGTCAAGCTTACCAAAAACCTTAGTGTAGTTGCATCAACTACCGGAGAATATGTCTCATCATAGTCAATCCCTGGTATTTGTGAAAATCCTTGTGCCACAAGCCTAGCCTTATATCTGACAATCTCATTTTTCTCATTCCTTTTTCTCACAAATACCCATTTATATCCAACAGGTTTTACACCTTTAGGGGTATGAGTTATATTTCCAAATACTTCTATTTTTTCAAGTGACTTCAACTCTGTATGGATTGCTTCTTTCCATTTTGGCCAGTCTTTTCTTTGGCGACATTCGTCCACAGTCCTTGGCTCAACATCATTTTCATCATACACTATATCAATTGCTATGGAGTAAGCAAAGATTTCATCTATGACAACGTTTTTCCTATTCCATTGTTTCCATGGGGAAACATAATTTATTGATGTTTCATTGTTGTCAATGTTTTCTTCATCTTTTGGGATATCATTGTCTCCATTTTCCATTTCTAGATTTTCAAGTGGACTAATGGTATTTGTCCCACTAGTTGGATCATCTTCCTTTTTCAACTTTCGTGGTTTGGAATCTTTTGACCCAAATGGCCTTCCACGCTTTCTTGGAGCAATTGACTCATTTTCTTTATCCTTCTCATTACTAGGTAAGTCAATGCGTACAGGAGCGTTTTTAGCTGGTATATGTGACTTTGTCACTTTCTTAGTATCTGTAAACGCATCAGGCAATTGATTTGAAATACCTTGTAAATGGACAATTTTCTTTACCTCTTGTTCACATGAGTTTGCTCGTGGGTCTAGGAATTGAAATTGTGTTGCATTCCATGTGATTTCTATCTCTTTTCTATTAGGGTCCACCACCTTATCTCCCCCTAAGGCTGGGAATACTGCCTCATCAAAGTGGTAATCAGCAAATCTGGCTTTAAACATATCACCAGTCATTGGTTCAATGTAATTAATTATAGATGGGGAATCATAACCCACATAAATTCCCAGCCTTCTTTGTGGACCCATTTTTGTCCGTTGAGGTGGAGCAATAGGAACATACACAACACACCCAAATACTTTTAGATGCTTGATATTTGGTTCTCTTCCGGAGACTAATTGGAGTGGAGAATATTTATGATATGCAGTGGGTCTTAGCCTTATCAATGTTGCTGCATGAAGTATAGCATGACCCCAACATGAGGAAGGTAATTTTGACCTCATTAGTGGTGGTCTTGCAATCAGTTGTAGTCTCTTGATTAGAGATTCTGCAAGACCATTTTGTGTGTGAACATGAGCAACCGGATGTTCAACTTCAATCCCAATTGACATGCAATAGTCATTAAATATTTGGGATGTAAATTCTCCAGCATTATCAAGTCTTATCTTCTTGATTGAGTAATCTGGGAACTGGGTTCTCAACCGGATGATTTGATCTAATAGTTTTGCAAATGCAACATTTCTACTAGACAAAAGTGTTACATGTGACCATCGTGTTGATGCATCAATCAACACCATAAAATATCGAAATGGTCCACTTAGAGGATTAATTGGTCCACAAATGTCCCCTTAAATCCTCTCTAAAAATGAGGGAGACTCAATGGCAATTTTATTCAATGATGGTCTTATTATTAATTTGCCAAGCGAGCATGACGTGCATGCTAATTTATCTGAGCTGGGGACTCGGATATTATTAATTGAATGTCCATTTGAAGTTTCAATGATTTTGTGAATCATTCCCGTTCTAGGGTGACCCAAGCGGTCATGCCATAATGTGAGCAATTTTGCATTATCTAACTTCTGGTTAGATATGATATTAACTTCAATTGGGCGAACATCAATAATATATAGCCCTGATGATGCTGGCAATTTTTCAAAAACACATCTTTTGCCACATTTTTCTGCAGTTAAGCATAAGTACTCCTTTTTATTTTCAATCATTGTTTCCAAATGGTACCCATTTTTACGCACATCTTTGAAGCTTATTAGGTTTTTTCGAGACTTGCTCGAGTAAAGTGCGTTATTAATTATCAAATTTGTACCATTAGGAAGTGTCATGCAAGCTTTACCATAACCTTCTATTAGTCTTGCTGTCCCAGAGATAGTGTTAATATTTGCTTGAGATACCTTCAATTCTGAAAAATACCCTTTATTTTTCAAAATGCTATGTGTTGCTCCACTGTCTATAATGCATTGATATGCGGATTCATCAGCAGGAAAACTCATATCTTCATAATAAATAAAGCTAGAATCAGTAAAAATAATAAAGCTCACATATTTTATTGATCATTTTTTTTTTAGAGTTACATAAAATACTAAGATAAGTAATTCAAAAACAGAATGAAAATTAAACAAAAAAAACATTCATGGTTACAAATAAAGATTAGGGAATTTTACATGTTGCTACTTTCCCCAAAAACAAATTCATTCTCATTCTCAAAATCACCCATGATGAAGTCAGACACATCGAGGCTTGGGATAAGTGCATTGGTTTCATTAAAATTTACTTCAATATTTTTAGTCTTTATTGAAGCTTGGTATAAGTCTACCAAATGCTTTGCAGTACGGCATGCACGACCCCAATGTCCAGTCATACCACATCGATGACACTGATCTTTTCCTTTTGAGAAATTTTGATTGTGGACTTTAGGTTGCTTCCCCTTTTGTTTGTCATAACTTTTAAAATTATCATTTCTAGGGGCAAAATTATGTCTGCCATGCCCACGACCTCGACCACGGTAGTTTCCACGGCCTCTCCCACGTCCATTATATCCTCTTCGTCCACCTCTATTGATCGCATTTGCCTCGGGTGGATAATCAGTTGTATTCACTTCATGTGAGGCTATGGACCCAGTTGGTCTAAGATTATGATTTCTTAGTAAAAGATCATTGTTTTGTTCAGCAACCAATAATACAGACATTAAATCTGAACATTTCTTAAAATGGCGTTCACAGTACTGTTCTTGTAAAAGTATACTGCTTGCATGAAAAGTTGTGAGCGTTTTCTCAATCATTTGTTCCTCAGTAATTGTTTGATCACAATATCTCAATATAGATACTATTCTGTGTAAGTTAGAATTGTAATCACTGATAGACTTAAAATCTTGGAACCTAAGATTGGTCCATTCAAACTGAGCTTTAGGGAGGAGCACCCTTTTGTGGTGTCCATACCTATCATTCAAGCTATCCCATAATTCTTTGGGATCTTCAACCAATAAATACTCGGTTTTTAAGCTTTCATGTAAGTGGTGTCTTAATAACACCAAAGCTTTTGCTTTTTCTTGCTCAGTAACAACTTTAGTAATTGTCGTATTATCAGTTGCTTGTCCAACGACAGCAGTTGAAACCTTTTTATTTTCTTTGATGGTATGCTCCAACCCTTGAGCTTTTAAGTTCATTTGAGCATCTACTTTCCACTCCAGAAATTTTTCACCAGATAGGTCAAGAATGTTGAATTGTCTTTTCATTAGATCTCCCATATTAGCTATATTCAAATTATAATATTTGTTAGTATTATAAAAAAAAATTGGTTTTTTGTAATTATATAAACTATACATAATAAACTACATTATCTTCATCTCTCCCCCTTAGTTTATTGGGAAAGATCGTGGGGAAAGCAACATTCTTTAAAAAATTAAACAAACAATTTTTATTTATTTATTTATTTTTATTAAAAAATGATAGTAGTAGATAACAATAAGAAAATAATAAAACTAAGATAATGACTTTAAACATACAACAAAATACACTAGGATAATGACATTAAACATACAACAAAATACAACAAAAAAAACTTACTTGTTAATAATCATAAAAAACATAATAGCTACAAAAAGTACAAATAATGCCGCAATTAGAAGTAAATAAACTTCTAAAGCTCTTAAATCTTCTTTCATGGAGGGTGATGATTGGTGGTTGTCGATGGAGGCCATGGTGGTTGATTATTTAATGGATGAAGAGAGGAGAGAAAAAAAAATGAATGGTGTAAGGTAAAAGTTATGATAGGATAAGAAAGGTATGGTAGAAATAAATAGGAGTAATCTCCAAAAAAAATTTGTAATTTTTTTTTTTGTTTTTAGGTAAAAATTTATCTGTTTAAAACACAGTATCATGGTAAATTATTGTATCAGACTTAATGTGAAAAAAAAAAATGAATCCTTTTATATTGTAGAGGATCAAAATATATCACATTGGGATGTAAGCCGTAGTGGTCCGATAACTCTTGATCAGTATAAGTGATCAAGGGTTTGAAAACAAAAAAAATTGATGTATCATAAAAGATACATCATTTTTTTATTTTATTTTATTTTATTTTTATGGAAGAAAAGAAAGGTAAGGGAGCAAAATACAATTATATTATCATTTTATGAAAGAAAATATTATATGATAGGACTATAGGTACTAGTTAGTCATAAGTAAGGATAATGCAAATAAAATAATATGGAGACATAAAAGTATGGTAGTGTAAGAAATAAGTCAAATATCATATGACAATTGTAGTAAGAAAAATGCAGTAAGTGCATAATAAGATAAGATTCTAAATAGTGATGCATGGTACAATAATGTAATACTTAATGTAAATAATGCATGAGTAAATAAATACAACAAAGTAATAAGTGAAGAGTGTACTCCCTTGTATTGTACCATATGCATGGCTACTTTGCATGAAATTTTGTCCATAAATCATCAAAATAATTGTCCAAAGTCAAGTCATGTATATAATATTTGATCATTTAAATATGATGGTCATTCTCCTTTTTAAGTCTAACCTAGTATTATGGTACCGGATTAGTTTAATAAAACTAGTACATGTATATAATTTTGCTATCATTAGGTGAGTAAAATTCTTAGAATTATATAATTAAGTTTTTAGCATATTTGACATTAAATTTTAGTAAAAGTATCATTTTGAGTTTTTGATATAGAAGATCCGAATTTTCGGCAACTATAGAGCATACTTCTCAAAATGATCCCTTGAAAGAGTAATGAAGTTAGAAATTTTGAATGAATTTTAGATCATTACCTTTAAGGGAATTCGTGCTGATAACGTGTTAAGAGTAGTAGTAGTTGATTGTAATAAGAAGATGAATGGGGAGGAAGTAGATGGAGATGTATATTGATATTGTAGTAGAAGAGGTGCATCTTAAGCCTTTACATAAGGTGCCTATTTATAGGCAAAGGTAAGAGTGGTAAATACAATAAATTACAATATATGTGTACTTGTGGGGTAATAATTATTCACTTCAAGTGGTAATTTCTCAACAGAAAGATATTTATAAGATTTTTTTCACTTGTGAATAGTAAAAAACAACACAAATGTACAAAACTTTGAGGAACAGAGGTACAAAGTATATAAAAAAACGTTTTCTAACTATAGATCGAGCAATGTAAGATACTTATGAAACTGTACTCGAGAGATTAGTGTACGTACTTTTTTTGGGGAAAGTGATAATCTGAACAGATACGGAATACGTCACTTTTAAAATTAAGGATACGGGTACGAATAAGAAAATAATATATAAATATATATATATATATATATATGAAATTTTATGAAAATCTTCAATGTAACTTGAAAATTATGTTTGTAAAAACACAAATAATTAAGTAAAATGATAAAGCCTTTTTACAAGAATAACAGAAAGACGAAAAAATGGCCAAAATAATAAGGTGCTTGAAATAGAAAGAAAAAATAAATCAAACATTTATTACATTGATTATTGTGTGATTTAATATTTTATACCCTAATTATTTTCACTAATATATAGAAATGTATTAAATTCTTATATGCAGCCATAAAGTCCATAAATGAATCGATCATCCCATTTTTTGGGTGTGTATAGAGTTAGTGATATACACAAGATTTATTCATATATTATTACCAAAAAGTCTCTAACAAGGAAGTTGCAAAAGCTTCAAGAGATCTTAGGACCTACCTTCTAAGAAGTTTATTCCATATGCCACATTACTACTATACAAACCTTTCTCCTAAGGTTTGTTTTTTTTTTTTTTTTTTGAGGTTCTTAAACAAACCTCTTATTGCTACCAAAATAATGATAGGTTTATAAATGAGAGAGGTTACTAATTAGTAACTTGTTTGTACAATTATTTTCTTCTTCTTTTTTTTTTTATTTTTTCTGACAGCATTTTTTTAATTGTTTTATGTGAGAGTTGATCTTTTTTATAAATATAATGGGTCCCATGCATGAACCTTTGGATATGTTTGTCTATTATTGATAAAAGATTTGTTAGAGGAAAGATTTGTATGTTGATGATGTGTCATATGGACAAACCTCTTATAGGTTTGTTCTATTGTGAATGCCCTAACAAACCTTTTATTAACATTAACAATAGGTATACAAAGGTTTGTACATGAACCCACTTTACCAAAAAAAAAAAATCAGCTCTAAAAAAAAAATGCTTTAAAAAAAAAAAGCCCAACTTGCTCCATATGAACAAGTTACTATTTTGTAACCTTACCCAACAAACCTCATGACAAACCCAACCAAACAATAAGGGGTTTGTCTACAAACCTCAAAAAAAATGAACACAAATCCATTGATAAATCCCTTATTGCTAGTGCCCTAGGCAGAAACTACGAATTACAACAGTAATTTAAATCGCATATGCTCAGGCATTCTACAAGTAATTCTAAAATTGACACCCTTAGGGCAATAGCAATAGCACAAACCCATATGAGGTTTGTTTATGTGCCACATCATTGTTGTACAAACCTCTATCTAAATAAACTTTTTCATCAACAATAGACAAACCTCATCAAAGGTTTGTGCATGGGACACATTATCCCAAAAAAATAAATAATAAGCTCTCATAACAAACAAACAAAAAAACAACCACATACAAACCGGTTACTATTTAGTAACCTCAACAAAACTATAAAATTGTAACTTTGTCCAATAATAGGAGGTTTGTGGACAAACCTCAAAAAAGTTAAAACAAACCTCTCCACAAACCTCCTAATACTAATGCCCTGAGTAATAATATTGCTTACAATATTACAATTATCAAAAAGTCTACCAAATTGTTTAATTATGATCAATTATTACGTATTATAAATCTATTATTATGTCCCCATTTATGGCCTACCAAATATAATAATTATGATCTGTAAAAAAAAGTTTTCACTTTTTTATGCTTCATTTACCGGTATACGTTTGTAGGTCTAAATTACTTGTCACACAATTTTGTACACAACTTGTGCCATCAATTTTCATTGGTCCATATCACAAGTTTTATAAACTATTTTTTAACAAATAAAATTAAAGTCAATTTTTAAATTTTATTGGATCAATGAGAGTGAATGACACACATTGCGGTACATAATGGTGGGGTAGAGGATTATCATCTCTTTTTTAACCTAAAGTAACTTTTTATGCTTACCTTTTCATAATCTAAATACTTAGTAAAAAAATTGACTATCAGAAAAGTAGCTATTTTTTTTTGGTAAATCAAAAAAAAAAAAAAAGTATCCCCAAGTGGAGGAACAATAATGAGCCACCTGTGTTGTGACTTGTGAGCAACCAGCTAGGATCGAACCAACACTAATAAAAAAATCGGGTGATTTTAAGTGATGGGCTAATGAATACTGAAAACATTTATAAAAAAAAAAAATATTAGAGGCCCAAATGAACGGTTATAATTTTAAAAACAAAAACATCTAATAAATGCAAAAGGCCCCAAAAAAAAATGTATATCTAAAATATATGAGTCCCAAAATGTCAAAAACCCAGGTCTAAGATAAATATACGTAAAAATAGCAATGTTTTCATAAAATAACTAAGGGTGAGTTTGATTCGTCTGAATTTTTTTTATCTGATCTAATCTGGTCTGGTCTGATCTAATCTGAAATTTTCTGATCTAGTCTGATCTGATATGATCTTTGGTGAAATTTAATTGTGCATTATTGTAAATGTAAACTATTATTTAAAATAGAAATAAAAATAGTAATAAAAATAAAAATAGAAATAAAAAATAATAATAATAGAAATAAAAATAAAAATAAAATAAAAATAAAAATAAAAATAAAAATGAAAAAAAATAAAAAAAATAAAAATAAAATAATAAAAATAAAAATAAATGAAAATACATGTAAAAATAAAAATAAGCACTTGGTATTTTCTAATCTGATCTGATCTGATCTGATCTGATATTTTCTAATCTGATCTGATATTTTCTGATCTGATCTGAATTTTTCTGATCTGGTCTGATCTGATATGATCTGAATTTTCTGAAAATAAGCACTGGAGTGCTTATATAAGTTGAATCAAACACACCCTAAGCCTGTATATATGACCTTTTTGTACTATTTTGAGTGTACAATTTAATATACAAATTGGATTGATGGGAATCAAATTGTGTTGGAAAGAATTTAAGATCATTCCAATAATATATAATAAGCCTAAATTTGATAAATACTGAAAAGATGTGATGTTTTAAAGACTGCAGGGAAGACCAACATGCACTATAACGAATGTAAGAGACAGAGGGAGTTTGGAAAGAGTTATGATAAACCTCAAGCAAAAGTGGATTTGCTAATCCACAAGCTAAGCAAGAAAGGCAAAAAAATAATTAATGCAAAAGCATTTTTGTTGAGATAAATCTAACTTCTGTACGCTGTGGTAAATCAAATTTCAGTTGTGGTAAATCAATTTCAGTTGTGGTAACACCAACTTCAGGGTAAATCAATTGCTTGTAGTATGAATTTACTAAAGTACCCTCCATATATGGCTCACAACCTCATTATTATTGATTTATTGAAGCTAATTTATACTTACTCTGTGCCTAAATGTTTGCTATATTTGGGGAAAGTTACTTTAGAAAGTAAATCAATTGCTTGTAATATGAAAACCACTTGCTGCTTGAAGCTTATCATTTTTCTTTTCGTTTTAAAAACCGTAAAAATTAAAGGTAAAATAGCTAATAGAGAAAGAGTGAGGCTATAAGTCTGACCTATAACAACCTCTTGAAAATTATCAATTGTGTGAATGTCTAAAAGCTATGATATACTTCCTCCGTCTCTTTTTGTTTGCTACATATTTTATTTTAGGTTATCCCCATAAGTTTGCTATATTTCTAAAAATGGTTATATGGACTATTATTTTACTCTCACAATAAATTATTATGGTCCCACGACTTTTCTCTCTCATCTACTTTTTCCAACCAAAAATTAAAAAAAGTAACTTTAATTTCCCAAATATAGTAAACATTTAGGGACAGAGTAAGTATAAATTAGCTTCAATAAATCAATAATAATGAGGTTGTGAGCCATGTATGGATGGTAACACAACTTGTCCCCCATGTCGGCAAAAACAACATGAAATTATGACAAGCAATTTACTTTCTAAAGCATCTTTTCCATGTAAATAGAAATTATTTCGATTCATTATTGTCATATAATTCGTTTTCATATTATATACTACATGATTTATCATATGGGATTTGACTACAACAATACACTCCCGTTCCTCCTCACTTTTTTGCATCAATAATAATACCTACGCACTTCTGCTTGCACATAGCAAATTAACAATTTATAATCATAATTGATAATTGGGTTTTAGCGGAGTGGTGTTTCTATACTTGAGATGTGACGCTTTATTATCCCTAACAACGAATTCTCTTTTTCAATTATAGACAGTACGTGTCATCTTGATCTTCTTGTGAAAGGATCAGAGTCATCACGAACTACTAACTAGGGTTCATTCTTTTTTATCATGTAAAAAAGTTTCATTCAGGTTGAGGCAAAGTTGAGATTCTACGTTGAGAACTCACCGTACGCATTTTAAAACATCTTTAATCATCCTCCACTTAGAAACGTATAGTATATATGCCGACTAAATTGATTAAATTAACCTACAATTAGGCTCAACACTAGCTAGGCCTAATAACGTCCAATATTATCACTTAGAAAAACTTACATGTTCTATATATGTTCTTCGTCCCAAAAAAAAAACATGTTATATAATTTGTTCTATCAAAAAATAAAAATAAAAGTAAAATGATGCAATGTAAACATTCTTGAAGTATGACCAATCATTTTAATCGATTTACTAGTAATTTTGTCAAAGTAGGACAAGGAAAATTTGTCACTTGCAACAAAAAATGTTTGTAATTTTGCGACATATATTCATATAAGTTTTTTTCGCACTTTTCAGCAGCCACTTAATTTCATTATATAATTAAATTACGATCAAAAGTCACTTTTCTGACCAATACAAACAAACTCAAACAAAATGTAACATCATTGTTTATTGTTTTTAATGATTTTTATAGCAACTCCCTTCACCTAAGATTGTTTAAATTGGTCTAAAAAAAATAAGATTCATGTGTAATTTAATTACATAATAAAATTAAGTATTTGCATATTACAAAAACAAACTTATTGTAAGTCGTAAAATAACATCTTTATTTAGCTGTAAGTGACAATTTTCCCGACGAGACAATGAAAGACGGTCCCTTGAGATTGATGAGTATATCACATTAGAGTGTTTATATCAAATTGACAAGTGATGAGTGCATAGTGCATTAAGTATAGAAAAATAAGTGAAAATATTAGAGTGAGAGTAATTGTACGAGAATAAATACAGACGAGATATTTAAGAGTAGGTCTGTTATAGTGACATTACCAACACGTGCTTAGATCAGTTGGTAAGGGGGAAGTTCTAGCTTAAACAGAGGTCTCGTATTCGAGTCTTGGGAACGCAACAGTGTGTGTTGGGGCTTGGGAGAGTTTTTCCCCTAATTGGGGCTTGACTCGGCTCGTATTCGGATTAGTCGGGTCCAAAATGGATTTCAGAAATCGGATAAGGTATCCTTAAAAAATTATTATAGTGGCACTGAGTACATGAGAATAAGAATGAGGATACAAGAGTGAATATATATATTTTAATTAGATAATATAGGTGGTATTAGGTCTTGAATCGGACGGAATCCTCACAAATGTGTATCGTGAGGTTTAAACCCGAGACCTTGGGTTTGGTATTCGCAAGACTTAACCAGTAGATTAAAACATGTATCAGTATACAGGAGCATAAGATTAGTATACTTCGTAATAGAAATTGAGTAGGTATATCATCGAAAATTGACCAGATTACTTTGTGTGCACCTAAGTCTATATTTTGCACTTTAATGTTTATTTTGTTCATTTAATATGCAGTTTTAGAAAATGAGCAATCTGAAATAATTTGATAAGTAAAACTACGACATATTAAATGAGCAAAATATAAATGTTGGTGTACGTACTTGCACCTGGCTGCGTAGCATAGGAGCTTCAGATTTGAGGTCCTAGGTTCGAACCTCATGGAACACATTTGTGACAAGAATTCAAACTCACCAGATGCATGCATGTGTGACGATTTCTTAACCTTTATCCTTTCAAATACGTGTGTCAGATAAATTAGTCCAAATGCCATGCAGTTGAGCCCGACTCAAGTCCTATTTCCACCCGGTATATAACATACTCCATGTATATTACTCATTGATAGAACTGCTGAAGGCATGCATCTGCAAGACAGGACAATGTGTTACTAAAACAGACCATATCCCCTAGAGGGAAATTCACTTGGCTACATTACTCATTGATAGATCGAACTTCAAAAAGGAAGATAAATTTTGCTACAACCTGAATTCAATTGCTTGTCACGTTGTCCATTTAAATTAGTGTCTTTACTAATATGAACAAACAGCCAAAAAATAAAAATAAAAATACGGTAAAAATCTTTTATTGTGCTTTGATAACTTATAAATCACTAAAAAGAAGTTCTGATTAACAACCATCAAAGCATTAAATTAAAGGAGTGAGTGAGTGACTAAATTTACTCCTTTTTGTTAAAGAAAAATATCAATTCTCTCCTGTAAGACCGTTTAACCATTTGACATAACTTTTTAATTTAAAAAAAATGAAACTTTTATCTTAAACCTTTAGCTTTTACATAATTAACTATGCTTCATAAAAAAAAATGATTTTTTCATTAAAAAATTACAATTTTTACAAAGTTATGTTTTCATGCGTGCTATCAAACGGTCTTATATGAGACTTGCTGAAAGTAAAAAAAACATAACTATTAAAATAAAATAAAATAAAATAAACTTAGATATTTATATATTTATATTTTGTAAAATGATAATTTAACGCAAGCTAGAATCCTAGGAAGATTGGATGGATTTGATTGTTGAACAAAAAGGAGGTAAAGGTATCATATAAAATGGCTCATCACATGCATGATGAATTGATGCATGTATTGATGTATACAATACAATGCAATATTACAATGTAGTCAAAGGAGAGCCTTCTTTTAACCTTGCACCTCAATGTCCAACATTCAAATCTTTGATTGGTTTCCTTAGCTTCTTGCTTTTTGGCTTTATCAAAAAAATAATGCAAAGGAATTTTCATTTAGATTTGATTAGATTTCAATTTTTAGGTTAAAATAATTTTCATACACTATATGGTTTGGTTATTTTCTTCTTGTTTTTTTCGTGTTACTAAATTCTTTTTTACTCAATTTGTCATCTGTACTACACAATTATGATCACTAGTTTAATTAATATATAAATTCTGAAAAAAATAAATAAATAATACAAAAAACCCTATGAGACAAGCCATTTGCCTTTTTTAAAATAAGATTAAAAATACGCTACTTCCTCCATTGTTATTTATTTATTCCGTTTGACCATGTCTCATATCATTGTTTTATTTGCTTACACAGTAATCTTGACTCTTTCTAATTTTATAAATGTAAGAAAAAAAATCAACATGTATGATCTCATTTGATTGGGCTCGCTCAATATGTATATTTTAAAGATATAATTTAAAATTTTTATTTATTATACATGTTTAAAGAGATTAATGTTTAAAATTATGTCTCATAAAATGTGAAATAAAATGTAACAAACTAAAAGACCGTGGAGGGAGTAATATTTTCACGAAATTGGAGTGATGGAGTCTCTTACAACCATAAAATAATATAGTAATACACCTATTAAAACAAAAAATATCCCTCTTTTACACAAAGGGCTTGTTTACTTCAGCTTAAATTCAGTTCACTTCAGTTCAGTTATATTAAGTTTAGTTCAGTTCAGTTCAGGTTTTTTCAATAATTTTACTAATTACTTTCTATTATATTATTTAAGTAATAATATGATAATGATAACTAGAGGTAAGAAAAATTGATACGACCGCTAACCCGACACGAAATCGACCAGTTATTAACGTGTTTGGGTTGAAGGGTTTGACCCTTTTAAATAAACGGGTCAACCCGACACGGCCCATTTATTAAACGGGTCGGTTAAGGGTCAAAGGATTCAACCCGTTTATGTAAACGGGTTGACACGAACCCAACCCGACCCAATTCCCACCTCTAATGATAACAATGATAATAGTAAAAATGATGATAATAATATTAATTTCATTAGATGATGATGATGACGACGATGATAATAATAATAATAATTATTATTATTATAATAATAATAATTATTATTATTATAATAATAATAATAACAAAATTATAATATTGATGATAATAATATTAATATTTTGATGATGATGATAATAATACAACAATGATAATAACAATAATATAACATATCAACAACAACACCAATAATATTAATAGTAATAATAATAATAATAATAATAATAATAATAATAATAATAATAATAATAATAATAATAATAATAATAATAATAATAATAATAATAATAATAGCCTTTCAATTAATACATCTATTGTCGTAAATTTTTTTGGGAAAATAATAAAAATAATAATTATTATTATTATTATTTTTACTTTAAAATCATTAATCCAAAAGTTAAATATTTTTTAAAAAAATTATTTCAAATTTTATTTCAAATTTTTAGGAGAGAGAATTAAAATTTCAAATTAATCATTATTTAAAATCATTAATCCAAAAGTTAAATATTTTTATTTCAATTCAGATCAATTCAGCACAATTCTGTTCAGTTCAATTCAGTTGTATTCAGCTAAAGTAAACGAGTCCAAAGATGCTAGAATTCTTATTTTATATAGTCTCTAATGTATAACTTTGGCCATAGTATCTATAATTTTATATTATTAAAAACTATAAAAAAAA
The DNA here is from genome assembly GCA_951394345.1 of Salicornia ramosissima. Lineage (NCBI taxonomy): Eukaryota > Viridiplantae > Streptophyta > Magnoliopsida > Caryophyllales > Amaranthaceae > Salicornia > Salicornia ramosissima. The sequence continues at coordinate 15,468,478 of OX596239.1, forward strand.
TACAAAGTGCGACCAAGCTAATGAGCTCATTATATATTTACCAAAATTCAAAAGAAATATACTATACAAATATTTGAAAGTCGTTCAATTTTTTCTATCCATTTTTTAATACTATGGTGCCGGATTAAATTTGTATATATATGTATGTATAAATGTTTTTAATATGTATGTACATATGTATGCATGTATAATCTGGACTCTTCAGACTCCCATAGGTTGAATTCAAGTTCATTTTAAAAAAAAAATGAATTGAAAAGGTAGAGTACAAATTTGATTCGATTTTTTTTAAGTTCGGTCTAATTTGGTAAATTTGGATTAGATTAGACTTTGGACTTTTGCAAATTCACTTACACCCTAAGTAACATGGTCATACTTGATTAATTTGATAATATTTATTTAATCTATGAATTACAAACAACTAATTTTGACAACATCAATATATAGTAAAAATAAGATATTTGTGGAATGATATGAGGTATAAAAAACGGTCCTAAGAATCCATAGTTTAAGTTTAATCAAGCCCTCTCGTCAAAAAAGAAATTAAAATGTTTAATCAAGCCCTAAAAACTTAACACAAGTCTACAAGACTACAACTCCAAGTCCAATTCCCCACCCAAAAAAAAAAAAAAAAAAAACTTTACAAGTCACAAAACACGACTAATTCTCCAATATATAATCCATGAACTTTTTTCTGTTTGAATTAATCGGAAGCTCGGCCCACTTAAAATGATAGGGCCTGGATCGGCCATAGTAGTCCAAAATATAAGAGGTGAGGAATATGCATATGTTTGGGTTAGATTGGCACTTGCAAAACCCCTTCCATTTTCAATGTTTGCCCAAGTAAATCATATATTCCTTTCGTAATATATTAACGGCAGAGATTTGATATAAAGTAGAGAGAAAAAAATATCAAATCATTTTCACTAATATGTTATGGAGGGAGCATTTTCTCTACTCTTTTACAGCTTGTTTAGGTCGCACGGGGAATACCTTTCTATTGAAAATTTTATTCATTCAAAGTCTTGAGTATTTTACTCAAAATTTCATGTATTTTAATCAAAATGACAAAATCACTTGTGTTTTACTCAAAACTGTCCATTTTTTTTTTCAAAATCGCTCTTCCCTTTATTTTCCAACCTTATTTCTTAACGAATGCTAATTAGAATCTCATCCAAACCACCAGCGTCACCACATTAACCCTTCTATTACATGCTAATTGAATATCATATCAATGACACTAGTGGAAAAATCTCTATTAACATCATGCATTTTAGCCTATTAGCATCATGCATTTGGCGTTACAAATGAAGCCGTTACAAATAGCAACCTTATTTGAATCGTTCCTTTGAATGCACGATCCAAATAGTCTAACTATTTGCATCGTGCCTTTTAAAGGCACGATCCAAATAAGTGTTTATTTGGATCGTGTCTTTAAAAGCACGACACGTTTAAGTAAGCGAGTTAACACGACACAAAACCCTTACTAAACGAGTTGGGTTTGGGTCACGGGATTACCACCCGTTTATGTATGCATGTTGACACCACACGACAGACCACCAGTGACGACACAATTACACTATTATTAACTTTATAGTACAAAATTGACATAACACACTAACACGACCCGAACACGATACAAAATAAATTAGTTTGGGTCAAAAACTTTGACGCGTTTTAACTAAATAGGTTGATACGACACAACACGCTTATTAAACGGAACATGTTTGGGTCATGGGCCCATCCCGTTTATGTATGTATGTGGGTTGACACAAACACGAAACGCTTACTCATTAGCCCTACAGGCCTAGAAATATGTGGAGCAGGACAATTGTAGGTAAAGTAAAAAGATCAAATAATTGGGAATGGAAATTATACCTTTGTTGGACTGTTAATTGACCAAGACAGGTACTCCAGAAAATGTGATAGTTGAAGTAGCACAGCTTACATATTTGAAGCTTATAAGAAACATTATCTTGGACCAATTATTGAATTTACAAAAGGAAGTCCAATTTATTAAAAACAAAAATGAGTTCAAGAATGTACTACCAAAGCAAGAATACAGGAGGACAGATAAATCAAACTGTAGTAATGCAGAGATTAGCTGCAGGAAAAACAACAAACTGCATATAAATCAAAACTTCATTGAGACGAAGCTCGAAACCTGTCTTTGAAATCAATCTTCTGCATCATGGAGTCCTTTGTTCTCCTTTGTTACAAATTAGATGAATCTACATCCAACTTCTTCATACTCCTAACAAAAGTAGGTTATAAAAAGGGGGGAAAAGGGAGTTGTTATCATAATCATGGATAAAAATTGCAATCTAATAAGGCTATAAATGGCCAACAACTTTTTCTGCATTCTTGAATCTAGGCCCTTGAATCCAACCTCCATTGATAGAATCAATACCACCAGTCAAGCCATCATCAACGGAATCACCATTGCTCTTAACTTTAGCCTCCGTGGGTACAACAGGGTAGTTCCCTGAGAAACAAGCGTAGCAGAAATTGGGTGACTCGGCACCCAACAACTTCCTCAAACTATCAATATCCAAAAACGCAAGCGAATCAGACCCAATAAACTCCCTAATTTGCTCTACATTCAACCTATTTGAGATCAACTCCTCGGGGCTAGGAGTATCCACACCATAATAGCAAGAGCCGATGATAGGCGGGCTAGCAATCCTCATATGCACCTCTTTAGCACCCGCCTCTTTAAGCAACCGAACAATCTTTGATGAAGTTGTTCCTCTAACAATCGAGTCATCCACAACCACAACCCTCTTCCCCTCCAAAACCGCCCTCACGGGTGCCAACTTAAGCTTAACCCCGAAATCCCTAATCTTTTGGGAAGGCTCAATAAAAGTCCTACCTACATAATGTGACCTAATTAACCCTTGTTGAAAGGGTACGCCCGCCTTCTCGGCATACCCTAGGGCAGCAACTACCCCAGAATCAGGCACAGCAATAACCACATCACAATCAACATGTGACTCAGTGGCCAATATCTCCCCAAAGGCACGCCTAGACTCGTAAACCGACCTCCCAAACACGATCGAATTAGGGAGAGAAAAGTAAATGTGCTCAAAAATACACTGCTTAGGCTCAGGGTGAGGCATCAAACACAATGATTGAACCCCATCTTTGTCCACAACTAAAACCTCACCAGGGTACACTTCTCTCTCATAAGTAGCCTCAATTAAGTCAAGTGCACAGGTTTCAGAAGCAAAAACAACAGCCCCATTACTCCTCCTACCCATAACAAGGGGCCGAAACCCGTACGGGTCTCGGACCGCAACAAGTTTATCCTCTGTCATAAACACCATTGAATAAGCACCTTCTAACTGTTCACAAGCATCAACTATTCTCAAAAAGAAAGGCCTAGCTTTAGAAATTGCAATTAAATGAAGAACTACCTCAGTATCAGAACTAGTATTAAAAATTGAACCATTTTCTTCAAGCATAAGTCTTAAAGCTTTATAATTAACCAAATTACCATTATGAGCAACACCTATTGATCCAAACCTGTAACCGGCAACAAAAGGTTGCACATTCTTAAGCATTGAAGCACCAGCAGTTGAGTAACGAACATGGCCGATTGCACAACTTCCCGGTAACTGGTCAAGTTTAGACTCACTGAAAACCTCGGAAACTAATCCAACCCCAGTAATACTCTGCAGAACACCGTCATCGTTAACGGTAACAATTCCAGCACCTTCTTGACCGCGATGTTGTAAAGCATGAAGGGAAAGATAACAAAGACGAGAAGCCTCTGAATCACCATAAATTCCAACAACACCACACTCTTCCCTAGGTTTGTCATCACCAGAATCGACGACAAATTCGTCGTCTGGGTTCTGGTTTTTCGGGGAGAAAAAGGTTGAGATAGGGTTAGATGATGATTTAATGGAAGTAAATTTGGCGGTTTGGGGTGAATTAAAAGGAGAAAAACATGGTTTTTGGAAGGTTTTGGAGGAGAACGAAGATGGGTTTGGAGATAGAAAAGTTGGGGTTTGAAGAGAAGGTGATGAGCGAAGAACAGATGACGCCATTGATGAAGCTTGAAGTGAGATGAGAGTAAAAAGAAAAAAAAATTAACGGAGAAGATACGTTTTAATGGAGTCGTGTGATAAAATTTTAGGGTTTAGAGAAGGAGAGATATAAAAGAGTGAAAGACTGTAATGTACGGCTGAAGACCTTAATGGTCAATAGCAGGAAGTCAGGAACAATATATTATTATTACTAGTTAATACCCGATTTTTAGTTAATATATATAAATAAAATATCAATTTGTAAAATTTAACTATTAAGTGAAAGGATGCATTATTAAGTATCAAATTGAGTTTTTGGCTACTTCTCTAACACAATCAATTTATTTTTTACTTGTATTTTTTACTCCGTACTTTTTATTTAAGAGATCACGTATATAAGAGAAAGTAGTGCTTTGCCAAAAAAAAAAAAAAAGAGAGAGAAAGTAGTGAACATTTCTCCTATGCAATTATTTATATTAAGAGGTAATGGACATAAAAGAAAATTTTAAAAGGGATAAAGGAGAGATTTTTTTTGGAGAAAAATCACAAACTACTTGTTTTAAGTAAAAAAAATCTATAATACTTTGGGCAAAATGATCTGAAAGTAATTACCAAAGAGCAAAAGAAAAAGATAAATTAAATAAAGTTTTAAATGCTATTAATTATTAGGGGGTGAGATTTTTAAGGTAATAAATTAAAATTTTGATTTTCAAAAGTATTATTTATTTTTAATGAAGAGATAAGTGGTAAGGGGGTAGTTTGAGAGGGAAAAGAATGTAATTAGGAGGGAATTTTAGTGGTTTGTATTTTAGTAGTATATAATAAAATAATAAATAATAATATAATAATAATAATAATATAGATAGATAGATTATTATTATTATTAGGGAGTATTATTATTTATTATTATCTCTAATGGAGTAATGGGTGACGTTGCAGTGATATCCGAGGGGATTACAACACTAACCTTATTTATTTTTTATACTCTGTAATTGTTTGTCAAGTTGGTGACAATTTTATTATTTGTGTATTAAAATCTTTAATCTTCAGATGATATTTGATTTTTAAAATCATTAATAGTTTTATTCAAAACAAATAATTATAATTTAAAAAATAACAAATAAAATTTATTCATAAATAATAAATCTTTTAGAAAAATAAGTTATTCACTTAATTTTTAATATAAAAGTTAGATTAAATTTTAAAAAATTATTTAAAAAATTATTTATTTAAAAGTTTTTTACAATTATGTGGGAACTTATTAATTTTATTGTCAAATTATGTTGCTAACGAATTTTAAGATCACACACATTGCGTGTATAAAAAAATTAGTTATTATTATTATAACAATATAATGAATTTATAAGAAATTAGTAGAGAAGTGACATACTATTCACAAACCTATTTCCATGTTAGGTTGTTATTGCCTCAAACTTCAGTGACCTAGAATGAAGACTATAGTTAAATCACTCCAATTAAAAATGGCCTTGCATCACCACCCATATAATTTATTATTATTTATTTAATATTAACTACTTTGGTAAGGTATGATTTGCTTTCATTTGTGTTATAATTCTTTTAATTAATTATGTTTATTTGCTTGCTCAAATATTTCCATAAAATACCTACCAAAAGTTATATTGTGATCGATATGAAGCGGTAAAAGTATTTTCTTCATTTTAAATTTTTTACAACAACTGTACTTTTGACATTATTCACAATTTTCACTTTGAGTGCAATTTATTACTTACCCACAAACAAAAAAATATAATGTGTGGTCGTTAAATTCGTCTCAACTTGTAGTTTTTTATCATCTAGTATTCATAATTTTTACAAAAATATAATTAGAGTTATTAATTTTTGAAGTTTTATCTCGACATGCGTGAAAATACATTTGTTACAAGAATTTGAAAACGGAGAATGTATTATTAATTACTTGCAGCAGTATGGATTGAACTCATGATGGACGTTCTATACTTATACCACACAAAACTCTTACCCTCGTGGAGTCATTGTATAATTGATATAGACTATCGAATAAATTAAATGGCATGTTCTTCCAGACTTAATTCCTGAAATTAAAAACACGTTTTTCTTATATAAATCAAACACTTTTTTTTTCAATTATATCCCAACATATTAGTGGGGTGAGGTTCAAACCTCCACGCAAACAGAAAAAAAAATAGGACAACTCCCCATTAAGCAAACCTCTTATTTTCACTAAAGTTAATTATAATATTAAACTTAAAAAGTACAGGATTAAGAATTTGAAACACCCATATGTAATTGACAAATAATAAATGTAGCTTGCATATGTGCGCGAGAGCACCACACGCAACCCTCACACTATGCATACATTCGATGTACAATATTGTTTTTAAGTTGTCTGAGTTATCATGGATTTCATACCTTTTTTTAAAATAAAAAAAAAATACATGGATATACATGAAAGCAATACAATACCAGTCAATGTGTTCCACACAAAAAAAAAAAAAAAAGAAAAAAAAAAAGGCAGTAACAGTACAATTCAAAACTCCAATTAAAGTCATTTTCAAGAATTATTCCTTGCTATCTTCAATTTTTTTTGCCATCAAACACACACAAGTCATCAATATCTTATCCACATAATAAAAAGTTGCATTTTCATTTTTGTTACGCTTTTGGCGCCTCCTAATAAGTTGCAAATTATACATTAAGTACTTGATTGTTTACTTTTGGCTTTTGCCTTTTGTGTACATGAAACGGCTTTGCTTGTAGTCACCCATGTTTAAAGCCTTTATCAGATTCTTAATCAAATGTTTCATGGTTAAATTACCCCCACTAGACATGTTTAAGTGAGACTCTATTATCAGTGCCCTCAATAACTCTTTATTAGTGATGGATAGTCAATCCGGTAAGTAGGATAAATTTTTTCCACCCCCACTTACTAATTCTATTGACCAATTTTATTTAATGATTAAATCAAACAAAGAATTTATCCTCTTTTGACCAAGGAAAAAATTAAATCGATTACTCCATACACAATTAATTTTAAATCTTTTCGTTTTGGTTCATTCTATAAAATTCGTCAACAGTTCACTTCATTCCTTATTTGATTCACTTTTTGAACTCACTTCACATATTTTCATTCTTTTGGCCAATACAAAATAATTCAAAACGAAGGGAGTATTTGGTAAGAAATTTATTTCGAAAGCAACTCCCATCAGACTACTAGCCTGCAGGACTACCAATTCATTAGCCAATAAAGGGTTATAAACCCCAAAAAACACAAATGGAGATGGAGGTGGAGGTAGAGGTAGAGTTACAGCTACAACTCTACTCAAAACCTATTTATCGCTCCATATGTATGTAGTAATGAAAATGAAGGATTAAAGATTTATTTCCATCATCTACCATACCCAAAGTTACATTTATGGAAAAAAAGAATTTAACTCTATAAAAACTAAAATAATCAATTCTAACATGGTTTTCTTTAATAATAATGAAATAAAATAAAATATAAAAACTAAAATCACCATAGCGAATTAATCTTACCCATTGATTGTGGAGATTTAGTTTTTTTTTTTGTTTTTCTTTTCTTGAGAGAAATAATCAATGGCTTAAAAGATTACAATGAGGATCACTCCAAGAAAACTGCAATTTCTGAACTAGTATGGAGGTAAAACATCCACCCAGGCTGAATGAGTTTCTTAACAGCAAAAATGGCAGATGAAGGTTGTTGTTGTGAAATGATATATGTATCAACGCTTGACCCATTGGAAACTCTTCCGCGCTTTTGCTTTACCTGGCTTCTTCCGTTCCACGACTCTAGGATCCCTCGTCAAAAACCCAGCTGAAAAGTCGAGGAAAAGCATAATAATCCATGTTAAATGGGAGGAAATCTTTAGGCCTTGTTTGTTTCAAATGGGAAATAAATCCCCATGGAAATTTATATTCATGGGAAATTACATGGAGTAACAAAACTACATAAACACAAAAATGGCAATATGCTTAATAAGATATGGCAATGAAATAAGTATACCATCTCTGAGTGGGGGACGCAACCCAGGTTCCCAACACTGAAGCGCCCTGCTGATACCCAAACGGATTGCACCAACTTGACCTGGTTCAGACCAAAAAGATTTATGGGTTGTTTGGTATACCAAAATATTAACATAGGAAACATAATAATAAAACAATACTGTTACCATGTGTTTGTTATGGGTTGTGGAAAACGGAAACAAATTTGTAAGGGAAACAAATTACCTTACATTGTTACCATCCTAAATCTAGTGGAAACAATTAACGTTTCCGAATGGTAACCATATATGTTTCCTTAGTGATATCAAACAACTAGTAAGGGTAACACTATGTATTACCCTTTGCCCCCCTTATTTATTTCCAATCCATTACATTTACTAATCTCATACCAAACACCCCCATTAGTCTCCACTACTTGTTTACTTTGTGTAACACAACAGGGGGCAAAAGGGAAATGTGTTAGCAATCTCAGCAATTAGTTGCAATAATTTATGGGCAGTGCTATATTGTTTGTTGTCATTAGGAGTTAATATTCACATCTCATCAAAAATCAAGCCTAAACATTCAAATTCATAATAGAATATTAGAGGTGAAGTTATTTTGATGGTGGCAAATCAATTTCACCAGTGATTTTCAAGTATGAAATTGGACTAGTAAAGGGCTTTAGAAAATGAGTTAAACTGTGTCTTGCATTCTCCTGCCTTCTTCAGGTCTCAGTTGTTAAGTAAACACTATTATTTGTTGTTTTAGGAAATCCCAAATGTAAGCAACTAATTTCCTAACCAAATTTAGGAAATCAGCATCAAAAGTACAAGGACTTTAAGTGTAATGTTAAAGGGTAATATTAAGTAACACTATTATTTGTTGTTTAGTATAACTAAGGAAATGCAGTGGAAAGGTAACAAAATGGTGGTATTTGTTACCCTTGGGAAAGTTTTTGTATTACCGAACTATAGTACCAGACAATAGATAATAGAAATAGCATGTTCTTTTGGACTGAATTCATTTGAACTGAACAAAATTGAATTGAATTTGTCCGAACTGAATTGGATTGAACTAAATCCTAGACTGGGTAGGAGTTGAGCTAAACTGAACTGAATTTGTCTGAAATGAACTAAAATTTCGGGAATTAAGTCCAAAATAACAAGGCCATTGTAATGGATTCCATTTCCAAATTCCAACACCAAAAAAGTTGCATACCAGAAATCCTCTAAAAGTGCTTATCTTTTACACTTGTAGTGCTTTCACATTGACAACACCTAAACAAAGCGAAGGTCTTGCCTTCTTGCCTCTCATTCACTCATGTTTAGAAGTTAAAGTTGGCCTTTTTTTCTTTAAAAAAAAACAATAATAACATTAATAAGGATATACTTTATTGTCTAAAAATAGTTATTCTTATGAAAATTAAGAATTTTTCGAAGAGTATCCCTGCGCATTATGTCTCATATGCAAGGCAGAGGCCTGAACGTCATCAAGCAAGCTCAAGTTTGAATAGCCAACTCAAAACAAACTAAACCTGCACTTTCTAACACAGACAGCATTCAGGATATCTTAGTATCCTCCTAATATTTATCCAAGGCCACAAAACAGTTGTTTGCAAAATCAAGTACTCCACTATCTTAGTATCTTCTACTTTAGTTAGAACACATTTACATCAGCTTTTAACAAAAAACCCAGCGGAACAGAAAACCAGTGTATCAGCAAGCAAATCAGGCCATTGAAATTACCCTATCCTTGTATCTGTATGAAAGATCAATACACCTCATCTAATTGTTCAAACACATTGAATACAAAGCTAGGGCAACTTCAGAAAGAACACGCTGAACTTTGTATCTTAAGTTAGATGCATCTAGAATACAGAACTTACCCAGCCACTACCCTTACTTTAGATGCAGGCGGATATTATATTGACATTCATTTTTCAGTCTTATTTGACGTCATGTAAATCTTCTACAAGTACATCATAACATCTTTTGATTCTACCATTGCCCTAACTGTTGGTTTTCTAGTATTTGGAATGATTTTCAAATTGCTTCCACTTATGTTAATTGAGTATCCTCAGACTAGAAAGAGATTAAAAAGAACATGATAATTAACCCCAACAAATTCAACACACTTTCTTCTCAACTTAGTCATTCCAAAAAGACATTTTTTCCACAGAAATCAATCACTCTCTGATACCAAGTTGTAATGAACTGAGTAGCTAAACAAAATATTTATCTCATAATAAAATTGCAAGAAGAAATGTAGATGATTAAAGACTGATTTAATGGGAATTACAGAGAATTAGAAAGATAAATTCCACATTCGAGGGGTGGATGCTCCCCCTAATCAAGCTTTTTGAGAGGCTTGAATCTGTCCTAAGAAAACAAGAAAAGACTCCATAATATTCAGAATATTCTCTTCTTCCTCCTAATACCCTCTATATATAGACAAAGTTATTTTTCTAAGACCTCTCTAGATCCTTCCTTTAACTACTAGTAACAATTTATTATGGACTGACTAAAATGCCCTCACTCTAATTTTGGTTCTTAACATATATTAATACATTACACTAAATCATGTTTTCAATTATAATCTGAATAACCATATTCCAAAAGCGTGAAACAATGAAACATTTCCAGTTAGTTGAAATGTATGACATACACACAGGATATTGCTTCCCCAACTTGCAACACTTTCTACAATCGCATTTTATTCCTAAACTTCATAGTTAACCCAAGGAGCTTGAACTTGCAAATTCTCATAGGTCCATGGATATGGAAATTCTGTTCCTTTGCTCTTCACCTGAAAAACCCTCGTCTAATTTTTAATTACTGTGAAACTTAACAGTGTCGATTCAAACTAACTTGAATATTCATTCTAGAAACTTAAACTCTAACATCAATGTCTGTTCCACACTCAATACACTCTTCTCTCTCTTTTCTTTAGTTTTCAGAGTATGATAGCTGAGAATATCAAATGATCAAAGTAAGCTCGGGTAGTGGAAGGCAAAAACTCTGGTACAATGACTTTTTCTTGTTAAGTCAACCTTAAACAATACTCGGTTATTTAATCAATGACCTTCGTCTTATTAATTTGATCTTGGGCTTTGGGCTGATTAAAAACTAAAAAAGAAACATGATTTGCAACTTGTGAAGATGTAGAAACAATGCTACATTAATCAAGGCCATAATCCCAAATCCCAATGGATGACATCGGCTGCAACAATCCCATAATTTTATAACCAAATGACCACCAAAATCTTCTTCCCTCACTTTTCATGTCCAATGCTAGATTCTCCACTAAACCTATATTCATCAAAACCTTTTTAATTCCTTCCAGGTTATCCTAAATTTCCCTGGGCTTTTTTAAAAAGCTCTCGCAACCCTAACTTTTTACCTTCCTCATTGAAGCATCCTATGGCTAATCCGCACATGACCAATCAATATCATCAATTCTCTCTTGTCATGTCTTCAATAATTATCAATACCACCATCCTCCAAATATCTTCATTTTGAATTATATCCCTACATGTATTCCCACAAATCCATTTCAATACATGCATCCCACATTTTCTTATCATAGTTTTTAAAAACTCAACATACCAATCTTAGCTGGTATTACCCTAAGCACCTTTGGGTAGCCTAGCAAATAGCAATAAAATACAACACAAATTCAGCAGTAAAATTATGCCTTGGCCTAAAGAAGCCTTTAAATACAAGACAAAAAAATAATTATTATCCTAGGAACCTCAAAAGGGGAACCAACCAAAAGGATAACGATCCCTTAATAAATGTTTTTATATTCAAAATATAGAGACCCTCCATCTACTCTATCTACATTCCACCCAAGCTCATAATTGGTACTGAAAAACGCTTAAGTTTAAAGAGGCATTCAGCTTTCCTTAGTTTATTGTTTAGCACAAGCCACTCGATTCCCAATAAAAAGAGCTTCTGTCCTCTTATAGTTTGGGACATTTCCATTTTGTGAGTCCAAGTTTACAAGCTTAGTTGGAGGGCCAAAAGGAGTGTACAATATTGAACAATTTTAAGTTTAAGGACGCATTTGCTTTCCTGAGTTTATTGTTTAGCAAAAACCACCCAACTCCCAATGAAGGTGAGGAAAAAGCATCTTACCTGAGACACCACCTCCTTTTACAGTGCATTTAACATCCCAAAGTCCCAATGTCTTTGTTTCAGAAAATGGCCGAAGAAGAGCTGCACGGTGATCCAGCATTGGAAAATAGACATCGAACTCTTTTTCATTAATCGAAAATTTTCCCTCTCCAGGTTGAATCCAAACTCGAGCTATACTACACTTTCTCCTTCCTGTACCATAAGCTCTTCCCTTCTCATCCACTTGCCTGACTCGTGCCTTAGCTGCTTCTTCCTGTTTCTGAAGCTCCATTTCATATCTCGATGATTTTCTTTGAGTCTTTGCATAACGCTCATCTTCTATTTGTTCCAGAGGAGGGAGTCCATCAATATCTTGAAAATTCTTCAAGGCAATCAAGCTATCCAGCATTGCATCAGTGATGCCAGATACTGCTACGAGATCACCAAAGGCACGATTTGGACCTGCCCAAAGCAAGATAGACTTCAATATAATAAGCATTAAATCAGAAGGAAATTCTTCTCTGGATATGCAAGGTATGAAGGACAAGAATGGGAACCCTTGACCACGAATAACATACAAGTGAAGTAGGAGGAGAATCAAGAAACATATGTAACCAGGGGCATATGTTGGTCAAGATAATTCTTGTTTCTGTTCAGTTTATACAAAAACAGGAGGAAAAAAAGTGCTTAGAATAGAAGAATATAAGATACACAAACAAATATATATTCCACAAGCTTATGACTAAAAGAGAATGTCAGTAATAAGTGTTAACAACTACGCCTACATGACACTCACCTACAAACTCAAAGGCATGTCAGAAACAAGGCACAACAGGGCCAACTAAAGCATCTCAATGCCAACTTTGAAGACGCCAATTTTACACATCACTGGAAACAGCTGATAATAAGAGAAGATCAGTCCCACCAAAAGAGTGTCCAGCTAAGCCAGCATAAATAAAAACAATACTAAAAGAGTTCCTTAAATATGATTTGGATCATTGCCACTTTCTTCCCAGTATCCCATCTTATGTCTTTGCAATGAACAAGTGATGAATTTGCCAACAAAGTTCCAAAAATGCATGCTAATGCCTCTTCCCAACACATTCCTCCACCACCCATTTCCTGTTTGATATTTGATTTTTGCTGGTAAGTCATGTTCCAAGACTAAGAAATTGTTTACCTACCAGTTATAAGATAATCCGAACATCCGATGTTGGTGCGTATAGGAGCTTGGTTCTGATGCACTTAGTTCGCTATATAGTAAACACATATAACTTTTACTGGTAAATCATGTTCCAAGATCAGGAAACTGTTTACCCTATCAGTTAAAAGATGATCTAAAACATCTGATGTTAATGGGGAAGAAGCTTGGTTCTCATGCACTTCGCTACATAGTAAACATGTATAAACCCAGTCCAATATGTAACACATTGTGCAAGAATACATATCGATAACAGTCACTTTTGATGATATCCAGTATAAAACTTAATAATAACAAAATTTTGCTACTAACTAGTCACTTTTGATGATATCCAGTATAAAACTTAATAATAACAAAATTTTGCTACTAACTAGTCTTCACTACGGGCTACAGATATATTCCTAATCACTTGCAAACAATATGATCTCTCCGTCACACATTAATAGCAACATTTCATAGTATTTGAGAGAGATAAAATATTCAATTGTTGCTATTCACGTGTGACAGGTAGTAGAAAACTTCAATGACCCATTGAAAATCAATGAATTGAGACATTACAAAAACAAGGAAACAATACAACTCTTGTACCTAAAATATTAGCTCATGTATTTGTCCACCCATGATCCACACTAAAAATAATACGATGTATCAAATTTTTAGTTATACGCAATTAACCATTTCTTCAAATTCACACTAACTCAAAACAGAAACATGAACAAGTATAGAATAGGCAGAATAAACAATTATACAAAAAAAAAACCATTAAACAAATAGAGAATTTACCTTTGAGAACTTCCATGAGAGCTTGTTCTTCCTTCTCAAGCTCTAACTTTTTAGCAGCCTTTACCATTTCATCCTCTTCCTCAATTCCTTCACCACTGCCTTCTACTCTCTTTCCCTCACCACTCAAAACTTCAATACCAAACAAATCTTCAATTTTCTCTTCTGCCCCTAACTTCCATGGCTGAAAATCTGCCATTGGAGACCACCCATCACCTGCCCTAACACTCTTTTGATCTCCAAACTTATCAAACAAACTTTCATCGCCTTCATTCTCATTTTTTGCAACAACCCACGATTGCTCTTGTGAAAACTTCGATTCTTTCTCAACTTTTGCATTGCTTTCAGTCAAATCCCCATCATGGGTGCCAAAAACATCATCCAAATCACTCTTTTCTGAGCCAATTTTCCAGAAATCTGAGGTGGGTTTTTCGTCATTGTTGTTGCTACCATCTTGATTGGAGGAGAAAAGGCGAACAAAGACGGAGGAAGAGTGGCAATTGGGGATTCGGGGAGCAGGAAAAGTAGGAGTTGAAGAAGGATGAAAATGAGGAGAAAGAGAGAGTGAGAGATGTCGGAGATGCCGAGAATGAGTAGCAATAAAGCGGGAAAGCATTGCTATGGAGTGGTTTGAGTGGAGGGTTTTACAGGGGTTTCTCAGATTTGGTTACTTCGAAGAAGAAGAAGAAGAAGAGGCAACAGCCAACATCAGCACATTTTGGAAGCAGGGAAAACAGCCTCTATCAGAATACCAGTCTATCACCATAGTGTTTTTTCTACAATTTTATTTAAAAAAAAAAATCTAATAGCTGGTTTGGTTCATAGGAGAAATTTAATTGCCACATAATGTCTTTACAACATGAAAATAAAATTTTCTTTCATTTCCTAGCAAATTGCTATGTGTGTTTGTTTAGTATTTGTATTTGGCATGTGAATTTGTCTTCACCAACATTAACCTAGGTTAAGTTTCTTAGAGCAACTTTAGCGGATGAACATGAGGACCTGCTTGCAATTTATGCATTGTTGGAGCAACAAGCTTTGCTGTTGGAGCATATTTGTAGTTGTAGTTTGTGGAAGCAATATAGCTCCACAAAGCAACATGTTCTACCAATGTATATGTGGGCCCCAAGATTGTTGTACCAATGCATATGTTGTACCGGTGACATGTGAGACCTAACAAAACCACAAGAAGTTATGATGTGGCTTTGAAGTGTTGTAGTTTGGAAATATGATGTGGCACATAAAGCTACGAGGGGTTATAGTTTGCCGGTGAAGGAACTCTTACACTTCATAAGAATTTCAATTTTCTATGCTTTTGTTATTTACTGCAAGAAAAAAAAAAACATGGTGATTTAACTATTTCCTAGGAATTTAAATTCCAAGAGAAATATGTTCAAACCAAACAACCTCTAAATTGTCACTTAGTTTCAAATACAACTGGGCATGGGATGGGACACGAGAGTCATGAGGGTGAATTGAGTCTGACACAAGCCCACTATGACACCACACGACACAAAGACATGACTGGCGGGTCGTGGGCCACGAATGGACAACATTTTAGAAGTTTGACAAAATTCGGTACGAGCACTGACATGATAGCCCACAAGTTGGCACGCTTATTCTGGTTAAAATTTCATACTTCCTCTTTTTTCAAATTCTTGCAACAATTGTTTTTTTCACACATGCCGAGGTAAAACATTGAAAATTAACATCACTAATTATATTTATATAAATTATAAACACTATATAATAAAAAAAACTACAGGTTGAGATGAATCCAACGAGACCCCGCATGACTATATTTTTCTTTATGTGTAAGTGGAAAATTGCAGTCAAAATATAAACTATGAACAATGTCAAAAGTCAATTGTTTCAAGAATTTGAAAATGAAGGAAGTAATATATAAAAATTTGTATAAGGCACGATGGCACGACACAAGCCAACCCGGCCTAAAACGTGGGCTACGTTGTGCATGAGACTTATATTTTTATAACTTGGCACGAGCCCGGCATGCACGACACAAACTTTTCTTGGCTCATTATAGACACGACATGCTTTCACACGCTGATTGGTCCAATTAGGACCCATTTTTCGGCTTCTTTTCGCTTGCATTTCGGGAATTTTAGACTTTATTTCGTTGGTTTTTAGTCTTTTAGCGTAGAATTAGCTTACTTCATGGTTTCATTTAATAATGTTGTATTTTAGTTGTTTTCTTGGATTATTGGGCTAAAATTGGGAACATTTCAAGTGCTTACAATGGACTGATTCAAAAACTCGTATTTTTTTTATCTATAAATCTTTTTTAGGTGATTCCACTTGGATAAAATTTCTTATTCCAGGAGATATAATTTGATATAGCATATACCTGATTCCGCTGAGAAACGAATGAAATGTGAGCATTTTTAGACTAAGTGCGCATATCAGAAAAACGATACGATCGTGCAGTTTATTTTTGCACAATCGTACCATTCTTCCGGCCACTTCTAGTAGCCAAATAAGATATGTGGCACGATCCCGCAAATTACTACTATATGATCATGCTGACTTTCTAGACCCAGTTCGTTCGTTTCGCCACGATCGTGCAATATGAAGTTGTATGATCGTGCAGCTTTATACGACACGTGCAGGCATTCCAACAGCATTTCATGGTTTCTTCCTTTTTTTGGCCGTGTAATTAATACTTATGATTATCTATCTTTTTATTCATTACGCACGTGTTAGAAAAATAGTCATAGCTTCTTTCTCTAGTTAGAACTATGATTTTCTCTCCCTAGGATTGTAAGAAACCCATTTTTACTTCTTCAATTCAAGATTCATTTCTCGGACTTTGCCTTTAATCTCTACATAGCCTTGTTTCCCTTTGATCTCAAGTTTCTATTGCAATACTTTGATCTCATTTCTAGATATTTTTGTAGTATTAATTGTTGATTTTAGTTGAATTTCATTCTTAATTCTTAATAAATCTTGAATAGAATTAGATTTTAAATTTGTAATGATTGATGATTTTATTAATTTTATTAGTGAGTAGTTCTCTTTTCTCGAGATTACATGACTTGATAATGATGATTGATGATTTGCAATGCTATGTTTGGATACTAGTATTTCATTTGAAATAATGGATTTGGGCCAAATTACATGTTTGGCAAGTAAAAAAATTTGGAATTGGATTTGGCCCAATTCCTGATCCAAATACTTAACAAGCAAATGTTATATATTTCAAATACTCAACAAAAGCATGTCATTTCAAATTCTAAAAACAACCCAAACAAATAATTGTTATTTGAATTGTAACATTCCAATTTCAAAAATTGAATTCATCAATTTGAAATAAATTCCACATATCCAAACACTACCTTATGGATTTTGGGGGCTAATCATTGAATTTTATGAATGCGTAATTTGATTGTGCTTTCTCCTAGGTTTTCTTGTTGCTTTACATGATGACTTGGTGAAGATATAATGTCTTGTATTAGTGAACAAATTGATACATATAACTCAAAATCCTGCTGAGTTATTGGCACCAACTATATGATTTAAGATGAACAAAATCAGCATAATTTTTACTCAAAATACTGGCATCAATTGGCTCAACCTTCAACAATAAGACATCAATTAGTACTCATATGATCAACAAAACAAATTTGTACCATCTTTAAGCTAGCTCAGTAAGCATGGAAAAACGAATCATCGAATACAGTAAAAATACAAAATGCGCGGAAATGAACCAGACAGCACAAAACCCAGAAAAGTGGAGTATATGCATTTTGCAGATTTTTGCTAGTAACTGAAAAAACAAAAGCTACAAATATTAACATCAGGCAAACCAAGATCTGCCACATGAATTCTACAACATATGCTGCCAGTTCTGAACAGGACCAACCCAAAAAAAAAAACCTCAAAAAAAAATCATCAGTAATTACGCGCCACTATATCTCTCTATAAGAAAGAAAAAGAGCCTGCCACTGTACCATATAGAACCAGCTTTACAACA
The DNA here is from genome assembly GCA_951394345.1 of Salicornia ramosissima. Lineage (NCBI taxonomy): Eukaryota > Viridiplantae > Streptophyta > Magnoliopsida > Caryophyllales > Amaranthaceae > Salicornia > Salicornia ramosissima. Next base: position 15,486,595 of record OX596239.1, read on the forward strand.
AAAAGGAAGGCGGTCCAATTTTCAGTTTTTTTTCGTGTCAAGTAGAAGATGTTAGCTTCTTTTGAGGAATTTCATCACCAGGTAATTCTTCGCTTTTAATCATGGCATTCTTTGCGAGCTCATAACCTGCAAAATTCATGGCACCGAGAGGAGCAACCCAGAAAAACCTCGGCAATGCGCCTTTAAAGAACCCAAGGGGGCCCTCGTGGCGGAGAATCGTAAATGCTATCATTGAAGTTGATATGGGTTGGCCGTGAGGAGCCGTCATCATTCTAGTCTTTAGTACATCAAATGGGGTTGTGACAACAGCAGCGATTCCTCCTGACAGCGCCCCAACAGCAATTGTCTCCCACGGCTCTAAATCCCGTTTCAGGAGATGCTGAGCAAGCTGTTGAGAAAAGGGGGTGATGCTTAGAATGATGAAAGATATAGAAAGAGGGGCATGATTTTAAATCCTGTCTTTTAAAGTTCATATATATAGAAAGAGCAGCATGATTTTAAATCCTGTCTAAAACTTTTCATATGCCTGGCATGATTTTAAACGGAAAGTGCATGATTCATCATACATATTACTTCATCCGTTTCTAAATGTTTGTTACATTTGCTTTTTGCACAGTTTCCAATGTACGTTAAAACATGAATCTAAAAAGATCGCACATGAATATTTTTTTCTTATATAGTAAAGATTTTTTAATGTCTGAATTTCTTCTCTCCTTGTACCTAAAATTTAAAATGCTACAAACATTCTGAAACGGATGGAGTATATTATTTTGCAATTAGCTCAAAAACTTGAAATGATAGATTCATCACAACATTACTCAACAATAGAAAGTTCTACTATCTGCTTGATGTGTACATGTAACAATATAAGATTTGTTAACCTAGCAGGTTTGCTCGCCATTGCTCATTGCATAAAATTAAGATGATTGATAGTCGACTAATGATAACTTGCCTTGCTAACAAGGTGCCTAAAAGTGAGATGTACGCGTTAAGTTGCTAACAACATAATTTCATACCTCCAGATGACCAATTACATTTTTTTATGCCAAGTGTGAATTTCTACAGACGACAAGTGTCAAGACTCGACACTGCATAAAAATTCTTCATCCCATTATTTTTTATGGTTGATTTGCCAAGTTAATACAAAGTATTCAACAAATTATATATACCAACATCTCCCAACATATGCAAGCTTTACTACATCAAGATCAAGAAAAAAGTAAAGGACAAATAGAAAATAGCAATCAGATTAAGTGGACTCAGAAAAAGATAAATACCTTCTTGGACTCAGCATAGAGCCCCATGCCAGCAACATATAATGGAACCTCTCGACAAAGAGTTACACCTGTTCCACGAAAGAAACCCTTGAGACCATCTTGCTGCCAAGTACCCAGGATGGCATCTCCGACATTCTCGAAAAGCCCAGCCTGTAAACGCTGCTTCAACACCTCACATGGTATTCTCGTTGCAGTACCCAGCAAGGTGCTGCAGAAAGATGCTAACGATTGGACCTGAAAAAATTAATCAATACTTCAAGACTAAATTGGGTAGAACAGTAACCAAAATAAGGTATGAACACGTAAAAGGACCTAAAATCTAGAACCCAATCCCCAGACAGTAAATGTAATCTTAGTACCATTAACCTAGAATTGACGGGTAATCCCGACATACTCAAAAGACACATGTTAATAGTGAATGATATGCATATACTTTCAAAGAAACAGGAACCATCTTTAACAATCCCTAAAAGCAAGAAAGGGTCAACACATAAAAGGAGCCACAAACTGCAACCCAATTCCAGACAAAATGTTAAATGTGAATGATATACATACTACAGAAGAAAAAAGATACAAAATTTGCAGTCCCAAACAACAAGAAAGGTTGAACACATAGAAGGAACCACAAACTGAAACCCTATTAGCAACAAACTACTATTTGTATTTTCAAAAACAAATTATTCTCAAACCTAAGCAAAAAATGCAATGAAAAGTTCCAATCAAAAAGACAACAATATATTCTCAATGTCTCAGGTTTCAGAGGAAGTACCAAGTAGGCAAGTACTATTAAATCCTAGAAATTTATATTTACAATCCTATGCAAAAAGAAACTAGAATAAAAGAGTGAGAGACAAAAAGGTATTGTAATTGTTGTGGGAAAATGAATTTACTTTTCCACCCAAAAGTTTACTATAAAAGGAAAAAAGCAAAGAGTGTAACATGCATTATGAACATCCCAAATTACAAAGTATAACAAGTATTTCAAAGCAGATGAAGCTTTTCAAATTCTGGCCTCCAACATATACTAAAAACTGCACTAACTAAGCAAACATTTTCACATGCGAAATACAATATGAGTATCTAATCTAAGTATACATTGAGTGCAATAGGGATCATAATGCACGCTGACAGCTCTTTCACTTAATAAAGATAACACAATGTTTCACTACTAGGGCTTTGATAGATTCTATAATAAAACATAATTTTACAGATAGTACCTCACATAATAAATCAATAATTCTTGATATGGATACATCACAACAACATACTAATAAAGATAGACACAAAACAATTTATATTCTATATATAAATACTTGAAAATTTCAAACGGTTAAATTCAGCCTCCAAATTCTATTTAGTGAGGCAAATAATGCATGATGCTGCAGAATAATCCTAGTACCTGTAGATCAGGCAGAGATGGAGCAACATTTATCAACACAAGCTTACTCGCTTCAAAAGTTCCAGTCCGTAGTCCATGGCTGCAATTTTAAGAAGTGGAATCAGAGTTACAGCAAAGGAAGATGACAAAATAGATAAGAATGACACGAGAACAGTAGTGACCTAGTAAACTGCCCAAGAATTGCTGGGATCGAACCCCTGTATAAACCTCGAACTCCTATTTGTGGGATTCTTGATATAACTTCGGGAAAAGAGAAAGTTGATGTTTGAACTCGAGTCTGTAAACCAGATAAAGCAAAGTTTAAACTTCCAGAGTTTAGCAATGGCAAACTTTTAGAGACCTGAGACTTGACATATATAACCTTCTCCTTTTCTCTATCTTTAGGTTAAACTCACATGCAGGAACTTGAAAATGATTAGCTATGGACACAGACAAGCTACTAAAGGGCAGAGCTAGATCTGAAAATTATTTTCATAGTACTGCAACATCACAACGTTCAAGTAGATTCAATTACCTTTATGGTGTCAACTGGGTGTAATAGAGATGTGGAGAGCCCAGACGCAAGGCCACCCGCCAAAGCAGATCGTAAAACACTTCCAGCAGGAATTTCCACAGGTGGTGCAACTGGAACTACAGTAGCAGCTTCAAACCATACATTCCTATGTAAATCACACACAGACGCTGCATGTGAGTTTAACCAGGCAACTACAGCAGTTTGAAACTATTTAAATAACTCAAACCAGCAAGTAAAATAAATTGAATGATCAGGTAAGCCACACTACATTTGAAGAATCGTTAAAAAAATATATATATATGTATATTAGGCATAGCTTTTCCAGGTATAGCATGAAAAGCACATCCCGCCAATAAAAACCACTAAGAACTAAGAAAAGGAATAAGATCCTTTCATTCATAACATCACAATAATGCTAAATAAACTTAATGTGAATTATCGAGGACTGAAAATGTCTAAACTAGAGATACAGGGAGAGATGTAAACTGATACTTAAGTTGCACTGTCTCAACAAAAAGCCTCCCAAACCAAAAAAAAGGCTGCGGAAAAAGGTGGTAATTTTCACCAAAAAGAAAAATATATTGAGACCAGATAATCTCCAGTGTGCAGGATGAATCCAAATTCATCCTTTCCTACTATCAAGCTATATATAACCAAGACCTTAGCACAAATAACCTAAGGGTGTGTTTGGTTGGGGGTAATAATCAAAGGGAATGGGAATCAACTTCCCCCATTCCCTTTGACTGTGTTTGTTAGACTATATTTGCCATTCCCTTTCCCCTCCCCATTCCCCTATTCTAACACTTTTCTAAACCCAACCCCCCCCCCTATCTTTTCAATTCCCTTTCCCCCATCTTCCACCCAACCACCCCCACAAACCACCCCAACACCAACCATAACCACCCACCTCCCCTCCCCCACCCCCCGTCGGCGCCGCCCTCCTCCAGCCCCACCCATCACCGGCGTCCTACTACTCTCGAAACCCTAACCCTAACCACCAAAATTAAAAAAACAACCCCCACCCACCTCCACCACCTCCACCGCCGCCCCTGTCGCCCCTTCGCCGCCCCCTCTCCACCACCCTACAGCCCCCAACCACCCCCCCACGAACCAAAAACCCCCAAATTCGAAAACCTAGGGTGGTGGAACAGACCAAGTCAGTTTCTTTGACAAATACCTTATCCTTATCAAGATATTTTTCTTATTAATGATGAACATGCGAACACCTGAAAAAGGAGAAACCATTGTCTAGCAGAGAGCAATTCAAGAACACAACACAGCAACCACCACATCATCAAAGAAACCCAATTATAAACGTACCCAAAATAAAGTGTGATAAGCTACTAACTCACACAATGTTTGTCACTACAGAAAACCCATCCTTCCGCTCCTATCACATAACGAAATGCTAGCTCGACAGACCAATCTCCAGAAAAATTCCTATCTTATTCTTAATCCTTTAAATCTCTTGTAACTTGCAAATGCTCCAAAGCAAAAGATGAAGCAAAATCCACTGGATGCCTCAAATCTCGCACAATCAATCCAGACATATAGCCCCATAAAAATAAAAATAAAATAGATGGCCTCTCTTGCAACAAGATAGGCACACATAAACACACACACACAACAGAATGCTTAAATTTATGTTGTTCTGTAATTTCAGACAGGAACAAGAGTTCACTGTGGATTATGACTTTTATCACTGTGGTTAAACACTTAAACCTACTTGTCTGGAACACAGTGCATGCAATCATGGTATTAAATCAAGGCCGCATCACCGCATCATGACCACATTGTAAAGTTTTTGAGCTTACTGCGACGGTGCAACTGAGATATTAGGCCGCAAGGCCGCAAACCATCCGCAACAAACCATCCGCATTTCCTGTGAATGTGCTTTCGCAACCATTACCGCTATCGTGACCGAAACCGAGATTTAAAACCATGCATGCAATACAAGATCAGTGCTTGGATCACTGTGTTCATTCCGCAATGACCTCAACTCTGATCTTTGGAGCTTGTAGGCAAAATATATGAGATATACAGAGGCATTTAAAACTAAGAAAAAGAATGAATCATAAGACAATTGTCCAAACAACCCCCTCAAGGCCTCAACCACACCATCCTATCTCAAGAATTAAGAAAAACGCAATTCTCCAGCACCCAAGATAATCGATCAACTCACTCACTCACCAGACTTGCTATAATGAGTCCTATACATATAATGTCCAGCGAAAAATATCACAATATAACAAATGACAAAAATATATTGAGACATTACAGATGAGGGGGAAAAAATATCACTAATTTATGGTTATTCACAAGATCAGGTTCAACTCTACTGAAAATAGAGTTTGCCCAAAAACAAAAAAAAAAAAACAGCAATATGGGATATTGGTTGGCATTTCACCCCTAGCCACAAGCTAACCCAATATTATATAGCCGTTAATAGATTCTGCCCTTTCAAAATTTGCTAAATCCCCACCCCTCGCCACCAACCCCCACCACCCCTCCTTACCCAACTTAATTATGTCCAGATATTTTCGAAAAACAGGAGAGCTAGAAGAATCTGCCTCCAGGGGGAATGCCTATACCAAATGGCTTAAGCTATTGCTCCCAATTCCTTGCTGACCAATTATACAAAAAGGTCAAAAGGGCTGTAAGTTCCAGTCAAAAAAATCTAATAACTATCAATTTCTTTTTCAAAAATCTGGCTATAGCTGCTAGCTAGTCAATCCCATGGACAAAAATTCTAAGAGACATGTAACCTTTTTCCCATGTGCTGGAGGAGGAAGCGTAAGCCGCTGCAAGATCATCCTAACCTTTTTTTTGATGAACTACAGCTTATTCAAATATGTTGCATATAACTTCCACCCACCAGGTAATTCTCCTCGTAATGAAAATCTATCACATAGGGATGCTAGACAAATATGACTAAACATAGATTATTTAATTATCCCTGCACCATAAAAATCCCAACAGTCAGAAGCGCGATCACCCCCATACCTTGAACAAAGTATGACTAAACATAGTTGAGCTAAAGAATCAATAATGGAAAAACATATACAGGATTTTATTAAAATTATTATTTCAGAAGTAAAATAACATCTTCAGGTTTCCATGTGGTGTAAATAACTATAACAATTTTTTTTGGATACGGTATCAAAAATATACAAAAAAAAAAAAATGTTCTCTCACCGAGGATCATCTTGCAAACGATCAGAAGGTAGCAACAACATAAAATTGCGAAAATGTCCATAGGATATTGACCCTCCAGTATCAGCATTCAAAAATCTCATCATGGCAACTGCATTGTCTTCATTTGCAGGAAGTCCGGCATTTTCTAGTGATGCTAAAATTTCACTTTTCTGAAGAGTGCCAGACTTGCTCAGGCACAGAGAAGTATAAGCACGAAGAATAGTTGCTTCCTTCTGTTCCATTAAGGTCAAAAACTGTTTCCAGCCAAATGATTTCGCAAATAAGTGACTTCTAGCACGTCGCAAAAGCTCTCTTGCATATCTGCGAGGCAGTTTTCTCTTTCTCATTGCAATTTCAAGATCTTCTAGGTTTACCTGGCCATCCCCATCCCTGTCCAGCTCCTCAAAGAACCTCCTTCCTGTAAAAGTTAACGCCTTCATTTTCAATGCTCTCTTTCATAGACAAGGGAAATCAACGAGGTTGAGAAATAGGCAACAGCACGATTTTGCTTAATTTTCATTTAAATTTTAAAAAAAAAAACCACATGAATACCCGTGACCATAAAAGACCAACATAGAGCCTGGTAACATGCTTCTTTAGATGTAATGTGGAAGCCAATATGTAAATGGTACTGGAAATCTTGTCCAACATCAAACATTTTCCATCAAATCTCCCAGTAATTCCATGTGATATCAATATTTCATATCATTTCATGCGTCAGCACTAGTTCCAAACAACATTCACAACACAAGAATCAATATATACAAAACCTTATGGGAAGGGAACAAAGATTATAAAAACTAAAAAAACACAATTTTTAATAAAAAGATATAGTATACATAATAATACTTAAACATTGCTGCTTTCTTTGGTTGCATCATGCCATCATCAGAGAATCTGTAGTTTATACACATTTCTAACAATCTTGTACACAACTGAAGAACATATGTCATTGAATGGGAAGCATTGCCAACTAATTTGATTGGATCAGCAAAAAATCTAGAGAATACACACATTCCTCAACCATATAGAACCAGTTAAAGGTTTACTGAACAACTCCTGTATGTTCATAAATTGAAAAGTGAAATTTTCATGTCTTTGAAATTGAAATAGATGAAACCTTCTGAACTAGATGACCTCTAAAAAAAGATTTCTATATTTAGAATCATGATAAGAGAAGTAATCTGAAAAAATAATACTTCCATTAATTACCTCCCATGCAATCCCATTCATTCCTTACCCTTTTACTCTGATGATTCTTGGTTGGGTTTTTGATATTTGATTTTTTTTCCCCAGAAAGCATCTCATGAATGAAGCCGTAGTCTCATGAATGAAGCATAAGAACTACGGCTTCATTCTTTTCACCTTAACAGAATGTTTAATTACTCTTATCATGACTCTTTTTTATCTTCAACTAAACAAATCTGATAGCAATAGAACGCATCTTAACCCACAAATTTCTAAAACAATGTCCACACCCATCTGATACCCTCAAGCATACTGATCCTACAGGCTAATATGCTCCCCACACTCATCACAAACCCTCTCCAATCATCCACCCCCTACAGCCTACAATGAATAGTATGAAAGGGATACTAGACAAGCAAGCTTGAATCATTATAACACGGTCCCATACAAAACAGATGTGCCTGGTTCGAGTGGTTCCACTCATCCAAGCCATGCAAAACTATCTATAATGCCAAATCTTAGAAGAAAGTCAAGATAATTTTTCATGTATTATCTTCTAGAGCATTAGAAGTGTGCTTAAACTAGGATGAAATTGTAGAAACCCCACGATCTAACAAAACAGTCAAGGGCATACCTATCAAAAGGGACAAACCTTCATCTATTCCCTCCATTTAATTCTATATAACACTCATCATTTGTAGTCTACCATATACTATAGTTCCTGCAGTTTGAGGGGATGTTTGGTAGTCTACCACATACTTTGTTTCAGATGGGATCTTTGCATATCATGTTTAGCAGAAGACAACCAAACATGCTCCGCTCTGTGGGCAAGGAGCAAAATCAACTAAGGGAGATTACAGGAACAATAAGATATGTAAGTACACCCTTGCAATAGACTTTCTTTTCCCTGTCTAAGCCATATCACCACAGACTACTAGAAACATGGCCACAAATGGAAATTAAAAAAACTTAAGCTTCATTCTCACTAACTGAATAGAAAGAAAAAACTATTATGAGTTTATAACCACAAATGAAAGAAAGCATCTATTATAAGTTTATAACCACAGATGAAAGAAAGCAGAGTAGGAATGCAATCCATAATTATTAATTAGAGACTGCACGATAATTACACGGTGAATGGAGAAAATTCTCAAGCAAAAAGATCTAAATATTCTTACCTAAAGTTAGTAGTAGTAAATGGAATAGTCAAACATACCTTCAGCCTGAGTGTATCTGAAGAAATCCTGCACGGAGAACAACTTCTTCTTGTCAGGAATGTCTTTAGAAGCCCGGCCAAGTTGAGGCAAAAGCTCGATAAGCTCTGAAATTGACACAGTTGACAATGTTGATTTCAAGCGCTCCACATTGGACAAGGGGATATTAAGCAGCCCACTAGCCAGCTTTTGAGCAGATACTCCTCCTGATTCTTCACTAGTGCTAGTAGTTGCATTGTCATCACCATCTTCATTCATCGGAGAAGTAACTCCAACAAGTGTGGAAGGTGCTCCACCCACTCTTGCAAAGTTAAAATTTCCCAAAAACAAATCCATATCTGCTTTCTTCCCTTCTAAAACACTAGCAATTGCCTTCCAGTTAGCAAAGTGAGATGTCGATGAAGGTGGGGATGGTGAAGGTTCACAAGACAATTCTTCATGTTGTTTAAAACCCTGATCAAGTTTTTGAAGATTTTGTGTTATCTGATCAAAAACGAGTGCTACTATGAACTCAAGGCTTATAGGTTTCCCTTCACTGCACTCAGTATCCTCAGTTGGCAACATCATAACAAACACATCCTTTTTGGGTTCTCTTTTCTTGGAATCGTACAGAACTGAAGATTTTGGTAATCGAACACATGAAATTTTTTCTTCATCTCCTACTTTCGAACCCCGCTTCTTCCCTAGTTTAAATGGCATGGGAAATGCCTGCGCGAAACTATTGAGAAACATGGACCATGTCATTGCAAACTGCAAACAGTTCGAGCATGACCCATCCTTCTTTACCCAATCTTTCTCTCTAGACATTTCCTTTAGCTCATTGACATGGGGATTGGCACGGGAAGAATTTGGCGATAGCATACCTAAAACGGCCTTTATCGGAAGCTTTATTAATGGCCCTTTTCTCTTATCTTCATCAAGGGTACAAGGGGAAGAATTACCCCTTTTCTTGGATGACATAGATGCATGGAGTTTACTGTTCTTACTATTGGTACCAGAACTATTCAACTGTCCTAATACTTCACCATTACCATCCTTTTTTCCCCAAGTTAACTCAAACTCCTTCGTCGCCTTTTTGATACCCGCTTCTAGGGGCGAAAAAACATCTTTAACAACTTGAATTGACTTAAAAAATGATTCAACAGGGTCATTTCTAGACACCATTACTAAAGCCCTAAAACTCTACCACACTGTATAAATCCCAAGTTCAGAAATTAAACCAATTTTAATTCCTGCAATCACTTCAGCGATTACACAACACAATGAACTTAGCTAATCCAACAAAGACCCAATATCAGATACCTAATAATCCAAAAAAATGAGATCTACCCAGCAAAAAAAAAAAAAAAAAAAACCAACAAAAGAGCAGAAACCCAATTGAAAGAAGTAAAAAATTGAAGAATGTAATGCAATCTAAGTGTCAATGTAACAATCACTTGGATCCCATTTCTCCATAGTTTGCAAAATAAAGCTCTTACACTACAAGAATCAACTTCTGTTGATCAATAAGCAAAATGGGAGTACCTGAAATTGAAGAAAACAACAAGATACAGTTTCAATCCAACTATCAACTCAAGCAGATTAAAGAAACAATATTATTCTTTATTTATCATTCAATTAATTTCTTGAAGAGAAGACAAATTAGAGGTACCTGATAAGTTTTGAGGATAGGGAAGAGAAAATCTTTGAGGATATTGTAATTTCGAAGAAATTTTCAGACAAAATCAAATGTGAAAAACAAGAAATGTGGTGGCTAAGAGCAAGAAAGATGAGCCTGGGTTTTTGGCGTAATTTTTCATTTTTTTTTTTAGGATTTAAAAATTGTTTTCAACTCTATTAATAATGTGGCATTTTCATTTACACTTTTTTTTCTTTATAGTAGGAGTAATTTAACGCAGAATTAAAAAAAAATATGGATAATTTGTTGGATAAACATGAAACTGTATACCTGATGAAATGACACGTAGGATTAAATATTCACAATTGCGTTTTTTTTTTCTCATTCCTAGCAACTTCAATCCATTTTTTAACTTGTAGTATTTTAGCTCTGAGAATTTCACGGGCTACTTATGATTATAAATTATATTTCGTATTATTCTTTATAAATTTGTAACTGATTTGTTATTATTGTAATTTTTTGGTCTATTGTAATATTTTTCAAAAATAATAATAATTGGTAATAAGTTTGAAAGATTATAATGGCTCATTTAGTATCCAGTTATAAACGATGGTAATGAAAATATATTTATATATAAATTTACCAATTATCCTACATTCATAATTATATAGGAAAAGTTAAATTAGGTAAAAGTGAAAATAGAAAATCGGTAAAAATAGGTGTGATTTAGTAAAAAAAATTAAGCATGTGCCCTACACCTGACATTTTATTAAATGAGAAGTTGAAGTCAACATCATAAATTGATGAGTGGTAGTGGTCAACAACGAAATAGATATAAGATAGTTTTGGACGAAAAATGCTTAATATTATACCTCTATCAATACCACCACTTTGGCCACTGATATTCCTCCCAAAACCACTTGAATACATTTGTTATTTTTCTTAGAGTAAAAACTAGAAAGATTTTTTAGGGCTTTTTATAAATTGTAATTAAAAAACATACTAATAACAAAAATGAAATTAACGAGAGAGGATTTAGACTTCAGATTGAGAGTGTTTTAAGAGTTGAGAATTGAGAATTTTGAAGAGTTTTGACGGAATTGAATATAGTGTAAAAATTGGGGAGTATGCCAAAAAAAAGTAGCTGTTAGACACAAACCTCACCCAACAACTATGAATTCAGCGGGCGAGTCGGACAGGCCTGTCTAGGTCACGAAATGGGTTAGGCTGGTGTTTTTTTTTTTTGATAAACAAAAAGCTCTTATTGCACCAAAACCTAATTACAACCTAGGCAAGCAAGAAGTGGTGACAACCCTACTAGGTAGGCTCCCCACCACAACGAGCAGCCAAACTAAGCTCCTGGAACAAACCAGGTTTACACTATAAGCTATATATCCAGCCAAGCTCTTACATTAGTCGCCATTTTAACAGGCCTTAACAACCTACATCTTTGCAAAACATGAAATTTAATATTATTAATCACAACAGAACAATCAGTAGTTCCATCATTCCACAAAGCTTGGTTCCTTGCTCTCCAAATGAAGTACAACCCTGCAGCCACAACAGCAGTAACAATGCTACTCTTGCCCTTGGACCCAACCTTCCTTCTTCTTAGCCACCAGACTAGCCTTCGCAAAGTACTAGGCCATGTATCCAAACCAAGCCACCTCTGTAACTCAGCCCAAATATCATGTGCAAGTCTACATTCAAAGAAGAGATGATGTATGGTCTCACTACTGCCCCTGCACAAACAACACAGATCATCATAACAAACATCAAACCTCACCAATCTGCTCTTGGTCTGCAATCTATCCAGCATGGGCAGCCACCAAATGAACTTATGTTTTGGTTGGCTAAACCTTTCCCAAACAACTCTATCCCATCCTACTTTGTCCCCTTGTTTCGTAAGGAACTTATAGACTTTATTAATGGACTAGTTTTGAGCAGTCAAAGGCCACCACTCCACCATATTCATAGCAGCAAGAGTATCCCTAGTGCTACACAAGTGTCTCCATATCCACCACTTTGGCTAGCCACCAAATGAACCTATGTTTTGGTTGGGCTGGTGTTGATTCAAGAAAAACACTATAAGAGGAAGAATTATAGTGTGTAGAGAATTTGTGTGAACTTGCAGAGCCAATTGAAATTATATTTTGAAAGCAACAAAATGAGATATTTTTGGAAAATTTTAAAACCTTCTTGGTACTCTAAGAACGAAGGAAAAACTCATTGTTTGATTCATGCAACACATTTCAAGTTCATTAAGTTCCCACACTTAGATCCCTTAAATATATTAAGTTAACTCTAAGTTACATAGAAATTCACGCAAATCCCTACGTACACTCCCCAAATTACATGTTAGTAGTTTAAACTCTAACATTTAGAAGAACTTGAATGCTTTCGGAATTTATGGAAACAAAGGCCAACTATTGTTTTCCAATAAAATTTTTTAAGTGGTTGTCTAAAAATAAAAGCATGGCATTCTATCTTTATAGACACACTCAAGCCAACCGCTACTTCCTTACTTATAACGGTTGCATGCATTGTCCCATTAACTTATTTACGATAATGTCACCTAAAAGTTGGGCGTATTTACGATAGTGCATTTGAGGTGTTTATAAACACCTCAAATTAAGGTATTAGACATCCTTCTAGTTCGGTCTATTGGTATCAATTTTTCCTAATTAAAATTCTTTATACTATTCCTTTTTTCCTTTCCTCCATGTAAATTCACTATTTTTTTTTCATTTTTCATTTTTTTAATAAATTGACATGAAGACAAACATCAATTTTTTAATGACTTTTTTTATATGTAAGCACACCAAAAACACCATAGAATTAAAATTTTCCAAATCTACTAAAATGTAACCTGCTCCACACTTTATCAACCTATTAATAGGTTCCCCCAGCCAAACTTTGGAACTTTGTAAATTTTTAGGCTAATTAGGCTTGTAATGTGGTTAGTCATAAAAAAGAAAGTTAAGGAACAATAATATAGGATCAAGGGATAGTAATATATCTAAGCTGCTTGGGAATCCTAAAAGAAATGAAGGGCTTTATCATATAATCCGCAGATGCACCTAAATATACTAGAATCGCTAGTTAAGAACTATGGATTATTCATGAACAATCCAAATTAAATACTTGATTTATTTTCTTGGGATTTTCATAAGGAAAAAAACCCCATTTTTTTTAATTAAAAGTCACTAATAATCACGTGAAACGCACATGTGTGGTTATTTAATTACCTGCTATTGCAGGTCATTAGGTCACTTGGTATATTTATGTAAAATTATTTATTTAGTTTGGAATAATCAACAGTTCGGTTTGTTTAAAACAAATCGCTAATAGTTCGGTCTATTGCCGTTGATTTTTTCTTGTAATTAAATAAAATAAAATTTTCTCTACTTTTAGTCTTATTGAGTTGGTTTGGTTTGTACAGTGTAATTATTTGGTTCACGATGTTTGGTTGTTTTCAGAGGAGATGAAGAGTTGGATAATCACATTGGTCGATCCTTCTCTTTATTTCACTTAGTTTTTACTAGCACATAGTGAAAAGATTATCCTACTCATGTCCTTATCCAAATTACAAGCTCATAAAGACCTTTTGAGATCCATATTTGTAGTTGGGGATAAATGAATTTAATCGTTTGTGAATGATAGATGCATTAGTTACATTCCGAGCCGTCTCCTAGGTTAATTGACATTTAAACCCTTTAAGCATGTGAGTGTGATTGTAAATTTGGGAGGATTATGCCCCTTTGCTTTGGCAATTATGGTTAGGCGGAGAGGGATTGAGTACATATTATACTCACCATATATAAGAGAAGAGTGACTTGTGAGCATAACTAGCCTTGATTCTTGATACATTGACAATTGTTGTCATCTTTGAGTGAAAATTATTTAGGCCAATGAGTGATCTTGTAGATATGGGTAGCTAACTTTGAAGAGTGTTTGTATTTATACTATTGAGTCATTAAGTCTTGTTTGTGAATATTGGGCCATGATTTTTGGTTATTTATACTATTGAGTCATTGAGTGATCTTGACAAGCAAATGGCTTGCTTGTTGGGGAGTTAGATAGCATGGTTTTATGTGTGTTTTCCCCTCTTTTTTTTGCGGTATTATATGTGGTAACATAACTCTTCAGAGTTGTTTATTGCTAATAAGTTCACTTGCATTGTGTTTTTATAGGATTTGACAATTTTATACTTTAGATGGGCTAGATTCCGATAAAAGAGCAACAAGTCAAGTACTGGAGTAGTTGCTAAGGGTTAAGCTAAGCCGAAGAGTGCACTGTAAAAATGAAGGAAATTGGATGGACCCGGTGCTAGGGCCCCTAAATCAACCTCGATATCAAGCAAATTTCCAGGTTCAACAGGGGTAGAGTTTTGGAAGTCTGCAGCTAAACTCGCCATAATCAGCCCAACCCAGGTATCGTGGTTTGTACCCCAGTCAAGGCTAAAACTTGGGATTTTGTTGTTTGAAGCTGGCAAAAGGCAATGGAAGTGGTTAAATCATACCTTGGTCACTAGGGTATGGGCCCTGGTACAGGGTCTGATCACTCGATCCCAAAATCGCGTCTTTAAATACCCCGAAGCCCCATTATTGTATCAGATATTTTCTTTTCCTAGTCTTATTTTCTGTAGTATTTTAGGGGCGTTTCTCTATTCTTTAAACACTTTTAATTCATATATTGAAACTTTCTTTAATTTAATTCTTTCAATTATTTCTTTAGTTCTTTTATTATCTCTTTAATTTTTAATGTTCATAGTTATTTATTCTTGTTTTGCTTTCTACAATAAAGTATGATTTAGTTTTCTAGTTTGTAGGGTTTTGAGAATCTATGGGTTGATTAATCATGATTTAGATCAATTACTTGATTTGTTGATTGAAATTGAATTGTTCATAGTTAATTATTTGTTTTATATAATTCCTCAGTTACTCATTTTGAGTAACAATACATTTACGTCATATATTGTATATTATTTGCATGTTTGACATACATGTATTGTAATACCCCTAAATTTTGTGCCTTTAAGTTTATAAGTGTATAGAATTTTCTATCATTCTCTTATGTTTATTTAATTATTTATTTGATAAATATGCTCTTTCTTTTATTTTTACTTCCAAAATAAAACTATTATTATTATTTTTTTTATTTCATTTCTTTAAAATATCTACATATATATTTTATATGGTTTGAAAATTTTATTTTATTTTCATTATTATTTTCCATACATAATGTATTTACGTATTTAACACATTATTTTTCATTGGGTGTTAGTGTGAATACTCGAATTATTACGTATCGATTTTTCGAATTAGCGGTTTTTGTGCTCGGGTTATAAGGACACTTGGACCGACCAAAATGTGTAGCTTGTACATCACCATGGCCGGCCCAAACCAAGCCATGTGGCTTCCTTTCTTTTTTTTATTGGTTGCATGACAACCAAAAGCACCCCTCTTACATGCTTAAGAAGTGGCCTTGCTCTAAGCCTTCCAAGTGCCCACCTTTTCCTCTTATTTAGCTGGCCAAATACAGCAGCTAAGGGGGGGTTTCATTCTGATTTTTCCACTCCATAACTCACATAAAATCCTCTCAAAATTTTGCTAAGTGTTGGGCATGCTTTGGTGATCTTTGGAGCATTATTTGGACCAATTTTGGTGCACTACCTTCCATTAAATTTCAAGGTAACTAACACTATCTCTAATCTAGTAATCACATAGTTTAGGATGATAGAATTTGGGTTTAAAATATGTAAGGAAGATTAATAAAACAAACTAGAACAAATTATATGTTAATTAGCCTTAAAATCGGTTTTTGCATGCATGTTTCTACTTGCTTTTAATTCTGATTTTTCATGTATTTTGGCATATATTAAAGTTGTTTTTATGCTATTTTAATGTATGAATCTCATAGGATAGTTATTTTCAATTGTATGTTTAATTAATTGATTATGGTAATTGTTTAGAGAATTATTTTATGATATTGTTGCATGCAATTTTCGTGTGGTTATGTGGCCTTGCTAGGCTGATTTTTCATGAGCTTTGGGTATAAAAATGATGAGTTTTAATTTGTGTTAATAATCTACCAAGTAATTAGTTGTAGAATAATTTTTATGAATTATTTTGGTAATTGACACAACAAGAAAATCTCGTTTGCCCGACCGCTTTTACCGACCGCCATTTGCCTAGTCGAAAAATACCGACCGTTACCGACTGAAAACAGTCGGGAATTTTTTCCCGACCGACATAACGGTCGAAAATTTTTTTCCGACCGACATAACGATCGGTAACGGTCGGGAAATCCCGACCGCACAAAGACGGTCGGAATTTCCCGACCGTTATGTCGGTCGAAAAAATTTTCGACCCCTTCTTAAACGAGTCGTGATTTTTGAATCCCAATCTCACTCTCTCTCCACTCGTACTCTCTCTCTCTCTCTCGAAAAACCACCGGCCACCCCAAACCCTTACTTTCTCTCTCTCTCACCTCCGATCACCCACCTCCGGCCACCCACCTCCGACCTCCGACCTCTCTCTTTCTCCTTCTCTTTCTTTCTCCTTCTCTTTCTTTCTCTTTCTTTCTCCTTCTCTTTCTCTCTCTTTCTTTCTGCGCACCGCCTCCTGCTCGCCGCCGTGCCCCTCCTGGTCACCGCCGTCCCTTTTGCTCGCCGCCGCGCCTACTGCTGTGCCACTGCTCGCTGGTTAGGGTTTTTTTTTTTTGTTTTCAATTTATTTAATTATTATGTATGTATTTGTATGTATGTGTATGTGTATGTATTATGTATGTATTTGTATGTATGTGTGTGTATTATTTATGTGTTGTTTTGTTTTGAATTTATTAAATTTTTATTAATTTTTTTTGTATGTATGTGTATGTGTATGTATTATGTATGTGTATGTGTGTATATTATGTATGTATGTTAATGTATTATGTATTTGTATGTATGTCTATGTCTATGTATGTATTATGTATGTGTATTATGTTAGTTTTTTTTTGTAGGTATGATTTTTTTCCTTTTTTGCTCGAAATTCGTTACTTCAATTTCGTTTGTTCAATTTCTAGATTTTTTGAGCTATTTTGTTGGATTTTAGCTTGCTGAATTTTGTTTGATGTTGTTTGTTTGAAATTTGTTGGATTTTAGCTTGCTCAATTTTGTTTGATGTTGTTTGTTCATTGTAATTCAAATATTTGAAGATTTTTGGAGTTCCGTTCACTTTAAAAATCTTCACATTTTTATTGTAGTATAACATTTTGAAAGTTTCAGTTTCTTCAATGCATTTCAAAAGTTTGTGAGTTGTTTTGTTGGATTTCGTTTTGTTTAGTGTTGTCCGAATGTATATAGATTTTTTTAAGATGAATTTTGTATGTTTGTATGTATGTTTGTATGTATGCAATTAAGTATGTATGTATACATGCAACTATTTAAGTTTTGAATATGAATAATGACGCAATTTAAAATTATTATAATGTTTGTTAAATAATGAATTTTTTTTGTGTAGTTAAGTATGTATATTATGTGTATATATGTATGTGTTTGTAAGTACGTAAGTATGCAATTGAAATGGATATGTATCATTGGCCTAGATACCCGTTCAAAGCTTACTCATTAGGAGTAATTAAGTCTTGAATAGTCCCCATTTTGGGACTGTTCTTGAATGTCTTTCACTCATTTTTAGGATGTAAATATGTGGCTTGTTTTAGATTATCTACATGCAAATTCTTTCCATATTCTTGAGTTGAATTATGCTACTTTATGCAGGAACATGTCAGATTCAGAGGCTCAGAGTCAAAACTCCCAGACCCGCCAGGATTCTCCCTCTCAGTCTTCGGTTCGTCCTACTGGGTCTAGGCCGATATTGTGTCCTGGTGACCTTAATCGTCGTGTTGAGTCGTCTAGGAGACGGTCGGTGATTTCACCTTCCACTCCTTCTCAGCCTACGTTTACGTTACCTCCACCACCACAGTTTTCGTTACCTCCAGTACCACAGCTTCGCCCTCGGAATCGTCCACTTCGTCCTCAGCCATCTGTGTCTCAGGCTGCTATGTCTCACCCTACTCCTACGCTTGAGACTACTCCGACGTCTCAACCTACTCCTTCGCTGCCTCATCTCACTCCTTTATCTCACTCTACTCCTGCGCATGAGACTACTCCGACGCGAGAACCCGAGGGACAAACTGGTCAGTTTGAGGGTGGCAACAAGGATTAGGGCGAAGCTTCTACGTCCACAGCTGGGGTTCGAGAATTGGACCCGGATGGCGTATGGTGAGTTTTTATGTAATTTTTTAATGTTTTCACTATTGAAATTAAGTTGTATTCATATGTTGTTTAATCTTACTATTTTTTGTGTGCAAGGTTTGACAAGGGCGCTGTTGTTCGATCAATAACACACGTCATCAAGTCCTACTTCCATCAGCCTTGGAAGAACTACACTGAGGTAGATCAGGCGACCAAGGTACATTGGTGGAACATGTGGAAGGTCAGTAAGACGAATTATGTAATTTGATACAATATGTTTTTAAATATAATCTCTTACATTAACATATTTGATTGTCCTTGGTCTAATGCAAAAACAGTACACTTGGAGGCCTGAGCTCGAGGGCACTGTGCGGGATGCGTATGATACCAAGGCTGGATTACGGCTAAAGGACATATTCAATGAAACAGTGCACAAGCGGAGAGACCGACCAAGTTGGCTTGGTGATGATATGTACCAGGCAATGAAGGGTAGGCTCGATGACAAGGGATTCAAGGAAAGGTCGGCTCGAGCGAAGGCAAACAGGAGAGGCGGCGACGCTAGTGGCAAGGCCCAGGCCTCTCACTGCGCGGGATCTGTCTCCACTACTCAGCAAGCTAAGCAATTGGTTAGCTACTATTTCATTAAATTATTGTAATTAATGCACATTTGATTATATATATCCTACCCTTACGCACATTTGTTTGTTTTGTCCAAGGCGAAAGGAGGGAAGCTGCCTGATGCTGCGGATCTCTTCCTCGATACTCACTTCAAGAAGCAACCAAGGAAGGATCCGGTTCCGATTAGCGATAAGGCCAAGGAAGTGATGGTAATGCTTTCTTCTTTACTATGCATTTGATTTTTAGAGCGGAATTCCAGCTTCAAAGCCGAAGAGTACGAATAGGATTGATTTTTTATTATTTGCAATTGATGTTTAGAGCTGAATTCCGGCTTCAAAGCCGAAGAGTACGAATAGGATTGTTTTTTGATTAATGTTATGATATGTGAATTTGGTTTAAAACATGATCTACGTTGATCGGTGCGAAGTTGGGAATGAAAACACCCAAAACGAGACAAAAATGGCCTATTTAGGTTGTTTTTGTTCCAAAACCCTCTAAACTTTCCCAAAAACATGCAAATAAGTGATAGAATGTCTATAATAATGTTATGAGATGTGAATTAACCTTTAAAACATGATCTATGTTGATCGGTGCAAAGTTGGGAATGAAAACACCCAAAACGAGCCAAAAATGGCCTATTTAGGTTGTTTTTGTTCCAACACCCTCTAAACTTTCCCAAAAACATGCAAATAAGTGATAGAATGTCTATAATAATGTTATGATATGTGAATTAACCTTTAAAACATGTTCTACGTTGATCGGTGCGAAGTTGGGAATGAAAACACCCAAAACGAGCCAAAAATGGCCTATTTAGGTTGTTTTTGTTCCATCACCCTCTAAACTTAACTAAAAACATGCAAATAAGTGATATAATGTCTATAATAATGTTATGATATGTGAATTAACCTTTAAAACATGTTCTACGTTGATCGGTGCGAAGTTGGGAATGAAAACACCCAAAACGAGCCAAAAATGGCCTATTTAGGTTGTTTTTGTTTCAACACCCTCTAAACTTTCCCAAAAACATGCAAATAAGTGATAGAATGTCTATAATAATGTTATGATATGTGAATTAACCTTTAAAACATGTTCTACGTTGATCGGTGCGAAGTTGGGAATGAAAACACCCAAAACGAGCCAAAAATGGCCTATTTAGGTTGTTTTTGTTCCAAAACCCTCTAAACTTTCCCAAAAACATGCAAATAAGTGATAGAATGTCTATAATAATGTTATGAGATGTGAATTAACCTTTAAAACATGTTCTACGTTGATCGGTGCGAAGTTGGGAATGAAAACACCCAAAACGAGCCAAAAATGGCCTATTTAGGTTGTGTTTGTTCCAACACCCTCTAAACTTAACTAAAAACATGAAAATAAGTGATAGAATGTCTATAATAATGTTATGATATGTGAATTAACCTTTAAAACATGTTCTACGTTGATCGGTGCGAAGTTGGGAATGAAAACACCCAAAACGAGCCAAAAATGGCCTATTTAGGTTGTTTTTGTTCCAACACCCTCTAAACTTTCCCAAAAACATGCAAATAAGTGATAGAATGTCTATAATAATTTTATGATATGTGAATTAACCTTTAAAATATGTTCTACGTTGATCGATGCGAAGTTGGGAATGAAAACACCCAAAACGTGCCAAAAATGGCCTATTTAGGTTGTTTTTGTTCCAAAACCCTCTAAACTTTCCCAAAAACATGCAAATAAGTGATAGAATGTCTATAATAATGTTATGATATTTGAATTAACCTTTAAAACATGTTCTATGTTGATCGGTGCGAAGTTGGGAATGAAAACACCCAAAACGAGCCAAAAATGGCCTATTTAGGTTCTTTTTGAATTGTTTGAACTAACTCTGCCCATAATTTGCAGGAACAATATAACCAAAACCTTTCGGAGTCTCAAGCTAGTGGCTCGGAGACGGATCCCAACCAGGTCTTCTTTGATACAGTTGGTGGCTTCCGGAAGGGCGAGGTTCTAGGGTTCGGCAAAGACGGAGCTTCTCTCTATTATGAGAGAACCTCGCGGCGGCACGTTGGATCTGCCTACTCTCCATCAGTTTCCGCTCAACTGGCAAAGATGACCGAGCGTTTGGAGGAGTCCGAGAGTGCGAGGACAGAGTTAGAGGAGCGAGAGCGCCGTCTAGAGGAGCGAGACCGTCAACGGGAGGAGCATCAGCGCCGTCTGGAGGAGGATCAGAAGAAGCAAGCGGAGTACCTCGAGCAGATGAAGGCGCAGATGGACGCTTTCATGAGGCAATTCGGCGATCAGTCTTCCATTCACCGACGACCCCCCGACGATCGCACAGACGGTTCTGGCGGTTCTGGAGCCTTCGTAGTGTAGTTGTTTGTTATATATATTTCGGTTTATTAATTTACGTTTTTGGAAACTGTAATATATATTACATACTTTTGTGTATTACGAATTATTTATATAAATAATATCAAATATTATTTCGTATGTATAAACTGTTTTTCATTAATAAATAATTTAATATGTTTTGCAAAGGTTTTTTGTTATTTAATGAAATGAAAGACGTAACAATTTAACGACCGCCAAACGGTCGATATCCAAAAACTCAAAACCTCGAAAATGGTAAATATTAAAATTAAAAAAACCGCGAAAATTAATATGCCGACCGACACACGGTCGGTAAATTATTAGGCGCGAAAAAAAATTTGGCTAGAATAAGCCATTTTCTGACAGTCATGGCGGTCGGTATTACCGACCGTCATATGGTCGGTCGGTACTACCGACCGCCATGACGGTTTGAAAATGGCTCTCCAAATTTTTTTTAAAAAACTTTTATTTAGTCGGTAGACGGTCGGTAAAAAAATTTTACCGACTAATTATACACTGACCTCCTTTTGCCGACCGGCGACGGTCGGTAAATTGAGGCACCGACCGTTAACGGTCGGTAAATGACGGTCGGCCAAGGACTAGTTTTTTGTTGTGTGATTTTAGTCCTAAAAAGGGGCGAATTGCTGCCCAAATTTTTAGTGGTATCCTCATGTATTTAATCCTTGATTGTACTGGAATTTATAGTTAAATTTGAATAATTTTTGGTGTTGTTTATGCCTAGTTGTAAAATTGTTGAACTTGGAATTAATTGAATTATTGTGTAATTTGAGAGAATTTTTGCAATTATTTCTGAAATGTTGAAGCTGTTGGCCGTATTATTTAAGGAAGTGTTTAGCATGTTTTTAATTTTATTTTAGGCTTGTAATATGTTTGGTTATGTCCTTGGTGAAGTATATAATTAATTGTGTAAGTTTAACAATTTTCGGATATGTTTTGGTAGTTGATTTTCATGTTTTAATATTCTGGACAGAAACTTTAGAGGGCTTAAATTTATGTTTTGTTGATAAGTTTTGACTCTTAATTATGGTTTTAGTGATTGCTAATCAATAGGAGTTGTTTGGGTGTAAATTTGGTTGAATGGCATTTTGGTAATTACTCTTGCGTAGGTTTTAGACGCATATTCTTCTTCGGGTAATTAAATTAATATTCTTGGAATTTATTTTGGACTAAGTATGGATGTGTGACGAGTGTTGGGTGATTTTCTTGGAATTTACTTATTCTTGTGGATGGTAAACAAAGAATAAGAATGTTGTCAATAGCAACGATATAATTTGTTGTCCGTAGTTTATGACCATGTCAGAGTTACCTTTGATTGTTAGTTGGAGCCATTGGGCTGCGGGATTCAATGGTCAGATCAATTTTTGTTCCTTGGACTGCGTGGACCAAGAACAATATTTACCTGGGTTAATTGTTGTCGTCCGGGAGTACTGGAGGTGTAAGTCCATATTTTGGGCATCCATCCAGCACCGGGAGTTTGGCCATTCTTAGACACATCAACTGTGTGTTGATCGTTGGTAGTGTAAGTCCATATTTTGGGCATCTACCTGACAAACCATAGGAAGTGGTACTACGGGATTTCCACTAGCGATCATTCCATCTACAATCAAAATCGTATGTGTTGATCGTTGGTAGTGTAAGTCCATATTTTGGGCATCTACTTAACGTATTTTAGGGTTGGTAGTGTAAGTCCATATTTTGGGCATCTACTTAACGTATCTTAGGGTTGGTAGTGTAAGTCCATATTTTGGGCATCTACTTAACGTATCTTAGGGTTGGTAGTGTAAGTCTATATTTTGGGCATCTACTTAACGTATCTTGGGGTTGGTAGTGTTAGTCCATATTTTGGGCATCTACTTATAGTATCTTAGGGTCGGTAGTGTAAGTCCATATTTTGGGCATCTACTTATACCATTAGTGTTCGTTCCATCTCGAATCATGTGTTTTAAGTTGGGTAGTTGGAAGTAATTTTACTCATATAACTCATTTGTGAATTAGGTTCTAGTTGTGGTTTAGTCGTTTTCTTAAATGTTGCTAATTATCTCACGTTATGGTTTATGTCTATGTTGGTTGTGGCATTTGTGTTGAATGTAACTGATTTTGCAGGATGACGATGGACATAATCGTTGTAAGTAAATGATTATCTTAAATTAATTAGTGTTGTTGTATCTTGCTGCTTGATATATTAATTTGGTTGCCTGATCTATGGTTCTAAGCTTGTGTTTGCTATGTTGGGGAGAACTGTTAGTTACTCGCCACTGACTGTGGAGTTGTTATCATTTTTTTTTCCAGATGCTGAATGACTGTAGAATTATAACTGTTTGGGCTGGGTGTGTGAGGCTCGAAGTTAGGGTCATTCCCGTTGTTCTAGCCATCCTGGATTACTATAACGCAACTAGTTTAAGGAAGACCTTTTAAATTAATAATTTTCTATTTAAGCTAATTTCTAGAGTTATGTGGATGTACCTCTAAGTTTGAACCTTTGGAATGTTGGATTACTGTAGTTGGACTTTTACCTTCTTTTGGTTTGTATTACCTATAATGATGAACTTAAAGAGTTTATTTGTTGACTCAGGGTTTTCCTTTGAAGTTTCTTTCATAGTAGTCTTTGATCTTTACTTTGTTGGACTTAGAATTTAGTGGCACTCCCGTCCAAAGTTCTATCTTCCGCTGAGATTCTCTGTTTACAAGGACGGGGTTGTTACATGTATCCCACTACTTAAGACATGAAGAACTACTTCAAGAAGACTGCTGAAATGAATTAGAATGCATAATCCAAGTGTCTAAGTATTGAAGAACATAAAGACTGAAGTTTAGCCTTAGGATTTATATTCTTAGTCTTTTGTTGTAAATAAATGCCCAAGTATGATAGTAGACTTGTAATGTTTGATTTTTGTATGTTGCAAACACTACCAATCCAGTATCTGTTGGTTGCAACATGACTGATCTAATGAACCATTCGTAGAATAGTTCAGCAGACCAACATCTTGACAGACTGACTCCCAAAATATTTTGTGAAAGAATTCATTTTTGGATTCATCAAGTTTTACACGAGTACAAGTCAGTTTGGCAAGGATATTAAGTGCTAAAAACTTTCCAAAACCTTAAGGAATAACAAACAAATATTCTAGGATCTTTGATCATAGAATATTTGGTTGAAACTTTCCTAAAAATTAGGAACAAATATTGCAGCCCAAGTATTCACCTCGACTGCAATATTTAGGGTTCCTAAGTTTTATAAATTTATGCACTTAATCACGAAAACTCTCCAAGACTCTCCAGCACCATATTGAGTGATTTTTTAGGGTTTACAAAAGATCAAGCATAACAGTTTACTGATTACAAGAGCATTCATTCAAGATCTTAAACTTCAGCTCTTGTAAGCATTTTAGAAGTGTTGATTGAGAGGAAAAAAAATTGTATTCGTCACTACTAGAGGGGTTAGTGATTGGGAAGCAATATGGATATATAGTGAGCAAGACTCTGTTGGTGAAAAAAATTTTATTACACTGATATGATCAACGATTGAAATAATTTATCTCTAATGTAACAACGAAATTATTGAAGAACGCAACGGATTAATGGGCGGTGATTTTAGTTTTGGGTGTTGTTTTATGCGATTGAAAACTTATAATTCAACCATATGGGTTAAATCTGTTTAACAAGACTTTGAGTCTAATTTTGAATTATGAATTTGAGCCAATCTTTTGTAATCTAAACTAATGGGTTTATGCATTAAACCAAGAGTCTATTTTTCATTTTTTCGAAAAAAATGGTATTTTCTTATGGAGGATTACCAACATTCTCCCAAAAACAATAAAACATTATTCACTTAAAAACTGATTTCCAAGTGAAAATTTGTCGAATGTTTAGCAATGCATTGAAGCGAATAACTTCAGAAGAACTTGAGAAAGTTAGCCCCCAATTAGGGTTATGCATATGTTTTGACAAAGCAAAATATGTACACGTACTAAAAAAAACAATAAGTTAGTCAATCAAGAAAAAGGAGTGGGTATATCTCAACTTTTTTTCCCCATTTAAAATAAAAAAGAACGTTTTTTATTTTTTTTAAGGAAAAAAACACAAAGTAAAAATACTAAAATAAAAAATCACATGGTCCTAACTTCAACACAATTAATACTTGAAAAATGACAATGGTGTTTCTCAACCAACAATTTCAATGTGCTCATTTGATCTTTAAATTAAAAAAGTGTTCTATTGTTGAAAATTGTTTCCTCACATTTTAAAAGATATATCTTTTTAACCCGACTATCATGTTATGGTAATCTCTTGTGAAGAAGTAAGAGATATAATGCTTACTCATGATTCTGCATATGCTTATTAGAGAATGCTCAAAGTAAATAGGAGGCCACAGTTATTTATGAAAACCAAATCTTAATGGAAGGGAAACTACGAGTGATGACATCCTTGCTATGAAGAATGGATGATTAGATGGAACATACTATGATACAAGAATATGGTGAGAAGAAGACTCTAAGAGTCCTAAATGATTTTAATGTGACAAAAATTAATTGGGCTATGTGATTGTGGAAAGAAAAAAAAAATAGAAGAAGTTTGGTGCAAGGATGAAGCAAGTCACTCTATATAGATTGGTGGCTAGGAATTGAAATCCTAAGGTGAAAAGAAAGGAAATTTGAACATGATAAAAAAGAAGAAGAGAAAGAAGAAGAAGAATTGCTATCAATATATATACAAAATAAAATGTCTGGTTTTACTAATGCAATATCTTATGACGTTTTTATGTGTCCTTTAATCAAATTGAACACACAAGACTAGGGTGGGTCTTGTGATTGAAGGACCTTTTATAATTTTATGAGCCCTTAGAAATTTGCTCAGTTTTTTTTTTTTAAATATTCTAAATCCTAAAAAATATTGGACAAGTGTGGTCGCACCTTATAAAAGGTTGCATACGTATCCAATTTGAGTTGGAATCAGACCTTACGTAGCTCTTTCAATATGAGTCATTTGTGATGAAAATTAAGACACTTAATAAAGCACACCTCAAGGATGACTTTTCCAAGGTTGTATTGTGGCTAGGCTTAGGGTCTAAGAAATAAATGAACAAAAAGGCTCAAATACCCAAAAATAAAACCCTAATGTGCTATACTATTATATATTTGATTGACTTTCCTTTATTTAGGACAACTTTATTTTTTTAAGACTTCAGTTCAGGCTTTTTGCCACAATCTTTGCATTTATTTGAAATTAATTGAACATTGAAACCAACTTATTTGATTCATGACTTTTCAATTAGAATCGTTGTCCAATAATAGTCCTAGCACAATTCCCGTTCCCAGACTTAGTATGATATGGGTTAGACAGAATATGCCATGTGTTTGGGCTCAAAAGGGCTTCCACGGAAGTGGATCACAATGTAGGTTTAAAGTAGTTCAGATTTAAAGGTGACAAAATTGCCTCTTATGTTGGTGTCTTGTGTCATTCATCATTGAAGGTGGACTTTGAATGAACCCCCTATTTTCAAGGCTTGAGTTAAGCCTGGCCTAAATTTGGGCACATATAGCCCACAACATTAGAGCATAATATTTGACCTAGTAGAATGATTATTTAGGTAAATTTAATTGCTCTTTAATGATCGACAGTTTTATTTAATGAAAGTTAGCGAAGATAATGATACATCAATATGGAGTCATGCGAAGTTATTAACACATTTTAATTGAGTTGCATTGTCTAAGCTTTGTCAAATATTTGTTCTCAAACTCATTGCATTAATAATATTAATTTGTGTTTCAATTAAACAAGACATTCCTTTTGAATAGATTTGAAAAATACTTAGATATATGAATCTCATGTTATTGAATATAGAGATAAGTACAATTCATAATAAGGACTTGATAGCTTAAGATATTACCTTTGGCAGAGGAAGACCAAGTAGGAGGATCAACAATGCGCCTAAAATTATCACGAAGACAGGATAAGAAATTTTTCAAAATATTCTGACATTTTTGTGAATGATTGACTTTTTTTTGTGTGTGTTCCTTGATAGTTTATATAAATACAGTGTTGTGAGGGTCGATGTTGATAGGAATGCCCTTGATTGTTTTGTTAGATCTAAATTCCAATGCTTTAGAACATAATCCATGAAAAATTATCTCGACTTTCTTCGAAGATTTAGCATTATAGTCTATTAGTTTTGCATGGCTTGGAATTTGGATGAGTGGAACCACTCGAACTAGGCACATCTGCTTTGTATGGGACCGTGTTATAATGATTCAAGCTTGTTGATCTAGTATCCCTATCATACTATTCATTGTAGGTTGTAGGGGGTGGATGATTGGGGAGGCTTTGTGATGAGTGTGGGGAGCATACTAACCTGTAGGATTATGCCTCGTTCTATAAGACTAAGAAAACAGGAATTCAATTGAAATGATCTGAACTGAAATGAAATGATTTGAACTGAAATGAAATGAACTGAACTTAAATGAAATGAAGTGAACTTAAATGAACTGAACTGAACTGAAATGAAATGAACTGAAATTAATTGAAAAAAAAATATTTCTTATTTTCATTTTTATTTTTATTTTTATTTTTACTTTTATTTATCCTTTTATTTTTACTTTATTTTTTACTTTATTTTTATTTTTATTTTTATTTTTATTTTTATTTTTATTTTTACTTTTATTTTTATTTTTATTTTTATTTTTATTTTTATTTTTATTTTTATTTTTATTTTTATTTTTATTTTTATTTTTATTTTTATTTTTATTTTTATTTTTATTTTTATTTTTATTTTTATTTTTATTTTTATTTTTATTTTTATTTTTATTTTTATTTTTATTTTTATTTTTATTTTTATTTTTATTTTTATTTTTATTTTTATTTTTATTTTTATTTTTATTTTTATTTTTATTTTTATTTTTATTTTTATTTTTATTTTTATTTTTATTTTTATTTTTATTTTTATTTTTATTTTTATTTTTATTTTTATTTTTATTTTTATTTTTATTTTTATTTTTATTTTTATTTTTATTTTTATTTTTATTTTTATTTTTATTTTTATTTTTACTTTTATTTTTACTTTATTTTTTACTTTATTTTTTACTTTATTTTTATTTTTATTTTTATTTTTATTTTTATTTTTATTTTTATTTTTATTTTTATTTTTATTTTTATTTTTATTTTTATTTTTATTTTTATTTTTATTTTTATTTTTATTTTTATTTTTATTTTTATTTTTATTTTTATTTTTATTTTTATTTTTATTTTTATTTTTATTTTTATTTTTATTTTTATTTTTATTTTTATTTTTATTTTTATTTTTATTTTTATTTTTATTTTTATTTTTATTTTTATTTTTATTTTTATTTTTATTTTTATTTTTATTTTTATTTTTATTTTTATTTTTATTTTTATTTTTATTTTTATTTTTATTTTTATTTTTATTTTTATTTTTATTTTTATTTTTATTTTTATTTTTATTTTTATTTTTATTTTTATTTTTATTTTTATTTTTATTTTTATTTTTATTTTTATTACACTAATACATACACTCAAAATTAAAACATACAAAATTATTTCTTTAACCTAAAACTTGTTATCAAAATTGTTAGGGGAAAATATATCTGAAATTTACATTTTTTGTTTATTTCTAATAAAATTAGAATCCTAAGAAAAATTAATAAGTTAATATGTCAATCCTTGAAATTATATAAAAAGTCATGTAATGCATGACAAAATAATAAAGCAATAATGATACTTATTGCCACTAAAAAGTAGGGGAAATTTTATTATAAGAATATGTATATGAATATGCAAGAAATGTATATATAATAGAAAATAAATTTTGATTATAAGGTGTTGTTTGGTTGAAGTGTATTTCCATAGGAAATACTAATTCCTAGGAAATTGAGTTTGTGTTTGGTTGGAGGAAATTGAGAAGAACATAGGAATTATAATTTCCTAGGAAATGGAAATTCCCACAAGACATGGGAATAACTCACCAAGCCCCGCCTTGGTGACTTGAATTTCCTTAAAAATGCAATTTCCTATGGTGTCAACCAAACAATTTAGCCTAATTCCTAGGAAATTGAGAGAGGAAATAATTTCCCTTAAAATGTGAATTATCATGGGAAATCACTTACCATGTGAACCAAACAAGATCTAAGAATATGTAGTAAATCAATATATGATCAAAACTAAATTACTTATAGTTAAAGAATTAAGATACAACTATTTTATATAGGAATTAAATCACATATATAATAGTTCTAAAGGTAGAAAATGTTTTAAGATAGAATATAAAAATTACTTTTTTTAGGTTCAAGGAAAAAGGGCAGAAACTTTTTTAATGAGAGATTGACATGTGGCAAGATGTTGTTTTAGTTGCTTCTCTTTTTTTATAATATACATATATATATTGAAATGCAATATACTGTATGTGATTGAAAATAAACAACAAATTAAATAACCTGGAAAGATAATAAGAAGCACTTATTATTCATTAAATATTTACTCTTCTAAATAATTGTAATTAAACAAAAGAAAAAAGTCCATCACTCTTAGCTTTCTCCTATCAAACTTATACTATAATAAGAAAGTAAAATATTTGTGCGAAGAATTATATCAATGTGGGTGTTTATTTCTAGAAAAATCAAAAATATGAATTTTGGTGAGTGTATTTTTTTTAATTATTTATTTTGTAATATATTCATTTTTTTTAAAAAAATAGAATTTATTTTTTTTCGTTAATATTGGTGTATTTTGATTATTTAAAAAAAAATTAAAGAGTATTTTAGACTTATTGAGGTGGGACATCATTACTCCCCTTCACTTATATAATAGAGATAAGAAGCTAAAAATTGAAAGAATAAGTAAATAGTTATTCCAAGGAAAAACATGTTTTTGCCATTGCCAAAAAAGTGCTTATTCATTTATTACACCTATTTGCATGTATTGAGTAATGTATGTATTTACAGCCTGTTTAGTTTTTGGCAATAAAGTAGGATAATGGGAATTGACTTAAAGTATGACTTTGTTAAGAAAGAAACCTTATAATCCTTGTGAGAAATATATGTTCATTCTTTCACCAAAAAAAAAAAAATAGGTTCATTCTCAAGCTTGAATTCTATTCATATTTTCTATTACAAATTTAAGTCACGTTACCAAAGAGTGCATTATAGTGATGAAGGATGGTATTGGATGGGAATGATTATTTTTAAAGAAATTAAAATTAAATAAATTTGAGTGCAAACTAGCACAACCATACATGGGAACATTAGAACATATATTGATTTTTTTCATCTTCATGACAGACTATCAAACTGGTCTTTAATACTTATGCACCCATATCGTTACCCTAACTTTATATATAAAACTAAATTATTTATGTAAAAAAATTAAAAATTTATATCATTTTTTTTACATTCAACCAAACGAAGCCCATATTAAAAATGGATGAAGCACTATAATACTACCACTCCTTGTATTTCAATACTTTCATTACAATGCTACAAATCGCTCTTCAATTGTGGCCTTGTGGAAGTAGATAACTCCCACAACTAGTTTTATCAAATTAAACATGCTTGTAGTTATGGACTAGTAACTGTTAGAGGTAGCTATTAAAGAGCGATGTAATATTGATGTTTAGTAAAAAAAAAAGGTAACTATTGAAAGAGTAAATAAATTACAAATATAGCATTATAAGGAAAAAATAGTAGCTTTTGATAAAAGCTATTCGATCTAAAAGCTAATATTAGGACCCTTGCAAAACTATACATCAAAAGTTAAAAGTTATCAACCACTTTTGTCAATATATATGAATATAATAATTGTTGTCAACTTTCGACCCGACCCGAAAAAACCCAATAAATCCAACCCGTAAATAGCGGACTTTGAAATTTATTTTGTTATTTTTGACCCTTTTACCTAAATTTTCAAACTTGTTAAAACCCGTCAAATTTTGATCCGACCCTGTTTAACCCAGCGGGTTATGTGCTTTTCTATTATTATTTTTAAGCAGATATATTTATATAAAGTTAAGTTACTAAATCATTACTTTTATATTTCTTATGTGATAATTTTTATCTTTACATTGATGTTATCTTATGTAATTAGTATAAAAATTAATTTAATTGTTTGTCTTATATTTGAAATTCAATGATTGTAAGTTTTTTTATTGCATTGAAGACGGATGATAGATAATATAGTTAAATGTTTTTTTAGTCGTTTATTGGTTGAATATGGTTCTCAAGCACACTATATATTAAATTTTAGTATTTGAAATACAAATTTAGATTATTTTTTTTTTTTGTAAAAAAATAGTTATATATATTACATTTAAAAATAATAAATAGTAGCAATTTTAAAATCTCTAAACCTGATCGGTCGACTCGAACCTGAAACTCATGTGCCATAAACATGTATCTTACGACCCAAACCCGTTACTAACTCAATATTTTCAACCCGTACACAAAACCATTTTACCCCAACCGACCCATTTGACAAGTCTAACTATAGTAGTGGTTAAAATTGATCAAAACTCTAATCCGTTTCAAAATTCTAGGATATACGGAAATTTCATATCAATAAAATTCGATCAAGGAAAAAAAATCGGATTTCCAAAATTTCAAATTGGGTATTCAAAATATTTGATCCAATCTATAGATCATTTTTTTAATTTTTTTTTTTTTGCTTATAAGTTTTTTTTTTTGGTGCTGAAAATGCTAGACACAATATTCGAACACCTGATATATCGTTGACTTTTTTGCTTATAAGTTAGTTTTAAAAAATTCAGGTATTCCAGATATATGAAACTTTAAATTTTTC
This sequence comes from Salicornia ramosissima, assembly GCA_951394345.1. Taxonomy (NCBI): domain Eukaryota; kingdom Viridiplantae; phylum Streptophyta; class Magnoliopsida; order Caryophyllales; family Amaranthaceae; genus Salicornia; species Salicornia ramosissima. The sequence goes on from OX596239.1 coordinate 15,519,033, forward strand.
GATACAAATCTGATCCGTAAATTTTCAGCTATTAGATCCGACAAATTCGAATTAAAAATACACAGATCAGATGTTGGAATTCTCGAATTAGATGTACCGAATGGATAGCGCACCCACGTCATGTACTGGCACGCTCGCGCCCCATGGATGGTGTATGCATGATGAGCCACCAGCCCAAGGTCAGCTACTAACGCACCCTTCCTTCGAGCAATGGTCTTGGATATCTCTAGGCACCTGCAACCACTTACTCTAAGCTTCAATCAACCAACTAAACAAGCTCAACTAGCCCTCTAAATGCCTGTTAGTGGGTAATGCTGTGAGTGGGTAATTTTAATGAAAAACCAAAACTTTAGGAACACATCTTAGAAGTTTCAAAATTGATGAACACAGCTTAGAAACTCCAAAACCACAGGAATATAACTTACAAAAACCTAAAAAAAAAGATATGATTCCGATTTTGGACCGAGTCATTCAAGTCGGATAATCGGTATGGGTTACAATTGTTAACGCCCAACGGCACCATCTTAAATTTTATTCGCGTCAAAACACGGGAAATTCGTAGTTCCTCAACTTGAGATGCCTAACAAGTATCTCAAAGGGTAAAATAGACATTTTCTTTGTTAAGTGAAGGGTATTTAGGAAATTTAAGGAAAATGTGAAGTGTTAGTTGTTGTTGCTGTAAGTTAACGTACTTAACTCTGTTATGTACTTCCTCCTCTTTCTCTCTCTTATCAACAACAACCTCCAACTATTTTTCCCTCATCCATTATTGAAAGCACGAAAAGGAAAGAAGCAGAGCATTGGGTTTACCTCACTGCATGTCGATCTCGTCGGATCTCGTCGGATAGCTTGATGCCGATGTAGATGCCGGCGAGGCGAGGATGACCAGAAGTATTGATTTGGTAAGTTTTCTACTTTATTTGAGTAAACCCTAAATACGAATTCGTGTGTATTTGTTGCAAAATATGTAAATTTTTTGTTCTTATGGTTGGATTGTTGTTGAAGTTTTTTGTTTTGTTTTGGAAATTTCTGATTTTGTTTAGGTTTATTGGAACGTATTTTTTATACTTTGTAGTTTGATTTGAGTTTTACATACAAACCCTAGATTTGAGTAGTCATCTTCAAAATTGTACCACAAAATTGCCTTAGGGGCAGAACAAATTAAACCCCAAAAAGAGGATACTTGATTTTCTTGTGGAAGTTGCCTAGATGGATTGTTGCTGAGTCATCTTGAGTGTTGGCTAGTTGCAGATGCAAATTATAGCTCCATTTTTGAGAAATTTTGCATTTCAGAACCTAGTCTGGGCCTTCTAGCAATTTCGATGTAAGAACTGTTATACTACAATTTATAGTTGTGGCAGTTTTATTCTCAAACGATTTGAAATTCGAAAATTAATTTACCTAAGAATCATTTTTGTCTAATGTCACAAGGGTATTATAGAAAGCATGACCCTTCTGCAACTGAGTGGTGTTGGTCAGTTGCAGCAGGCCATTAGAATGGATATTTGCAAGCCCATCAATGTGAAGATCAGCTTCTTTAAAGCCATGATATACAAACTGTTTTTTCTGTTGGGAAAAGGAAAATAATGTGGAGAGTAAGAATATAATCAGCAAAAGTTGTTTTTTATATGCTTTAGACATTGGATAATCATACATAACAGAACTGATGATAATTTCTGTAGTGGGATAGGATTGTAGGTTTGCAGCTGAAGAAATATATGGTTTTTTAAAAGATTAAAATAATACTGAAATTACTTCATTGTTCAAGAAAGAAAGAAATGAAGTCAATTAACTTGCAGAGAAGGGTGTCAATAGTTCACCCCAGTCAAGTTATTGACACTTGACAGTTGAACAATTCAACAGGCAATATTCAACTGTAAGAAAATGGCAACTTTGAAAAAAATTATTACAGTTGTATAGCTATGACTTGCAGGTTGAAGTCAAGTTACCATTACAGACAATAAAAAAAGAGTACTAACATAAATATTTCCAACGCATGTTTTTTTTTTTTTTTTTTAAAGCAGGAAAGGTGTGCAGTTCTTGTACAAGGTTTCCTATCTCAGGAAAGAATTCTATTTCAAGTTTGACATCCATAACTCGGGACTTGTTTCATTCTTTTTTGTGTTGGATATAATACAGTGACTCCTGTTAAGTATATAACATGGAGCATTTTTTTATTTTTTTTTTACCATGGCATTGCTTCTGTGGTTGAGAAACTTAAAAATGTGGAGTTTGCATTTAATGAAAGAAAAAGGAGAGAGAGTGGAGGCTAATCAAACTTTTGTGAAATGAATCATTTTCCATCCATGTTAATATCACTGCTTTGTAGTGAACTAGTGATGCAAGAGGAGCATGCTACTGTGGGAGATGAAAACGGTATTATATTTTGTGAGCATCCTAACCAAAGGAAAATGGTGGGACAGTCATTTTCCTTGTCCCAAATCCTAACCAAACACTCACTAAATATTAATTTGATCATCCTTTTGTCTTGTTATTACAGAGGATCCTTTGAGGGTATGGTTTTGTGAACTTAGTTGATTACTTGTGTTAAATTTGTGAACTTAGAAATGCATATAATTAGATTTGACTCTTTGATTGATGAAGTAAGTTTATGATTGGTGAAGTATGCAAGCATTAACTATTAGGATTTTTTTTGCATACTTTGTTGAAGTTGTTGTGAACTTGAAATGCATATAATTATGGATAGGTGATTGTTGTTATGTCTACTTTATTATATTTATGTTAAATTTGTTGATTACTTATGTTGTCCCGGTTTTAATACAACAAATGAACTTAGAAATTCATATAATTAGACTAATTAAATGCGATGAATAATGAATACTTTGTATTCATCCCGGGGTTTGTCAAACATTTTCTATCTATGGAGGTGCTATCTAAAAAATTGACACTTATTAAAAGTTCTCTATTGCAATTTTCATGCCGACGTGCTCTGCGTAGGCTGTCTAGGGAGGTGATGACCCTAGATGAGGCGCAATCACAAGGCTAATCGCAAATGCAATCGCAATGTGCACCTCTTCAAAATCAGTTATATATGGTCCCTTTTTCAAAATCTACTATGTATGTAACGACCCGTAATTTAGCAGCGTTGTTTTCGGAGAAAACAACAATCACAGATCATTAACTTCTAAAACTTCAAAGTTAGGTTCATAAACTACAGCGGAAGCTCTAAAACTTAATCATATTATTCATTAAAAACTGTTAGATAATCCCAAAATAAATATCAAACCAATATCCTTTACTATTACAAAATAAAGAATAAACTACTAAATCAAATAAACATAATCTAAACTAGTCATCGGGTCACTTCTAAGCTGGCTAGCTCACAATCCCAGCCCATACGTAGCCTAAACTCAAGCACCACCTGTACCTGAAATAGAATGGGGGGTCCACAGTCAGTGGTGAGTAATTAGATTGTTCTACTTAATCAGTAGAACACAATTAGAAACATAATAATCAGAACAGATCATCTGAACTGTCGAACAAGTCATCATGCAAAGAAGTCAACAAACAATCACATCAAGTACGCAGCGGAAAACAATCATACAAGTCATCCTTAACAAGACCTTCAGCTCAGCTCAACCAATTCTAGACTTCTAATCCTCATCAACGACTCTTCTTTTCTGTTCTTTCTCGATCAGGTGTTAATCCGTGACCAGTCATATGCTCGTAAGAGGTCAACCACGAAGATCTACTCCCCCCAACTTTCCTTGCTCATGTCGGGTCAACCACAAGGATCTACTCCCCAAGCACTGGGATCAAGAACTATCCCCAAATCCGAAGATAGGACAGTGGCTTCGACTATACCTATGTTCATGGCACATGAGCCACTAGATAGGTGGTCACTTCATAGTTAATCATCTTTTCAATTCAATTCAATTCTGTTCTGTTCTATTCCAATCCTCAATTCAATTCCTTATCGTCATAGCTTAACTTCTAATCCAATCTTGTTCATCTTAACTTGACTCAAACTCCAAACTAAACTTATACCACTCGAAAATGACCAACATCATGCGGAAAAATAATGCAGAAATACTTGGAAATACGTACAAAAATACATAAGGAATGCGTACGAAAATACATACAAAATACATACGGAATACGTACAAAAATACATACGGAATACGTACAAAAATACGTATAAAAATACATACGGAATACGTACAAAAATACATACGGAATACGTACAAAAATACGTAAAAAAATACATACGGAATGCGTACAAAGTACGTATAACAATACGTATAAAATACCTGCAAAATACGGTTAGAAATACATACAATATACGTATACCATACAGTCACAAATACACGAAATTCATACTATACACATATACAAAGGAAACCCTCCCCTGAAATACTTATCTTGTCATATTTTACCCATAACCCTTCCTTTATTCATATTATTACTTTCCTTCATATTGCGACTTATCCCTATTAATACCTTTTAATTATAATAATTATAATGCTTCCTAAAATTACCTTTTAATAATATTGTAAGTCAAAAGTTAAACTAAAATGGTTCAAATAAAATATGAGACCACACAACATTTTAATCTAAAAATAATAATTAAATAAATTCATCATATCATCATATAAACATTTCAATAAATCATATAAAATGACAATTAGCTACATAAGTTACCTAAAACATGATAAGAATCCTATTTTCCATATTTCACATCACTCGACATTTTGGAGAAATAATACCAAAATTAACACTTTAAATTAATTAAATACCTTTATCAATAATTAAATAAATTAACCTAATAAATAAATAAATTATGCAACAACATCAAGACATCAAGATTAATCAAGAACAAGATCAAAAGTTAATCCTTTAACTGTATAACATCACACGACAATTATAGGGCCAAGATATATCAAGAACATTTCAAGAATTAATAATAACATGTTTTAATAATTCAATCACACTATTTTACACAATCTGATTTAAAGAATTAAATTACGATCGACCGTCTAAAGGTATCAAATAATCTGGAAATTTTGATGAGAGTTAAACATGGGTTCAAGGTTTAACGTGCATAAATTTCGTCCAAATATAACGTCATTTACTATTTTTAAGGGATTTTATAACTAACAAATCAGATTAGGCTGTAATCAGTTTCAGATTTTTCTGCCATAGAAAACAAACTTTAAAAATTACGAAAATTTAACACAAGCTGTAAAAAACTATTACTGACTTCCAACTAAAATTTCATAGCCATCCGAATTGATTAAGTATCTTAATAAATTCGTAAACTAAATCTGGACAGTTTTACCGGTTTGAAAGATTAAATTATTCAAGCAAGAAAAAGGAAGAATTTTGCCACGAAATAAATCATGATTCATAATGAAACAGTGAAGAAACTCCCTAAAATTATTCTAAGTGACTCGACAATTTAGAACAACAAGAACAAAAATATTCTTTTTAATTTAAGACTTTAATTAATAATTTAAATAATCAAGATTCATCAAATTTACATAAAGAAATCAAGAAAATAACATCATAATATTCATCATATCATTCGAAAAATTTCAATCCTAAACATGATACTAATTCTAAGCAATCCTACATTGTTCTAAACAATTCCAAACCATATTCTAAAAACTATGAAACTAATCTATCCTAAAGATTAAGTAAAAGCAATCCAATTACCTTTGAAGGAATGATATGGTTCGAATAATCACCAAGGTTAACGATTTCTTTGTGTTCTTTAAGGTTTCTTTAAGGTTCTTGATCAATCTTTAAGGGTTGAAGCAATAGAAAATGGTTAGGAATAGTTTTAATGATTGATCTTTGAAGGATGATAATTAAAGAAATTGGTTGTTGTAGTTCTTCCTATTGGCTGTGTAAAATGAAAAGAAAATAAGGGTCTAGGTTTATTATAATTTAGTAAGCAAAGTAGAAAGAGTAATAAAAATAGGGTTTTTCTAGAATGGATCAAAATAGATGTAACATTTAATATATAGGGTAGAACAAATTAAAGAAATTAATCAACAAGAAAAGATGGGGTGACCGAAAATATTGAAGGGAAAAAGGGTTAAGAGTTCCTAAAATTTAGTAGAAAAAAAAATATGAGAGCAAGAATAAAAATAGGATTTTTGGAAAGGTCAAAATATTATAAAGGTTTAATAATAATATTGAATAAAAGAAATTAAAGAAACAAGAAAAGAATGAAAGGGGAAACTGTGTAACACATAAATCAAAGGGAATAATTGGGCTCAGGTTTTGGCAAGATAAAAAAAGTTCGGGCCAGGATTAAAAATAACTGGACTGCTACAAATAAAGTTAATAATTAATTAAATAATAATCAATTAAATAGTCAATTAATTATATATTTAATTAATTATGAAAAATTTAAAATATCCCGAAATTTCGGGGTATTACAATGTATGTCTGGTAAATTTATCACAGACAATTAACACATGGGATGCATGCTTAGTGATTGTTAGTTTAATCATAAGATTGAGCAAACTAGAGTTACAAATGGTTTTAGGATTTGTTTATTTAAGTTATTGTTATTTTTTTTGAATTACTGACTTTTGATTGTTTGCATTTTTCTCACTTACAAGTTTTAATGAAACTTAGTTCAATTCTGTCTATCCTATGCTGCAAGTGAGGTTTAGGGTTAAACTAGTTTATTGTGACATAACCATGTATGTAATAGGCCCTATACATATAGTATGATTCATTTATATATCGTATATAAACAAGTAAATATATAAGCTAATTAAATTGAAGTTATTTATATATAGTATGATTCATTTATATATAGTATGTAAACAAGTAAATATATAAACTAATTAAATTGAAGTTATCTCTTTTGCTAAAGTTAATCCTTCCTCCGTTTCGAAAAATGCAACTAATTAAATTGCAATGTGCACCTCTTCAAAATCAGTTATATATGCTCCTTTTTTCAAAATCTACTATGTATGTCGGGTAAATTTATCACAGACAATTAAACATGGGATGCATGCTTAGTGATTGTTAGTTTAATCATAAGATTGAGCAAACTAGAGTTACAAATGGTTTTAGGATTTGTCTATTTAAGTTATTGTTATTTTTGTTGAATTACTGACTTTTGATTGTTTGCATTGTTCTCACTTACAAGTTTTAATGAAACTTAGTTCAATGTCTTGCTTCTTTGGATATACAGTCTTCAAATTCTGTTGGTGCAAAAATTAAACAAAGGCAAACGGTCATTAACTATAGAAATGAAAATTGTAAACGGGTAAGTGACCTGGCTTAATTTAATTCATAGCAATTGTATTTGATTTGACATTCGTCACAAATATTCATGAGGTTCACTTTCTTTCCAGCAACCCAATGTAACGTGCCGAGTTGAGAGTTTTGGGAGGATGTGTAGTAAGTTTGACGACCGTAGGAAAAAGTGGGTAATAGAAATGAGATTTGGGGGCTTGTTGCATTTGTCAGGGAAGCAATTGCCAAGGACCTTATGCTACTGGTTGATGACTAGAATAGACCCAGAAACCGAGATGTTTGTGGGTTTGAATGGGGAACAATACAGATTAAGTGCCAGTCAAGTACAATGGGTACTTGGACTACCTAGAGGACCCATTGGTTTACCAATCAAAACAAATGCACCGCATCAAAATGAAAATCCTATTTTACAGAAGTTGGCTTGTGGTAGTTTAACGAAAGGTATTTTAATGACCCCTGCCTTCATGGAAAGAGCTGAGGGAAGATGGGAAGAAGAAGAAAAGGATGAGTTTAAGATGTTGTTTTTAATGTTGGCATTGCAAATGGTTTTGTGTCCAACACAATGTCCTAGGCTGGCAAGTGATTTAGTTCATTGTGTTCCAGCTGCTACTACAACCGAGAAATATGATTGGTGTAGCTTAGTTCTCCAAAAACTAATGGCAAGTGTAAGACTCTTTGCTCGGACATTTGACAAGAAAGGCTATGTTACGGGTTGTGGTGGTTGCACCATCTTCGTCGCGGTAATTTGTTTATTTAATGTTTATGTTAAACATTTTTTGCATCATGCATACAATATGTGCTATAACAGGTCTACCTTTCATTATTCACAGATTTTTTATCTCGATCGACTTCAAAGAAATCCTATCTATTGGGGCGAGTGGCCTCGAATAAAGTTTTGGTGTAATGAGGATATCCGGAAAGTAAGCAATTAGGATCGAAATGGCAAAGACGGTGACTTTGGAGTTCTAGGGGTAAGTGTTTACGGTTTTCATATTAGGTAAAGATTTGGACATTTGTCATTGGGGTACTTATAATAGGTAAAATTTATGTAGATGTTTAATATCGCATATGGAGAGGAACATCCTAGGGATGCTTGGGACAAAGACATAGACGGTGATATCCATGTAAGCATGTGTACTCACATTTTTATTATATTTATTTTTAAGTGCCTCTCCATTTATGTATTGTTTATTACAAGGCTATGGCAGCTCATGTCTTGATCGAGAGATCGCGTAGAATATCGAAGTTTCCCAGATTGATGCTACATGAGCCTTAATGTCATCGGAGGAATTGAACATTACATGAAGTTTTTCATAAGGTATATCTCCTCATATATTGGGGTATTGTACGAAATTATTGATAACACAAAATTGATATCAAAATTATTTTAACGAAAAAACTATACATTGTTTTCCATCATAACACAAAATTGATTTACTGCCCTTGACTCATAACACAAAATTGGTAATTTGGGATGTTAATATTTAGGGCCTTAAATATAGTAAGGGTACTTGTTAATATTTTGGGCTGTTAATATAGTAGTGTACTTGTTAATATAGTAGTCACTCATAACCCTAAACCTCTTTTCTCTCCTTTGTCATAATTAGCAGATGTTATTGTTTTGGGCCTTACTTTTGTTTGATCTCGCTTTCATTTGGCCTTATTTTCAAAAACATTTAGGGCCTTAAAACTTTTATATAATTATTTAGGGAAGTTATTATAATGTAGGGCCCTAAAATTCTTTAAAAAAATTATTCATTTTAATACAACTAACTTATAGTCCCATTCCATCTTGTAACTTATAATCACATTCCATCTTGTAACTTATAATCATTTTGATTCATTTCCTCAAAATACGTGAAAAAACAAATTAATGAAATCTTTATATTATGGAGTTATTATTTGTCGTTCAGTAATTTCATAGTTTTTTTTATAGTTGTTTTTATTCCATACTAAATTATTGCTATTTAAAAATAATTTTTGTTATTTATTTCCATAATTTTATGTTTTGTAACATATTTGGTTATTATTAATATTTGGAAATTCCCCCAAATATAGATTAATTAATCTATAGTTATACATATTATGGAGTATGTGTACATATTATGCTAATTGTAAACATATTTGGTTATTGTTAATATAATTGGTGTCAAATGGTATAGGTATAGGTCTAGGTGTAGTGTAGGTATAGGTGTAGTGTAGGTTGATTTGATGGTTGGTGTCACATCAAATACTTACAACCATTTAAAACCACTTTTGGTTTCTTGATCCATGCTTAGCCACGTTTAGGGAAGCAAGCATTTGATTTAAATTTTTTTTTCCAATGTTACTTCCAAATTTTTTTAACATCTTCAACGGATATTTTTTAAAAATCTCAACGGCCACTTTATTTGTTTATAAATTTGTGAAACTGTCAAACTTTGTTATAAATTACACTTGCTTCATTCAGTTAAAATCTTCATTCAGTTATGAACGCTCAAAATTCTCCATGTTCTTTAACATTCAGACCTCCTTTGTGTAACTGTAATCCACCAAGGTTTGCTACTTTTCATATATCTCAATCTGATAATAACCCTGGAAAAGCTTATTTTAAGTGCAGGCGTTGTACCTATTTCTCGTGGTTGGAGGATGATCAAGTTCAGGGAATAAGGAATGAAAATGCATCCACCATTGCACTATGCCACCGAGTGGATACTATTCAAAATTGGGTCAAGCTTCAGACATGTGCCACTATTTTAATTCTACTGATGTATTTGTATAACAACATTTTTATTCATCTTAACTCTTAATAACAACTGATGTATTTGTAGTAATTGAAAAAGTATTGTAATCTAAACCATGTTTTAGGCATAACTATTGTCTTTTAAACCATGTTTTAGCATGGTATTTATTATAAAATTAATGAAGTTATTCTAGATTTAGTTTTATTCTACCTTTAAGCATTATCATTTGTTAGTGGATATAGTCAAGTATAATTTTTCAAGTGAATTTAACACTTGGTAGTAATTGACCAAAAAAAAATAATTTAATTGGTAGTAATTGAAAAAGTGAACTAAAAACTTGGTAATAATTGTTCAATTTTCCAAATAATTAATTTTTAAAAGGCAGTCTCCCATAACCCATAACTCATCTATAGTGTTTAATAACTTATAACCACAAGTATTAAGATTCTCATAACATATAGTATGATGCTATCAACATTCAACAATAATTATCATAATATCTACATATAATGAGATTATTATAATCTTTAGTATGATTCCTTTTATATTGTAGTATTAATTATCATCATATAATTAAGAATTTGATATCCTTTCATTATAGCAATAAAAAACCATTTTTAGCAACATTTTTTAATTTATTGATTAAAAAAACAACAAAATATTTTCTCCACTTATGTACACTACTATGGCCCCACAAAGTTACTTCCAAATTCATTACTAACCATACAAAAATCATTAATCATTTCAAATATCCAACTCAACCATTAATCATAAAAAAATCCAACTCAACGGGAACCATGTATGTAAGTGAGGTTTAGGGTTAAATTAATTTATTGTGACATAACCATGTATGTAATAAGCTTCTCCGTACATATAGTATGATTCGTTTTTATATAGTATTTAAACAAGTAAATCTATAAACTAGTTAAATTGAAGTTATTTCTTTTGCTAAATTTAATCCTTCCTGCATTTCGATAAACGCAACAAATTGGATGGCACGGACTCCTAGTATGAGGGATAGAGATAGACAATGAGGTATGTGATGATGTGAGAGATAGACAATGAAGAAGAGACTTACAAAAATGGAAGAAAAGACTTACAAAAATAGATTTGTTACGATTAACTATATAAACAAATTATGTAGGTAAACAATTAACAATATAAACTAATTAATTATGTTGGTTCCAAAAAAAACAAATTAAATAGAACTTGAATTACACGAACTAGTATGGTTTTGTTGCTAATATAAGTCTATCATATGCTGCAAGTGAGGTTTAGGGTTAAATTAATTTATTGTGACATAACCATGTATGTAATAAGCTTCTCCGCACATATAGTATGATTCGTTTTTATATAGTATTTAAACAAGTAAATATATAAACTAGTTAAATTGAAGTTATTTCTTTTGCTAAATTTAATCCTTCATGCGTTTCGATAAACGCAACAAATTGGATGGCACAGACTCCTAGTATGAGGGATAGAGATAGACAATGAGGTATGTGATGATGTGAGAGATAGACAATGAAGAAGAGACTTACAAAAATGGAAGAAAAGACTTACAAAAATGGATTTGTTACGATTAACTATATAAACAAATTATGTAGGTAAACAATTAACAATATAAACTAATTAATTATGTTGGTTCCAAAAAAGACAAATTAAATAGAACTTGAATTACACGAACTAGTATGGTTTTGTTGCTAATATAAGTCTATCCTATGCTGCAAGTGAGGTTTAGGCTTAAATTAATTTATTGTGACATAACCATGTATGTAATAAGCTTCTCCGTACATATAGTATGATTCGTTTTTATATAGTATTTAAACAAGTAAATATATAAACTAGTTAAATTGAAGTTATTTCTTTTGCTAAATTTAATCCTTCATGCGTTTCGATAAACGCAACAAATTGGATGGCACGGACTCCTAGTATGAGGGATAGAGATAGACAATGAGGTATGTGATGATGTGAGAGATAGACAATGATGAAGAAGAGACTTACAAAAATGGAAGAAAAGACTTACAAAAATGGATTTGTTACGATTAACTATATAAACAAATTATGTAGGTAAACAATTAACAATATAAACTAATTAATTATGTTGGTTCCAAAAAAGACAAATTAAATAGAACTTGAATTACACGAACTAGTATGGTTTTGTTGCTAATATAAGTCTATCCTATGCTGCAAGTGAGGTTTAGGGTTAAATTAATTTATTGTGACATAACCATGTATGTAATAAGCTTCTCCGTACATATAGTATGATTCGTTTTTATATAGTATTTAAACAAGTAAATATATAAACTAGTTAAATTGAAGTTATTTCTTTTGCTAAATTTAATCCTTCATGCGTTTCGATAAACGCAACAAATTGGATGGCACAGACTCCTAGTATGAGGGATAGAGATAGACAATGAGGTATGTGATGATGTGAGAGATAGACAATGAAGAAGAGACTTACAAAAATGGAAGAAAAGACTTACAAAAATGGATTTGTTACGATTAACTATATAAACAAATTATGTAGGTAAACAATTAACAATATAAACTAATTAATTATGTTGGTTCCAAAAAGACAAATTAAATAGAACTTGAATTACACGAACTAGTATGGTTTTGTTGCTAATATAAGTCTATCCTATGCTGCAAGTGAGGTTTAGGGTTAAATTAATTTATTGTGACATAACCATGTATGTAATAAGCTTCTCCGTACAAGTAAATATATAAACTAGTTTTAAGAAAAACGCAACAAATTGGATGTCACGGGCTCCTAGTCTATTTTTAGATGTCAGAGATAGGTGACTTAAAAAAATGGAAATACTAAAATTGTTGCATTTATTTTGAAACCATAAAACTGTTGCCTATAATTTGGAAACGGAGGAAGTACTTATTTTTATTTTAGAAATTATACTCCTTAAATAAGTATTGTAAACAAGTAAATATATAAACTAATTAAATTGAAGTATCTCTTTTGCTAAAGTTAATACTTATTTAAGAAGTTATCATCACTTATGTACAATATTAGCCTATTAACCGGCTAAAAGAGGAGGCAAAATGTTTTCTCCACTTATGTACACTACCAATGGCCCCACCAAGTACATATTATTGGGAACCCAAATACATTACTATTCATACACAAATCATTCATCTCATTTGAAATATCCAAACTCAACCATCTCTCTCTTCCTCTACCATCCCCAACGTCTCTCCCATCTCCCACCTTAATCATTCATTTTTTTTCCATTGTTTATTTTAACAATGTCTTGCTCATCTTCAGCTAATAACACAAATTCCAAACGAAAATTTGAAGTTGGTGAAACTTCATCAAAAAAACCCAAAATTGTTGACTCTGATGAGCCATTTGCCGAGCTTGCGGAGGTTTTCAACGACAATGGAAAGGGTAAAGTGGTAATCGACCTCAACGAGTCTTTAAGCGAGCCGGAAGAGGAAGATTTTGGTAATGGACAACGCATGCAACAAGAAGTAGTCGTTTTAAGTTCGGACACGGAAAAGGATTCAAATCTGCATGAAACTCTCTATGGACACGTAAGTGATGAACTAAGGGATGCCTTAGTACATATATATCACAGAGAGTTTCTAATTGATGAAACCGAACCGACAGACGATCAGGTAGTGCCTCAAATCAATGGCATTTGTCCAAGGCCACATGCTCTAACTGTTCCAGAAGGGGAAAGGCGAACGAGGTTAATTAGGTGCACCATTATATCGAACAACCCTAGGGACGATGGGTTACAATATTATGCTACTGGGGGTACCATCTTCAAGTTCATGTATGATTTTGTAGCTTTGAGATTTAACTACTCTGCGGATGATGTATGTATACACTACAATTACAGGAAGGTACTTCCAACTTTAAGTTGTGATGATGTCGGATTGGAGGATGGAGCAATACTATTCGTTCATGGCTTGGTAAGTACATTTACTATTATTGTGATTTGGTGTAATTTGAAGTATATTTTGTTTTTATCTTTTTTTCTTTTAAGTTGAATATTGCCATTTTATTAATTATTCAGTTAAAAAACGAAAATCTATGGCTTAAATTTTATTGTGTATGTCGGACGGTTTTAGTATACAAATTACTGTTTATTAATTTTTTTTTTAATCGCATAATTTGTTTTGGTGAAAATATGTTACTTAAGAGCTTAAAATATCTTGGGAATATAATTATAAATGTAATGATGATGCTTGATAAGAGTAGATTGTAGGTTCTATTTCATATTTTTAAGTAGGTAAAATTGATATATATATATATTAGTGTGATGTTGACGGTTTAGGGGTGATTTTTAATTTTAATCATATGCTTTGGTTTTGTGATATATGTTACTTACAAACTTACAATATCTTGGAATTATAATTATAAATGTAATGATGATGCTTGATATTATAGTATGATTTTGACGGATATAAACATATTTTTAAGTAGATGAAATGGATAAAAATATATTGAAGTATGATTTTGACGGTTTAGGTGATAATTTATTTTTTTTAATAATCATATACCTTGTTTTGGTGATATATGTTAATTACAAACTTACAATATTCTAATATGATTTGCTTATCTTGGAAACATAATTATAAATGTAATGATGATGGATGATAAGACTAGATTGTAGGTTTGTAAGACCTATTAATATTAGGTATTTTTACTTAGGTGAATATATATATGTATATGTATATAATATATATATATATATATATATAATATACACACACACATACATACTTCCTTTCAATTAGTAAATTATTGTTTAACAAGTTTATTCTAGGGTACGAAATTTTGTGTATAGTTGTTTTTAATTAGTTTATTACATTGTAGGAGACAAAGATGAATTTTGACTCAAGGTTTGTCAATGTCAAAATGTGTGAGGTCCGAAATTTCCCTATTGATGTGAAGCTTTCGTTGTTTTCAAATAGTACGATGGAGGAATTGTATGAGTTGTGGGCTAATCAGATAGGGCGGGACGTCAACGGCTTCTATTTAGCGTGCAACAATTTTGAAATTCCTAGGGGACCACGCTTGCTTTGTGAGTCCGGGATTCAAAACGAGGATATCATGTACACTATTATGAGGCACTGATCACTGAACGCCCTACCAACAACACTTTTATTTTGATGTTTATGCATGAAGTTTGTTTTGTATTATGATGACATTTATTTTTGCGTTATTTTGTAACATTGATAGTTGACCCTTGAAATTTGTTTAACAAACAAGGGTCACAGATCAATGTTATTATTATATAACTTCCTAGAACTTTACATAACTCTTCAAAATGTTTCTTTATATAACATTGATTGTTACCCTTGCCATTTTGTTTAACAACAAGGGTCACAAATCAATGTTATTTAATTAGTTAACTACATAGAACATGCATTTTCTTTTAATTTGATATGTGATTATTGCTTATATATTATGCAATATGTATGCATGTTTCTTTTAATTAGATTTGTGAAACCTAAATATCTCTAGTAAGACATGAGTATGCATGTTATTAAATTAGTTAACTACATAGAACATGCATTTTCTTTTAATTTGATATGTGATTATTGCCTATATATGCAATATGTATGCATGTTATTAAATTAGTTAACTACATAGAACATGCATTTTCTTTTAATTTGATATGTGATTATTGCCTATACATGCAATATGTATGCATGTTTCTTTTAATTAGATTTGTGAAACCTAAATATCTCTAGTAAGACATGAGTATGCTATTAAATTATTAATATATTATGGTATTATATCAAATTTAATTAAAAGAAGGAATAGACAATAATTTAAAGTGAGTGGTTGAAAACAAAGAACAGAAAAGTAAAGATTAAAAGAATACCCACCATCTCTACACACGGCGAAGACCAACGTGGCGGCAATCGTGTAAACTAAACTTTTTTTTTTTATCGAGGTGGCATTGTTGATAAAAAAACATACTTCATCCGTTCCAAAAAAACGCAACAGTCAACATTTCATGCATGCCGAGACATTATTTTGACCCTAAATAACTATTATTATGAATAATTAAAAATTAAAAAAGTTGATATTAAGATAGTATTCTACTTTGACCTACTTTGACCCTAGATAATATTTTGTTGTGAGAGTAAAAAGGATAGAGAGAGAAAGTAGATGTTAAGATATTTTTTATAATTGCAAGAAAATTTAATTTTTAATTAAACGAGCCAAAAGCTCGAACAAGGTTTTTGGAAGCTCGGTTATGCTCGAGCTCCATAAATATTAATCAAGCCTAGCTCATCTTACCTATACCCTAGACAATATTTTGTCGTTTATTAGTAGAACTAAATAGAGATGAACTGAACTGAATATAATCTGAAGTAAACAAGCCCTTAGTGTGTCAATTTTATTGTTATTTTTTTATTCAATCACTTAGTGTGTCAATTTTGTTGTTTTTTATTTTAAATCACTAAAGTATTGATCATTGCAAGAAAATTTCCAGAGCATGCTTCTATTAAACGAGCCAAGCTCAAGCTCGAACAAGGTTTTTGGAAGCTCGGTTAATGCTCGAGCTCGATAAATATTAATCAAGCCTAGCTCATCTTACCCTCATTGTCCGAAACGACGAACGTGGTTGACGTTCTGATTAATTAAAAAAAGGGGACTGAACAGAACTGAACTCAACTTACTAGATATGAACTGAATTAAACTGAATAGAGATGAACTGAATTAAACTGAATAGAGATGAAATGAACTAAACTGAATAGAGATGTATTGAGCTGAATATAATATATAGAGATGAACTCAACTTAATAGAGATGAACTTAGCTGAATATAATATATAGTATAAAGTCAATTTATATACACATAATATATAAATTCACTCATTTCATAATGTTGTTGTAAAAATATAGTATGATATTTGTGTACTATAGTGTAGTTTACCTTTGCCTATATTGAACTTTTTAAAACTAAAAGTATAAACATTTTTAATTCATATGATATTTGCTTAGGAGAGAGAAGTAACAGAGAGAAGAAACACGAAGAGAAGACCACCACCTCGTTCGTGCCGCCCTTTCCTCCACCACCTTGTTCGTGCCGCCGTTCGTGCCGCCGTTCGTTGTCGCCGCCGTTCGTGTCCTCAACCACACGTTAGTTGCCGCCGTTCGTGTCCTCTCCTCCACCCTAAACACCCACAATCAAACAAATTCAAACCCTAGAAATGCCAAAAAAGACGGAGATGGAAGGCAAATTTGTGATGTCTCCTGATGTATTCAATGTAAGTATAACTCTTAATAATTTTTTTTTTTGGATTTCATTTGGATTTGTTCATGTATTTTGAAATAATTTGATATACTTCAAGTTTGTTGGGGTTTTTCTTTGGGTTCATTACGGGTATTATACCCATTTTCTATGCTATGATTGTTTATGGGTTCATGTATTTAGTAGAATCGAATCCCTCTATCTGTGTTTAAGAGGAATTTGGCTCTTTATTTTGCGTTTTTGCTCTTCAATTATGGGTTTATGGTTTGTTGCTCTGTTGTTCTCCTTTTCTCTTTGTAATTGATTCATTGTTTTTTTTTTTGGGTAATCTACATTTTTTTTTATTACCAATTTAGATGCTATATTATTGATTTTTTTTAGAGTAATTAGTGATTTTTTCTCCAATTCACTGAATTCAGCATAAATATGTTCAGAGATAAGAGTATAGGCACTGGGTAGCAAAATTGTTTAGCAATAATAACTACTCTTGGCTTTCAATCATTCATAAAAGAAAATTATTTATATAAATAATCACCACTTGTTAAAAAAAAAATTAAGTTCATTACGGGTATTATACCCATTTTCTATGCCATGACTGTTTATGGGTTCATGTATTTAGTAGAATCGAATCCCTCTATCTGTGTTTAAGAGGAATTGGGCTCTTTATTTTGCGTTTTTGCTCTTCATTTATGGGTTTATGGTTTGTTCCTTTGTTGTTCTCCTTTTCTCTTTGTAATTGATTCATTATTATTTTTTTGGTAATCTACATTTTTTTGATTACTAATTTAGATGCTATATTCTTGGTTTTTTTTAGAGTAATTAGTGATTTTTTCTCCAATTCACTGAATTCAGCATAAATATGTTCAATATTTTCAATAATAACTACTAATAATTAGTTGGCATTTATTAATGTTTTCAATCATTTATCAATGAAAATTAATTATATAAATAATCACCACTTGTAAAAAAATGCTTGAAGATCTATTTAGGTAATTCTAAATTAAAAATTTCTGACATTAAGGGTTCGAATTTAGTATATATTTGTTTGTGTATTCTTCATTCAATATTTCAATCATTTATCAATGTGAATTAATGTTTGTTTGTGTAAATCTTCTTTGAATATTTAGCCTGATTCTGGTTAATATTTTGTTTTTCCTACAAAATCAGGGTAAGGTCAAGACTAAGGGTAGTATCGTACGAAAACGTGGCAAGGTGTTGGAGACACAATTGAGGGAATGCAATGAACACCAACCAAATGTAAATTGTCGGGTTGAGACTTTTGGAAGGATTGTTGCAAAATTGGGAAACTTGCAAAGGAATTGGGTAAAAGAGATGGGGTTTGAGGGGTTACTATGGCTAAGGGAGCGTGTTCTTCCAAGGAATTTATGTTATTGGTTGATGACTAGGGTGGATCCAGTTAGGAAGGTTCTGATGCTACCAGGAGGGACAGATTACCCAATCCACAAAACACAGGTTCATTGGGTCTTGGGTATACCAGCCACTGGTAAGTCAGTTCCTAAGAAAGCTGTGAATAATAAGATGTTGGATAGGGTGAACGTTATCGTTGAAAAATATGGCGTAGATGATTGTAGTGGTTTTTATAAGGATATTTTGTTAGGGAATGTCCGCAATTTGATAGAAGGTGAGTAGGATGTTGATGGTGAGAGTGACTTCAAAACGGCTTTTCTAATCATGGTGTTAGGTGATGTCTTATGCCCTTCCACTAGTGCAAAACTGTCGTCAAATCTAGTGCCCGCAATAACAGTTGCGTTGGAAAGTTGTAAATATGATTGGGCACAACTAGTTCTTGACAAATTGTTTATTTGTGTCAAGAACTTTGCAAAGAGGTTTTACAGAGACGGATACGCTAGGGGGTGTGGCGGTTGTACATATTTCTTGGCGGTAAGCTATTACATTAAAATATTGTTGATTCAATACATTAAATTAAATTTTATTATAATTTATAAATTGTTTTTGGTGCAGATTATGTATTTGGATCGCCTAAAACAAGTCCCTGCAGAGTGGGGTGTGTTTCCACGCATTAGAGTTTGGACAATCAAGTTGGTGAATGCGGCAAAGAAGGAAGATTGTTTTGATAAAGGCGGTGACTATGGAAAAGTTGGGGTATATATTTCAGTTAACAAGGCAACTTTGTTTTTTTCTTTAAAAATAACTTTGATTCTATTTAAATTTTAATTGATTTGTTATGTGTATTGTAGTGTGTTGATGTTGCATACGGTGAACAACATCCCTACATGGCTAGGGATACAATGGGACCTCAATCAATGGCTCGTGAGGTACCAAACTTTATCTGATGTTTGTTTTTCACCTTATTTTTAACTTTTCAGTTGTCTTAAAAAACATAAAACTATAAAAAGTGAGTTGGATTTTTATCTTGTCAATTTTCAAAATTGTAATTGCTTTAAGGGCTTTGGCTGATTTTCTTATTACATTTGTGAAAATGATACATCATGTGAATTTTCAAACTTTAAGCATTTTTACAAACATTAATACTTGTGTAACAAGGGTACATCAGGTTCTTACATATGCGATGGATTGTATCTTTGATGCATGATGCTGTGTTGTTAAGCATGCTGTTTAAATTAATGGCATTTTAAAAATACCAAAGTCAACAGTGGCATGTTTCATAAATTAATGGCATTTTTAAAATATTTCTATTAAAGTTTTAATTTTTAATTTATAAAGGTCGCCAACCTTGTTTTACAACAAATGGGAATGGGAAATGGTGGCGGTTGTGGTGAAACTTCTATGGACATGCAACAGTCTGACGAAGAAGAAAAGGATCGGCCAAAGCGAAGGTGTAATGGGCCAGTTGATAAATTCAACCCTCGTCAGAGGAGGAAAAAGACAAATGATGTCTGGGAGGAGTTTGTATCGGACGATGATGAAGAATGGCATCCATCCGAGGAGGAGAGTGATGAAGAGAGTGATTTGTCACAATGTACTGTTACAAGATCTGACAAGTACTATGTCGACGATGATGAAGTGAATGAAGTGGTTTCCAAAAATGTAAGTGAACGACATATTCTAAGTATTGTCTAAGTAATTTTTACTTTTTTAGAACTATAATTTACCCAATCATCCGATTGTGTTTATCTTCTCACTTCTAAGTAATTCTAAGTAATTTTTACTTTTTTTGGAACTATAATTTACCCAATAATCCGAATGTGTTTATTTTCTCATGTTGAGGCAACAATAGACTGGGGCGGAAAAGATTGTTGCAGGAGTGGGTTATACTGGCGGGAAAGAAACGGTGGTAGAGGGGAAGTCTTTGCCAGTAGAGGGGAAGTTTGGGCCAGTAGAGGGAAAGTCTGGAGCAGGAGCAGTAGACGGGAAGACTAAGACTAAGGCCGCTGAGGGTGAGGCTGTTGAAGATGATGGCAAGTCTATGGCTGTAGAGGGTGAGGCTGAGGTTGAGGTTATACTAAATGAGGGCAATTCTACAGCTGTAGGGGGTGAGGGTGACGGTGAGGCTGAGGCTGCTGAAGATCAGGGGAAGTCTGCGGCTGTAGGGGGTGAGGGTGAGGGTGACGGTGAGGCTGCTGAAGATCAGGGGAAGTCTAAGGCAGTAGAGGGTGAGGCTGGCGAGGCAGAGGGTGAGGCTGGCGAGGCAGAGGGTGAAGAGAAGAATGTGGATGATATGACGGATAGTTTTGTAAATCAACTACTAAGAGATATAACGTTTGATGACGAGGATGGTAAAACATTTTCGTTTGGGGAAGTTGGCACGAGTAAAACCCAAGGGAGCAAATATTGTTTCAATGCTGCAATGTCAGATGGTGAGGGTTCTAGAGTTGAAGGTGAAAAAGTTCAAAAGCGGAAGAGTGGCCGGAAAAGTATTACAAGAAGCCCAAGAAGGCTTGTTCGTAATGTAGAGACTGTTAAGGAGGTGGATTGTACATCTGATGGAGACATGAGGAACAATATTGTCACTTATTTGTCCATATTAGTTACGGGCAAAAGTAGAAGGTATGTCTGGTTTAAATTTCGTAATAATGTTGTAAATTTCAAAATCTACTATGTTGGTATATATGTGTTTCCCTTGTCAAGATAGCTTTAGACTAATTTAGTGCAAATGTTCATGCCGTCGTACTCTGCGTTTGCATATGTTCATGCCGACGTGCTCTGCGTAGGCTGTCTAGGGAGGTGATGACCCTAGATGGGGCGCAATCACAAGGCTATTCGCAAATGCAATCGCAATGTGGAGTTGTATTTACTGCTAATATATCCTATGTTGTTATTGTTGGTACTTTATGTTCTTGTGCAAATGTTCATGCCGTCGTACTCTGCGTTTGCAAATGTTCATGCCGACGTGCTCTGCGTAGGCTGTCTAGGGAGGTGATGACCCTAGATGGGGCGCAATCACAAGGCTATTCGCAAATGCAATCGCAATGTGGAGTTGTATTTACTGCTAATATATCCTATGTTGTTATTGTTGGTACTTTATGTTCTTGTGCAAATGTTCATGCCGTCGTACTCTGCGTTTGCAAATGTTCATGCCGACGTGCTCTGCGTAGGCTGTCTAGGGAGGTGATGACCCTAGATGGGGCGCAATCACAAGGCTATTCGCAAATGCAATCGCAATGTGGAGTTGTATTTACTGCTAATATAACCTTTGTTGTTACTGTTGGTATATTATGTTGTTGTGCAAATGTTTAGTCAAAAGGCAAGATCTTGGTCATTAGCATCGGAACAAATCATGTTGCAGTGTGGTGATCATTACGCCTCAGCTGCAAATTGTTTGAGTGTTTTATGTTCGGACAAAGGAGGTGTAGATGATAATGTGAGTACTTTCATTATTAACTTTCAGTATTAATACATACCATCCATAGCACATAATTGTTATTTTTTCATTTTTTTTATAGTATGTTCGTGTTGTCGCTGTTTTGTATACTCGGAATTGGCAAGACCAATTCAAGGGAAGGAGTATAAGATATATGATGGATCCAACTATTGCGGTAAAAAGAAAGTATTTAAGTTGTAGGATCACATCTTCTTTGTGGTTTTTATTTTGGTATTTTCCTTACTATTTGTTGTTGGTGAATGTCATAGATAAGACTGTTGCAAGAAGCTGCTAACCATGGTGGTGAGTGGAAGGCAACCCTCCGGCTTGCTAGAGCAGTCGGGTCGTCATACGTTGGAACATCAGCAAATCAGTTCTATGTGGTAATTGTGGGCTTTGTATATATATAATAGTTAAATACTGGAAAATAAAAATATGACACTCTTAACCTTATTATATCCTTAAAAATGGCTTAGGTGTTTGTCCCAGTCTTGGAGACGAAACACTGGTGGTGTGTGGCATATTGTGTACATGAACAAGAGGTTTGGGTTATTGACTCGTCGTCAAGAGCACCCTTACAGCAGCATAGCTCTACAATTGACAAAATAGTAGGTTTAAATATAATACTTTGATAACATAATTAACTTACAATGTACTCTTAATGACTAAAAGGAAAGTGTTATTTGTGTAGAGTGTGGCTGTGGACACTTTTTTCTCTTCCTTTGACGAAACTTGGGTACAAGGGCAATTGAATACCTGGAAGCGTAAGATTTGTAAGGTTGAGAAGCAACAAGATGGGTGAGTGAATATTTCAAAAATAAATAAATGTACTGAACAATACTTACTTTACTTAGCTGAGTGTATCCAAAAACTTAACATTGCACGTCGCCTAATAAATGTTGCAGCTACAGTTGTGGTGTCTACATGCTGGGGGCAATTAAAAAATGTGCTGAACAATACCACCATGAATTCAAATTGGTATGTGCTTCTTTTAATTTGTAAACTCAACCTAAGTTAAGTATAGTACTCATGGGTACTCATGGTGAAAATAACAGGATAGGACAATTGATGATGAACGTGGTTGCCTCCTAACCGAAGACATAATGTCAGATTTTAATGAAGCAAAAGAATATGTGATGGAGTTACTGTCTTTTGATAAAAAATGATTTGTTTTAGATTAATGTAGACATGAGTATTGTATTACGTAGGTAGTGTATTATGTAATGGGTATTGTATTAAGTAGGTATTTACTTTTCTCAATTTGGACCAGAAGAACTGCATACAAAATTTAGCCAGTTTAAGCACTTTATTGGGGTTATTGTGAATACTAATAGTAATGGAAGTGGCGGGGGATTATGGTGGGGTGGTGGTGTCTGATGATGCTGGAAGAGAAGATTTGTATTACGTAGGTAGTGTATTATTTAATGGATATTGTATATAGTAGGTATTTACTTTTCTCAATTTGGGCCAGAAGAAATGCATACGAAATTTAGCCAGTTTAAGCACTTTATTGGGGTTATTGTGAATGCTAATAGTAATGGAAGTGGCGGGGGATTATGGTGGGGTGGTGGTGTCTGATGATGCTGGAAGAATTGTTTTTCAGCATTCGTCAACATGTCTTAAATTGAATATTTAGTACAATGAATATTTAGTAAAACAAAATGAATAACCCGAGAAATGAAAATTAAGTTTAAGTTAATTACTTTGCTTGTCTTTCTTGGTATGAAAAATGCAAAGATTTCATACCTAAATTTAAAATAATAGTCGCATTAAAATTACTTTAAAGGTTAAGCAGTTGCATTAAAATTGTGTTATAGATAATAATAATTCTAAAATAAGCACAGTAGCATCTATAATAATAAGGCTAAAATAAGCAGTTGCATTAATACATAAGAGGTACAAAATATCAAATCGTAATACAGTTACGATTTAACAAATCATTGTCGTTCATCGAAATGCCAATTGCAAGAGATTTCTAAAATGCAAGAGATTTCTCCTTACAATTCTTGCCCGTTCCAAGTAGTAGATCATTGCTCGAATATAATAGAATTGCGATTTAGTAGATCATCCTCTTCAATGTTCAAACATTCGTTATTGGGTTCAGATCTGGTAGCCAATGCAACTGCTTTTTTCTTAGTTTCATCCTAAATCATCGCAATTACATGAACGGATTATGATAATATTATTATAACAATCGCAATTTTCATCCTAAATAAAATTTAAAATAATAATAATAATAATAATAATAATAATAATAATAATAATCATAATCATAATCATAATCATAATAATAATCATAATCATAATAATAATATTAATCAGATTCGTACCTTTTTGGTTTTTTTTTGTTTTTGTGCCTCCTTTTTGCAATTTTGACGCCTTTTGATTTTGACTGTTTCTTGTACCCTTGCAAAAAAAAAATAATTCAAAAGGTACATGCATATATTACAAAAAGGACAATAAGTATGTCATACAAAAAGGACAATAAGTATGTCATAATATATATAACAAAAGGAAAATAAGTATGTCATACCTTAGCATTCGATGCTGTATTGGATTTGTTTTTATTCTGCGATCCAGAATTTGCCTTTTTCCATCCAGGTTCTCCAATAGCTTTAAATCTATTAGACTTTGTTCTTCCCCGACCTCGTTTTGGAATGGGTGGATCCTTTATGTTATATTGCCTAGCAGTTGAGGAAGAAGGGGGGTTTGTAGGGGAATTCTTGTTTGGAGTTGAGGAAGGTGTTTTGTTGGCACCAATACTACTTTGTGTTTGCAAATTAGCATCGCTCGATGTAGTCAATGTTTTATCTTGGGTTTGAGGTTCCTCGTCGCTTGATTTATGACTAAGCCATTCATTGACCTCCTTCTTTAACTTCCTCACACCACGTAACACAATCGATGTTGTCTCATCATAACCACAAGTTAAATCAAAAATAGGTTCCATTGCGACATTGATTTTGTCCAACCGCTTCACTCTCAGAGTCTTAGAATGGTCATGGTATGCAACTGAGATGGATGAATACTTCCTAGTCACATCCTTACGCCATCTTCTAAGAATGTATTTTTCAGGAATGGGATTGACAAAGTTTTGGTCTAATACTCTAATCATATGACGACACAGAATGCCTTCCGTTTCAAATTTTCTACAGTCACACACAACATCCTTAGTTTCACTGTCAAAATGGACGCAATACATTCGTCTCTTATCAATTATGACCTCCTCCTGACACCCCTTAGGTAAGACCCACACACGATCTTCAAGTAAGAACATGTATTTATTTGGCCCTACCTCTTTCTCTTCCCTAATAAAGCAATACATAAGTCGCTCACATTCGCGTTGAACAACACGAAACTTTGCATCAGTGTATATTTTCCTAAAAACCTTTTCAATTTGAAATCCAGTTGAGATGTTTCTTATCCATTTAACATCCCTTGAATCCGCGTCTTGTTCTTGGCAAACACGCCTCTCAACAGTTGCACAATATTTTTCACCAAACTCACATAGTCTAGTATGTCGCCTAATAAATTTATCAAAAAAGCTGTTTATACTCTCTACTCGTAGTGTCGTTCTCATCCCAGCCCAAAAAACATCTTTCATGAAAGTGGGAACCCACATATGTCGCTCATCGAACAAATTAGCCAACCATTCATTTGACTGCAATGCGTACTTGCTAATTACTTCGTCCCAAGCGCTTTCAAATTCGCCCACAGTGAATGAATCATAAATTGCTCTAAACAGGTCTTCTTTAATATTTTCATACCTATAATGTTGTTTGTTAAATTTGTATGATAATTATTTACTAACAAATGCAATTAACAAATGCAGCAAAAGTTAATAATAAGTTCAATAAAATAGCAATAGCAATGTCTAATAAATTATTGTATAAATAACAGAAACACTAACAATATATTTTAAAGTTACTAAGTGTGTACCTTTCGTCCTTTCCAAATTTTTTTGGAAGCTTTTGCAAAATGTGCCAAATACACCACCTATGACGCGTATCAGGCATTACCTCTGCAAGAGGTCCTCGCATAGCTGCTGCCTGGTCAGTTAAAATGGCACGAGGGGCCTTACCTTTCATGCAAAGCAACCATTGGGAAAACAACCATGTAAATGTGTCACAATCCTCCTTGGATAGTAATGCACATCCAAGCAATATCGACTGGCCATGATGATTTACCCCAACAAAGTTAGCAAATGGTAAGTCATACTCATTTGTTAAATATGTTGAATCAAAGCAAATGGCATCCCCAAATTCCTCATAAGCACCCTGGCTACGAGCATCAACCCAAACCACATCCTTGAAGGAACCATTCTCATCTAACCTATATGCATGAAAAAAATTCAGATTCTGTCTTTGCATCTTCTCAAAATAATTAGCTAATGCATTTGCATCCCCTCCTTCCATTTTCAATCGCCTTTCTTTATCAAAGACATGACGCATGTCTTGTTCATTAAATGGCATATTCTGAACACCATCTCTTTCTCTTGCCATTGTATCGTGTAACTGTGGGATAGAAATGCCAACATCCGTGCTATCTAATAACCTCCTCCTAACACCCGTGTGAAAACTTTGCATTCTATACTCCTTGACCAACTTCGCTTGACCTGGTTGTGGTGTATGATTTTCATGATCTAAAATTACATCATTTATTTCCCAAACTTCATTACGGTTAATACTAGCATACACCTTGGCCGGACAAAAGCATTTTTTGGATTTCCGCTTCCTTTTGCTACCCTCATCGAGAACGGCACTTCCTCCTATATCCATGTCACACGACCTTTTTTGGGAATTTTTTTTAACCTCATTTCAGGATCTCCCCAACACTCACACCTCCAGGTCATTGACCGTCGATGACTCTTATCTTTAGACTTTGTTCCTTGAACTCTTGTTATGCCAAACCCTTCTTGTTTTCCATATTTCTTGTACAAGATCTCAACCTCCATCCATGAACTGAATAACATACCAATTTTGGGTGGCTCTGCGGGTGATTCTTCACTGTCTGATTCCTCTTCAATATTTTTACGTTTTCTTAGTGACCGTTGCGATTGTGGCGTTACAACAATAACCGTACTTTTTTGTATGACTACACGTTCATGATCATTGAGTCCGTTACAAATGTTTTCAATATCCAAATCCTCATTGAAATCGTTACAAATGTTTTCAATATCCACATCATCTACACCATTATCATATAATATACGTGTATTACACTCTCCTGTTGCCATTTGTTTTGACCTGCAAAATACATGACACCCAAGATTTAAAATTGGATCTATTATTATTCAATTTACGAGACTCATTTCATGGCCAAAAATTTGTTCTCCTTGATTCATATATATAGTATTTATTGTTACATAAGCCTGTATGTAATAAGATTGCATATACATATAGTATGATTAATAGACATATAGCTATCTGCCCAACTCAATTTGTTCTTCTTCATGGTGAGTGTATATTAAATTTAATGTAAAAATAATGGTGCTAAAAATGCAAAATATGTTAAACTAAAAAAATATTAACCTAAATTACAAGTACAACCACAACAATAAATTAATGTACTCCGTATTACTCTGTTTTTCAATCATTATCTCCTCCAATATTCACCTAAATTACAACATCATCTTTCATGCTTTTGTTTTATATTAATCATCTTTATCTTCCATGGCATCAATTCTTTCTCTCCATTCCAATACTTTGTATTTACCTTTTCCCCACTCTCTTCAATATTTTACCTTTTCCCCACTCTCTTCTTCCAAAAAATGCATGAACAACCCACTAAAAAATCCACCTCAAAACTAGCTTTATTCTTGAAGAGAACAATTAGCCACTAGTTATTACTGAAATCAAGCAAATAGACACTCAAATAAGACATAATAAACCATTAATCAACTAATCAACATACAATCAGGGTTCAGGTAAAAGAAGCTTACCTTCACCGTCAATGGCGGCAATGGGTAGTGATCGTCGTTGCTGATGGAGTTGATGGTGGTATTGTTGATGGTGGTATTGTTGATGCTGTACTTGTCTTCTCACTCAACTCTCAATCTTGCATCTTTCCATGACCATTTCTTTCTATGGCATGGGGAGGAACACGATTATCGCGGGTAATTTTAACTAATTTAGCACTGTGCATTCTGACTCCATAGCCCACAAAAAATCTCACGCGAAGGGAAACAAACGGAGTCATTTCCCTCATTTTCCTGTTAAGTATAATGGAATGGATTAATTTTTTTTTTTCAACTAAAACAATAAAGTTGCTATTATTTACAAGAATGCCATTTTGAGATACCTCCAAATATGTCTAAGTTGAGGAACTTGATTGCCCTCTCAAAACACACTATAAAATCCCAAGATTCCCAACCATTCAAAAACCCTAGATCATTTTTGTTATCACTTCTCCTTTCTCTCTATCTCTGAACCTCTGTACAACACTGCGGGTTATTACCTAAACTTCTCCAAGGTCATGTCTCTCTCTACTTCTAGATTGATCTGTTTTAGATGCTGTTAATAATTGATTAATTTGTTACTCGTTCGTTGTTTCATTGCAATAATCGCATGCTCTGTGGATGCTTTGTGTGTTGATTAGTTTGATCCATCGCTCGATTGCTGTGAATTGTGAATTCGCATGTTGTTTATTGAACCTGCACTAGAAAATCTTTGTGTTTTCATGATTTCAAAATTCAAACATTGAAAGGCTTTATTTTTTTTTCAAATATTCAACCATCGTTTTTATTTTGTGTTCATAATCTTAGCTTCCTTTCTCTTTTTTTCTTCCTTGATTTTTTTTTTTTTTCAGATGATCGCGAATTTCTTATTGTTTTTCTATAAGAATCTGTTTTTTCGACGAGTAAAAATTTGATTATAAGCTGTCTATAATTTAATTTATGGAAACTTGTGCTTTTCATCGTCAAATGATTACGATCTATGTTTTGTGTTTGATGAATTTAATGTATATTAACGATATATCTTTCAGATTGTTTCTGTTGTTATTGTTTTTTTTTTCTTTTTTTGTTTTTTCTCGTTCGTATGATGTATTTCTGCGTTTTCTACACGTTCGATCATGAATCTGCATTTACAGAGGTAAATGTTTTAATATTTCCCTATTTTAGCTGTTTTTATTTATTTGTTTATGTTTTTACTTGGATCTATTTGGTTTGAACCATATTACTGTAGTATGAATCATTTTTTCCCTCGCTAAAAGTTACGTTATATGTTAGGACTTTAGAATCATGGAATCTACAAATCCTATTGTTACCGAAGTAAATGTTTTATATTTGCATATGTTTGATGTTCATTTTGTAATTTTTTTTTACTTAGATCTATTTGGTGTGAACAGTATTACTGTAGTATGAATCAAGTTTTTCCCTCGCTTAAAGTTCAGTTATATGTTAGGACTGTAGAATCATGGAATCTACAAATCCTTCTATTGTTTATGTTTATGTTTATGTTTTTGTTTTTGTTTTTGCTTGTTTATCTTTTGATTGTTTATGTTTTTGCTGATTTGTTTGTGTAGATCTCTTTGGTTTAACAATATTCTATTGTAACTGGCTAAATAACGACGAATGAGATTATGTAGGCTTTTTAAAAGAAATTGTAGCGTTAGAACTACTACTTTGAGAAATATTTGATTTATTCCTAATCTGTTTTTTAATCTTAAGCCTGCTGTGAATATTTTATATTTAAGTCGTTTTTTAATTTGTTTTTGCTGTGACAAGATGGTTCAGACATTTGCTGTGTAGCATGCTAGGTTGAACATTGCTGTGTACTTGAGAATTGTATTAGGTCATAAGATTCACCATTTGTTGGCGTTTGTAGATTCTAACTCAATGTTTTATACTTGCAGTTTAACACTCAATTAGCTAATCATGGGTAAGGAAAAGATTCACGTCAGTTTGGTGGTTATTGGTCATGTCGATTCTGGGAAGTCGACCACCACTGGTCATTTGATCTACAAGCTTGGTGGTATTGACAAGCGTGTGATTGAGAAGTTCGAGAAGGAAGCCTCTGAGATGAACAAGAGGTCCTTCAAGTACGCCTGGGTTCTTGACAAGCTTAAGGCAGAGCGTGAGCGTGGTATCACCATTGATATTGCCTTGTGGAAGTTTGAGACCAACAAGTACTACTGCACTGTCATTGATGCCCCTGGTCACCGTGACTTTATCAAGAACATGATTACTGGTACCTCTCAGGCTGACTGTGCTATCCTCATTATTGACTCCACCACTGGTGGTTTTGAGGCTGGTATCTCCAAGGATGGTCAGACCCGTGAGCACGCCCTTCTTTCCTTCACCCTTGGTGTGAGGCAGATGATTTGCTGCTGTAACAAGGTATGGGGATTCAATTTTCTAACCTACTGCATTTGGTATCTTTTACATACTATTATAGTTTTGTTTGTTGAGTGTTTCTTACTGATTTTCTTTGAATACTTGAAACAGATGGATGCTACCACACCCAAGTACTCGAAGGCAAGGTATGATGAAATCGTGAAGGAAGTCTCATCATACATCAAGAAGGTTGGATACAACCCTGACAAAATTCCATTTGTGCCCATTTCTGGGTTCGAGGGTGACAACATGATTGAGAGGTCCACCAACCTTGACTGGTACAAAGGACCAACCCTTCTCGAGGCTCTTGACATGATCAACGAGCCAAAGAGGCCCTCAGACAAGCCTCTCCGTCTTCCAATCCAGGATGTATACAAGATTGGAGGTATCGGAACTGTGCCTGTGGGTCGTATTGAGACCGGTGTATTGAAGCCTAACATGCTTGTTACCTTCGGCCCCACTGGACTGACCACTGAAGTTAAGTCAGTTGAGATGCATCACGAGTCTCTCCCAGAGGCTCTCCCAGGTGACAATGTGGGTTTCAACGTGAAGAATGTGTCGGTCAAGGATCTCAAGCGTGGATACGTGGCTTCTGACTCAAAGAATGACCCAGCTAAGGGGGCATCAAGCTTCTCAGCTCAGGTCATCATCATGAACCACCCTGGTCAGATTGGAAATGGATACGCCCCAGTGCTGGACTGTCACACATCCCACATTGCTGTCAAGTTTGCAGAGCTCCTCACCAAGATCGACAGGCGATCTGGTAAAGAGCTCGAGAAGGAGCCCAAGTTCTTGAAGAACGGAGATGCAGGTATGGTGAAGATGATTCCAACCAAACCCATGGTGGTGGAGACTTTTGCTGAATACTCACCACTCGGTCGTTTTGCTGTGAGGGATATGAGGCAGACTGTAGCAGTGGGAGTCATCAAGAGTGTTGACAAGAAGGAACCAACAAGTGCCAAGGTCACCAAGGCTGCAATGAAGAAGAAATGAATTATTTCTGCATTATTAAGTGTTTATGAAAAATGCTATTTAGACATGGTTTCAGTCAGTATTGTCTTTTTTGATTTATTGGTAGTTAATTGGTTTGCTGGTCGTGGTCTCGTGTGTTCGTCTTCATCAGGCACCTTTCCTCAGTATTGGGTGCTTGATCGACGGTGGCGAGCTTTAGATCAGCACTAGTCTTTACGCTATGTTTTTGGTTAATTATGTGTTACTGATTTTGATTGTTGTGACAAGTTTTATTCTGAAATGGCAAGCCACTGCAACTTATTTTTATTTATATTTGGTATTGTCATACTTGATTAACACACATTGCTCTATTTTTTAAGAGTGGAAATTTAAATGGATCTGGATGTTAAATAGGAGTATTTCTCCAATTTGATTAGGGTATTGTTAAACGTAACCCCCAAAGTATTTATTGAAGTTTTATTTTTGACAATTTTGACTTTGGCTATATGTGCGTTTATTGGGCTAAAAAAAAATCTTGACATAAACCATGTGTCTTGGCCTAGGTTTAGGTGCATGGCTCATCTGTCACTGCCTTCTTAATTGTGTTTAGTCTTAAAATGCTCATAATTCCCACATGCAACCAAACACAAAGCATATTCTATAAATGCAAACAAGCACTACAAATGATACAATACAATAATAGGAATTTGATTTCTATAAATTACAAATTAATCTAGAAAATTAATTAATGCAAACAAGCACTACAAATGATACTACAATAATAGGAATTTGATTTCTATAAATTACAAATTAATCTAGAAAATTAATTTCAACTCCGACCAAACAAGCACTACAAATGATACAATATATTAATAAAAATAAATTAGCATAAATGCCATTTTACGTGCTCCCTAATAAAATTTTACGCAATCAGCTAATTGTTACTATATAATTTACCACTCAAATCCTGAACAAAAAGTAGTGATCTTTATATGCAAAGGGTGTGATATTGAAGGGTTTATTTAACTATGATTAACTTCTTATAACACTAATGGAATATATGTTAACCAATTTTTTGTGCACGCAATGTATGCGATAATTTTAAAATATTCGTTCACAACAATAACTTGATAATTTTTAATGAATTTAATCTAATTTTTGTCTTTCGCTTATACATAGTAAGTATATTACAAATTGATTAAATATTTTAATTCTCTAAAATATATATTATTTATGAATAAATTATGAGTGTTAAGAGGATTTGAATAATATAATTTTACAATTAAATAGTACTTAAGATTTTTAAATTGTGATTACATGTTTTAAATAAGGCTATTAATTATTATTGTGGAAGTTTATAATACACAAATGACCATTATTAATTAATATTATCAATTCCAATAATAACTTATCTACATTTAAGGCAATGAAAGTTGTGCGTACAAATATTACAGATGAGATATGACAAGTTGTACGTGAAGAAAATATGTTCGATGACATATATACAAAGTTTTTTTTTTGAAAAGCTATTTTTTAATCAAATTTGGAAAAATAAATAAAAATGGAATAGTAGTTTAGGTAGAAAAAAATTGTAATGCGGTTATGTGTAAAGTTTAGTGGCTTATATTTTACTTTATAGTAAAGTTACAGTCATGCAATGCAAGCTTTTGATCGAAAATACGTCTTGATATATTTTAAAATTTGCCGTAATAAGATTATAAACATGTATTTGTTTTTATGAAACAAAATAAGCTATAGAAATCTTAACAAAGATAGAATATAGCAATAGTTAAACTTTAGCTAAATATTAATATTAAAAACTTTATAGATATCAAATTTTATTAATATAGAGAAAATAATGATAAAACTTTGGAAAGGAAAAAATTGCAAAAGAAGATAGATTGAGAAAGTTTTTAAATAAGCATTAAAAAAGATTTTAAAAAATCAATGGAAGTTTTGGAGGGAAAATGTTGAAGGAGAAGTTGACATGTGTCAAGGATGAAGCGGTTTTTGTTTTAGTATTAGTTATAGAATAGATTTCAACTCCGATCAAGCAAGCACTAAAAATGATACAATACAACAACAATAATAATAATAAATGAGCATAAATGTCATTTTACCAAATAAAATTCTACACAATCAGCTAATTGTTATTAAAAACCTATACACATTCTACTATATAATTTAACACTCAAATTCTGAACAAAAAGTAGCGATCTTTAAATGCAAAGGTTGTGATATTGATGGGTTTATTTTATGATTAACTTCTTATGATACTCATGGAATATATGCTAATCAGTTTTTTGTGCACGCAATGCATGCGGTAATCTTAAAATATTTGTTCACAACAATAATTTGACAATAAAATTAATAAGTGCTCACATAATTTTAAAAACTTTTATATAATTTTTTTTATGAATTTAATATAGTTTATGTCTTTCGCTTATACATAGTACGTATATTGTAAATTGAGTAAATATTTTATTTTATGAATAAATTTTGAATGTTAAGAGGTTTGAATAATACAATTTTACAATTACATGGTACTTATAACTTTTTAATTGTGATTACGTGCTTTAAATAAGGTTATTAATGATTTCAAAAATCAAATATCATTATGAAAGTTTTTAATACACAAATGACAAAATTGCCCCTACTTAACTATCTTTCAGTTGTTCTAAATATGGAACTGTGTCACTATACTCCATATAGGAACTTGGTGTTGTTTCTTTACAAGAACTTAAATCGTGTTTTATAGGAACTTCAGTTTAGCTTGCTTGCTTAATTATGCTTGTTCAAGTCTTTTCTTTGCAAGACTTCAACTTAGTACCTTTGAGTTGCATTCCCACATAGAAACCTTTGTTTTTCTCCTTTTGATCTCCCTTAAATACTTGAATACTCCTTCAAACAAGTTCTCTTGGTTGATATTTTCTTTGAATTTCTTGTTTAGGAACAATTCTAGAAATAACCCCTCACGTGCGAAATTATAGAAGATCCCCTTTAAGATCAAAGAATTCCATCGAATTGAGTATGATTGTATATGTGATAGCATCTACTATACTAGGAATATCAATGAACCCGATTATTACAATTGCTCAGGATACCCTTTTTTAGCTTCTAGAATCTATTTCTTAGTTCAAGATCCCTCTTACTAACTGGAATCAAAGAATTAGTAGATCTGTTCCGCCCAAAATAGGAATGGGCTAGGGTTATGAACTTATAATCTAGAATCTGATGATCGAGTTGATTCCATGATTATAAGTTCATTCCATACCGGACCCGAATAGGGTTATATACATGCTCATTGCTCATTATGAGAAGGGGTCATTCGAGCGTATCTAAATAGATACTATGTTTACATATGGATCCCCGCGTCGTTCCATTCCATCTAGGATTAGAAATAAGCAAAATCGGACCTGCTTTTTACATCTCTCGTTATTTGGGACACTATTTATCTCTTTAGGCTTATGTTGAATCGAAAAATAGGTTTGATTGACCATATTATATATATATATATATATATATATATAAGTATAAGTATAAGGTATCCTCCGAATAATTCAAATCGAAGCAATTGGATGTCCGACCCCGAGCCTATATGACCGATCAATAGAAATACTCAAACACTCGACCTTTGTTATATATTCCATACATCACACTAGATAGATATCATATTCATGGAATACAAATCACTTTCAAGATGCCTTGGTGGTGAAATGGTAGACACGCGAGACTCAAAATCTTGTGCTAAAGAGCGTGGAGATTCGAGTCCTCTTCAAGGCATAATATTGAGAATGCTCATTGAATGAGCAATTCCAAGATCTCGGATCAGTATTGATATATTGATTCGATCCGAGATCTTGGATCAGTATTGATATATTGATTCGATCCGAGATCTTGGAATTGGAATAAGTTCGGTAGCGGATCATGAAATCTTGGGGATCTTCTCTATCTAATGAAAGGGGAGTCCACTTTGAAATCGTCCGCCCTGCACCTGTAACGACCCGTATTTTAGCAACGTTGATTTCGGAGAAATCAACAAAACGAATCGTTATTGTTCAAATTACTTATTAAGCAGGACATATAAAAATAATGAAAGCTCTATTAAACTGGCTTTTATTACTTGAATTCTAATAATCCAAAACAAAGAATGCAACAAAGTTCCATAAAACTACAAACTTCTATTACAAGTCTAATGGAAATAAGAGTAAGGCTAGGACTACTAAAATATACAGGTAGCTAAATGTTGCCTCACTTGCAAGCTCATGAATCTCAACCCTCGCTAACAACCCAAATTATTCTTCACCATTACCTGTAAAAGGGAATGAGGGCTCCACAATCATTGGGTAGTAATTAGAATGTTCTACTTAATAGTAGAACGCAATCAAATATATAATAATCAGAACACGGATCAACAAATCAATCAAGACAAGTCAACATAATCAACAATTACATTCAAATACATTAATCAATCAGTCAACGCAGCGGAATAAACTTACAACCATATCGTAACCAATCCGTACACTCCTATTAGGGTCACCTCAAGACTCTAGACTCCTTATACTTTTGACTATTCAACTGTCATAATCAATTCATTAGTTCTAATCCGTGACACAATCATATGCTCGCAGGGGAACTCTTTTACTTGTTACCCCAACTTTCCTTGCTCACGCCGGGTCAATCACTTAAGATCTACTTCCTGAGCGCTGGGATCTAGAACTGCCGCCATACCGCAGCGGGACAGTAGCCTCGACTATACTCATTTCGTGGCTCGTGTGACACTAGACGAGCGGTCACTTCATAGTTATTCAATTCATTATCTTTCATTAATCTCTTCATTAAATTAACAATATCATAGTACATCAAACTTGTACATCACATTACCCATTCGCATCATTAACATCTTTCATTATCATTATCCAATTTCTTATCTTTGACTCTTTGGTCAACTTAACTTTACAACTGATCAACTTTTAGGTCAAACCTCATCTTAACTCTAAACTTCTAGACACGTCAAAACGAACTAGGCACTTCAATTACTCATTAATCCAACCAACTCATCCATTCGAACTTATCACATGAATTCAACAATATAAATCGACATGATCATAAAATTATAATTTAAGCAATAATTCGTGAAAGTAACAATAATTCAATAATTAAATTCCAATCTTCTAATAATGAACAAAAATTCACATCTTTAATTAATTCTTCATTATTCGGCTATTTCAAGATTAAATATCAATAATTATAATTCACGATTTTAATTTAATTAATTCGAAATATCAACAATTAAAATAATTAAATTAGACTAACTTCATAAAAATTCATACTTTAATAATCAATCATTATTTTCGAACCAAAACTCAACAAAATCATCATCCTATTTGACAATCTTCAAACATTAATCAAGATTAACACTTTAATTCAAGATCTTAAACAATTATCAAAATAAATCAAGAAAATCATAAAAGAACATAAATTGAATAAGATTACAACTAAAAGATCAATTCTTGAATCATCCAATTTATTCAAAAATTTCAAGAACAAACAAGAACAATTCGGTTTTCATGCTAGTAATTAATTCATCAAATCAATCATCAAGATTCATGGCAAGGATCATAGATGTAATAACCCAAAATTTTGGGCTATTTTAAATTTTTATTTATTATTTAATTACTTAATTTGATGGGCAAAAGATTCTAACCCGGTCTAAAACCGAGCCCAAACTCTTTACCTTGCTTTGTCAATCTAGGACCAAAGCCCAAATTAGCCCTTAACCCCTTAGCGCCACACGACCCAAATCCTTTTTATTTAACCCGTTTAATTAATTTGTTTATTTCTATTAATCTAAAAACATATCTAAGAAAAGATCCTACTTTTATATTTTTCTCTCCTAAATTTTAGGAGTTCACCCAACC
The DNA here is from genome assembly GCA_951394345.1 of Salicornia ramosissima. Taxonomy (NCBI): domain Eukaryota; kingdom Viridiplantae; phylum Streptophyta; class Magnoliopsida; order Caryophyllales; family Amaranthaceae; genus Salicornia; species Salicornia ramosissima. The sequence goes on from OX596239.1 coordinate 15,556,237, forward strand.
ATCCAAGCATCTATAAAAACCCTCCCTTGCTATTCAAAACTCACGGCACCATCAAACACCAAACATCAACATTTTTCTATTCCTTCTTTTCTCTTCTACAAATAAAAACTTCACATTAAATCTTGAAGCTCACAACATACCATCTTAAAAAGATTGAAGCAAGAGAACAACACCAACTTTATTCGAGTATCAGACACGGCCAAAATATCCACCACCTTCGAATCTTGACGCATCAATTGAGGTAATTAGATGTTTTGCTTAGTTTTAGAACAAGATTAAATATATAATTGTTAGAACATGTCTAGAATTGCTAAAGATTGTATTTTTATATTGTTGAGTGTATGAATTTATTTCTTGATCAAATCTTGTTATTTCTTGATGAATTTTTCTTGAGAGTTTCTTTACTGGTTGATTATGTATCAAGATTTATTTGGTGACAAAATTCGTTATTTTCTTGCTTATAACAATTTAATCTGTCAAACCGTTAAAACTGTCCAGATTTGATATACGAATTTATTATAATACTTATTCAATTAGGATGGCTACGAAAATTTAGTTGAAAGTCCATATTAGTTTTTTACAGCTTGTTCTAATTTTTCGTAATTTTTAGAGTTCATTTGATATGGAATAAAATTCGGAAACTGATTATAGTCTAATCTGATCGGTTAGTTATAAAATTCCTTAAAATTAGTAAATGATATTATTTTTGGAAGAAACTTATGCAAGTTAAACCTTGAACATAGATTTAACTTTCATCAAAATTTCCAGAATGGTAGAGACCTTTAAATGGTTGTTCTTTAATTTAAATCGGTAAAAATAGATTGTGTAAAATAGTGTGATTAAATTACTAAAATACTTTTAAAGTATATCTTGTCGAATCTCTTGTTCAAATTATGATTCCTTATGACTTTCTTGATTTATTTTTACTAAGTTAATAAGTTCTTGAATTAAATTGTTAACCTTGTTATTAATTAAAGATTTGGTTTTTATATAATTATTAGATGATTCGAAATCTAATTGTTGAATTATGTTATTCTCATGAATTATTGCTTAATTGTTATTTTATGAATATTTTGATTTATTATTGTTGAATTATGATTGAGTTCGAATTGTTGAGTTGGGTAATTGAAGTGTTTGGATTGATGAGAATTTGAAGTGCCTAATTGTTTGTCGAGTCTAGAGTCAAAGTTAAGATGAGGATAGACCTAGAGTTGACTAGTTGTTAAGTCAAGTTGACAAAAGAGTCAAAGTTACGGAATTAAATAAAATAATAATAATTTAAAACATCGAAGGAACGGAAACAAAGTAAGAGGATATTGTTTTGTTTCGATCTCTGGCTAGGAAAGACTTGGTATTTAAGGTGGCTAACATACGTGACACACCTCCCTTTCCTGGGACTTCGAACATCTCAGTTCCTATTACGGTCACCTATTAATTTTGATTATGGTATACTCTACCGGGTTTAAGGAATTGACGGCCGTCATATACTGATAAATTGGGAATTGACGGATAGTTTATGCCGATAAATAAGGAATTAATGGCCGGTATGAGCACCAATATAAAATACAAAACAAATTAATAAGATAATATGGTGATGAGGATAAGATAATGAAAAATGAATAAATTGAATGGTAAAAGTAATATTAATAATGGAAAGGGAACAATGGAGTACAAATATTGTATGTTGGATGTCAAACCAATGGAATGATGGAGTATGACTATTGTATGTTGGATGTCAAACCAGTGGGATGATGGAGTACGACTGTTGTATGTTGGATGCCGAAAGGTGGAGTACAACAATTGTATGTCGTTGGATGTCGGAACATTGGGGCGATGGAGTACAATAGTTGTATGTTGGATGTCGGAACATTAGGGCGATGGAGTACAATAGATGTATGTTGGATGTTGAACCCGTGAAAGATAATATGATAACCCATGGAATGATGGAGTACAACTGTCGTATGTTGGATGCCGAAGGTGGAGTACTTCAGTTGTATGTTGGATGTCGAACCATTGGGCCAATAATGAATAAATGTAATTCGTGAGTTTGAATGGATATAAAGTAAAGAATTGAGTATTGGAAATTGAGTTATTGTGATCTATAGAGTCTAGAGTCTAGAGGTGGCCCTAGCTAGTGAGTCAATGTTGGTTATGTCATGTATTTCCGCTGCGTATCTGATTGTGTGATGTTTTCTAATGAATTATGGATTTGATTGTGTTAACCATGTTGATATTATGAAATAAGTTTGTTATGTCTGTCTATTATATATTTGATTGCGTTCTACGATTAAGTAGAACATTCTAATTACTCCCCACCGACTGTGGACCCCCCATTCCCTTTTCAGGTAATGAAGCAGAGTAATCTGGGTTATAACGTTGGTTGGGTCTCATGAGCGAGCAAGCGTAGCAGTATTAGCTACCTATTTTAGTAGACTTAGCCTTGTTAATGAATTCTAGTAGCTTGTAGTAGAACTTTAGTATTTTAAAGAGATTTTTGGACAATTTCCTTGTTTTGTTTAATTAATTTTGATTAATAAAAGAATTAAGTGTTAGAGCTTCCGCTGTTATTTTAAGATTTGTGATATAAGTTTTCATTCATTAATGATTCGTATTGTTGTTTTCTTCGAAAACATCGTTGCTAAAATATGGGTCGTTACAATAGATCATACATAAAATCATGTTAAAGCGTAAATTAAATTCATCAAAACATTATGAATTATTCGGCCCTCAATAATAAATACATAGAACACGGTTTTCATCAATTCTAAACAATTTTAATAGTATTCTAAACAATTATAAATTTAATCTATTCTAAAACTAAGTAGATCATCTAATTACCTAAGATTGATGGACAAAAAGGATTCGAAATCCCCTTGGGTTTGGCCGTGTGGTATTCGAACCAAAAGGGCTTGGTTTCCTTGGGTTCTTGCTTCAATCCTTGTGTGTTTGAGTATGGAATTGAGTTGAAGATCCTTTGAAGTTTATGTGATCAATTGTTTTTGAGAAAGTAAAAAAAAGAATTGTTGATTTGTTTTCTTTTTGGGAGCCGTGTTTCAAGTTGTTTCAAGAGTAGGAAGGGGTTTTATGCTTTGTTTCAAGTTGTTGAGAGGCTCCTAAATAATAGTAGGCAAGGAATAAAAATTAGTATTTTCTTGGTTTAAGGAGAATATCCGATTAATTAGTTAATTAGAAATTAATTAATTAAAGGGAAAAATGGAGGGGGGTGCCGTGTGGTCTCAAGAGGAACAAGAGTTTGGGCTTTGGCCTTAATTTGGTAAGGCAAGGTGTACAATTTGGGCTTGGGGTTCAACTTGGGTCGAATCAATGGACCAACTTAACAAGTAATTAACAATAATAAAAATTTAAAATAGCCCAAAATTCTGGGTTATTACAGCCCCCCCCCCCCCCCCCCCCGAGTATATGCTTCAACAGGAATCGAACAAGGGGAGATTGATAGACAATAGAAACCTCTGGGGGGTGCCGTGTGGTCTCAACAGGAATCACCCCCCCCCCCCCGAGTATATGCTTCAATAGGAATCGCACAAAGGGGATGGTGGAGGCTACAAGAAAGGAGGTGAAGTGGAAACCACCAAGTAATGGGTTGTGGAAGCTAAACTCAGATGCTAGAATGATTGAGGGGGGTGGCTACGACTGTGGCTTTGTGGTTAGGGATGGCGGCGACGACTTGGTGGCTGTTGGATCACGCCAAGTTGTTGGATCTTTAGACCCATTGGTTCACGAGGCGAAGGCTTTGCTTTTTGGACTGCAACGTGCTTGGGAGATGGGGTATCGTAGACTTATTGTTGAGTCGGACTGTCTAGATTTACTTAATAAGCTTAATATGGGTTGTATCCCTAAGTCAATAGTAGGTCTTTTTATTGAAATTTTTTTTGTATTGGTTTAAGTTTTTTGAGTTTTGTGCTTGGTCCTATATTGATCGTAAGGGTAATAGTGTAACTCACTCTTTGGCTAAACTAAATCCGATTCTGTTTGGGGAAAGAATTTTACTTGAGGATTGGTCGGAGTCAATTATAAACTTGGCGTCCTCAAATATGTGTATTTTCTTACAAGATGAATAAAATTCTCCCCTTTTCCTCCAAAAAAATAAAAAAATAAAGGTGATTGTTGTATTTTTGGCCATATTTTATAAGATGGTAAAACTTGAAAACAATAAAGGGGGGCATTCCGAGAATTGAACTCGGGACCTCTCGCACCCTAAGCGAGAATCATACCACTAGACCAAATGCCCATATTAGTTATTTACAGAACAATTCTTTATTTATAACATTATTAGATGAAGAGATAATTAAAAATCTAAAACCCCTCTTTTGAGATTTAACAATGTTGTCGTCTCCATTCTCCACCCAAAATTTGCAGAATTAAAAAGGGAGCTGCAAAAATGGCGAGAATTGGAGTGACCTACTTGATCCGTTCTGGAACCAATCACCTCATTTCCAGAAATTTTTCTTCAGGTATAATGCTTGTTCTTGTTTCTTTCCCTTGATTTTCTATTGCAAATCCTGGAAATTTCTTCAAGTCTTGATCAGTTATTGCATCCATGTCTTTGTTTTTTTTCAATTAGCCATTTCATTTTAACACTCTAAAGTTTAAATTTGTGTTTGATTTGTAAGTTTGAAGAAGGCAAACTGAAGTTTAAAATTAGAAATGGGCAATTTTTTGATTTCATTTTTCCTTAGGATTGTTGATGTAGTTATGTCTGTTCATATGATCAGTACTAACTTCTTGCTCTTGAGCTTAGGAATTTCGTTGAACGACTGCAACACTGACTTGAAAACATTTTTTTTAATGGGAATGAGAAAGGAATTTGATGTATTTAAGGTGAAATTAGGGTTTATTTCCCTTCATATTTAGAATGGAGTTGAAGTGGAAATGGCATTCACTCTTAGCTTAGATTAGTAAGGTAAGAGTTAGCTGGCAAGTGAACGAAGGAGAAGTGAGCAAGATGGTTTTAGAAAGTTTTTTTTTTTTTTTTTTGAATTGTTTTGTAGGTGATGGTTGGGACTTGGGAGCTTTAGCTAAAAAGGGGGCGGAGCCAACAAGCAACAACGACATTTAGGGTCCATTTGGTAGGACGTAAAATGATTTCCCTGAAAATTATTTTCCTCAGTTTACACTGTTTGGTTGGACCAAAAATTGAAATGGAAAAGTTAGAGTGTAAAATGGTTTTACACCATAGTTGAAAACATTTTCCTCCAAAAATCAAAGGAAAATTGTTTTCCATTTTCCATTCTTTATTATCTATTCTCATAACTCATTTTCCATTCAACCAAACAACGAAAAACTCTTTGAAAACTGTTTTCTGTTGTAAAATGATTTTCATGGAAAACTGTTTTACATTGAAAATGTTTTACGCCCTACTAAACGGGCCCTTAATCACGAATTTAATTTTGTCTTAGTGGGTGCTTCTATTGGTGATAAATGATAAGCTGAATCTATTTTTAGAAGTCTTGATATACTATGAGAGTATGGTTGTTTGTGTACTGGAATCTTTTGGAAAGTTAAAATCTAAATCCTGTGTGGTTATACATCGAGTTTTAGATACTTTAATTGAATTTGAAGTCAAGGTTTATGCCCAAAAACGAAGGTCAACTTTTAATAGAAAATTTTCTCATGGTACATCATCTTTTGTGTTGGATGTATGATCCATTTGCATTCTAGTGTAGTTCCATCTACTTGGTGTTTTAGTGTAGTTCCATCTAATTGGCATTTTAGTTTCGCTTGGATGTTTCTTGCTATACCTTGTTTGGCATGTGCTTTTTTGGATCCATCACAAGTTCAACATTGTAGTTGAGAATAATCTAATTGAGTCATTGGCTGACAGCATGTGGTATGAATTAGTTGACTAACATATATGAAATATTGTCAGATACCTGATGAGTTTAGTGATTGGCTATTTGATTACTAAGATCATTTAAGTTGAGTGGGAAGCTCTGCTTGTTTTGGTTCTACTATACCTGGCTCTTCAATGTTTAGTGATGAAGTTTTACATTTTAGCTCACCATCATAATTTGTCCTTACTTTTTAGCTCGTAGCACACTAGCTTTGCTTGGAGAAGATTAAAGCTAAAATACCAAAAATCCATCCATTTTCTTCAATCATATGTCCTCATTTCATTTTGAGCGCTTTTTGTGTAATAGTATTTTTTCTTTGAGTCTCTTTCATTGGAATAATCTATAGCTCTAAATTAGAGAATAATAGATTTTTGCGTCCATTTTGTATCAAGTTTTAATGGTGAGAAGCAACCCTTATGGACATTGTGGCTTTTTTTAGTCTTGTGTGTTGGACCCATTAGGTAATAGTTGTTTGGCATTCCAACTCTAGTCTCATTCAAATTGGAAATTACAGCTTACAAAAAAATAATTAGAAATTACAGCTTAAGAGTGACTTTAAGTTCTTTGTCTTATTGGAGCCTATTGTTACATGTCTTCACATTATTGTCTATATCTCACATACCGCAGATTTTGAGAGTCCCCCCCCCCCCCTCTTTTATGGGGATTCTTTTGTTCTTCTTCTTTTTTTTTGGTTCTTGTTGATTATGGAGTACTTGTATGTGTAACCAAAAAATCAAATACAAAAATTGAGAATAGGTGTCAGAAATTGCAGCTGGGATTAGCATATCTTATTCCACGGTCTCAAGTTCCATGTCAGTTTAATTTGAGACGTACTAGAGAGTTTCCTTCTCATAGTTTGGTGTTAACTTTTCTTTTATATGATATTAGCTTCTCAAAAGATTAATTAGTTGTTTTGTCGGGCGTCACTGAGGCCAATGCACAGTGGGACCGGGGAGAGTGTCAGTGTATAAAGTGAACGTAAATATTTATTGGCACTTCACTTGCCTTTTTTATGTATTAATGAAGAAGAGTGGAGTATTTGCATTACGCTACCAGTTTCGCCAGGAAATATGTTCATAGAATTCATCGATTTACTGGGAACTTTATTGGGTAGATACTAAATTGTATATCTGCAATATTCGTTACAGTACTCTGTTGGATCTTTGTATGAGTTAACTCTGACCTGTAAGCACTTCATAGTAGGTGATTTTGACCCTTGTTGTATTGATGGCTGATATTTTAGTAAAACTGTATAATGTTGTAATTTTTTTCCTGCTTTTGGCATTCTTGGCATGCTTCTTGTAAAAATCTTTCTTACATATTATAGGACATATGCCATGACTAGCCTTTTTCTAGGTCCACAAGGCCAGGAGTCTTGTTAGTTTTGTGTGTCTCATGGGCTTAAATTTTAATCCAGTTTCAGGTTATAGTAGCTTTAGGTCCGAAGCACCAAGAAGACTATACCCAAACACCGAATCATTTTATACATCTTCAATACTAACCACTTTCCAGAAGAGGTGGGCTTCTCACTCCCCAAAACATCAAGACGAAAGCAAGATCAGTATCGGACCACAGAAAGCTGTAAAATCTGATGGAGATGACAAGGACGTAGGGGTAGCCTATTACGGTCCAATCTCGTCCACAATCAAGAAAGTCAAACTTCTCTCTCTTTCAACCTGCTGCCTCTCTGTTTCTTTAGGACCCGTGATAACCTTTATGACATCCCCGGAACTGAATGTGATTATAAAAGGCGGTGTTGCAGCTTCCGTCATATTCTTCAGCGCCAGCACCACCGCCATCCTTCACTGGTTTGTGAGCCCTTACATTCATAAGATCAGGTGGCAACCCGGTTCTGATACATTCGAGGCGGAAATGATGTCTTGGCTGGCTACTCCTGTTACCAAGACTATCGGATTTGCTGATATAAGGGTTGCTGAGACCAACAGGCCATATGTGACATTCAAAGCTAACGACAGTTTCTATTTCGTGGATGCAGACAACTGTCAGAATAAGGCTTTGCTCGCTAAACTGACTCCCCAGAAACCTGCTCATGAATCAGCCTTCAAGAACTTGTGATTCAAGTTCCTAACAGAGTTTCTGTAGATTATCATCTGCTTAAATCTGTCTCTTTAAGCCTTCAAGAACTTTTTTTTGGTTTTTTTTTTTCTTTATCAAAGTGAGTTAAATATCTCCTAACAGAAAGGAAGCTACTGTGTTTGGAATTTGGTCTATTGTGATAGAAATAATACAATATGTTAGCATAATTATTCCAGATTTGGTTTTGGATTTTTATGTCAGGACTCAGCAGTGCAGGAAGATTTTCCAGTTTTGCATTAGCCAGGCCTTGAAATTTTGGTTAACACTCCCTTATACAAATGAATCAAAGCTTACATAAGCCATCTGAGGAATGGGGTATAGAGTAGTGACTCCACATCTGATTCCGATCTTGAGGTTAAATCTCAGAATCCTCATGCCAGTCAATAAGCTCGTGTACTTCACTACTGAAGTGCCCCTATTATTTTAGGAATTCACTATGTACCCTTTAGGTTATAAAAATTTACAAACTACCCTTTTAGAGCTAATGAAATCGTTTTTTTTCTTCCCAATTATCTCTTATACATTATACCCCTCATTCCTATGCCTATTCTTATTTGAAAATACTCTTCGTTTTTATTTAGTTTACTCATTTTCCTTTTGTTTTTTTTTTTTTTAAAAAAAAAAAAATTTACTCACTTTCTACATTACCTAAATGTAATAATATTTTATTCTTTTACATTTACTAATTTATGATTTCAAAGTTCTTTTTCCATATACTCTCTCTTTGACTTTTGATTAACTTGAGTGAAAAATTCTCTCTTTTCATACACAATTTTTTAAATAATCCATTAGTTTTTTCCCTACTCTCAATTACTTTATTGGTTTTGATGAAAAATCAAGTGAATACATTAAAAAAAAAAAAAAAAACAGAGAGAGTATTAAACTAACATTAAAAAACTAACTTTTTTAGTCATAAAAGAGCAGTTTTTACACTTATTTAAAACGTAGCAATTATTTAGTGCATTCTTAGGGATACCTTGTGATTTTGGCAAAACCTTATGGTACCTCATGAAGACCATAAAAAAAATTAGGGTTTTTTGTCCAAAACTACCTTAGTTACACCACTTTTTGTAAAAAACTTACTTACAAAAGTTTGTCCAAAACTACCTTACTTAGCAAATTTCTGGTTGACCACTACTTTATTCACTATTTCGACGTTGACTTTGCCTTTGTTGGCCAATCTGGACGTTTTTTGCAAATTTCAACCTCAAATTTGACCCTTTAGGGCAAAAATGACCTACCAAAACCTTGATAGGGATAATTTTTTTGGCACGCAAACCAATGAACGCATATCGAGACAAATTTTGTAATGCAAATAGAAGCTTATTTTGTAGATTCCGACCACATATTTAACCCTTTTAGGGCAAAAATGACCCCAAAACATTGATTGGGCTAATTATTTTCGAGAATAAAGCAAAGTCAACGCCGGAACAACGAACAAGGTAGTGGTCAACAAGGAATTGGCTAATAAAGGTAGTTTTGGACAAACTTTTATAAGTTAGGTAGTTTTTTGCAAAAAGTGGTGTAAGATAGTTTTGGACAAAAAACTAAAAAATTTACTAGTCACAAGACTCACGACCCTTTTTATACTATTAATGTGTGCAGTTTTTGTAATGAGTATTAATAACAATACTCATAACAAAAATTCCACACATTAAAAAGAATCTTAAAGAAGAACTAGTATACAATCATGAATACATGCTTACATTTTAGTTCAAACTTTAAGATGAAATAATTTTCAAATTATTGATCAAGAGAAGTACCCAATTACAAAGCCAAGTTACTGAGTATATCTTCGGTTTGCATACTATTAGCCATACACACACACACACACACATATATATATATATATTTGTAGGATAATGTGTGGAATATTAGGCCTTAAAATCGGACCTTACTGCAGGTCACGCAGCTCATTTTAGCCAACATACGCATTTATAAGGGGGATAATAAGGAATCCTCACAAATGCGTGCGGTGAGAATCGAATCCAGGACCTCGTGTCTAGAATTCTGAAGCCTTAACCACTAGGTTAAGACCTCACCCTCGAAAGAGTATTAACATATGGTAACTTTATACACACACATACATAATATATCTACGTGTATACATGCATGTATGTATGTGTATACTCCATATATATATCTATATATATCTACGTGTATAATTTAGAAAATGGCTTAGAAAATTTAGAGCATGGCTCATGAAATTTAGAACATAGCTTATATATATTGAACATGATTTATAAAATTCTATAAAAAAAAAAAAATCAAAAACTGAATACAATCTATATAATCTACCTTCATATCACAAAATAAATAATAAAATACAAAATTATATGATAATTAGCAAAACTGGATAAAATGGATGTGCCTTGTTTAATTGAATGTTGTGTGTTATTTGATGAATGTGAGATGATTTTAATGGAAGATGAATATAAATTTTCTATTTTGATGTAGAAGGGGGGGAAAATCAGACGATTTAGTGAACTCTTGTAATGGGAAATTTATAGAGGGTTTGAGTAAACTCTTGTAATTCACTAATTGGGGTGAAAATTTAAGAGAAGTGTGAGAATAAATAAGAGAAGCAAAAGAGAAGAAAAAAAGAATTGGAAGAGAAAAAGAAAGGGAAAGAGAGTAAGAGAAAAGAAAACGATAAGAGATAATAGAGAATTAAGTAAGTCCCTTACTTAGGGTCCAGTAGAGAAAATAGGTTGTAACTGAGTTGTTTGGCCTATTTAATCAAGAATTTTAGAGAAATCCCTAGTGCGTCGAAGTTTTATTTGCAATTGGACCCTGATAAGTTTCCAAGTTAAATTTCTCTTGCATCGTTTCTCTCCATTGCTTTCACGTTCTTTTAATTCCACAAACATTAACTAGCAAGTTTCATACTACAATTCACCCCCTCTTGTGTTAGAAAAATGTGTATGGAAATTGTTGATGAATACCCTCCAAGGCGTGGAATCTACACTTTCCTTCTAAACTTATTCGCCCCTTAGATCACCGGGTTACCGCGAAATGTTTAGTGAGATACAATGGAGAAAATTTGTACACTCTATATGATCTTAGAGTATACCTTAAAAGGACTTTGTGTTTGTTATGTGTTTAGAACACACTTAGTATAAATTGCAAGAGAATACTAAGTGCAAGCAAGTTGTATGAAGTGTAGAAAATCTGAATATTTTTGTATATTTCAACCATGAACTAAACAAGCCTATTTATAGGCATATATGGCAAGAGGAATCAGCTCAAAAGAGCTGAACAAACACCTCCTTAAAGCTCAATAAAATCAGAATAATGGTGATTAATTGGGAACAATTAACACCTTTGAAGATGCCATTCACTAGGCAACCTTCAAGGTTCTGATTTTAAATCACTTTAAAACCTTGTTTAATACTGCAATGAAGCCATTAAGCACATGCTCAATACGTACAAGCATCCTAGGCAAAAGCATACGAAAAGTCGAAAAACTATTCGAATTTTCCAGAAGAAAATCGCGAGTCGCGAAGAAGAGCTCGCGAGTCGCGACCATCTTCTGTCTCGTGGCTCGTGACTTGTTTCTTTCCAGAAACTTTTCACGAGTCGCGACGGGTCCTCGCGGGTCGCGAGATACCCTTCGGACTCGTAGTTTCTCTTTGCCTAATCTTCTCTTTCCTTAGTTCATGTAACCAAGCCCATTTAATCATAAATGTTCCAACAATCCTCCTCCCATTTATGATATAAATGTTGACAAGCTTAAAACCACAACATGCATAATCAAAACACAAAACACATGTTTATGCATAAATAGAAATGTCGTAAAGATTGAATTTCTACTTAGTATATGCACACTTTACAATAATTCCATTTAGTATAATAGACTATGCTTTGAATTATACAAACACTACGAATTATTGAAGATACAATACACATAAACACAAACAAATCAACTTTTAACCCCCTACACCTATGTCGCCATGGTGTACGTATCTATTCATGAACTTTTCAAGCAAAGCCTAGACTTGATGAAGCGGCCAAACTTCTTGCTCACATAGGTAGATCTTTTCGCACATGCTCCTGCAATTTGAGCCAATTACAAAGATCTATTAAGAATTGAACCAATTCAACCTCCTTTACATTGCAGTAAACTTAGCACTTACCTCGGGATGTAATATCTTCAAGTGCTCACAACCTCAAGTGAAAATCTATACTCATTGAATTTGAGATCCAATGTCTTATTGGACGTCGAATTGAGTTTCATTTCATTAAGGTTGTACAATAGGCTTTAAACCCATCCCTAAATTCATTTTGTTCAACAAGTCCCTTGGCAATGGTTTTGTAAATGCATCCGCCAAATTACCTTGTGACCGAACAAAATCAATGGTTATACAACCATCTTTAATCATCTCACGTACATAGCTATGTCTAACCCCAATGTGCCTTGACTTGCCATTGTAGACCACGCTATAAGCTTTGGCAATTGTTGCCGCACTATCACAATGGATAGCTAGAGGTGACATTGGTTTTGTCCATAAGTCAACCTCACTTAATACATTTCTAAGCCACTCCGCTTCTTGACAACATGAAGCAAGAGCTATAAATTCCGAAGCCATTGTGGAATCGGTGACACATGTTTGCTTCTTAGAGGCCTATGAAATGGCACCTCCTCCAAGAAGAAACACCCATCCACTTGTGGATGAAAAATCCTCCTTATTGGAGATCCAACTTGCATCCGTAAACCCTTCTGAAATAGAAGGCTCACCGGTATATGTCAAACCAAAATCCTTGGTTTTCTTCAAATGCCTCAACACTCTTCTTAAAGCTTGCCAATGTACCATACTAGGATTACTAGTAAACCGGCTCAACCTCCCTATAGCAAAAGCTATATCTGGTCGTGTGCTAGTCATAGCATACATCAAGCTTCTGACCAAGCTTGCATACTCCAATTGAGATATTGGAGTACCACTACTCGGAACCAATTTAACATTAGGATCCATTGGAGTAGCAAAGTGAGTTGAAACCGACTCATTGAACCTCTTTACCACTTTCTCAATATAATGAGATTGTGTTAAAGAAATAATGCTTTTACCTCTCACAATTCTTATACCAAGAATCACATCCGCTTGACCCAAATCTTTCATTGAGAAGCTCCTTGAGAGAAATTCTTTGGTTTTGTTCACTTCATCCAAATCAGTCCCAAAAATAAGCATATCGTCAACATATAAACAAATTATAACTCCTTTACCGTTGTTAAATTTGCTATATACACACTTATCGGATTGATTTATTTTAAATCCATTAGACAAGACTACATCATCAAATTTTTGATGCCATTGCTTAGGTGCTTGTTTTAGGCCATATAAAGATTTAACTAATTTACAAACTTTGTTTTCCTGTCCTTTGACCACAAAGCCTTCCGGTTGATTCATGTACACTTCCTCCTCCAATTCACCATAAAGGAAAGCCGTTTTCACATCCATTTGGTGAATTTCAAGACCATGAATCGCCGATATAGCTATCAAAAGTCTAATAGTAGCTATTCTAGCTACCGGAGCATAAGTGTCAAAATAATCGATACCATATTTTTGCCTAAAACCTTGGGCCACTAACCGGGCCTTGTGTTTTAATATGGTTCCATCGACCCTTTTCTTCTTAACGAAGATCCATTTACAACCAAGAGGTTTACAACCCGGAGGTAAGTCCGATAAAACCCAAGTATTATTACCCATTATTGAATCCATTTCATCATTCACGGCCTCCTTCCAAAAAGCGGAATCATGAGACTTCATAGCCTCACCAAAGGTTTTCGGATCCTCCTCCACATGGTAAACATATGAATATTGAGTCTCAATAGACTCCCTTGACCCTTCAACTAAAATAGTTGAAAATCCGGTCCAAAATTTTTAACTTTTCTAGCTCTTTTACTTTTCCTAATTTCCGGAATTGTAGTATCATGATCTTTATTAAGATCATCTACATTCCCGGAGCTAGTACTAGGTACCATGTCCTTTGGTCTAGGAATCGATGAAAAACGAGTTTCATCAAAAATTGCATCCCTTGACTCTATCACGGTATGTATAGAGACAAAATCATTATGTTCAAGAACATAAAACCTATAGGCATTGCTATTTTCCGCATAGCCTATAAATATGCAATCAATCCCTTTTTCACCCAATGTTTTACGTTTGGGTTCCGTCAATTTGACGACCGCCCTACACCCCCACACCTTAAGGTATGTGAGATTAGGCTTCCTTTTAAACCAAAGTTCATATGGGGCATCCTTGTTCCTTTTATTAGGAACCTGATTTAAGACATAACATGCAGTAAGCATTGCCTCGCCCCAAAATCCGTCACTAAGACCCGAGTTAGATAACATGGAATTAACCATTTCTTTTAATGTCCGATTTTTCCTTTCCGCCACACCGTTACTTTGTGGTGAATATGGTGCGGTCGTTTTGTGAATTATGCCAATGGAATTAAAATAATTTGGGTCATAATACTCTCCACCTCTATCCGTCCGAAGTACTTTAATTTTTAAATTAAGTTGTAATTCCACTTCGGTTTTATAAATTTTAAATTTTTCAATGGCCTCATCTTTGGTTGTCAATAAAAATGTATAACAAAACCTCGATGAATCATCAATAAACGTTATTACATATTTTTTATTACCCAAAGAAGGTGAACTATGAAAGTCACATAAATCACTATGCACCAAATCAAGCAAATTTGTTTGTCTTGTCACACTATGGAATGGGGTCCTTGTGATTTTATTTAACATGCACGTCTTACACTTCTCTAAATTCAAATCGAAAGGTGGGATTAACCCCAATTTAGACATGTCATACAAACGACGATAATTCACATGACATAAACGATTGTGCCATAGAGAAGAAACATCAAGCAAGTAAATAGAATCAACATTTTCATTATTTATGTGGAATTTGAACATTCCATTACAATAATATCCTTGACCTACATAAATACCACCTTTAGAAACAATGAACTTATCGGACTCAAAAACAACCTTAAAACCAAACTTGTTCAAGATACCTCCCGAGACTAAATTTTTTCTAACTTCGGGTACAAAAACAACATCTTTTAAAGTTAGTGTTTTTCCCGAAGTTAAACATAATTCTACTTGACCTATACCCTTGGCCTTTACCGTAGAATCATTACCCATATACAAAATTGGCCCATTATCCAAATCTTGAAAATTTTTGAACAAATGCCGGTCTTTGCATACATGTCTGGAGGCTCCTGAATCAATCCACCAAGGGTTGTCAACCTGCACGACATTAATTTCAGAAATCATAGCAACAAAATGAATAGGTTCATTTGAAGCTACTAGTGCAACCATACCTTGGCTAGAATCACCCTTAGGTTGATCCTTCTTTCCCTTCTTGTTCTTTGAAGGGCAATCCCTCTTAAAGTGAGGTCCGCTACATATCCAACAAGTAACCGCATTTCGCTTCTTGTTTGTAGCATTCTTGGGTTTAAAATTCTTGTTGTTGGATTTCTTTGTCCCATTTGACACACCAACCCCTACCATGTTTATGGTAGATTTTTGTCCATTATTATTATTATTGTCCTTGTCCTTGTTCTCTTGAGCCCGGATATTCTCCTCAACTAAGAGGTGACTACCCAATTGCTCCATGGAAATATCTTCTTTTTTATGTTTTAAAAGATTTTTAGTATCTTTCCATGCCGGTGGTAATTTATCAATTATTGATGCGACCGCAATGGCCTCATGCATCTCCATTCCGTGAGCCCGGATTTGATTTAAAATGTGATGAATTTCATGGAATTGTTCCATTATTGAACGGTCATTAGTAATTTTAAAGGAATTAAAATTGCTAACAAGAAATTTCTTACTTGAGGAATCCTCGGCGATGTACTTCGCCTCCAAAGCATCCCATAGTTTTTTAGCACTCTCTACATTTTGGTAGAGATCAAACAACGAGTCGGAAAGAGTGTTGAGTATATGCCCCCGGCATATGTAATCATCATTCTCCCACTTAGTCCTTTTCCTTGTAGTCTCGGCCGGCTCCGCTTCTTCATCCTCCTTTGGATAAGGAGTCATCGGGGTGGTAAGAACATACACCACGTTGAGAGTTGTCAAAAGAAAATGAACCTTCTTTTGCCAACGACGGAACCCCACACCTTCGAACCTTTCCAACTTTTGAATGTTCATGGCTAGATCTTTGAGAGTAGACATCTTTTGAAGAATAAGTTTAGAAGCTTGTTAGAAAAATGTGTATGGAAATTGTTGATGAATACCCTCCAAGGCGTGGAATCTACACTTTCCTTCTAAACTTATTCGCCCCTTAGATCACCGGGTTACCGCGAAATGTTTAGTGAGATACAATGGAGAAAATTTGTACACTCTATATGATCTTAGAGTATACCTTAAAAGGACTTTGTGTTTGTTATGTGTTTAGAACACACTTAGTATAAATTGCAAGAGAATACTAAGTGCAAGCAAGTTGTATGAAGTGTAGAAAATCTGAATATTTTTGTATATTTCAACCATGAACTAAACAAGCCTATTTATAGGCATATATGGCAAGAGGAATCAGCTCAAAAGAGCTGAACAAACACCTCCTTAAAGCTCAATAAAATCAGAATAATGGTGATTAATTGGGAACAATTAACACCTTTGAAGATGCCATTCACTAGGCAACCTTCAAGGTTCTGATTTTAAATCACTTTAAAACCTTGTTTAATACTGAAATGAAGCCATTAAACACATGCTCAATACGTACAAGCATCCTAGGCAAAAGCATACGAAAAGTCGAAAAACTATTCGAATTTTCCAGAAGAAAATCGCGAGTCGCGACCAGGCTTGCGAGTCGCGAGACTCTTCTGTCTCGTGGCTCGTGATTTGTTTCTTTCCAGAAACTTTTCACGAGTCGCGACGGGTCCTCGCGGGTCGCGAGATACCCTTCGGACTCGTAGTTTCTCTTTGCCTAATCTTCTCTTTCCTTAGTTCATGTAACCAAGCCCATTTAATCATAAATGTTCCAACATCTTGTACTATATTATCAGAAATAACACACATAACAGGATCAAAAAAACAAGCAAAAGCAACTACAGTATTGTTTGAGTCACATTATCCAATTGTCATGTCATATAAACCATCTCATTACCCATATCTAGCCACATGTTTTTAGTGAGAATGACTCCCCTTTCTCTCTAAAAATCTAACCATCTTCTAAAATAAGCCCAAAACGCACAGCTACTCTAATTCTTTTTTTTTTTAGATCTAACCATTTTTATGGCTATATATATACATCAATTTATTATGTAGATTAATTATCAGCCTTTGCATTCATCATTGATAAAAAAAATATGAAGAAATTAAACCCGATTAATTCAACTTGTTGAGTTATCTTTTTTTTTTTTTAGTGGTATTTCTAGAGTTATCTTCATCCTATAAAAAAAGAAACAGCAACTCAATCAGACCTTTTAAAGATATAATTAAAAAAGACATCTTGTTCTAGAGCTAGTCTTTTACGCAATATCTCACCTTACGATCATAATGATTTGATAAAATTAATTTTCATTCATCCACTATATGATTAAAATAAAGCCAAGATAATTATTTTATCATAAAATCATAACTTTTACAAAATTTAGCAAATTATGCAAAAGTTATACAGTAGAATTAAAGTATAATCTCTATTATATAGGGGAATGGGGAGGTCGCACTGGTGTTCAAATGAATTACCACACTGCCCTTATCCATCCTTCATAATTGTTAGTCAAATAGGGGATAATTTTGTCATTTGTGTATTATAAACTTCCACAATAATAATTAATAGCCTTATTTAAAACATGTAATCACAATTTAAAAATCTTAAGTACTATTTAATTGTAAAATTATATTATTCAAATCCTCTTAACACTCATAATTTATTCATAAATAATATATATTTTAGAGAATTAAAATATTTAATCAATTTGTAATATACTTACTATGTATAAGCGAAAGACAAAAATTAGATTAAATTCATTAAAAATTATCAAGTTATTGTTGTGAACGAATATTTTAAAATTATCGCATACATTGCGTGCACAAAAAATTGGTTAACATATATTCCATTAGTGTTATAAGAAGTTAATCATAGTTAAATAAACCCTTCAATATCACACCCTTTGCATATAAAGATCACTACTTTTTGTTCAGGATTTGAGTGGTAAATTATATAGTAACAATTAGCTGATTGCGTAAAATTTTATTAGGGAGCACGTAAAATGGCATTTATGCTAATTTATTTTTATTAATATATTGTATCATTTGTAGTGCTTGTTTGGTCGGAGTTGAAATTAATTTTCTAGATTAATTTGTAATTTATAGAAATCAAATTCCTATTATTGTAGTATCATTTGTAGTGCTTGTTTGCATTAATTAATTTTCTAGATTAATTTGTAATTTATAGAAATCAAATTCCTATTATTGTATTGTATCATTTGTAGTGCTTGTTTGCATTTATAGAATATGCTTTGTGTTTGGTTGCATGTGGGAATTATGAGCATTTTAAGACTAAACACAATTAAGAAGGCAGTGACAGATGAGCCATGCACCTAAACCTAGGCCAAGACACATGGTTTATGTCAAGATTTTTTTTTAGCCCAATAAACGCACATATAGCCAAAGTCAAAATTGTCAAAAATAAAACTTCAATAAATACTTTGGGGGTTACGTTTAACAATACCCTAATCAAATTGGAGAAATACTCCTATTTAACATCCAGATCCATTTAAATTTCCACTCTTAAAAAATAGAGCAATGTGTGTTAATCAAGTATGACAATACCAAATATAAATAAAAATAAGTTGCAGTGGCTTGCCATTTCAGAATAAAACTTGTCACAACAATCAAAATCAGTAACACATAATTAACCAAAAACATAGCGTAAAGACTAGTGCTGATCTAAAGCTCGCCACCGTCGATCAAGCACCCAATACTGAGGAAAGGTGCCTGATGAAGACGAACACACGAGACCACGACCAGCAAACCAATTAACTACCAATAAATCAAAAAAGACAATACTGACTGAAACCATGTCTAAATAGCATTTTTCATAAACACTTAATAATGCAGAAATAATTCATTTCTTCTTCATTGCAGCCTTGGTGACCTTGGCACTTGTTGGTTCCTTCTTGTCAACACTCTTGATGACTCCCACTGCTACAGTCTGCCTCATATCCCTCACAGCAAAACGACCGAGTGGTGAGTATTCAGCAAAAGTCTCCACCACCATGGGTTTGGTTGGAATCATCTTCACCATACCTGCATCTCCGTTCTTCAAGAACTTGGGCTCCTTCTCGAGCTCTTTACCAGATCGCCTGTCGATCTTGGTGAGGAGCTCTGCAAACTTGACAGCAATGTGGGATGTGTGACAGTCCAGCACTGGGGCGTATCCATTTCCAATCTGACCAGGGTGGTTCATGATGATGACCTGAGCTGAGAAGCTTGATGCCCCCTTAGCTGGGTCATTCTTTGAGTCAGAAGCCACGTATCCACGCTTGAGATCCTTGACCGACACATTCTTCACGTTGAAACCCACATTGTCACCTGGGAGAGCCTCTGGGAGAGACTCGTGATGCATCTCAACTGACTTAACTTCAGTGGTCAGTCCAGTGGGGCCGAAGGTAACAAGCATGTTAGGCTTCAATACACCGGTCTCAATACGACCCACAGGCACAGTTCCGATACCTCCAATCTTGTATACATCCTGGATTGGAAGACGGAGAGGCTTGTCTGAGGGCCTCTTTGGCTCGTTGATCATGTCAAGAGCCTCGAGAAGGGTTGGTCCTTTGTACCAGTCAAGGTTGGTGGACCTCTCAATCATGTTGTCACCCTCGAACCCAGAAATGGGCACAAATGGAATTTTGTCAGGGTTGTATCCAACCTTCTTGATGTATGATGAGACTTCCTTCACGATTTCATCATACCTTGCCTTCGAGTACTTGGGTGTGGTAGCATCCATCTGTTTCAAGTATTCAAAGAAAATCAGTAAGAAACACTCAACAAACAAAACTATAATAGTATGTAAAAGATACCAAATGCAGTAGGTTAGAAAATTGAATCCCCATACCTTGTTACAGCAGCAAATCATCTGCCTCACACCAAGGGTGAAGGAAAGAAGGGCGTGCTCACGGGTCTGACCATCCTTGGAGATACCAGCCTCAAAACCACCAGTGGTGGAGTCAATAATGAGGATAGCACAGTCAGCCTGAGAGGTACCAGTAATCATGTTCTTGATAAAGTCACGGTGACCAGGGGCATCAATGACAGTGCAGTAGTACTTGTTGGTCTCAAACTTCCACAAGGCAATATCAATGGTGATACCACGCTCACGCTCTGCCTTAAGCTTGTCAAGAACCCAGGCGTACTTGAAGGACCTCTTGTTCATCTCAGAGGCTTCCTTCTCGAACTTCTCAATCACACGCTTGTCAATACCACCAAGCTTGTAGATCAAATGACCAGTGGTGGTCGACTTCCCAGAATCGACATGACCAATAACCACCAAACTGACGTGAATCTTTTCCTTACCCATGATTAGCTAATTGAGTGTTAAACTGCAAGTATAAAACATTGAGTTAGAATCTACAAACGCCAACAAATGGTGAATCTTATGACCTAATACAATTCTCAAGTACACAGCAATGTTCAACCTAGCATGCTACACAGCAAATGTCTGAACCATCTTGTCACAGCAAAAACAAATTAAAAAACGACTTAAATATAAAATATTCACAGCAGGCTTAAGATTAAAAAACAGATTAGGAATAAATCAAATATTTCTCAAAGTAGTAGTTCTAACGCTACAATTTCTTTTAAAAAGCCTACATAATCTCATTCGTCGTTATTTAGCCAGTTACAATAGAATATTGTTAAACCAAAGAGATCTACACAAACAAATCAGCAAAAACATAAACAATCAAAAGATAAACAAGCAAAAACAAAAACAAAAACATAAACATAAACATAAACAATAGAAGGATTTGTAGATTCCATGATTCTACAGTCCTAACATATAACTGAACTTTAAGCGAGGGAAAAACTTGATTCATACTACAGTAATACTGTTCACACCAAATAGATCTAAGTAAAAAAAAATTACAAAATGAACATCAAACATATGCAAATATAAAACATTTACTTCGGTAACAATAGGATTTGTAGATTCCATGATTCTAAAGTCCTAACATATAACGTAACTTTTAGCGAGGGAAAAAATGATTCATACTACAGTAATATGGTTCAAACCAAATAGATCCAAGTAAAAACATAAACAAATAAATAAAAACAGCTAAAATAGGGAAATATTAAAACATTTACCTCTGTAAATGCAGATTCATGATCGAACGTGTAGAAAACGCAGAAATACATCATACGAACGAGAAAAAACAAAAAAAGAAAAAAAAAACAATAACAACAGAAACAATCTGAAAGATATATCGTTAATATACATTAAATTCATCAAACACAAAACATAGATCGTAATCATTTGACGATGAAAAGCACAAGTTTCCATAAATTAAATTATAGACAGCTTATAATCAAATTTTTACTCGTCGAAAAAACAGATTCTTATAGAAAAACAATAAGAAATTCGCGATCATCTGAAAAAAAAAAAAAAATCAAGGAAGAAAAAAAGAGAAAGGAAGCTAAGATTATGAACACAAAATAAAAACGATGGTTGAATATTTGAAAAAAAAATAAAGCCTTTCAATGTTTGAATTTTGAAATCATGAAAACACAAAGATTTTCTAGAATAAACAACATGCGAATTCACAATTCACAGCAATCGAGCGATGGATCAAACTAATCAACACACAAAGCATCCACAGAGCATGCGATTATTGCAATGAAACAACGAACGAGTAACAAATTAATCAATTATTAACAGCATCTAAAACAGATCAATCTAGAAGTAGAGAGAGACATGACCTTGGAGAAGTTTAGGTAATAACCCGCAGTGTTGTACAGAGGTTCAGAGATAGAGAGAAAGGAGAAGTGATAACAAAAATGATCTAGGGTTTTTGAATGGTTGGGAATCTTGGGATTTTATAGTGTGTTTTGACGCGAATAAAATTTAAGATGGTGCCGTTGGGCGTTAACAATTGTAACCCATACCGATTATCCGACTTGAATGACTCGGTCCAAAATCGGAATCATATCTTTTTTTTTTTATGTTTTTGTAAGTTATATTCTTGTGGTTTTGGAGTTTCTAAGCTGTGTTCATCAATTTTGAAACTTCTAAGATGTGTTCCTAAAGTTTTGGTTTTTCATTAAAATTACCCACTCACAGCATTACCCACTAACAGGCATTTAGAGGGCTAGTTGAGCTTGTTTAGTTGGTTGATTGAAGCTTAGAGTAAGTGGTTGCAGGTGCCTAGAGATATCCAAGACCATTGCTCGAAGGAAGGGTGCGTTAGTAGCTGACCTTGGGCTGGTGGCTCATCATGCATACACCATCCATGGGGCGCGAACGTGCCAGTACATGACGTGGGTGCGCTATCCATTCGGTACATCTAATTCGAGAATTCCAACATCTGATCTGTGTATTTTTAATTCGAATTTGTCGGATCTAATAGCTGAAAATTTACGGATCATATTTGTATCGAAAAATTTAAAGTTTCATATATCTGGAATACCTGAATTTTTTAAAACTAACGTATAAGCAAAAAAGTCAACGATATATCAGGTGTTCGAATATTGTGTCTAGCATTTTCAGCACCAAAAAAAAAAAAAACTTATAAGCAAAAAAAAAAAAAAAATTAAAAAAATGATCTATAGATTGGATCAAATATTTTGAATACCCAATTTGAAATTTTGGAAATCCGATTTTTTTTCCTTGATCGAATTTTATTGATATGAAATTTCCGCATATCCTAGAATTTTGAAACGGATTAGAGTTTTGATCAATTTTAACCACTGCTATAGTTAGACTTGTCAAATGGGTCGGTTGGGGTAAAATGGTTTCGTGTACGGGTTGAAAATATTGAGTTAGTAACGGGTTTGGGTCGTAAGATACATGTTTATGGCACATGAGTTTCAGGTTCGGGTCGACCGATCAGGTTTAGAGATTTTAAAATCGCTACTATTTATTATTTTTAAATGTAATATATATAACTATTTTTTTACAAAAAAAAAAAAAATCTAAATTTGTATTTCAAATACTAAAATTTAATATATAGTGTGCTTGAGAACCATATTCAACCAATAAACGACTAAAAAAACATTTAACTATATTATCTATCATCTGTCTTCAATGCAATAAAAAAACTTACAATCATTGAATTTCAAATATAAGACAAACAATTAAATTAATTTTTATACTAATTACATAAGATAACATCAATGTAAAGATAAAAATTATCACATAAGAAATATAAAAGTAATGGTTTAGTAACTTAACTTTATATAAATATATCTGCTTAAAAATAATAATAGAAAAGCACATAACCCGCTGGGTTAAACAGGGTCGGATCGAAATTTGACGGGTTTTAACAAGTTTGAAAATTTAGGTAAAAGGGTCAAAAATAACAAAATAAATTTCAAAGTCCGCTATTTACGGGTTGGATTTATTGGGTTTTTCCGGGTCGAGTCGAAAATTGACAACAATTATTATATTCATATATAATGACAAAAGTGGTTGATAACTTTTAACTTTTGATGTATAGTTTTGCAAGGGTCCTAATATTAGCTTTTAGATCGAATAGCTTTTATCAAAAGCTACTATTTTTTCCTTATAATGTTATATTTGTAATTTATTTACTCTTTCAATAGTTACCTTTTTTTTACTAAACATCAATATTACATCGCTCTTTAATAGCTACCTCTAACAGTTACTAGTCCATAACTACAAGCATGTTTAATTTGATAAAACTAGTTGTGGGAGTTATCTACTTCCACAAGGCCACAATTGAAGAGCGATTTGTAGCATTGTAATGAAAGTATTGAAATACAAGGAGTGGTAGTATTATAGTGCTTCATCCATTTTTAATATGGGCTTCGTTTGGTTGAATGTAAAAAAATGATATAAATTTTTAATTTTTTTACATAAATAATTTAGTTTTATATATAAAGTTAGGGTAACGATATGGGTGCATAAGCATTAAAGACCAGTTTGATAGTCTGTCATGAAGATGAAAAAAACAATATATGTTCTAATGTTCCCATGTATGGTTGTGCTAGTTTACACTCAAATTTATTTAATTTTAATTTCTTTAAAAATAATCATTCCCATCCAATACCATCCTTCATCACTATAATGCACTCTTTGGTAACGTGACTTAAATTTGTAATAGAAAATATGAATAGAATTCAAGCTTGAGAATGAACCTATTTTTTTTTTTTTTTGGTGAAAGAATGAACATATATTTCTCACAAGGATTATAAGGTTTCTTTCTTAACAAAGTCATACTTTAAGTCAATTCCCATTATCCTACTTTATTGCCAAAAACTAAACTGGCTGTAAATACATACATTACTCAATACATGCAAATAGGTGTAATAAATGAATAAGCACTTTTTTGGCAATGGCAAAAACATGTTTTTCCTAGGAATAACTATTTACTTATTCTTTCAATTTTTAGCTTCTTATCTCTGTTATATAAGTGAAGGGGAGTAATGATGTCCCACCTCAATAAGTCTAAAATACTCTTTATTTTTTTTTAAATAATCAAAATACACCAATATTAACGAAAAAAAAAATTCTATTTTTTTTAAAAAAATGAATATATTACAAAATAAATAATTAAAAAAAATACACTCACCAAAATTTATATTTTTTATTTTTCTAGAAATAAACACCCACATTGATATAATTCTTCACACAAATATTTTACTTTCTTATTATAGTATAAGTTTGATAGGAGAAAGCTAAGAGTGATGGACTTTTTTCTTTTGTTTAATTACAATTATTTAGAAGAGTAAATATTTAATGAATAATAAGTGCTTCTTATTATCTTTCCAGGTTATTTAATTTGTTGTTTATTTTCAATCACATACAGTATATTGCATTTCAATATATATATATATGTATATTATAAAAAAAGAGAAGCAACTAAAACAACATCTTGCCACATGTCAATCTCTCATTAAAAAAGTTTCCGCCCTTTTTCCTTGAACCTAAAAAAAGTAATTTTTATATTCTATCTTAAAACATTTTCTACCTTTAGAACTATTATATATGTGATTTAATTCCTATATAAAATAGTTGTATCTTAATTCTTTAACTATAAGTAATTTAGTTTTGATCATATATTGATTTACTACATATTCTTAGAGCTTGTTTGGTTCACATGGTAAGTGATTTCCCATGATAATTCACATTTTATGGGAAATTATTTCCTCTCTCAATTTCCTAGGAATTAGGCTAAATTGTTTGGTTGACACCATAGGAAATTGCATTTTTAAGGAAATTTAAGTCACCAAGGCGGGGCTTGGTGAGTTATTTCCCATGTCTTGTGGGAATTTCCATTTCCTAGGAAATTATAATTCCTATGTTCTTCTCAATTTCCTCCAACCAAACACAAACTCAATTTCCTAGGAATTAGTATTTCCTATGGAAATACACTTCAACCAAACAACACCTTATAATCAAAATTTATTTTCTATTATACATACATTTCTTGCATATTCATATACATATTCTTATAATAAAATTTCCCCTACTTTTTAGTGGCAATAAGTATCATTATTGCTTTATTATTTTGTCATGCATTACATGACTTTTTATATAATTTCAAGGATTGACATATTAACTTATTAATTTTTCTTAGGATTCTAATTTTATTAGAAATAAACAAAAAATGTAAATTTCAGATATATTTTCCCCTAACAATTTTGATAACAAGTTTTAGGTTAAAGAAATAATTTTGTATGTTTTAATTTTGAGTGTATGTATTAGTGTAATTATTAAAAAAATAAAAATAAAAATAAAAATAAAAATAAAAATAAAAATAAAAATAAAAATAAAAATAAAAATAAAAATAAAAATAAAAATAAAAATAAAAATAAAAATAAAAATAAAAATAAAAATAAAAATAAAAATAAAAATAAAAATAAAAATAAAAATAAAAATAAAAATAAAAATAAAAATAAAAATAAAAATAAAAATAAAAATAAAAATAAAAATAAAAATAAAAATAAAAATAAAAATAAAAATAAAAATAAAGTAAAAATAAAGTCAAAAATAAAGTCAAAATAAAAATAAAAATAAAGTAAAAAATAAAGTAAAAATAAAAGGATAAATAAAAGTAAAAATAAAAATAAAAATGAAAATAAAAATAAAAATAAAAATAAAAATGAAAATAAAAAATATTTTTTTCTCAGTTAATTTCAGTTCATTTCATTTCAGTTCAGTTCAGTTCATTTAAGTTCAGTTCATTTCATTTAAGTTCAGTTCATTTCATTTCAGTTCAAATCATTTCATTTCAGTTCAGATCATTTCAATTGAATTCCTGTTTTCTTAGTCCTATAGAACGAGGCCTAATCCTACAGGTTAGTATGCTCCCCACACTCATCACAAAGCCTCCCCAATCATCCACCCCCTACAACCTACAATGAATAGTATGATAGGGATACTAGACCAGCAAGCTTGAATCATTATAACACGGTCCCATACAAAGCAGATGTGCCTAGTTCGAGTGGTTCCACTCATCCAAATTCCAAGCCATGCAAAACTAATAGACTATAATGCCAAATCTTCGAAGAAAGTCTAGATAATTTTTCATGGATTATGTTCTAAAGCATTGGAATTTAGATCTAACAAAACAGTCAAGGGCATTCCTATCAACATCGACCCTCACACACTGTATTTATATAAACTATCAAGGAACACACAAAAAAAAAGTCAATCATTCACAAAAATGTCTGAATATTTTGAAAAATTTCTTATCCTGTCTTCGTGATAATTTTAGGCGCATTGTTGATCCTCCTACTTGGTCTTCCTCTGCCAAAGGTAATATCTTAAGCTATCAAGTCTTTATTATGAATTTTACTTATCTCTATATTCAATAACATGAGATTCATATATCTAAGTATTTTTCAAATCTATTCAGAAGAAATGTCTTGTTTAATTGAAACACAAATTAATATTATTAATGCAATGAGTTTGAGAACAAATATTCGACAAAGCTTAGACAATGCAACTCAATTAAAATGTGTTAATAACTTCGCATGACTCCATATTGATGTATCATTATCTTCGCTAACTTTCATTAAATAAAATTGCCGATCATTAAAGAGCAATTAAATTTACCTAAATAATCATTCTACTGGGTCAAATATTATGCTCTAATGTTGTGGGCTATATGTGCCCAAATTTAGGCCAGGCTTAACTCAAGCCTTGAAAATAGGGGGTTCATTCAAAGTCCACCTTCAATGATGAATGACACAAGACACCAACATAAGAGGCAGTTTTGTCACCTTTAAATCTGAACTACTTTAAACCTACATTGTGATCCACTTCCGTGGAAGCCCTTTTGAGCCCAAACACATGGCATATTCTTTCTAACCCATATCTTACTAAGTCTGGGAACGGGAATTGTGCTCGGACTATTATTGGACAACAATTCTAATTGAAAAGTCATGAATCAAATAAGTTGGTTTCAATGTTCAATTAATTTCAAATAAATGCAAAGATTGTGGCAAAAAGCCTCAACTGAAGTCTTAAAAAAATAAAGTTGTCATAAATAAAGGAAAGTCAATCAAATATATAATAGTATAGCACATTAGGGTTTTATTTTTGGGTATTTGAGCCTTTTTGTTCATTTATTTCTTAGACCCTAAGCCTAGCCACAATACAACCTTGGAAAAGCCATCCTTGAGGTGTGCTTTATTAAGTGTCTTAATTTTCATCACAAATGACTCATATTGAAAGAGCTACGTAAGGTCTGATTCCAACTCAAATTGGATACGTATGCAACCTTTTATAAGGTGCGACCACACTTGTCCTACATTTTTTAGGACTTAGAATATTTTTTTAAAAAAACTGAGCAAATTTCTAAGGGCTCATAAAATTATAAAAGGTCCTTCAATCACAAGACCCACCCTAAGTCTTGTGTGTTCAATTTGATTAAAGGACACATAAAAACGTCATAAGATATTGCATTAGTAAAACCAGACATTTTATTTTGTATATATATTGATAGCAATTCTTCTTCTTCTTTCTCTTCTTCTTTTTTATCATGTTCAAATTTCCTTTCTTTTCACCTTAGGATTTCAATTCCTAGCCACCAATCTATATAGAGTGACTTGCTTCATCCTTGCACCAAACTTCTTCTATTTTTTTTTCTTTCCACAATCACATAGCCCAATTAATTTTTGTCACATTAAAATCATTTAGGACTCTTAGAGTCTTCTTCTCACCATATTCTTGTATCATAGTATGTTCCATCTAATCACCCATTCTTCATAGCAAGGATGTCATCACTCGTAGTTTCCCTTCCATTAAGATTTGGTTTTCATAAATAATTGTGGCCTCCTATTTACTTTGAGCATTCTCTAATAAGCATATGCAGAATCATGAGTAAGCATTATATCTCTTACTTCTTCACAAGAGATTACCATAACATGATAGTCGGGTTAAAAAGATATATCTTTTAAAATGTGAGGAAACAATTTTCAACAATAGAACACTTTTTTAATTTAAAGATCAAATGAGCACATTGAAATTGTTGGTTGAGAAACACCATTGTCATTTTTCAAGTATTAATTGTGTTGAAGTTAGGACCATGTGATTTTTTAATTTATTTTAGTATTTTTACTTTTGTGTTTTTTTCCTTAAAAAAAATAAAAAACGTTCTTTTTTATTTTAATTGGGGAAAAAAGTTGAGATATACCCACTCCTTTTTCTTGATTGACTAACTTATTGTTTTTTTAGTACGTGTACATATTTTGCTTTGTCAAAACATATGCATAACCCTAATTGGGGGCTAACTTTCTCAAGTTCTTCTGAAGTTATTCGCTTCATCAATGCATTGCTAAACATTCAACAAATTTTCACTTGGAAATCAGTTTTTAAGTGAATAATGTTTTATTGTTTTTGGGAGAATGTCTGTAATCCTCCATAAAAATATACCATTTTTTTCGAAAAAATGAAAAATAGACTCTTGGTTTAATGCATAAACCCATTAGTTTAGATTACAAAAGATTGGCTCAAATTCATAATTCAAAATTAGACTCAAAGTCTTGTTAAACAGATTTAACCCATATGGTTGAATTATAAGTTTTCAATCGCATAAAACAACACCCAAAACTAAAATCACCGCCCATTAATCCGTTGCGTTCTTCAATAATTTCGTTGTTACATTAGAGATAAATTATTTCAATCATTGATCATATCAGTGTAATAAAATTTTTTTCACCAACATAGTCTTGCTCACTATATATCCATATTGCTTCCCAATCACTAACCCCTCTAGTAGTGACGAATACAATTTTTTTCCCTCTCAATCAACACTTCTAAAATGCTTACAAGAGCTGAAGTTTGAGATCTTGAATGAATGCTCTTGTAATCAGTAAACTGTTATGGTTGATCTTTTGTGAACCCTAAAAAATCACTCAATATGGTGCTGGAGAGTCTTGGAGAGTTTTCGTGATTAAGTGCATGAATTTATAAAACTTAGGAACCCTAAATATTGCAGTCGAGGTGAATACTTGGGCTGCAATATTTGTTCCTAATTTTTAGGAAAGTTTCAACCAAATATTCTATGATCAAAGATCCTAGAATATTTGTTTGTTATTCCTTAAGGTTTTGGAAAGTTTTTAGCACTTAATATCCTTGCCAAACTGACTTGTACTCGTGTAAAACTTGATGAATCCAAAAATGAATTCTTTCACAAAATATTTTGGGAGTCAGTCTGTCAAGATGTTGGTCTGCTGAACTATTCTACGAATGGTTCATTAGATCAGTCATGTTGCAACCAACAGATACTGGATTGGTAGTGTTTGCAACATACAAAAATCAAACATTACAAGTCTACTATCATACTTGGGCATTCATTTACAACAAAAGACTAAGAATACAAATCCTAAGGCTAAACTTCAGTCTTTATGTTCTTCAATACTTAGACACTTGGATTATGCATTCTAATTCATTTCAGCAGTCTTCTTGAAGTAGTTCTTCATGTCTTAAGTAGTGGGATACATGTAACAACCCCGTCCTTGTAAACAGAGAATCTCAGCGGAAGATAGAACTTTGGACGGGAGTGCCACTAAATTCTAAGTCCAACAAAGTAAAGATCAAAGACTACTATGAAAGAAACTTCAAAGGAAAACCCTGAGTCAACAAATAAACTCTTTAAGTTCATCATTATAGGTAATACAAACCAAAAGAAGGTAAAAGTCCAACTACAGTAATCCAACATTCCAAAGGTTCAAACTTAGAGGTACATCCACATAACTCTAGAAATTAGCTTAAATAGAAAATTATTAATTTAAAAGGTCTTCCTTAAACTAGTTGCGTTATAGTAATCCAGGATGGCTAGAACAACGGGAAGGACCCTAACTTCGAGTCTCACACACCCAGCCCAAACAGTTATAATTCTACAGTCATTCAGCATCTGGAAAAAAATGATAACAACTCCACAGTCAGTGGCGAGTAACTAACAGTTCTCCCCAACATAGCAAACACAAGCTTAGAACCATAGATCAGGCAACCAAATTAATATATCAAGCAGCAAGATACAACAACACTAATTAATTTAAGATAATCATTTACTTACAACGATTATGTCCATAGTCCTCCTGCAAAATCAGTTACATTCAACACAAATGCCACAACCAATTCACATAGACATAAACCATAACGTGAGATAATTAGCAACATTTAAGAAAATGACTAAACCACAACTAGAGCCTAATTCACAAATGAGCTATATGAGTAAAATTACTTCCAACTACCCAACTTAAAACACATGATTGGAGATGGAACGAACACTAATGGTATAAGTAGATGCCCAAAATATGGACTTACACTACCGACCCTAAGATACTATAAGTAGATGCCCAAAATATGGACTAACACTACCAACCCCAAGATACGTTAAGTAGATGCCCAAAATATGGACTTACACTACCAACCCTAAGATACGTTAAGTAGATGCCCAAAATATGGACTTACACTACCAACCCTAAGATACGTTAAGTAGATGCCCAAAATATGGACTTACACTACCAACCCTAAGATACGTTAAGTAGATGCCCAAAATACGGACTTACACTACCAACCCTAAAATACGTTAAGTAACGGTTCCAAGTTCGGGTACCCGATGCCGGACCCGTTTCCAATGGGTACCCAGTACCTGACGCGGTTGAATTAGGTACTGGGTAAATAGTGAAGTACTGAAGTGACTACTGACTAAACCAAAATATAATAAGCCTAATTTTTTTTCCATTCAAAATTTGTATGTTAATGGCTTTATGTAAACTTGTATGTAATTTGTGTGAACTTGTTTTTATGACTTTATGTAAACTTGTATGTTTTATTTTAAAATTGTAAATTTGTGTTTAAGGAAACTATCTTTGTGGATGTTTAGTGGTAAATAATTAAATATGTAGTAAAGTAGTTGTTGGCCATTAAGCCGATTTGTTATTTAAATTTAAAAATTGAACAAAACACACACCCAATAAAAAAAAACCAGGTACCCGGTATTGGAATCGGTACCCAGCGGTTCCGGTTCCAAAAACATATTACTCGGTTGGAGCGGTTCCAGTTCCAGATATTTCAGACACAGCGGTTTCGGGTCCGGTTCCATAGAAAAAGACCGGGTACCCGGTTTTGCTCACCACTAATACCGATTATCCGATTTGAATGACTCGGTCCAAAACCCGAATCATATTTCTTTTTGTTTTTTAATATAACCCGAGTCATATCTGAAATTACGGATATTATTGACCTGACTCAATTTGAATTACTCGACCACTAAATTGTGAAATACTTATTATTATGTCCTTTAAATTTATTTCGCAAAAAGTCGAATCTAACTTGACCCAAACTGAAACCAAAATCCCTTCAACCCAAATTGACCCTGACCCGAACCAACCCTACCTGACCCGAACGACTCGAATGCCACCTCTACTTGCAGCCCAGTGAGTAACGCTTGACTTTAGTGTGTATTTGTTTGAGGTATTAATCAAAGTTAATGAGAATCAATTGCCCCCATTCCCTTTAATTGTGTTTGTTAGACCACTTTTGTTATTCTCATTTCGATATAGAACGAGATGGTCAATCAAGCTCCATTAATGGTGAAAGACGTCACTTTTCCATCACTATTTAATTTAGCTAGTTTTAGCTTAATTTTATGTATTTAAACTTGTATTAAACTCTTTATAGTAGCTTTAGTAGTTGCTTTAGTGGCTACTGGCTAGTTAAGCTTGTTTAGTTGGTTGATTGAAGCTTAGAGTAAGTGGATGCAAGTGCCTAGAGATATCCAAGACCATTGCTCGAAGGAAGGGTACATTAGTAGCTGACCTTGGGCTTGGTGGCTCATCATGCACACACCATCCATGGGGCGCGAGCGCGCCAGTACATGGCACGGGCATGCTATCCATCCGGCACATCTAATTCGAGAATTCCGACATCTGATCTATGTATTTTTAATTTGAATTTGTTGGATCTAATAGCTGGAAATTTTTGGATCAGATTTGTATCGGAAATTTTAAAGTTTCATATACCTGAAATATTTGAATTTTTTAAAACTAACTTAAGCAAAAATAATGTTTTTAAAAATGATCTGTAGATTGGATCGAATATTTTGGATACCCAATTTGAAATTTTAGAACTTGATCGAATTTTATTGATATGTAATTTTTGCATATCCCAGAATTTTTAATCGGATTAGAGTTTTGATCAATTTTAACCACTACTATATTTAGACTTGTCAAATGGGTCGGGTTGGGGTAAAATGGTTTCGTGTACGGGTTGAAAATATTGGGTTAGTAAGGGTTCGGGTTGTAAAATACATGTTTAGGACCCATGAACATCGGGTTCGGGTCAACCCATCCGGTTTAGAGATTTAAAATCGCTACTATTTATTATTTTCAAATGTAATATATATAACCATATTTGGCGGGTTTTAACAGGTTTGAAAATGTAGGTAAAAGGGTCAAAAATAATAAAATAAATTTCAAAGCCCACTATTTACGGGTTGGGTTTATTGAGTTTTTTCGGGTCGGGTCGAAAATTGACAACAATTATTATATGGATATATATTCACACAAGTGGTTGATAACTTTTAGCTTTTGATGTATAGTTTTGCAAGGGTCCTAATATTAGCTTTTAGAATAGCTTTTATCAAATTAAAGCTACTAATTTTTCCTTATAATTAGTGTGTCATCTCGGGCGTTGTCCGTGTGTTAATATTTTTTTTACTTGATATGTATGTATTTTCTACTTTTGTGAAGAAAAAAACACCACTCTACATTTAATAATTGGAATACATAAAATTACATTGTTAATTAGATCATTAATAAAAGTTAGGTGAGATGATAAATATATAATCTTGATTTGTAAGAGGTTGCAAGTTCAAATCTAGCTAAAACTACGTGGCGCAATGTGGAGCGATGACGAGGCATGATGACTGAGCACCTACGTGGCGCAATACCACGTGAGAAGCGCCTTTTAATAATATTTATAGATCGATAGATGTTATCTTTGTAATTTAGGGTAAGTGGATGCACATACATTTGAAAACTATATACTAAATTTAAACTAATATATAAATAAAAATAATTATTTTTTAGTGACTGTGCAGTGTGCATGGCAAAAAACTGAACTAGTATATACATAAGTCGGTATAAAAAAAATCATAATATCATAAGATTATATAACCTACCATTAGCTTATTAAGATAAATCGACGGGATTATACTCTTACAGATCTCGATAGTTTTATGAATTTTTAATTTTTGTTCCATGAAACTACTATTGAATATTTAGGTTAAAAAAATCTTATTTATTGCATTATAATTTTTGAATTTTCTTTTGATATGGCAGATCAATTTCGAGTCGTAATTTTATTTGATTTTTTTGAAAAATTTATACGAATAATCCCAAATATTGTAGGTCTTCTAATATTAAAACCAACTACCGATTATTACAATAATATAGTCCAAACTTTGGGGAATATTTTATGATATTAGTCTATTGACCTGCTTAACTTATTGTAACCACTTAGCAATTTTAAAAGTAACCTTTATATTATCCCTTTCGTTATTTACTGCTTCTTCATTTATACAAAGAAAATTAGAGCTGTTACAAGTCAGTATGAACTAATATCATAAAACAACCCTCAAAGTTTAAATTATAGTGTAATAACCGATAATTATTAGGATTAATTTTGAAAGACCTCCAATAGTTGAGATTATTTGTTTTTGAATTTTTTCTAATTATTTTACATTGGTTTTATGTACTTTTTTCAATGGCAATTTTAAATCAATATATATGA
The DNA here is from genome assembly GCA_951394345.1 of Salicornia ramosissima. Classification (NCBI taxonomy): domain Eukaryota; kingdom Viridiplantae; phylum Streptophyta; class Magnoliopsida; order Caryophyllales; family Amaranthaceae; genus Salicornia; species Salicornia ramosissima. The sequence continues at coordinate 15,590,630 of OX596239.1, forward strand.
ATGAAAAATTTTGAAGTTGAGTTTTTTTTTTATATATATATAAAAAAATAAGGTTATATAATCATCTTGAGTTAAGATTCATTTTGTGTTAGTAAAAAAAAACCAAAAAATAAGTTCAAATTCATTTTGCGCTAGTTGAAAAGCTGGAAAAGACGTATAAATTTGTTTAAAGACGTGTTTTAATTTTTTGCAATAATCTTAAATTTCACAATAAGAATCCAAATTAAAGTAAAATAGGGAATGCATAATTTAATATGTTTGAATACTTATAAATTAAGATTATTTGCCCACCCCGTATCCTTTTATAAATTAAGATTAAACTATTAGAAGATTGTGATAAAAAGGGATGTGCAATTGAAAAGTAGCAACAAATTATTTAGGAACATTAGGAACTATTTAGGAACTATTTAGGAACTATTTAGCAACAAATTATTTAGGAACTATTTAACATTTCAATATTTGTAAAATACACGCTCATCCACATAATAAAAAAACAAACCTCTTCTCTCTCATCCGCCCACTCCAAAACAATGAAAAAAGTCCATCCATTATAGTCTATAGTCTATCAAATTTTTATGATAATCAAACGGTAAAATAATGTGACAAACTATATTAATATATTTGTGTCTATTTATATAGAATTGAAAAATGTAAGTTTGGTGTTTTTATTTTATTTTTATGAATTATATATTGTGCAATATTCTAATTTTAAAAAGGTTTTAAAATTGTAATAATTTTTCAGGAGTATGTTATGTTACATCATGAATATTACAAACATTTGGGGGTAACATAAACTTTTTCGGAGGGATACCATAGCCCACTCTTGGCTTATATAATAGAGGTAATGTTCCTTTACATTTTAAGTTAACCTTTTAGTACTAGAAAGAATCTAGACGACTACAATAGTGTGACAATGTATGGGGTTGCAAGCAGTAGCGAATCCAAAAGTTTTATGCAACACGATCACTTTATAATAAAATACACTTCTCTCTCAACATTGACATGATTATACTTAAAATTTTACATTATAAAGTCATTTTTCGCTATTAATCGGGGTTCCTCATTTTACTCAAAATATTTTTTTTTACCAAATTTCATTAAAATAAATAAACATATAAAAATTCCATTCATATGGTACCATCGTACTTTTCGCTTTTCCATATAATACCACTAATTTTTGAAAATTTTATGTGGTACCATTGTACTTTAGTCTAGCTTATTCTCTGTCATGACATTCCATTAATTATAATGTTAATTAGGTGTTAAGTAGGGTTTTGATTTTGTCTCAATTTGTATTTTTGATATGTGTACGGGGAAATTAGTTGGATTAAGGTTGTTAAGGGTCATTTTGGTCTGATTTGAGGTCAAAAATAAAACAAACATAATCATTTTCAATTTTGACCATAGATTTGCTCCTTAATGGATCAAATTAAAGTACGTAATCCCCAAGACGTAAAAGGAGATGAACCCTTATCATAATTTGACTCCTCAATTAACATTTTACTTAAAGGAATTCTATTATATGGAATAAGATCAAATTACAATGACACCATATAGAATTCTGAAAAAAAAATAATTAATAATGGTATCATATAGAAAAGCCAAAAATACAATGATATCATATATAATATCCTTAATTAAACATAGCTAGTTATTATAGTTATTTTGCACACATTTTGAGGAATTGATTTGAGGGTGTAAACGAAGGAATTAGTCAAAATGATTTTACTACAAGCAATAATGTGATTATAAGTTACTAATATTAAAATTATTTTGACTAATTCCTTCGTTTACACCCTTAAATCGCCTACTCAAAATGAATGCAAAACTAATTGTTGAAAGTTTTATATTACGGATGGAGTACTTTACACATTATTTTTTTTCTCTCTTACTTTATCTTTCAACATTCTTCTAACCGTATTTTAAGAAAAACTCCCTAGGAAAACGTGCTAACTCATTTGTTGCAATTAAAGCGATATGGAAGGGGTATATTTTAAATTAACGCAAAGTATTTTTTTCTTAAAAAAGTTTACTTTTTTTTTTTGAAAAGGATTAAAAAAAAATTTTACTTACACATCACTTAAATTAATCATAATATAAATATATATCAAAAATTATTTTGTTAAATCCGTGCATCGTGATGGAAATTTAGGCGCACACGGAAGTTTTGATGTCCCCGAATTGATATTTCAAAAATACATTTTCATTGTTGATATATTATTATGAGAATTTGTACACATACATGATGTATTTGTAAGAACTCATGTCTCTTACTCTCTTGGTAGAACCATTTGTTTCTACCTCTCCTAATATTTTGGTGGAGCTCTCTTTGACTTACCTCTCTTCTATGGCTCACTTCTTCACTATGCCCTTGATGTCTATTTATACTAGTTACACACAAAATTCTAGAGTTTTCTAAACTTATCAAATACTAGAGAGTTCTACTAATCTAATATCTCTTATCTCTAGATTGTTCTACTCTTAAATCTCTATAACATTTTGCAAGATTTTTCTAGAATATATTATACATTAGATTTTTTTTCTACATTATGCATGACTCATCTAGAATTTTCTAGATTAGTCTCTAACACTCTCCCTTAATCTTGAAAATTCTTGTACTTCAAAATTCTTCTGCTGATGCACATGCACCTGTCATCAACGATCTCCAAACTTGATTCTTGAAGCTTGTTTCTTCTTGTTCTTATTGGCGCCCATGTCACCAACCATCTCGATCTTTTTTTGTCTTCCTTGTTGTAACGACCCGCATTTTAGCAATGATGTTAACGGTGGTAACGTCGTAAACAAGCAATTACCAATCGATTCAATGACGGAAAATATAACTAAAACTCATGGAAAAATAGTATTTAATATTATTGATAATGAAATCCCAATATAGTTTTAAAGGAAACTAACGAACTAAATCAAAACTCAGGTATTAGAACTCAGGGAAGGACTTAAACTACTAAAAACAGGAAAATAAACAGGAGCCTGGAACACTCGTCCGACTCTCATCCCAACTTTAAACTCCATCCCGCTTACCTGCAAAATGGAATTGGGGTCCACCGTCAGTGGCAAGTAACTAGACTGTCCTACTTAGAAGTAGGACCACATTACATAAATAATAGTTTAGAACACAAGGAACAAACAACAACGTACATATCCAACATACAATACCAACATCAGAGTTACGCAGCGGAAACAACATAATCATAACAACATTATCAATCAAATCAGGCCAACACATACACTTCCACAAACAACACGCACAATTCTCAAATACATTCCATGCACAATAAGACTCCGCTCGGTCTACAACCGATAACATGACCATCAAATAACAGACTTGCCCGGCTCAGTTCATCACAGATGAACCGATAGACCCGCTCAGTTTATCACAGATAAACCGATAAACATAACCCGCTCGGTCTTCAACCGATAGACATGACCCGCTCGGTCTTCAACCGATAGACACGACACGACTCTGACTCTCAAACAATCACACAAAACTTGCCCCACTCAGTTCATCACCGATGAACCGATAGACTCGCTCAGTTTATCACCGATAAACCGATAGACTCAATACGCTCGGTCTTCAATCGCTCGACACGACACCACTCGACAAGGACTCAAAAGACACCAATCACATTCATCACACAATTCATCATTCATCATCACGCATCATCAAGTTCACAATCAACCACTATTCATCAAAATATCAAGAGAAAACTCATGCCCCACTAGGTACATATAATACGTAATAAAATAGCATGCTTTAATTAACTCAACTCACACTTGGCACTAGCTATACTAACAAAGCACTGACTTATACTTACAGCAAGCTCAAAGAGAAAAATATAGTCAACGCAAGATTAATTGAAGATCATGGACATTTAGTCATCAAATTATTCAATAAAAGCAATTAAAAACCCAAGCTTGCAACTCCATAAACTCACGCATGACTTATAACAAGAGAAATCAAGCCCTTGCTTTCCTACTACACGCATGTCATCAAGCAAACAAAGCCATTCAAGATTTTATCATCATGATTCAAGATTAAAAAGATCAAACAATCACAATCACATCTAGCTTCATCAAACCATCAAGAAAGATTAACAAAATAAAACAAGGTTCATGCTTTCCAAAGTTTCGGTCCATGGCTTCATCTAGAGGCTTCAAGAATTACTCCAAATTATTCATTAAGGATCATGATAAGCAATAACATGCAAAGATCTTTCAAGATTCAAGAATTAACAATCAAGAACACAAGTAAACCATCAATACTACTCGGCTAATCACGCAAGAACACGTACAACATCAACAAACATCTAATCCTATTAATTTATGGAACCTAATCCTAATCCTAAGTAGAATAGATCTAGTTATCTTAATAGCAAAACACACACAAAGAGTCACGCACAAGAACTCGCCCAACACGCTACACTTCGTCACTCTAACGCACGACCGAAGCTAGGAACTAGGCTTTGGTCTTCCAAGATGTTGAAGGTTGAAGGTTTGAACTTTCTTTAATGGGGTTGATTTGATGTGGTGAAAGATGAGTCTTGAGGTGGTGTTTATGGAGGGAGCCATGAGGTTGAGGGAGAAAGGAGGAGTTTTTGTTTTGAGATTTGATTAATTAATGAGTATGGGAGGAAAAGGTCGATCGGACTTTGAGGTTATAAATAGAAGAGGAGTATTAAGTAATAGGATGGGAAATTAGAAGTGAATTAAGGGAAAGAAATAATTTGGGGGCCGGCTAAGAGGGCTCTTGGCATGTAATGGGCTTGCTCCTCAAATATTAAATTAAGTCTTTTGGCCCAGTTTAGAATGTTTAGGCTTTAAGGCTTAATTTCACACAAAATTTTACGACCAAAAAATCTGGGTCGTTACACTTGCACCTTGTTGATCTTCAACAATGTTGTTGGTACCCTTGTTACCAACTTGCTCCCCTTAACAATAATTTTCTCATTTTTCTCTTAACTAGTTGTCCACGGCGCGCGTTGCGCGTCGTGTCCAACGCAAAGTTTTCTATATTTCTATAGCAATTAAAAGATGTGTATATATAGTAATACAATTCTTACCAAACATTCTATATTTCTATAGCACATGCAAATTCTTATTTAATCAATTAGGTCCACTAAGAATAAATAAAATTAGATTAAGCTGCTCAGAGTTGATGGGCAAAGACCAAAATAAGTAAACAATTAGAGATAAGAAAATTATTTGTTGATATACATAAATGCATATTCTAATTCAATGATAATCTAAATAAAACTTAAAGGACAGATATTTTCCCTTAAACAAGTCATTATTCTCAGTCAATTGATGAAAGGTTTTAAGATAAGTCATTATTTTTAGTCAAGTGATCCTACACCAACAAATTTCAAGAAATTAACCTGAAACATAGTATGATCTTCTTCTTTTGCCTCATCTTTCCCATCTCTTCCCTGCCAATACAAATTCAAACAACATTTTTTTGGGCATTTAAAGATGGATTTAGGATTATTCCCATTGGTATACCTGAGAATTTGCGTATTCCCACTGGTATACCTAAGTTTTAAAAAATCCCAGTGGTATACCTAAATAAATAATGAAATTCAATAACCACTTTTAAAGGCTGTTTCAGGCCATTAAATACCACTAATTCGACCATAAACATACTTAGGTTAACTGTGGGTTTTTTCGGGTAACCACCGTTGGCTAAATAAAAAGAAAAAACTGATTTTATGGTTGTTAATGTCCTAAAACAACCTTTAAAAGTGGTTATTGAATTCCATTAATAATGTAGGTATACCACTAGGATTTTTTAAAACTCAAGTATACCACTGGGAATACGCAAATTCTCAGGTATACCAATGGGAATAATCCTTTAAAGATTAAAGAAAACAAAGTTCTAATAGATTTTTAACTGCCATCAACGCAAACACAAACAGAATCAGCAATGGCCAAATAAAATAAACCCTAAAAAACAAGAAATTAAAGAGAATCAATTGTGGAAAAAAGCCCCTAAAAATTGAGAAGTTAAAGATAAGTAAAAATGGTCGGGAAAAAAAATCGAAAAATTCAAAGCAGTAAAACCTTACCTGAAAATTCAGAGCTTCGCAATTTTTTTCTTTGTAGCCTTGGTCTAATTCCCACTTAAAGGAGGGGTCTTATTCACAGTATGCACATTCCCCGTATTCTATGTCCGACTAGATAACCTTAGGCAAGCTTGCAATGAAATCCATGGATACACTTGCCCAGTCTCTTTGGCATAGGCAAGGGCTCCAACCCGCTACATCGAAGGATCAGTTCGACTACAGCTAAAACCCAATGCAACAAATGCAAAGCTAAAACTCTGAAATAAAGCTCGTGGAGCCAGTCGTAAACCATAAATCGAACGATGTAACTTACAGACATGTTTAGAACGAGCAGGGTCAACATAGCACACACAGGAAGATGGGTAGCTTTGGGAGTCACATCATGAATTTTTATACCTGTCGCGTCATTCGCTGGCCAGTCGGGAGGATAGTACATTCCAACTCACATGCTTCCCAAGACTACGGCTCATCTTATAACAATAAGAATTGTAAGGATTTTCTTTTTCAGTCTAGTGTATCGATTCCCTTTGTATACCTGCCTCTCTTCATTTGGTATGTATCACCGCAACAAGTATTAGTAAGCCCTCTATCAATTCTACTTGTAACCCTTTTGTCTCCTTCCCCTTTATTGGACCAGGTGTACAAAGGCCCTTTTGTGTCTATGATATTAAGCTTGAGTTTGCCAATGGACTCATTAAAATCTCTCATTTCATGATTTGCCACTGAGTTACCATTGAATCTGTCTTGAGTGGAGAGCATTAAAGTCTCCTGCAAGAATTCCTGGTAATATGTCATTATTACATGACTCAAGAGAGGACCATAGCTCGGCTGCAATTAAACTACTGTGTCCTAAGCTATTACCCAGCTCTTAGTAAGGGGTAAGAAAAGAAATTGCATTGCCTTTTATGACCAGTCACCAACAGCTTTTGAGCCAGGCCGATGAAAAACAACTTCCTGCCTGAAAAAGATAATGATGGCAAGGAATTCTTATAGCTTAGCGCTTGTGCTAAGGAAGGAAAGGTATCATTAATAAGCTTTGAAATTGGAACAGATGGGTCGCACCCATCCCAAGCCACCTATAGGCCCTCCTGATGCCAATTCCCAAATCCTACCACCTCATAATTCCCTAACCCTAGTTCGAAGCTTTCGATCTCTTTGAAAAGGCCACAGAAATCATGAACAATCTTATTCTCACATGAACAGTAACTCTTATTCTCACTTTTTAATAGTTATAGATATAGATTGGTACTCATGTTACCAATTCTTATTTATGTCATATCCCATAACATGAAGATGAATATTGTCATTTTTTACAAATTTTGACCTCAAATTTGATCTATTAAGGGCTAAAATGACCCCAAAAACCTTTGATTATGTAATTTATTCGTCACACAAACCGATTGCACATGAATTGAGGCAAGTAGTTAATGGTTTTGGTTAATAAATGTCACGTTTGGGAATTGTCAAAAACTCAGGTTTATTATTGGGAATTTAAAAAACTTAGGTATACTAGTGGGATTTGCTAAATTTTCAGGTGTACTAGTGGGAATAACCCAAATCTTTTCCTTTTTTCATTTTTTTCTCTTCTTCTTCTTTTTCTTCTTTCTTTTTCACCTTCATCTTCGTTCGTCGTCTTTTCTTTTTTTTTTCTTCCTATTCTCTTTTTTTTTCTTTTCAATTGTTGGTGCTCTTGTCACCAACATACTTTGCTAATGCCCTTGTCATTAGCATTTTCAAACCTCTTCTTCTTTAAAACATTTATTTTTCTTCTTCATTTACTTTTCCGAAATTCTTTTTATCTTTTTCAATGTTAATTAATTTCTTTTTTATGATGCCCATGTCATCAACCTTCCAACTTATCCTTCAAATTTTTTTTCTTTCTTTTTCAACTTTTTCACTTATTTTTCATCAACATATTATTTTTATCACCAACCTTATCATCAATTTTTTGTTTTCTCCCAACAGCTTTTTTCTTTCATGTCCATACATTTTGAAATAACCTCATTGAAAGATTGTAGTAGAGACTTACCTTGGTTGTGCTTTACAAGCCTCTTCTTCTAAACTTGATCTTCCCCATCTCTTCGGCCTCTGATCTTGGCTTTGATACCATGATGGAAATTTAGGCGCACACGGAAGTTTTGATGTCCCCGAATAGATATTTCAAAAATACATTTTCATTGTTGATATATTATTATGAGAATTTGTACACATACATGATGTATTTGTAAGAACTCATGTCTCTTACTCTCTTGGTAGAACCATTTGTTTCTTCCTCTCCTAATATTTTGGTGGAGCTCTCTTTGACTTACCTCTCTTCTATGGCTCACTTCTTCACTATGCCCTTGATGTCTATTTATACTAGTTACACACAAAATTCTAGAGTTTTCTAAACTTATCAAATACTAGAGAGTTCTACTAATCTAATATCTCTTATCTCTAGATTGTTCTACTCTTAAATCTCTATAACATTTTGCAAGATTTTTCTAGAATATATTATACATTAGATTTTTTTCTACATTATGCATGACTCATCTAGAATTTTTCTAGATTAGTCTCTAACACATCGCACGGGCACTAATGTAGAGAAAGAAAAGAAAAAAAAATGAAAACAAGCTTGCACTAGTAGTTTCAGTTGGTATTTTCAATTGGTATTGGTTGGTACGTTCAGTTGGTATATTCAGCAAGTATTGGGTTGGTCTGACCACTTGCATTGTGTGAGGATTGTATGAGAGAATAATTTCTCATAAGCTAATCCCAGATCAATAAAAATACACGACATATAATAACCCGAAACCAATAACCCAACCTAATCTTATAATAAAAGGGTTGACCCAATAACCCGTTTAATAAATAATAATATTATTTTTTAATTAACATCAAAATATCAAATAAAGTTATACCACCATATTCTATATTATTAAAACTCTAAGAACTATTTCTTTCCCACTTTCTTTTTTCCCCTCCTAATCTAACTTTTCCACCTCTCTCTATATTTAATACCATAATTAATACCCTATCACAATTTAAGTTTCTTCACCCTAAAATATTTCATACTAGAATCACCCTTCAATTTTCCAAATCTTCATTCTTCAACTGCAAGTGAAGACAGTAAAAAAAATCAGAATAAAACCAAAATAAAATCAGTAAAAAAAACCAGAAAATTGAAAGAAAATAAAATCACTAAAAAATCAAACCAAAAACCAGAAAATTTCCTAAAAACATAAGAATCATGATTTTTTTATATAAAAAAAAAAACAGAAAATTTCTTAAAAACAGAAGAATTACGATTTTATTTTTAAAAAAACAAAAAAAATTGTTGAAACCCAGAAAAACGAAACAATCAAAACATTTGGAAAAAAAAAACAGAAACATAAATAAAAAAACACTAGATCTAACATAAATTTGATGTTAAAGAACTAAAAAAATTCCAACAAAATATCAAAAAAAAAACTAGAAAATCTTTCGAAAATGATAAGAAAATGAAAACAATAATCTCGGAAAAAAAGAAAAATCAAAACAATAATCTCGGAAAAAACGAAAAATCAAAACAAAACTCTAGATCTACAAGAATCAAAACAAAAAAAACGAAAAATCAAAACAAAACTCTAGATCTACGAAAATCAAAACAAAACTCTAACCTTGTATAAAGTTGATGCATGTTGGCGAGGAACCGCGTCGGCAAGGCAGTGTGTGTAGCTGTGTGGCTAGGTGGTGTGGCGAGAAGGAGGAGAGAGAGGGAAAGAAGGAAGGAGGAGAGAGAGAGATTGTAAATGGATAGAGGATGAGAGAGAAGGTGTGGATTGAATAAATGAGGAGGAGAGAGAATGTGTGAGTAAATAAAGGAATGAGAGAGAATGTTTGAGGAGGAGGCGTGAATAATAAGCACAGATTGTGTGGCGTTAATTAAAAAAAACTGATGTTTACCGACCGTACGGTCGGTGACGGTCGGTATTCACCGACCAGAGAACAGACGGTCGGTAATTTTTGAACACCCCAATTGTTTTTACGGTCGGTAACGTTTTGCCGACTGTTACCGACCATGTTTGAGGTTGGTAATGTGTTGAACGGTCGTATCGGTCGGTGGCGATCGGTAATTACCGACCGAAATTATGGCGGTCGGAAATTTTGGTCAGCCGAGAACGATTTTCTTGTTGTGTTTGTTGAAAATAAGATTATGATTGTTTAATATAATAAAATTTAATTTTATGTACTACACTATCTCTTATTAAATTTTCACTGTAATTAAAAGATAAAATTGAATGTGAAAAGCTATATAAATATGGGTGTCCTTTTGTAAAAAATCAAAAATATTAATTTTGCTGCTTTTATTTATTTTAAATTATTATTTGTGTATATTTTCATTTAAAAAGATAAAAATTGTTATATTTTATGGAGAATAGATAATTGTTTTCTCTTTGATTGATAATTTCTTATTTGTTATTGATTGAATGAATTTAATTTATATTTTAATTAATTTTTTATCATAAGAGAAGATCGGTTTTTTAGACATTTTTATCTAATAGATCAGATATATACTAATAAAAAAGAAAGTATTTGTGTGAAAAATATACTGATAAGTGGTATTTTGGTAGTTATTTTCTTAGTTTTTATTAGTTTATTTTCTTCTTTTTATTAGCTTTCGTTAGCGTTTTTAGGCTTTTTAGTTTAGCTTTTCTTTTGTAGTCCCCTTCCCCTTTTTCTATGTGATTTCCTCAATTTTGCTTTGTTTCTGCGTTTTCTTCCCCTTTTGCAGGTCCCGAGTCAATTTCAGAACCCAAGGAAGCGAGCCGGGAACCTCGAGGAAACCACAAGTCCTCTATGCCATTGTTGGTGCTAAAAAGGCCTCAGTGGGCGCTGGAAATCCCTCAGCGTCCGCTGAGATATACATTGCTTCGAGGCTCATTTTGGCTGAAAGAGGCAGTAGGTTTTTGAAGGCCTTGCAGCGGCCGCTGATTTTGAAGTTGCCAGGCCACCTGATGTGCAAAATGAAGAACATCGGCCGCTGACCCCAACTCAGCGCCCGCTGTCCCTCTCCCCTGTTTTGAGGCAGTAGCATTCAAGGGGGCTTGTAGCACCCGCTGATCTCAACTCAGCGCCCGCTGCCTTTAGTCTTCTGAGCCTGCAAGCCTATGAAAGTAGGGGTCAGCAGGCGCTATCATCGCCTCAACGCCCGCTGACGCGCTGCTGTTCGTTTTGTTTAGTGTTTTTCAGTTGTTTTGCTCGACTTTTTGGGGACTTATATAAATAGTCCCCTCTTCCCATTTCTTCCTCAGCGGATGTTAGAGGCTCACTTAGGGGTTTAGGTTGGATTTTATTGCTTTCTTCTTCAATTTCCTTGTAATTTACATTTTGTCCTTCAATTTATGCAAGTAGCTTAGTTGTTCTTCATCTTCTTCTCCTTCTTGTTCTCCTCTTCAAGGTATTTTATAGCTTCCTTTTATTGCTTTGATTTCTTGCCTTTTTGTTGTTTAATTGTTGGTTTTAGTTGTTTATGTTTGTCATTTGTTTGTTGTTTTAGTTATTATGTTTGTTTCTTGTTGGTTTTAGTTGGTAGTTTATTTAGGTTTTGTTGTTGGTTTAGTTTTATGTTTAATTGTTAGTTTGTTATGTTAGTTGTTCTTAGTTTTAGGTTTTAGTTTGTTAATTTAGTTTTTCTTAATTTAGTTTTTATTTATGTTTTTAGTTTTAGTTTTAATTATGTTTTTATTAATTAATTTTGAGTAGTTAATTTCTAGGGTTTGAGTGAAACTTCTCAAATCCTCCATGATTGTAGTTTAGTTGTTCTTGGCTTTGGGTTGTTTATATCTTTATTTAGAATGAAATCTCTCTTTTTGTGCATCCTCTCCATCAAACCCTCTCTTATGTCTTCAAGCATAGTAATTATTGGTTTATGTCTTGAGGACAATATATAAGCATTAAACACCTCATTCATATTGTTATCTATACTGTCACATTGTGATTGTGGTGTATAAAATGCTCTCACCCATTTCTTATAATTAAAATGGAATTTAATAATCCCACCTTTTGGTGGTCTGCTCAAAATAATCTTACCTTTAATTTATTTCAAAATAATCCCACCTTCAATTTTTCCTTCTCAAAATAAAAGGTGGGATTATTAAATTTCATTTTTCCTAAAAAAAATAATAAAAGACACATTGTATTTTTTTAAAAAAAATTAAAAAAAAACTATTTTTTAAAATTAAAAAACAGTATTTTTAATAATAAAAAAAAACTAATTTTATATTAAAATAAAAACTGTTTTTTAATAATAAAAACTATTTTTTAAAAATTAAAACCGGATAACGGGTACTCGGTTTTAAAAATCCTGACCCGGATCCGACCCAGTATCTGGTTTTACAAACTAGGTACCCGATTCGGTTTTGAAAACCGGATCAGGTACCCACTTTTTTCGGGTAAAAAAGACGGGTATCGGATCACAAACCAAATACGTGTTGTTTTGCTCGCCTCTACCCACCGTAACATAATTACTGCAACGATTTTACATAATTTTTTCTCTCTACCTTATGTCAAATCATTGCAGTTGAGAAAGTATAATATTGTAGTTATTGCAGTTATTGTGTTACGGAGTATATATATTTATTGCAACAATTTGACACAATTTTTTCTCTCTACCTTATTGCAGTTATTGCAACAATTTGACATAATTTTTTCTTTCTACCTTATTGCAGTTATTGTGTTACGGCGTATATATATTTATGAGTGGGTGGTTGGAAAATAATCATGCCCACCATTCTAATATTGGAAAATAAATAAATAATCATGTGATTCAGGTGATATCATTATCCTTCAAAAAGATATTTTTTTAAAAAAAATAAATAAATAATAATAATAATAATAATAAAGGTTACTCGGACTGTTGAAACCTCTTATTCCTTATCTCCACGACAGGTTGCTCTTTGGAAATCGCAACAGCGGGATCATACTTCTGATTGGCTTAGGGTGGTTCCGATCTCAGGGTTGGGTCAGGTTGTAACGACCCGACTTTTTGACTCGTCGATTTACGAAGGAAATCGACAACGGATCATTACTTAAGCATATAATTAAACACTAGGTAAATATAAATAAAAATAGATCATCTTTTATTAACCCAAATATCTGAAAATATACTCCAAAAGTCAAATAAGGCATATAAAACCTAATGTATTACATGAACTAAGAGAATGTCTTCCCGACAGACTGGGATTATAATTAAATAAACTATAATATTGTCTTATAAATTCTAGAATAACTAGGATAAAACTAAACTTCTGCACACTCAAGCCCATCCAGCGGAAGCCCGTTCTATGCTGCTGCATCGTCACCTGAAACTGAGGGGGGGTCCACCGTCAGTGGCGAGTAACTAGGCTGTCCCGCTTAATTGAGGGACCGCTAAACACATAATATCATAGAATATTCACATGAAAACACACATAAAACATGGTACAGTGTATACAAAAATTATACGAGATACGTATTACAAAAATACGTATACAAATACGTATAAAATACATATAAAAATACCTGCAGAGATACAGTTAGAAATACGTACAAAATACGTATAAAGGTACGTATGCCATACATATAATTATACCTGCAAAATACGGTTAGGAATACGTACAAATACGTATACAATACAGATACACATATACATACATCATACGTATATCAAATCACACACAGCGGAAGACTTATACAATTAATCCCTAACTTATAATATAACGTTTCCATAAATCTGCAATCATATCATATCTTAACATTTCATTTCATCCATACCATATCTTATAAATTCATATCATAACATTATCATCTTTCATTGGACCGGTCACTATAACTCGTTGTGGATCTCGTGTTTCACCACAACTTTCCTAGAACATGCCGGGGTGAGCTCGTGTACTCAACCCGTAGCGGATCTCGTGTTTCACCACTAAGCCTAAGCTATGGCCATAACCCCTAAATAGCAGCTCGTGTACTACTACTTAGACGACTACATATCCTAAGACCCAGAACTACTCGGGGGAACTCGTGTGTTCGTCCCATTGAGCAGTGGCTTCGACTTAACCCAGTCTGACTACTCGGGTCATCAGGTGGGCGTCCTTATCTTATCTTATATCTTTCAAGTCTTATATCTTATCTTATATCGGGAAATACTAGGTGGCCGTATTCGGAAATGGACCGTTCGAAGTCCCAGGAAAGAGAGGTGCGGCACGTATATTGGCCACCTTAAATACCAAGTCTTTCCTAGCCAGAAATCGAAACGATTCGTATTCCTCCTACTCTGTTTCCTTTCTTTCCCTATTAATATCTTATCGTAACTCTTATAACTTATCCCTACTGATTCCTAATATTAATAATAACAATAATAATAATAATAATAATAATAATAATAATAATAATAATAATATTACTCATATTACTCGTATTACAATAATAATAACAATAATATTATCTACCCCTCCATATTACAACCTATCCCTGATAATTCCTCTAATTGTAAATTTTATAATTTTAATAACAATTATTCCTAAAATATTATAAGCCAAATAATTAAACTAAAATTGGTCAACAATAACTAACCTACTCGACATTTTAGGGTTAGTTTACTAATTAGATAAATTCATCAACATAATAATTAACAAAATCAGTTCAATTAACAATAATTCGAATAATTAATAATTATCACCAAAATTGCATAAAACATGATAAAAATTCTACCTTTCATATTTTATACCACTCGAAAATCATGAACAACAATACCAAAAATTACGTCTTTAATTAATTAAATTCAATAACCAATAAATCATAGCGAACTTTATAATAACCATTAAAATTATCCTTAAAACACCATATTTTACACAATCTGATTTTAAAGTATTAAATTAAGAACCACCATTAAAAGGTATCGAATAATCTGAAAATTTTTATGGGAGCTAGATGTAGGTTCATGGTTTAACGTGCATAAATTTTGTCCAAAAATAAAATCTTTTACTATTTTTAAGGAATTTTATAACTGACAAATCAGATTAGGCTGAATTCAGTTTCAGATTTTTCTGCCATATCAAAAGAACTTTAAAAATTACGAAAATTTAACAAAAGCTGTAAAACATTATTACTGACTTCCACCTAAAATTTCGTAGCCATCCGAATTTATTAAGTATCTTAATAAATTCGTAAACCAAGTCTGGACAGTTTTACCGGTTTGAAAGATTAAATTATTATAAGCAATAAAAGGACGAATTTTGCCACGAAATAAATCATGATTCATAATCAAACAGTAAAGAAACTGCCACGAAAAATTCATCAAGAGATAACAAGATTTGATTAATAAATAAATTCATACAAGTAATTATTCAACAATTAAAGATTTCAAGAAACTACATAAAATAATCAAGAAAAATTTCTTAATAATTCATAAAGATTACATATTATCATCAAGAAAAATTACATAATATCATATCATATGATTCAAAATTTTCTAGGTGATCATGACACTAATTCCTAACAATTTTCATGTTTTAATCCTATTCAACTATATGATTAACTTTGTTCCAAAATTAAACGAGATAGCGAAGTTACCTGGATTCGCTAAAATATCCAAGGAAAAATCACCCTTTTTGGTGATATATGGTTCGGCTTTTTTTGAGAGAAAGGAAGAGAGAATATATTTTTTTTAGGGTTACAAACTAATAGCAATTAGGGACCAAATACAACACATAGGTCCTATTTATAAAGAGAGAAGGAAAAATAAAACAAACCCTAACAAATGGGAAGGGGTTTGCCGTGAGGTTGAGGGAGTGTAGGAGAGTTGAGTGAAAATAGTTAGACTAGGTTTTCCCTTTGAAATTTAAATTAATTATTTAACTTAATTAATTAAATTAATTAAATTAAACCAAAAGGATTAATATTGGCCCAAAAGAGATGGAGAAACCGGCCAAGGCCAATAACAAGGAATAAATTGGGTCTTTGGCCCAATTAGAATAAAGGATGGAAAATACAAATAAAACAGTCCAAAAATAATGGGCCTTTTGGACTTAGAATTAAATAAATAACATTAATAACCGCGAAATTTTCTGGCCCTAAATTTCGGGGTATTACACAGGTTATGAATGGTAGGACGTATCGGTGTGTGCTCTGCTACAGGTTGGTTGTTCCTTTATTTTCTGCTTCCGGACCTTGTTCTGCTTGTTCGAGAGTTTTTGTGGGTGACATCTACGGGGATCATGCTGTGTCGTGTACTGGGATTGTGGGAGTCAAGCATCGTCATAATGTGGTGCGGGACACTCTTTATGATATCTGCAATCGCTCGGGGATTTCTGCTGGTAAGGAGGTTGATATTGGGATGTGCACAGAGAACGGGGGTCTTCGTCCTGCGGATTTGCTGCTTTACTCATGGGATCATGGTCGCGATGTTTGTGTGGATTTGACGGGGTCTTCACCTTTGACTCAGTCTGGTATGGCTGATTTTGTTCCTGGTCGTGCTGTGCAGGATGCGGCTTCTCGCAAACGGTGTAAGTATGCAGATCGATGTACTGCTCTGGGGTATGGTTTCCTTCCTTTCTCTTTCTCTACTTTTGGCGAATTCGAGGAGGATGTTGTTGCACTGCTGAAACGGATTCAGATGTTTTCTAAAGCGCATGATATTGGTGCGCGTGCTGCTGCTCACATCTTCACTCGTATTGGCTTTGCTGTAGCTAGGGGAGTGGGGGCCCAGATTGTATCTAGGCTTCCCACTAACTTCTTGTAGACTTTTTGACTTTTAGTTTTAAATAATAATAATAATAATAATAATAATAAAAGTCGTGCCAATCAGGGCAATCAGGTAGCTAGCACTATATATATACTCTTCATATCTGCCTCTTCACTTCACTTGAGTTCACTTGAGCTAGCTTTCCTCCTTCAATTCATTCTCTCCAAGCAAGGTCAGCTTTTCTCCTTCAATTCATTCTCTCTATCATCCTTTTTTTTTCTTTTTCTGTTCATTAAATCTTAATTAGCTTCCTTTATTTCTCTTTTTTTCTCTGTTTTTAATTTGCTGTCTGGTATACCACTGGGAATTTCCCTTTAATTTATGAACTTTCTTTCAGTTTGTACTGTTGTTGTTGTTGGCTACTCTTTTTTTTCCCCTTTTGGTTATTAGTTAGATCTATCGGAAAGTATTGTGTTTGACAAGTTAGTATATGTTAAAATAATAGAACTTTCAAGTTCATCACATGTAAGTGTCTCATATTGAAAGATTAGAGAGATAATGACTAATATATATAGGTTTGGTGGTTACTTCTTATATTACCAATTGATTTTATAATGGAATCCATCGGGCTTGTGTATAATCAAACTCTCTCTTTGTTACGGGTGCGACACAGACTCGTATTTAACAGTATAACTGGAAAAAAAAACTCAACTGACCTGCAAAAAAAAAAAAGTTACCTTGATAAAAAAAGGAGTTAATGGTCAAATAAATGAGTTACTGTACAAAAAAAAAGAGTTACTTGGACAAAAAAAATGAGTTACATGGACAAAAAATGAGCTATCTAGACGAAAAAAAGTTACATGGACAAAAAAAAAGTTACATGGGCAAAAAAGATTTACCTGGAACAAAATAAACAATTTCGTTTGTTTTGACGGGAAACATTTTTCAATCCCTCTATTCATTTTTCTTTGTTTTATTAGATAAAAGGGAGGAAAATGATTTTCTCAAAGGTGCAAAATCATTTTCCTTTCTCTAACCAAAGTATGTCACATTTCCCACCTCATCTATTACTTTTTATTTCTATGTCACATTTTCCATCTCATCTATTACTTTTTATTTCTACTCTACTCACATTACCCTTTTTTCTTTGGCATCTATTTTATATTTCCTGTTTAATTTGTTCTTTTCAAAATAGTTTTCCGTCGAAACAATCGAAGCCTTAGGGTGCGTTTGATTCGTCTAATTTTTTTATCTAATATGGTTTGACCTGAACTTTTCTGATTTGATCTGGTCTGATCTAAACTTTTCTGATCTGATCTGATTTAAAATTTTCTGATCAAAAATCTAATTTTTTCTAATCTAATCCATTTTTTTTCTAATTGTAGTTATTTTTATAGTTATAATTTTTCTTATCTAGACTTTTTCGATCTGATTTGATTTGGTCTAAATTTTCTGAGAATAAGTATATGATTGCTTATTTAAGTTGAATCAAACCCACCATTACCTCGAAAAATCATCTCACCAATTTTCTTCAGCTGAAATAATTGCCATGAAAAAAATTCTCTCACCATTTTCAATTTGGGGTTCCTTATAACTAGAGATGGCAGAGGACTAGATCCTGATGGATCCAGATCCGTTGTTTCAGCCTAGTTCCAGATTCGTTCCAGATCCTACATACGGATCCATAGAATGAGGATCCAAATCTAAATCCTGTGAATCTTACAGATCTGGATCTAAAACGGGTCCTCTTGTATTATACTCCATCCGTAACATAATACTAGCAACAATTGTTTTTGCACGCATTTTGAGGAAGCGACTTAAGGTTATAAACGAAGAAATTAGTCAAAATGCTACTAAATAAGATAATAAAAACCTTTAATGCTTTAAAATTGTCATTTCATCATATATACATAATTAGTATGCAAATTAAAATCCACTACTAAGTAGTAAGTATTAATAAACTAACATTATCAACATCCTAAAATCCATACAATATATAATCAACTTGGATAATGGACTATTTGGGCTTTGGAGTATTGGGCATTTGGGCCGCATAACTTATAAGACTATCATTAATTTAGTATATGTTCTATAAAAAAACGGATCTGCGAATCTTAATACAAATATATAAACAAAATTCATATTCAGATCCATATTTTCCCAGAGGATCCGTATCCAGCCCGGATCCAAAATATGATGGATCTGGATCCACGGATCCGGGGCGGATCCAAGATCTGCTGCCATCTCTACTTATAACCTAGAAGTTTAGGTTGGCTTTAATCTGGTTATGGGAGGAAGAATTGAGTTTCAGTCATCTAACAGTAACATTAGGTCAGACGTTCTGACAACTGACCCAATATATATCACTACAAGATTCCGTGTTTTTAATGTCCGCCCATGGCGGACGCTAAATTAGCGGATTGCAGACGCTAATTAGATTAGCGTCTGCCAACGGACGTTAAACCATTGTCGGATATTTTTTAGTCGTTAATTACTTAATTAACGTCCGCTTTGTAATGGTAGCGTCCGCCTAAAGACGACAATTAATGTCCGCTTACTTTAAAATGGCGGACGTTAATTCTGAACACCAAAAATAAAAATAAAAGAATAAAATTGGAACCAAAGCATGGTCCAATTTTATTCATTTTTTAAATAATTCAAAAATAAATAAATTATAAACAATACAATTTTATTCAACTTTTAGATGTTCAACTTACATCAAAAAAATTTAACATAGATACAATTTTGTTAACTATCTAGGAAATTCAACATATATCCAAAAAAACTAAAATCAAATACACTTAAACAAATTCAACTAAAATCCACAAACTTTGATGAAGAACAAAAATTTGCAACCAAAAATCATTAGAAAAAAAAATGAAGTCAGAAAAAAAAAATGAGAATTCAACGAAAATTAAAGAATCTAAAATAGCCAAAAAAAATACAGAGATACCTTTTTTTAGTACCTTAGTTTCAATTCTAGAATCATCTTCTTGCCTACAAAAAAAAAAAATAGCAACCCGATTAAGAAAATTTAGACCCTTAAACACCAATCAACCCCAGAACACAATTAGCAACCCAGAAAAATTAAAACCCTAAAATACCAACCAACCCAGAAAAACAAGGGAAACACAGAATAATTATAAAAACAATGAAGTTGAAAAATAAAATAAATAAATAAAAACTTAAAAACAAACTCATAAATTCCAAAATCCCCAAAAATCAAATATCCAAAGTAAACAAAATAAAAATAGATAAAAATGAAAACGAAAACTTGAGATCTGAAAACCAAAAAACCTAAAAAAAAATGAAAATAGATTTGAAAAACGTTAACAAGAAAAAAAAAACCAAATCCGAAAAATTAATCCCAAAAATGAAAATAGATTTGAAAGTGGAAGGAGAAAGAATGAGAGGTAAAGAATGAGAGAGAGAAAGAGATAAAGAATGAGAGAGAGAAAGTGGAAGAAAGAATGAGAGAAAAAAAAATCAGAGAGAAGTAAAGAATGAGAGAGAGAAATAGATAAAGAATACGAGAGAGAAAGAGATGAAAAATGAGAGGATGACAAATGAACAACAAAAGTAGTTTAATCCCTTTAATTTGTAGTACTGTGTTTTTATCGTCCGTCGTAACTCCCTGAAAACACGGACGTTAATTTCACGACCTATAATTTAAAAATCCGTGTTTTTAACGTCTGCCTCCGACGGACGTTAATTTGATAAAAAACGGATGTTATTTAAAACTTTTAAATTATAAATGTTGCCATTATTAAAATGTCTGTTTTGTCGGATGTTGAAAAAAATAGACGGACGTTAATTTCAATGTAACGTCCACTTATTTAGCGGACGTTAAAAGGCAAACGACAGAAACATAAAATGTTGTAGTGATACTCATTAGTGTGATGTGATTGTGTGAATCATGTTTTTCCATCCCTAAAAGTTATGTTATGTGTTAAGACTTCAGTAACTTAGCAAGTGAAATGTTTTGATTGTTTATGTTTTTGCTGATTATTGGTGTAGATCTCTTTGGGTTCACAAACAAGATATTCATAGTCTTTAAAAAAATGTATTGTAAGTGACAACTGGCTTAATAACGATATATGAGATAATTTAGGGTTTTTAAAAGATTGTAGCGTTAGAACAACTAGTTTGAGAAAGTGGGTTGCTAAACGGCACTCCCGCATAACTTAAAATCGTCCATAATATAAAGGCTCTATTTGGTGATTAGAGTTGAGCGGTTAGAGTTTAGAATTTGTGGTTAGATGATTACTTTTTTTGTTAAGAGAATTTGACTGCTGATTTGATTTGTTGTTGTGTAAAGGTGTTTAGTAATACTTAGTTGATTGATAAGAGTGTTATACTTTAATGTTATATTAAATGACATTAATGGACATATGTTTTTTATTAAAATAATTTATTAGATGTAATTATATGGACAAAATAGACATTTGATTTTTCTCATTCCAAAACTCTATATAAAAAGCCCCTCACCCCTGTTTTTTCAAAACAGAGTTTTGACGAGAGTTTTCGGTACAAAACTCTCTTTAAATCCCTTTCTCACCAAACACCCAAATTAGAGTTTTGACTAGTCAAAACTCTAAACTCTCTCAAAAACTCTAAACTCTCTCAAAAACTCTAAACTCTACTCAAAACTCTCTCCCTCAAACAAGGCCACTGTAAAAAGATAATACTGTCATTGACTTAAAATTACACCACACCAACTTTACATAAACAATGACGCCACCGGGCTATGACCTCGACCACCACCACCAGCACCACGGCGATGGTCAATATAAATATTTTTTTTAAAGTATGGGACGAACTATTATTTTTTTACTTTGTGTTGTGGGCGATTTTACGTAATCAATATTAGTTTTATTCTTAATCTATTTTTTGATCTTATACTAGTATTCTACCCCGGGCGTTGCCTCGAGTCGCAATCTTTCTTTTTATTTTCTTTGTCACTGATCTATTGCCAACTAAATTATTATCATTGAAAGTTTTTTATATAATTGGAATCATCTTATTAAATACAAGGAGAAGATATAGACTATTGATAAAAAAATCTAGCTACATAGAGTTTTTGGAAGAGAAAAGTGAGTTTTGCAGAGAGTTTGTAGATTTTTAGCGTTTGTAGATTCTAACTTAATTTTTTGTACTTGCAGTTTAACATTTAACTAGTTCATCATGGGTAAGGAAAAGAGTAACGTCAATTTGGTGGTTGTTGGACACGTCGACACTGGGAAGTCGACTACGACTGGTCACCGTGACTTTATCAGGAACATGAATAGTGGTACCACCTCTCAGGCTAAATGTGCTATCAACTCCACCAATGGAGGTTTTGGGGCTGGCATCTCCAAGGATGGTCAAACCTGTGTGCACGCCTATTGAAACCAACTTATCTCGAACAAAGACTCGATGATGATATAAATAAACCCATCTTTTTAGATGATTGAGTAATTGTAATTTATTAAAACGTTATTATGCCGTGTTAAAATATTCTCTTAATTTCAGCCCAAAACTATTGTAAAATTATATTATCATTGTATAGTAGGCTGAAAGTGCCTTAAAACGGTGTATAATATGTTCCATTATTTGGAGTTACAAATCAAAAGTTATGGTATTTGAAAAATTGGATTGTCAGACAATCTAAATATTATCGCAAACCAATCAACGGTTGTTTTTTTTTCACATTGCACACACATCAGTACAAATAGAGATAGGCAGCAGATCTTGGATTTGCCCCGAATCTGCGTATCTGGATCTCAATATTTTGGATTCACGCAGATCCGGATCGGATACATATCTCTTGGGAGGAAAAGATCCGGATACAAATCTCGTGTATAGATCCGTATACAGATCCAAATACATATATATATCCCCTTTTTTTTAAGAGTGGGGGATACTTAGATGGAAGACACAATATTATTTTTTTTCTTGTTTTTTAATGCATAATATTAATTCAAAGTTAAATTAATTATGTAACTCTAAGCACTAATTATCATTATGTAAGTCTAAGTGGGTTTTAGTTTCCATATTAATTGTGTATTTGTGTTGAATATATCAAAAGTTTTAATCATCTCATTAAGAGATGTGACATGAAATAATAATTTTAATATATCAAAAGTTTTAATCATCTAATTAAGTAGGTATAATAAATTAAATTATAAGAAGATCCGTTTTAGATCCAGATCTTGATCTGGACCCTCTTTTATAGATCCGTTAGATCTGGAACCATTTTGAAAAGCGAATCTGGATCTGGATCCATCAAATTCCGATCTGTTGCCATCGCTAAGTACAACACAATCAATAAGTTAAGTTATGTTTTTTTCACATTAGTTTACTCAAAAAATATCCCCAAAACTAGGGCAGAGCGAAAAATCCGAAAATCCAATCTGAATCTGATCCCTTTTTTGGATATCTGATCCGAAATATCTAATCTGAAAATTCGAAGTTTGGATACCAATTCGGATATTAGGTTTGTAATTTTCGGTTATCCAGTTATTTGAAAATAATTTGGATATCAGATACTCTAAAATATTTCGGATATCCGTATCCAATATCCGAAATATTAATTTTTTGAGAAATTATCATTGGCGATCATGTGTTTTTTAACTTTATCATTGGTGACCTTGTGTTTTTAAAAATTCCATAAACGACACCATGCTACACATCTCTTAATGAGATGACTTATTTAACTTTATTATTTCGAAGTTTGGATACCAATTCGGACATCTCTTGATTTTGGTATTTGGGATTAGGCTTATAAATGCCATGTTGACTTCGGGTGGTCATACGAGGTGGTGGTGATGGTGGGGGACAAGGGGATGAGGAGGGGTTGGGTTGTTGGTCCGTATGGGAAGTAGGAGGAAGATCATTATGAACCGCAGTGTGAGGATTGTGTGCAATGTCATGAAGTAAATGCAAACGGAGAGGCGAGTCCGTGCAATCCATAAAATCATAGGAATCAAGAGTTGGGGTATGGAGCTGAGAGAACGGGAAATTAGTCTCATCAAACTGAACATGCTTAGCAATAATAATCTTACGGCTAGAAAGATCGTAACACCGATATCCTCGGTGATTAGAAGGATATCCTAAGAAGACACACGGAGTAGATCGAGAATGAAGTTTATGTATAGACGTGGAAGGAAAGAGTGGAAAGCACAAACAACCAAAAACTCGTAAGTGAGAATAAGATGGATTCCGTTGATAAAGAAGTTGAGTGGGAGAGTTGTATTCTAAGAGTTTGGAAGGTAAGATGTTTAAGAGATAAGTAGCCGTCTCTAAAGCGTAATGCCAAAAATGATGAGGAAGAGAGGCATGAGCTAGCATTGTACGCGCAAGATTATTAATAGTTTGAATTTTACGCTCAGCTTTCCCATTTTGAGGGGAAGTATAAGGACAAGAAAAACGAAATGTTATGCCATGGTTGTCACAAAATTTTTGAAAAGAAGAATTATTATATTCCCGACCATTGTCACATTGAAAAGCTTTGATTTCTCGCTCAAATTGCGTACGTATACATTGGCGAAAAATCAGAAAAATATTATATACTTGTGATTTGCATGATATAGGAAAAGTCCAAAGAAAATTAGTGTAATCATCAAGAAATAAAACATAATATCGATGACCATGGCTACTAACAACAGGAGATGTCCATAAATCACTGTGAATAATATCAAATGGCATAGTAGTAATAGAAAGAGAGTTTTAACTAACTTTCCCAAAGGACAAGAATGACAATCATTATTTCGAGGTTTATTACATGAAATGAAATTATTACTACGTAAAGAACTAAGAATAGCATCCCCGGGATGGCCTAAGCGAGAATGCCACAGACTAGAAGAAGACACTGCAAAAGCGGTCGGAAATGATTGAGAAGTAGCCCGAAAAATGGTGGTGAATGGATAAAGCTCCCCGGAACTCTCACACCTCATGAGACGTCTCCCCGTCTTCAAATCCTTCACAGAGAATCCAAAATGGTCAAATTCAACGGACACTTTATTGTCATTTGTGAATTTACGAACAGAAATTAGATTTTTAATGAGTTTAGGAGCATGTAGAACATTTTTCAATTGTAACGAAGATGTGGAGGAATTAATGGATGCATTACCAAAGCCATGAACCGGAATCATACTACCATTTCCAACAATAATAGCATTATTTTTATTATTGCTTAATTGAAAATAAGATGAGAGATTACCTTGCGAATTAGTCATATGAGATGTCGCTCCGGTGTCCATGTAAAATTGCTCATCGGGAGGATACATAGAGAGAGTATGCAAAGCCTGATTAATATCAGTTGGTGTAGCATCAACATGGGATGAGGCCGTGAAGTATGACAATGATGGACGAGCACCGAGGATGCCAACTTGAGGTGGTTGTGGATGAGGTGGTCGAGGTTGCTGCCAGCCGACAGTGGGGTAGGGACACGGTGGCATGGCCCATGGCTGAGGCCCCCACGCAGCCCATGGTGGATACGACCACGACGGCGGAGACGATTGTTGCCATTGTTGGGACGTTTGTGGTCGAGTACCCTTGCTGCCATCATTGCGGTGGTGACCCCGACCATTGCCGCCATGACCCCGACCACGGGTGTTGTTATTCCGATTGTTGCGGTGGTTATGGCGATGCTTCTGGCTGGTATTACGAGAGTCGCCATTGTTGAAGTCGACAGCCGTAGGAGGTTGGTCAGAGGCGTGAAAGAGAGCATTTTCTTGATTTTCCATTGTTA
The DNA here is from genome assembly GCA_951394345.1 of Salicornia ramosissima. Taxonomy (NCBI): domain Eukaryota; kingdom Viridiplantae; phylum Streptophyta; class Magnoliopsida; order Caryophyllales; family Amaranthaceae; genus Salicornia; species Salicornia ramosissima. The sequence continues at coordinate 15,616,122 of OX596239.1, forward strand.
TGTTGTTGTCCTTATGTGAAGCCTCTTCAAATTCCAGCATTGATCGGGCTTCATCAAAGGTCGGCAATGGCTTCCGGTGTTGAATGGATGATTTAAATGCCCTGTATTCATCCGGTAGACCACGGAGAAGACGAAGCACCATTTGAGCATCAGACACGGGTTGATCGACATTACGCAACTTATCGGCCAAAATCTTGATACGAGTACAATACTCTTTCACACCAGGAAAGTGGCGGAGATGAAGGGCCGTGAATTCGGCATCTAATTGACACGCTCTTGCCGTTTTATTATCTTGAAAAAGATTTTCGATACGAGTCCACGCCGCTTGTGCACTATCATCAGGGGCTATGATTGTATTAAGCAAATCAGGATGGATTGTAGCATATATCCATTGTCGGACAATGTCGCCGAGACGTTGCCATAAAGAAGAATCAGATTCGGTGTTGGAGGAAGCCATATTAGGATTGATGTGATCAATAACGAGATTCGCCCGACAGTGAAGACGAAATAGCGTGGCCCAATTCGTGTAATTAGTGCCATCATAATCCAAGACAAGAGGAATAGCAAGTTTGATGTTGCTGATGGTGGTGGCAGGGTGGAGTTTGTCCGCCATTTTTGATCAAGAAATCACGCAGGAGAAGAAGAAAGAGTTAAAGAAAGAAGAAAGAAAAGGCACAGGAAAATACTAGGCGACTGATACCATGAGAGAATTGAATCCTTGAGTTCTCTTATTAATTAGTGAAGTATATATATACATGTGTTGAGAAACCCTAAGGGTAAAATGGTAATTACATAAATAATACAAAATAATAAATAAACATATTCTTTATACTCTATCAATCTCCAACAGAGCCAAATCAGCACCAATTCGCCAGACGAACCGCCATCTGCAGCCTATCAACCAGGCCCAGCCTCGCCGACCTTCATTACCGCACCTCCGCCCAATTACCAGCCCCATAATCGACCACTTCCAACATCAAAATTATGCATAATTGAATTGAATCGAAGCGCCCGCTCCGAATTTGGAGCGTCCGCTCCATTTCAATTGTGATTTCCTGTCTAAATGCCGCGAGTTTGGAGCGAAGCGTCCGCTCCGAGCTCCTCTGTTCTCCCCTGTTCTGCATTGAAGTTGAGCTGTGAGGTTGGGTTGGTAGTTGGTACTGATGATAGACGATGGTGCGTGGTGTTGATTGAAGAATGAAGATGGCGATGATGCTGCGTGAAATGAAGCAGGGGCTTCGTGGGTTTAGTTTGGCTGGGTAGTTTTAGGTGATTTTTTTTATTTCTTTTTTTTTTTTTTTGTTTTTTTCTTGTACCTTTATTTATTTTTTTCTTTTTAATTTATTTTACTAACTCATCCCTCTCCCACTATAAATACCCACTTAGGGTCATTTTAGAGGGGGCTCCCATCTTCATTTTTCTTTCTCTCTCCAAATTTTCTGATTTTTAGTTTAGGGTTTATTATTTTCTCTCTTCATTTTGTTCAAGCACTCTCTTTAATTAATTTAAGCATCCATTATTTGGTAATTTCTCATTTCTTTCTTCATTTTATTACTTTCCTTACTTCTATTAATTTCTTGAATTTATGCTTTGTTAGTGTAGATTTATTTCATGTTTAATCAATTAGTCTGATGCTTTTAGTAGTTGTTAGATTAAAAAGTTTGTTCTTTCATAATTTTTAGATGTAGTTTTAGAGATTTAATGTTTTTATCATGTTATTGGTAATTTAGTGTTTAGATTTTAGTTTCTTTGTTAATGTTTATTAGTTGTAGCCTTTTTTATTGATGTTTCTTTCAATTTCTTGTTTCTCTATTATTTCTTTCATGATTTTCTCATTCTTAGGTTAGATTAGTAGCTAAGGAAAGAGGATAATTGGGTTTTGTGGTTCAAATTGAATGATTATTAGATTTTCATTGTATTTGGGTTATGAATGTTTCTTAGTCTAGGTTTTGATGAGTAAAGTTTGAAGAGTAGCTAACTTCATGCTTGAATCTTGAGCTATTCATGAGTTGTGCGGGAGTGAGCTTGTGTGTAGCGGATAACTAGACTAGGATTGACCACGACCACCGCGGCGGGGTTGGGTAGTCGGACTATAGGAGTGCACGAGAGTGACTTCTTGATGTTTGACGATTTGGATGAATTTAGGAAGTGTGCGAGAGTGACTTCCCAATGTAGTGCAATTCACCCCTTTCATGACCCAACACTTTGATCACCATGATTATTTAATTGAAATCGCATTAATCCAAGTTTTTCCCTCTCCCTAGCGCTCGTTTTAATGCTTTATTATAGTTTTTAGCGACTTGACTTGCCTTTAATCAAGTTAGTTTTATTTCATTTATTTATTAGTTGAACTTCTTAACTTTTCAATCTTCAAAAAATCCCAAAAAAAAATAGACCCTCATTAGGTGAATATAATTTTAAAGACGATTCTCACTCACCTACCTCCCTGTGGATTCGACCCCTTACTCCATTATACTACCCTTTTAGGTTAGTTAGGAATTTGGGTTTTTATTCTTGATTCCGACTCCTTAGGAATTAACGACGCCTAAGGGACCGATCAGGGTGAATGGAAAGTAAAAGTGTTAGATTTAATTAGTTGTTTGTTTTTTAAAAAAAAGGTATGAACATACCACCACCATACTACACCACCACCACCCCATCCCATGCCCACCACCACCTAAACCACCCACCTCCCCTCCCCACTCTCGGAGCCGCCACCGCCGCCCCACCCTCACCCAGCCCCACCCAGCCCAGCCACCCCACCCCACACTACGAAACCCTAAACCCCAAAAACAAAAAAAAAACCCTTAAAACTACCTCCACCACCCCCAAAACCACCCTTCCTCTACTCGTCACCCTTTCGCCGCCCAGCCGCGAGTAGAGCAAAGGTGGTTTTGGTGTGGTTTAGATGGTGGAGGTGAATTTAGGTCTTTTTTTGTTTTTCGCATTAGGGTTTCGTGGGGTGAGGTGGGGCGGCTGGGCTGCGTGGGGATAGGGGGGTGCCGCCGGAAATGGGTTGGAGGAGGGGAGGTGGGTGGTTTAGGTGGTGGTGGAGGTGGATTTAGGGTTTTTTTTTGTTTTAGGGTTTCGATGGATGGGGTAGGGTGGGGCGTGGGTGGGGGTGGGGTGGGTGGGTCGTGGGTTGAGGGAATGGGCAGTTGTATGGTGGTTGGGTGGAAGGTTGGGGAAGGGAATGAAAAAAATAGGGGAACTCTGACATAGAAGAAAATATGCAAGATTCAGATAATAAGACAAAAATATCCATTTACTTATCAACATTCTCGAAGCAAATTCTAAATTTCTAAACCAATGAAGGGTCCCCCCCCCCCTCGAATGCCTTTTACACTAAATTAATGTAGATTGAAATGAACTAAATTAAACTACATTCTATAATCACCAAAAGTTTAGCTGAAATTTAAAAAATTAAGTCCAAAATAATATGGAAGTTAATATGTTCAGTTTAAGTGTAATTTTGTTAATAAGACCTATACTATTCATTCATGTCCTAGCGAGTACACAACTAAGGAGATGATGGTAATGAAGGACGTTGATCAGGCGACAAAAGAGATCAGGACAAAGAAATTTGTGATGCATGATGTGGAAAATAACAAAGAGTGTGTATCTAGAGGTAACTCATTGGAACCCAAGTACCACTTTAAAAATCGTAAAAGAGTGTTATTTTCTATTCATTCTAAAAGGGATTATCAAAAGTTAACTTAAGGGGAATTAATTCAACATTTCAATCCAAGGCCACAGAATTAATTCAACATTTCTAAAAGAGACGATTTTGATAGTTAAATTGGAGAAGTTTCCAGGGTTTACTACTACTCGTCCACCATTAAGTTGCCTAAAAACAGGTGTGGAGGTGGAAACTAGTACGGTACGGGTGCGCGATACGCTTGTTAAAAAAACACAAGATACGGATACAATAAAAACTGATATTACATAATTTATTACAAAATTAAAGGAAGATATTTATAATTATTGTAAATAAATTATGAAATTGAAAATTATGATCAAGTTATTGAGGTAGCATCAAAATTATGCATTCAATAAATATAAATTAGGAAAAAATATTTTTTTTTGGAAATTTTGTCAGAAAAGACCTTTTAAAACATTCATTTTGTGAGAAAAGACCTTATAAAAAATTTGTTCTGAGCAGGGACCTAAAAGAAAAAAAAGTTGCAAAGAGGGACCTTACCTCTATTTTCCGATGTTGACTGTGAATCTCCGGCATTGACTCACTATTTCTCTCCAATTTTGCACGAACCTTTCGTATTTAAGGGGGTAAGAGATGAGGAACCCCAAATTCAGAAGAAGAGAATTTTAGATGCTAGAAGAAAGTGTTAATGTAGGGTTTATGTAGATGAATTTAGGAGGAAAAATGGAGGGGGAGTGGTGGAAAAATGAATTTATAGTGAAAAGAAAAGGTTAAATAGAGAAGAAAGGATTCGTCGAAAATTGGAGGGAAATAGCGAGTCAACGCCGGAAATTCAGTCAACGTCGGAAAATAGAGGTAAGGACCCTCCTTGCAACTTTTTTTGTTTGTTTTAGGTCCCTGTTCACAACAAATTTTTTATAAGGTTTTTTCTTACAAAAAGAATGTTTTATAAGGTATTTTCTAACAAATTTTCCTTTTTTTCCATAGCCCATAGAATATCATCGCCATTAATGGTCTTTAATTTAGGTAAAAAAAAGAGAAAGAAGAGGAAGAAGAATGGTTGGTAGAACTTCTTATTATTGCAACAAAAAGTTACTCGTATATTATATAATAACTGAAAAAGTTATACTACATAATTGTAACGCCCCACTTCTAATCCATTTTATTTAGTTTAATTAGCAGTGGAATTCTAATCAGTCGGCGCGTCACATGCCGTGTTTCTTAGTTGATAAACACAAGGCTAATAAATAACATAACTTAATAATATTATATTAAGAAAATATAAGTCTTATAACAAGCTAAAATATTTGGTTTACAAACCGACATACTTCCTCCGTTCCAAAAAAAACGCAACAGTCAAATTTTTGCACTATTCACGTTGTATACTTTGACCAAGTTTTGAGCTTTATACATAATAAAAAACATAGTCAAGTGGGATCTTGTTAGATTCGTCTCGTTAAATACTATATTAATATCAACTTTTTATATTTTTTTATTATTCATAATTATAGATATTAATGGTCAAAGTTTCGTCTCGGCATGTGTGAAATGTTGACTGTTGCGTTTTTTTTGGAACGGAGGAAGTAATTAAATAGTTCAAGCTATATTTTAATACAATAATTAAACTAGTGGAGTTCACTTATTTGATCGAAGGAAGGAGACTTTATTAGTTTTTCCTCACACTAATTTGCCCTGTTGTCCTCTTCGGTACCTAAAACCAAAAAGCAATATCATGAGCCGAGACCCAGTAACATATTACCCTGACAGCGTAAATTCATTTCAATTCATTTTATTTGCAAACAGAGAGAAGATTTAGAATAATATAAAAGCCTTTTATAAAAAACATTTCGTAAACATTTTATAACATAACAATTAAGACAAATTAAAAGAACATAAATGTAAGCATTAATATAATCATTTCCCATTATCTTTTCCATTTATTCAATTTTCTTTTTTGGTAACTAACGAGTATAAATAAATAGGAATACATAATGTAGGACGAAGCCTACCAGGCGTACCATAACATAATACAGGAAACATGTATTACCCAACAAGGGGTAATATCGAGGTACGAAGGTACGTGCACGACCGGAACAGGAAACAAGAGTCACATAGACTATAACAGGATACTGTCAGGACCGAGTCTTTCACTTTTCTTTATCATGTTTCATTTCTTTTACAGGAACATGTTATCAGGATACCATATCTTATATCATAAATTCATTTCGTTAGCTTGGTCTTAAATAAAGCATTTATCATATATATTTTAAATATTATTTCCATAAAAACATTCAAAACCATATTATACAAACATTATAAAACCTCATTAAATATAACATCCATAAGCATTTAGCAAAATGCAGTTTAAAAATGTCATCAATAATCGTTACCTCAATCCGTAGTTAGCACTTATATTCCTTACTTTCGATGGATCATTTGGCTCGAGCTCTGAGAAACACTTTCTTCTTGGAGTATAAATAATTAATAACAATAGTAACTTGATTTATAAAACAACTTTAAAGTTCATTTCCTCTTTACTTTAAAATATACTTTAGTGGATAATTAATCATTAGTTGTTAATAACATTTTAATATCTTCCTTCCTTTAAAAATTAATCAACTTTATAAACTTATTAAAATATTAACAATAGTAGTAGTAGTAATAGACTAATAGTAGTCATAAATGGTAAATATTGGTAATAATAATAATAATAATAATAATAATAATAATAATAATAATAATAATAATAATTATTATTATTATTATTATTATTATTATTATTATTATTATTATTATCACCATCATCATCGTCATCTTCATCATCATCATCTAATTGAAATCAATATTATTATCATCATTTTTACTATTATCATTGTTATCAACTTATCATTAGAGGTGGAAATTGAGTCGGGTTGGGTTCGTGTCAACCTTTTTAAATAAATGGGTTTAATTCTTTGACCCTTACCCGACCCGTTTCATGAACGGATCATGTTGTGTTGACTCGCTTATTTAAACGGGTCAAACCCCTCAACCCAAACATGTTAATAACTGGTCAATTTTGTGTCGGGTTAGCGGGTCGTATCAATTTTTCCCACCTCTAATTATCATTATCATTATTATTACTTAAATAATATAATAGAAAATAATTAGTAAAATTATTGAAAAAACCTGAACTGAACTGAACTTAACTTAACTTAATAGAAATGAACTGAACTGAACTTAACTGAACTGAACTTAATAGAGATTAACTGAACTGAACTGAATTTAATCTGAAGTAAACAAGCCTTAAGTGAAATTCTAAGGGGAGAAGGGTGAGAAAAAATAATTAATATTTTCAATGATATTAATTATTAGATGAATGGATATCAAAGGTAATAAATGATTTTTTTTTAATTTTTAAAAATGTTGATCATTTTTTAATGAAAATGTAATAGTTAATGATTAAATTTGAGAGGAAAAAGGTAGAAATAAGAAGAAATTTTAGTAGTTTGTATTTTAGTAGTTGATAACACAAATTTTTAAGTTTGCGAAAAGAAATAAAAATATGCAACAAATGATAATTTGTATTGATCAAAGAATATTTTGGGTACAACTCTATTTCTTCTACAGATTCAATTTCCACAATAAAATGAACTTTAAAAGAATTTTGCAGCTTGGGAGGGCCACCAGCTTGTTCTCGTAATTCAAGGAAGGATTCTCAAAAGAGAAATTTGACAGATGCTTGGTGACTTGATTTGTCTGTTTCCTGGGTTGAAAGTGCTTCTTCTATTTTCTTCACCTTTGTTGGATGCTTGATGACTTGATTGGTCGGCTTCCTTGTGTTGAAAGAGTTTCTTTGACCTTCTTCTTTTGAGAGAGCTTTTTTATTCGAGAGAGAATTTTCACTTTGCTGAGTTTTTTTTCTTAGCTCTCGATATGCCCTTTAAGAGTGGGTATGATGCTCTATTTATAGAGTCATTTTGCAAGGGTTTTAGGACTGACCTAGCTATTTTGGGCTTGTAATCAAATTTCATTTCCCCTTTAACCTGAAGCTCAACTTATTACTTATTAATTTTGGTTTAAAATTAAAAATACATAATAATTAAATAGGCCTAAATGTTATTACGAGCCCAAATTAATTAATTTATGACCCATTTATAATTTAAGTCAACGTTTGACTTTTTAACTAAGCAAATATAATTAATGTGGCATAATATAATTTTTATGTGCCTACAAATTGCCCCCTCAAGACTGTGTCACGTACATGACTTGAAGTGTTTAATTGTGACAGGTTCTCGACATTGTTTGTTTGACTTGGCAGTCATTTTTTTTCTATTTTATGACTTGTAGTCATTTTTTTTGTTCTGACTTGGTAGTCATTTTTTTTCTATTTTATGACTTGTAGTCATTTTTTTTGTTCTGACTTGGTAGTCATTTTTTTTTGTTCTATGACTTGGTAGTCATTTTTTTGTTCTATGACTTGGTAGTCATTTTTTATTTGACTTGGTAGTCGATTTTTTTTCAATTGACTTGAAAGTTGAATATTTTTTCCTCTGATTTTTTTCTTTTGACTTAAACAAGTCGGTTTTTTTTTCTTTTGACTTAAAAAGTTGATTTTTTTTTCTTATAACCTAAAGGTTGTTTTTTTTCCTTTCTGACTTAAAATTCTTTTTTTTTTTCTGACTTAAAAGTCTATTTTTTTCCCAGTGATGATAAATTGATGGTTGCATGTTGCTTGCCTGCTTCATGAATCCTCCGTTTTTTGTTATTACTCTCTCTGTCCCCCAAAATAAATGTTACATTTACTTTTTCACATCACCTAAGACACATCTTTAAAAATTAATATCTTTAGTTGTGTATAATAAAAAATTATAAAAATTATATATTTAGAAAGTACATATTGAGACGAATCAAACGAGATCCCACATGACTATGTTTTTCCTTATATGTAAAGAATGAAAGAGAGTCAAAATTACAAAGTGAACAGTGTCAAAAGTCAAAATGTATCATTTAATTTGGGACGGAGGGAGTATATTATTTTATCCATTAATTTTCTTCGTTTTGTTCTTCTTACTGTGAGTGTCGTCATTCACCTTTGTTTTGTTCTTCTTCTTTTGTTTTTTTTACTTATCCTTTTGTTGAACTATCAGGATGATCTTGATCTCACCGCAGAATTGAGGGCGTGCAACAATAGTTTCGCCTCCATTGATTCGGATTTACTTGCTGAAGCGAGTGATCCCATGGTTCTATATTCCACGACTAGTATCATAGCAAAAGATCCAAAGACCACCCAAGACGATCCTCCGGTCTCCACAGTGCCTCCACCTTTTAAAGCGCGGGATATAATCTTAGAAGCTGACCGTTGTACTGCCTGTTTCTTGGCTAAACAAATGAAGAATAAGTTGCTAAACACTCCTCTTGATGGCATCCATGAACTAACTCCATGAGCCTTTTGACTACATTGATAAGAGGAACATTGATATTAAGGGCCTACGTGAACATGTGGAGGCTTATATCGGACATGCCCATGCTCTTCATACTCTAAAATTGCCCGACACTGACCAGTCTTCCCTACCAAACCTTGAAGAAATACTTTCTAGCCTAAGATCACATTTGAATGTCGTTGTGGACTCTAAGAGGAAAGAGGAAGAGAGGATCAAAACGCAAGATGTTGAAATACGAAAAATTCAAATGGAGTGCGACGAATTAAAGGAGAAGCTCAAACTTTTAGAACAGAAGAAATTTGAACTCTCTTCTGCATTGGATGACTCTAAGGATTCCCTTACTCAACATGATGCATCTTTGTTAGACCTGACCATATCTTGTTCCTCCCTTGAGATAGCTATTGTCAAAGCTAAAGAAGCTACAACACAAAGAAAGAAGTGCGAGGAGAGTTTCAGGAACGCTTGCAATGCATTGAAGTCTTTCCAATATGAACCATAATTATATATATATATATATATAAATATTATTTTTTTTAGACTTCTCAAAGCATTGTCATTATTTGTAGACCATTCAACATGAATAATAAAATTTATTTATTATTATTTAGTCGTTCACAGTTTAAACTCTTGCGGGCCAGGAGCAATTATTTACAATAATGATTGATTTTTTTGTTGTGATGTGGCTGCACTTGAACAATATTTTTTTTTGTATTATCCAAGCTGCCTACGTACTTGCAAGACACATTTTATATTGCAGGATCAAGCCAACGTAGTTCGACTCAATTTTTTTTTTGATGTTTTTTTTTTTTTAAAAAAATGTGGCTGCACTTGAGTAGATAATTTACCCAAGTTGCTGCCTACGTACCTACAAGATAACAAAAAAATAATCCTGAAGGATCAAGCCAACGTAGTTCCAATACAACTATTTAACCAACTTTAATATATGTGCAGTTTAAGGCTCTTGCTTAGGAGCACACTTAATTTATTACTTCACGGGTAGTAGCGCTTCAAAAATTTGTCGTTGATAGGCCCTACATGCACCCCATCTGTGTCCACAATTTTGTAAGCACCATTGGTGTACACCTCTTTGACGACATATGGACCATCCCATTTTGATGTGAACTTGCTCCATGTCTTCTTAGAAGTGATGATCGACCTCCTAACAGCTAGCACCATATCCCCAACTTGGAATGATCGAACTCGAACCTTCTTGTTGAATACCCGGCTTAAACGAGCCTGATAGCAGTCCAACTTTTGTTGTGCCCCAAGTCTTTTTTCATCTAGTGAGATCCTCCTGAATGGCCATGCGCAATGACAGAATTTGGATCTCTAACGGTAATATTGCTTCAACCATGTACACAAGTGAATATGGAGTGGCTTGAGTTGCTGTCTTGAACGTGGTCCGATATGCCCATAAAGCTTCCCTGAACTGTTCGTGCCAGTCCTTATGTCGTGCGACAACTTTATTTAGCAATGTACAAAGCGTTTTATTGAAGGCTTCCGCCAGACCATTTGCCGGAGCATTGTACATCGAGGACTTACGCTGAGTGAATTGGAACTTCTCGCATAGATTCGTCATCAACTTGTTGACAAAAGGTTTCCCATTGTCCGTGATGATGTAGCGCGGCACACCGTACCGGAATATGATATGATTCCGAATGAAATCAACCATATTTTCCTTCTTCACTTCTCGAAGAACCACTGCTTTTGCCCATTTAGAGAAGTAATTTGTAGCAGCCAAGATGTAAGAGTGACCACCTGAAGATTTCGGAGTGATCGGACCAACAACATCCAGACCCCATGCTTCAAAAGGCCATGATGTTATAGTGGGATGCAAAGGTTATGGGGGTTGATGAATAAAGTTCACATGAAATTGACAAGCTTCACATTTTTTCGCATAGTCCATGCAATCTTGGACCATGGTTGGCCAATAGTACCCCATACTCTTGACACGATCATGAAGTTTAGGACCGGACTGTTGAGCCCCACAAATCACGAAGTGAGCTTCCTCCATTGCTCCCTGTGCTTCTTCCTTTCCTAGACATCTCCACCAAGTGCCCAAGAATGAACGCTTGTAGAGAGTCCCTTTATAGTATATGAAGCGTGCTGCACAACGGTGAATCTCTGTCCTATGTTTGGCATCATCCAGCAACTTTCCATGCATAAGATAGCTTATGAGAGGTTGGCGCCAATCTTCTTTGGATACTTCAAGAACAGAGACTGCATTAGTCTCCTCTTCCGTCGCAAACTCAGAAGGTACAACCACCCATTGATTACAAACTGGAACAGACAGATAATCCTCTGCCCCCAGTGCCAAAGTGGCTGCAAGATTTGCAAGCGTGTCAGCCACCTTGTTGGCACTCCTTGGAACATGTTCTAACACTGTGCTTTCAAATTCACTTAGTAGTTGTGAGGCGTGTCTACGGTACGGTACCAAATCATCCTTCTTGACATCATAATCTTCCAAGAGCTGGTGAACCACAAGTTTAGAGTCCCCATAGATATCAATATCCTGAATGTTCATCTCCTTCACCATTTCAAGACCGAGAATCAACGTCTGGTATTCAGCCATATTGTTGGAACATTGGTGAGTTAATGTAAATGAGCGCGGAAGAATGTGCTTTTCAGGTGACATAAGGATGACTCCAGCATCGGCACTGTCCTTTCGCGTTGATCCATCAAAATACAATTGCCACGGAGGAAAAATGTCGACAAAGAACACTTCTTCTCCCGGCAAGTCATTTACAAGTTCCCAATCTGCTGGAATTGGATGATCAACAAGGAAGTCTACTAAAGCTTGTCCCTTTACTGCCTTCTGGGTTACATGAACAATATCATGTTGATTGATTAGAACTGCCCATTTGGCTAATCGACCTGACAGAATTGGCCTTGACAAAATATACTTGATAGGGTCTGCTTTGGAAATAATGCGATGTAGTGCTTCAACTTTTGTATCGCAAAGATCAAAGCAAGGCACATATTCTCAATTGGTGAATATTTCAGCTCTGCACCGACCACTAGGGGTGTCAAAAAAAACCGTAACCGTTAACTGTGTAACCAGTACTTTTTAACGGTTAATTTACCGAACCGTTAATTTTTAACGGTTACGGTTTCCGAACCGTTAAGCTTAACGGTTACGGTTAACGGTTTTCATAAATGGTTAACCGTTAATTTTTTTAAGAGGCATTAAGTATGCTTAACTAAATTTTCAAATGGCCTAAATGCATTATTTTTAACAAACCCACATATGTTCCTAACCCTACTGCCCCCATATGTATAACTATGATTCATTTATCATTTTATATTTTCATCTTCCATCATTTAATTCATCTTCCATTATTCTTAACAGTTAACGTTAACCGTTTATTAACGGTTCGGTTACAATTACAAAAAAAACTAGTAACCGTTTTAACGGTTAACCGAACCCTTAAGCCTTAACGGTTCGATTAACCATTTATGAACACCCCTACCGACCAGAGTTATACTAAGGTAATATAGAGCCCTTTCTTTCCCTTCTTCATTTTCTTGCGCACACAAAGCACCCAAAGATTCTTCGTTTGCAGCGATGTAGAGAATGAGCGGTCTACCCTGGATAGGTGCCCCCAACACAGGAGGTGAAAACAAGTATCTTTTGATGCTTTCAAAAGCTTTTTGGCAAGAATCATCCCACTCAACGGAGCATTCTTCTTCATGAGATGACTAAACGGATGATAGCGTCCAACTAAATTTGAGATGAATCGCCGAATGTACGCCAGCCTCCCCTGAAGTCTACACAACTAGCTCTTTGAGATTTTTTGGCTCTGGCATATTCTGGATTGCTGTGATCTTTGACCGGTCAACTTCAATTCCTCTATGACGTACTACAAACTCCAAGAATTTCCCTGAAGTAACACTAAATGCACATTTTAGCGGATTCATCTTTAACCGGTGACGGCGTAACTTTTCGAACACATCACGCAAGTCCTATAGGTGACCCACCCTCTCCTTTGATTTCACCACAAGGTCATCCACATAGCGCTCAACTTTTTTGTGCAACATGGCCTCAAAGATTTTCTGCGTTGCACGCTGATAGGTAGCTCCGGCATTCTTTAGACCGAATGGCATCCCCTTATAGCAAAAGATTCCCTTAGGTGTACGGAAAGCCGTTAATTCTTGGTCTTCAGGCGCCATCATGATTTGATTATAACCAGTCGTGCAATCCATGAATGAAAGAGCTTCATGCCCCGTCGTGGCGTCGATCATTATTTCTGTGACAGGCAACGAGAAATCATCCTTTAAGCATGCCTCATTGAGATCCCGAAAGTCAACATAGACACATAATTGTCCATTCTTCTTTCGTACGGGGACAATGTTTGCGATCCACGTCGGATACTTGACTTCACGAATGAAGCCAGCATCAATGAGTTTATTGACTTCTCCTTCGATCTCAGGGATTAGCTCCGGACGAAAGCGACGTCAAGGCTGCTTCTTTGGTGAGACTCCTTTTTTTACAGCTAAGCGGATGAACCGCAACTTTCGGGTCTAGCCCCGGTATTTCTTTGTAGCTCCATGCGAACACATCTTTGTACTCTTTAAGCAGTTCAACATATGCACTTTCTTCCTCAATAGAGAGTAAAGCACTTACGTAGACTGGTCGTGGTTCATCCACGGTACCAAAGGTTCAGCTCCTTGAGCTCATCTACTGTAGATTGCCCCCCGTCTTCAAGCGGCTTTGGTGCTTCACCTGTTTCAACTTCCTTGTATGTGGCTAAGACCTCACAAACTGTTATGTGATTGTAGGCTTCCATAGCATCTCCTTCACCTTCTCGGTCATCACTACATGGTTGGTTTGTGACAACTATGTTGCGCCCCTTTATACCGAGTGACTTTCCCTTCTAGACTTCCAGGATCGTCAAGCGCTTCATTCAAGATGGTATGATACTTTTAACATCATTTTCCAGCTCCACATCACTTGTCGCTTGTAAAGCCTTCTCTTTCAGTCTCCATTGTCATTTTTTGTCTTCACTAATTCGACCAAAGAATGATGTTTTAGAACTTTTGCAGGGCAAGATTGGCGACTAATAATTCTTAAAGATCTGGGCTCCATTGCTCAACCTGTTGAAGATGTTTCTTCGTAGTGATCTTGACGGAACATCATTCTTTCGTTCACTTAGCTTGCCAATGACACGTCTTGTAACTTTGCTTTCTCCGCAACCTTTGAGCCTACCAAAGACTGGATGCCTCGAACTTGCAGAAGGATGCTTGATTCTATCGAAGACAGAAATTCGCTGGGATTGAACGTTGTTATCCGTTTCACTTTCTTGACACTTATCAGCGGTAATGTACTGTGTTGCATGTATCGCCTTCCGCCGAGTAGTTATCCTGACTGGTCTTGACTCAGTGAATCCCAACCCGACCTTCTTAATGCTGACACGCTCCCCCTTCTCTTGGAGCTTTAACTGAGCTTCATTAAGGCCATGTGTGACGACCCGACTCTTCACAAATCGGCCGCGGAAGGAACCTACGAGTCGAATTGTCATACTAACAATCAAACATACTTTTAACCTAAAACCAATACCTCAAATTATATTACTAAAAATCCAAAACGTACAACTACCACAAGTATGTACATAACTATAACCTTAAAAGTCAATACTAAAGAATTAATTCCAAAACTAACGATAGAGTTAGAGTATACAAACTACTAATAGTCCAAATCCTAATAACAGAAAAAATACTATAAAAGAGAAAATACAACGACGCTCGCCCATTCCCAAAGCTAAGCATCACCGTCACCATCAAAGTTACCTGAAAAATAAATCCACCATCAGTGGCGAGTAACATAACAATTCCACCATAAAGTGGATACATATGAACATAAAACAGATCAGATAAACAAATCAGACAATCAAACATATAAACAAGCAAAGCTTACCTGACCTTAGTCATCATCTCACTGTAACAACAACAGTGCTAAGAAATAAAATAACAAACTCACTTAAACTTCCTTTACTTAAACTTTACACCATCTTATCCTTAGAATATCTTTGTCGCTATCATTTACATATTAGACCGGACTATGCTTGTACGAACACATCTTACGTGATCGAACTTCTCATTATGTCGGGGATGAGAATCTTACTCCCATACCCATGAACCCATCTTACGGACCCATATCATAAAGACGACATAATAAATATAAACTATCCTAATACCGCGGTTAGGATAGTGGCTGCGTCTTAACCCAAGTCTTAGAATCTTACTCTAAGGTTAGGCGTCTTATATGCAAATTTCAAGCTTACCTTTCAATCATTACATCTTGGTTATTCTCAAGCCTACTTCTTATGTCTTTACTTGAGTATAACTATGTACATCACTTTCTTTGAACCTCTTTAATCATTCTTTTACTTTCTTTAACTTTCTTTAACTAGACCTTTCTTGACCGAACTTAACTGAGACCACATAATCTATACATAAAGACTAACTAACCATAATCAAGAAAATCAAGAATCATCATAAGATAATCAAGAAACTTCAAGAAACATCAACCATCATCAAATTATACATCGCATGTACATTCTTTAACTTAATTCATCAATTATCAATTCAAGATTCACATAATACCCGTCAAGATTATCAAGAACACCATTATAATCAACACCAAATACACACGCATAAAACCATGTACAACCATGCATAAACCCTTTCTTGATTCATCATAAAACATGCAATCTTGGATACTTTTCATGATCAAAATCAATCATAACATATCATAGTATAATAATCATCAATCATAAGCATGAAATAATCAAATCTTGAACACAAAATCAGCCCAACATCACGCCATAATACACGCATATTCCAGACAAATTTCAGCAACATTATCATCAACTTTACGCATCAAATCATCATATAAACTTCATGAAAATTGTACATAATCATAATCAAACATGTATCTATCATATGTAATCAAAATATGCATCAAATAAGACATAAAATATCACATAATCATCACCCAAATCTGCCCAGAATTCACACATAAATGGGGGTTGGTTACACTCACTTTCATCAATCTTTTTGGCCTAATTTGATCACCAAATCTATCCTATGATCATGGTATTCAATCTAGGATGAAAAGGAATGTTACCTTGATGAATCTTGGTTGCAAAAGACTAGAAAAGTTGCTGCCCAAAACTTGCTCTTCACGGCTGCTCACCACCACCACCACGGCTGGCCCCCTTTTCTTCTTCCCCTTTTCCCTCTTTGGTTCACCCTTATGAACACCTTAAGGCTATACCTAATTCTAGAGAGAATGTAAGAAAATGAAGTGTGAAAATGATTTTGGAATCCCCCACATAACCAGCCCTATGGGGTATATATAGGCAATGAGGGCTCCTCCCTCCTTTCCACTCAAGTCATGGCTCTAAAAGGCCTTTGGTCCAAATATGGGTGCACTTAAGGTTTTTAAGCCTTAAAAAGTACTAACCTTATATTAATGCGCACAAAATAAAATAAAATAAAATAAAATAAAATAAAAATAACATAAAATAAAATAATCACACTCATAAGTAACAAAAATAGCCCCAAAAAAAATTTAGACCATGCACACAAAAATAAACATGAATTCACACAACACTATCAAAGCAAATATAACACAAATCCGGGGCTTTACACCATGAGCCCTTGCTTCGACAACATTTCCCATAGGTGCCGGATTCGAAAAGTCATATCCGGAATTCTCCATGAGCTTGTAAGCAATTGGATCAAAACCTTCCTCTCTTTCATCTGGGATTTGAGGCTTAATGATCTTTAAATCTCTTGTTTGTTATACAGGTAGGGTGGTTCCTTCACTGACAACATGTGCTTTGATGTCCAGGCCTTTTGAGGTAGACTTCGTCTTGCCTTCCTTACTTGCACAATGTGAAAAAGGAGACTGCCCTTCTCTGCACTGTGACTTAGGGACATACTGAAGTACTGGCCCTGAACTCGCATATGCCATCTTGTCCGCTTTCAACGAGTTCCCTTCATTCTTTTCTTACAAAGACTTGATGACTCCTGACCCTGATTTCTTCACAGTAAGGACCTCTTCTGTAACTGCTTCAGGCTTCAGACACATACTCCTCCCAGTTAATGGAATCTTAGTTGGCATCACCTCAAATGATTTTGTTTCATCAAAGTAGAACTTAGCATCAGCAAAATGTGATTGTGCTTCATCGAACGGCTTTACATCTGCTATCAGCTTCTGTACGCCATCTCGGTAATACTTGAGGCATTGATGAAGTGTTGACGCGACTACTCCATTCTCGTGCATCCAAGGTCTTCCTAAGAGCAACCTGTAAGATGTCCTTGAATCGATGACATGAAAGATTGTTGTTGACATCATTTCTCCAACTGTTAAATCAACTCTAATCATCCCGATGGCACACTGTCCTCCTAAGTTGAACCCTTGGATCATTAGGCGGCTCTGGCTCAGCTCATCCACAATTATTCCCAACTCTGTCATGGTAGACTTTGGCATAATGTTCACCGCAGAACCTCCATCGACGAGAATCATATTGACTCTTTGTTTACGGATATATCCATGCACAAAGAGTGGTCTTTGTGAGGCTTCGATCCTAACACAAGGTCATCATCCGTGAAAGATAGTGCTGCACTACATGCTACTTTACACGGTGCACAACATCAGGATGATTGTCATAAATTCCTTGTTTGACATTTTCCACTGTTGTGTACTAAGTGGGATTCTCCATGGCACGTGCAAGAGCAAACCTTGTCTCTTCTGGGAGTGAAAGAGCCTTGCGCCAACCCATACGTGACGGAACTGTATCCAGCAATGCAAGAATTTTTGAGTCTTTATTCGGATCGGGCTCGTGACTAAGCCCTTCATCATTGGTTTGCCTTTTTGTCTCTTGGCTCATCCCTTCTTCAGCCAGGCTACATGTCACTGCATTGACTGAAACTTCGTAGAAGTACTCCTTTTGAAAGAACTCTTCTAACATGATTGGTACACGTCCTTCCTTGGCAAGCGAACTAATTGACAGAGTTTGAAACTTGTTAGTTGACTCTGCCTTCTTTTTTCCTTGGTGCTGCTTGTGTTTCTTTCTTTGTGGATTCTTCTTTTGACGCAGTAGTGGTTGTGCCACAGCTTTCCTCCTTGGCTTCTTTCTCACAAACAACGTCCAACCCTCCTCGTCTTCCTCAAGACTCCCAAGAGCAGGATTGTCACAATTAGGGCCGGGCAAAAAAATTCGTATCCGGTTTCCGATCCGCTATCCGCTTTTTTAAAATCGGATATCCGATCTGGTTTTTTAAAAAAACCGGACCGGATACGGATCATATTTTTTAAAAACCAGATTATCCGGTATCCCGTTTTTTTTTTAAAAAAAAAAATGGCTTTCCACTCTTTGATAATTTAGTTTATGTTCTTATCATATAATTTGCTTTGATTTATGTTCTTGTTTTCTTTTTAATTTCGTTTTTTTTTATTTTAGATTTTCTATTTATTTTTTTCGATTTTAGGCTTTTAGTTTAGGTTTTTTTTTGAAAGAAGTTTAGGTTTTTCTTTTTTATGTATTTTTTTTATTTTGATGCTCTGATTATTTATTATGTAATTTATTTTTCTGTTTTACTTTTTTTATTGTCAAGTTTAATTTTTTTTTTCAATTTAAAACCGGATCCGGATATCCGATTTCCGAATCCGGTTTTTCGGATAACCGGCTTTTCGGATATCCGAATTATCCGGACCGGATCAGAAAAAAGTGATCCGAAAATCTGGATAATCGATTTTCGGATATCCGAAAATCCGGATATCCGGTTTTGTCCGGCCCTAGTCACAATCCAAGTTTGATTTTGGTTCTTGAAACACTTGCACCACCACTGGCTCTAAGCTGCCGAACTGGATGGAGTGAACATGAACATAACATTCAAGAGAGACAAATGCATGATTAGCCTATGCGGCTTCATCATCATCTAAGATGATCTTCCCTTCCCTTGCTAGCTGCATGATCTTCTCTTTGAGGGTGATACATTTTTCAATCGAATGAATGATCAACCAATGATACTTGCAGTAATTTGGATAAGATGTTCTACCCTTCTCCGTTGGGCGTTTGGACTCCGGGAGTTCAATGATTTTCTTCTCTAGGAGATCCTCTAACATTCCCTCCAAATCAGAATCAGGAAATGGATATTTCTTGGCTTAGAGTTCCTTCAAAGTAGGCCTCTCCTTCTTGGTATCCCTTGAAGACGAGCCCTTCTCGTACACAGATTTT
The DNA here is from genome assembly GCA_951394345.1 of Salicornia ramosissima. Taxonomy (NCBI): domain Eukaryota; kingdom Viridiplantae; phylum Streptophyta; class Magnoliopsida; order Caryophyllales; family Amaranthaceae; genus Salicornia; species Salicornia ramosissima. Next base: position 15,635,453 of record OX596239.1, read on the forward strand.
AGCTTCGCAGAAATCTTCACTGGAGTTGAAGTGGAGACAACATTTGACTCCTTAACAGAATTCTTTGAAGATTTTTCCGTCTTCTTAAAATCCTTCCTCTCCTTCGAGTATTCAGAGGAACTGTTCTTGCAACAGGCAATAGTCAACTCCATGTCATGTGCGCGTGTTGCTAACTCTTGGAAAGACTTGGACTTGATTCCTACAGAATGTACATCAAATCCCAGCCTATGTCGTTAGTGTACATTTCAACTGCAGAAGCTTCCAATAAACGGTCCTTGCACCCGAGAATCTTAGCGCGCCATCGACTGATGTAGTCAATGACTGGCTCATCTTTCCATTGTTTGGTGTTAGTTAACTCGACCATGCTCACGACACGTCGGGTGCTGTCGAATCTGTCCAGGAACGCTATTTCCATCTGATCTGAATTGTCAATAGATTCTGGTGGTAAATCTGTGTACCAAACAAAAGCAATGCTTTTAAGAGAGCGCATAAATTGTTTAACAAGTAAATCACCCGAAGTCCCGGCATTGTTGCATGACTCCACGAAGTGAGCGATGTGCTGCTTCAGGTTCCCCTTTCCATCGAACTGTTGAAACTTCAGTGGCTGATAACCGCTTGGCATGTAACGACCCGACTTTTTAAGTTGTCGTTTGACGAAGGGAAACGACTTGCGGATCATTACTTAAGCATTAAATTAAAAATTAATTATATATTTAAAAATAGAAACATCTTTTATTATCTAAAAGTCTGAAAAATATTCCAAAAGTCAATAAAGGCATAAAAAAATTACCTAAAGTATTACATAACTGAAAATAAATACTGTCTTCCCAACAGGCTGGGATTAAAAGTAAATAATAAAGTAATATTGTCTCAAAACTCTAGTAAAAACTAAGGTAAGTCTAAAACGCTGCCACACTTAAGCCCAACCATCGGAAGCCCGTTCTAATCTGCCGCATCATCACCTGAAACTGAGGGGGGGGGTCCACCGTCAGTGGCGAGTAACTAGGCTGTCCCGCTTAATTGAGGGACCGCTAATCACATAATATCATAGGATTTTCACATGAAAGCACACATAAAACATAGTACAGTGTATACAAAAATTGTACGAGATACGTATAAAAATACGTCCAAAAATACGTATACAAATACGTATAAAATACGTATAAAAATACCTGCAGAAATACGGTTAGAAATACGTACAAAATACGTATAAAGGTACGTATACCATACGTATAATTATACCTGCAAAATACGGTTAGGGACACATACAGAATACGTATACAATACAGATACACGTACATACAACATACGAGTACAAATACGTATAACAATACATACACAAATACGTACAACTTACATATACAAATACGTATAACAAAACATACACAAATACGTACAACTTACATATACAAATACGTATAACAAAACATACACAGCGGAAGACTTATACAAATAATTCCTAACTTATACTATAACGTTTTCATAAATCCGTAATCATATCGTATCCTAACAACTCATGTCCTCCTTATCATATCTTATTGTTTCATATCATCCATATCATATCTTATTGTTTCATATCATCCATATCATATCTTATCAAATTACTTCTTAACGGACCGGTCACTATAGCTCGTTGTGGATCCCGTGTGCACCACAACTTTCCTAGAACATGCCGGGGTGAACTCGTGTATTCAACCCGTAGTGGATCCCGTGTGCACCACTAAGCCTAAGCTATGGCCATAACTCCCAAATAGCAGCTCGTGTACTACTACTTAGACGACTACATATCCTAAGACCCAGAACTACCCGGGTGGACTCGTGTATCCATCCCATTGGGCAGTGGCATCGACTTAACCCAGTCTGACGACTCGTGTATCATCAGGTGGGCGTCCTTATCTTATCTTATACTTCAAATCTTATGTCTTTCTTAATTCGGGAAATACTAGGTGGCCGTAATCGGAAATGAAATGTTCGAAGTCCCAGGAAAGAGAGGTGCGGCACGTATATTGGCCACCTTAAATACCAAGTCTTTCCTAGCCAGAGATCGAAACAATTCGTATTCCTTTTACTCTGTTTCCTTTCTTTCCCTTTTTAATATTTTATGTCCTCAAATCTTATATTATAACCTATCCTTAATGTTATATCTTATTCTATAAACTCTTAATAATTATCCCAATATAATTATAGGTCTAAAATAAACTAAAAATTATCAACCTATAAATGAGCCATTCGACATTCATAAAAATATTACCCAAAATTTATACTTTAAATTAAATAAATACAATTACTAAATATTAAATTAATTAGATTAAATAATCATCTATAATAGCAACAAACAACAATAATTACCTAAAAAAAATCCTATTTTTCATAATTGGACCTACTCGACATTTTCCCATCAAAATACCAAAAATTATACTTTTGATCAATTAAATACAATTAACAACAATTAATCAAATAAACTTAATAATAAACAATTTAATTTACTTTAAACATTAAATCATAAAACATGGATTAAAACAAGATCAAAATCATTCCTTTATTTGCATCACACCACACGGCTATTATAGGGTTCAAAAAAGATCAAGATTGAATTCAAGAATTCAAAGTAACATGTTTTAATAATTTAATTACACTATTTTACACAATCTGATTTTTAAAGAATTAAATTAAGAACGACCCTTTAAAGGTCTCTATTAATCTGGAAATTTAAATGGAAGTTAAATATAGGTTCAAGGTTTAACGTGCATAATTTTCGTCCAAAAATAATGTCATTTACTATTTTTAAGGGATTTTATAACTAACAAATCAGATTAGGCTGAGATCAGTTTCGGATTTTTCTACCATAGCAAACGAACTTCAAAAATTACGAAAATTTAACAAAAGCTGTAAAATACTATTATTCACTTCCACCTAAATTTTCGTAGCCATCCGAATTGATTAAGTATCTTGAATAATTTGTAAACCAAATCTGGACAGTTTTACCGGTTTGAAAGATTAAATTATTATAAGCAAGAAAAAGGACGAATTTTGCCACGAAATAAATCATGATTCATGATCAAACAGTAAAGAAACTGCCACGAAAAATTCGTCAAGAAATAACAAGATTTGATTAATAAATAAATTCATACAAGTAATTATTCAACAATTAAAGATTTCAAGAAACTACATAAAATAATCTAGAAAAATAACATGTACATAAATTTTCATATAGTTCGAAAAACACCCTAACATGATACTAATTCTTTTTATAATTTTCATGCTTCTAATCCTAATTAACTATGTGAATAGGTTGTTCCGGAATTAAACGGGTTAGCAAAGTTACCTTAAATCGCTTAAATATTCCAAGGAAAAATATTCACCACTTTGGGTGAATTTAGCTCGGTTTTTGTGAGGGAAAGGAGGATAGTTTTCTTTAGAGTTTATAAGCTTTTGCAAAATTAGGAACTAAATAAATTGCCAAAGCTTATATTTATAGGAGAAAAAGAAAACAACAAACCCTAAAATCTACCTAGGGTTGCCGTGAAAGGGAGGGTAAAAAGGGGTTAATGGACCTAGCAAAACAATGGATTTGGGCTAGGCTTAAAAAAAAATAGTTTAGAAACTAATTAAATTAGCTTAAATAATTAATTAAATTAAGTCCAAAAGAAAAAATAATACTTGGCCCAAAGAAGAGAAGGAAAACTGGCCAAGGTTAAAAGAAGGAAAAGATTGGGTCATTGGCCCAATTTAGAGTAAAAGAGGAAAAATAAAATAAAACAGTCCAAATTAATTGGGCCTTTTGGACTTAGAATAAATAAATAGAACTAATAACCGCGAAATTTTCTGGTCCTAAATTTCGGGGTATTACATGGCATTTGCAACTTATTAATCCTCTTAGAGTAAGGCTTCACATAAAGACCACTGTTGCGTGGATCTCCGCCAATCTGAGATTTGACTGCACTAGCTATCATATCTTGCAAGTGTTTTGCAGTAACTGACTTGCGCCGACTCTCAGGATTTTCATCTTCTTCAGGTTAACTGTTTTCACCTTCACTTTCAGTTTTTTCATGGTGAATTTCTTCAAGTTTCTTTGACAGAGAGGCTATCTCTTTGTTTTGTTGCTTAATTTGAGCATCTTTCTCCTCTCCATCTTTCAGTACTTTCTGGAGAAGAGTCTCCATCTCAACAAGCTGTTCCTCGACGGTCTTGGCTTCAGTCACCATAACCGCAGCAACATCATTGGAGGAACGGTTGTTGGATGAATCCCTGTTAGACGTCGTAGAGGACGATCCGATAAGAAATTCATCCCGCAAATTGGAGTCAGACATGGCATTCTCGCAAGTTGTGAAAACAAGAGGGGCAACAGGCTGATCAGGGGCCCTACGAACCTTCCGAGGTTTGGTCAGAACAGACGCAGTTAGCAGACTTGAAGCAGCGACAGAGACAAGGGCTTGTTTCATTCCTCTGGTACAGATACCTCCTCCTGGCTTGTCGAAGACCGCTTTGTCACCCACCGATTTCTTAGTGGCGGATGAAGCGTTGTTCTTCGAGACCATTTTTTTAAGCTGTTTGTAGAAAAAGAGATGAGTAGTAGAGATGTCCCACCGAGCGTGCCAAAAATTTGTTAACAAATTTTTAAGTCTGCGAAAAGAAATAAAAATATGCAACAAATAATAATTTATATTGATCAAAGAATGTTTTGGGTACAACTATATTTCTTTTACTGATTTAATTTCCAAAATTAAATGAACTTTAAAAGAATTTTGCAGCTTGGGAGGGCCACCAGCTTGTTCTCGTTCAAGGAAGGATTCTCAAAAGAGAAATTTGACGATTGCTTGATGACTTGATTTGTCTGTTTCCTGGATTGAAAGTGCTTCTTCTACTTTCTTCACCTTTGTTGGATGCTTGATAACTTAATTGGTCGGCTTCCTTGTGTTGAAAGAGTTTCTTTCACCTTCTTCTTTTGAGAGAGCTTTTTTATTTGAGAGAGAATTTCCACTTTGTTGAGTTTTTTTCTTAGCTCTCGATATGCCCTTTAAGAGTGGGTATGATGCTCTATTTATAGAGTCATTTTGCTAGGATTTTAGGACTAACCTAACTATTTTGGGCTTGTAATCAAATTTCATTTCCCCTTTAACCTGAATCCCAACTTATTACTTATTAATTTTGATTTAAAATTAAACATACATAATAATTAAAATAGGCCCAAATGTTATTACGAGCCCAAATTAATTAATTTATGACCCATTTATAATTTAAGTTAACGTTTGACTTTTTAACGGAGCAAATATAATTAATGTGGCATAATATAATTTTTATGTGCCTACAGTAGTATAGAAAGATAGTACCCTACATCGTCAATCCATCTATACCTAATATATTAAAACACACCCTAAAACATAATTTTGATACATGAGATATCTCATCTTTAAAATTATGCCATGTGTCAACTTAAAAAAAGTGTTTCATTTTCCTTTCCTTTTTTGGAATAAAAATTTGTTTTTATTTTCTAATTACAATTAATATTAATAATGTATTTACATTTAATAAAACTTTTCAATTACTCTCAAATTATGAGATTTGCTTTCTTACATCACTTCCTTTTTAAGTTATTCATTTTAAATTTAATTTTATTCCATTTTGAAATTCTTCTAAATGAGCTCACACTTCATATTTACAAAATTATTTTCCATTATATTATAATTATGCAAATGAATATTTTTCAAAATATGTATATGTTTTTTTCAAGGAAAATATATTTTATAATCTTAAAAAAAATTAAAATTTGATACATGTTCATTTTTTTAGGGTTATTCCCACTGGTACACCTGAAAATTTAATAAATCCCATTGGTACACCTAAGTTTTTTAAATTCCCAATAATAAAACTGAGTTTTTGATAATTCCCAAATGTGACATTTATTAACCAAAACCGTTAATTACTTGCCTCGATTTATGTGCAATCGGTTTGTGTGACGAATAAATTGCACAATCAAAGGTTTTTGGGGTCATCTTAGCCCTTAATGGATCAAATTTGAGGTCAAAATTTGCAAAAAAACGACAATATTCATCTTCAAATGCGTGCTAAAAACTAAAATGAATAGTAATTTAACGGAATATTATGTTTTTAAACGGAATATTCCTTAAATGAATAGTAATTTAACGGAATATTCCTTCTAAATGTCATGTTTGGGAGTTGTCAAAAACTTAGGTTTATTATTGGGAAATTGAAAAACTTAGGTGTACTAGTGAGATTTGTTAAATTTTCAAGTGTACCAGTGGGAATAACCTTTTTTTTATGAATTATTAAGTCTTAATTTAAATCTTCAAAAACCATTAGAATTACAAAAATTAAAATATACAACTATGAACCTAATCTATATCTATAACTTCTAAAAAGAGGTGGTTCAGGTTACTGTTCATAGATGAAAAATACCGAATCCAACGCTCCAGTTTGCTCCACGTCAATGCTGCTCAACTCCATCTAATGCTCCAGGTTGCTCCACATCACTCCACCCCCCCCCACTATTTATTTATGAAAAAAAAAACGTCTTGCTTCTTCCGTCTTCCTCTCTCAAAAACCCTAGCATTCTTTGTTTCTTCTTCCATTCTCATCTTCACTTCACCATCTTCTCTCATCTTTCCTCAGTTAATCAACGACATCACCATTGGCATGGCCTTCGATTCTCTCTTCTGCCTCTCTTCTTGATTCGAATCTGAGATCCAAGGGCTCCATTGACGCAGCTTCGTTTTTGAGGTATTTTCCATTTTAACGATCTATTGCTTTGAGTTTATTGAGTTTATTTCCATTTTTTCCATTTTCACAATCTAGGGTTTTGAAGGTTTTTTCTTTTTTCATTTTTACCTCTGAGGAAGAGCTCTCAAAAGTGATAATTTTGACTGTTCATAGATCTTTTTTTTGTTTCGTTTTCTTTTTTTAATCCTCAGTTCATCAACGACATCACCATTGGCATGGCCTTCGGTTCTCTCCTCTGCCTCTCTTCTTGATTCGAATCTAAGATCCAAGGGCTCCATTGAAGCATCATCATTTTTGAGGTATTTTTTCCATTTTCACGATCTATGGTTTTGAGTTTATTGAGTTTATTTCCATTTTTTTTTCATTTTCACACTCCAGGGTTCTGATTTTTTTTCCCCATTATAATCTAGGGTTTTGAAGGTTTTTTCTTTTTTCATTATTTTTTTTATAAAAATGAAACATTTTTTTCCTTCAATTAATAGCTATTTTCACCCAATTTTTGAAATTACTTTCTCTTATTAGGTATGGCTTTCCATGGGTTTTTTTTTCGATTTTTCTTCTTTGGATGTTCTGATGGATATTCGATAGTAAAAAATGTGAGATTTTTGCATTTTCCTTTAAATAAGACTAGATGCACAGTGAAAAAATCAAAATATATTGTATATATATGTATATTGTTTTCCCTTTAATTTCCATCATTTTATTGGGTTTATAATCTTTCATTGATTCAGTCTCCTTAGAGATTTTTTGTTCTATTGTCCTGGTCTCTCTTTCAATCATGGTGTTTATTCTAGATGCGCAGTGGAACAACTTGGAAAAATATTTTTTTCCCTTTCCATCATTGTTTCGGGTTTATAATCTTTCAATGATTCAGTCTCCTTAGAGAATTTTTCGTTCTTTTGTCCAGGTCTCATCTTCAATCGTGGTGGTTTTTCCTCCTCAATGAAGCAATCAAAGTGGTAATTATCTACAAACATCCAAACTCAATTTTTTCAGTCTCTTTTTAGTTCTAATATTGATTTCTTTTTCTTTTTTTTGTGCAACTACCAAATGAAAGAATTGAAGATTGATTTATGTGCTTTTAGGGTTTTTTGAGGTTGTTTGAAGGGAAATAAATCAAGAGAGATTTTATTGAAAGATCTTGGTGGATAAGCTTTTTTCACCCAAATCTCCATTGAAGCTGTCATAGAAATATGTGATTATTTTATAAAGAATTGCACTAATATTAGTTCTCTAATAGCTTAATCGTATTGTTCTCACAGGGGCAAGAAAAATTGAAAAGCAGTTTGTCTCTCTTCCTTTTGATGAGGTATAATTTTTAATCTGCTTTCCTCCATCCCCAAAAAGAGAAAAATGTTAATGGTTCAACATTTGATTCTATTTTGGTAATCCATATGGATTTAGTGAAAGTAAGATAGGGAGACGGTTTTTGGTAAAGTTCTTTGATTCTGTTTTCATTAAAATTTAGTTCCAGTTTTATGAAGTGTAGAATTTAGTATTTAGTATTGATTTTGATTTAAGAGCTTAGGCTATAAGTTAGTGGTTTGTAAATCAGGTTAATGGATGTTTATGGTGTTGGTTTGTTGTTTGGAGTAAATTGTATTTTATATGAACAATTCATTATCTCTATTTAATTTAGTATATTTAGTAATTGTCGCGCAAATTATTAGCTGGACCCAGATCTGGCTGGTCCTGGGTCCAAAACGACGCTTTTTTTATTAAAAAAAAATCGCTTTTCTTTCCTTTTCCCTTCTTCCTACTGATTCGTTTTCCTTTCTTCTACCAGTTTGCACCTCCATTCTTGTTCTTATTCATCAAATCTTGAGCATTTTATGTTTGCACCTTCATTTTTTTCCCATGTTATTTCCCCCTCTGTTATTTTGGTGATTATCATGAATTTTTTATATATTTTTGTTTGCATTGATTAATATTTTTAATTTTGTGTTTATGTTGTGAACATTTTTCCTTGGGGTCGTGAACATTGCATTATGGTGAACATTTTTCATTTATGATGTGAGCATTTCTATATATTTGATTTTTTATTTTGTTGTAAGCAATAATTTCTGTTTATTTTTTTGGTTTATAAGTAATGTTCACATGTTTATAAGTAATGTTCAAAGGATTATAGGTAATGTTCATATGATTATAAGTAATGTTCACATGATTATAAGTAATGTTCACATGATTATAATTAATGTTCCCAAAATTATATGTAATGTTCACAGAATTATATGTAATGTTCACAGGATTATATGTAATGTTCACATGATTATATGTAATGTTCACAGAATTATATGTAATGTTCATAGGATTATATGTAATGTTCACATGATTGTAAGTAATGTTCACATAATTATATGTAATGTTCACAAGATTTTGATTACTTTTTATTGTGAACATTTGTACTTTTGTGGTGAACGTTTGTGTTTGAGCTCGTGATTATTCTTCATATTATCGTGATTTCATGAATATTTATATTTAGTTGTAATATGTAAGTGTCTAATGTGCTGAATGTAGAATGTTGTGTTTATATTTTTTGGTGAATATTGTGCATAGTCTTGTGAACATTACTCTTTTTGTGTGTGAACATTACTCTTTCGTGTGTGAACATTTGTAGAGTGTATAAGTTCACAGGTGACATTATATTCTACAAAATGTGATGAATATTGTGCATAGTCTTGTGAACATTACTCTTTTCGTGTGTGAACATTACTCTTTCGTGTGTGAACATTTGTAGAGTGTATAAGTTTACAGGTGACATCCTACAAAATGTGATGAATATTGTGTACAGTCTTGTGAACATTACTCTTTTCGTGTGTGAACATTACTCTTTCGTGTGTGAACATTTGTAGAGTGTATAAGTTTACAGGTGACATTCTAAAAAATGTGGTGAATATTGCCCATAGTCTTATGAACATTACTCTTTTTGTGTGTGAATATTACTCTTTCGTGTGTGAACATTTGTAGAGTGTATAAGTATACAAGTGAAATTCTATAAAATGTGATGAATACTGTGCATAGTCTTGTGAACATTACTCTTTCGTGTGTGAACATTTGTATAGTGTATAAGTTTACAGGTGAGATTCTATAAAATGTGATGAATATTGTGCTTAATCTTGTGAACATTACTCTTTTCGTGTTTGAACATTTGTAGAGTGTATAAGTTTACATGTGACATTCTACAAAATGTAATGAATATTGTCTTGTGAACATTACTCTTTTCGTGTGTGAACATTACTCTTTCGTATGTGAACATTTGTAGAGTATATAAGTTTACAGGTGACATTCTACAAAATATGGTGAATATTGTGCATAGTCTTGTGAACATTACTCTTTTTGTGTGTGAACATTACTCTTTCGTGTGTGAACATTTGTAGAGTGTATAAGTTTACAGGTGACATTCTACAAAATGTGGTGAATATTGTGCATAGTCTTGTGAACATTACTCTTTTCGTGTGTGAACATTACTCTTTCGTGTGTGAACATTTGTAGAGTGTATAAGTTTACAGGTGACATTCTACAAAATGTGGTGAATATTGTGCATAGTCTTGTGAACATTACTCTTTTCGTGTGTGAACATTACTCTTTCAGGTGTGAACATTTGTAGAGTGTAAGGTGGGCGGGAGCGCGTCAGTAGTTTGGACGCGCGGGACCACAAATAACTGACTGGTCCCGGGTCCATCTATTACCTATTGTAATTGTCATCAATGTCAAGTAAGGTTTATGTGTGATATATGGGATTATTGAATGATTAACTTTTAAGACTTTTTTTACTGCAATTTATGTTGGCTTATATAGTTTTAGAGTGTGTAAATTCTGTAAAATGATTAAATCAGGATGGTAGATCAATTCAACTTTTTGTTGGAATTATGTGATAAATTAGGAATGGGTATTTCCTGAATTAGTGCAAATTGTTTTTTTTTTTTGTTTGGGCTTATATTAAAAGTTTTGGGTCAGTTTGAAAAAAAAGGGGTGGTTTGCAAGTTGGTTTTTTTTTTTTTTTTTGTTTGGGTTTATATTAAAAGTTTTGGGTCAGTTTGAAAAAAAGGGGTGGTTTTGGGTTTCATGGTATCTTGTATTATCTTATATGAAAGGCTTGCAATAACTTAATTATGGGCTTGTATTTTCTCTTATTATGTAGTTGTTTGGTCACAAGGGGAAATTAAAAAAAAATTGCCATCTCTTTCTTTCACCAAAATGGACTACTATGTTATTTTACAAGTCTTAAGAGACAATCCTTCTTTTGTGTGTGCTGATTTTTTTATCCTTGTTATGTTTATGCTATCTTAAGAGATTTGCATTGTCTCATTTGCATTTAATGCAAAGGAGACAATGTCTATGCTTTGGTTGTAACGACCCGGATTTTTGGGCCGTAAAATTTCGTGATAAATTAAGCCTTAAAGTCCAATAATAAAAAAAATTGGGCCAACAGACTTAATTTAATAATTTTTGAAGCTAGTCCAAAACCCTTTTTAACCCTCCTAGCCGGCCCTACTAGACCTCTTCCTAAAATTGTTTTATTTATTTTTAATCTATATTATTATTAATCATATATATGTTTAACCCTACTTAAAAATCTAACCTTTGATCTCCTATTGTTCCTCCTAAATTTTAGGAACTAAGCTCTATTCCTCCTCACTCTAGCCGGCCACCCTTGGGTTTAATCCCTTTTAATTCCTTCATAATATAACTCCTAATTCCTAGTAAACCCCTACATAAAAGCCCTTTTTTTTACCCTTAATTATTATTGATCAAAACAACAAACAATCATCACCTTCCTTCTCAAAGAAACTCACGGCCCCCCTTTGAATTTGTCGTTGATGGAGTCTTCCGCTGTTGTGATCTCTGTTGCATGATTCTGTTATTGAATGTTGTCTCGCAAGTTGTGTTGTTCGTGCCTTCTATTTAATTTAATATTTTATGTTGTTTGGTTCCACTACTAAGTGGAACAGTCTAGTTACTCACCACTGACGGTGGACCCCAATTTTTATTTTGCAGGTGATTAGTATAGAACTTAAAGTCGGGATGAGTGTTTGGCGAGCATTTAGGCACCTGTTATTTTACTGTTTTTCCTGTTTAGTAGTTTTAGCTTGTAATAAGGACTTGTCAAGTCCATTGTTTTTGGAACAATTTTTAAAGTTTAATTAATAAAATGATTAAGTTTAGAGCTTCCGTTGTGATTCTTTAATTTATTATTAAAAGTATTTGGTTATTGTCGACTCGTGTTGTTGTTTTCTCCGAAAACAACGTTGCCAAAATACGAATCATTACATTGGTAACTATGTTTGAGAGTTTCTTCATGCTTCTTTTATTTGTTCATTTCTGCTTCTCATTCTCTTTGTACGAAAACTATCCTTATCAAGATGTTTATATGTATCTTTGTCTTGCATATATTATTTCTTAGTGTTTCTTCTATGTTGTGGAGCAAAACCAATCCAGCTTCTCACTGTCTTTTCATCCTCTGGCTTTCTCTTAATTCCCAAATAAATCTTTAAAAAAACAAGTAACCCATTACTCTATGATGGTGTTCAGAGAGTAACCAATACTCGTCTCCTTATCTTACTTTCACTTAATCCATATTACTTCAAACATAAATTTATTTTTTATTGTTCAATTTCCAACTTCGTTGATCTTGCACTTATGTTCTTTTAATTTTTTTTAATAGGGGAGTGAAATAAAGGCATCGTTGGATCTATACAAGAGAATGAGCACCTCTATAATTAATGATAGCATGATAAACAAGGTAATGATTCTTTTTATTTTATTTTTGTCTTCGAAATGATCATGACCAAGAAGAGTTTCAATTTGTACTAGAATAACGAGTCATTTTGTCGTCTTACTATTTCGCTATAATTGATTAGAATATTTGGTTAGGTCCATAATAATGTGAAGCTGAATTTGCATTCTATTAGCTTGATATGCATGTGTCATTAAGAAATGGATCCAGAATTAGTATCCAATCTGTTTGTTTTCTACTATTATGGGTCATGGCTAGATAAGAGATTAAGAATGAGTTATGGTTTCATAAAAGTATGAGATAGAAAGACATGATGTGCTTAGCGCCATTATCATCTATTTGGTAATTAATTCATACAAGATGCATTGATTGGTATAGGTTTGAACCAAAACTTATTGAGTGTAGATGAAATACTTTTGTAGCATATAAAGAATAATTTTTGGTGTTAAATGGCTTGAATCACACTGATCTTTCAATATTTCATTAAAATGTCCTCTATACCCCTTTGTTTTCTAGATATTTCATATAAATGGTTCGACATTGCTTACTTGCATATTGTTCCCGTTTACTTTATGATATCAGGAAATCCAAAAGATAGATTATTGCTAGCATACATCACTGGAAGCATGATCAAAAGGGTCATGATATCTTTTGTATTCAACAAGAACAAGGTGAAATTTGTCTCAACAAGATTGCTCAGTAGTTGTTCAACTTTGTTGGGAAATGTACTCCTAAAGTGTGTTTCAAGATGATGAGAATTGGTCAAACATATTATATGCATGCTATATCTTATCTAGATGGTCATTGTTTTAGTTTGTAATTTTGATGCTTCTTGGTTGTATCACATTCAACTAGAAAAGAAGTTAGTGGAGATTACATAATGTTATAATACTTTGGATGAGATGATTTAGAAAGTAATAAAAGATATACAAATTGACATATTAATTGGTGTTTTTTGTTTAGTTAATAGAAATTGTAATAAAGTGGCACATATTCTTGCTCACCTTAGCCCTTGGGTTGTTGGGAGAAGGATATGGTAGGGGGAGTTTCCTCAATATATTGCTGTTGTAATGGATTCAGATGTTTTATTAGAGTAAGCCTAAAGGCTTGTTGTAAAAAATAAAAAAAAAGATATACAAATTGACAAAATTTGCCAATGATATGAGATGTAGTGAAATTTGAATTTTTTTTTAAAAAAAAAAAACCAAAAAAAAAAAACCTGAGTACATGTAATGTAATGGGAATTATGGAGTGATTTTTCCATCTCTTAAATATTTCCAAATATTTTTTGATCAAACTATTTTTCTTCAAAGTTGAGTTATTTCAGGTCATTGATCAAACTATTTTTTTTTTCAAAATTGAGCTACTTCACATGGAGAAACACGAGCTATTTGAAAAATACATTGGAAAAACATGCTCTAAAGTCCAAACATCAGGTTGGACAGATCCTTAGTTCATTTCATTCTTTTTTTCAATTCTTCTATTCACTTTTATCATGCTGTAATTGTTATCCTGTCAATGAAGTACTTATTTGGTCAAACTATAGCATGACCATTTTTTTAATACTCAAACAAAACAATATCACTTAGTGTGCTAATTCAACATAAAAAAATTCCTACATATTTTATCCGATAAACATAATAGATATTTGTGTTAAAATAAACACAACTTTTGATCAAACGCACCCTATATAACACTAGACAACGTTGTTCACCCAATTATTATATTTCATCAGAAAATAAACTTCCTGATAGATTCAAACAAATATCAAATTACATATTACGATTTCAATTACTGTAATCTCAATTGCCTTTAAAATATTCTACATAAAACAATCAGTACCAAAATATGGACCGTGTTAAGATAGACTTTAAAAAAATTCTACCTTTTTAAAAATGAATAATTACAGGTTTTCAAGCAATATTGCTTTATTAAACATGTAATAAATTATGTTATAATTTAGACGATCCTTATCTTATTACAAATCGTAAATCAGCTTTGCGTACAAGAATCATAACAATAATCACTGAACAACTTCACGATTCATAATACCGTTGATTGAAAAATGTTGGACACGGGACAACTAGTACATATGAAGGCCGTGCATTATGCACGGACCAAAAACCTAGTTTCATTTAAAAAGGACCAACCAAACACCCTCTTAATGCCAAAAAAAAGGGTTTGGATCACCCACTTAGATCAAGTCCAAAAGCAGGCCGTTGCCCAATCAAATAAGTCCACGGTCCAAACCTGCCAATATCCTCATGTCCACCATTCTAGTATCTTCCAAGATAAAAAGTCGTATATGTGCCACATTTTAAATTCAGCATTTCATTAACTTTTAAAAAAAAAACTAAAAAACAAAAAAAATCGCGACTCTCCATTCGCCAATCACCCACTATATATTTATACGCAAACTTGCTTCCCATATTTCATTTGTGCCTCTTCACTGGAGCTAGGGTTTTTTCTGCAGCCTCTCCTTCAAGGTCAGCTTTCCTCTCAACCATAGTTTTTATTTTGTGTTCATAATCTTAGCTTCCTTTCTCTTTTTTTCTTCCTTGATTTTTTTTTTTTTCAGATGATCGCGAATTTCTTATTGTTTTTCTATAAGAATCTGTTTTTTCAACGAGTAAAAATTTGATTATAAGCTGTCTATAATTTAATTTATGGAAACTTGTGCTTTTCATCGTCAAATGATTACGATCTATGTTTTGTGTTTGATGAATTTAATGTATATTAACGATATATCTTTCAGATTGTTTCTGTTGTTATTGTTTTTTTTTTCTTTTTTTGTTTTTTCTCGTTCGTATGATGTATTTCTGCGTTTTCTACACGTTCGATCATGAATCTGCATTTACAGAGGTAAATGTTTTAATATTTCCCTATTTTAGCTGTTTTTATTTATTTGTTTATGTTTTTACTTGGATCTATTTGGTTTGAACCATATTACTGTAGTATGAATCATTTTTTCCCTCGCTAAAAGTTACGTTATATGTTAGGACTTTAGAATCATGGAATCTACAAATCCTATTGTTACCGAAGTAAATGTTTTATATTTGCATATGTTTGATGTTCATTTTGTAATTTTTTTTTACTTAGATCTATTTGGTGTGAACAGTATTACTGTAGTATGAATCAAGTTTTTCCCTCGCTTAAAGTTCAGTTATATGTTAGGACTGTAGAATCATGGAATCTACAAATCCTTCTATTGTTTATGTTTATGTTTATGTTTTTGTTTTTGTTTTTGCTTGTTTATCTTTTGATTGTTTATGTTTTTGCTGATTTGTTTGTGTAGATCTCTTTGGTTTAACAATATTCTATTGTAACTGGCTAAATAACGACGAATGAGATTATGTAGGCTTTTTAAAAGAAATTGTAGCGTTAGAACTACTACTTTGAGAAATATTTGATTTATTCCTAATCTGTTTTTTAATCTTAAGCCTGCTGTGAATATTTTATATTTAAGTCGTTTTTTAATTTGTTTTTGCTGTGACAAGATGGTTCAGACATTTGCTGTGTAGCATGCTAGGTTGAACATTGCTGTGTACTTGAGAATTGTATTAGGTCATAAGATTCACCATTTGTTGGCGTTTGTAGATTCTAACTCAATGTTTTATACTTGCAGTTTAACACTCAATTAGCTAATCATGGGTAAGGAAAAGATTCACGTCAGTTTGGTGGTTATTGGTCATGTCGATTCTGGGAAGTCGACCACCACTGGTCATTTGATCTACAAGCTTGGTGGTATTGACAAGCGTGTGATTGAGAAGTTCGAGAAGGAAGCCTCTGAGATGAACAAGAGGTCCTTCAAGTACGCCTGGGTTCTTGACAAGCTTAAGGCAGAGCGTGAGCGTGGTATCACCATTGATATTGCCTTGTGGAAGTTTGAGACCAACAAGTACTACTGCACTGTCATTGATGCCCCTGGTCACCGTGACTTTATCAAGAACATGATTACTGGTACCTCTCAGGCTGACTGTGCTATCCTCATTATTGACTCCACCACTGGTGGTTTTGAGGCTGGTATCTCCAAGGATGGTCAGACCCGTGAGCACGCCCTTCTTTCCTTCACCCTTGGTGTGAGGCAGATGATTTGCTGCTGTAACAAGGTATGGGGATTCAATTTTCTAACCTACTGCATTTGGTATCTTTTACATACTATTATAGTTTTGTTTGTTGAGTGTTTCTTACTGATTTTCTTTGAATACTTGAAACAGATGGATGCTACCACACCCAAGTACTCGAAGGCAAGGTATGATGAAATCGTGAAGGAAGTCTCATCATACATCAAGAAGGTTGGATACAACCCTGACAAAATTCCATTTGTGCCCATTTCTGGGTTCGAGGGTGACAACATGATTGAGAGGTCCACCAACCTTGACTGGTACAAAGGACCAACCCTTCTCGAGGCTCTTGACATGATCAACGAGCCAAAGAGGCCCTCAGACAAGCCTCTCCGTCTTCCAATCCAGGATGTATACAAGATTGGAGGTATCGGAACTGTGCCTGTGGGTCGTATTGAGACCGGTGTATTGAAGCCTAACATGCTTGTTACCTTCGGCCCCACTGGACTGACCACTGAAGTTAAGTCAGTTGAGATGCATCACGAGTCTCTCCCAGAGGCTCTCCCAGGTGACAATGTGGGTTTCAACGTGAAGAATGTGTCGGTCAAGGATCTCAAGCGTGGATACGTGGCTTCTGACTCAAAGAATGACCCAGCTAAGGGGGCATCAAGCTTCTCAGCTCAGGTCATCATCATGAACCACCCTGGTCAGATTGGAAATGGATACGCCCCAGTGCTGGACTGTCACACATCCCACATTGCTGTCAAGTTTGCAGAGCTCCTCACCAAGATCGACAGGCGATCTGGTAAAGAGCTCGAGAAGGAGCCCAAGTTCTTGAAGAACGGAGATGCAGGTATGGTGAAGATGATTCCAACCAAACCCATGGTGGTGGAGACTTTTGCTGAATACTCACCACTCGGTCGTTTTGCTGTGAGGGATATGAGGCAGACTGTAGCAGTGGGAGTCATCAAGAGTGTTGACAAGAAGGAACCAACAAGTGCCAAGGTCACCAAGGCTGCAATGAAGAAGAAATGAACCGTTTTAGAGTCAGGTACCAATTGGTATAAACAACAATTGGTAGTTTCTATTATTAGTGTGTTTAATTTATGCCTAAGTCTATGTTTAGTGTGTTGTAGGCGGCTAGTCTCACCACCTAGATCTAGAACCTTTTCACAGAACTGGGTACTTGATCGTCGGTGGTGAGGTTTTGATCTGCACTGCCAATCTTGTTTGTGTGATTGAGTTTTTTTGCTTCCTTGAAACAATTTAAGCTTTCTTTCTACTAGTAGGGGAAATATTTGAGTGTTCAATTTAGGCATTCTCTTTAGGGAATACTTGAGATTTATCACCATTTTCGTAAACTCGTAATACTATTTATATTTTTGCTTAATTAAATTGTGGGTCAAGTTGTTTTTGCATTGGTCATTCAATTAGCTGATGCTTGCCAGGTCGTATTGGTACTTAATTGATGCCAATACAGCAGTGTGAAGATGGACCATGGTTGTTTTACTTCATTCCCTTCTGTAGTGTACAGTTTTGACGTTTGTTACCCCAAAAATTATGGCTTACGTATTTCAGCTAGCAGTTGAATTAATTAATGTTGCCATATGATAGAATTTCGATGCTGAAACACTATTTAAATTGAAATTTGAATGGGTGATTTGCATTGAAACAATCTGCCTACTTCCGTCTCACCAATTTCCTTTGTCTCATGAAGTCATGTGTCATGGACGTGAACAAAACTATACAGTACAGTTTAGTTTTAAGCCTCTAAGGCATGTTGATTTGTTGAAAATGATTTAATTGAATACCTGGAGGGGAAAAAAAAACTCAACTCCATCCATTTTTTATTGTAACTAAGAGGATTAGAGTATGCTTCTTTAGGAAAATGGTTGCCCTTGAGCAATCCTTCATCTATACGCCCAAGTCTTGAAAAGACAACCCATATATTCAATAATTATATTTCAATAATTAGTCTTAAAACTTATCATATCCCTCCCCTTTCAAACACAATAACCAACACAACTCAGCAATTGCTAAGAAAATTTTGTATCAATAATAATAATTATTTAAAATGAAAATCGCATGTTGGAATGTTAGAGGTACTAAAAGAAAATATTTAAAGCAAGAAATTTACGATTTCACTAATACAAATAAGGGATTTTCTCAAAAATATCCATGTGGTTTTTGAAATTATCAGATGTACCCATTTTTTGTAGGGTTTCTCATGGGTACCCACAATTATAATAAATTTTATCAAATTTAACCAAACTTAATTCTTATATATATTAACTTCTTTTCAGCTTTTCTGTTAACTTTAGCTTTTGATAATTATTTTTTTTTAAATCCTTAACCAGTTCACTATCTAACCATCACCACCGAACATCCATTCTCAAAACTCACTCCACCTTCTTCACTCGTCATAAAAACCCACTGCACACCCACACAACCAAACACCCCCATTGCACACCCTAACAACCCAACAACAGCCAACCACGAGTAATCGAATTGCAACCCACTACCATTTATATTCGACAACTCAATCTACCCACAACCCACGACATTCACCCCACAATAATAGATAATCCCAGCCCAACATCGACCCTCAAACCACAAACACCAGACACCAACCTCATCGATATGATGGGTGAAGAAGGTGACTTGAGTTTTGAGGGTGGATCGTCGATGGTGATGGTTAGATAGTGAAGTAGTTAATGTTTTTTTATAACAAAAAAAATATTACCAAAAGCTAAAGTTAACTAAAAAGTTGAAAAAAAAAAGTTAATATAAGAATTAAGTTTGGTTAAGTTTGATACAATTTATTATAATTGTGGGTACCTATGAGAAACCCTAAAAAAAGTGGGTACACCTGAGAATTTCAAAAATCACATGGATATTTTTGAGAAAATTCCTACAAATAAAATGCCCACATTAGACACAACAAAAGCATATGGGTTTTGCAATTTTGATTATATTCCCCAGCAAGGTTACACAGGAGGAATTCAACTCTATTGGAAAGACAACAAATATAACCCCTTTAATTTACTGGTTTCTCACAAATCTTCTAGATATATGACATGCCAAATTACGATTTCAAATTACTTTTTCACAATTATTTTTTTATATGCTCCCCCTAGAGAAGAAGACAAGTCCTTGTTTTGGTAGGAATTTATACAACACATCAACTCAATAAATGGCCCATGTACAATTATTGGAGATTTTAATGAAATTGCTAAATCTGAAAACAAGCTAGGGGGAATCCAACCTTCCCAAAGAAAACTACAAAATTTTAATCTCCTTTTAAATAAAACAGAATATGTTGAATTAAATATGATAGGCCCTCAGTTTACCTGGAGAAGGAAAGTCAACAGTATTACAAAACTTTTAGAAAAATTAGACCATGGAATAGTAAATATTGATTGGATTAACCAATTTCCAAATGCTTTTATACAGAACTCAAATTCACTTCTTCGTACCATTCCTTAATAACATTAAACTTACTCCCAACAGAAAACAAAAAAAATAAGCCCATTCCGATTAGAAAAGATGTGGACACAAAATGGAGACTTCCAGAAAATAGTTAGGAAAGTATGGCAATATAGATTTAATGGATCTTTTATGTACCAATTTGTAAGCAAATGTAAATATTTAAAAAATTTAGTTAAAAACTGAAATAATACAAAATTTGAAAATATTTGTAGACAACTTAGGGAGGTAGATAAGGAACTTTCTGAAATTCAAAATTACTCATGCTACAATCCCTATGACCATAAAACCTCCCAAAGAGAAGAAAGATTACTAAATAAAAGACTACTAACTGCTTAATTTTCAAAACTCTTGCTGGAAACAAAAAGCCAAAAAAAATAAATATGAAATTCAATGACTACAACACAAAATATTTCCACACTAGGGCTATAATTAGGAAAAATAAAAATTATATTAGAATGATCAAGAATAGTCAAGGAGAACAATCTTTTAATCAAAATGAAATAGCCAATGTTATCCAAAAGGACTTTAATGAAAGGCTTCAATCAGATCCAAACTGTCACCTCGAAGAATAAAATGATTTAAACCTCCTGGAACCTATAATTGATAATGAGGATAATGCTTTCCTAATTAAAGACATTACAGACCAAGAAATAAAAGAAGTTGTGTTCCAACTAGATTCGGATATGACCCCAGGCCCTAATGGATTCCCCCCATTTTTCTTCCAGATTTACTGGGATATATTAGCAAATTCCACAATAAAAGCTATTAAATCCTTTTTTCACTCTAAGAAAATTCTCAAAGAAATAAACCATAATTTTCTAACCTTAATCCCTAAAGTAGAAGACCCATCGGTTCCGACTCACTTTAGACCTATTAGCTTATGTTCGAAGATTTATAAAGTCATTTCAAAAATTTATGGTAAATAGACTTAAAAAAGTTCTTGGAAAAATAATCCATCCCTTACAAGGTGCATTTACGCCAGAAAGAATAATTCATGACAATATTTTAATAGCTCATGAAATTTTTAATTTACTTAGGATAAAATGAGGGAAAACAGGTTGGATCGCTATTAAGCTCGACATAAAAAGAGCTTACGATAAGCTAGAATGGCCCTTTATCTTTGCGACATTAACAAAACTTGGATTCCATGAAGTGTGGATCTAATGGATTAAAGAATGTATAACTACAACTTCCTACTCAGTATTAGTAAATGGTTGCCCAACGAACCGATTTTTTCCCACTAGGGGAATAAGACAAGGGGATCCTCTCTCTCCATATATATTTATTTATTCTATGTGCGAAACTTTTAGCAAAACTCTTACATGAAAACAATGTTAAAGGAAAAAAAAATATCGGTGTATCCCCAGGGAACTCAAAAATGAAAATCCCCTTTCTTACTTTTGCAGACGACACTATGATTTTTGCCAAAGCAACAAAAGAAAGCTGCCACGAAATCAAAAATATTTTAAATAAGTATTGCAAAATCTCTGGACAACTAGTCAACTACAGCAAATCAGCATTCCAATGCACAAAGAATGTCTCCAGACAAGATGTCGAAACATTTAGAGAAATCCTCCAAATGGAGGAAGTAAATGATCTAGGATCTTATTTGGGGTGCCCAAAAATCACTAAGAGAGTATCAAACCAAACTTTCGAAAACATTGTAGACTCAACCAAAAAACAGTTAACAAAATGGAAAGCAAATTCTCTGTCCCTGGCAGGGAGAGCTACTCTAATTAATGCAAATCTTTCAGCAAAACCTATCCACCAAATGCAAAGCTTCCTACTCCCTACGAACATCATGAACCAACTTGATAAAGTTAATAAAAAAATTCTGGAATAAACCTTATGACTCTAAATCCCCGAATCTCATAAGATGGGAAAAAATTTGCAAACCAAAGAAATATGGGGACTTAGGACTCAGAAAAGCCAAAATAACCAACAAAGCTCTACAACTAAAATTGCTTTGGAAAATCCTTTATAACCCAGTAAATATTTGGGTTCAACTTATCTCAAAGAAATATCTAAGGGGCAAAAAACTTTCAGATTATAAACCATCACAAACTACCTCATGGGAATGGAAAAATCTCATGAAATTAAGACCACTCTTTTTTAAGGCCATCAGATGGCAAGTTGGAAATGGTGAAACAATTAATTTCTGGCCAGATAACTGACTATTCCCGAACCTTCTTCACAACCACTCTCTTACTCAAATTCCAAATATCAATGCAAAGGTAAATGAGTTCTTTACTCCTTCCAATCAGTGGGACCTAGCTAAACTAAGTAGCTATTTACCCCAATGGATCATAGACCTAATAATGCAAACCCATATTCCTTACCATAATATAGAAGATAATTTCTTTTGGGGCACGTCCTCAGATGGCAACTTCTCTACTAAATCAGCATCACTATTCCTACAAGGCCACAATGAGAATGCATCGAACACAGTCTCCTTTAACTGGATCTGGAAATTGGATGTCCCACCTAAAATAAAATACTTTTTTATGGAAAATTTGTACCGATGCTCTCCAAACTAAAGATAAACTATATCGCTCAAAAGTTGCAGTACTTATACAATGTCTTTTTTGTAACCATCACTTAGAAAACTCTATCCACCTTCTATTCACTTGTCCAAAGACCATCAATATATTTGAAACCTTAAAACAATGGTTTAGCTGGCCACAACCCCATTTTGATCCAAATATAAACATCATCCAAAATCTCAATTACAATAGGAACATATTTAACATCAATAATATATCTAAATTATGTATTACTTGGTGGTTCATTTGGTACAATAGAAATTCCCTGATATTCAATAATGAACCCTGGAGCCTAGATAAGTTATGCAAGATGATAAGAAACTTCTTAAAAAATTGGAGAAAAACTATTGACCTGGAATTCCAACCTAGCCCCCCTTCAATAACAAAAACCCAAAATATTAAGGTTGCACATGTAAACAACAATTGCTCAAAAAATTGCATTTTCTGGAGACCTCCCCAGCCTAGCCAAATCAAGCTCAATTTCGATGGTTCAAAGGTTGGTTCACATTCAACCTCAATAGGATAAATCCTTCGCGACAATGATGGAGAAATGCTTCGTGCAGGGGCCAAGCAAGTTCATAAAGATTTCTCCATTTTAATGGCAGAATGTTTAGCACTAAAACATGGAATAAGAGAGGTCATTTCCTTAAATATAAAGAATTTAATTGTTGAAGGAGATAATCTCACTGCTATCAATGCTATTAAGAACATTTGGAAGATCCCTTGGGAAATCAAAAAATTAGTTTTTGATATCCAAATGGACCTAAACTTCTTTAGTCAAATACAACTATATCATTGCTATAGAGAATCAAATCAGGTTGCTGACTATATTGCACATGAGGGGCATAAAAATCCAAATATGAAAATATGGCATCATCCTTTTTCTTCTAGTCTTTCCTTAATCCTACGGAAAGAGGCATTAGGTTGGCTCTATTATAGAGACTAACCGGAATTTCTTACCTCATAAAAAAAAACAAAAAAAAAAAGAGGATTAGAGTGAATATTTAGTAAAAGAACTTAAAATAATCAATAAAATACTACGGAGTAAATCTTTTTTTTTTCTTTTTACTTGCAATGATTTGACATAAAGTAATGGAGATAGTGTTATTTTTTAATGCTTTACTACGGAGAATTGTACTTCATTTGATTGGAATACCTTTTCATATTTCCATCACTAGCTTTTGTTGCACACAATGCGTGCGACCATTTTGTATATAGAGTTTTTTTTATTATTGTTATCAATGTACATAATATTTTTTTTTGTGATTGAATATGAAACAAAAAAAAATGATTGTTGTTTCACTCTTTTTTTTCCAACTATGATAATTAATATTAGGGTTTTTTTAGTTATACTCATGAGGTATTAGGATTTTGGAGATTTTTTTAATTTTTTTCAAAATAATTATAAAGATAAAATATATACAAAAATATTATTTATATAACATCTACAGTGCACATGATATTTTTTACCTACTATTACAAGTTAAAAATTCATCGAGTCTATTTTTGTAAGGTTGGGTTTAGAGTTTGTTAGCTATAATTATATTTGTTAGCTATAATTAAGAATTTTTAAAAACCTCATGGGTATAATAGAGAATTTACAAAATTTGTGGCTACAGCGAGGAAATCCCAATACTTCATGGATATAACTGAGAAAAACCCTTAATATTAATAATTTAATATTAATGCATGCCGGTAATACAACACAAAGAAGTGGATTATATGTGGATTAGAAAAATAATGATCGTATTTAATTAAATTTAAGATGGTATAATTGTTCAAATTCAAAAAAAAATTATTGATTGATTTATCATTTATGGAAATAGATGAGTATTAATTGGATTGATTTATTTGGATGTTATTTTTCGCTAATAGCTGATTAAATTTTCTCTTTTTGTTATTGATTGATAAATACATAATAAATTATCTTTCTTTTATGTTTAAAGGAGGGGCATATATGACTTTTTATGTGAACACCGTCATTACTCACGGCATCTCTCTTCCCTTATATAATAGAGATAATTGTCGGATCACGACTTACCTTCCCAATAAGAGTTATTTTTTACACGTATTTTTGCTTAAGTAAAATTAATTTAGAAAATGTTTGATAAGTTTATGTTAGAACACTAGGGTTTACGCTCACTAAGTTTAAATAATGATGTTTTCAACATTGAAACTTGTAGAGTGACATTATCAATTAGTTTGAAGAGTTGTGTGTGTTTTTTTAATGTGAAAGTAACATGTGTGCAATGATGACTTAAACCATATTTCATTTTAATTGTAATTAGATTTTGGACCCGTGCAATGCACGAGTTGTATATAAAAAATTTAACCTCTAAACAATAAAAAAGGGGCTAGAAATTGGGAATAAAAAATAAATATCTTACTTTCACGTTTTAATATGGGATGTGTGTGTCACGCAGTGTAGTAGTCGGAAAATTTGTAATTTTTTGGGCTAAATATTGTCGGAGGCCGCGTTAATTACCAAATTGTCGCCTGAGCAAGTTTTTTTTTACCAAATTGTCGACTTAGGGCTAATGGGTTACCTTACTTTTTTTTACCAATTTGGTTAATTGGCCCTACAAAAAGTAAAATGCCAAAGTTGACCTTAATCAATAAAAGGTGAAAAATGTTACAGTTTCTAAAAATTAGCCGGCCCTAGCTTTTTTTCTCTCTCATTTCTCTTGCTCCATTGGTGATTTTGAAGGGGCTTCCATCAATTTAATCGGTGGAAAGCCCCAATTTAATTATAATTTCTTATTTTCTTTTAGTTTTTTTTAATCCTTGAATAATTACTCCCCATCTCTAATGATGGTTCTTAGTCTACTTTTTTGGTGGATTGATTTCTCTCATCTTGTGTGGGTTTCTATTTCCCATCTTGTGTGGGTTGTTATTTCCGATCTCGTGTGGGTTGTTATTTTGCTTTTGTTGTGGGTTGTTATTTCTCATAGTATGTGGGTTATTTTTCCCCAAATGAGTTACATCCAATCATTGAGTTGGAGAGTTATGGTTATCGTCAACAAAGATTTAGGGCTTCAAATATATATTTTCTTCCTCAGATCTATGCAGGAGGTGGTTGCGGTTAGAAAAGACATATTGAAGTCGAACAAAAATCACCAAGTGATTCTATGATCGTGCAGAAGCGAAGTAATTAGTGAAGTTGAAATTAAAATATGTATTGTTGTTTTAAATCTTATGTCTTTGGAGAGATTATGAATTTGTAAGTGTCGTTTGGTTTTTTATTAATATATAATCTCTTACCTTCAGATAAAAAAAGTTGAAGAATGTTTCTTTTTTTCTTTTATAAGATCAAATAAGTAGACATTTGTCAAAAATTTATTGGTCAAATAATAGTAAAGTATATCAAGCGTAGGAAATGTAATTTATTGGGTAAGGCCCTGTTCTTTTGGACTTAAAAGCTACAATAATCAGATCAGATCAGATCAGATCAGACAAACTCAAATCAGATCAGATCAGATCAGACATTATTACTCTAAATTATTATTATTATTATTATTATTATTATTATTAATAATAATAATTTCGAGCATCGTTTTTCCGCTCGACATTTTCCCACGACGGTTTTCGAACGAGTTTTCCGGCGACTGTTTTCGGGCCGGCTTTTCCGACGACCGTTTTCGGACTGACTTTTCCGGCAGTGATTATTCGGCCGACTTTTCCGGCGGTGATTATTCGGCTGACTTTTCCGCCGACGATTTTCAAGCCGAGTTTTTCGGCGACGATTTTCGGGACGACTTTTTCGACAACGGTTTTCGGACTGACTTTTCCGACGGTGATTATTCGGCCGACTTTTCAGCATCGATTTTCAGGCCAAGTTTTTTGGCGACGGTTTTCGGGATGACTTTTCCAACAATGGTTTTCGGACTGAATTTTCCGGCGATGATTATTCGGTCGACTTTTCCGGCGACGATTTTCAGGCTGAGTTTTTCGGCGACGGTTTTCGGACTGACTTTTCCGACGATGATCATTCGGCCAACTTTTCCAGCGACAGTTTCCAGGCCGAGTTTTTCGGCGACGGTTTTCGGAATAACTTTTCCGGCGGTGATTATTCGGTCGACTTTTTCGGTGACGGTTTGGTCAAATTTTCAGCGGTGATTATTACTACTACTACTATTATTATTAGTAGTAGTAGTATTATTATTAGTATTAATATTATTATTTGAAGTTTTGAAGTTTTGGAGTGAGATTGAATGAAGAGGTGAAATGAAATGGGCTATCATAATAGTAATTATAATATTAATAATTATAATAATAATAATAATTATTATTATTATTATTTTAGTAAATATAATCATGTATTACATTTCTCATAAAAAAAATAAGTATTACAATTATAAAAATAAAAATAATTCAAATCAGATCAGATCAGATCATATCAGACAAACTCAAATCAGATCAGATCAGATCAGATCAGAAAAGACCAGATCAGTCCTAAAGAACAGAGCCTAAGTCTAACATTGTGAGAAATTATAAATGAAGTGGGAAGGGAGAGGAGAGATTAAGTTGTTGGAAATGAGGTTGGAGAGATAAAGAAAATAATGTAGAGAAAATTTTAGGACAAGTAAAACATTGATGGTGGTATATGTTCTAATGGTGCTATTAGCTTTGCAGTATGTTTGGTTCACGTTAGCATGTGAATTAGAATTCTCTATTAAATGAAGATAAGTTGTGGCGTTTTTTTTTTTAATGAAAGTATAAGAAATGGCGTTTTATTTGATACAATGATAAGAAATGACTATCTTTTTGACCGACTTTCCCCTTTCAAAAGGATAGCCAAATGTATCCTTCACAACATTAAAGATATATTTTGGTTTAGAGGTAGGAATCAACATGTTAAATTAATGTAATTATGCTAAGTAGTTTAAGCAAAAAGGATAGAAGAGTTTTATGTAACGAGATCCCAATATTTACGTTATGAACTTTTAATTATAATAAATCCTCAATCACTTGAACGATTATTAATTTTTTAACCATCCTAAATGCTACTTATCTAATGCATTTTAGTTAAGTGATTTAGACATTGAAAGAAGTTTTCACCCCAACATAAAGTCCCTTTGCCCAGTATTCACCTATATCCCACCTTCACAACCTATTTACATAAGAGATAAGTAGCATTAGGTTATGACATTTTTGTAATTTCATATGAAAAAATATATAAAAGGTAAAAAAGAATAAAAATGGTGCAAGGTTTTAATTACAATACAATAAGTCAATAAGAAAATCCTTGCAAGTTTTTTTTTTTTTTTTTGGTTATAATGGAAGTGTTAAAGGATCATCTCAACCAAGAGCTTAAGCTAATAGTTGA
Organism: Salicornia ramosissima; assembly: GCA_951394345.1. Taxonomy (NCBI): domain Eukaryota; kingdom Viridiplantae; phylum Streptophyta; class Magnoliopsida; order Caryophyllales; family Amaranthaceae; genus Salicornia; species Salicornia ramosissima. Next base: position 15,663,350 of record OX596239.1, read on the forward strand.
GGTCTAGGAATATGTTATGTACCCTATCACTCCCCTTATGTTATGTACACTATCACCCCCCTTCACATGAAAGGCCCTTTGGGCTTGAAATGTGGACGCAAGACATGTCCCATCATACCTGGTGCAAATTAATTCCACTTGGGAGATGGAGGAGAGATTTGAACATGTGACCTTTGCGTCACGTTGGCTCTGATACCATGTTAAGGGATCATCTCAACCAAAAGCTTAAGTTAATAGTTGAGGCTCAGAAATATGTTATGTACTCTATCAGGAAGTATTAAATGTACCTAAGTTATTAAGTAATGACGAAAGTTAGGGTTTGACATGAGGTAGATATAGGAATACAATAATACTAGAGCAAAAATAAACTCATTTATATTAGATCTTGGGATGCTATCGAAACAGAACAGAGAGAATATTTCAATTCCTAAAATCCTATCCAAATTCTCGCCAAGGATTTTCATTTCATCCTCAGTGACATGTATAAGAACTATGCTACTAATTCCATTCCATCACCCAACGAGGTGTCCATCCACCATCATTTTTTTAATCAAAGAAGTCATAAAAATTCTCGAAAATTGACTTCTCAAATGACAAATTACGCATAATAATCTCAATAACAAAATCCAAAAAATTTAAACAAACTACAACAATAAAGGATAATTACAAACTACAATTATATAATACCATGTAATTGTTTTTACTATTAAGTATTAACCCTTGTTCAGGGATGGGGCCGGAATAGTGGGGGTTAGGGCAAGTATGGTGGTGAAAGTACAACATCTTGATCCTCATCCCACATATCATGGTGGGTACAATTTTTATTTTCATCTATACATTTGGACCTATCCTCACCCAGTTGAGATGGGGATGGGACAAATCTCCTATTTCATTGCTCCACTAACATCCCTAACCATAACGCAACAATTCTCCCCAATACAAATGTTTTGCTTCTTTGAATGACAAAAAAAAAAAAAACAAAAAAAAACAAAATAACAACAACAAAGCCTTAATCCTAAATTGATTTGAGATGGGCTAGACATGAATCAATATAGATACAAAAAGAGTAATATCAAATGATAAATAAGTTACTACTATATCATCATTTGCCTAGAAATGTAACGGTTAAAAAAGTGAACTGCTAAACTAAACCCCTTTTTACTTAGTAAAGCCCCCTTATTCCAAGATTAACCTTCATCCCCTAAGCATATCTCTCTCACCTCCCAATCTCATACTCTTTCACTTAGCCAATATGTCCCAAAGACCAAGAAAGGAGCACATTACCGCAGAGGATGAAGCAACCGTAGCGGCGGCGACAACAACAGTGCATTTTTTATTTTTGTTCGAAATTTCGGAGTGCATGGGATATGCGCCTCCGTCTAGGCCAAGGTGCATGACCTATGCGCCCCACCCTAGGCCAAGGCACATAGACCATGTGCCTTCGCCTAGGGTGGGTCATATAGGCCATGCGCCCCTCCCTATGCGGTTGTTTTTTGTAAAGTTCCAAGAAAAATATCTTGTATGGTGGCCCAGGTAGCGACGCTGGTGGTGTCGACGCCATTGATTGATAGTGGGGGGATCGGAGAGTGTGAGAGAGTCTAAAAGGAGGTGAGGAAGTATTAGTGTCAAATGTTATGTTTAGAGGTGAAGGGCAATCTTGGAATGAGGAGTCTTTAGTAAGTAAAATGGGCTTTTACTAAAAAGGGGTTCATTTAACAACACTCTTTAAAAAATACTTCCTCTATCCCATAATCTTTTAATGGTTTGATACAAAAAGATTGAGTCCATAGGGCAAGAATTGTAAGTAGCCAATACTCAATAATATCTCCTGATATCAAAGCATAATAAACTAACACAGGAGGGAACAGAGCATTTCAAACCAAAATCTGGCCACCGACGATCTAACACCCAATTCTGAGAATGAGCGCTAGAAGACACTGGCGATAAGAGCCTACAACTGAGACAACAACATAAGTCTATACGAATCCAACATGAATTACTTACAGAAAACAAGTTTACATGACAATGATTGCTGCAATGATCATCTGGTGCAAAAACCATTCATTTCTTTTTCAAAGCAGCCTTAGTAACCTTGGCACCAGTTGGCTCCTTCTTCTCCACACTCTTGATGACACCCACAGCCACAGTTTGCCTCATGTCCCTCACTGCAAAGCGACCAAGTGGTGGGTATCCTGCAAAGGACTCCACCACCATGGGCTTGCTCGGAACCATCTTAACGAAACCTGCATCACCATTCTTCAAGAACTTGGGCTCCTTCTCAATCTCCTTTCCTGAACGCCTGTCAATCTTGGTCACCAGCTCAGCAAACTTGACTGCAATGTGAGATGTGTGACAGTCTAGAACTGGTGCGTAACCATTTCCAATCTGTCCGGGGTGGTTCATGATGATGACCTGGGCTGTGAAGTTAGCTGCCTCTTTGGCAGGGTCGTTCTTCGAGTCTGATGCCACGAAACCACGCTTGAGATCCTTGATAGCAACATTCTTCACGTTGAACCCAACATTGTCACCGGGGAGGGCCTCAGAAAGGGACTCGTGGTGCATCTCAACTGACTTGATTTCAGTGGTCAGTCCAGTAGGACCAAAGGTAACAACCATACCGGGCTTCAAGACACCAGCCTCAACACGACCCACGGGCACGGTTCCAATACCTCCAATCTTGTAGACATCCTGGAGTGGGAGACGAAGGGGCTTGTCTGAGGGCCTCTTTGGCTCGTTGATCAAGTCAAGAGCCTCAAGAAGGGTTGGTCCCTTGTACCAGTCAAGGTTGGTTGACCTCTCAATCATGTTATCACCCTCGAACCCAGAAATGGGGACAAATGGGATCTTGTCAGGGTTGTAACCAACCTTCTTAATGTATGATGAGACTTCCTTCACGATTTCATCATACCTTGCCTTTGAGTACTTGGGTGTGGTGGCATCCATCTGTTAAGAAAACAAGCAAAGAGTGAGTCAGAACCTATTAGGGAAATTCCTAGAAGGATAATACAGAGGGCATTATATCGACATCAACAAAGAGTAGACTCAGGTGCATTTATACCTTGTTACAGCAACAAATCGTTTGCTTTACACCAAGGGTGAAAGCAAGAAGGGCGTGCTCACGGGTCTGACCATCCCTGGAGATACCAGCTTCAAAACCTCCAGTGGTGGAATCGATAATGAGGATAGCACAGTCAGCCTGAGAGGTGCCGGTAATCATGTTCTTGATAAAGTCACGGTGACCAGGGGCATCAATGACAGTGCAGTAGTACTTGTTGGTCTCAAACTTCCACAAGGCAATGTCGATGGTAATACCACGTTCACGTTCTGCCTTAAGCTTGTCAAGAACCCAGGCATACTTAAAGGACCTCTTGTTCATCTCAGCAGCTTCCTTCTCGAATCTCTCAATCACACGCTTGTCAATACCACCAAGCTTGTAGATCAAGTGACCAGTAGTGGTCGACTTCCCAGAGTCGACATGTCCAATAACCACCAAACTGATGTGAATCTTCTCCTTACCCATGATTAATTATAAAATAAACTGCAGTTGGGGAACAACGAATTCGCAGTCATGAAAATGACATATACAACATATAACAAGAACATCGATTCTATCCTAGTTAATTCAATTAAGATTAATGGTATTGCAAAGCATGTTAAAATTGTTACATATATTAGAGAAAAACTTTTAAAATTCTCTCTTTCAGCATAAACAGCATGCCATTTCACATTATTAGACACAGCTAGATGAAGATCCTGATACTGATCGAGAGAATCATGTATACTCTCAAGATGCAGGGACCCTTTGACTCGAATTGGGATCACAATTTCTAATATGCATCAGCTAAATATACCAGAAAGGCAGAAATTCAACAAACTGATCAAAACTGTTTCAACATTCTACTATTGTATTTGGTTTGACTCAATTCAATGAAAAGGTCACACAAGCTTCAATGAGCCAAAAAATCACATCAAAGGGAACAATTGAAGTCAGCAAATGATCATATATAAGTGGGAAATCTTTAAAATCTTCAAGAAACATCACAACATGAAAGATTTCACCAAGTAGATTTATAAGATTGATATATAGCTAAGGGCAAGTTTAACCCTACCTTGACTCAAGACTTTCTTTATATTTCAAATCAATTTTCACTAATATTTAGTAATTTCGATTTGACTTAGCTATTTAGCCCTTCAACTCAATTAAGATTTCTCAAAAATATAGATGATAACATCACCAATTCTTATGCTGACAGCCTGACTACACACCCTTGTGCTTTTCAAGACTCAACTTTAGCCTTATAGATTGTGTCCTGACATTAGTTTCCTAAGACAAGGACACAAGGTCACATTCGTCAATGATGGATTCAGGATTTTAATCCAGAAGTAGCACAAAAACAAAAGATAACAGAAAGTATGTTGCAATATGGTCATGTGTGATGCTAAGTAAGAACTCCAATCATATTTTAGAATCTTAACGAGTTTGATTTAACAATCTAGTGGATCGATCATAAGCTCGTCAATTAATATAATCCTTGGACTTAGTGAACAAGCTTTAAAACATAATCCAATTTACTTACAGTATTGAATTTACTAATAAAGTTTTAGAATACTTTGGTTCTGTTCTTTCGGACTTAATTTCTGAAATTTTAGTTCAATTCAATTTAATACAAAGAAACTCAATTCAGTTTCGTTTAGCTCCTGGTGAGTATAAAAATTAGTATAATTCAGTTTTGTTCAGTTCCATTCAGACAAATTCATTTCAATTCAAATTAATACTATTGTGGATAGTAGTAATGGGCTCTGCAAATTAATGGGCTGTGCAAATTATGTACTAAGCTTATTCTCTATTATTTCTACTGCTTGTATGTTTACTATATTAAGACACTTGGTGTCACAAGATTAGGACAGGTGTAGGCACTAAAATCTAGGTATTTATTTCCTTTTTGGTAGCCACCATATAAAAGGTGAATGTGATGTAAAAACAACTTTATCCAAGAATATTAAATGAAACACAGTGCAGAGCTCACATAAACGAGCAGCAGCATATTTTGATGATGATTGCAAGAATGTTTTCATGGTATCAGAGCCAGGTTTGCAAAAATCAAAACCATTTTTTTCATTTCTGCATAATTCTGTTTCTATTACTTGCATTTCTGCTGGGTTTTTTTCGTTTTGCATTTATTTCACAAAATGACTACAATAGAGAACACTAGCCCTCTCTATCTTCATCCTTCTGATGGTAGTAACACAATAGCAGTAGAAATAATAGAGAATAAGCTTAGTACATAATTTGCACAGCCCATTAATTTGCAGAGCCCATTACTACTATCCACAATAAATACCGTCCAAAAGTTAAAAAAAAATGCTACGTACTACAAAAAATGATATGATCGCAATTCAGCTAGTATAAGATGTTATACTGTAATAGATTCAAGAAGCGAGAATTAAAAAAAAAAAATTGAAACTCTAATGACAAGATACATTGTTCACCAAAAAAAAAATTGCCTACGATAGACAAAAAAAAAAAAAGGTGATCATACAAGTTGAGTTCAAGTATTAAGTTGCTCGAATCGCTTAACATCTCAAGTCGAATTCGAGTTGAATAGAACTACTCGAGCTCAACCGAGTCAATTTTTGACCAAGGTTTGACAGAGTTTTAATTGAGTCAAGCTTTGATCAAGTTAGACTAGTCTAATCTTAATAATGGACTCAACTGTTAACATCTCACGTGGAGCTCACTCAAACTCGAGTCGAGTTCAATTAAGTTGAGTTTTGACTATGCAGTGAGTTGTGAAGCTTCTTTCATGTCAGCATCTTCTCTCTCCTTTCTCTTTCGCCATTCCTATTTTGGTATTGTTCTTCAATTGACTTTGTTGCTTTTCATTCTTATTAATTTGACTGCAATTTTTTAAAAAAAATATTTAAATAAAAAGTAGGAGCATCTTGCTGGTTAATTCTAAATTCATACTATATCTTTTTCGGTAATCTGATTTTGTTTAGCTCGTATTCGTAATGCTGTTATTGTTTTGCTGTAAATCATAGGGCATAATACGATTTCACAACTTAAGCCATTCCATTAACAGTCTAGCTTAGAATAAGGGTAGTGCATGTAGTTAGGCGAAAAAACTGGAATTGAACAATCCAACACAAATCAATCCGAAATGGAAAAGCAGTCCAAAAAGAAAAACTTGTCCTGCTTGCCACCTCTTTTCTAAACAAAAAATGGAAATCAATCTACTTGCTTCAATCTTTTTATTTTTCCCCATTTCAACTTTGATTAGTGGTGTATATGAGATGAGACAACTCTCAAGCTATTCAATCTTGGCTCGGTCACTGCCAGGCCCGGCCCTGAGCATGGGCGAGAAGGGCAACCGTCCAGGGCCCACGCTGAAAAAAGCCCATAATTTCCTTACTGTATAGTGGGGTGTATATAATGGTTATAAGTAAAATTAATTGGAAAATTCACAATTAAAGAAGAGTGGCTCAGCGGTAGGATATTTGCACAAATCTCTTCATTGATTTGAGGTCCTGATATTGAATCCCATTGACAATATTTTTTTACCCACCATTTCGTTTTTGTTTTCGCCCCGGGCCCTCAAATCGTCAGGAACGGCCCTGTTTACAAGAACCCTAGCCGCAATAGAGAGAGAAGACGACGGAGAAGAAACAAAATTTAGGGTTTGTGAGAAGCTTTACACTTTATAGTCAGCTGTATAAATGCACTCCCATGAATAACTCTTTCGATTGAAATCAAAATTTCAACAATGGAGTTATGGTCTATTGAGATTTGAGAGGTTACTCAGTTTGAATGTTTGTTGCAACATTTACCGAAACTAAATTTGTTTTTGTTAAAATAAAAAAATAAAAAAAATGAGTGTTATCATCAACTTCTATCATATCAGATCTCATCTTATAATATAAGTATAAATTCTTATGTATTTTCAGATTTTATCATATCAGATCAGATCAGAAAAAAATAAGACGAACAATACGCACCCATATATAAGGTGTTTTAAAAAATAAATTATTAATAAAATTATAAAAAATGCTACTTGAAATACTCCCTTCGTACCAAAAAAAACTGCTCCACTTTGATCAAAATTGTGAGAGTTTTTTGTCAAAATTGAATAGTTTTTTTGTAACGGATGGAGTAGTTAGATATATAAGTGTGAAACTGAGAATTTCCCTAATCGAATTTAGTTGCGACTTTTATTTCAATTATGACATGCATATTATATCTCTCACGATCTATTTTACACTTACAGCCCGTTTGGTTGTTGATAATAAATTGTGGCAATGGTAATGGATTTAAAGTATAATTTTGTTAAGGAAAAACCTTATAATCCCCATGGAAAATATAATTTCATTTCAAAGCTTGAATTTTCTTCTTATTTTTTATTACCATCCATTGTCATAGGGGAAAGTGGTATTAGATGGAAATGAATTTTTATGAATAAAATTAGATAAATTAAAGTTATACTAGCACCACCATCGTAATAAATTTTGATTTCCCTTCCAAACTTAGTTTCATTCTCATTACCGTCATTTATGACCGAATACCAAACTGGCAGTTAGAAGCAATTTCATCACATGCATTTTGTGCATATCTGGCCAATACCTTGCATCTCATATCCGTTATGCTTGTTGAACTTATCACCATGTGAAATGGTATTCAACATCATATTGATATCAAAGGAGACAATCTTCTATGTATAGTTATAATGCGTTAAATAATCGGTGATATTCTTAGGGGTTGAGAGTGTGCAGCAGAAATGAAGATGTATGAATCGAGAAATATAACAAGGGAGATAATATGCAAGATTAATATTAAGATAAAAACACACAATTTTATGTGGGAACAACCCACTTGACGATGAGCTTTTTATTCCACTATATGAAAATATAGGAGAGTACAATTATCCCTTTATGGGTGTTTGTATTTGTTGAGATTTATTGATTTAGAATATAAATGTATATAGTTATGAATATTAATAATACTAGACGTAGTATTATGTGTTTAAAAGTTCGTGATGATGAAAAGTTAGATTAACAATTTACGTCGTTAAACGTTGAGGAAAGTACAACAAAAACAGTGAAAAGTCACGAGTCATGACATAAGCTCGCGACACGCGAAAACAGGCCAAAGAGCCAAAAAACACGAAAAGGAGACAGAAGCTTCTCGAGACTCGCGAAGGGCGAGTCGCGACTCGCGACCCTAGCTCGCGACTCATGAGCTGGTGGTTCGAGGCAGTTTTTCTGTTTGGTTTTTCCCGTTGCGTTGTGACGTTTGGGGAAAGGTTGTACTTTTTGGACAAGTTATAATATAACTTATCTAATCAGAGAGAAATATACATGAAGTTACAATCATATTATTCTCTCACTCTCTTGCAAAAACTAAGTCTCTCTCCATTGTTGCAATAGAAGTGAAACATACACATTCATCTTCATTCGTAGTAATTGGAACTAGGCTCGATCGCTACGGTTTATTGTTGTATCTTGTTAACGAATTTCCTGTAACCCGGCCTTAGTATTGGGTGGAAATATTGTTTTCAGGAAAGTGCTCCGTGCGCGCCTCAATTGTCAATTATCATACTATTTACCTAAAATCTGAAAATTACAGTATTACAATAAGACTCTCTCTATTTTACTCACAAAAAAATAGTACAATTAGTGGATATGTTGATATGTGGAGAATTACAAGGAGGGTATTATGAAATGTTTTGTATTTGTGGCTTTGTGCATGAGTATGGCTTCTTCTTGTGTGGATTGATGTGTATGTGTGCATCATCCTATATTTATACTTGAACCTTGGAGGTGATGTAAGGTTCAAGGTTTCTCTAAAATATTATGTTATACTATGTTCTAGATTCTTTGTTAATCTTTTGAGTATGCTATATCATACTCTAGAAACATATTTCTAGAGAAATCTTGATTTTTATTTGCAACTTCACCATCTTTAGGAAGATTCTAGAAGCATATGAAATTTGGGTCACACTTAACCCAACAGATCTCCATTCTTGAAGCTTTCCAATCTGTGACCGAGATTTAATTCCTTCGTCCGCACTTTAAGTCTTCGTTCATTCAAGACAGTACATCTATCAAGAAAACAACTGAGTGGCTTATTGGGTTGCAAATGTTGGTCGCTCAGTTAACTCATCTTTTATGTGTTTAGTGTGATTACACTTCTCAGTTGTTTACTACACTTGGGGAGAATAGGTTAGGTACTAGTGTACTACCCTAGGTAGGAGTAGTGATGGCAATTGATTTTGCTTCCTGTCCAAATCCGTTTCTTAGGATCTGGATCCTAAATTTTCAGATCTGACGGACTCGGATCAGGGCCCTATAAAAAATGTGGATCTAGGTCCAGATCCGTGGATCCATTTTTAAGAGAAAACACCATTTACAAATAAATTAAATCGGAGTATGTTGTTATATCATTCTCTATATGAGTATTTTTTTAAGGTTCATTAGAGCCTATCCAAATCCAATTCAATAATTTAGTATGTTGATGATTATTTTTTTGTTTACAAATGTGTTAAATTATAATCCAAAGTATATGTGTAATTGTATTGCCATAATTTTAATTCATCATTTTTTTAATTCACTTGTTGAGTATCTAAAATAAACATTTTGTTAGTAAGATGAATGATGTTGCATAATAGTATCAAAAATTAAAACTATCTAAGAAATAAGTCAAAATAGTATAGACCCGTTTTATATCCGATTTGGACCCGGATCCATTGGATCCAGATCCTTGTTGAGTTGTTGCATAGATCTGTCTAATTATGATCGGATCTGAATCCATTAAAACGAATCTGATCTAGATCCACCAAGAACCGGTCAACATCCTACCTGTATTGACCCGACTTTTTGGACTTGTCGATTGACGAAGGAAATCGACATTCGGATCATTACTTAAACAATTTAAACTATAAATGGAATTAATTAATTAAAATTAAGCAACTTATATTAAAAATACTGAACTAAAATCCAAAAGTCAAATAAGGCATATAGTGCCCAAAGTGTTACATGAACTAAGTAAATGTCTTCCCAACAGGCTGGGATTATAAATAAAAACTATATATTGTCTTATAAGTCCTGGAATAACTAAAATAAATCTAAACTTCATCCACACTCAAACCCATCCAACGGAAGCCCGTTTTATGCTGCTGCATCGTCACCTGAAACTGAGGGGGGGTCCACCGTCAGTGGCGAGTAACTAGGTTGTCCCGCTTAATTGAGGGACCGCTAAACACATAATATCATAGAATATACACATGAAAACACACATAAACCTAATATAATGTATACAAAATATACGAGATACGTATAAAAATACGTACAAAAATACGTATACGAATACGTATAAAATACCTGCAGAAATACAGTTAGAAATACGTACAAAATACGTATAAAGGTACGTATACCATACGTATAATTATGCCTGTAAAATACGGTTAGGAATACGTACAAATACGAATACAACACAGGTTACATGTACACAAAACATACGATTACAAATACATATATCATTACATCATACGAGTATAAATACGTATGGCGTACCTGTACAAATACGTACATCAAATCATACACAGCGGAAGACCTATACAATTAATCCCTAACTTATACTATATGGTTTCCATAATTCCGTAATCATATCATATCTTAACATTTCATTTCATCCATACCATATCTTATAATTCATATCATATCATTATCATATTTCATTGGACCGGTCACTATAACTCGTTGTGGATCTCGTGTTTCACCACAACTTTCCTAGAACATGCCGGGGTGAGCTCGTGTACTCAACCCGTAGCGGATCTCGTGTTTCACCACTAAGCCTAAGCTATGGCCATAACTCCTAAATAGCAGCTCGTGTACTACTACTTAGACGACTACATATCCTAAGACCCAGAACTACTCGGGGGAACTCGTGTGTTCGTCCCATTGAGCAGTGGCTTCGACTTAACCCAGTCTGACTACTCGAGTCATCAGGTGGGCGTCCTTATCTTATCTTATATCTTTCAAATCTTATATCTTATCTTATATCGGGAAATACTAGGTGACCGTATTCGGAAATGAACCGTTCGAAGTCCCAGGAAAGAGAGGTGCGGCACGTATATTGGCCACCTTAAATACCAAGTCTTTCCTAGCCAGAGATCGAAACGATTCGTAATCATCCTACTCTGTTTCCTTTCTTTCCCTATTAATATCTTATTATAACTTATCCCTACTGCTACTTAATAATAATATAATACTATTGATAATACTATTCGTAATACTAATTATAATAGCAATAGTAATATATATCCCTTCATATCACAACTTATTCCTGATAATTCCTTTAATTGTAAATTTTATAATTTTAATAACAATTATTCCTAAAAATATTATAAGTCAAAATTAAACTAAAATTGACCAACATAAAAATTTGGCCACTCGACAAAAGATAAATAAACTCATAAATTCATCATATAATTAATTTAATAAATTACATAAAAATACAATTAACTACATAAATTACCTAAAACATGAGAAAAATTATACTTTTCATATTTTACACTACTCGAAAATCATGGAAAACAATACCAAAATTACATCTTTAATTAATTAAATTCAACAACCATTAAATCATAGCAACCTTTATAATAAACATTAAAATTATCCTTAAAACACCATATTTTACACAATCTGATTTTAAAGTATTAAATTAAGAACCACCATTAAAAGGTCTCGAATAATCTGAAAATTTTTATGGGAGTTAGATGTAGGTTCATGGATTAATTTGCATAAATTTCGTCCAAAAATAACATCTTTTACTATTTTTAAGGAATTTTATAACTAACAGATCAGATTAGGCTGAATTCAGTTTCAGATTTTTCTTCCATATTAATCGATCTTTAAAAATTACGAAAATTTTACACAAGCTGTAAAACACTATTACTGACTTCCACCTAAAATTTCGTAGCATTCCGAATTGATTAAGTATCCTAATAAATTCGTAAACCAATTCTGGACAGTTTTACCGGTTTGATAGATTAAATTATTTCAAGTAATAAAAGGACGAATTTTGTCACGAAATAATTCATGATTAATAATAAAACAATAAAGAAACTTCCATGAAAAATTCATCAAGAAATAATACGATTTGATTAAGAAATAAATTCATACAAGTAATTATTCAACAATTGCAGATTCCAAGAAACTACATAAAATAATCAAGAAAATTTCATAATAATTCATAAATATTACATACTATCATCAAGAATAATTACATAATAACATCATCATGGTGTTCGACTTTTCCTAGATGAACATGATACTAAATCCTAGCAATTTTCATGTTTTAATCCTAATCAACTATATGATTAACTTGTTCCAAAATTAAACGGGTTAGCAAAGTTACCTCTGATCGCTAAAATATTCCAAAGAAAAATCTCTCCTTTGGCTTATGGAGGTTCACGGTTTTTTTGATGAAGGAAGAGAGAGTATTTTTCATTTAGGGTTTACGAGCTTTAGCAATTAAAACAAATAACAATTGCTAAGCTACTATTTATAGAGTAAGAAAAGCAAAAAGGAACCCTAATAAAAACCCTAGGGCAGCCGAATGAGAGGAGGGGAAATAGGGGGAGTTGAGCTTATTTGGGAGACTTAGTTATTTAGGTAGACTAGGCTTTTTACAATTTAAAATAATAAATTAATTAATTTAATTAATTAAATAACATAATTATCTAATTAACCAAATAAATCAAAAGAAATAATAAGTTGGCCATACTAGAGAGAGGGCAGGCCAACATGAAGAAAAGAAGGACAAATTGGGTCACTGGCCCAATTTGAGAAAAGAGAGCAGAATAAAAACAAAACAGTCCAATTTTAAATGGGTCTTTGGACTTAGAACTAATAACCGCGAAATTTTCTGGCCAAGCTCAAAATATTTAAATTGCTACACAAAATAACAATTAATTAAATAATAATCAATTAAATAGTTAATTAATTATACATTTAATTAATTAATAAAAATTTTAAAATATTCCAAATTTTCGGGGTATTACACTACCGGTTGACATTTCTAGTCATGAGGGCCGCTTAATTTTGTATTTCATCTATAAGACTATAACTATTACTAAAACAAAAAGCGCTGACATCATCAACTGCCACATGTCACATTCTCATTAAAAATTTCCCTCCAAACTTTCATTTGACTTTTTTTATATAAAAAAAAAACTTTCTCTCTATTTATTGTTTTTTTTCCCTTCAATATCCATCTATATCTATCTATATCTATAATTTATAATCTATAATCTATCTATAATTTTATTACTAAAATAAAAACGCTAACATAATCAACTGTCACATGTCACCTTCTTATTAAAAAATTTCCCTCTAAACTTTCAATTTTTTTTTAAAAAAAAAATTCTCTCTATTTATTGGTTTTTTTCCTTCAATATCTATCTATAATAACTATTACTGAAACAAAAACCGCTAACATCATCAACTGCCACATGTTACCCTCTCATTAAAAAATTTCCCTCCTAACTTTCATTTGACTTTTTTTTTTTTTAAACAAAAAACTTTGTCTCTGTTTATTGGTTTTTTTTTTTCTTCCAAATCTATCTATATCTATCGATCTATAATAACTATTACTAAAAAAATCGTTGATATCATCAACTACCACATGTCACATTCTCATTAAAAAAATTCCCTCCAAACTTTCATTCGACTTTTTTTGAAAAAAAAAAAAAACTCTCTCTATTTGACTTTTACTTACACAATATAAATGCTCATTATTGAGACAAATTTTATCAATTATTTTTTTAAAAGCCGTGCATCTGAGTTTCAAATTTTTCAAAAACCACCAATATTTGAGTCACAACTCTTTTCATAATCGTCAAAACTCAACCAACTTCAAGGCAAATTCAAGCAAAATCAAGCAACTTAAAAATCAATTCAAAGAATTTCAAATCGGAACAATGGGCGTTAGAGAAGAGTACAAAAAATCGTAAGTATAATGTTCTGGAATTGATCAAAATTCAACCCTAATAAATTTCATTACATGCAATTAACAAAACTAACATCAAAATGTTTTTGCTTCCAAAAAAACATCAAAATGTTCAAGTTCAACAACGAAGACATTGGAAGAGACTAATGAAACAACATAAAATCATGTTTATTTACAATCAAAAAATGTTCAATGTCGACAAACACCTAAAGTAGGATTATACCTAACAATTTCTCCTAGTTTCAATATGTTTTAATCAAGTTCATTTAGACATTCGGGTCTAAAGTCCAATTATTTCCTAGTAATTAAATCGAATCAGTCCGGTACAATTGTAATGTACTACCTCCATTAATTATTATGTGCAACATTTATCATAAAAGATACTAAAAATTATGTGCAACAAATGTTTTTTTATCTATAATTATTAAATTTTTAACACTTAAATTACAATGGCCCCCCATTTTTCTCTCTTCTACAACTTAATCTTAAAAATAGTCTCCACTTCTTTTACATCATAATCACATGGCCACTTTTTAACTACCACTACTTATACACTAAAAATTTTAACTATCACTACTTTGTAACTATCACTACTTACACACTAAAAATTTTGCCTGCATTTATTCATTAACAAAGGTAGTATGTGTTTCAATAAAATGTAGGCCTTGTTTGGTTGATGTAGCAAGTTAATTTCCATAGGAAATGGTAATTCATAGGAATTTATTTACCTTATGAAATTCTTAGGAATTTAATAAATTTGTTTGGTTGGAAATGTAGGAATTTACAATTCCCTTGAATTTTCATTAACCAAAGGGATATGTTCATTTATATCCTATCATTTGTAGGACATCACAATTCCCATGAATTTTCACTTCTCCAATTCTTATGTTTTTGTGTTAACCATACAACTTACATAAGATAAAATTCATGAGAATTTTGAATGTGCATGCAATTTATTGTCAACCAAACAACACCATAATGTGTAATAAGTTGAAATTAAAATATTTACCAAAAAAAAAGTTAAAATAAAACATTTTTTAGAAAGGAGGATTTGTATTAAATCAAATCAAGTTTATTCAAAACCTGGTAAAATTGAGCCTGATTCAATCAATTCTTAAATGTTTTAGCTTTCTGAATTGCCAAAGACAACCACCAGTACAACTACTAATCCAAATCATTAGCCAAAGAAATTTAACTTAATAGACTCTTTGATTAAAATGTAGGCAACAGCCAATAGTACCTCAAGACATCAAAACATTTAAAAAAAAAAAAAAAACAGGGACACAAACAAAACAATTCAGACCAAAATCCGGCCACCGACGATCTAACACCCAATTCTGAAACTGAGAGAAAGAAGACACTGGCGATAAAACCTTGAAACAAAGACAACACAAGTCTAAACAAAACAAACCCCAACTAAAAATACATAACAAGTCTACATTAACATGCTCCCTGCATTTATAATTATGTGGCACATTAACCATTCATTTCTTCTTCATTGCAGCCTTGGTAACCTTGGCACCTGTTGGATCCTTCTTCTCAACGTTCTTGATGACTCCCACAGCAACCGTCTGCCTCATGTCCCTCACTGCAAAACGACCAAGTGGTGGGTACTCTGCGAAGGTCTCCACCACCATGGGCTTGGTTGGAACCATCTTAACCATACCAGCGTCACCGTTCTTCAAGAACTTGGGCTCCTTCTCAATCTCCTTTCCTGATCGCCTGTCAATCTTGGTCACAAGCTCAGCAAACTTGACTGCAATGTGAGATGTGTGGCAATCCAACACTGGGGCGTATCCATTTCCGATCTGTCCAGGGTGGTTCATGATGATGACCTGGGCTGTGAAGTTGGCTGCCTCCTTGGCGGGGTCGTTCTTCGAGTCTGAAGCCACGAAACCACGCTTGAGATCCTTGACAGAAACATTCTTAACATTGAAACCAACGTTATCACCGGGGAGGGCCTCAGAAAGGGACTCGTGGTGCATCTCAACTGACTTGATTTCAGTGGTCAGTCCAGTAGGACCAAAGGTAACAACCATACCGGGCTTCAAGACACCAGTCTCAACACGACCCACGGGCACAGTTCCAATACCTCCAATCTTGTAGACATCCTGGAGTGGGAGACGAAGGGGCTTGTCTGAGGGCCTCTTTGGCTCGTTGATCAAGTCAAGAGCCTCAAGAAGGGTTGGTCCCTTGTACCAGTCAAGGTTGGTTGACCTCTCAATCATGTTATCACCCTCGAACCCAGAAATGGGGACAAATGGGATCTTGTCAGGGTTGTAACCGACCTTCTTGATGTATGATGAGACTTCCTTCACGATTTCATCATACCTTGCCTTTGAGTACTTGGGTGTGGTGGCATCCATCTGTTAAGAAAACAAGCAAAGAGTAAGTCAGAACCTATTAGGGAAATTCCTAGAAGGATAATACAGAGGGCATTATATCGACATCAACAAAGAGTAGATTCAGGTGCATTTATACCTTGTTACAGCAGCAAATCATCTGCTTGACACCAAGGGTGAACGCAAGAAGCGCATGCTCACGGGTCTGACCATCCTTGGATATACCAGCCTCAAAACCACCAGTGGTGGAGTCAATAATGAGGATAGCACAGTCAGCCTGAGAGGTACCAGTAATCATGTTCTTGATAAAGTCACGGTGACCAGGGGCATCAATGACAGTGCAGTAGTACTTGTTGGTCTCAAACTTCCACAAGGCAATATCAATGGTGATACCACGCTCACGCTCTGCCTTAAGCTTGTCAAGAACCCAGGCGTACTTGAAGGACCTCTTGTTCATCTCAGCAGCTTCCTTCTCGAATCTCTCGATCACACGCTTGTCAATACCTCCAAGCTTGTAGATCAAGTGGCCAGTGGTGGTCGACTTCCCAGAGTCGACATGACCAATGACCACCAAGCTGATGTGAATCTTTTCTTTACCCATGATGACCTAGAATGTATTTAACTGCTATTGCAAACATGTTTCACACGTTAAGCAATTAATTTAAACAAATTCGTCCCTGACAGGCAACACATAACAATTCTACCAATCATGGATAAGAAGAAAAGCAGTATTTGACCAATTTTATCTTAAATTCTTCCACCAACATGAAATCGTACGCCATTACACCAAATCAATTTTTTTTAAAAAAATCCAAATCCATAGCATAAAAGATCAAAATAGGCAGATAAGATGTAAAACTATCAAATCAATCGGTATAATTAATGTTTAATTTATCTCACAAATTATATCTAAAAATTGTAAACAGACATATGTCAGGAACCAGATTTGAACTGGTGACTCGAGGATTAATAATCCTCTGCTCTGCCCAACTGAGCTATCCTGACTATTTTCCTGTCCGTAAACGAAAGGACTGTCTAGTGATTCAAGCTAACCTGACCAGTAGACACAAACAAAACAGCTATTCTGGAGACCAGCTAAATTCACATGCGGAGTAACGAAAATGAAAATCAAGTACAAACTGTCACTGTCAAGTCAAAAATCACTCCGATATCAAAAGGACGCAATCATCAAAAAGCGAAATCAATAAACTTCGCAATCGGAGATCGCATCAAGCAAAAATCATTGAACATATGAATCAGAACAAAATTTCAAAATCATGTAAAGTTTTAAAACCAGATTACAATTACAGAACAACAAGATCTGATACAAAAACTAGAAGCACAATCGATACAGATCAAAAACATGCAAATCAAATGAACATTTCTCATAGAAATTGAACGAATCAGATCAAATGCATGAGTAACAACAGATCATAGAAAAAAGTAACAAAACCTCAAGAGCAAAAACTACAAACAACATAATCAAATATATGTAAACAAATGTCGATAATTTTATACTGAAAGCTAAACATTTCACGACATTAACAAACAGATGAAAGACGCAGAGAGAGGAAAAAAGTGGACCTTAGAGGCTTAGAGAGCTAAGGATAAACCCTAGCCGCAATGAAGAGAAGAGAAAAAGGGAGACAAATGAGAAAATGTAGGCAGCGTAATAGGGTTAGGAAAAGAAAGCATGTATTTATACTGAAAAATTAGTGTATTAGCCGACTATGTGAAATTACCATATTGCCATTTGCCACCTTGTGTGCACACAGAATTAGGTCATCCAGTTCTCTGATATGGGAAACTAGGTCAGATATATGGATCCTGTACCGGGTTAACCCGCCCATAGACAATTTCTTTAGCCCATTTTTGGAATTAACAACATCAAAAGACTAGAATAATATTTCTTATGTCACTTAAATTTGATATATTTGTTTTTTCACGCCTCCCAAAATACAACTTTAAATGAATATATCTTTAGATGTATATAATAAAAAATTATAAAAATTACATATTAAAAAACTACACATTGAGCCGAATTAAACGAGATCTCATTTGACTATATTTTTTCTTATACGTATAAAATTAGAGAGAGTTAAAGTTACACAATAAATAGTGCTAGAAATCCTTATGTAGCAAACAAATAGGGCCAGAGGAAGTATGGAGTATAACAAATTAGGGGGGGAGGTAATCTTGTAAGGACACTATCAATAGTTTTACCCGCACACATAACTTTTATAGTTGAACTTTATTTTTTGTAATTCCTCAGTTTCTATATAACTAGTTTTAATCCCGTGGAATGCACGTGTTTCGATTGTTTAAATGTTGTGTGTATAGATTTTTTGCTCGTCGGTTGTTTTGCTAAGTTTTTTTTCGTAGTTTTTAATTTGAAGCATGTGATGTAGTATCAATCACTATCTTATTTGGCTATCTTGTAATAATTTTTAAAAAAAAGACTATATTATTTTTTTCCACATAGTCGCAACGTAGCATTTAGCTATCAATGTAGGGTGGCACATGTAACATAGAACTGCTGTAATCCAAGTTTAGCAGTAGGCAAAGTTGTGGAAATATTGCTTGTTGGACAAAATTACAAGTCTTAACAAGAAATGAAAGTGTTGAAAACATTATATTGTCTTAGTGTCGGGAGGACAAAGGAATGTTTTGCGACTTCATTCTTCAGTTGTGTTGAGAGGTGTTGTCTTGTCTTTTTTCAATTTCTTATGGGATTCTTGTAATTGAAGTGGTTCATCTGTTGTGCTTGAACTTGGTATTTCTTCGTTGGTTCGCTTGTTTCCTCTTTCTTGATCCTGTATATCGAAGTTGCTAAGTAATTATGTTTGTAAAGTTGTTTATTACTTGACTATTGTATTGTTCAATTATAGACACATGCAAAGTTTTTGCTATGTTGAGATTGATTATAGTTCTAATATGCTCAAATAAATGTTATAAGACATGCATAAAGCTTAAAAACACGAAATAGGTTGATTAGTGTGGAAATGGGAATGAAAACACCCAAAAAGTAGCTAAAGAGGCGGCATCGAAGCCAAAGCGCAAAACTTATGAAGACGAGGAGGATGAAGAGGAAAGGGAGAAGGAGAAAGGAGAAGAAGAGGACGAGGTTGAGGAAGTGTCTGTGAAGGAGAAGCCTGTAAATCGCGCCATTGATGAATTGAATGTTTGGGTGTGAATTGCCTCCACAAATTAACGGAATATTTGGACTGGTGAAAGAGTAAATGGTTCAGTCACTAGTGGAAAAAATGTTATCTACCACATCATATCTGCTCCGTTTTTAATTATGCCGGAGCAGATAATGTAAGTTGCCCTGCTGATTTAAATTAACGCACCAGAAAGTTATTAAACAAAATAGGACAATGCTAAGAGCATCCATAACAACAAACTCAAAATGGTTTGCAAACCCCAAACCTTTTTATTTCTTTGTTAATGGCAAACCATAAAAGGTTTGCTTGCAAACCTAAAGGAAAAGGTTTGGAAAACCAAACTAGTTTGCAAACTCAAAGGGGATGAGAGAGAAAAATTATGTAATTTGTAATTAAAATAACTCAAAATGGTTAATTTTAAAAAAATAAATAATTACACCAAAATTCATATTTTTAAATTCTCTACAAGTAAATACCCATATTGATATAGTTTTCTTATATAAATTTTATAGTTTGTTGTTAAGGGATAAATTTAATAGTAGGAGAGAAAAAATGGTGAAATTTTTTTTGTAGTTTGTTGTTAAGAGGTAAATTGTAAATATTTTGATTTGGTGATGTGGATGAAAGAGAAATGAATAGAAAAATGTGTGAACCTTTTATTTGGATTTGCTGATAATGATGCTCTAACTGGTCCGCTAAAATAAAACAACGTAACAGAAAGTTAATAATAAACAAATAAAGAGGCAATGCGCCGTTGTAATTTTAACCCTAATTTGCCATCAATCCTCCTCTCTATCTCTCGCAGCCATCCCTTCTCTATCTCTCGCAACCATCCCCTTCTATATCTCAACCCATTAACTGCACGTTGCATAGCCATCTTCTTCTTGTTCCCACCGCCATCTTCTTCTTGTTCCCACCGCCATCTTCTTCTTGTTCCCACCGCCATCTTCTTCTCTCCACCAAAAACCCTTTATATTTTCACCCATTTCAATTCATACGGTTTATTCTCTACATTCCCACTTTGCAACAGCACCAACTAGGCACAACAAACTTCGTCGCGTCCTTTGGACCTTTACTTGTTCAAGCGATCTTCGGAGCCGGAGAAGATGGAGTAGTCTTCGGCGCATCTTGTTTTCGCACCTCCTTGCTCAATATGCCGCCTCCATTCGTGCCTCCTATAACCACCACTCCTAAGGTCACCTTTGAGCGGTTGATTGGTAATTGCTATAACCCTAAAATTACTTTGGGTTTTTTCTGATTTTTAAATTAACATTTTTGGTTTGTTTGGAAATTCTAGGGTTTTCTATGGGTTTTTTTTTATACTATTATATTCTGATTTCAAGGTTTATGCAATTTATTTTATGTGTGTGTGTGTTTTTTATTTATTTATTATTATTGTTTTAGATTGTCATTGTGTTATTCATTTTGTGTTTTTTCTGGATTTTGTTCACTCTTTTTTTTGAAAAGAGTTGGTTCGGGTTATAGGATTCAAAATTCTAAGGTCTTTGTACTGTTTCTGGTTTGATTTCTAGGGGTTTGGATTTTTACTGTTGGTGCTTATTCTTGAACTTTGAGGATTTGGAATTGTGGTTGTTATTGTCTAATTTTGTTGAACTAGTGTTAAGAGATTGTATTTAACTGTTTATCATATCATTTCCAAATTCTAAGTTGATTTCAACCAACAATAAATACATTGACAAAAGCTCAATCTTCCTCCCCACAGGATACATCTAAAACTTAAAATCTGAATTCTTTACTATATATATATATATATATATATATATATATACATATGTCTGCATAAACACTAAGATAAAGTTAATGAACAACGTGATATTAAGCTTTAAAACACAAGTTATATGGCACTTAAGCTTCACCATGTAACATTATGAGTTCTGGCATAGCATAACAAAAGTAGAAAAAACTTCATAACATAAGGACAATAAAGCAAGCATGAAGTAAATGAAAGAGACACAAACAAGAAAAATTAGTAATTTCAGATTGGGTGAACCACAATAGATGATGTTGATCGGGCGATTAACAGTAGACGACGTTGTGTTTCAGGTTGGTCTATCTAGTTGGATGAAAATTAGTGGTGTTGTTAGGTGTCTTTCTTGGTCTCTGATTGTTTTCTACCACTGCTTTACTATCTCCGTTTCAATTCTATTCTGTACCCTTCAAATTATATTCTATAGCATACTTCTCACATTATTCATCCCCTCCACCTCTTTTTCTTTTTATTTATATGATTAAAATTAGATTTTACTTAGCATATCATTTCCTGTGACTATTGTACCTTCTGGAGCCTCTATGTGCTACATTGATTGTATCGATTTTGTTTCCAGACTTCGTCTAATGACGTTAATCGTGTTTACTCTATTTAATGTTGGATTCATGGGTATAAGATGTAGCAAATATGCTTTTCTTGTTATTGAGCAGTGTGCTCTTTTTAAATAAGTCCAACCAAGTTGCCTAGGATAAATGTATCATTAATTAAACTGATGCAAAGTGAAAATTGAATTTTAACTTTTTCTAATGTTTATAGTTATTTTGTTGGCAAAAATTATTTAGATTATGAAGTTTGAGATATGCTTGTTGTCTACTGTTGGGGTTTGTTGCCACATTGGAATTGCTTTGTGATTAATTGTGAAGTTGTTGAGATTATTATTAATTCTTATTTTGATTAAGAATTGATTAGGATGACACTTATATATATGTACAAATGATGTATTGTTTATTGCACGTAATATTAGCAAGATGTTTTCTTAGTATAATCTGATTATCTATTTTACACTGTTTGAGTTTGTAAACGACTGACCCTTTTTGACAAGTAGTATCTTGATATATCTGTGGATATTGCTTAGCTTGTATAATAAATTTCATTGCAGTTGTGCAGGGGATGTTCATAGAGATGGCGGGTCGTATCCAGGTTGTGTCGTGTCATGCCTACCCGGGTATGGTGGGGTAAGTGAAAGAGTCCAAGCAACGCAGGAGATGGGGATTATCATCAAGTTGCTCATGTGTGGAGAGCGCAAATGAGCTACTGGTTCAGAAACGAGGTGACTATAAAGTATTAAAGATTCATGGCTAGTCCAGTGGGATATCTACATTGTTGACCCTTTTGATTTTTATTTAGATTGTAATTTTAATTTATTTATATTACATTTAATATTGTTTTATACTTTATACTTTATAATTGATGTATTTGGATTATTTTATTGTATATTAAACATTAATTCAAATCTGTACTGCTATTGGATTTAGTGCGGAATGGAAGTTGTGAGTAGGTGCAAGTGTAGTACGTAATTTTTTTTTTAAAAAAAATTAGACTATCTGCTCCGCCATTTTAGAGTTAATGGAGCAGATAATGGGACTATCTGCTCCTCCATTTGAGGAATAGCGGAGCAGATAATTGTTATCTGCTCCGCTAAGAAGCGGAGCAGATAATACATGAATAACTGCTCTGGTTAATGCTGCACTGGGGCAATAGCAGAGCAAATAGTACCCAAAATAGCGGAGCAGATAGGGTTTTTTCCACTAGTGAGTCGTCCGACGAAAATATTTGGTCAGACCGTCTGGCTCAATACTTTCACTATACTTTTTTCGCATCGGTTTATTTAATTTGTAACATTTCTAAATAAAGTTTTAACACAATAAATGCAACAATTAATATCTTGTTAAATTTGGTAAAAGTTTAGATATAAAATGACAAAAATACCTATAACTTAAAACTTAAACAAACATTATACTTTACTAAATCTTACATATTTTCTAAAAGTACTTTACACATATTTTTTCTCTCTTACTTTACCTCTAATATTTTCGTAACTTTAGGGCATATGCAATAATAGGTTTATTTAGAGGTTTGTTCTCATTTTTTGGGGTTTGTCCAAGAACCTCTTATTGCATGTGATGAGGTTTGAGGTTTGTACATAACAATAGGTATGAGAATAGTAACCGGTTTGTACCTCAAAATCCTTTTTTTTATTGGTGAGTGCTGATTTTTTTTAATAGTGGGTCCCATTTACCCTTTCGGCTTCAGAGGGGATTACGGCTGCAACAAACCGGGACAACTCTGTGAACTTATCGGTATAAGCTTGCACGGACAAGTTCCCTTGGGTGAACATAAGGAATTCCTCTTGCTTCTGCCATCGGAGCTCGTCAGGGTAGAATTGCTCCTGGATCCTTTCGGTGAACTCTTGCCAGTTCATCACCAACTCTGTATCGGGGTTAGCTTTGACGGTGCTCCACCAATTGTCCGCTTCACCCTTAAAGCAGTAGGCCGCTATCTGCGTCCTTTCTTCTTCAGGGCAGGCTGTGGCATCAAACAATTTTCGCATCTCTCGAATCCAGTTCCCGAGAGCCACGGGGTCAGCCGCCCCTTCGTAGACCGGAGGTCGATGACGAGCGATCCGATCAAAGGAGGATTGTCCACTAGATTGATGGACACCTCTCTGAGCCAAGGTGAGGATGGCATTCTTCAGGGCTTGGCGCCTGTAGCGGGAGCTAGAAGCACGAATAGGAGTTGACATTCTACAAAAGAATAACTGTATGGTTAGACACAAGCAATCTTATCAAATAAAAATCAAAACAAAAAAAATGAAATAAAATGGCTTATCCCAAGCTTCTACCCAAGGCTTCTCTCGATAAATTTATCATTTTAGGCTAAGTTGCTGTAACAACCCGCATTTTAGCAACGACGTTAGGTGATAACGTCGTAAACAGACAATTACCAATCGATATCATAACGGAAATTCTAACTAATACTCATGGAAAATGGTATTTATTCATATTGATAATGAAATCCCAAAGACAAAAGATATTCTAAACCAAAAACAAGGTTCTAAAACACAAAATAAATCTAAACTCCTAATGACAGGAAAATAAAACGGGGCCTAGATCTCTCGTCAAACTCATCCCGCTTCTAGACTCTATCCTGCTTACCTGCAAAATAGAATTGGGGGTCCACCGTCAGTGGCGAATAACTAGACTGTCCTACTTAGAAATAGGACCACATTACATAAAATAACAGATTAGAAAACACAAGAAACAACAACGTTCAAATATTCTAATAATTCAACGTCAGAGTTAGCAGCGGAAACATATCAGTCATCAGCAACATTATCAATCAATTCAGGCCAACGTATACACTTCAATGAACACACAATTCTCAAATACATTCCAAACACAATATCAAGACTCCGCTCGATCTACAACCGATAACATGACCATCAAATAACAAACTTGCCCCGCGCAGTTCATCACCGATGAACCGATAGACGCTCGGTCTTCAACCGCTCGACACGACACGACTCTGACTCTCAAACAATCAAACAAAACTTGCCCCTCTCAGTTCATCACCGATGAACCGATAGACCCGCTCAGTTTATCACCGATAAACCGATAGACACTCGGTGTTCAACCGCTCGACACGACACGACTCGACAAGGACTCAAAAAACACCAACATTATCATCACACGAACCATCATACAACTTCAAGCATTATCAAATTCACAACTAACAACAATTCAACAAAATATCAAAGGATTACTCATGCTCCACTATGCACATATATTACGAAGTAAAATATGTTGGAACATTTATGATTAAATGGGCTTGGTTACATGAACTAAGGAAAGAGGACATTAGGCAAGGAGAAACTATGAGTCCAACGGGAATCTTGCGACTCGCGAGGACCCGTCGCGACTCGTGAAAAGTTTCTGGAAAGAAACAAATCACGAGCCACGAGATAGAAGAGTCTCGCGACTTGCGAGCCCAGGTCGCGACTCGCGAGCCTGGTCGCGACTCGCGAGCTCTTCTTCGCGACTCGTGATTTGCTTCTGGAAATTTCGAACAGTTTTTTCGACTTTTCGTATGCTTTTGCCTAGGATGCTTGTACGTATTAAGCATGTGTTTAATAGCTTCATTGCAGTATTAAACAAGGATTTAAGGTGATTAAAATCAGAACTTTGAAAGGTTGCCTAGTGAATGGCATCTTCCAAGGTGTTAATTGCTCCAAATTAATCACCATTATTCTGATTTTATTGAGCTTTAAGGAGGTGATTGTTCAGCTCTTTTGAGCTGATTTCTCTTGCCATATGTGCCTATAAATAGGCTTGTTTAGTTCATGGTTAGTGTATCCAAAAAATATTCAGAAATTCTCTACACTTTCACAACTTGCTTGCACTTAGTATTCTCTTGCAAACTTATACTAAGTGTGTTCTAAACCCATAACTAAACACTAAGTCCTTTTAGGGAATACTCTAAGATCATATAGAGTATACAAGTTCTCTCCATTGTATCTCACTAAACATTTCGCGGTAACCCGGTGATCTTTGGGGCGAATTAGTTTAGAAGGAAAGTGTAGATTCCACGCCTTGGAGGGTATATATTCATCAACAATTTCCACAAAATTTCTAACAAAATATCATGCTATTATTAACTTATTACTCGCTTGGCACTAACTCCCTAATCAAGCACTTGTTCTAATACTTTACAGCATTATTCCACAGTAATTAGTCAAAGTAAGAGTTAGCCACCCAAATATACATTAAAATCAATTAAAACCCATACTTGCCAAACTAATAACCCACGCATGATTTTCAACAAAGAAACATCAAGACTTTGATTCCTACTACTCGCATGACTCAAGAAAAACAAAGGAAGCCCAAGAGTGCAATCAACATATCAAGATTATCAAGATTCAAGATGCATACAACAACATATCACATAAGGATTAATCAAGATTGATCAATTAATCAAGAAAGAAAAAGAAATCAAGCACCTCATACTATACGGATTTTCACGCATGAATGCACATCAAGCAACAATCTATCTAATCCCATTGTCTTATATAATCTAATCCTAATCCTAAGTAGAAGGTCTAGTTACCTAATAGACAAGACACACACAAAAGCCACGCACGAGCTTTGCCCAGGATCACCGCTTCGCTCGTCACGAAGCACGACCACGGCAATTCACGAGCACTCCTTGCACTAATCTTTGTTGCAATCTTCAAGAATGGTTGGAGCTTGAAAGAACTTTGATGCTTGGGTTGAATGGGAGAAGAAAGGTGAAATTTTTGTGGGTTGGTGATAAGTGGTATTTTGGTAGTTATTTTCCTAGTTTTTATTAGTTTATTTTCTTATTTTATTTAACTTTCGTTAACGTTTTTAGGCTTTTTAGTTTAGTTTTGCTCTTGTAGTCCCCTTCCCCTTTTTCTATATGATTTCCTCTATTTTGCTTTGTTTCTGCGTTTTCTTCCCATTTTGCAGGTCCCGAGTTTATTTCGGAACCCGAGGAAGCGAACCGGGAACCTCGAGGAAACCACAAGTCCTCTAAGCCAATGTTGGTGCTGAAAAAGGCCTCAGCGGGCGCTGGAAATCCCTCAGCGCCCGCTGGGATGAGTCCTGGTGATTGAGAAAGAGGCAGTAGCAATGAAGAAGCCCTCAGCGGGCGCTGGACATTCCTCAGCGCCCGCTGAGATGATATTTTTGTTCAGGGGCTTTTCCTAAGAAATTGAGGCAAAAGGTTATCTTGGCCAAGGCAGCGGCCGCTGATGGATTCCCAGCGGCCGCTGATCATGAAGCTTTAGGGCACTTTTGAGCACAAAGGAGAAGGCAACGGCCGCTGACCACAACTAAGCGCCCACTGTCCCCTCCCCTGTATTGAGGCAGTGGCACCACAAATTTTGGCAGCGGCCGCTCACCCCAACTCAGCGCCCGCTGCCATAAGTCTTCCCAGCTTGCAGGCCTATGATTATAGGGTTCAGCGGGCGCTGTCATCTCCTCAGCGCCCGCTGATGTGCTTTTCTGCGTTTTTTTTATTACTTTTCTTTTGTTTTGCTCGACTTTTTGGGGGGGTTGTATAAATACCCCCCCCCCCCTTCTTCCCATTTCTAGAGAGCTGATGTTAGAGGCTCAACTTAGGGTTAGGTTAGTTTTAAAGCTTTGTTCTTCATTTCTCTTGTAATTTATACTTCATTTTGTTCTTAATTTATGCAAAGTTCTTGTTTTTCTTCTTCTCTACTTGCTTGTTCTTCAATCTCTTCAAGGTGTTTTTAATTGCTTTCTTTACTTGCTTTCTTACTTGTTTTATGTACTTATTTTGCTAGTTCTTGTTGTTTATGTTGTTATTTGTTGTTAATTTAGTTGTTTATGCTTGGTTTGTTGATGTTTTAGTTGGTTTTTGGTAGTTTAGTTATATCTTAGTGTTTGTTTGAGTGTTCTTAGTTTTAGGTTTTGTTGTTGGTTTACTTTTATGTTTAATTGTTAGTTTGTTAGTTTAGTTGTTCTTAGTTTTAGGTTTAATTTATGCTTTTAGTTATAGTTTTAATTATGTTTTTATTAAATAATTTTGAGTAGTTAATTTCTAGGGTTTAAGTGAAACTTCTCAATTCCTCCATGATTGTGGTTTAGTTGTTTTTAGGCTTGGTTGTGATTTTGTCGGTACCTTAGGATTCGGTAATGTTGAGTCATATGTTTAGCTAGCATAGGATTCATTGAAGAATCCCCACCGAAGGACCGAAAGGTGAACGTGGGTGATAACTTCCTTTGCCCGATTGATGGAAGCACCACGAAAGTTGGGCCTTCGATCAAGGGAAAGTTAACGGTCTTCGTGATTTTGTGCTTAGGACTCGTTAGATGTGTCGCTGCACGAAAGTGAGTTGTATATGTATTTCCGATCATCGTACTAGCTCGAAAGAGTGGTACGATCATAGAACGACCTCCCCTTATCCATGACCTAAGTCTAAGTTCGATTGACTCACAATTCATGGTGGTATGAGTTGTGGATCTCTTACCCTAGTCCCTTTTGTTTTTGTTTCCTTAGTGTAGTTTTAGTTAGTTCCCTTCGCCTCTCGCGACCATTATTTGACCTAGCTTGTTCGACGCTCACGCCTAGGCTAGTGCGAAGTACCTTCCCCGTGTTCGACACCCCCACTCATACTAAGACGGGGTTTTTTTATTTGGTAAGAAATCCCTCCTATCAGTTGGCTAGGCTTGCCGTGAGGGCTAAGATGAGGAGAAGGAAGAGCTTTGTTTGGGTTTGAATGGTTTAATGAATAAGGAAAAAAATGTAGGCTTTAGGGTATTTATAGAATAAGGATTACTAGTTTTTAGGTGATGGTTACTAAATAATAGGAGGGATTTTAGGAATTAGTTTAGGATTGAGATAAAGGAAAAAGAACAAAGGGGGCCGGCCATAGGGGGTGCAAGGCAAGGTTTGGGCTAGTTCAATTAAATAAAGATTAAGTCTTTGGGCCCAAATCTGATGATTCGGACTTTAAGGCTTAACTTTACACGAAATTTTACGGCCCAAAAATCCGAGTCGTTACAGTTGCGCTCTTGATTTCATACAGCACTCGACTTTCAAGTTACTTATGAAGAAATAACTTTAGGGGTTTAACCTAAGCTCTGATACCAACTATAACGACCCGACTTTTCGTACGTTGTCGATCTCGTGTTCATCGACAAACCGGTTCGTTACCAATTGCATAAAAGTTAATAACTAATAAATAAACTACTAATTTGAGTTCAAAGTCTAACTTTTATTAATGGAAAAGAAATAAATGGAATCCTCAAAACAACTAATTAGGGAAAACGGTCTAAACTTAACAATATTAAAGAATCCTGGCCCAATAGACTGGGCATTAATGAAGAAAAAACTGTAAATAAATCTAAAGGTAACGGAAGAAGAACTAAATTCCTCGCCACCGCTCTCAACCCAAAACCACGCAAAGGCCCAATCATGTTTCACCTTCATGACCTGAAATGGGGTCCACAATTAGTGGGGAGTAACTAGGCTATTCCACTTAGAAGTGGAACCATTAAATACATAAAACGGAAGAACAGGACAATCATATCATATCAACTATGAAAACAGGGATTTCCAATTATTCATAACAATTCAACTCATATGTCATAAATACACAGCGGAAAACAACAACCAATCATGCTTCAATCAAGTAATCAGAAGTACAGCGGGAGACTTAACAACAAAAGACATAAAACAATCATAACTTCATAACAAAACATGCTTAACAAGGCTCGAATGAAGATAATAATCATACGATAACTTAATCAAATTCTAAACAATCAACCGACTCAACTGAATTCTAATCATACAATCGACTCAACTGTAATCTAAATAAGCAATCGCCATGACCAAAGTCGATAACACATAATCGCCACGACCGAAGTCGATAACACATAATCGCTACGACCGAAGTCAATAACACATAATCGCCACGACCGAAGTCGATATCACATAATCGCCACGACCGAAGTTGATAACACATAATAGACTCTTGCTAAAATCTAATCACGTAAATTTTTCACATAAAATATACTGCTAGAAACGAATGATAAGTATTCGTGAAACTTATCATTCGAACCCATGCAAGGCACATAATTGACTCAAGCAACCACGTAAATAGTTCAGATAATACTCAAAGCCACGTAATAAATAATCTAGTAATCATGTAATCAAGTAATTAATCAAGTAATCATGCTTAGCAACACAAATAGGGAACAAAGATTCAAGCTTTCATCATGGACTACACACGGCCATGCACGAGTAAGAAAACAAAACAAAGATCATGCAAGTTCATCAAGAAATCATCATGCCAAAATAAATCAAAGCTTCAAACGGTCATGCAATTAAACAGTTAAAATAAAGGTTTGATTTTTATACTTAAAACGACGATAAAAATAGAAACTTTAATTCATCAAAATCCTCAACAACTCGGCAATTCAAGATTAATCACGAAATCAAAATAAAATTCAAGATTTGCATTCTGTCATTAATTAAATTAAATAATAATGCTTTAAGACTAAAGAATTAAATCAAGAATTAAATAAAAATCCATGCTTCCAACTTTCATAGGTTCGAAATTCAAGAACAAGAAGACATTAAAGTTCTATAATCAAGAATTAAAGATACATGCAAATTCAAATCATAAATCATGAATTATAATAATTAATCATCAAAGAAATACATAGAATCATGGGAAGTCATCAAGATTCATCATGATAATAATAAAAACTAGAACTTGCAATGACTCGAAATTGTCGAGTGAAGATAGAGACAAAAGTGATGATTTTTATGCAATTCTTTAGATCAAAACATGCAATTTACAATCATAAATCATGAAATAATATTAAACAATTAAATAAATCATATCATATCATGTAAATAATTCAAGAAAATATCAAGAACACAATCATAATACTACATGTATGGTTCGAAAGTCATGCAACAATTTAATGATCAAAATTCTACAAATTACATCCTATTCTAACAAATTATGTAAATTAATCATCCTAAATCTAAGTGGTAAGTCTAGTTACCTAATTAGAGAAGAACTAAGATCACAAATAAACCCTTGCTACTCGACTCTACACGGCCCAAACCACCTACAAGATACAAGATTGATTAGATTAGTTCAAAGAAAGGATAAAGGAAAAATATGATTAAAGATTTTAAAGAATACAATCTTTAATCACCTTTGAAAATATGAGAAGAGAAAAGAAAGATTTTTAGGGGGGGGGGGGGGGGAGAGATGAATGGGACGGTGATGAGGGGGAAATAATATGAATGAGTTGATCAATTGGTTTAAGCTTAGAAGGATATAAATAAGAGTAGGCTTAAGAGATAAGGAAAATATTTAGGCTTGTGGGCTTTTAACTCAATGATAATTAATAGCCCATAAGGAGAAAGTGGCCATAGAGGGCCGGCCAATCATATCCCAAAATTGGGCTTTGGGCCCGAGTTTGATCAAGATTAAGAATAAGAATAAGAGAACCTAGTCCAAATTCCTAAGTTTGGGCTTAGATTGGAAAAGTTAAGGCGGATAATTCATGAAATTTTCTAACCCAAAATTTCGGGTTATTACAACTCAAGTAGGCCAGTACCCACCATTCTCAAAGTTAAACCGCAAATTATTGGCTGGACCCGGGACTATGCAGCTGGCTGGTCCCGATCTAAATTACATTGTGAACATTTAATAATTTTGTTATGAACATTTGGTAATTTTATTGTGAACATTTGATAGTTTTGTTATGAACATTTGATAATTTTGTTGTGAACATTTGATAGTTTAATGCTGGTGAACATTTGATAATTTTTTTTTTTGTAAATATTTGATAGTTTGATGTTGATGAACAAGTGATAATTTTGTTGTGAAAATTTAATAGTTTGATATTGATGAACATTTGATAATTTTGTTGTGAACATTTGATAGTTTGATGTTGAATAATATTTGATAATTTTGTTGTAAACATTTAATAATTTTATTGTGAAAATTTGGAGGGACCATATAAAGTTGTGTGATCCGGAGTCTATCCATTACCTATTGAACTTAAACCTCTATCGTTCCCTACTTATATCTCTATTATATAAGCTAAGGGGGAGCCATGGTGTCCCCCCTATAAATGTCTTCTTTACCCCTAACATCTTTTAGAAATTCAAATAATATTACCATTAAAAGTGGTGACATTAATAAGGAAAGTTTTAAAAAGAAAATGAATTTGAAAAATGAAAATATTATTAAATCTATATTTCAAAAAAAATAATAAAAACATAGAAATTTATATTTTTGAATTTTCTACAAATAGACATCTATATATTTTCTTCTATTGCGAACGAATGTCAACTTATAAAAACTTTTAATTTTGATTTGTTCTACTATCCTTTGATATTTCAAACTAAAATGTGATGCACGCATAGCGTGCACAAAAGGCTAGTACTCATATAACAAAAAAAAAAACCTTTATCGTTCTCGTCCCGACTTGCAAAATTGGTTCAATACTCATTACTATCCTATTATAAGGTAAACTTGCAAATTCGGTTCAATTTTCATTGCTATAAGGTAAATTTGCAAATTCATTACTTATTTGGTTGTTAGTTTATGTTTTTTCAAGTTGCGATTATAGCTTTGGCAAAGTATTCTTAGAGTTGAACTTTAAATTTTGATAAATGAAAGTTTGTTCATTAAAATTCAGAATGTATAGCAAGTTGATGCTATCTATTCTTTCTAAATTATAGTTTGAAATAAAAGATTGCATCCTCTATTACTGCATTCGATTCTGTTGTTTTAATTTTATTTGATATTTAGATGATGATATATATATATGCTTGGTGAATTTTGATGCAAGTTGCTGGTATTTGCAATCGATTTAGTTTGTTGGTTTAGTCTAGGTTTTGTGTAAAACTATATGAGTTGTTGCTTTAGAATGTGTATTAAGATTATATTGTTAGTAATTTAGTTAAACTCTACTACAGTTTTCAAGTGAAATTAGCGATTGAAGTGTAGTGAACAGAAAGGAAAGAAAATGGTGATGAGTTCAATTCAGTAGTGAAGTGAATTGTTGGATTTAATTTACAAATTAATATAAATAAGTAAGAGAAATAAGACGGGGTGTATAAAAAGTAGGAGAAACCAAGGTGCTAGCATGTGTAAAGTAAGAAATAAATTGGGAAGGGCAAGGAGTAGTTATTATTGGAAGTGAGATGGAAAGAAAATGAAGTTTAAGGAGGAAAGCTGTGACGACCCGACTCGCATAAACCGGCGCGGAAGAAACCGACGAGTCAAGTAGTCAGTTCTAACATACTAACATACTTAAAATTTAAAACAAAACCTCAAATCATTATATTACTAAGTCCAAAAGTACAACACCCACAAGATTGTACAATACTAAACCCAAATATTACCACTAAACAGTTAACTCCAAAACAACATCAGAGTCAGATTATATCATCTATACTACTAAAGGTCCAAAGTCTAGTACAGAAATACAAACTAAACAAAATAGAAAGAACATCGGCACTCGCCCAACCGAAAGCTAAGCAAGACCATCATCATCAGAGTTACCTGAAAATGAACAACAGTCCACCATCAGTGGCGAGTAACATAACTGTCCCACCCTAACATGGATACACATGATCATATAATATACCAAACAACCAAATCAGGCACTAAACATACGATCATGCAATATACATAACATAATAATAATAATAACGAACAATAATGATAATAACAACAAAAACAATACTCGACTAACTTCAATTATTCAACTTAGCATTACTTAATCTTTGACGCTATCATCTACATATTAGACCGGACTATGCTCGTACGAACGCCTCTTACGCGAACGAACTTTCCTACTATGCCAGGATTGAGAATCTTACTCCCAACCCCATGAAACCCATCTTTCGGGAAATTCATATCAGGAGGACGACATAGTGGTAATCACTATCCCAATACCGCGGTTAGGATAGGGGCAACGTCTTAACCCAAGTCTTAGAATCTTACTCTAAGGTTAGGCGTCTAATAGAAAATTCAAGCTAATCTTTACATTATTTATATTCTTAGTTAATCTTAAGTTGCATCTTATGCCTTTACTTAAGACTAACATGTAAACCATCATTCTTGGAACCTCATAACTCAATCTTTATTACTTTCTTTAACTTTTCTTTACTTTCTTTAACCATCTTTTATACTTAACTTAACTTTCTTTAATCAAGACTATATAATCTACACTTAAGACTACATAATCATGATAAAGAATCCAAGACTTATCATAACATAATCAAGAATTCAAGAAACATAAAGAACTCATCAAGATTCATAAAGAACTCATCAAGATTCATAAAGAACTCATCAAGAATCATAAAGAACTCATCAAGATTCATAAAGAACTCATCAAGATTCATAAAGAACTCATCAAGAATTATCATCATCATCAATGCCAATATACACGCATCTCATCATCAAAGTTCAACAACGATTTCATCAACTTACATGCATCAAAACTTCATGGAATTGAACATGAACATAAGCAAACATGAAATTAACATAATCAATCATAAAATACGTATAATCAAGGCAAAATCATCACAAAACATTCACCCAAAACAGCCCATATTCACGCATAGACATAGGGTACTAAACATCAATTTTCGGTCTAACTTAGTCATCTAATCTACCCTATGAATCAAAGTATACAAACTAGGATAACATAGTATGTTACCTTAACAATCTTGAATGTAAAAACTTACGAAAACTTGCTGCCCAAAACAGAACCACACGGCCCTATCAATCACGGCTACAGCACGGCTTCAACCACGACACCATGCACGAACACCGTGCACCTCCACAACACGGCCACCCAACACGGCTCCCAACGCACGACCAACCACGAACCTCCACACAAGGTACCACGCACGGCTGTACACACCTAATTCTGGCACCTCAGTTAGCTCCCAACGGTCTATGATGAATGTACCCTGTTGCACAGGTCCGTTCTTGAGCTAGTATGCCAAAATGCCACCTCTTTACCCCTCTCATCCCACTCTCACACTGTTTATAGGCGTTTTAGAGGCTCACGACTCGTTTTGGGAATTTTCGGACATTTTTAGGATTTTTTATTAATTTATTTTCATTATTTTTCATGCATATTTATTTCCCAAAGGCATTTTAGTCACTCTCCATTGCATCAAATAATTTTTCTAAGTTAAATAAATTTTTCTAGAATTTTTGATAATTTTTCCATAATTTTTGGCATTTTTTAGCACATTTTTCAAAATAGTCCGAAAATCCCGAAAACAGTAAAAAACAGTCCAAATTAGCCCGGATTATTCCGGAACCTCGCGAAATCTCCCGGAATCTCAAATATTACGATAATATTACGTAATCATAATAATCTCCGTAATCGTATCGTAATCGCATAAAAATCTTGGAGAATCACGCGCAAAATCAGCAAAAAACAATCGTCCCGGATACAGCCTGGACCTGCGTCTAGACGCAGGTCATATAGCTGGACCTGCGCCTAGGCGCAGGTCAGGTGCCATTCCGGGACATTTTTTTCCTCTGCTCGCCTATAAATACGGCCCTTTGTCCGGCTTTTCAAAAGGACGACAAAAGCACAAAAAAAACTTCTACTTCTCTCTCTAATATACATATTCTCTCTCTAAAATCATTCAAAACTCTGTCAAAATCAATTCAAAGCTCTGTCACTCAACATTCGGGCGTACTAGTTTCGAAACCGTTATCGACCGCCGCACATTCCGGTACACATTTCTGAGACTCTTTTCTATTCGATTTCAATATGATTATTTTTGTTTAATTTTCATTTTAATTTACGACTTGCTTTCATCATGATGTCATGCGTTTTTTGTTTGCATTCATGTCGTTTTTATTTTGTTTTTCATTTTAATTCATGTCGCCGTTAGTTTTTTGCATTTTCATGATGTCTCCATGTAATTTTTTTATGCTCTTCAAATCATGTTTATTTTTGCATTTTTCCATGTAGCATTTTTTTATTTTTTTTATTTTGATTTTTTTTAATTGCACGGGATTCGAGGTACGTTCGCACTTTCATTTTCATTTTCCCCGTGCCATCGCTGTGTTGAACTTTATTATGTGATTCTTGTGATTCGAACCTTGAATTCTTTCGAACTTTTGGGCTCATTCTAGTACAATAACATTAACTAATTTCAAAGTGGTCGCAAAATAATTTTAGGCTAATTTGTGCATTAATTTAAACCGACTTAGTAATTCGCAAATTAGGATTAAAATTGAGTTATCTCTGTTGCTCTGAAATTGAACAATGATCTTACAAAAGAAACCTAGTAGAGACCGCTTGCAGGTGGGCGGGCCCAATGCACAATTGGCTCGTAACCTGTCCCCGAACCCATACTCTGGTGCACGACCATATGGGACCGATTTCTCCTGGCTTCGGTACTTCTTCGGTGTCCGTGGACCTCTAAAACCACGGTGGAGACTCCTACTAGTCCGTATTCATGTACGGCGTTAACGAGCATTCAAATCAACTCGTGACGTAGGCGGCCGGGTAAAAACGACCCCTACAGTTTGGCGACTCCACTGGGGAATATCACTCCTTAGTGGTGTGGACAAACTTGAAAAGTCTCGTAAGATCATTATTCAATTTTTGAGCATGTGACATAGTGACCTTCCGCATAAGGTCACACTTAGGCCCACGTCTCATATGAGCTTGTTCTATGCTCGAGACCGACCCCGGGGGGTTCGATTATGGTTACTTGTGGTGCCCGACCACAATGATCATAGTTGGCCCATCCCAGCCATGGCGCGTGATCATCATGCCCGATGAGATCATAATAAGGAATCTGTTAACCGTGTGTCATTCAAAATGAAGAATGATCATATCGGTTCATTTTTCTTTAGCCATGGTACCTTTTGACCACCCAGGACTGACCTTAGAAGACTGATCATTTGCATATTCTAGGACTAGTGTGTTATGTGTGCATTCGGCCCGTTATTCTAGTCGTATTGGCCCAACCCAATTTATTTCACTCATCAACCATAAGGATAACTCAATGTCAAGTCTATGGCCCAAATCACCAGTCCAGTTCAATAGTCTCATCTCTTTAGCCCATTCCCCAGTCAAGTTCTTTGGTCCAAGTCCAGCTCACAGTCCACAGTCCATTTCCCCAATCCAAGTCCTAAGTCCATTTCCCCAGTCCAAGTCCTAAGTCCAGTTCTCAAATTGGGGTCCATGTCCTAGCCCAATCCAATTTCATAACTTTCTCAAGTCCAAACACACTTTAGTTTGACATAGATTCAACTCACCTCACAGTCTCAGCACAACTCACCACAAGCCTTAGTTCATCTCAGTCCAGTTCACAAGTCTAAAGGATCCTAACTAAGCATAGGTTCACTTTAGCTCTCTTCAGTGCCAGTCACGCCAAAAGTCCAGTACCTTAAAACAGATCTAGGTCCGGACTTAGGTTTATACAAAGTCAGACTCAGTTCAATGTCTATCACAGTCCAGTGTCAGCTCCTCCACATTCACATTCACATTCACATTCTAGAACAGGGTTCTCTTGGTTTCAGCTTCAATAATCATAAGCTCCTTCGGTTGGTCCAAAAATGCAATGAGAAGTCTTAAGCCCATCTCCACAAAACCCATCCACATCACAAAAGACCATGTCCATTGATCCTTCATCATCTTCCATAGCCACAAAAAAAAAAGATCAATGACATCTTGACTCAAGTGGAGAATGACCGAGCAACACAATCACAAAGGCCCAACACCACATACAAATAGCCCAAACTTCCAAACTAGTCCATCTCCAACCCTATGAGTCACCCCAAAGCATGGTTCAATGAACCATGCGGCCTTCCTGTGAGTCGAATCAATGAGTCTTCATCCTAACCCACTGACCCTTTCACTTCCCATCTCGAGTCTATGTCATACACACTTTGACCTTTCCACTTTTCACCGAATGGCCCGCCACATTTCCATATCTTCCAATGTCATTTCCAACCCTATGCAGGTTCAGTCACTTACACGGCTTCAATTGATTAATTAATAAAACTAACACCTTCACACACTGACCTCACTACACTTTCACACACTGACCTCACAAGCAATATCAACAATCACTTTCACACACGAGCTCACGAGGACATGCTTTCAAATGGTCAATGGCAAGTCATATTGGGAGAACGGTGCAATAGCCTCTAAATAAACAAATCAAAGCCCAGGCCCAGCTCAATTACAATTCCTAACGGAGTACAGGAGATTATATGGCAACACTCGAGGCTCATTCGCACCTAAGGGGGTTAAATGCCAAAAATCATTTGAAAGCATTGTTCGGAGCAACAAAAGACAGCAACCTCATTCAAGCAAAAGTCGAGGCAAAAAAAAAAAGAAAAAAAAAAAAGAAAGGAAAAAAAAAAACAAAAAAAAAAAACAAAAGAAAAATCAATTCAAAATCAGGCCCACAGAACTACGATGGTCTGATTCCGCAAGGATACGTAGGAAGCCTCTGCTCGAGGTCCGACCACATTAATAAAAAATCAAACGAAGCCTAGCTGTCGAGTGACTCTACCTGCTAAGAGTTCTACAATAACATTTGCTAATCTTTGACCCGTACATAGACTCAAACTTGAACCCGCATTTCTAGCCAAACCTACATCTTAGCTACATCCATTTTCAACCTCGAGTCACCAAATTTTGGCCTTTCTATTTTTTCGAACCCTATCCCATTCTTTGGTCACCTTCAAAGACTCATTGACTAAACTCTCCAGGAGGTAAAGCCACCTGACTCTACTGAGAGTTAGCACATTATATTTGGGGGCTCATCACCATGTTGTCCCTGCTCCTATCTCTTCACGACATCATCCCCATTCTTCACTTGGGGGGCTCCTCTATTTCTATGATCTAACCGTCTCAGGTCTATCTTATCAAGCTGAAATCAAGGAACTCCGTCCATGGACCGCATTTCTTCTTCACATCTCAGTTCAAATTGAGTCAAGCTCCATGTCTAGATCAAGCACCGTGTCTAGGACAACCTCTGATCACAAGTCGCCCTCATGTCATTCCCATCAACACCCCGTGACAAGACATTGAGTTATCCTGTCTCCTCCTTTGCATGGGCATCATCCTAACTTGCAATAATCCCAGACCTTTGTAAGTCAATCTCGCCCAGACCTACACTGAACCAAAGTACTCTCACAGATCACTGTCAAAACTCAAACTCAGACTCAATTTACTTTACCTGTGATGAACCCAACCTTCACAGGGCTGCGCGGCATAAACCTGACCTTGCCACTCTTCTTTGCGCGATAAACCTGACCTTCGCACTCGCTCAGACACCGACTCAGACTCTTTACCTGTGATAAACCTGACCTTCACAGGATTGCGTGGCATAAATCCGACGGAAAATTTGATGGGAATAATCCCAACTTTCACACGTCTGCTCATTTTGGTCCCTACTTTTGATTAACTCAGTATAATCCCAAGTATCACTCTATCTTCTTATTTTGGTCCGGTTGACCTGTAACCTGTAGAACAGGTTAAAACCTTAGATTTTTTATCCTCCTCCTTCATTTATCTGATTTCTCTCTCTCTCTCTTCCTCCTCACCATCTCTCTCCTTCATTTCTCTGAACTCTCTCTCTCTCTTCCTCCCCATCACCACCAGTCCAGGCCCACCACTTTCCTCCCCACCACGACCACCTGCCCCACCACTTTCCTTCTCTATAGCCACCGTCGCCGCTGTCGTCATCGCCCTTTTCTGTCGCCCTCTGCTACCGTCGTTGGGATTGTGGTTGTTTTGGGGTGGGGCGATTCATGGGGTGGGGCAGTGGGGTGTTGGTTGCAAGGGTGGTTTGAGGGGTACTGTTGGGAGGGGGAACGGGGGCTGGAAGGGGCAGGGGTGGGGCAGGTCTGCACGGGTGGGGGGTGGGGCTGGGGCTAGGGATATCTGCAGATCAATGTGGGGGAGGTCTACAGTGGTGGGGAGAAGGGGAAGGGGGCTGTGAGGAGGTTCCCGGGGGGTTGTATTGTTGGGGAGGGGGTTGTGTTAGGGCCGGGGGATAGGGCAGGTGGCGTGGTGGTGGGACAGTGCTGTGGTGGCTGCTGCTGTTGTTGTGTTTGTTGGTGGGGCAGTGGGCAGTGGAGGTGGTGGTTGCTGCTGTTGTTATGTTTTACGGTGGTTATAGGGGTGGTGGTGGTGGTGGTGGGGCAGTGGAGTGGTGGTCGTGGTGGATGGGTGGTATTATATTAATTAAGTTAAAAAAATTAATTATATAAATTATTACCAATAATAGCCAAATTAGAATTAATTTTTTTTAATTAAGCCAAATTACCCATTTAACAGGTTACCATTACTAATCAATAGGTCATGGACCAAAATAAGAAGATAAAGTGATACTTGGGATTATACTGAGTTAATCAAAAGTAGGGACCAAAATGAGCAGATGTGTGAAAGTTGGGATTATTCCCATCAAATTTTCCAAATCCGACCTTGCCACTCCTTTGTGCGATAAACCTGACCTTCGCACTCACTTAGACACCGACTCAGACTCAGTTTACTTTTTCCTGTGATAAACCTGACCTTCACAGGATTGCGTGGCATAAATCTGACCTTGCCACTCTTTTGTGAGATAAACCTGACCTTCGCACTCACTCAGACACCGACTCAGACACAGACCCAGACTCTTTGCCTGTGATAAACCTGACCTTCACAGGATTGCGTGGCATAAATCAGACCTTGCCACTCTTTTCCATGCGATAAACCCGACCTTCGCACTCGCCGACACCGACGCCGACCCAGACTCTTTGCCTGTGAAACCTGACCTTCACAGGATTGCGTGGCATAAATCAAACCTTCCCACTCTTTTCCGTGCGATAAACCCGACCTTCGCACTCGCCGAGACCGACGCTGACTCAGACTCTTTCCCTATGATAAACCCGACCTTCACAGGATTGCGTGGCATAATTCTGATCTTGCCACTCCTTTTCAACCATATCTGGCACTTCACTGTTGCACTTCACTGTTGACACTTCCCACTGTTTACACCTCATTGCATTTTCTTGTTGCGTGATTACATGTTTGTGTGTTTACTTGTTGCATGCTCGTTCGATTGTCAAATCAATTGGCTTTTGAACATCACTTTTAACATCAAGTTGCACCGGTCTCAAAGGGGTTAGCTCATTAGTTATTTCCTTTGGGATCAGCATACATAAGTCGCGTAGCGCACCTTTGACCTTCGTCTTACAAGACTTCGTCTCTCCAGACTCGGTCAAAGGGGGGGGCTAACTGTAGACACCTAATTCTGGCACCTCAGTTAGCTCCCAACGGTCTATGATGAATGTACCCTGTTGCACAGGTCCGGTCTTGAGCTAGTATGCCAAAATGCCACCTCTTTACCCCTCTCATACCACTCTCACA
This sequence comes from Salicornia ramosissima, assembly GCA_951394345.1. Lineage (NCBI taxonomy): Eukaryota > Viridiplantae > Streptophyta > Magnoliopsida > Caryophyllales > Amaranthaceae > Salicornia > Salicornia ramosissima. The sequence goes on from OX596239.1 coordinate 15,704,584, forward strand.
CTGTTTATAGGCGTTTTAGAGGCTCACGACTCGTTTTGGGAATTTTCAGACATTTTTAGGATTTTTTATTAATTTATTTTCATTATTTTTCATGCATATTTATTTCCCAAAGGCATTTTAGTCACTCTCCATTGCATCAAATAATTTTTCTAAGTTAAATACATTTTTCTAGAATTTTTGATAATTTTTCCATAATTTTTGGCATTTTTTAGCACATTTTTCAAAATAGTACGAAAATCCCGAAAACAGTCGAAAACAGTCCAAATTAGCCCGGATTATTCCGGAACCTCGCGAAATCTCTCGGAATCTCAAATATTACGATAATATTACGTAATCATAATAATCTCCGTAATCGTATCATAATCGCATAAAATCTTGGAGAATCACGCGCAAAATCAGCAAAAAAAAATCGTCCCGGATACAGCCTGGACCTGCACCTAGACGCAGGTCCATATTACAGGACCTGCGCCTAGACACAGGTCACATATACTGACCTGTGTCTAGACGCAGGTCATATAGCTGGACCTGCGCCTAGGCGCAGGTCTGGTGCCATTCCGGGACATTTTTTTCCTCTGCTCGCCTATAAATACGGCCCTTTGTCCGGCTTTTCAAAAGGACGACAAAAACACGAAAAAAACTTCTACTTCTCTCTCTACTGTACATATTCTCTCTCTAAAATCATTCAAAACTCTGTTAAAATCAATTCAAAGCTCTGTCACTCAACATTCGGGCGTACTAGTTTCAAAACCGTTATCGACCGCCGCACATTCCGGTACACAATTCTGAGACTCTTTTCTATTTGATTTCAATATGATTATTTTTGTTTTAGTTTTCATTTTAATTTACGACTTGCTTTCATCATGATGTCATGCGTTTTTTGTTTACATTCATGTCGTTTTTATTTTGTTTTTCATTTTAATTCATGTCGCCGTTAGTTTTTTGCATTTTCATGATGTCTCCATGTAATTTTTTTATGCTCTTCAAATCATGTTTATGTTTGCATTTTTCCATGTAGCATTTTTTTCATTTTTTTTATTTTGATTTTTTTTAATTGCACGGGATTCGAGGTACGTTCGCACTTTCATTTTCATTTTCCCCGTGCCATCGCTGTGTTGAACTTTATTATGTGATTCTTGTGATTCGGCCCTTGAATTCTTTCGAACTTTTGGGCTCATTCTAGTACAATAACATTGACTAATTTCAAAGTGGTCGCAAAATAATTTTAGGCTAATTTGTGCATTAATTTAAACCGACTTAGTAATTCGCAAATTAGTATTAAAATTGAGTTATCTCTGTTGCTCTGAAATTGAACAATGATCTTACAAAAGAGACCTAGTAGAGACCGCTTGCAGGTGGGCGGGCCCAATGCACGATTGGCTCGTAACCTGTCCCCGAACCCATACTCTGGTGCACGACCATATGGGACCGATTGCTCCTGGCTTCGGTACTTCTCCGGTGTCCGTGGACCTCTAAAACCACGGTGGCGACTCCTACTAGTCCGTATTCACGTACGGCGTTAACGGGCATTCAAATCAACTCGTGACGTAGGCGGCCGGGTAAAAACGACCCCTACAACGGTCACCCTTCGAATCCCCTCGAACAAAACCCAAAACCCGACCAACTACGAAGTCTTGAAAATAGCAATGAAGGTTACTTGTGTTTGGTTACTTAAAGATCAATGGAAGTTGAATCTTTAAGTTTGGGTTTGAAAAGATGGATGAACAAAGTTTGGGGGTTTAAGAAGCCAAAATGTTTAAGCCTTATTTATAGAAGTTAGTTAAGGTGTGAACATGAAGCAAGTGGCAAAACAAGCCATATAATCACAAGGGGGCCGGCCATGGGCTAAGGAAATGGGCCAAAATGATCACTTGGGCCATTTGCACTAATTCATGACTAATCATGAATAAATTCGCACTTGGCCCAAAAATAAATTAATTAATTAGAAAATTAAATAAAATTCTAATTAATTAAAATAAAATAAAATAAAATAATAAAACAATAAATCATAAAATAAAACATTCACAATCAATCCATAACAACAACAAATAGTCAAATAAGTTTAGACCATGCACAGAATTAAAATAATTACAAACAAAATAATCAAGAAAATAGCCCAAAAATCCGGGGCGTTACAAAAGCAGAGAGAAATGGTGTGCAAGTTCAAAGATGAATACTTTGATGGTTGACAATATTGAAATTTGATGGGAAATGTCCTACATTCGTCCTAGTTGGGCTCATCATTTCAAAATGCTAATTTTTGTATATAGCCGGCTTAGGAGTACATACGTACGCTGATTTAGTGCTTTCGGGAATTTTATTGTGAACATTTGATAATGTGATGTTGATAAACATTTGATGATTTTGTTGTGAACATTTGATAATTTGGTGTAAACATTTGATAATTTTGTTGTGAACATTTGATAATTTGGTGTAAACATTTGATAATTTTGTTATGAACATTTGGAGGGACCACAAAAAGTTGTGTGATATCGGTTGATCCATTACCTATTGAAGTTAAACCTCTATCGTTCCCTACTTGTACTCGCATAACAAAAAAAAAGTCTATCGTTCCCGTCCCGACTTGCAAAATCAGTTCAACACTCATTGTTATCCTATTATAAGGTAAACTTGCAAGTTCGGCTCAATAGTCAATATTAATTGCTATAAGGTAAACCTGCAAATTCGTTACTTATTTGGTTTTAATTTATGTTTTTTCAAGTTGCGATTATAGCTTTGGATTTTGATAAATGAAAGTTTGTTCATTAAAATTTAGAATGTATATCAGGTTGATGTTATCTATTCTTTCTAAATTATAGTCAGAATTAAAAGATTGCATCCTCTATTACTGCATTCGATTATGTTGTTTTAATGTTATTTGATATTTAGATGATGATGATGATGATGATATATATATATATATGCTTGGTGAATTTTGATGTAAGTTGCTGGTATTTTCAATCGATTTAGTTTGTTGGTTTAGTCTACGTTTTGTGTAAAACTATATGAGTTGTTGCTTTAGCATCTGTATTAAGATTATATTATTATGGTAGGGGACGATCCAGCGGGGGTTTAGGGTTCAACGGAACCTCATTAGATCTGGGAAAAATTATGCTTTTTTTAAATTAAAAAAACATATATAAAAGATTTCAAAACAGACATGTACATAACTATATCCTTAGCTCAGTCGGATAGTTACTTAATTTTGAACAAAGGGTTATGGGTTCGAGTACGTGCATTTTTTTTTGTTGGTGCTTGGATCTCTACCCCTAAAATTTGTCAAAAAAAAATCAATTTGATTTAGCTAATATCCCTCAACCAAATCCTATCCATTTGCACATCAACCCAGGCATCTCCTCGATTAGCATAATCTCCTCTCACTTCTCTCTCTGGTCAGCGGTTGCTCGCACCAGCAGTCGCCAGCCACCTGCCAGCGACACCTCCAGGCGTACAAAGAAAGTTCGACTGTTCGTCGTTCGAGCATCTGAAATTCTGAACTTCTCTGATTTTTTGCTTTGTAAATTCTCTCTCGTTTTTTTGTTTTTTTTTTTTTTTTTAAAAATCAATTTGTTGAATGTTTATTGCTTAAATGCTTAATTCAATTAATTCTTAATAACTTATATCTGTATATTGTTAATTGAATTGATTTTATATTGTTTGAAACTTTGAATTGAATTGATTTTATATCTGTATATTGTATTATTGTAAATGTTAACTTGTAACTTATAAGGTTGTAAATGTGTACGACCATTTATTCAGAATATGTAATTCTGTAAACCTGTTTTTCACTTTTTTGAATCATGATCGTTTCTGATATTTTAGGGCCCAGTGCAACGTTTAGCTTTATTTGATTTATTTGATAAAAATCTAATTTGTAGATTTTTTATTAGAAAACTACAAATTATTTCATAAACTACAAATTAATTTGTAAATAGAGAGGTAGGAATTTCTCGAACGAACCGCACTCCTTCGTATACGTCAGGAGTCCATTGATGAGAAGGAGTTGAGGAAAGCTTGAACCCAATTCCTACAGTGCTGAATATAAGCGCAATTGAAATTCACAGGGAGTTATATATTTGTGTATTGATAAGATCATAAGACCATTCATTATTTCTTGAAGCTCGATCTCTCCACCGGATGAACCGTATAGTCAAGAGAAACCATGAACCAGAATAGAAGAGCTTACTCCACCCATAAGTAAATATTTCATAGTAGCCTCATTAGACCGTACATTTTTCTTTGTATATCCAGATAATAGGTAGGAGCATAAACTGAAACATTATGGAGCTACAAAGATAGTTATTAAATCGTTAACACCGCATAAAAACATTCCTCTTAGGGTAGCTGTTAATACGAATAACAGAATCTCTGTTAGAGCCATTTCTGTACATTCAATGTACTCTATGGATAGAGGAATACATAGAGTTGAACATAGTAAAATAAGAAATTGAAAGATTTCGTTGAAATTGTTCGTTTGGAAATTTTCCGAAAAGCTAATCATAGGTTCTTCTCTCCATCGGAACAACAGGGCTGTTATACTCATTACTAAACTTGTTGAAAAGATGAAATATAACCAAGGTATAACCTTATGATTATTTCATTGAATTATGTATGTTTTTATAACAATTTACCAAATATTTTCATCAAAAAATTATGTTTATCTTAAACTTATTTATAAAATTTCTTAATGATATAAAATACGGAGTACATGAAAAATACATATTGAATACATTTGTTCTCTTAATTGAGAGAGAAATAAAATTTTATGTTTCTTATTTTATTTAATATGGACAGATAAGAGAAAAAATAATTAAAAATATTTTAATATTTTTAAAATTATATATTGTGTCTTATAAATCTCAAAATCTCATTTATATAATTTAAAAAAACTAAAAATTGAAATTAGATCATGAATTTTTTTTTCAAAATTACAGTATATAAATGTCAAGTTTTGAAAAGAACAATTTAACAGTTTTTTTTTAAAAAAAGAAATTTTATTATTTATGCTTGTGGTCTTGCTAACCAAACAAAAAGTCATTTAGCAAATTCCTAAGAATTTGTATTTTCCCTTGAAAATACACTCCAATCAAATGACCTCATAGAGTTGTTGAAATAACATTTCATTCCTAGATGTAAGAGAAGGGAAAAGAATTAAATCAAGAAATGGATTAGAAAGGAAAGAAAATGTTACTTTGTTTTTTAGCTTTTAATGTAAGTCTTCAATACTTTTGTTGTGTTTTTTATATTGGGAAATCTCGATGAAGTTAGTTGGAAACTTGGCTCTCAATTGTGATCAGATGGTGGGCATCTAAGATGGCAGTGTGGTAAAAGTGGTGGTAGTCTACTTGTCGGAGATAGCTGGTTAGGATGACGCTAATGGTGTTTTTACAATGGTCAAAGATGGTGACTCGGGAGAGAATAAAAAAAAATAATGGAAAATACAATTCCTAAGGAATAAGGTTTATTTGAAGATAAAAATGGAGAATTTTAAAAATTAAATAATATATAGAAAAAGAAAAAAATGCAAAACAAACATTTATAGATAATGAATACATATTTGTTAAGAGAAGGTATTGTGTCGGACAGGTCTGACAGTAAGCTTACTGTCAGACTAGTCCTACTCAACCTAGACAAATATGGACAAATCTGGACAAATGTGGACAAACCTGGACAAATATGGAGAAACCTGGACAAATCTAGATAAACATGGACAAATCTGGATAAATCTGGACACACCTAGACAAACCTGTACAAATGTGGACAAACCTGGACAAATATGGACAAACTTGGACAAATCTAGACAAACATAAACAAATCTGGATAAATCTGGACACATCTGGACAAACCTGGACAAATATGGACAAACCTAGACAAATGTGGATAAACCTGGATAAATATGGACAAACCTGGACAAATCTAGACAAACATGGATAAATCTGGACACACCTGGACAAACCTGGACAAATGTGGACAAACCTGGACAAATCTAGACAAACCTGGACACATATATGCTTAGACCTGAACTTATTTGGTTAAACCTGGACACACATATGGTTACACATGGACTTATTTGCTTAAACTTGGATTTTTTTTTATTAAACCTGGACACATTCTTTAAACAATGTGTTACACTGGGCAGTGAGATACAAAATAGCTCAAGACTTAGCATGGACACAGTACCTTCATTCTCCCTGACTAAAAATTGAAAATTGAAAGTTCATCTTCTCCCTGGACAAGTTTATCTGCTACCTTATCAATAGCCACTACCTTCATCTTCATAGAGTTATTTTATGCTTTGATTAAAGAAACGTAGGTCGGGGACCCCACTCCCTAATTGCACAAGTTTGGCCCTTTAATTTTTGACTGAATTTTTGTTGCCCAAATTCTAATACTGCTATTCATATCGTGGGGTCAGCGAGGGAGTGAGACTGACAATGCCATGGGAGGACTGGTATTGAAGGTTTTAGTGTTCAGAGATGGGGTATGAGGTAGGTGAAGGGGTTTTGATTGTTAAGAAGAGAGGAAGGAGAAGGAAGATGAGAGAGGATGCTGCCATTTTTGTTGAGAGAATTCAAAGAGAAATTGGATCTTGTTTAGGATATGCAAGTACAGAAGAAGGCCAGCCCGTCTGACAGTAACATTGGGTCAGACGGTCTGACCCAATCCTTTCTCTTTTGTTAATTGGGAAAAAATGATTTTTTTTATGTGTTTTAGTATGAAAAAAGAGAAAAAATAATTGAAAAAAATGGTTTAATAAATAAATCAATGTGGAAAACACTCCATACAAGTTAAAATTTAATTAAAAAAAAAACAATGAAAACATAATCACTAGATACCAAAATGAAAAATGCAAAATAAATTATTTTTTTGACCTAAATGTCGTTGGAAATTTTTTTATCTAATTTGTTGACAAAGGTATTTGTTTTTTTTTAATCAATTTGTCATCTGAAGATAATTTTTTTTACCAATTTTTCATCTGAAGGTAATTTTTTTTTTTACCAATTCGTTATCCAAAACTATATATATTTTTTTTTAAAAAAATTGTTTCATGTGCCCCCTAAGTTTGCTACATAGGGAAAAAACACTTTATTAAGAGTGCTTTAAGGTAAAAAAGGGTTAGGTTGAGTACTTTTGTCTTTTTATGTTTGTAAGTAAGAGAAGTAATTAAATCACATGAGACTACCACCTAAAAAAGAAACGTAAAATAATATCTTTGTCATTTTGTTTTTGTAATTAAGAATTTTTTTTTTGTTTATTAAAGGTGACTATGTACTATCTCTGTCCCATAATAAGTGCTCCAGTTTGACTGGAGACACTATTCACATGATTACTTCGGATCTCTTTAATTTTATTCATATAAGGAAAAAAATAGTCATATCGGATCTCGTATGATTTGTCTCAACATGTACTTTCTAAATATATAACTTTTATAATTTTTTGTTAAATATAATTCAAGATATTAATAATTCAAGTTGTGTATCAAACTATCAGGTGGTATGAAAAAGTAAATAGAAAAATTATTTCAAAACAGAGGAACAAATGTAACAATCCTAAAGGACGGGTGACAATTTTATTTTTATAAATTATCGTGTTAATATTTTTTTTACAAAAATTCGATTTCTGACAATATTGAATAAAAGTGGTTACATGTGGAAAAATACAAAAATTTATTGGTACTACTGTACTAATAACAAACCCCCCCCAAAAAAAAAAATCGAACCTAGCGGGCAACATTTCATCTCTCCGTTTATTTCACCCTGTCCTATCCTCTTCTCTTCTCTCCTCTCCTTTCCTCTCCTCTTCTCTGTCGAACTAACTAACTGTGACTAGGTTGGGCGTGGTTTTGTGGTGCCTTTCCTCCATTAAAGCAAGCAGATTTCCTCCATTAAAGCAAGCAGATTTCCTCCATTAAAGCAAGCAGAGTTTTTGAGGTAAGATTGTTTTTCCCGTAGAATTATACAATGAAGTTCATGCTTTGCTGGGTAATTTATTTTATCGCCAGATGGAAAATGAATTTCCAATCAAATATTGTTGATAGATTATGTATGTGCTTTTCTGTAGACTACAAAATGAAGGATTTCTTACTGGGCCCAGGGCGGCCGCCCCTGTTGCCCTGGGTCAGGGACGGGCCTGAATTTTGAATTGAATATTGTTATTGACTTAATGTTAAATTGTTAATCTATTAAAATTTTAGGATTGTATGAGTGTGAGTGTGTGACCATGAAAAGTTTGGAGCATTTTTGGAACAAATCTCAAAAAACATCAAACATTTCCTCTCGAATCTCAAAAATCATCAAATGTTTTCAAAGTATGAAAACTCGAAGCATGCTTTTGAAATTTGTATCTTTTTTATGTATTGTATTTTGACATTTAACTAATGTTGTATTGGATCATTTATTTTGTATTTTTTTATTGGAATTTGAACTTATTTAGTTGTGCACTTGTGTATTGGTATTAATTTAAACAATTGATTTTATACCCGAATTATATCCGAGCATCGGGATATCCGGTGTTTGATGAAGTTCGAACCCCTAGGTGCAAATCGTGTATCCGCCACTTAATTTGTTAGTAATTTAGTTCAACTCTACTACAGTTTTCAAGTGAAATTAGCGATTGAAGTTTAGGGAACAGAAAGGAAAGAAAATGACGATGAGTTCAATTCCAATTCCAAGTGACACATTCAAGTTAGGATTTATTGGAGCTGGAAAAATGGCGGAAAGTATTGCTGGAGGCGTTGTTACTTCTGGTATTTTACCTGCTTCTCGTATTCATACTGCTCACCTCGGCACCCAACGACGTGAGGCTTTTCAATCCCTTGGAATCTCCGTCTTTGATCATAACCACCAGGTTTGTGTCTATCATTGATGATTACTTGCTGTTTTTGTTTCTCCTATTGTTCTAAATTTGTGTATTATTTTCCATGAATTGAATTAGTTTTAAGTGTATGCTTCGTAATTTTACATGTGTTTGTGCAATAATTTGGAATAATTTATGTTGGTGAATTTGAGTTAGCATGAGCATCATTAGTTATCTTGCTGCCCAAATCAATTCTCTCTCCTTTCTTGGTAAACTTGAGTGTGGAGGTTAATATATTTAGTAGTGAAGTGAATTGTTGGTTCTATTTGACAAATTAATATAAATAAGTAGGAGAAATAAGAGGGTTGTATAAAAAGTAGTAGAAACAAAGGTGCTAGTATGTGTAAAGTAAGAAATAAATTGGGAAGGGCAAGGAGTAAAGTTATTATTGGAAGTGAGATAAAAAGAAAATGAAGTTTAAGGAGGAAAGTAGAGAGAAATGGTATGGAAGTCCAAAGATGGATACTTTGATGGTTGGCAATATTGAAATTTGATGGGAAATTTCCTACATTCGTCCTAGTTGGGCTCATCATTTCAAAATGTTAATTTTTGTATGTAGCCGGCTTAGGAGTACATACATACGCTCAGGCCGTTACTGAGAGTTTAGGGGCCCGGGGCGAATTTATGACTTTGGGCCCTATAAACTAATTTCAAATAAAATTTGATATTTTTTTACATCGAAAAAAACACATGTATAAATATGAAAACATTATTTAATGCTAAAAAATGTCTTACTTTTTCTATAAAAAAATTATCCAAAGATAAGTAATTAATATTATACTCCGTGCATTTTATAATTCATATGGAGTACAATACTTTAAGAACAACGTATTGAAATCTTACAAAAATAATTATACTGTAATTCAAATAAAGTGTATTAAATTCATATATGGATACAATTGATATGTATTTCATTTCAAGTTTTTGTAATTTGAAAAAGAAGAAAAAATATATATCAGGAATAATTAAATTAATAGGTACCAACTATTGCACTTTTTATTTTATAGGTATCAACTTTTGATTATTCACCAGCAGCACGAACTATTACATAAAGTTGCAATGATAGATATATGACCTAAATATTGTTGCAACTTATAGGTCATCCATACCTATTTATAGGTCATCAATACCTATCGTTGCAACTTTATATAATAGTTCGTGCTGCTGGTGAATAATAAAAAGTTGGTACCTATAAAATAAAAAGTGCAATAGTTGGTACCTATTAATTTAATTATTCCTATATATTACATGTGCAGACTGTGTGTCAAAATTTACATAAGATAAGTAAAAAAAACACATATAATGAAATAGTATATATTTTTACAACAGGTCAACTTATAGGGTAGATGTATTATGTAAATCATTTACTATAAGTGGTTAAGCAAATTTTGGACCAAGTTAAAATTATAAATAGATTATATTTTAGGAATAAAGAAATTTGTGATTAACTATATTGAATGAATGTAAACAAAGAAATTTTTAGTGGTAAAATTATTCATAAGAATTTGTATTAATTAATAGGGATTTAATATAAAAGAAAAATTAGAAAGACTAGTACTTAATAAGATCATAAAACTTAGCAAATTTCCATGCAATATATGAAGAATTCAAAAATCTCATCGGGCAAAAAAAAAAAAGAATGGAAAAGTAAAGATAAAATGCTTGACATAAGAATCGATCCCTTGACATTACATGCACAATGCAAACACTCGCACACCGGTTTCCCGCTGATCCATTCATTCTTTCCGTGTATTTTAACACTTTTAATATATATATTAAGACTAACAGCATTGAAGTACATGACTAAACATTGGGCCCCGGGCGTGCGCCCCGCCCCAGGGCCGGCCCTGCGTACGCTAATTTAGTGCTTTCGGGAATTCTTGACGTCTTCGATTCCATTGGAGCCTAAATATTATCTGTTTTCATGTGTATTATTATGCCTCTTTTTTTTCTTTCTTTTTTTAATGGATTGATTTGGAATCCATGAATCATTATAACAAAGGCATGCATATACTTACTATACTAAATTTAGTTCATGCAATATTCAAATGCCGCTGAGAAATATCATAGAGATTGTACTCAAAACATTTATCATATTACACGTGTATCGCTTGTTGCATGCATTGTGGCTCTGGTTTGTGGACTTTAAACTAAGGTTTACGGTCCAATTGGTTGTAGTTGATTTGTTTTAAAGTGGAATAAATTTGTGGTTTATTTACAGGTAGTTGATGAATGTGATGTGATTATTTTCTCTGTTAAACCTCAAATTGGTACTCTTCCCATGCTCTTTATGCATATGTTTCTTAATTTATTTTATAGCCTTTTAGCTAGAGTTTATGATATTATGCTAGTATGTTTTTTTGTTAGATATTATGAATAAAAGAAAGCATTTAATGTAGCAGATCAATTGTATGAGTCAAATACCTTTGCTCATTGTTGAATTGTTTTAGAAAAAGGTCTAGTTTTTATATCAAAACTGCAATTTGACAATGTAGCAGGATAAGAAACGTTTAGTCATATACCTTACAGATTTCTATTGCTGACTTCTGTACTACTTTGTTTTTGTGGAGTGTCTTGTCTGAGCTCTTTCTCTGTTTTTTTTAATGGCACAGTCAAGGAAGTGGTGTCACAGTTGAGACCAAAATTTTCAGAGAAGCAGCTGCTGGTATCAGTTGTTGCTGGAACCAAATTGAAGGACTTACAGGTATTCATGGTTTAACAATGGAATGATTAGAGACTTTATTCGTTACTGAGGTTGTTAATTTGCCTTTCTTATGAATCCGAGTGTATTTAGAAATGGTTCTGTTGTAAATTTGTAATCATCATAGCATGTAAAGGCAAATCAAATAACACTTGCAGATGCTCTTGTCAAAAATTACAGGTGTAGATTATGTTACAGTGATTGTTTGAGAAGTCATCTGTTATTGGTTCTTTTCTTTTGTTTCTTGTAGCTCTGGAACTGAGCTGGATTTTGGCTATTTAGTAATTTGATCCAAAATTCTTCAAGGTTTGAACAAAAACTGTAGAAAAGTAACAGCAGGATGTCATTTTACAGATTTTATGAAAAAATTGTTGTGCTGGATTGTGGTAGAACGATATTCTTGCATAGATGGTTTAACACTTTTATCTTTTTGTTGTTGCTTCTTTAATAGGAATGGGCCGGGCACGACCGTTTCATTAGAGTAATGCCGAATACTCCTGCTGCTGTTGGGATGGCAGCATCAGGTTTGCTTCAATCTTGATTTTTACATGATTATGCTACAATCATGATCAATTTATTCTACAATCATGATCAATTCAAAGTGATTATCAAAGTTTTGGTCATGCTGAATACTGAGTAATGCGTTGTGACCTATGCTGGCTTTTTATTGGAGTAGCCTCTCATGTATTCCTGAAATATGAAAGTAGTTTGCACTGTATTCCAGTCTTCCAGAACAGTTGCCTTCCAACTTATGTTGACATTTGTTTTGCTACAATTTTCATATTAACTGGCAAGTAATAATGCAGAAGTGACAAATAGATTAGAATAAAAGTTGGATGGGCAGTTGCTTTGGGTTGGATGCCTTAAAAAAAACTTCCTATTTTTCTTGATCATCAGATTTACAAGTACTACTTTAGGATTCAAAGTAATTTATTTTTACACATGTATTTAGTTTAGTTTTTTTATTGGAACATGTGATGACTATCTTTTTTTCCTGGGTATAAAGAAGGCTACAGATCAACTACTGCTTTTCTTAAAGTTGAGGACATTGATAACTATGATAATTAATTCCGAGCAAAGGGAGTGTATTATTTTGACCTTTTTAGATTAATAATGCTAAAGAATTAAATCATATTTGGTTGGTGGGAAGTGATATAGGTGAGATCTAAGGTGGTCATCTAGAAACAATTTGTAGTCGTATATAATACTTGCTAGAATTTGGAAGACTGGAAACATATCATTCTCATTGATCTTGAGAATTTTTACTTTAGGTTGTGTTGTAAATCTGTACTAGCAGCAGAGAAAATTAGGATGGAGAAAAGAGATGAAAATGACGTGTGATGATAATGTTGATGGACAAATTGAAACAATTGTAAAATTGAAGGATATGTTCTTCAATCTAAGAGAACTATGTAAGCCAATCTTGAAACTTACTAAAGGGGTTCCTTGAATCCACAAAGAGAGAAAAGGCTCAAGCAAAGCTTGGAGAAATTTTGAAATTTGATTGAAAGCTGATTGATATGATGTTTACAAGCTAATTGTCATGCCTATTTATAGGCTCAAATTTACATTGGATGCATGAATGAAGTTAATAAATGGCTATTTAATTCATTACATTAAAACTCCCAATGGCTGATAAATTGATGGGCATGTAGTGTTCTGCATCCAAGAAACTACAGTTTGAAAAATCATGTGATCTTGCTTCCTATTGCTCGATTATCTGTTAACTTGTGAAATCTTGCTGTCGAGCAAGAAGTTTTGACTGAATTCATAAACCAACTATAAGGAACCCAGCAAGCTGCTTTTTGCTCAATTAATCCCTTAATGAATCTATTTTTGTCAAATTGACATTGTGCCTAGAGGAGAAGAGTCAATCACAGATTAACAAATTTCAATTAAAAAATATAATCAGAAGTAGGGTTAACTCAATAGCTTATTAGTTGTCTTTCCTCCTTTTTTCGGACAAGGCATGTATGAGATGTCAAACAAATTTCTTTAGCTCTCACATTGTGTATCCAAATGTGAAAGTTTTTTTATTTTATTTTATTTTAGAAATACATTTCTGGCTCATGAAATTGGCTCTGTTTTATCCTTTGTTGCTCTAATCTGCATGCATCTGATCAATTTTTTTTTGTTAATTTGCTTCTGTTGTTCTAGTGGTAAGTTTGGGAGGGACAGCAACTGAAGAGGATGGTGAACTTATAGAAAGATTATTTGGAGCAATTGGGAAGGTTTGGAGAGCTAATGAGAAATTGTTTGATGCAATTACAGGTCTTAGGTATGCTTAATGTACTTGAACCTTGTGAAATATATATCATATCCTTAAGAACGAGTAAGTGCACACACACGCTCGCATGTTCGGGTGCACACACACGCTCGCATGCTCGGGTGCACACACACATATAATAGATTAAATGTTCATCAGTTGAAATCTCTGATAACATCATTGTCATCGGCATGTGCAGTGGAAGTGGGCCAGCATATATGTTTTTAGCCATAGAAGCATTGGCTGATGGAGGAGTTGCTGCAGGTCTGCCACGAGAACTTGCCAAGGGTTTAGCTGCTCAAACTGTAAGTCCCCTTTTTTTTTTTTTGCAACATTGACCTTGCTGACTTTTTGTAGCCTGTGGTTCATTATCTACTTTAGCTGCCACGAGAATTTTTCAAACTGACTTTTTAACTATTGTTTTTTGAGTAATTTGGGCTTAGTTGCTATGAGAAACCTCGGACTTAGTTTTTGGTTTATTAGCCCTTCTCTCCCTTTTTCAAGTCTGTTCACAGTTTCCTCCCTTGTATAGCAGTTTGTTGTTTTCATCTGTTTTATTTTGGTGCTCCCTTTACCCCCCACTTAAATTATTTTAGTCCTTTGTGGGCAATACACTTTCCATTCCGGTTTTACTGACATTTCATGGATGGCAGCAGTGCCGGTCCTAGGGGTAGGCATTCGGGCAGCCGCCCAGAGTCCAACATCAAAAGGGGCCCATTTATGTGAGCAAATCATACATATCCCATTTTTCTGGTCGAACTTTTTGACGATATGACAATTATTTCAACTACAAATATTATAACTTTTGACCATTAATACATATTTTTTAAAAATCAAAGAGTGGCCCAAAGTTAAGCTTGGATATAAAAAGTTATTGTTATCTTATGACTTTTGATAGAAGGCTTACTATAATTATATGGGTTTACACAAATTATAAATTTGTTGTTCTAATTTACTACTCCCTCTGGTTTTTTTTTTAATTTACTCACTTCACTTTTCACACTTGCCTAGACAAAACTTTGAAGATTAATATATTTAATTGTGTGTTTGTAAAAATTATAAAAACTAGATATTAAAAAACTACATGTTGAAACGAATCCAACGAGACCTCACATCACTATGTTTTATCATATGTATAAATCACAAACGTTAGTCAAAGTATACTTTGTGAATAGTGACAAAGTCAAACTGAGTCAACTAAAAAAAACGGAGGTAATACAACTCAAGAGGAATTTTTTTCATAATTTCATTGGTCTTTCAACTCATTTTTTCTACATCTCATTCCATTATCATTTCCATTTTCCGACTAAATCAATCATTAATTAAAATGGAAAACACCAATTTTTCTAAAAACTACAACAATCTATGGTTATTAATCTATTATTATAGAAATTGAACAAGAAATATTCTAAATTCTTTGAAAAATGGTTATTATCATAATTATTTTATTTTTTTTTAAAAATATTTTGTATAATTTCTGTGCAAGTATATTTTTAAAATTTTACGGGCAGTGCCCCGCATTAAAATTTTGCCTAGGGCCCATATAATGCCATGAACGACACAGGATGTCATGTTTCATATCCAACATGTATTGAAGTGTCCGACACATCAGACACACCTAATTACATGTTGGACTGTCCATTTTTTTTACGTATATAGTTTTTGGATTTTTACCAGATTCTTTTTAGGCATTTTTATACCACTTTCAGCTTTCACAACTAAAATATTTACATTAAATATAAATTTTCAATTATACCAATAAAATAAGTTTAAAACAGAGCAGTAAATCACAAATATTGTATATATTTAGTATTTGAGTGATACATATTATTTTTTCGTGTCCCTGTGTTTTTGATTTTGGATTTGCGTTTTGTCGTGTCTGTATCGTACCCATATCCGTACAACCTAGCTTTCCATTTCATTTTAAAGGGGTGTTTGGTATAAGTTTTACTGACTATGGAAACAGGTTCAAGTGACAAACATACGTTACCATTTGTTTGGTCAATTCGATAGGTAACAAATACCGTTACTTTGAGGGAAACACTTCCCCCCAATTTGTTTCCTGTCTAAAAGCCGCAGAAACAGAATACGTTTCCACTCTTCAAACAGAAAACACTGATCTCTCCTATTTCACACCTACTAGTACTTCATCTATGGGCTCCCAAATTCTCTCTTCATATAATCATATCTCACTTGTTGAGAGTTCTTTACAGATTAATGCCAATTTTTGCAACGTACTCCTCAATGGCTCACTAGCTCTTCCAACAGTAAAATGAATTTATGTACTTCGTTTTTAAATTCTTGCAACAATTGTACTTTTGACACTATTCACAATTTACATTTTTTGACTACAATTTATTACTTACACAAAAAGAAAAGTATAGTAATGTGGGATCTTGTTGGATTCGTCTCAACTTGTAGAATTTTATTATCTAGTGTTCATAATTTTTACAAATACATAATTAGAGATATTAATCTTTAAAGTTTTGTCTCGGCATGCTTGAAAATGAACTTGTTGAAAGAATTCGAAAACGGAGGAATCTTGTTTTGATAATAGATTGCTTGTGTTGCTTGAGATATTTAAGGGTAAAACCTCAGCAATGTAATAGCGGATAAGAATTCTAAGTTATCAATTAGTTTTCGGTTCTATTTTATGGGGTTGATTTTTGGGTTTGAAAGGGTGCTTGTAAGGTAGGATGAATGTCTGAATGAAGTTTGTGTTTCTTTTGTCTAAATTACTTATTTCTATGACGGAGGAATTAAAATAATCTGCTCTTGATGAGCTGAATTTTTTTTGAAACATAAGATTTACATTATTTCACTTATAATTTGTCTTTTTCGGCTCCCAGAGTTGGATGAAAGTAACTTAAAGGAATCTTGGAAGTGCCTTAAATAAAAATGATGTGCATATCAAGATGATAATTGGTCTAGGATATAGTAAAATAAATTCTTGTATTAGTAAGCAATATCAAACAAGAGGTAAGGGAAATTCTTGTAAGGGAGTACTTTTATTCTTTCCATTTCATTAAGAAACCAAAGAACTAGTAAAGTTAACTTACATGATTACCCTTACCCCTCTCATTTATTTCCATTCCATTTCCTTTCCCTATTCTATACCAAATAGGCAAATACCCCCTATGTCCTGAAGTATTGAGTGCACTGAAGTTTCCCTCCAAAAAGTCAATAAAAAGTCCTTTATGGGCAAACCAGAAGGGTTAATCAAGTTTTTTCTTCTGAAATTTCAATTCATTCTCATTTTTTCAATGTGTACAATTGAGCTTATCCTTACTTGAACCGCTTCTCTCCTATGTTCTAATTGCAAGTTTATTAGCCAAAAAAGTGTCGGAGTATAAATGGACAATATTTTTGTGTCACACTTCATAGTGGAGGTCATGGGTCACGGAGGATATCACTTAGTAAACTATAGAAGGAGAAAGTGAGGATGGAGGCAGACTTTCGTCCACTGTTAATCGTAATTATTGATATACAAGTCGGATTGATATGATTCCAAATGCATTATTTTCTTACAATAGGTCATACACTAAATCTCGACAAGTAATAAGAAAGTTATGACTTTTTGAAGTCGTACTGTCTGGCAGGCAGACTGTGGTTGCAGGTCGCCCGTCAGTGAAACCTTGCCTGTTCTCTACTTAGGCATTAGCTCATCGCACCTCACAGCGTACGTCGTGACTTGAGTGACCATTGGATCTCCAGATTGCTTCATTCCCCTTGTAACCCCTATATTAATGGTGCGTTTTTGTATGTTTGTGAGTGATATGCAATTCCAAATGCGTTTTATAGATCGAAGCAAAACAGCAGACCAACAAAGGTATCCAATGCCTTTTTTTTTTTTACGGTACCGAGTAATGTGTTGAAATTAATGCTTTGAATCAACATCATTCATGTGTTAGTGGGCGAGTTAGTTTTATGCAGTTTCCAGATGACGAGGACACCAAAATTTCCTCTTTCATTCTTACATTATCTTATTGTTTCAATGAACATGTTCAAGATTGATTGTTATCTTGCAGGTTCTGGGAGCAGCATCCATGGCAGTTAACAGTGGCAAACATCCTGCTCAGCTGAAAGATGATGTTGCATCACCTGGTGGTACAACAATTGCCGGCATTCATGAGTTGGAGAAAGGTGGATTTCGTGGCACCTTGATTAATGCTGTAGTGGCAGCTGCAAAACGCGGCAAAGAACTTTCCCAAAACTAAATTCTTTCAAGAGGTTTCGTGCTTCTATCGGCTCTACTTTTTTTTTTTTTTGTGAGCAGCAAGCAGGCGAATCTCTATGAAAGGCTACAGCAAATTACTTGGACTTTATAGTTTCCCATTCTTCCAGCATTGAATTACTAGATTTTTCTTGTTTTTACTTTGAAATAGTGGTGGTAATTTTTTTGCGTGTAGACAGTCTAGAGTAGTTTTAGCATGTTTTAGAGGTGCAGGTCTTAACCTAGTGGTTAAGTCTTGCGAACCTCACCGCACGCATTTGCGAATATTCTTTATTTTCTCCCTTTCAGATGCATGTGTCAGCCAAATTGGATTGAGTGACCTGCAGTTGGTCTGGTTCAAGGTTTTGTATCTCCTACATTATCAAATTAAAAATAAATAAAAGTTCTAGCATGTGCTATTGCTACTTGGACTTCTTGCTTAAACATGTAATAACATCTGTGCTTCAAAGTTATTACCTACCCCATGTGTTTTTCTCTCTTACTTTATCTTAACAAAGTTCCAAATTCATAGTTGGAAGTATGGAACTTCCCTAGCTCCCTTGTCATTTGATTTTAAGGTGGAACCTCCAACCAAATGCATTTGCTCAAAATTAAACTTCATTTAATTTTACGTAAAACAGTGGCAGTCCACAGTATGCTGCTTTGCTTAGCAAGCTTACTCATCCAATTATGGCAAGTCGCTGAAGTACAGTTGACTATAACCATAGTATCCATCCAATTCCCATTTTTTTTTTTATTAAATTATTACTCTAAATTAATTGAAACTAATTTCATACTAGTGTTATTTCATTAAATGTTCCATCCATAACCTCAACTGTTCAACGCGTACCCCAATTAATATGAGTAATGTAAAGTAGTTTTCAACCAATTATTACACCCTAGCTTAGCTATATAAAAGTACACTCCTTTCCCACAATAGAAACTCACCTATCTCAGGGTTTTTAGAGCATCACATTTTTAATATTTATTTCTACTTTATATATATATAAAAAAAAAAAAAAAAACTAAGAGAGGAAGTCCATAATGAGTCTGTTTTTTAACAAAATGTGTGTAGTGATATGTGTGGTTAGCGTAGTGCTAAGTTTGAGTGTAATTACATTTGGAGATGGTGATGGTGAGCAAAAGACTGAAACATACAATGATGAGGAATGTGGCTTTGGGTGTCATGGTGGTCCAAGGGGATATAGAGGTGGAAGATTTGGGGGTCCAACACATTGGGGTGGACCCAAACATTGGGGTGGACCCAAACATTGGGGTCGAAGGTTTGGGGGTCCAACAAAACCGGGCCATTGGAGAGGACCAAAAGGTCCACACTTTGGTGGTCCGGGTAATGGAGGTGGCCTAGGTGGTGGTGGTGGAGGTGGTGGAGGGTTAGGGAGCGGTGGAGGAGGTGGTCTTGGTGGTGGTGGTGGTGGAGGGTTAGGGGGCGGTGGTGGAGGTGGTCTTGGTGGTGGTGGTGGAGGGTTAGGAGGCGGTGGTGGAGATGGTGTCGGTGGTGGGGGAGGAATAGGAGGCGGTGGAGGAGGAGGTCTTGGGGGAGGTGCTGGTGGTGGAGTAGGTGGTGGTGCTGGAGGTGGGGGTGGACTAGGAGGAGGTAGTGGGGGAGGAGTTGGAGGAGGCGTGGGACACGGTGGAGGGATCGGTGCTGGAGGAGGATTAGGTAGTGGTGCAGGAGGTGGCCTTGGTGGAGGTGGCGGTGCCGGTGGAGGAGGTACTGGAGTTGGGGGTGGCTCTGGTGCAGGTGGTGGATTTGGTGCAGGCGGAGGTGGAGTAGGAGGTGGTGCAGGAGGAGGAGGTGGTGCTGGGGGAGGTGGAGGTGGTGGTCTTGGCGGTGGTGAAGGTCATGGCGGAGGATTTGGCGTAGGAGGAGGAGTAGGAGGCGGTGCGGGAGGACTTGGAGGTGGTGGTGGAGCTGGAGGAGGTGGAGGGGGAGGTGTAGGTGGTGGGTTTGGCCATGGTGGAGGATTTGGTGCAGGGGGAGGTGTAGGTGGGGGAATCGTTGGTGCTGGAGGCGGAGGTGGTGGTGGAGGAGGTGGTGGCCTTGATGGAGGATCAGGTCAAGGAGGTGGATTTGGTGCTGGAGGAGGTGTGGGAAGTGGCGGCACTAGTGGAGCACTTGGTAATTAGGAGGTGTCCACGGAGTTGATAGTGGTGGAGGAGTTTGGTGTCGAGGTAGAAGTTGGAGTTGGTGCTAGCAAGGGGGTGCACACTAGTGTCAGTGGTGGTGGTGGAAGACCCTAGACTAACTCATTATAAATCATTTTAATTTGTTTTATTTCTAATTTTCTATCAAGTAACTGTATTCGGAATGTTTTTCGTTGTTAACATCTTGAAATACATTTTTGCTAAAATTTATGTTGGGTCTAAAGATGAACCCTTTTTCAAGTTTCAATGAAATTGTTATTCCCTATTAGTGCTGGCCAATGGGCCGGGTTGGCCCGGCCCGGAAATCAGCCCTGATGGGTCAGGCCCGCTGAGCCCGGCCCGGCCCGTGACCCGGCCCGGTGCTGACCGGGCCGGTTCATGGGTGGGAGTGTTATAACCCGTAACCCGGTCAAACCCGGTCCAACCCGGTCCAACCCGGTCAACTCGGTCCGACCCGGTCCCCGACCCGGCCCACCAACCCGGTCCAATCCGGACGGGCCGGTTCATGGGTCGCCTATCCATGAACCCGGCCCGGTTCGGCCCGGCCCGGCAACCCACCGGGCCGGTTCATGGGTCGAAGGCCTTCGACCCGGCCCGGTCTCTGGCCCAGCCCGGCCCGGCCCGTTCGGTGGCCACCACTATTCCCTATATTGTAATCTTGATTTCTTGACAGTACTAAATAATGGGTTGGGATCCTCTAGAATTCTAAAAAAACTCTACAAGGTAGAGTTAAATCTCAACCATTCATTTTTAAAATCAATAGCTCATTGATGTAAGAGGAAAGATAAAAGAATGAGACTTTGATGAGAGAAATGTAACTAAATGAGAAACTCTACCTTATAGAGTTTTATTACAATTCTAGAGGATCCAAACTCCTAAATAATAGTGTATGAATTGACAATTTACACTTTTCAAAAAGTCAATAAGTTAATCATATATGCTTTTATTAGATATCTAATTATATAATTTTTTTATCCAATAATTATATAAATATGTCCACACATTATTAGGAGAAAAAAAAATTGAAAACGTTATAAGTGAAGCATTTATCACTTCATTTAATGACAAAAAGAACAAATTTTTATTTTATTTTTTTTATAATTATCGGATGTGAATAAAACCCTATTATAAAATAAAAGAGCTTACGTTTTATAAGTTTCTTTATTCGTCTTTTTACTAAAAATTATACTACTATAAGACTATCATTATCAATTGAAACAAAAGTCAACGATTTTCATATTAATTTATACATGTTTCAAATTCGCATAATTTTTTTACCGCGCAAACTCACTTGTCATTATTTATCAGTTTTTCATATAATTTTAATTTCAAGGTTCATGTTAACCTAAAATCTCTACTATGCTTTTACAGTTTTCGACTTTTCGCTTTCAACAAGCTTATACTTTAAATTTCAACTTGAATTGGTATATATATATATATATATATATATATATATATATATATATATATATAATGATGTTGATGATAATAACATCTAATTATAACCGTTGGTGTCTTCAGTTTTTCCAAACGTATTACCGTTTACAAATTATAACCGTTATACAAATTTAAAGCATTAAAAATACTCAAACCAACCACAAACGCACATGTGTCATCACTTCCTACCATAAAAATGAAAATGTATGCATGCCTTTTTCTCCATGAAATAGTCGTTGAATTTGATTTTTGTACAATTCTTGGCTCGAGGGCCGAGGTGCTCAGTGGAAAGGATTTGGTACCATCCTTTTTCTTTTAAGATCCTTTCACCACATTCAACATCAATGAGGATGGCAAAAAGTACACAAAATGAGAGCTAAGAGGAAGTGATTCCTCTACAATGCCGGTGCTCTAAAGCTTGATAGTCTAGTCAACAAATTACAAAAGATTTAATATAGCTGCTAAAAAATGGGCATAATTAGCTATTTAAAATCCTGAAATAATATATTGTGCTAAAAGTTAATTTTAACTATTAAAAAACTGGCATAAGCCTAAAGCCTAATATATTGTGCTAAAATTTATTTGAAGAAAAGGGTTTGGCATCCAATTATGAAAATTTCAAAAATATATACCATTTATTTTTTAAAAAAAAGTTGTCTATTTTATCAAATTCCTACAATGCACAAGTTCTTATTTACTAATCTATAGTTCTATGCTAATATGGTTGTACGGTTGTTGTATGCTAGGTTGTATGGATACGGGTACGGGTTTGAAAATGGGTACGAAATGGCCGGGTACGTAATACGCCACTTTTAAAATCAAGGATACGGGTACGAATAAGAAATTAATATATAAAATATATAAAAATATGAAATTTTATGAAAATATTCAATATAACTTGGAATTATATTTGTAAAAACATAAATACTCAAGTAAAATGATAAATCCCTTTTCAAAGTATAATATGAAGATGGAAAAAATGGATAAAACAAGGTAAATGATTTTTAAAAACATAATAAAAAATTAGGGTGAAGTATCGGGTATTCGTGAAGTATCGGTATCATATCGGTATCCGACATGGGTACGACTACCTAATTGAAATATCCATGCATCCTAGGTTGTATGGCTAAATGACTCCACTTGCAAGTTGCAAAGACAGCAAATGCGCAATAGCAATTCAACTATGAGTGAATAAGTGATGATACAAATAAGAGATGCAATTTGTTTTTGGCAATAATAAGAGATACTTTAAAAGGCAAATAATAGGGTGCGATAATTTTTCTTTAAAAATTATAATTTTTTTAATATAAAATTATATTTTTTTACATAAAACTTACCTAATTATATAAAATTTATAGCTTTGTGGTACGAATTTTTATTTTTGTATACATCCTTTAGTTCTTTTATTTTTCGTGATTTTGAAAGTTGGTACCTTATGTTTGTTTAATTAAATTTTAGTCTTACTTCAAAGAAAAAGCACTTTCAAAATATACAATCATAAATTTTAATACCCGTTAACAAATTCCCTCTTTTCTTCTTTCTCTATTTTCGATTTCTCATCAAATGTTTAACTAAATTTAACCACAATCACTTATTATTCTAATTAAATCTGACGTACTTTTTAATCATTAATCTGAGATAAATTAGTCCTATTTTAGAGGCATCAAATCAATAATTAAACCATTAAGGTATATGTTTTGAATTTATATTCACATGGATCTAGGGTTTTTAATTGAATTAGGATTTTGGGGTAATTAAGGTTTTTTCAAAATTAATTAAACCCATACAAAATTTAAAATTTACAATTAATTCGATAATATGATATATATGTCACTCAATTTTGCACTAATTAATGTTTCTATACTTTTATTTGGCAATAATGTAGAAACTTGAAATTGTGGAGTCCTTATTACAAAGCTTGGATCTTTGTTAAAATTGGGGGAGAAGGGTGATTATCTCACTAAACAATTGCATGTTATATGTGTAAGTTTAAATAAATTATGGGCTTGAATTTGATGTTTTTATGGAGATTATATAAGTTAGGAAAGTACATAGTAAAATGAGGTAATTAAAGAAATTGAAGGAAAATAAAAAGAAAATAAGAGTTTAAATAATGTTGTCTTTAGTTGACACTTGACAGATTGTTTAATTAAATTATTAAGCGGTATTATAACTTATTGTAGGGGTCGTTTTGACCGCCTACGTCTCACGAGTTATTTTAAATGCTCGTTAACGCCGTACGTGAATACGGACTAGTAGGAATCGCCACCGTGCGTTTTATACGGTCCACGGACATCGAAGAAATACCAATGTCAGGAGCAATTGGCCCCATATGGTCGTGCACCAGAGTATGGGTTCGGGGACAGGTTACGGGCCAATCGTGCATTGGGCCCGCCCGCCTCTAAGCGGTCTCTACTAGGTCTCTTTTTGTGGTCAAATTATTATTAATCCCGAATACATAAATATCTCAATTTTACCCTAAAGAACGCATATTACTAAGCGGGTTTAATTTATTTACAAATCAAAACTAACTTTTGTGACCACTTTAAATTAAGTCAGTATTAAAAATCCTAAAAATAAAATCAAATAATTCATGAATAAAACACATAATGAAGAAAAATAAATATGTGCAGGTTCAAGAAAACTCAATTAAAATGATGATATTGATAAAATAATTATTGTGCGATTTAACACTTTAATCAATTGACCACCGTATTCGTATTAATAACTTTAACCATCATCTTCATTATTTAATCAAAACCGAATTTAAATATATGACTCTCATGAACAATTTATTCATATAACATTTAATTACTTCAGAATTTCAATACTATAGCAATTATTTTTTAATATGCGATTTAATTGATAAATTCATTTTTTTATCGCATTAAAATATTGATAACAACATTGTTGGAAAAGAAAATGTAGCGATCATTTCATGACACGAATTTCAATGAATCGAAATCGTGTGATATAAATCGCATATGAAAGAAACAAATTCTGAAATTATTGTCATTAAACCACTATTATTTGAATTGTGAAATGAGATCTAAAAAGTTATATGAGAGTCGGTATTAATATATGATTATGCAAAATGCGTCAATGAATTGATAATCATTACACATATATATTGAAAAATCAAAACATTAAAGTTCATTAGATTGATGACGATTAAAGGAATCATGGCAATATTGTTATAGGATTGATTAAAACATTAATTCGCACATATATATATGACCCGGATTAACCATTATCATAAATCATCATTTTAATTGATTTATTAATATAAAAATAAACTTAGAATGAATGGATTTGAAGTAGAGACTTCAGAAGTTATACCTTATAATGCCTTTGATTAGAAACAACCAAGGAAAACCAACAATATGAATGCAAGTGTTTCTTTTGAAGTTGACTGAGTTGATGATTTAATTTGTAGTGTGTTTGATGATGTTTTGGGGAGTGTTTGATGAGATGTGAATGTTTAGGGTTGAAGTATGCAATGCAGAAGAAGGCTCGGTGGTGTTGGCGTGTCTTCAAAAGGTTGGAAGGACGTGTATTTATAGGCCAGAAGGAGCAAAAATCGACCCCGGAGGACACCAGACCTGCGCCTAGGCGCAGGTCCAGTAACATGACCTGCGTCTAGACGCAGGTCAGTTGCGTCTAGGCGCAGGTCCTGGTCAGATCCGGGTTGATTTTTTTGCTTGATTTTGCGCGTGATTTTAGGATTACGATCCGATTTTATTCGATTACAGAAATATTTCGTAATATTTTGATATTCCAGAATATTCTGGGATGTCCCGGGATGTCCCAGAATGTTCTAGAATGTGCCGGAATGCCCAGGACGTTTCGGAATGTTCTAGATTCCTCCAGAAGCTCCAAAAAATTACAGAAAAATTATTAAAAATTATGAAAAAATATGAAAAAGTATAAAAAACACTAATATGCTTTGCGGAACAATTTTCAACATTCAGAAATGACGAAAATGCCCCTAAGCATGCAAAAATCCTAAAAAAATCTATAAAAAGCTCTAAAAATATGATAAAAAATATAGAAAAATATGAATAAATTATAAAATTATTTTTATGATTTTTAAAAATATTTTGTGATGCAAAAAGACATTTTTATTATTTTTTTATGAATATAAAACATTGAAAAATGCATGCAAAAATATAAAAAAAAAAAATCTAAAAATGAAGAAAAATTACGAATAAATCCCGTAATCATCGCAAAACCTAACATTTTCTTCCAAGGCACTTTAAACACGGTTTAGGCAATTGGTTGAGGTGTATTATTCATTTTCATCGTCAATTTCCCTTGGTTGGACCTTATGGCAATACGGTACGTTCATCATTAGTCTCTACATTGGGGAGACACATTTAGGTGTCTACACTTATATTTTTATGTTTCAAAAGGTAAATAAAAAAATCTTTATGGTGATAAGTTACAATATTTTAGTTGACGTCAAAAAAAAAAAATTACAATATTTTAGTCAAAAGTTATGTGAGATTATATGATAATCCAAAAAGAAAATTAGTATACTTTTTTTAATTTTTTGAGAGGTTATTAATTTATTATATGGTTGTTTGGTTGGTATCTTTCACGTTTCTTTCAAGTTGCAACTCAGTATTTATGAGAGAAGTGAAAAATGGTAATAACTAATGAGGGTAGGTGGAAACATTTAATAGCATGTGTTGAGATCATGTGAATTATAAGTGTCCCTGTGTTAACTTGTTCAAGTGTGGTTTTTTGAAACTTTTTAGCAATCTCTTAAATGGGAGTTGTTAAACGTTGTCCATGAATTACTTAAAATCGCCCACAATTTAAAGTAAAAAGACAATATTGCCCTTGACTTAAAATTACACCACAACTACATATACAACGATGTTGGACACCACGCAATGACCTCGACCACCACCACCACCATGGTGGTGGTTAATTTATTTTTTTTTTTAAAAAAAAGGGAGGGGCGTCCAGACCAGACGCTCCAACCATGGTAGGGGCGTCTGATCTGGAAGTCCCTACCATGGTTGGGCCGTCTGATCTGGAAGTCCCAACCATGGTAGGGGCGTCTGATCTGGAAGTCCCTACCATGGTTGGGGCGTCTGATCTGGAAGTCCCTAACCTTGTTTTTTAAAAAAAAAATTAATTTTTTTTCAAAAAAAAAACAAAAAATAAGGGTAGGGGCGTCCAGATTAGACGCCCCAACCATGGCAGGGGCGTCCAGATCAGACGCCTCTACCATAGTTGGGGCGTCTAATCTGGACGCCCCTACCCTTATTTAAAAAAAATTAACCACCACCACCACCATGGTTATGGGGTGGTGTCCGACTTTGTTGTATATCGACTTTGTTGTATATTTAATCTAAGTTGTTGTGGTGTAATTTTAAAATCAAGGGCAATTTTGTCTTTTTACTTTGTATTGTGGGCGATTTTAAGTAATTTGCGAGCGACGTTTAGCAACCCACTTTTAAATTAGTCACATGGTCTATTTGATTGTTGATAATAAATTATGGTAATGAGAATAAAATTAAAGTATAATTTTGTTTAAAAAAATACTTATAATTTTTATGAAAAACTTATTTCTATTTCTTGAATAAAAAATAGATAATTGGATGTATGCTAGCCCCAGCATTGAAATGTATATTTATTTATTTTTTCCCAATTTACATACAAATTTATTTTATTGCTATCATTTATGATCGGCTATCAAACGGATCGTCAATGTATAAGAAAAAATATAATTAAGTGGGATTTTGTTTGATTCGTCTCAAAAATTAATTTAATAATATTGTTTTGTTATATTATTTTTTACTAAAACACAACAAAGATATTTGTATTAATGAATGTGCACAGTGAAGACCTGCAATGAATGGCAAAAAGAAACACATCTATACTATATACTAAAACAAAGTATTGCTTGAATATTATTGTTCATGTGTCACTTTATCATTAAAAAAATTCCTCCAAAGTTAATTGGTGATGTCATTTTTTTGCTAATTTTTATCTTTGCACAAGTTCTAATGTTGACAGTCTGCTTTAAAATTAATAAACTTATAATTTCTTATTTGTACATATCGAATAATGATTACCTTTGAAAAATTACCAAAAAAATATTAATTAAATCGTGCAACGCACATAACTAACCTAGTTTATTATATAAAAAAAAGTTCATCCTTGGGAAAGTAGGGTAAAACGTATAAGTGATTAACTTGAACAAACGACATTTACGGAGTAAATTGGATCTGTCTGTCAATATGATGTCCAAATCAAAATACTCTGGCTCTTATGTCTTGTACATTCATTTCTTTTAGGAAAAATTGTCAAAAATAGTAGGCTACCTTTTGTAAAAATTGACTCCTTTTTAATGACTCGCGTGCCAAACACATGAGAATCAGCCCCAGATTCCGATGATAAGATGGTGGTCAACAAGTAAAGAAGTCACATAAGATAATTTCTTATAAAAAGTTCTAGATTAGATGATTTTTTGCAAAATATAACCTACAATAGATATTTTTGATAATTTTTCTTTCTTTTATATTTGCATAGGAATTTAATAGTTTATCCCTTGTACTGTTGGAAATTATTTTTGGAATTTAAATTTTATTTTTAATAATAACCATTTAACTTGGTGGTTGCAAGTTCCTACATGTTAGGAATAAGGAGTAACAAGAAATAGGAGAAATAATAGTGCCCTAAAAGAAGTGAAAGTAGCAACTATTATTGGACTTGTTCAAAGTTCATGTAATTATCCCACTAAGGCACTAATGTAACCACTAGTCCATTACTTATGGGCATTACCCATTTCTAATAATTATTATTGATTTTCTTAAAAATATTTTACCCAACATATATGCCTATATATATATATCACGTAAGAAAAAGTTAGAAAAGAACAAAAAAAGATACTATTATTTTTTACAGTATTTTCCTTCGTAAACCTAAACATATTCCTTTATTATTTTGGAGCTTTGTGCAGTGGGGCGTTTTCTCTCTAAGGATAACGCCTAGCGTGCTACAACCCAGGCTATTCTAAACTATTCTCTTATCTATACCTATCTATATTAAAACTCCCCTTAACCATACAAGTGACACATGTCATCCCTCACTTCAACCCTTCTCCCTTACTTTCTCACATAAACTTGTCAAGTGTCATCTTTTCTTCCTATCTATTTTTCCTTTCATTCTCATGCCAATTTTGAGTTGTAGATTAACCTCATTTATTCATCTTTTCATTAACTCTTATATATTTCTTTAGTTACAATTTTACACTCATTAATTATGTCTCATCTTGATTTGTTTCCATGAGATTTTTAATTTAAAGTCATTTTCTCTTCTATATTCAAAACTCAAAATTATATGTGATCATCTAGAACTTTTGTTCATAAATTTGGTGATAGTTGTCATTTTAGCAAAATTTGTAGATAAAATTGGCATCCTTTATAATATCTGCTTTTGCAATGTTCTTGGTAATATTGTTTTAATTTCTCTTTCTCATTAATTATTTTTCAATAATATTGATTTGTTTTTCTCAATCATTTTTAGTTTGCCAATAGCATAATTTGTATTGAGAAGGATGCTTAAAATGCGAAGGTGATAATCAATGTGCATACAATTTGTAATATATGTGCAGTTTTTATTCTTAACAAGAATTTGCCTTTTAAAAAAAATCAATTTGAAAAACTTTTTTCCAGTTAGTGGAAAAAACAACAAATGCACATTAATATATATGCATTTTTTTTTATGTGAAGGTGCATTAAAAATTTTAACTTGAAAAACTTTTTTCAGAACAATATCATTCACCTTTTAACAATCGATTAACATATGAGACGTAGCAAATAACCATCATTCATGTTAAAAGACAAGTGACAATTTTCTTAATAAAACGTTTGTTTTTTCCTTTTTATTTTTGTCACGCTTCGTCATTTTCAATTCTATTCAATACTTCTAAAATTATGCAAAAGATAAGTTCAATTAAAATGCCGTCCGCGCTTTGCACGGGCTAAAAAACTAGTTATTATTTAATGTTTGTACTGGTTGTATGTTAATATATTGATAATTTTATTCTTTAACTACTTAAAATAATTGTTGTCTAATTTATTTTCTAACATGTACTACATCCGCCCCATTGTAATTACAACAAATATTAAATAAAAAACTTCACATTAATGTCAACAAATTCAAACTTTTTCATTTTTCGTATGATTTTTTTACTGTAAAATTAAAGACATCATTATTTAAAAAGTTAAAACACATATTATACTATCCTAATCAAATTAATTATTAATCTATTGAATTTAATTTCTCTATAATATAAAGATAACCATATCTCTCTAACACCTCTTTCTCCCCCTCTGATCTCTTATACACCATCATCTTCCTCTCTAAGACGCAGTGACGGACCCACGTTGAAACAAGGGGGGCCGTTGTCCCCCCACTTTTATAAATCATAAATAGAAAATATTAAATAATTTTTAAAAAAAATCGTGTTTACTATTATTAAAGAGGATGCCAAGCAGCATAGTGGTAGGTTACAACCTCAATTTCCCGCGAAATCAAAGATCAAAACCCAGAGGACTCGATTTACAATTTGCATTGAAATTGCTTTTTTCTCTTTCTTTTTTTTTTTTTTATTTACAATTTACTCCGTTTGTTATGTATTTAACTAGAGTAATTCTAATACTTTTCTTGATTGATTAGATGATAGAAGAATATTTTGAATACTTAGGCCTCGTTTAATAATTTAATTTCATGCTTTTAAAATTTAAATATCTTTAATTCCATAACAAAAAATATTAATAAGTATTACATATTTTAAAAAACTACACATTAATACGGATAAAATAAGATCTCAATAGATATATTTTTTTCCTTATGGATTAGTATATATACACGGGTAAAGTTTAGTCAAATTAAACAATAAGTTCAAATCAAAATCATATTAGAAAAAATAAGTTCAGATAAGATAAGCAAATTACAGGTGAATCAAACAAAGCCTAAGTAAAATGGAGTCGTCTAAGTTTCGTAGTTCATTTTTTTACATGGGTAAATGAATGTACATAGACCTGTCAAACGGGTCGGGTCGGGTTGGTGTAAAATAGTTGCGGGTTCAGGTTGTACCCGGTTGGGTGTTAGCGGGTTCGGGTCAGTATTAGCTTTTTATAACCCAAATTCTTTGGGTTCGGGTTGACCCAACGGGTTGGGAAGTTTTATAACGCCATTTAATTTTTCATATTTTAATGCAATATATGTACTAAAATGTACCTTAAGCCTTCTAAAAAGTACAAATTATAAGAAATATCTTCATTAATAGCTAATTCATGGCAAAAATTTGATGTTGTAGTCCAATAAAAATAATCTTAAATTCAAAGTTTTAATAATAAGAAGTGTTTTTGCTTACATTTTCCTATAATATCATAAGTTTAATACATTTTTAATGATTTTCGGGTCGGGTTAAGATCGGGTTGTGTTTAACGGGTTCAAAACGGGTTTGAGTTCTTATTTTTTTGTCAAAACCCACTATTTACGGGTCGGGTCGAAAATTGACAGCTCTAAATGTACATGTGCTGATAAAGTGATAGCCTGATAGTTGGACTAATTAGATATGATCTATGAAAAAAACACATAAGTTTCATCTGATCAACTGGTTGTAAGTAAAATGACCTATTTATGCATATGGAATACAAATGTAGGAGTATTTTGAGAAAATAATATAGCATTTTGAGCAGACTAGCAACAAATGGGAGATAAAAAATACTTTTTCTATTTTAAAAATATCATATTGATTGTAAAAAATTTCGCATTATGAATTTTAGAATGTAAGATTTAAGTATTAAATAATTTAGGGAAATTCTACCTGATAACCCTGAACTCTTGCTAAATCTACCTAATAACCCTTAAACTTAAAAATTCTACCAAATAACCCTAAATTAATTAAGTTGTTCACACCGTAAACCAATTGACCAATTCCGTTAGTTTGACCGTTAGTATAAAACAAAAAAAGAGGTAAAATAAAGGAAAAATAAAAAATCTAAAAATTAATTAAAAAATTCAGAAAATTAAAAAAAAAATCTAAAAATTCAAAACCACCCACCACCTCCGACCGGCCACCACCCGCCACCCTACCCCTGCACCCAGCCCCCCAACCCTACCCCTGCCGGAAACTGCCTCCCCACCCCCAGAATCCCTAGCGACGCCTCCCCCACCCCCCGAAACCCCCAAACTTCCTCCCACAACCGCCAAAACACCCTCCCCAGCCTCCGACACCCACCTGCAACCACTCTCCGGCCTCCGATACCCCCAGAAACCCCTAGCCCGCCCTCCTCCACCCCCGAAACCCCCACCCCGATTCCCCCTACCCCTCAAAACCCCTCCTTCAAAAACCCCCAAATCCACCGACCCTCGCCCCCGCCCGCCTCGGCCACCCCGCCCACTGAGATCGCCGCCCCATTCCAACCCTAGCCCCCTACGCCCACCGCCTTTCCCACCCCATACCCAGTCCCGCCGCCCTCCCCCCACCCCTCCTCCGCCCCAGCATCCACCCCCACCCTTTTTAATATTTCAGATTTTTTTTATTAATTTTCTATTTTTTTTTTCAATTTTCAATTTTTTTATTTTTCGTTTTATTTTCCTCTTTTTGGTTTTATACTAACGGTCAAACTAACGGAATTGGTCAATTAGTTTACGGTGTGAACAACTTAATTAGTTTAGGGTTATTTGGTACAATTTTTAAGTTTGAGGGTTACCAGGTAGATTTTGCAAGAGCTCAGGGTTACCAGGTAGAATTTCCCAATAATTTAAGATCTAGTATTTTTTTTAATTTTTTTTTGTATCCAAGTACCTTATTTGATCTGAATTTTTGGACATTTACTTTTTGTACCCAATTTTAAAATCATGGGTCCGTCACTGCTAACGCCACTGATAAAGGGGTTCTTCACCAAATAAAATCCCCTGTCGTAGTAAGAGTGGAGGTGTCGAACACGGGTAAGGTACGTCGCACTAGTCTAGGCATGAGCGTCGAACAAGCTAGGTCAAATGATGGTCGCGCGAGAGGCGAAGAGAACTACGGAAACTAACTAAAACTAAACTATGAAAACAAGAATAAAAGGGACTAGGATAAGAGATCCACGACTCATACCACCATGAATTATGAATCAATCGAAACTTAGACTTAGATCATGGATAAGGGGAGGTCATTCTAAGATCATAGTACTCTTTCAAGCTAGTGTGACGACCGGGAAGACATACACAAACCTACTTTCATGGCGGAACATCTAACTAGTCATAAGCACAAATCACGAAGACCGGTAACTTTCCCTTGATCGAAGGCCCAACTTTCGTGGTGCTTCCATCAATCGGGCGAAGGGAGTCATCACCCACGTTCACCTTTCGGTCCTTCGGTGGGGATTCTTCTATGAATCTAATGTTAACTAGACACGAGACTCAATATCATCAAACCTTCGGTGCCGACATTATCACAACCAAAACCAAGAAACAACTAAACCACAAACATGGAGGATTTGAGAAGTTTCACTCAAACCCTAGAAACTAAACTACTCACACATAATTAACGAAAGCATAATTAAAACTACAACTAAAACTAAATTTAAGTACAATATTAAAACCCTAAAAACTATGAACAACAAATAAATAACTAAAATCTAGAAACTAAACTAACAAGTAATTTAACAACTAATACCAAATGAAAACAAGCATCAAAAGAAGAACATGAATCTAAGTACTACAACTACATAAAAACATAAGAAAACCAAAGGAAAATAAAGCATTAAATGTACCTTTAACGTTGAAGAGCAAGCTAAAGAAACATTGAAGAACAAAACTAAACTACTTGCATAAATTGAAGAACAAGTGATAGATTTTACAAGAGAGAAAGAGAGAAAAAACTAATCTAACCTAAGCCTTGAGCCTCTAACATCAGCTGCCAAGTAAAAAGAGGGGAGAAGAGTATATATAGTGTGACGACCCGACTCGTATAAACCGGTGCGGAAGAGACCGACGAGTCGAATTGTCGAACTAACAAATAAACAACTAAAAATCTAAAGTCAATACCTCAAATTATATTACTAAAAAGCCCAAAACGTACAAATACCACAAGTTTGTACAAAACTAAACCACAAGTATCACCACTAACGAGTTAACTCCAAAACAAATATCAGAGTTAGAGTTAGGATATACAACCTACAAACTACTAATAGCCTAAATCTAATAACGAAATACAAATTATATAAGAGACAGTACAACGGCGCTCGCCCAAACCCAAAGCTAAGTAACACCGTCATCATCAGAGTTACCTGAAAATGAACACATATCCACCATCAGTGGCGAGTAACATAACAGTTCCACCCTAAAGTGGATACTTATGAACATAGAATCAATCAGATAAACAAATCAAATAATTATAAACGAAATCAATCAAGGCTTATCTGACTTAGTCATCAACTAACTTAAACTTCCTTTACTTTAATCTTTGTCGTTGTCATTCGCATATTAGACCGGACTATGCTCGTACGAACACATCTTACGTGATCGAACTTTCCTATTATGCCAGGAATGAGAATCTTACTCCCATACCCATGAACCCATCTTTCGGACCCATATCATAAAGATGACATAATAAGTACACACTATCCCAATACCGCGGTTAGGATAGGGGCATCGTCTTAACCCAAGTCTTCGAATCTTTCTCTAAGGTTAGGCGTCTTACATGCGAAATCAAGCTAATCTTTATCTTTCTTTACATCTTGGTTATTCTCAAGTTCACATCTTACGTCTTTACTTGAGATTAACTATGTACTTAACTTTCTTTGAACTTCTTTAGTCATTCTTTAGACTTTCTTTAACTTTCTTTAATTATGTTTAACTTTCTTTAATTATAACTATATAATCTATACTTAAAGAATACATAACCAAGAAAATCAAGATTCATCATATCATGACCAAGAAACTTCAAGAACTATCAAAGAATCATCACATAAACGTTCTTTAACTTGAATCATCGATTATTCATACAAGATTCACATGGAACTCATCAAGATCTATCAAGAACATATTCACCCATCATTGCTCAATCACACGCATATCATCACCATAATTCATCAACATTTTCATCCATTATATGCATCAAAACTTCACATGAATCATACATAAACATGATCAAACATATATCTATCATAAATAATCAAATCATGTATGAAAACTAAGCAAGAACATCACAAATTCATCACCCAAAATGCTGCCAAAATCACGCATGATATAGATGAAGATCATCAACCTTTTAACCTAATTTGATCACCTAATCTATCCTATGATCAAAATATTCAATCTAGGATGAAAAAGCATGTTACCTTAATGAAGATTGATCACTAAAACACGAAAATGATCCTTAAGCCTTACTAACACTTCTATTTATAGAAGTTAGTTAAGGTGTGAACACAAAGCAAGTGGCTTAGGAGCCAAAACCAAGGGGGGTCCGGTTATGGGCAAGCCTAAATGGGCTATCATGGTTACTTGGGCCATTTGCACTTAAGCATGATTAGTCATGACTAATTTTGCACTTGACCCGAAATTAATTAATTAGAAAAAAAATAAAAAATAAAATTCTAATTAATGAAATAAAATAAAATAAATAATAAAACAATTATCATAGAATAAAATAATCACACTCAAGCAAAATAAATAGTCCAAATAAATTTAGACCACACACAAAATAAATATATATACAAGCAAATAATCAAAGCAGATAATACCAAAATCTGGGTCGTTACATATTGTGCTCCCAAAAACTAAGCCAAAAGAACAGAAAAATAATAAATAAAACGTACAAAAGCGCTACAGTGGGCGCTGAGGCGATGACAGCGCCCGCTAAGACCTACTACCCTAGGCCTGCAAGCATGAAGACCAATGGCAGCGGGCGCTGAGTTGGGGTCAGCGGCCGCTGCAAGCCCTTTGAAGTGTTTCTGCCTC
The DNA here is from genome assembly GCA_951394345.1 of Salicornia ramosissima. Classification (NCBI taxonomy): domain Eukaryota; kingdom Viridiplantae; phylum Streptophyta; class Magnoliopsida; order Caryophyllales; family Amaranthaceae; genus Salicornia; species Salicornia ramosissima. The sequence continues at coordinate 15,740,200 of OX596239.1, forward strand.
AAAACAGGGGAGGGGGACAGCGGGCGCTAAGTTGAGATCAGCGGCCGCTGTTCTTCATTTTGCACTTGGTTGGAAATGGCAGCATCAACATCAGCGCCCGTTGGGAACCAACCAGCGGCCGCTGCAAGCTTCCTTGCAAACGTGCCTCGAACCAATATACATCCCAGTGGATGCTGAGGGATTCCCCGTGCCCGCTGAGGCCTTTTTAGCACCAACAATGGCATAGAGGACTTGTGGTTTCCTCGAGGTTCCCGGCTCGCTTCCTCGGGTTCCGAAATTGACTCGGGACCTGCAAAAGGGGAAGAAAACACAAAAACAAAGCAAAATAGAGGAAATCACATAGAAAAGGGGGAAGGGAACTGTAACACCTCGCATTTTAGCAACGACGTTAACGGTGATAACGTCGTAAACAGGCAGTTACCAATCGATTTATAAAGCAAAAATATAACTAAAACTCGTGGAAATAATATTTATCATTAATAATAGTGGAATCCCAATTACAAAAGGTTCACTAAACCCAATTCAAGTCCTAAAAACTGGAAATAAAACTAACGGCAAAAGTAGGAAAGGAAAACAGGGACCTAGAAGCTCGACCAACTCAACCCGACTCTAGCCTCTATCTTGCTTACCTGCAAAATAGAATTGGGGGTCCACCATCAGTAGCGAGTAATTAGACTGTCCTACTTAGAAGTAAGACCACATTACATACAATAATAGGGTTAGAACACAGGAAGTAACAACGATCACAGGATACAAGTACAACAACAGAGTTAGCAGCGGAAACATAACAATCACCAAATATCATACTCAAAGATTACTATGCTTACTCATCAATACAATTAACAACGTTATTAGACACCAAGGATATTTCCGACACGACCGAAGTCGATACAACAAACAAGTCCCCGACACGGCGCAAGGCCGATACAACAAACAAGGCCTCGACACGATTCATCACAGATGAACCGATAACAACAAACAAGTCCCCGACACGATTCATCACAGATGAACCAATAACAACAAACAAGTCCCCGACACGATTCATCACAGATGAACCGATAACAACAAACAAACCCCCGACACGATTCATCACAGATGAACCGATAACAACAAACAAGTCCCCGACACGGCACAAGGCCGATAACAACATACAAGTCCCCGACACGATTCATCACAGATGAACCGATAACAACAAACAAACCCCCGACACGATTCATCACAGATGAACCGATAACAACAAACAAGTCCCCGACACGGCACAAGGCCGATAACAACATACAAGTCCCCGACACGATTCATCACAGATGAACTGATAACAACAAACAAGTCCCCGACACGATTCATCACAGATGAACCGATAACAACAAACAAACCCCCGACATGATTCATCACAGATGAACCGATGTACGCACAGTCTTCAACCGCTCGACGCACGGTCTTTAACCGCTCGACACGACTCGACAAGACTCAAAAGACACCAATCAATAATTAAATCACAAAATCATAAACGGCCAACAAGGTCAACGTTCCAAAATCAATAACAACTTCAAAAAATGCATATAATACGAATCAATCAACATGCTATGCTTTGATGACACACGCAATGCATTAGTTAAAGTAAACAAAGTAATTGATTAAAACTCCACAGCAAGCTACGAAAAAGAGTCAAAGCAAGATTAAGTGAGTTTATGGATGCTTAGTCATCAAATTATTCAACAAAACCATTTAAAACCCATACTTGCTACAACGATATGCCATGCATGGAATACAACAAGAAGTAAAAATCAAACTTTGGAACCCACTACACGTATGACATCAAGAAACAAGGAGACCAAGATTGATATCAAAATTATCAAGATAATCAAGAAAGATTGATAAAATAAAAACAAGAAAGAAATCAAAACTAAACCTTCACATATACTCGGTTTATACGAATCATACAACAACAATGATCAAACATCAATCTAATCCTATTATCCTATACAATCTAACCCTATTCCTAAGTAGAATAGAACTAGTTATCTTAGGTTGAAGATCAACAATAAAAACACGCCCAAACTCACGCCCCACTCGTCACATAGACACGGCCAAGGCACACACAAGGTTCGAACTTTGATGATCAATGCTGTAAGGCTTGCTTGGTTGGGTGTTCTTGATGATTGTGATGGGAAGAAGAGTAGGATGAATTTGGTGGTGATTTTGTGGAGAATGTTGTGAGGGCTAGAAGAGAGGAAGAAAAGAGTTGCTTTTGTTTATGATCATATAATGGTTAATGAGGAAGGGTGGATTTTTGGAGTATATAAATAGAATGAGGTTTACTAAATAATAGGAATTAGTTACTAGATTTTAGGAGTTAGATTAGGAAGTGAAATAAGGGAAACAATATGAGGGGCCGGCTAGGGAGGTATAATAGGGGTTTGGTGCTCCTAAAATTTAGTAGGGTTGTTAGGAGATAAAAATAGAGTTTTTAGGTTTTAAACAAAATAGGTGTAATTAGATAATTAAGGTAAATAAATAAATCAAATTAAATAAAAATAAAGGAAAGGGCCGGCTAGGAAGAGTCAAACATGGGTTTTGGGCTAGTTTCAATTAAACAAAATTAAGTCTTTCAGCCCATATCGGATGATTTGGACTTTAAGGCTTAATTTTCCACGAAATTTTTCGGCCCAAAAATCCGGATCGTTACAGGAACTACCAAAACAAAACAAAACTAAAAAACCTAAAAATGTTAACAAAAACTAAATAAAAATAGAAAATAAATTAATAAAAACTACGAAAAATACTACCTAAATACAGACTATCAGCCACCATCTTTCTCTGTAGCACCTTCCACCAACACCATCATCTTCACAGCACCAACCAACGTCCACCATCGACTATAATCTCTTGCCAACATCGACATAGTCATCTTCATAGCAACAACCACCATGCACGATTTGATTTTTCGCTAACCACTATCATCTTCACAGCACCAACCATCATCAGCCACGATCTCTAGCCCCCCAAATCTCCTCTATCATCGTCGAACAAGATCATTGTCTAGGTTTGGTGGTGGCGGCGGTGGTGGTGGCGGCGGTGGTGGTGATGCAACTAGGGTGGGCGCGGGGCGAATGTTGGTTTTCCCATCCCCATCCCCGCCTCACTTTTTTATCCTCATCCACATTCTCGCGTTGGGTCCGAAAATTCATCCCCATCCCTGCCCCACCACTGCACCCATTTGTGTATCCATCCCCACCAAATCCCCACTTTCACCGCTCTACCACCCACTTACTCCTAATTAAAACTCACTGAATAATATTAATATACCATTAAAATTTCAAATATTATAACAATATATATATATATATACAAGTGGAAAAAGTTATAAAAAAAAAAAGAGTTACTTCCTCTGTTCCAAATTAAACGCAACAAATCATTTTGCACGCATTTTAAGAAAGTGATTTAAGGGTTTAAATGATAAAATTAATCAAAATAATTTTAATACAAGCAAGAATGAGATTATATGTTACTTGTCTTAAAATTATTTTGATTAATTTTATTATTTACACCCTTAAATCACTTTCTTAAAATGCGTGCAAAATGATTTGTTACGTTTAATTTGGAACGGAGGAAGTATAAATTTATAATTTGTTATTAGTTGTGGGAAAATTTTAATTATTAACACTAGATTTATTAGAAATTCATATTTTTTATTAGGTATGAAGTCGGATTTGTTGGGATGAGGCGGAGTGGGTGTGGATGGGGCAGAGCGGGGCGGGTACAACATAAAATTCACCCCCGGTCCATCACCCATGGTGAATATGACTTTCATCCTCATCCCTGCCCCACCACCCACCAAACTAGGATCCATCTCCTCCCTATTGGGGCGGGGATAGGGCAGGTCTCCTACTTAACCTGCCCCACGTGCATCCCTAGGTGGTGGTAGTGGTCTAGGCTTGGTGGTTTTTGTGATGGTCTTCAATTAGGGTTTCTGGTGCTCGTGGTTTTCAATTGGGTTTTGGTGGTGGTGGTTATGATGTCGGTGGTATCTTGGTCGTGTTTTCAATTGTTATAATGTGGACACGCGACTGCCTAACTTTTTTTGGTCCTAGTTATTTTATTTTTAAAAATTGCATTAATTAGTCTTTTCTTTTTCAAATTCTTTCCCTGTCATTTTATTTCAAACTAGGTTAGCTCTTTGCAATGCACGATTTATTTAGTTTGTTCTATTCATGAATTTTATGAAGAAAATGTAGTCATATTTTCATTAAATTGGTTAGGAAACATTTATTAAATAATCTTGAAACTTGAGAGAATTAAAATTAGATTAAAAATGATCTCATGATTAGCTTTGGAGGAAAAAAATTTCATGAGAATTTGACATGTGGCATATGATGACATCTAACATATTTTTTTTTAAGGAGTAATATAGTTATAAAATAGATTCTATCTCCCAAACACCCAAACTCATCAAACTCTCTCCCTTCAAACTGCATTCATCCAAAATCTTCTCAATTTCGTTGAAAAAGATGCATTCTCCATCAACTTCTCTTTGCAAAAACAAGAAGAAACTCGTAATTCACTGCAAATTCAAGCCCTAGAGCCCAAAAATCCTATTTCGAATCGCTTGCCCCTCCAAAAATGTTGTTTGCAAAAACAAGAAGAACAAACCCTAGAGCCCAAAAAAAGGGACCTCATAATTATGTGAAACAACAGCACTATAAATCTAATAAAACCTGCAACCTCCATAACCACCCAAGAAGGTGAATCTAAAACCCAATCACTTACCACCGTCGAATAACCCTAGGCAAAAACACAGCAACCACCAACGAGGACCGGCCCAGCAAGGACAATCAGCGACACTAGAGAAAGACCGAACCCACCATCGTGTAGTCTCAGCTAGCAGATTGGAAAGAAATCGGAGGAAACATGTGTGAAAAGGGAACGATGGAGGACGGATCGTAGAAGGACAACGACGGGGCTGGAGCACCAAAAATATTTTGTGCTATCTTACTTTAACTTATCCTATTTTATTCCATTTCACCTTAATTTTCAATTATTTTATCAAAAAAATGATTAATTAATTATATTTTTATACCCTTTATATTTTATGACACTATACGTGTTTATAAGTGCATATATACACATATTTTCAAAAATCATAAACTCTTGCAAACCCTAATAATAGTGTTTTTTATCATATACATGTATGCACAACATAGTAACATACACACATATACATGTTATACTTTATATAGTTAAAAATATTTTTATCAGAACTAAATGTATAAAGATATACGATTATACGAATAATAGTGTTTTTTATGAACAACTTTGACCAAAATATGACATATGCTCACTATTGTGACCATAAATTTTGCATTTAAAAATAGATTCCCTGTTTCAGAAGATTCTGAAATCAATTATCATGTCCGTGTTTGTGGCTCTCTTAGCACCAACCCAAACAAAAAACCAATCAAACAAAGAAACTTGGGGTAAAAAAATTTACGAAAAACACATGAATTCCTACAGGAATTTACAATTCATTGGAATTTAAATCCCATTAAACTTCACATGAATTAAACAAACTTGTTTGATTGTTAAGAAGGCATTTAAAAATCATGAGAATTTTGAATTACCAAGGGAGGATTTGGTAATTAAATTCCCATGTTTTGTGGGAATTGAAAATTCCCATAAATTTGCATTTCCTACATTTTTACATTTTATTGTCAACAAAACAACTCCCTCAATACTCAATTTCCATAAATTTTCAATTCCTACATAACATAATTTTGTTCAACCAAACAACACCTTAAATTATTTTAAACTATGAACTTTTGCCAGTTGAATTACCTAGTGAGACTGGTAGAAAATATTTGTGTGATTCTAGGAGGTGACAATCTTCATGAAGAGATGATTTCGTAGCAAGTCTAGCTGTCTAGCAACTAATATGACACGGGTATTATTTCTTTACATTTCTCCAAACCTTGATTTTAGTACAAACCCATTTTGACTTTTGAGCAAGTGCACTGGGTATGAAACAGGTGATTACAAACCCATTTTTCCAAATTCCTATAGTTGCAAGCCCATCATAGATACACAGCTCAATATATAGAATATACAAACATCTATATAATAAAGCCAAAAGCCTAAACCAAAAGCATATCAAGAAATCTTCCGACTTCAATAAAAAGCATAAATAAAACCTAGAAATCTTGAGCAGCTTCAAATTAACTCCAAAATCTTGATATCACAACAATAAACATTAAACATTTCATAAAAAAAAGCCTAAAAACCAAAATCTCACATCAAGTCGAACAACATGAACACACAACAATTTTATAAGAAGATCAAACCCCTCATTTCTTCTTAAGGGCAGCTTTGGTAACCTTGGCACCCGTTGGGTCCTTCTTCTCAACATTCTTGATCACACCCACTGCCACAGTTTGCCTCATGTCTCTCACTGCAAAACGACCCAGTGGTGGGTACTCAGCAAAGGTCTCCACCACCATGGGCTTGGTGGGAACCATCTTAACCATACCAGCATCACCATTCTTCAAGAACTTAGGCTCCTTCTCAATCTCCTTTCCTGAACGCCTGTCAATCTTGGTCACCAGCTCAGCAAACTTGACTGCAATGTGAGATGTGTGGCAATCCAACACTGGGGCATATCCGTTTCCGATCTGTCCAGGGTGGTTCATGATGATGACCTGGGCTGTGAAGTTGGCTGCTTCCTTGGCAGGGTCGTTCTTCGAGTCTGAAGCCACGAAACCACGCTTGAGATCCTTGACAGCAACATTCTTCACGTTGAACCCAACGTTGTCACCGGGGAGGGCCTCTGACAGGGACTCGTGGTGCATCTCAACTGACTTAATTTCAGTTGTTAGTCCAGTAGGACCGAAGGTAACAACCATACCAGGCTTCAACACACCAGTCTCGACACGACCCACGGGCACAGTTCCGATGCCTCCAATCTTGTAGACATCCTGGAGTGGGAGACGTAGGGGCTTGTCTGAGGGCCTCTTTGGCTCGTTGATCAAGTCCAAAGCCTCAAGAAGAGTTGGTCCCTTGTACCAGTCAAGGTTGGTCGACCTCTCAATCATGTTGTCACCCTCAAACCCAGAAATAGGGACGAATGGGATCTTGTCTGGGTTGTAACCAACCTTCTTGATGTATGATGAGACTTCCTTTACAATTTCATCATACCTCGCCTTTGAGTACTTGGGTGTGGTGGCATCCATCTGTTAAGAAGAAAGGCAAAGAGTGAGTCAGAACCTATTAGGGAAATTCCTAGAAAGATAACACAGGGCATTATATCGACATCAAAAAAGAGTAGACTAAGGTGCATTTATACCTTGTTACAGCAGCAAATCATCTGCTTGACACCAAGAGTGAAAGCAAGAAGGGCATGCTCACGAGTCTGACCATCCTTGGAGATACCAGCCTCAAAACCACCAGTGGTGGAGTCAATAATGAGGATAGCACAGTCAGCCTGAGAGGTACCAGTAATCATGTTCTTGATAAAGTCACGATGACCAGGGGCATCAATAACAGTGCAGTAGTACTTGTTGGTCTCAAACTTCCACAAGGCAATATCAATGGTAATACCACGTTCACGCTCTGCCTTAAGCTTGTCAAGAACCCAAGCGTACTTGAAGGACCTCTTGTTCATCTCAGCAGCTTCCTTCTCGAATCTCTCGATCACACGCTTGTCAATACCACCAAGCTTGTAGATCAAGTGACCAGTGGTGGTTGACTTCCCAGAGTCCACATGACCAATGACCACCAAGCTGATGTGAATCTTTTCCTTACCCATGATGACCTAGTATGTATTTAACTGCTATTGCAAACATGTTATACACTTTAAGCAATTAATTTAAACAGGGTTGTCCCTGACAGGCAACACAGACCAATTCTTCCAATCATGGATACAAAGAAAAGCAGCATTAGAACAGTTTTATCTTACAGCTATACAGTGCTCCAACAATTTCGTCAGAAAGACTAGAAGAAACACATCTTAAAATTATGATTTCAAGTATCAACTAGATATAAAATTTATAAAATACAATCCAAAGCCCCATAGTACAAAAATCAAAAGAAACAAAATCCTATCAAAACACGATAAACATTTTCCCTCACACATCAAATAAACAACTATTCGTAGAGTGAACATAAAACACTGGAATTAACAAAACATTTTGTATATAATTAACAAAAAGAATAAGATAAGTTTCAAACTTTTTTTAGAAAATTATTACAGTTAGCCGTAAATAACTTGATAATGATATATGTTGTCCTTAATGCTTCGTAGCATTTTATAAGATAAAAAGGTGTGCCAAAATCACAAATCAATCGATGTGATTAACGTTTGCTTTAACTTATTTCTATAATCGATTTCTTGCATATAGCCCTACAAGCTATGTATAACATTTTCATAATAATAATAATTAATCAATTTCCTAGATTTGTAAACAGACATGTGTCAGGAACCAGATTTGAACTGGTGACTCGAGGATTATTAGTCCTCTGCTCTGCCCAACTGAGCTATCCTGACCAATTTCCTGTCCGCTAACATAATCAATGTGGTTCTAACAAGAAACAGAACTTCTTTGTACATAAGCTAAATTCAGGTGATTAGCTTCTCAAATTAGTGAAGCTGCTGTATCAGATAGAAAAATAGTTTAGAGTCAACATGAAGATCAAATTAAACCAACTTATACCAAGCACAGACCAATATTACTAACCAAATCCAATTTATGAAACAAAAACACTGACGATTTGTTATATAAGCATATGAATCATGTTTGAACTCTGAGGAGTTCATGATTAATCACAATTCATTATCAGTATTAAGAAATTTCACAAAGTAAAGCAGCTAAAGATTATGAAGATCACCCATCACAACATATTCAATTGAGAAACATCAATAATCAAACACAGTACAGAGCATATGTAACATTCTTACACAACAACAGATCTATAGTTTTGTTACCAGTGCCTCTTCACAAGATTTCAAAACCACCCTTCAGAGAATTGAAAAGCAGCTGCTAGCCTGCTAAGTAGATCTAACATGATCGAAGTAAGAAGTGAAGTCAAACAAATCTATAATCAAAGACTAATATATCGTATTCTATACACACAGTAACAAATCTACATTCAAGGTCGTTTGACGAACTAAAATGTCATCTCAACACTGAGAATGTATCTATCTATATACAAAGATCATAAATGAATAAATATAATCAAAGCTCAGATTAATACAAAATTTAGAAAGGAGAGAGAGAGAGAGAGAGATAAACCTGAAAGAGGCTTCACAAAAACCCTAGCCGCCGTAAGAGAAGAATGAAGAAGAGAAGCAAAGAGGGATTGTGAATTATAGGGTTTTATAGGAGAGAGAGAGAGAGATGCACAAGTAGGTCACCAGGTCACCATTATCGTGAGACGTAAATGTCCTCCACTTAGAGCTTCCGACCGACCAAACTGCCCACTTGTAGATGGGCATTATCGCCTCCATATTTACGCGGGGCTAGGGGTGCTTATCGAGCTGCGCGAGCTACTCGGTCAAAGCTCGACTTGATTGAGCTCGAGATTGACTCGGGATAGTAAGGAGCTGAGTCGAGCAACAATGAACTCAACTCGAAAAGCTCGCGAGACTCGATAGTCGATATATATATATATATGTAGAAGTAGGCTCATGTGAGAAATGTAGTTTTGGTGAGAAAGTTGAGAAGCAATTTCAACCCTTTGATCAACAAATGAATGGTCAAGATTAAATTTGATTTTCCCTTCTTACTTCTTCTATTGTTTGAAGCCAATGTATCTATGGCATAAAATCAATGTATTTTTACTCAGTGTATTTATAATATATTTTGAATGTACCTATAGTTGTGAATCAATGTACCTCTAGGTCATAGCTGATGTATTTATCTCTTCTCACGTTTCTCACGATAAGAAATTTCTCACTGGAACCCAACCCTATATATATATATATATATATATATTTTTTTTTTTATTAGTATTTATTATATTTATTTTTAGATATATATGTATGTATCTATAAACCTATTTACCCAAGGCCCAAAAAAAAAGCCCAATTGCCCAAACATGTAACCCTAATTACCTAAACCACCAAAGAAATAAAACACTCTCACAGCTCACTCACCCTTTGAAGTCAATCAAGTGACTCAACTACTCAAGTCACCATTTCCCAATTCCCAAACCCTAAAATCCGTCCTTCTCTCTCAGTCTTTCCGACGCTCCAGCTTGCTCGAGTGCTCGCCTTCATGCTCCACCTTCTCGTCCTTCTCTCTCGCCTTCTAGCAATCGTCCGGCTCCCGCTCACCGCCTGCTCGCCTTCCGGCAGTCCGGCTCTACCTTCCTCCTCGAGTCCTCGCCGCCTGCTCGCCTTTGTAGAGGTAAAATGTTTAATTTTTTCCTCTTTATTTTTAATACTTTTCAGTTTTTTTTTATATGCTTTTTTAGTTTTCTGTAATTTGTTTAAATAAAGATGCATGTTTTTTTTTTTTGTTTTTTTTTTGTTTATTTAGGGTTATAGTCAATTAATTAAGGTTATTATTTTGTTTGGACTTTGGATTATTGAATATCATTAGGGTTTATTTTTTATGTTTTGCTAATGCTTTTCTATTTATGTTTGCTATTTTCTGTTTTTTTTTTTTAATTATTTATTTAGGGTTTATATTCTATTTTTTATTTATTTAGGCTTTATTTAGTTTTGTTGGATTATTGAATATCATTAGTGTTTTTTTAAAATGTTTTTCTGTTTTTTTTTTTAATGCTTTGTTTGGGCGTGTAAGTGTGTTTAGGCTTTATGTTTTGCTAATGCTCTGTTTAGGCTTTATGTTTTGCTATTTTCTGTTTTTTTATTATTATTATTTATTTAGGGTTTATATTCTATTTTTTTATTTAGGCAAAATTGCCATTACCAGGCCATACTATTTGTCATCTGCCCATATCAGTCCGAACAATTGATTATCCCAGAGTAAGCTCAACTATTATGCAAATTTTCCAAAAACAGTCTAGCTTACCTGTTGACCTATTGTAGCCGGTAATCCACAACACGTGACTAGCACATGACTTTTAGTGGGGGTTAATTGCTAATCAAATTATTTTTAGAAAATAATTAATTGATAATCAAATCATTTTTAGAAAATAATTAATCCATAATACGTGATTAGCACATGACTTTTAGTGGGGATTACCGGCTACAATAGGTAAACAGATAAGCCAGGCTGTTTTTGGAAAGTTTGTGTAATAGTTGAGCCTACTCTGGGATAATCAATTGTTGGGACTGATATGAGAAAATGGCAAATAATATGGACCGGTGGTGTCAATTTTGCCTTTTATTTATTTAGGCTTTATGTTTTGCTAATGCTCTGTTTAGGCTTGTTGTGGATTGTGGTTGTTGTTTAAAGTTTAAACTATATTTAAGCATTTTTACAAAATCGAGTTTCGAGTTTCGAGTCGAGTTTCGAGCTTTGGTCAAGTTTTAAGAATTTTCGAGTCGAGTTCGAGTTCGAGCCGAGCTTGACGATTCCCTAACGAGCTGAGTCGAGTTCGAGCTTGGTTTTTGAAGCTCGATAATTTTCGAGTTCGAGCTCGAGCTTTTTTTATCGAGTCGAGTACAGCAATACTCGAGTTTGACTCGCTCGATAAGCACCCCTACGCGGGGCTGATAAATTTATACTCACTTCGTAACATAATAAATGCAACGATTTGATATAAAATAAAATAAAAAATGATAATGGAGTAGTATATAGTACTCCCTCTGTAACGTAATTCTGGCAAAAAATTTTTTAATTTTTCACGCATTTCAAAGAAGCGATTTAAGGGTGTAAACGAATAAATTGATCAAAAAAAATTGTAAGATTAGTAATATATGATCTCAATCTTACTTGTATTAAAACATTTTGATTAATTTGTTCGTTTACACCCTTAAATTGCTTCCTTGAAATGCGTGAAAAATAACTTGTTGTGAGAATTATGTTACGGAGCGAGTAGTATATACTCCCTTTGTCCCTAAAAGATTGCCCCATTTACTTTTTCTCATCTTTCAAGTCATATCTTTAAATTAAAATATCTTGATTCTTGACATACGTATAATAAAAAATTATAAGCATTGTATATTAAAAAAGTGCACATTGAGCCGAATCAAACGAGATCCCATTTAACTATATTTTTCCTTACATGTTTAAAATTATAGAGAGTCAAAATTACCAAATAAACAGTAGCAAAAGTCAATATGGGACAATCTTTAAGGGACACAATATTTGTGCATTAATCCCTAAAATTATAAGCAACTTGCAATTTGTGAGAACTTTGAAAAAAGACTACACTTACACGATTATTATGATACTATCGGTTATTATGAGTAGCTCATAGCATTATCCACTAATTCATTAATGCTATCGGTTATTATTGGTCACTTAACCTTGTGCATGTTACACAATGTGTAATTATAAACTTTCTCAAGATGTATTCGAGTTTTAATTTTTTGGTTGAGAAGATTTGAATATACAGTGGTTTTGACTAGTTTTTGTGAAATTATATTTGATAATATTTAGCTGATTATTGAAAGTTTTTTTTTCTTGAAAGAAGAGGATTGTTGAAAGTTTACATAGGTAAATTGTGTGTGTTATTTTTATAAATAAAATGTGTTTTTTTTGTAGGGTGTAGTTTTTTGTTAGGGTGTATAACGCTTTCCTTGAAAGTTGGTTTATCATTTTACATTATTTAGTTTTGAATTAAAATATCACTCTGTAAAAATTTAAAGCTTGAGGTGGAAAACTATTTTCAATCTTATATTGAAAACATTTTTCCTCCAAATTGGAAGAAAAACTCAGTTTCCCTCACAATTGAATCAATTAATTTTCAGTTCAATCAAACAACGAAAAATACTTAAAATAGAATATCATTTTACTTTATAAAAAAAAAATATCATTTTACATACAACCGAACCACGAAAAAACGTCATGAAAATGATTTTTTCCAATGTAAAAATTTTCTATAGAAAAACAATTACATCTGAAAATGTTTTACGCCCTACCAAACAGATCCTTCATCAAACCAAAATCCTCCTCAATATGCTCCAATTTCTAGCCTTTTGGTGCATATAGTTTTGGGGGTAAAACTCAAACTAAAAAATTCTTTTACCAAACATTTTCATAACCAAAACTCTTTTTTGGTTCAAACCTCTCATTACCAAACAAGCCCTAAGAATCTTTCATTTATAGACTATTGCCCTTTGTTTCGTTCTTTTTATCTAATTTTTGCTTATGTAAGATGGAACAAAAATTAAAAAAGATACTATCATTTTTTTATTTACACATTTGGATCTTATCAAAATAAATAAACTAATTGAGAATAGAAGAAAATAAGAAATAATGATCAAAAGTTGTGTAAAAAAAGTAAGACAGATAGTATAAAAAAATTAATAAAGTTAATCAAAAGTAAGAGATAGTATAAAAACGGACTCGGCAACCATAAATTAATAAAAATAAAAAGTAAAACTTTAATATATATATATATATATATATATATATATATTTGTATATATATGAAACTTTAATATATTAAAGTAATGTAAGAAATGATTAAATTTAAAAATAAAAAAAAAAACAAACGAAATGTTTGGTCTTGTAAAATATGGTCGAATAAAATCCGATAAATTTGAATGTTTCCAAAAACTTTTTACACTTTCTATTATGGATTATTTTCATAAAATTTGTTATACTTTATTCTTTTCAACCTAATGGTAAATTTTTTAAATTAAAATATAATATTAAATAGTCATGGTCGAAATCTCCAGCTTTCTTGGACCGGAGACCAAACAAAAAAAAAAAAAAATCAATTTGTACTGGAATTGTGATTTCAAAATTTTTTATTTAAAAACTATTTTAAATATTATTATTTACATTATCTCTATTATATAAGCCAATGGTAACTATTGTATCCCCCTGAAAAGTCTACATTACCTTTAAAAGTTTCGAAAAACTCAATCTATATCAATACTATTACTAACGAAGTTTTTGGAACTTTTTAAATTTTGTAACTAAAAGTATAACAAAATATATAATTCAAAAAATAAAATACAAATGTTAAATTCATTTTTTAATTATGTATAAATAGATATCCATATTGATATATATTTTTTCACAAAAACATTTTACCTTTTGATTATAGTGAAAATTTTATAAGATAAAGAGTACATTGGATCAACATTTTCTTTTGTTCATTGATATGAGATATGAAAGAGATTTTCTTTATTTATTATTATGTAAAAGAGTAAGTATTTGACGAATATTGAATGTTTCAAATCTTCTCAGGTTATTTCTTTTTCACTTTCAATTGCATATATCTTTTCTAATCTTGTACATGTGCTCGTTACTAATTTAGTTGTCTGCTAAGATGCTAAGAGTTAACTACATTAATTATTAATTATCAAGTATTTCTTTCATACACATTCAAATCATCAATCATCAATCATCAATAACTATACTATAAGAGAAACAACTAGGTCAAAATTTTGCCACATGTCGCTCTCTGGTGCATTGTTTTCCCACCTTTTTTTTTGCATACTACCGTAAATACTCCTGTATAAGTACATTTTAACAACTTTAATTAAAATTTTCTTTTAAAATATAAAAACAGAATATCAATGTAAACAATGGCTAAAAAATTATTTGACTATAAAATAAAAATAGAAGTAAAATTATTATTGTAAATAAATTACTATTAACTATGTAAGTTAAAATATTATTGTAAATAAATTCCAAATTTGGAAGAATATGATGTAACGTATAAAACATTATGGTAAGATTCATATTATTATTATGGTAAGATTCCAACGTATAAAACAACTACACACTAATAATATATGTTAAAATTTATGGTAAGATTAATATTATGGTAATAAGATTGCAACCCACTATAAACAACTAAATGATTAATATGATGGTAACATTGCAACCCATGGTAAACAAATAATTGGTAAAGATTATGATCAAGATAAACGTATAGAACAACTATACACTAAAAATATATGTTAACATATTATGGTATGATTATTGCAACCCACTATAAACAAATAATTGGTAGAGATAATGGTCAATAAATAAACGTATAAAACAACTGTAATGACTCGGATTTTCGGGACGTAAAATTTCGTGGAAAATTAAGCCTTTAAACCCAAACTATCTAAATTGGGCCAAAAGACTTAATTTTGTCTTTGGAAACCGAGCCCAAGACCTTGCTTTGACTCATCCTAGCCGGCCCCTTATTGCTTTTTCCCCTAACTTCTCTTCCTAAAATCTATTAAGCCTATCTATTTAAACCCCCTAAAGCTTACACCTTTCTATCATTTATTCACAACTCAAAAAGAAACTAAAACAATTTCATTCTTCCCTCTCTTCTTCGGTTCTTCCTTCACGGCTTTCTCAAAAAAAAATCAAAGCTTTGCTTTTTACTTCATCAAATCAAAACACAAACTTCATAGATCTTTCAAACACCAAAACTTCCCTCAACCTTGATCAAAACACCAACCTTGGGAGCGTTGCTTTGACTCATCCTAGCTGGCCCCTTATTGCTTTTTCCCCTAACTTCTCTTCCTAAAATCTATTAAGCCTATCTATTTAAACCCCCTAAAGCTTACACCTTTCTATCATTTATTCACAACTCAAAAAGAAACTAAAACAATTTCATTCTTCCCTCTCTTCTTCGGTTCTTCCTTCACAGCTTTCTCAAAAAAAAAAAATCAAAGCTTTGCTTTTTACTTCATCAAAGCAAAACACAAACTTCATAGATCTTTCAAACACCAAAACTTCCCTCAACCTTGATCAAAACACCAACCTTGGGAGCGTTGCTTGTCTTTGGACGAGTGAGGTGGGCGAGTGGAACAGGAGAAGTTTCGAACCTTGCTTGATTAATCTAGGTAACTAGATCTCTTCTACTTAGGATTAGGATTGTATTGCATAGAATAATAGGATTAGAAAGACTTATTGTAATGTTGATGTTCTTCGAGTATGGGCTGTGTAGTCTAGGATGTTTTTCTTCCAATCTTTAAACTTGTTTGATGAGTCCTTAGTGATATTTTCATGTTATATTGTTGTATGAACTTTATTCAATGATGTTATATGATAATCTTGCCATGTGCATAGCTTCTTGAATTGTTTCTTTAACTTATTTATGCATGTGAATATGTTGATCCAAGCATGAGTTTTTATTGTTTTAATGTTGAATCTTGATGAATTTTTCCAATTATTTTGTTATTAAATCTTTTTTGATGAATTACTCGTGAATCTTGGCATGATTTTGATAATTCCTGAATCGTTCGTTTCTTGTTTCATGCGTGTATGTTTGAGTATTTAAAAGTATGGATTTTTATGATGTTTATTGATCAATCTTGAATCATATTCTTGTTTAGATTTATGCGTGAGATTCAGTGCTTCAAAGATTCGATTTTTATTTTGTTTAGTCTATCATTCTTGTTGAATCTGGTTGTTGAAAGTTAGCATGATGATTTATTGGTTTGATGTTTGCGTGATGATGCATGATGATTCGTTTGATGTTTTATTTGGTGTCCTTTGAGTCTTTGTCGAGTCAAGTTGAGTCTATCGGTTTATTAGTGATAAATTGAGCAGGTCTATCGGTTCATCGATGATGAACTGAGCGGGGTAAGTCTTGTGTGATTGTTTGTGGTCAGAGTCGTGTCGTTTCTATCGGTTGAAGACCGAGCGGGTCGTGTCTATCGGTTCATCGGCGATGAACTGAGCGGGGCAAGTCTGTTAATTGTTGGTCATGTTATCGATTGTAGACCGAGCGGGGTCTTGTTATTGTGTATGTAATGCGTTTGAGGATTGTGCGTGTTGTTTCTTGAAGTGTAAACGTTGGTCTGATTTGATTGATAATGTTGTTTATGATTGTTATGTTTCCGCTACTAACTCTGATGTTGAATTTATTGTAATCTGTGAACATTGTTGTTTCCTGTATTCTAAAACTATAGTTTTATGTAATGTGGTCCTACTTCTAAGTAGGACAGTTTAGTTATTCGCCACTGATGGTTGACCCCCCCCCCCATTTCCATTTTGTAGGGGAGTAGAATGAAGTCTAGAGTCGGGATGAGTGTTAGATGAGTAATCTAGGCCCCTGTTTTCCTTTCCTGTTTAGTAGTTGTAGTTTATTTTCAAGTTATAGGACTATATTTTTGGGATTAATTAGTTAATTATTCATTTGGACTTTGGGATCCATTAATAATAAGTTTGATTTACCTTTTTCCATGAGTTTTAGTTATATTTTTCCGTTATCGAATCGATTGGTAATTGTCTGTTTACGACGTTATCACCGTTAACGTCGTTGCTAAAATGCGGGGGTATTACTACAACTATACACTAAAAATATATGTTAAAAAATTATTATATTATATTTGGAGGATATTTATCAATATGTTAATATTATATATCACTTTGAACATATATGTTAATATATTATTGATTTGGAGGATATTTTCTACACATTATGACAATCATTCCAAAAATGACATCTCACCTCTTATTTTATATTCTAAGAGAAGTATCCCCACTGTAAAACTAGCATCCCACGAGATTTCTAGCTAAAAAAATAAATTTCATACCTCTTATTGTACACATGGGATAATCTACCTATATAATAAACAATGACTCACCTTTTATAGCATGCTTCACCTCTTCGAATCTATCATTAACTCTAAGAAACTCAACTACTGTATATCATCAACTCTAAGAAACTCAACTTCTGAATCTATATTCATGGCTTAAAAAATATCTATGATAAGTGATGTCTCACCTCTTCGAGAAAATTGGAAGATAAAAGTTAGAATAGTGCGACTTTGGCACGCTTCAAATTACAATAACTCAAAGGAAGTCAACTCAATTGAGTTTATAATGGTTGATAAGAATGTAGTTACATTGTTATTATTTTTAAATATGACAGTTTTAAAATATTGAAATTAATCGATTAAATTTTGTGTTATAATTAATATTTTTTGTACATTTTATTTTATAAGGTTCAAAAGTTCTTTTGCACCGTTTTCTAAATATTTATACCAGTTAATAAATTTTCACGATAATCGAAAGATAAAATTTTTATGTGACAAACTATATCAATATAGATATTTATCTATAGAGAATAAAAAATATAAATTTTGATCTTTTTATTTTATTTTTACAAATATTATATTTTGTAATATTTTCATTTTAAAAATTTGAAAAATTATAATAACTTTCCATGGTAAGTTGGAGTGATGCAACTAAATGAAAATTCGGAAAATTTTGAACATTATAAAATTATGATGTATAATATAACAAAGATTAATGCTCCCACGTGGCTGATATAATAGAGATTAATTTGGCGAGCTCAAATTTGCTACCAAAATATGGAAAGTTATAATATTCTTAATTAGCTAATCTGTATTATATATAAGCTAAGGGGGGAGCCATGGAAAAGTCCACATTGCCCCCAAGACTTTTCAAAAATGTAATTAACATCACTCCTCATTATTAAGGAAAGTTATTACTATTTTTTAACTTTTTAAAATAAGAATATTACAAGATATAAAATTCATAAAAATAAAAGAAAAATACCAAAATTAATAATTTTTAATTTATCTATAAATAGACACCCATATTAATATAGTTTGTCACATTAAAAATTTATCTTTCGATTATCGTAAAAATTTGATAGCTGATAAAATATAGTAAATAAAATTTTCTTTTGTTGATTCTTGTGGGATGACCGAATGAAAAGAAAAAAGTTTATTTATAATAATGTGAATGAATGTTAATTGGAAAATATTTCAATTTTTTTAACCAACCACATTTCTTTTTTGTATTTTTAGACAAATTAAAAGATACATTTAAAATATCATCGCACGCAAAGTGTGCATACAAGGCTAGTATATATATATTGAGTCTTTAGCCACATATAAGCTTATAAGATATAAAGATATACAGGATATCATGCCATGATACACCTTCTATTTACCATTTGAATTTAAAATAAACAAAATTTGAAGATCCTACGGTAATATTCATATTTTAGGCTTTAGTCATGTATAAAATATATAAGCTATAATGCTATAAATTGATATCAGTAAACAAAATTCAAAAGAATACTTTTTGTTAAAAATTATGATGTCATGTACTACTGAAAAACAAAAAAAAATGGAAACAATACTAAATCATTGTCAAGTACTTCGTAATATCCTTGGCTAAAAGAAAAATATTTTTATTTTTGTGTTTTATTATAGGGAATTAAATAATGGAACACACTATCAAATATTAAAAAGGAAACAATAGTACATTCTGTGAAGTACATAATATTACGAAGGCTAAAGAAAAAAAATTAAATTGATAAGGTAGTGTTTGGATATGTGAAATTCATTTCAAATTGATGAATTCAATTTCTGAAATCGAAATGTTACAATTCAAATGACATTTATTTGTTTTGGTTATTTTTAGAATTTGAAATGACATGGTTTTGTTAAGTATTTAAATTACACAACATTTGCTTGTTAAGCATTTTGGTTGGGAATTGGGCAAAATCTAATTCCAAATTTTTTTTACTTGCCAAACATATAATTTGACCCAAATCCATCATTTCAAATGAAATGCTTGTATCCAAACATAGCATAAGAGAATTTAATAATGGAACACCTTATATATAGGTTTCATGATTTGAAAATATTATATGTAACAATCTTATAAAAATTCCAACTGTGTTTATCATATGATTGATGAGAAATGGGAGCTTACATGCTTCACATATATAGAATTTTTTTTTTTTTTTTTGGTATGGCAAGGTCTTAGATAATATATGTAACGGTAGTTAGTAAAATTCCATTTAGTTAGTTTCATACCACGTGAACAAACCCCATAGCCATTATCTATCCATTGTTAATTCTTTCTAATATTTATATGATCTGAATATTTCTTTGAGATTCATTCATGGATCAAAATTTTGCATCTCTTGCAAGACTAAAGAGAAAAGAAACTATCATAAAGAAGCACAAAAGAAGAGAAGATAACTAGGTTAGTACCCGTGCAATACACGGTTTTTAAAAAATAATCGGTGAATTTTTTTATAATAAATTAAGTTTTGTAAGTAATTAAAGAATGATATCATCAATAAAAAAAAACCTTGTATCAAAAGACGGTGGCCTAAAGTTTTTTCTTTGCATGTCAAAAACTTCACCACTCATAGATTTTAATATTGATAGAGTATATAACGTGCATAATCCTAGGTCTCAACCATTAGGTTAAGCTTTTGGTTATAGCCAAGGTAAGATGATTATTTCCCATTTTACACTCTCCTAGAATATTGTGATTAATAATTTGTGTCTTCGTCTTATACAATTGATTTATACCAATATGAATACAGGTGATGCAAGAAATGCACAACACGCACAGACATAAATGTCAAATGCAAATGGTCATATGATCCCTTTGATGAATATTTTTAATGGCCAGTAACAAAACTTCAACCTCACAATTTTTTTGAACTGGATTTTTATTAATGCCTGAACAATTATAACCGCAATTAAAAAAAATGAGATAAAACAATTACAAGAGCTATAATTATGTTTAACCCACATAATTTAAACTAATATATAGAACGGATACTATGCTTATATTTCATGTTTCAATTACTAGCTACAACTTTTAAATGTCATTTTTAGAGATTAATATAAATATAAACTAAACATGTGCACATAATGTTAGAAAACAAATTAGACAACAATTATTTCAAGTAATTAAAGAATAAAATTAATATTATATCAATATACAATCATACAAATGTTAAATAGTAATAAGAGAATAGTTTAGAATAGCCTGGGTTGTAGCACGCTAGGTGCTATCAAACGCCCCACTGCACTGGTGAATAAAATTAATACGCTCCTCTCCCAAGATACAACAACCCGCTAGATTAATCGTGTGCAGCGAAGGATTCCGAACCAATGAACACCAAAACTCTAAAATAATAAAGGAATATGTTTAAGTTTATAAAGGGAAATACTGTGAAAAATAATGAAGTATCGGAGTAGTATCATTTTTCTTCCCTTTTCATATGTTTGCCCAAATACCACTTATATAGGGGAATAAGAATAATTAACAAAAAAAAAAAAAAACAGTTGGAAATTATGCTTAGCGGCATGTTTATAGTTGAACAATTCTAAACTAAAGTGTTAAACCTCCCATATTGTTCCTATCATTTAGGAAGGTACAAGTACATAACAAAACCAAGTAAAAGTTTTGTTTTATTGTTTTAAAATTAAATTAAAATAAAAATAATTTCCAACAATCCCCCACGTAATTTAATTTTTAAAAAACTTAATAATGTTGAAAATAGTATGTAAATATTATTTTTATTTTTTTGAAAGGAATGTAAATATTATTATGGAGCTTATAATATTGTAGTTTCAGTACAAGGAACCTTCCGGGTTTGAGCCTTATACCTAGTATATATGAACGTCTACCCGAGAAGATATAGAGACATGAGTGTCTTGAGCCATATCTCCTTTAACCGAGCTTCAGCTCACAATACATACAATATATGGGTTCATATAGGTTCTATCAGTGGTGCACGTTACGGCCATGTGCAGGTATCTTGTTTCATGAATGTCACTTTGAGACCAGCCTAAGTCTCGCAGTAGCGGCCCCACTACCACACTCACTAGGTAAACCCTCCAAGGGTGATCTGTGACTTTCACCCCACAATTTATAACTTATTACAGTCGTTGGGTTTATTAAGAGGTATTTTAAGAATAATAATTATATACCTCAACCTTATGGTTGTCACAGTTTAAAATACACCTCGCCATAGGAAAGGACTTGGAATATACTCCAAAATAAAAATATGGTGTATTGTAGTCAACTAAACAACTTCGTTGTTACCCACTGAACTCCTTTCATGGGATCGCCAATCTTTCAGAGTTGGGTGTCCATTCTAGCAACTACTTTATAGGCTTTAGTCCCATTCCCCTCGACGACTCAGTAACTTGTTGACGCGTCAAGCCTTTTGTAAGCGGATCCGCAAGATTATTTTTAGACTTGACAAAGTCAAGAGAAATAACACCATGAGATATCAATTATCTAATTGATTTATTTCTTACTCTTAGGTATCTTCTTTTCTCGTTAATTTTTTTACTAGTAACTTTTGCTATAGCAACTTTACGATCACAATGCATTGAAATAGCAGGAATAGGCTTAATAAGCATTGGTAAATCACATAATTTTTTTTTAAAAAAAAATTAAAATCAGTCCGACTACTAGCAATAACTAGTGCTATAATCTCAGCTTCCGCAACGAGATGTAATTGTTTGCTGGAATAATTTCCATGATACTGCAACTCCTGCTAAAGTAGAAAAAATAATAAAAAAAAAATAATAACCATAACTGTTAGTTCCTTTGAGATATTTAAATACTCTTTCTAATGCATTACCCAACCTACCAACTGCAATGTCAGGTTGAGAATAATTTGGCAAATGCAACGAGCCAATCCTTTAATTTAATAGAAGGGTCATACGGACTAGAGACAGGTTTAACATTATAATAATTAAACCTTTTCAACAGTTTATCAATATAATGAGATTAAGTTAAAGTAATACCATCTTTGGTTCTTGTCAATTTGAAACTTAATATTACATTCACTAGACCAAGGTCCTTCATATCAAAATTGCATGACAAGAAAGACTTCACATCATTTATAACATCACATTATTACTACCAAATAATAAACTATCATCCATGTATAGACAAAAAATACATAAGATCCATTATCAAGTTGTTTTATATATACACATTTATCATGCCATTATTTTGGCACTTGCTTTAAACATACATAGAATTAACAAGTTTGCAAATTAAACTTTGAAGGAATCAGTTTCCGTGTGTTGTATGTATTGAACTTGGAGTCAAATATATACAAAGATGCAAGCTTTAGTGTGGCCTATAAGATAGGCATTAGTTGACTAAAAGTAAGGAAAATAGTAACAACTAATTATATATAATCAAATATAAATTTAAATAAAAAACAGTATTAGTAACATTTGTTAGAAAAAACGATAGTAATAAAGAGTCCATTACTATCATTTGTTAGAAAAACCGATACTAATAGGGAGTCTATTACTATCGTTTTTAGTAACAAATGATACTAATGGGTTCTCTATTAGTATCATTTTTTTTATTAAAAAACGATAGTAATAAACTCTCTATTACTATCGTTTTTTCTAACAAACGATAGTAATAGTATGCATTACTATCGTTTTTCACAAACGATACTAATAGAATTCTCTATTACTAACGCCTCTATTAGTATCGTGTGAAAAATGATACTAATAAGCTAAAAAAACGATACTAATAGGGGATTTTTCTACTAGTGATACAATATTAACGCAAAGAGAAACCTACGGCTAATTTGAAGGTAACCCAATATATTATTTATGCATAATATATTTTAACACACCCTGCAGTCGAAACAGGAGGCTCGCAAAAGCTTAGACTATTCCAAAAATTACACCATGTTATTTTTTCGGGTTCAATAAAACTTTATAGTTTGTCCATATAAATTTTTTCCTCTAAATCACCGTTTAGAAACTAGACTAAAAATATTAGTGATTAGTTTAGGAACCTTATTTTCTAAGGAAAAAAAAAACCTCAAATAAAATAGCATCTCTAGAATGGATAATGACATTATTAGAAATGTAAGACTCCAAATTAAAGTTAATAAACAGAAATCTATAGATAGTGTTATGCAAAGAATAACCAATACTATAATTTTTTGTACAAAAATAATTCTATTAAGATAATTGCTATATGAAAAGTACTTGCCTTGGTTCGTAAGACCAATTATACACAAAAACACAACCAACCATTTTAGGTCCAAACCAAAACATCCCCACACTTTGAGATATTTCAAAGTTAATTTACGTAATTATTTTTTTAAAGCATACTTAAAACATGACAAGAAGTCACTACAAAAAATGTGTTCAAAAAGGACAATTAAAATTGCCCTATTTGATACAAAATTTGTCTTCTTAGGTTAATTATAATGACAATTTAGTATTGCCCTCGTGTTGCCCTTGTAACCCCGTTGTATTAGGTTTCAAAGACAATTTGTCTTCTTACGTTATAATGACATATATATTGGTATGAAGTGAACTTCCAACAAAATCATATACAAATAAAACTTGGTCAATTCAGGAAAATAAGTGCCACTTTGAAGCCAGGAATACAAGTAATCCAAAGTAGCAAAGTCACTAAATCTTCTCCAAACAACTTGCCAATTATGGTTTCAGGTTCACAATCTGGTATGTATGCATTAAATTTTTATTAATCAATAACGAACTATAAGATTAATACTAAAGTAATCATTTCATGATACAGGTGAGAGTAGCATTTTCATTGCATTAGAAGAAAACCATACAACCAATGATACTAAAAAACATAGAGGTACTATCATTACTAGCTATTTCTCCTCATGATAAATTGTACTTGAGTTAAATCATAGATTTCAAACTAATATTAAAATCCACTTGTGCTTATGACAAAAGAATATATTATAAATAATTATAATGTTTCCATCTTATTGATCAGAATATTGGGATATAGGAGAACCTACGCTTGTGAATTTTGTGGTGCAATGATGTGGTCTGATAAATTGTACTTGTGAATTTCAAACTAATATTCAATAATTATATTAAGCATAACAATTATTAAATTTTGTTGACTTCTCTTACAATTTTTTTATTCCTATCCATATGTTACAATAATTTGAAGAAATAAATTAATAAACTTTTATTTATTTTTTTATGCATTGATCTCTATTTTTAAATTATATTTAGCATAACAATTATTGAATCAATATATACTATAAGAGAAGCGACTCGAACCATATCTAGCCACGTGTCGCTCTCTCATTAAAAAAAAATTCGCTCTTTTTACTTGAATCTAAAAAAGGTAATTTTTTATTTTATCTTAAAAAACTGCTTCCATAATAAAAATTGATATAAAATATAACATAATATCCTTGAAACTATTATATTATTTACTTCATATAAATAATAATTTTTGTGCATAATATTTTTTGTGTATTATAATTATTTTTTTGTATGTATGACTATAATTTTCAGAGAAAATAAACGGGTAAAATACTTCTGCTAAATTTTCAAAAAAAACACTTAGAAGCAAAACAAAAATCTAAAATTATGCTCATTTCTTATCTTCATGCTAACATGTATTAAACTATAATCTTTCATTCACAACCTCTTGCTGTGTCTTACGTACGTACAAACAAATTAATCAAACCTATGACAAAAATGTACGAGTATTTACTTGAGAGTTTATATATTTAGGGTAACCAAAATAATTAATAATTTATGTTAATTCAAATACTAAACTTAAATTAGTTTTATAAAAAAAAAACTTTAAGCTAAAACTTGTTTAGGGAATATAGGGGTTTGTTTTGTTTTGTATAGGGGACTTCTAGTGTTTTTGGACATATAAAAGTTAATCATCATCAGTGATTCATAGTTAGGTCACTTAGTGTTTTAAGTAGAGCTTAGTTAGTCACTAAATAATATTTAATTTTATAGGAGTTACCGTATCAACTATTGTATAGAGGTTATTTAGTTACATATAGTTTACTTAGCGTTTTGTATAGTGGTTAGTCATTATTTAAGACTATAGGAGTTATAAATTACTCACTACTTTAGAGTCTGTCAATATTTTTACAATATAAAGATTATATTCTATTTTGTTTAATTAAACAGGGTTTACTCAAAATTTATTATATTGAGCTACCCACTGTAATGGTTACTTAGTGTTTTGCATTGGGTTACTCAAGATTTATTATATTGACTTATTTATTATATTGCTAACAAAATATAATTAATATATTTTACCATTTAACTTCGTTTTTTTTTTTAAAAAAAAATTCTCACATAACTTTTTTCTAGAAAAGGTAAAAATGTAAATATATGTTAACTCAATTTATTTTAAAAAATAAAACTACATAAAAAAAATGTAAATATACCTCTAATAACTTTGTTATTATATTTCTAACAAAAATATAATTAATATCTTTTATCATTTAACTTTGATTTTTTTTTTTTTAAAAAAAAAAATATCGCTCACATAACTTTTTCTAGAAAAGGTTTACAAAAATATTTTTCAAACAAAAATTATATATATGTTAAAAAATTATACATCTATAATATTAATTAAAGATTTTGTAAATTTTTAAAATTATTTATTTATATGAAAAAAATTCTCATTTTTATATCAAGGGGATTTTATTGTACTAATGCAAAGCTATACTGCCTATACATCACTTATTGGTTATTTTATGTAATAATTTTTGGCATAGTGGTTAGCTTAGGAAAATTATTATTGTGCTTAAATATAATGACGGGTAAAATATAAAGTTATTATTGTGCTTATTAGAGTTGGCAAAACTTGATCCAACCCGATAACCCAACCCGAACCCAACCCAATAATAACGGGTTGGGTTGAGTTTTTCAACCCGTATAGTTAAATGGGTTGACCCAACCCAACCCGTTTAGTTTAGTGGGTTGGGTCGGGTTGAAATTCTCAACCCGATTTCAACCCGTTTAACCCATTAAGAATATATGTTGTAATAAAATTAGTTTCAAGTTCAATTGACGTACTAATCTATTATATCACATTCATATATATTTTTTTTATTATGTTATAGATTCTTTTCGAGTTATGTAGGTGGTTGTAATGTCTTAAAATCCATTTTTTTTATCTTGAACATTAGAACGCAAAAGGTTGTTAGTTATTAATTAATACCGTGTTATAATGTGTAAATTATGGACAATATGACTTGTAAGTTGTAATACATATGACTATCGCGGGTTGTTGTTTTGGTTCATATATAAGTATAGACATATAGTGATATAACTTTATTTGATACTAATGAAAAGGTGATAATATTATTATACGGGTTATTGGGTCAACTCATTTTTTTATAAGGTTGGGTTGGGTTTGGGTTGAGGATTTCAACCCGTTTATATTAATGGGTCAACCCGAACCCAACCCAAGTCAACCCATTTCACTAAAACATTCCGTGTTTCTGCCGTCTGCCTTTTAACGTCCGCCAAACACGTGGACGTTAAATTAAAATTAACGTCCGCCTATTTTTTTCAACGTCTGCCAAAACGGACGTTTTAAAAATGGCAATGTTTTTAATTTAAAAGTTTAATTAACGTCCGTTTTTTTACCAAATTAACGTCCGTCGTAGGCAGACGTTAAAAACACTGATTTTTAAATTATGGGTCGTGAAATTAATGTCTACGTTTTTTGGGATTAACGTACGTCTTAAAACGGACGTTAAAAACGCGGACCACAAATTAAAGGGATGAAACCCTACTTTTTGCTCTTCATTTGCCGTTCTTTCTCCACTTCTTCATCTCTTTCTCTCTCTCATTCTTTATCTCTCTCTCATTCTTTATCTCTCATTCTTTCTCTCAATTTCTCTTGAAGGTAAAAAAATGGCATTCATGGAACTATAAAGGAACAAGACCACCAGGTTTACTCTCTCACTCTTTCATTTCGGTTTTTTTGTAGTGTTTTTTGGGGATTTTAGATAGGGATGTTGATTTTTTGGGGATTTATTTTTCACATTTCGTATTTATTTTTTTTATTTTTTTTTTCGAGTTCAAGCATTCAAATTTTTTTTTTCAAATTTGTGGTTTGGGGGTTTGGTTTTTGACATTAGGGACTATTTTTAAAAAAAAAAAATTGGTTTTTGAACCCTAATTTTTTCGTTTTTTTTTTAAAAATCATGCATGAAAAGTTTTCGATCAAATTTCGTTCAAGCTTTTTTTTTCGATTTTCAGCACCACCTATTTTTTTAATTCTTCTTCTAGTTTTAGTTTTCTATTAATAGATTTTCGTTTCTAAGTTGAGTTTTGAGAAATTTTTTCACCTTCCATTTTGATTTTTTCCCCCCTAATTTGTTAGGTATAAGATCTGTTTTTTTTAATCAATTTTTTAGGGAGTAAAAGACTTGTTTTTTTATCTGATTTTTTTGGGGTTTAATTTCGTTTTTTTTTTCATTTTTTTGTTTCTATTTTTTATTTGATTTAATTCACATTAGCGACAAAAAAAAAGACGTCAGAGGAATAACGTCCGTTGGCGGACGTTAAATATATTAACGTCCGCTATCCGCTAATTTAATGTCCGCTTATGGCGGACGTTAAAAACACGGAATGTTGTAGTGTTTACAGCTCTAGTGCTTATAGATATAGGGAATCAGGTAAAACAAGTTATACGTATTAAATTAAATAAATAACATTATTATAATTAACGGGATTATTAATTTATTTTTAAATAAATAGCATTATATATAAAAAACAAGCTAGCTATAATAATATAAAAGAATGCAAGTGACATAAAATACTATTAAAATTACATTATTTGATTTTTGTATTATCCACTATTGCGACTGATGACTAAGGCCCCGTTTCTTTGGCCTGAACTGCACTGATCGAACTGAAATGAATAAAATAATAGTAATAATAATATTAAAAACTCATGAACTGAATTTAAGATTCCCGAACTGAACTGAAGTAAAATCTCTATTATATAAGCCAAGAGGGGAGCCATGGTGTCCCCCCTCGAAAAGTCCATCTTACCCCTAAAAAACTTTCTAAAATCTTAATTTTTATCACTCCTAATTATTAAGGAAATTTATTACAATTTTGGGACTTTTTAAAATGAAAATCGTACAAAATGTAAACTTCAAAAAAATATAATAAAAATACCAAAATTCATATTTTTAAATTCTCTATAAATAGACATCCATATTGATATAGTTCATCAAATAAAAATTTTACATTTTGATTATCGTAGAAATTTGGTAGCCAATAGAATATGGTAAATAAAACTTTTCTTTTGTTTATTTTTGTGGGATGACCGAATGAAAGGAGAAAAGTTTGTTTTTGATTATGTGAATGAGTGTGAATTTGACACATTTTTCAATTTTCGAACAAATAACCTTTATTTTTTTGTTTGTTTCGACAGATTAATATATGTATTTAAAATACAATCGCACGCAAAGCGTGCATAGAAGACTAGTATTTATAAGTTCAAAGAAACATAGCCTAATACTTTAATGGTTAATTTATTCGTGTAAATGAGCTATTTATATAGTACATTGAATTTTTCCTATGGGATTTTAATACTTAATAATTAGATTTATATACCGTGCATCGCACGGGCATTATGCTAGTTTTCCAATATTTGAATCTCAATTTTTAAGAGCTAGGGCGTATTAATAATCTTAATTCATAATTCTTTAAACTAATTAAAATATGTTTCTCCATGCTGTATTTTCAATTGAAATTTTAAGATAAAAATTATTAAGACTATTGTAAAAATTAAAATACTTATTTAAACAAATTTGTATGTAAACTACTACTACAAAATGGATGCGAACTGAGTTATTCAAATGCAAACCACTTGTTTGTAGTTTGTTGTACTATTCTGTAATGATCATGTCAAAAATGTCATCGCACACATAACATGAATAAATAAAAACTTAATATATAGAGTATATTAGTGAAGGGGAGGGGGTATTTGTAAATAACATGTTTTAATTAATAGGAAAATTTCATATAAATAATTCCAACTATTGGACGTCTTCCAATATTAATCCCAACTATTAGTTATTACAGTATAATCCAAACTTTGGGGGTTGTTTTATGATATTAGTCCATTGACTTATTTAACCTATTGTAATCGGTCACCAATTCGTTATCTTTCTCTTTTCTTATTTATTGTATTTGACTATACCTTCCTCCCTTTCTACGAAGGAAATCGGAGCCGGTCAAAAGTTAGTATGGACTAATATCATAAAACTACCCCCTTAGTTTGGATTATAGTTTAATAACCTATAGTTGAGATTAATATTGGAAGACCTCCAATAGTTGGGATTATTCATATGAATTTTTCCTAATTAATATATATTTATAAGTACATCAATTTTTCTATTACAATATGGACGTCGATTTAAATACAAAATTTTGATTTTGATTTTGTTATTATTGAATAGAAGTTGTTCCGGCAACCTTTATGTATTTTCGTATGGGGTGGCGTCCTTGTGGTGTTAATTAACCTGCCAAAATGAACAAACGGTGAGCTGACCCCGGGGTGTTTCCGGGGAAAGGCCCTCCGATGCTTAAGTCAGTAAAGGGTTTTAGATTTAAGAGAGAGAGAGAGAGAGAGAGAGTGGATGGATTGATGTCTACCTTCTATTGGTGAGTTCATCTCCTATTTATAGGAGATGAGTTGGTTTCTTGGCGGCCACGCTTAGGCCGGCTGGCGTGTGTGCTCCACCGAGACCGGGCGTATAGGTTGTGCGTTTGGAGCCAGTTAGCTCCTCGATGGGCAGGGCATGTATACCTAAATGGCGTCCTTGAGGGCCGCCAGGTGGTTCTACCAGAGATCATGTGAGACCGGCACCGTTAGGTACTGGCGGTGGGCGTCTTGGTGGGGATGTTAGTAAGGTGGTCCTGCCGGTATACCGGTAGGCCCCCATACAACTAGACCCCCCAAAAAGTATCTGCAGTTTGTAAAAGTGGGGATGCTTTTGTAAAATTAAGTCGCCACAAGATGTCGGCTTCCAGTAATTTTTTGGGTTTTTTAATTATAGCATTTACCTACACGTGTCCGTTTGAAGTTAACAAGTTTTTTTGGTGGACCCGGTACTTGATATAAATAGGGCGTTTTCAAAGTTTACCCGCCTCTTCATTTATTTTTTCAAAAAATTTCGAAAAAATTCCTCAACTTTTCTCCTTCCCCTTTAAGGCGATTTTTTGGACTTCGACCTTTCTTCTTCCTCTTCTACCATTTTCGAAGCTACCTCGACATTCGTCTTTTGAAGTTCAAATCCTCTCACCGGACGCCAGGTAATTGACGTACTTTGAACTTTTAACTGTATTTAAGATTTTAATTTTCCATTTTTGAATTGTGTTTGAACTTGCATGTTGACTTCTTACTCTTCAAAAGAAGTTTTTGGCTTGACGAATGTAGTGTGTGTCTTAATTAGAGAGCTGGGGGGTATAGGAAATGGGTTTCGTACTTCCATCCCCCTCACTTTGACATAAAAATTTTGTCTGTCTGGGCTTCTTCGTGGATTAATTTGTCGTATGACAGTTTAAAGAAAAATGTCGGACGCCAGTGACAGTTAGAACGACAGCCGGATACTGGAGAGCGACCCTGATAGTGGTGGGTCACCGCAAAAGAGTGAGTCAGACGATTTGTTGTTGTCGTCTCCTGCGGAGGAGGGTCAAGCAGGTAATTCTGGAAATTCCCTGGTATACCTATCTGATGTTGCTGCCATCCCTAAGGGCCTTGGCGGTATCATGTGGAAACTTGCATACTGCCCTCCAAAACCAGGATATCCAATTCAATTAAGAAAGGATATCTTGGACAAAAAACCGCCAGCCAGAAAAAATAGAGGGAAAAAATCTGTTAAGGTAGGACGGCTTCCTCAATTTTCTTTGGTGGCACACAATTTGGCGGATTGCGAGGGGACGCGTGACTCGTCTGGGTTCAATCATGAGCAGCAAAGGGACGTGAGGGTCCTTCGTGAAGTGTTACGTTGGACCGGCAGATCCTTGGAGGTGGGGGCGTCAGAGCAATATTGGTTCTCGTCCATTCGTTCCAGTCTGGAGTTTGACCAATACGGCTCCAACGAAGATCCTTCACGGCCTAATCCTTTTGTTACTCTAGGTAATTGTTCTTTGTCTATTCTTATATTCTCACTGCTATTTGTCTTCCTTTTGTGCTGTTCTGCAGAGAAAGAGACGGCAGCAAGGGCTGCTGCGGAAGTAAATACGGCTTGGCAAGATGCTGGCCGCGAGTGGTAGGAGGGTTTGCCTCATATTCCTGCCCTTGAATATGAGGACCTGGATTTTGGTGGCGGTGCATTCCGTAAGGATCACCCGGTTGTGCTGCATCCGGAGAGTGATTGGTATTCCGAGATGGACAAGTGGAATGGTGGCAGGGAAGGGTATATGAGGTGGTTCAAGAGGGAACACAATTTTCCCAGTAATTGGGAAATTGCCATCCCAGAGCCGTTGGATGTGATTGTTTAGCCGCCGGTCGGATTTTTTGCGATTTTTCTAGATCATTTCAAGTTTGGGTTGCGGTGCCCGTTTGACTGGGCTATAGAATCTGTTATGAAGAATTTTTCCATCAGTTTTGCTCAATTGGGTCCGTTATCATTTCGTATGTTGGTGTCGGTATTGTGGACCTGTCGGTATTTGAGGATGAAAGTGAACTTGAACGTCATTCGTTCATTGATGAACGTTAAGCGTAACAGCTCGGCTCCTGGCCGCTACACTTTTCAGAGTGCTAATAACAAACGGCCGGTGTGGCCCAAGAAGACCTCCTTGAAGCATTGTATGGGGAGGTGGTTCTGGATCAAGGCTCATGAAGGTGTTCGTATCGACATGCCTTTGGGGTTTACTGTGCCGAGATCCACCATGGGTCACTTGCCGTTTCGGGAGTTGACGGATGAAGAACAAAGAACCGTCAACTATTTTAGTTCTAAGGATGGCATTCCTATTAATTGGATGCCACCTGGTGACTATATTGTGCAGAGCCGACTGCTTGCCGTTGTCGGTCTGTGTGGAGAGATAGGGCCCCCTTTATCTGGTAATGCCGAGTTGTCGGTGTTCCTTTTGGTGGTTATATATGCTTTTAATTCTTGTTGAACTAAATTTGTCTTTGATTCTGTCAGTTTTCTTTGTTGTGTTTATAATTCTTATAATCTCTGTGTGTTTTGTGCTTGCAGATCTGAACCTCGACAAGCTACAGCCGCCAACGATGGTAGGAGAGCAGACAATTCGTGGGTCTACCTCCCAGGCTGCCGGTCGCGGTAGGGGTAGTAGTAGGGATGCTCCTAGCCGGCGTGGAGGGCGTGTGGCGGCAGTTGTTAGCCGTCCTATTGAGAAGAAGGCTGTAGCTCCTGCTGCCCCTACTAAGAAAAGTTCATCTGCCCCGGGGGGTAGGACTATAATTGTTGCCCAGCAACAAAGAAAAAGAGAGAGGCCGACATCTCCTGAGAGGCCCTAGAAGGTTGTGAAGACTTCTAGGGAAGCTGGGGCTGCCAGCTAGGTTGTGACTGAAGCAGATGTCGTCGCTGTTGTTAATGTGTCGTCGACGGCGGCTGTCACAGTCGCTGTAACCAACGAGCCTTCAGTTGAGGCCTTAGCCACTACTGCTGCTTCTGGGGCTGCCATGACTGTTGACGTTGGCGGCAGCGCTGCGTCGGTTCTGGCCACCACTGATGTGGTGTCCAGTGGGGCTAGGATTGATGACAATGTGACAGCTGGCGGAACTGACAAGGCTGACGCTACTGATGTCGTCCCAGAGGCGACAGTGAGGCCTGCCACCCCCCTCACTCCTTTATCTGCAGAAGGGCGTGAGTTGGAAGAGTTGACCGACGCTGCAGACATAGAGCGAGTCCGGTGTCTTGCTCATGAAAAGAGTTTAAAAGCGCCGGCGAATGATGACAATGCTGGAGCTGCCAGCCATTTGGGTGGAGAGTCTGCTGCCAACCAGGTATCTTTATTTGTTATTTATTATTATTTTTTACCTTGTCCTTCTCTTGTTTTGTATATTTTCCACTTATGGTACTAATTTCTTTTAGAATTCCTTGCCGTCCTCCCCTAAATACTGTATTCAGTATGTTGGCCCAGAGTTGGTGCGAAGTACTGTCGTTCTTCATTTGGGTGAAGGCGGCTTGTTCGCTCTTGAGCCGGAGAAGAGGATCGGTTCCTTTGGATTTCCTATCCCTGAGGATGTCTTCGTCCGGCGTGGTTCTTGGGGGTATGGCCATCTTGACATACCTCCCAATTTCCAGCCCAATTTCCAGCCGGGGCCGAGGCCTGCTGGCCCGGAATTCCGGCCTGAGCTAGATGTTGCTGTAAATGAGTCGTTGATGGCGGATTTGAGCCAGGCCGGGGGTGATTTGGGCTACCGGTTGCTGAGGGCGAATAGGCTGCCGGCAGACTGTAGCTGTGAGAGATGGGTGAACCCTGCTCAGGCGTTATGCCATGATGTAGCTTGTGTAAGTATTAACTTATTATTTTTTATTATTAATATATATATATATATATTTTATTTCATAACCTTGCTTTCCTAACATCCTCTTCTTTTCAGGCATCTAACTCTGCTGTGGAGCTAGCTGAGGCGTTCTTTACCTTGGCGGCTGATCTGGATGCTTCTCGAAGCTTCACAAACTCACTCGACGCCGTCAACAAATCCTTGAATGAGGATTTCGAAAAGCAGGGGCTAGTAGTAGAGGCTTTGAGAGGCCAGGTTTCTGATGCCTCTATGTCCTTAGCTAAAAAGGACGAGGAGATCTCGCGGCTGCATAAGAGGGTGTCTGAGTTGGAGGAAGCTGAGGGCAGGGCAAAGGCCGCTGCCGGAGCTGCACAGGAGTTGTTGAGGTCTGTTATTGCCGGTGCCGTGATTGCCAAACATGACGCCGAGACCTCTGTCGGAGCCTCTAGGAATCGGGTCACGGCTGAAAAGAAAAGGGCCCGTGAAGAGGTGGCGGCTGTGGAGGCAAGTGCTAAAGCTGCCATCCAGAAAGCCAATGATGGGGCGGCTAAAAAAGCTGTGGAG
The DNA here is from genome assembly GCA_951394345.1 of Salicornia ramosissima. Taxonomy (NCBI): domain Eukaryota; kingdom Viridiplantae; phylum Streptophyta; class Magnoliopsida; order Caryophyllales; family Amaranthaceae; genus Salicornia; species Salicornia ramosissima. Next base: position 15,774,888 of record OX596239.1, read on the forward strand.
GACTTCATAGCGTCACCCAGCCTTCGTCTTTTTTGTACTAATCGCTTCGATGGCGGCTGGGTGGCTGCTATGAGGTGTGTGCTGTCCCTTCACCCTAATTTGGATTGGGTGGCAGTTGAAGGTGCTTTTGCTGAGGGCGTCAATAGCCAGCCTCTTAACGAGGCTGACGTCTTCCCTGAGGAGCATGTTGGGAACCTGTCTCCTAGGGTAACTGGCGTGCCTGCCGTTCCTGATGATGCTGCTGAATCTGAGGCTGTGGTAGGGGGCAGTCAGCCTGTGGCGGATCCGGCAGATAAGGCAGATTGACGAGTTTGGTAGCCTTCTCCTGTGTCTTCTTTTGGTTCTAACTTTTAATTAATTAACTTTTTTGTTGTACATAAGTAGATTTTTGGTTTTTGCTTGTTCGTTGTAAAATGGGCTGCCAGTCCAGTAGAGCAAAATGGATGTAATATGCTGCCAGTCATTATTGGCTTTTGAAATGAAAATGTAAATATTTTGCCTTAGTGAATTTTGGTTTTTGAATTTGTAGATAGCTGCCTTTTGATACTTTAAAATTATCTGCCTTAGTAATTATTTTATTATAATTATATGTCTTAGTAATTATTTTATTATAACCATAAATTCTTTTGTTAATTCTTTGCTTAATGGCTTTGTGGGCAGCTCACTGGCTGTCCCACCTTTGACTTAGCCAGGCATTGGATGGCAGTGGCCTTGGCCTTAGCTTTGTTAGCTAACCATCCAGTCCTTTGGCTATGGCCTGTGGTGTGACGACCCGACTCGCTTAAATCGGCGCGGAAGAAACCGACGAGTCGAATAGTCAGAACTAACAAATCAAAATACTTAAAAATTAAAAACAACCTCAAAATATTATTACTATAACCCAAAAGTACAAATACCCACAAGTTTGTACAGTACTAATCCAAAAGTCAAACTACCACTACTAATAAACGTAACTCCAAACACATGTCAGAGTTATAGCAAAAGTATACAAGTATCACTACTATAGTCCAAACTAACTGAAATCGTAAAACAACAGAAATACAACTATACAACTATATCGGCGCTCGCCCAACCCATAGCTAAGCAAGAACCTCATCATCAGAATTACCTGAAAAGTAAACAACAGTCCACCGTCAGTGGCGAGTAACATAACTGTCCCACCCTAACGGGAATACACAAGCACATAGCATAAACCAAATATCCAAATCATAACATCAAATCATGCGAAATCATACAAATACATGCTTGACTCAACTAACTTATCCAAACTTATCTTGGCGCAATCATTCGCAAACTAGACCGGACTATGCACGTACGAACGCATCTTACGCATTCGAACTTTCTACTATGTTAGGATTGAGAATCTTACTCCCAAATCCCGTGAAACCAATCTTACTGGAAATCCACATCCGAAGACAACATAGTAAGACCACCAACTATCCCAATACCGCGGATAGGATAGGGGCAACGTCTTAACCCAAAAACAAAGAATCTTACTCTAAGTTTTAGGCGTCTAGTAACGAAATCAGCTAATCTTTAAATCTTTAAATCCTTAAATCCGAAGTTTACATTCTTAGTTACTTCTTAAGTTGCATCTTACGCCTTGACTTAAGAAAATAACATGTAAACCAATCATCTTACAACATCTTATTATTTTCTTTAATCCTTTCTTTAACTTTCTTTAACTTTAAAGACTTAATCAAGAACTCATAAAGAACCTTAAAGAACTCATCAAGACTCAAAGAACTCATCAAGAACTCATCTAAGATTCAAGATCTTCAATCAAGAACTTAATCAAGATTCAATAACTTCAACCAAGAACTCATCCAAGAATCAAGAACTCATCCATCTTCATCAAAATACACGCATACTTCCAACAATTCAACTCATGAAATCATCACTTTCTAGCATCCCAAAATTCATCAAACTTTAACATGATAAACATAAACTTAATACCAACATAAACACCCATTAAATCATCATATTCAATCATCAAATCATCATATAATCACTTAAAAATCAGATTTACATTCATACTCAAAAACATGATCAAAACTTCATATAAACTCATCTTGTTCATTTAATCTATATTATGAATCATAGTACACCAATTAAGTTGAGAAAGTATGTTACCTTGTTGAAGATTAACACACAAAATCAACACAAACTTGCTGCCTGGAACGAGACACGCGCGGCCCTAGCAACACGGCAACCACACGCACGGCTTCCACCTTGCACACACGGCTGCCCAGCACGACACCACATGGCACCACCACTTGCTCGGCCCGTCTGCACGGGTGCACCACCACAAGCACGACCCACCTTCACGACCACCACACGAACTCACACGAACAAACTACACGAACAAGCCCGGAAAACAACCCGAACTAGTGATCTTGAATGCAAATTATGTGGTTTAGATTGTGTTTTGATACTTAAAGATCAATGGAAGTTGAATCTTTAAGTTTGGGTATTGAAAAGATGATGAACAAATGTTCAACTTGGAAGAGCCAAAAATGGCGTGTGGATTGGTGCAAGTGAGAGGGAGTTTTGTGTTTGAACTTTTGATGGCAAGTGCATAAGATGGCAAATGAGCAAAAGGTTTATTAAGCCTCACTAACCCTTCTATTTATAGAAGTTAGTTAGGTGTGAAAACAAGGCAAGTGGCAAAACTTTGCCATGCACAAGGAGGGGGCCGGTTTTGGCCTTGCAAAATGGGCCAAAATGGGCTCTCGTGATTAATTGGGCTAATTTATAATAATTACATGACTAATCATGCTTAAATCGATGTAGCCCAAAAATATTGAATAATTAATTAGAAAATTAAATAATAAAAATTCTAATTAATTAAATAATAATTAAAATGAATAATAACTAATCAGAATAAAATAATTCGAATTAAATCGAAATTATTCACGTAAAATAAAATAAATAGTTCAAAAATAAATTTGAACCATACATAGCAACACATAAATACACATAAACATCCGGCAGAAATACCAACAAAATCAGGGTCGTTACATGTGGCCTTACCTTTGATAGCTACGTGGGCAGCTCACTGGCTGTCCCACCTTTGACTTAGCCAGGCATTGGATGGCAGTGGCCTTGGCCTTAGCTTTGTTAGCTAACCATCCAGCCCTTTGGCTATGGCCTGTGGCCTTAGCTGTGATAGCTACGTGGGCAGCTCACTGGCTGTCCCACCTTTGACTTAGCCAGGCATTGGATGGCAGTGGCCTTGGCCTTAGCTTTGTTAGCTAACCATCCAGCTCTTTGGCTATGGCCTGTGGCCTTAGCTGTGATAGCTACGTGGGCAGTTCACTGGCTGTCCCACCTTTGACTTAGCCAGGCATTGGATGGTAGTGGCCTTGGCCTTAGCTTTGTTAGCTAACCATCCAGCCCTTTGGCTATGGCCTGTGGCCTTAGCTGTGATAGCTACGTGGGCAGCTCACTGGCTGTCCCACCTTTGACTTAGCGAGGCATTGGATGGCAGTGGCCTTGGCCTTAGCTTTGTTAGCTAACCATCCAGCCCTTTGGCTATGGCCTGTGGCCTTAGCTGTGATAGCTACGTGGGCAGCTCGCTGGCTGTCCCACCTTTGACTTAGCCAGGCATTGGATGGCATTGGCCTTAGCCTTAGCTTTGTTAGCTAACCATCCAGCCCTTTGGCTATGGCCTGTGGCCTTAGCTGTGATAGCTACGTGGATGCATAAATAGAGTTCGAGACCGGGAATGTGGCTCTTTGGCCTTTTATTAAAATTGTTGGGAGGTTGTACAATATTCTTTTTTTTTTTATTTTACATGAAATAAAATTAGACATAGTACTTTTTGAGGACCCTAGCATTCCAAGTATTTTTTAGCTCCTTGCCGTCCATTGTTGTTAACCTGTAGGCCCCTGGTGTTGCCGTCTTTATTATGCGATAGGGGCCCTCCCAGTTGGCCGTGAGCTTCCCTTCTCTGTTTTGCTTGCCTGTGGCGTCCGTTCTCCTTAGGACCAAGTCGTTCACTTGCATAGGTCTATGATGAACCTTTTTGTTGTAGGCTCGTGTGACTTGGTCCTTATATGCTGCCTGACGGAGTTCAGCTATTAGCCTGACCTCTGTCAGCAGATCTAGGTCTTGCCGTAGGGAGGCATCGTTCAGCTCTTGTTGATACGCCTGGACCCTGAAGGAAGGCAATCCTATCTCTACCGGTAGCAATGCTTCATGGCCAAATGTGAGCCTGAATGGCGTCTCTCCCGTCGCCTCTTTCTCTGTCGTCCTGTTTGCCCAGAGTACGTCAGGTATGAGGTCTGCCCATTGACCCTTTAGGTCCTCCAATTTTTTCTTTAGTGCATTCAGGATCTGTTTGTTGGCAGCTTCCGCTTGCACGTTACTTTGGGGGTGGGCAACGGAGGCGTATGCCATTTTGACTTTCAGAGGCTCCAGGTACTGTTGGAAGGGTTTGTAGTCGAACTGTGTGCCGTGATCAAACACTATCACTTGTGGGAGTCCAAACCTGGTGATGACCTGTTCCCAAATGAATTTTTTTACCTGGGCGGCTGTGATGGTTACTGTCGGTATAGCCTCAATCCACTTGGTGAAGTAGTCTATTGCCACTATTAAGAATTTTCTTCCCCCTTTGCCTTTGGTGAACGGTCCTAGTATGTCCATCCCCCATTGGGCGAATGGTATTGGGTTAAGTATTGGCTGCAAGTCATTTGGCGGTGTGTTTATCATGGGAGCAAAACGTTGGCACTTATCGCATCTTTTGACGTATGCTTGAGAGTCCCTCAACATGTGAGGCCAGTAATAGCCAACTCGAATGGATTTCAAGGCTAATGCTTTTCCACCAATGTGGTTGCCACAAATGCCCTCGTGGATTTCTTCCATAATTTTTTGGGCTTCTATTTTTGTTACACATCTCAGCAGGGGAAGGTGGAAAGATTTTTTGTAAAGTGTACCTTGGAATACACAATACCAGGTTGCCTGTCTTTTGACCTTTGTGGCTTGCGTTTTCTCTGTCGGTAAGACCCCTAAGTTTTTGTATTCTAGGATATGATCAAACCATTCTCCTCCCGGTATGTCTATAGTTGCAACTGTCAGACAGCCGGTGGCCTTTTCACGACGTACTTCGATCATGACATTCCCTCCTAAATCGGAGAGTGGGGAGGTTGCCAACTTTGCTAGGGCGTCGGCCTTTTGGTTGTCGTCTCTTGGTACCAGTTGTAGTTCGAAGAAGGTCAACTGTTGAATCAACTATTTTAGGTGGTCCCTGTATTTGACTATTGTGGGCTCACAGGCGTCTGCGGTGCCTTCCATTTGAGTTGCAACCAGCTGGGAATCTGTGATTAACTTAGATCTTTCAGCTCCGGCGGCTATGCATATTTGAATACCGGCTATTGCCGCCTCGTATTCGGATTCATTGTTGGTGGCTTTGAAGTCAAAACGCAGGGCATAGAGGTGTACTGTGCCGTCTGGACTGGTAATTTCAATGCCGGCGCTAGACCCAGTATTGCATGAATAGCCGTCCGTTGCCACTGTCCATATTTCCAAGGGATCTGTCACTGAGAATTGTGTTTCCTCTATGAAGTCCGCCAATGCTTGCGCCTTGATGGTGTTTCTTGGTTTGAATGATATGTCAAATTCCGACAGCTCGATTCCCCATTTCATCATTCTCCCTGAGAGCGCGAGTTTTTGTAGGGCCTTTTCTAATGGGTGGTTGGTGGGTACCACGATCGAGTGGGCATCGAAGTATGGCCGCAAGCGTCTTGCCGCCACATCACCGCAAATGCTAGTTTTTCCACTGATGTGTACCTGGTCTCTGCCCCGGTCAGTACATGGCTGACAAAATAAACCGGCACTTGTGTCTTCTCCCTTTCAACCAGTAGGACGGCGGCTACAGTGGCGTCTGTTGCTGAAACATATAGTATTAGTTGCTCTCCTTGTTCTGGACGTGTCATTGTCGTAGCGTCCTGAGGTGTTCTTTGACTTTTTTGAAAGCATCTCTTTGCTCCTGTCCCCCATTCGAATTTTTTGTTCGCTCTTTGTACCTTGAAGAAAGGCAGGGCTTGAGAAGCTGATTTTGCCATGAATCTAGTGAGGGCTGTCATCCTGCCTGTCAGCTTCTACACATCTTTGATTTTGGTTGGCTCTTCCATGTCTATTATTGCTTTTACTTTATCTGGGTTGGCGTCAATGCCTCTTTCAGACACCATGAACCCTAAAAACTTCCCTGATGTGACCCCAAATACGCATTTCTTTGGATTCAATCTCATTTTGTATTTTCTTAACGTGTTAAAGGTCTCTTGTAAGTCAGCCAGGTGTTCCCCTGGCGTCTTGCTCTTTACTATTGTGTCGTCCACATATACCTCTATATTCCTCCCTTTTTGCTTTTTAAATACCATGTCTACCAATTTCTAGTATGTTGCTCCTGCATTTTTTAACCCAAAAGGCATGGCTTTCTAGGAGTAGACGCCGGCTTCTGTTACGAAGGCGGTCTTTGGTCTGTCAGATTCGAGCATGCTAATCTGGTGGTATCCTGAAAAAGCATCCATAAAACTAAGTAGTGCGTGGTTAGCTGTGGAGTCTACTAACTGATCTATTCTTGGTAGTGGATAGCAATTTTTGGGCAGTGGCGGTTGAGGTCTGTAAAATCACCGCACATCCGCCATTGTCCGTTTGCCTTTTTTACCATTACAACGTTAGCAAGCCACTCGGGGTAGTCACAAGCTTCCACGAACCCTGCTAATAATAACTTGTTTATTTCATTAGCTACGGCTACATTATTTTCAGCAAAGAAGGATCTCTTCTTCTGCTTTACAGGCCTAACATTCTCATCTACATTAAGCCTATGCTGAATTACAGAGGGATGGATGCCTGGCATCTCATCGGCAGAAAAGGCAAAAACGTCGGCATTGTCTTGTAGGAGCTGAATGAGGTTGACCTTCATGTTTGAGGGCAGCTTTTTGCTTATCTTCACGATTCTGGAGGTGTCGGTTGCCGACAGAGGCACTTCTTCAGTTTCATCATTCGACTCAGCTCTAGGTGTCTTATCGTCCTCAGGACGACCGTGGATATCCTCTATTGAGACCGGGGAGACTTCCGGCTCTCTCTTCCTCTTCATTTCTACTTTGGGTGGCGACGGTGGTGGTTTCATTGCTGTTACGTAGCAGGAGCGGGCCACCTCTTGGCCACCTCTTATTTTTCCCGGTTGGCCGTCATCAGCTATATAGAGCATAATCAAGTGGTATGTTGACGGGATGCCTTTTATGTCATTGATCATTGGCCTTCCCATGATGACGTTATATGCCGAAGGGATGTTAATGACCAAGAACTCCACCATAGTTCTCCTAGTCTGTCTGCCTTCCCCCAGTTGAGTTGGCAGCTTGATGATGTCGTCCGGGGTTACACGATCTCCAGTGAATCCACTGATGGAGTAGTGTACATGTTTTAAGTATTTTTCCTCTATCCCCAGCCTGTTAAAAGCCTCCCTGTATAATATGTTTGCGGAGGAACCGCCATCGACCAAGATACGATGGACTTTACAGTTTGCAATTGAAAAAGTTATCACCAAAGGGTCATCATGGGGGTATACAACCCCTTTGGTGTCTTCAGAAGAGAATGTCATTTCCGGCATCTCTATGGGTCCCGGCCAATGTCGAGAATTATTAAAGTTGACCTGGTGTCGTACCTCCCTTAGGCTGGCCTTCGCCCTACTCAGAGTCCCGCCATGGAATGGCCCTCCTGTAATCACAAGAATTTCGTCTCTGTGATCTTACTGCTTATCTTTGCCTTTCCATCCCCTACCGCCAGGCTGGCGATAAGAGAAATCCTCCTTCTTTTTGTATTGGGCCAGACGCCCCTGGCGGACCAAGTCCTCTATATTTTCTTTCAGGTGAGCACACTCGTCCGTCATGTGCCCGTAGTCGTTATGGAATTCGCACCACCACCTTGGGTCGCGGTTTAATGTGGTCATTGGCCTCGGCCTTTTCCACTTTTCATCTTGCTTGTGGATGGCAAATATTCTGGATCTTGGTGCCGACAAATCAGTATAGTTGGCGTGCCTCTCCGTTCTGTCAGTCTTCTGCCGTTTTTCTGTCACCGCGACCTCTTTCCGGTCTTGGCCGCGATTGTAGTATTCTTTTCTTTCAAACGGGGCCTCCCGTTTGTACTCTTTCTTCACCACTTTCTCCTCCGTTAACTTTTTGTCGACCATAGAGCTGCCGGCCCCTCGGCTGAACTCCTCGGCCCTTATATACTCGTTGGCCTTTCCTAATACTCCGGCCAAGGTAGTCAGGTTCTTTCTGCCCAAGTATTGGCGGAAAGGGCCTTCACGCAAGCCTGACATCAGTGCCAGGACCGCAACCTCTTGCTCCATGTTAGGAATAGTTATGGTCTCGGCCATGAATCATGCAATGAAGTCCCGCAGGCTTTCAGCTTGCCTCTGCTGCATTCCCATCAGCTCACTTGTCAATCGCTGGCGTCTTTTATTGCTGACAAAGTGTGCTAGGAATCTTTTTGCTAGATCGTCCCACCTAGAGATGGTGAAGGACGGTAGTGACATAAACCGTTTCTGAGCGATACCCGTAAGGGTGGTTTGGAATACCCGGCACCATGCGTTGTTGGCGGTAGTGTATAGCTGCATATGTCCTTCATATGCTGAGATATGGTCCTCCGGATCTGTAGTGCCATCGTACTTGCAGTTTGGCATCTTTATTTTTGGGAGTTCCTCTTCGTTGACTGCAGCAACGAAGGGGGTCCCTTGAGGTTGCACCCTGCCGACCGTGACCGGCGAGTTTCTTTTCCTTATTACCTCCAGTATATTGTCGTACCTTGGTTGGACGTTCTCAAAACCGGGTGGTGGCGGTGCGTCCTCGAACCCATGTTGTGTCTTGGGGTTTCCGTGGACAGTCGAACTGTCCCACTCTAAATCCTCTACATATTCAATGTGTAGGGATTGCATCTTCGTTATTGGTGAGGCTATATTTTGGATCTTCCCTTTTCTCTTCTTCTCCTCTGGGTCGGGGGTGGGTGTAGCCTCGATTAGGGCATTTAAGACAACTGTTACCCCGGCTAGCTGCTCGGGGGTGAATTGATTTAGCACTTCAAGGTTGAAAGGTGTTGAGTTAGTGCTTTGATCACCTTTTGTGTCATCGTCTTGTGGTGATTTTTCCTTGGGTGGTGTTTTTTCTTTGTTCACATTGTTCAAGTTATCTTGGGATGTCATTTTTTGGAGGTTAGGTTTTTGTGTTTGATTAAAGGTTTGTCGGAGTGTTGTTTTTTTTTTTGGTGAATCTTTTTACGTAAACTTTTTGTAAAAGTTCCCCATAGACGGCGCCAATTGTTCCGGCAACCTTTATGTATTTCCGTATGGGATGGCGTCCTTGGTGGTTCTTGTGGTATTAACCTGCCAAAATGAACAAACGGTGAGCTGACCCCGGGGTGTTTCCGGGGAAAGGCCCTCCGATGCTTAAGTCAGTAAAGGGTTTTAGATTTAAGAGAGAGAGAGAGAGAGAGTGGATGGATTGATGTCTACCTTCTATTGGTGAGTTCATCTCCTATTTATAGGAGATGAGTTGGTTTCTTGGCGGCCACGCTTAGGCCGGCTGGCGTGCGTGCTCCACCGAGACCGAGCGTATAGGTTGTGCGTTTGGAGCCAGTTAGCTCCTCGATGGGCAGGGCATGTATACCTAAATGGCGTCCTTGAGGGCCACCAGGTGGTTCTACCAGAGACCGGCAGTCTTGCTGTTGGACTCTGGTAGTGGGTTTAAGATCATGTGAGACCGGCACCGTTAGGTACTGGCGGTGGGCGTCTTGGTGGGGACGTTAGTAAGGTGGTCCTGCCGATATACCGGTAGGCCCCATACAGAAGTTAAACTTAAAATGATGCGCACATATATACCATACATACTAACTACAATGTAATATATATTGATCCTTAAAACATAATATAATTAAGGAAAATAAGAATTTAATATTTCTAATGAAACATTAATATATAAAATGGATATCTAAAAGGTATTCCAGTCCAACCAATACGAAATTACGAACCAAAATTTTATGAAAATTGGACCGGACCAAAAATCCAAAAATGTGGAATCTCTTTTTTTCGTGGACCGCAGACCAAACCAAAATTAGCGGCCTAGTCTAAATTGGAATGTTGACACCCCTACTTATGGTGTTACGGTTCTACATAAATAATTAAAAAATATTATTCTATTTTCTTTCTAAATCGTCCCGCACTTCAAAGTAAAAAAGTAATATAATGCATAGAAGACGTGATTTCCACGGTGTGACAAGTTTTTTAAAATAAATGTAGTATTTTAAAAAAAAATTAAAATGAAGAATGAACCTATATTTTAATCTTGAGTATAGGAGTATAACATATTATAGACACTAAAATTATGTTTACCCTTTTAAAACCAATAAAGAATCTTAAAATTTTTGACACATACATTGTCAATTCTCAAGAAAAGAACAAACTAAAAAACGCACAAATTAAAGATAAAGTGTTGCGCCAAATTTCTAAAAATAAAATTTAAAAGCACCTAGTTTGTTCATGCTAACTTTGGCTCAGGATCGAAATTATATAGAAAATAGAGAAAATGAGCACCTTGTTCATGCTCATTTTGGCTCATGCTGGAAATTATATAGAAAAAGAGAATTATATTAATTACATTTATTTTGGCTCATGCTCGAACCTTCATAAAATCAATTTTCAAGGCTTAAAAATATTTTCCATCAAATAAAATAGTTCAACAGTGCTTTTGCCAATTACAGACTTACTGTTTAATAATCGACCTATGTCGGATTGGCGGGAACCCATGTTTGTCTATAATACAAGCTAAGGGTTATATGGTTAGGGGGTTTGGGGTTTAGGGTTCAAGGTTTTAGGGTTTAGGGTCAATGTGCATGTGCGGGTATGTAAATGTATTTTTCCACTTTTAGGTCGTTTTTTTGTTATTTTGCATTTTTTTGTTATTTTTCTACATCGTACTTTGTTTATGCAATTTTATTGGTATTAATGTAGTTTTTACTATTGCTTATGCATTTCTTTTATTTTTAGTTAGTTTGCTTGCAGAGAATAAGAATTTTAAGCGAATAAAATGTTCCATAATCTCAGTCTAAGAATAGAAGAAACCTTAATCTCTTATTCTATTTCAATTCAGAAGCAAAAACCAAAGATAGGTTCTCTAATAAGTCCTTTTTAGTTAGGTTGTCGTGCATGTCGTCGCCTTCTGTTGTAAGCTAATCGAAGCTCGAGTTAATCTTCGAATTAACATATATGTTGCCCCATAAATTTATAGTTGTATAATAATTTACCTTCAATTATATTTGTAAAATATTTCTAATATTTTCATACTTAAATCATTATTCTTGAAAAGTTACTTTTTTTTCCAATGTACATGATCTAGATCCAGAAAAATAATGCACTTTGGAATGATAAACTTCTTAGACCAGAAAATGTCATCTCATGTATTGTGAGAAATGTCTACTTTCGTGTTCTTGAATTTGTTTATATTACTTCAGCTTTGTTTTATTTTGCTTAGCTTAGTGCTGCAAACGATTTAGAAACTTAAGTTTAGTACCAGTGGCTAATTTTAGAGCACTGGATGCCTTTGCACTTAGCTAGTAGGTGTGTGGTTTGCTTGGCCCTTTTGGGCTCCTTGGTGTATTTTTTCCAAGCTTTATTTTTTAACTCATTTGTAGAAAATTTATTTAATAGAAAATTGTATTGAAATATGTTTTGAATTTATTAAAATAATTTTTTTAACATTATGAGCTTTATTTGATACTCTTTTAAATTATAATGATATATGAAAATAAATTATTATGATTTTAATTAGAACCTACAAAAACATATTTAGGGCCTGTTTAATTCAGCTTAAATTCAGTTCATTTCAGTTCAGTCCAGTTCAATTTAATCCAGTTCAGTTCAGCTCTCAATTTCTTTCTCTTATAAAATATTGCTTTCAGCTGTATTCAGTTCAGTTCAACTGTATTCAACTGAAGTAAACAGACCCTTAGTTCATTGTAAGGTAGAGGTGGGAAACTTTGACACGACCCACTAACTCGACACGAAATCGACCCGTTATTAACGGATTTGGGTCGATGATGTCAACCCCTTTAAATTAAATGGGTTGACACAACACGTTTAATAAACGAGTCGGGTTATGGTCAAGGGAGTTCAACCCGTTTAATTAAACGGGTCAACCCGACCCGATTTTACTTGATTTTCAACTTTAGCTTGAAAAAACTACATAATCTGCCAACACGACCCGAACTCTACACGAAATAAATGTATTTAGGTCAATGATTTCGACACGTTTAATATAAACGGGTTGACACGACACGACCCGTTTATTAAACGGGTCGGGTTATGGTTGAGGGGTTTGAACCCGTTTAATTAAATGACACGACACGAACTCGACAAGACACGACACGTTATTATTCATATTTTCATTATTATTATTATTATCTATATGTGCCTTTTTTGAAAAAAAAAATATCATTACTGTTATAAAATACATTATATGTGGATGACCATTATACCCCTGTGCATATATAAGGAACATTTTAGAATTAAGGTTTGGCTGTACTTACTATTGACAACTTGTATATATACTCCTTTACTAAATGAAATGATAAACACTTTTCCCATTTTCACAACATGTTATCAGCACGTATTGCTCTAGGGTTTTAGGGTTCCAAAAGAAAAAAAAAAAAAAGAAGAGGGAGAGATAACCGTCATTTTTGCTTTTCTCTCTCCAGTTGCAATTCTTTTACTGAGATTCATCTTCCTCCTCTCAATTAAAAACAATCTTCATTCCTTTATCAATTTCTTCTCCATCGTTGCAAAGCTTCCACACCTCGCCGTTCATCGCACCACCAGTAGACACCAGCGCCACACCTCCTTACCGCAGCTTTTTCATACACTAGTCATTTGAAAAAAAAATAATTAAATAAATAAAAAAATTGAACAACATGAATGAACGAGTTGAAATTCTTTTCGATCGAATCATCTAAACAGTTTACAGTTTGTTAATTCTATTCACCAAATTAATTATTGAATAGATGCTTTAATTTACTAAGTCATAAAGTTGCAACATTATTCTGCTAAGTTGTATCAATTCATAGTTTATTAATTTACGGTTTGAAGCATTAGTCCAATTCACCACCGTTCATTTTATATACATATTGGATGTTTTGGTTTATGTTTAATTTACGGTTTGGTTGTTGTTGGTTGTTAAGAGATTTTGTGTAGAATTAACACATCAATAAAATATCTCGATCCAAATATGGCTGTCAATTGTACATATTATGAATAACTTTGACTCATAAATTGATATTATTAATTTATGTCTAGAGAAATATGACGAATCTCGCAAAGCTTGAATTCATAGCACTTGATATCACCGGAAATAATTATTTGTCTTGGGTATTGGATGCCGAGATTCACTTGTCAGCTAAGGGTCTTGGTAATACTATCAAGGCCGTAAATAAAGAATCGGACCAAGATAAGGCAAAGGCGATGATATTTCTTCGCCATCACCTACATGAAGCTCTAAAAACTGAGTATTTAACAGTTAAAAAACCAGAGGAACTTTGGGCTAACTTAAAAGAACGATATGATCATCAGAAGACTGTGATACTTCCCGCTGCCCGTAATGAATGGATTAATCTAAGATTGCAATATTATAAAACTGTCAGCGAGTATAACTCCGCCATGTTTAGAATCACATCTAAACTACGTACGATTATGTGGAGAGCCGGTCACAGATGATGCAATGTTAGAAAAAACATTTACAACTTTTCACAAGGATACTTTTCTTTTAAGCAGACAATACCGTGAAAAGGGTTTCACTAATATTCTGAATTAATATCTTGCTTGTTAGTGGCTGAACAAAATGATCAACTATTAATAAAAAACCATGAGTTACGACCCACTGGTTCAACAACACTCCCTGAAGCGAATGCTGCGACTCATAACACAAAAATGATAGAAAATGGTAACCCTGCCAGCAGCAGTGGACGAGGCCGAGGTTGTGGCCGGGGCGGATATGGACCTAGTAGAGGTCGAGGCTGATAGGAGGGGTTTTCTTACCAAATAAAAACCCCCGTCGTAGTATGAGTGGGGGTGTCGAACACGGGGAAGGTACTTCGCACTAGTCTAGGCATGAGCGTCGAACGAGCTAGGTCAATGGATGGTCGCGAGAAGCGGCGGGAACTAACTAAAACTACACTAAGGAAACTAGAATAAAAGGGACTAGGGTAAGAGATCCACAACTCATACCACCATGAATTGTGAGTCAATCGAACTTAGACTTAGGTCGTGGATAAGGGGAGGTCGTTCTATGATCGTACCACTCTTTCGAGCTAGTACGATGACCGGAAAGACATATACAACTCACTTTCGTGCAGCGACACATCTAACAAGTCCTAACCACAAAATCACGAAGACCGGTAACTTTCCCTTGATTGAAGGCCCAACTTTCATGGTGCTTCCATCAATCGGGCAAAGGAAGTCATCACCCACGTTCACCTTTTGGTCATTCGGTGGGGATTCTTCAATGAATCCTATGCTAGCTAAACATATGACTCAACATTACCGAATCCTAAGGTACCGACAATATCACAACCAAGCCTAAACAAGACTAAACCACAAACATAGAGGAATTGAGAAGATTACTCAAAACCCTAGAAACTAAACTACTCACTCATAATTAACAAAAGCATGATAAAAACTAAAACTAAAAACATAAATAATAACTAAAATTAAGAACAACTAAATTAACAAACTAAAACCTAAAACTAAGAACAACTAACCTAACAAACTAACAATTTAACATAAAACTAAACTAACATCAAAACCTAAATAAACTACCAACTAAACCAACTAAAACACCAACAAACCAAGCATAAACAACTAAATTAACAACAAATAACAACATAAACAACAAGAACTAGCAAAATAAGTACATAAAACAAGTAAGAAAGCAAGTAAAGAAAGCTAATAAAAATACCTTGAAGAGGAGAACAAGAATGAGAAGATGAAGAAACTACACTACTTGCATAAATCAAGAACAAAATGTAAATTACAAGAAGAATTGAAGAAGAAAGCTTAAAATCTAACCTAACCCTAACTATGAGCCTCTAACATTAGCTGATGAAGAAATGGGAAGAGGGGGGTATTTATACAAACCCCCAAAATTCGAGCAAAAACAGACCAAAAACACTAAATAAAATGTGCAGTAGCGCGTCAGCGGGCGCTGAAATGGGATCAGCGGCCGCTGATGTAACGACCCGACTTTTTGGACTTGTCGATTTACGAAGGGAATCGACAAACGGATCATTACTTAAGCATTTAATTAAACATTTGATAAATATATTTAAAAATAGAGCATCTTTTATTATCTTAAAAGTCTGAAAATAATTCCAAAAGTCATTAAAGGGAAAATACCTAAAGTAATACATAAACTGAAAGAAAATGTCTTCCCAACAGGTTGGGATCATAAATAAATAAAGTAATATTGTCTTAAGACACTCTAGTAGTAACTAAGGTAAAACTAAACTCTGCCATGCTTAAGCCCAACCAACGGAAGCCCGTTCTAAGCTGCTGCATCGTCACCTGAAACTGGGGGGGGTCCACCGTCAGTGGCGAGTAACTAGGCTGTCCCGCTTAATTGAGGGACCGCTAAACACATAATATCATAAAATCTTCACATGGAAACACACATAAAACATAGTACAATGTATACAAAAATTATACGAGATACGTATAAAAATACGTACAAAATACGTACACAAATACGTATAAAATACGTATAAAAATACCTGCAGAAATACAGTTAGAAATACGTACAAATTACGTATAAAGGTACGTATACCATACGTATTGCAAAATACGGTTAGGAATACGTACAAAATACACTCACCATACAATCATACACACGTACATACACGCATACATACATGATTCCATACATACGTACTCACTACAGAAATACACAGCGGAAGACTCATACCATTCTCAGTTCATACACTTATATTTATATACTCTTATATTCCAAACCGTTAAATCATATCCTAATTCTTATATTATGTCTTATATATATATCATAACTTACATTATTCATTAACTTATATTACATCTTATCAGATCATATCGTTCATATCTTATCTTATCAATTCATATCATTCGTATCATATCGTTTTCATCTTCAATGGACCGGTCACTATAACTCGTTGTGGATCCCGTGTTTCACCACAACTTTCCTAGAACATGCCGGGGTGAGCTCGTGTACTCAACCCGTAGCGGATCTCGTGTTTCACCACTAAGCCTAAGCTATGGCCATAACCCCTAAATAGCAGCTCGTGTACTACTACTTAGACGACTACATATCCTAAGACCCAGAACTACTCGGGGGAACTCGTGTGTTCATCCCATTGAGCAGTGGCTTCGACTTAACCCAGTCTAACTACTCGAGTCATCAGGTGGGCGTCCTTATCTTATCTTATATCTTTCAATTCTTATATCTTATCTTATATCGGGAAATACTAGGTGGCCGTATTCGGAAATGAACCGTTCGAAGTCCCAGGAAAGAGAGGTGCGGCACGTATATTGGCCACCTTAAATACCAAGTCTTTCCTAGCCAGAGATCGAAACGATTCGTATTCCTCCTACTCTGTTTCCTTTCTTTCCCTATTAATATCTTATAACTTATCCCTACTGATTCCTAGTATTAATATACTAATAATAACCGTAATATTAATAATATTAATAATAATATCCGAATACTAATAATAATAATAATAATATACTAATAATTCCTTTAATTGTAACTTCTATAATTATAATAACAATAGTAATATCTATCCCTTCATATTACAACTTATTACATAGATTACCTAAAACATGATAAAAATAATATTCTTTAAAATTTATACCACTCGACAAGACTCAAAAGACTTCAAACAAATCATCAAACGAATCCAAGTGCACGCATATTCCTCAAAATATTAAATCAAAACTCATGTTTTAATACTCCAACCTTCACGCATGATCAAGAAGCTATAAACAATTCAAGAACCGAACACTCATGCATCAAGATTTACGCGCTTACATCAAAACTAGATTCAGAATAACAATCATCTAAAGATTAATCAAGAAATCAAGAAAAGACAATAATCTAATCTCTGTCAATCATATACGATCACCGATCCAACTAGCAATTCATCATCCTATATTATCTTGGTTAGTAAACAACACTCATTGCATCTAATTATTGTAATGATAAATTAAGTCAACCGTAGAACATGGCTTACACCTAGCAAACTACAATTTCCCCATAATATAACACGTATCAACTACGGTAATTCAACATGCAAGGATAGCAAGCAAGAGTCTCCAAGAGACATTTACATGAAACATTGATTAACGAACGTGTCATAACCCCAATTAAAAAAAAAAATCAAACCTTTCACAAGTAATTATTAGGATAAACGTTCGAAGGTTTTATTCTATAATCGAATATATTATGATTACCCATCAACATTGAATTCATCCTAAGTGATTCGGCCATACACGCATAACACAATCAATCAACAAAATTTATCTAATTCTATTATCCTATGTAATCTAATTCTAGTCCTAAGTAGAAGAGATCTAGTTACCTGGCTAAAAACAATCAAGAAAAATAATCATGTTCTTCAAATTTATTAAGGTTCGAAAATTAACCCTAAACATGATACTAAAACTTTATAATTTTCATGTTTTTAATCCTAATTAACTATATGATTAACTTGTTCCAAAATTAAACGAGATAGCGAAGTTACCTTAAAATTGATCAAGAAAACGAGAAAAATTTCCCCTTTTTGGTAGAACAATCACACGGCCAAAGCTAGGAAAACTTAGAAGTATTTTCCATAGAGTATTTTGTAATTTAGGCAAAGGTTAAAAATGAATACAATTATCAACCTTTAATTAAATAAATAAAACAAAATAAACCAATTAACAACATAAAAGGGGGAGGGGCCGTGTGAGTGAGTGAGATTAGGGGAGTGGGAGAAAAACTAGGATGACTTAGTTACTAGGTTAGACTAATTAGACTAAGTTTAAAATTTGAAAAAAAATTATTTAATTTAATTAAATAAATAAAATTACCTAATTAATCTAATAATTAAAAAGGATACAAAATGGTTGGCCATACTAAAGAAAGGGCCGGCCAACTAGAGGGGGAGTTGGGTCATAGGCCCAACTTCAGGATAAGCTAAGATTTAATTTAGCCCAAAAATCATATCAAAAGGCTATTCAAGTCTGGTTATCAAGAAGGGTCTCAAATTACTTCTAACCCCTACTTAGCCAATCCATCATTAATTCAACATTAATTTTGAGTCGGTCCACAACCATGAATAGCCATAAGGTGAAGCTCTAGGTACCTAGCGGGTTGAGGTCAAGAGAAAAATATACGATAGTCAGATTAGAGGAAAAATAATTTGACAACGTTATAAAATATTAATAGCATAAATTCCCGGAAAATAACTTTTAAATAAATTTTCCATTTGTAAAACAGATAACTTATTAAGATTTTTCGAAATAAAATCTTAAGACGACTGGAAAGACAATCTATTTTCCGTAAATTCTAACCCCAAAAATATGGGGTGTTACAGCTGAGGCCTACTTTCACGTGCCTTCAGCCTGCTAGGGAAAATGGTCATCGGGCGCTGAGTTGGGGTCAGCGGCCGCTGCCAATACTTGGAGTGCTACTGCCTCAAACAGGGGAGGGGGACAGCGGGCGCTGAAAAATGGTCAGCGGCCGCTGTCTTCTCTTTGTGCTCAACATATGCCCATCAGCTCCATAATCAGCGGGCGCTGAAGAGCCAGCAGCGGGCACTGAAAAGCTATCAGCGGGCGCTGAAAAGACTTTGAATGCTACTGCCTCTTTTCAGGCAAAAATTACCTCGAACATAATACATCTCAGCGGACGCTGAGGAATTCCCAGCGCCCGCTGAGGCCTTTTTAGCACCAACAATGGCATAGAGGGCTTGTGGTTTCCTCGAGGTTCCCAGCTCGCTTCCTCGGGTTCCGAAATCGACTCGGGACCTACAAAAGGGGAAGAAAACGCAGAAACAAGGCAAAATAGAGGAAATCACATAGAAAAAGGGGAAGGGGACTACAAAAGCAAAACTAAGCTAAAAAGCCTAAAAACGCTAACGAAAGTTAAATAAAATAAGAAAATAAACTAATAAAAACTAAGAAAATAACTACCAAAATACCACTTATCAGAGGCGGATATGGACCTAATAGAGGTCGAGGTGGATACGGACCCACTAGAAGTCGGGGGTGGTTATTTCAAGAACTATTTCAACCACCAGAAGTGAAAACATGGAATGGGAAATGAAAATAATGTGTGTTATCGGTGTAGAGGAAAGGGTCATTGGTCCCGAGTTTGTCGTACTCCAAAACATCAGGTCGATCTCTATCAACAATTTTTAAAGCAAAAGGGAAAAAAGGTAGAGACAAATTTGATGATTGAAGATGGTGAAGGTGATTTTGCCAATAATGAAGCTATGACACATTTGGAAGCTGCTGATTTCTTCACCACTCCTGAAGCCCCTGAAGGGAATAATTGAGCTTTATTTTATGTTTAGACTTTTTAGTAATTCTATTTGCTCATTATTCTTGAATTAAACTTTAGTAGTTTTGGTTTTTTTTAATTACCTTGTTAGGTTTATGGATTTTATTATGTTTTTTTTTAATGTCTTTTACCTTAAGAATTTTAACATATATTAAACATTGCTATGATAGATTTCTATAATGAAGTTTATAATTAGAAATAATGTTATGTGACCATTACCTTATTTTCTTGAAGAACATGGGCACTCGAGCTCAGTTAGCAATAATAAAAGGTGAAGATGTATGCTTAGCAGATAGTGCTACGACTCACACAATTCTGAAACACAAGAAATATTTTTCTACTTTGAAAATGAAAAATATTAGTGTGAACACTATATCAGGTAGTACAAAAATTATAGAAGGCTCCGGAAGAGCAAATATATTGATGCCTATGGGAACAAAGTTAGAAATTAATCATGCATTATTTTCCCCTAAATCTCAAAGGAATTTGTTAAGTTTTAGAGATATTCGTCATAATGGATATCATATTGAAACAATAAACGATAAGAATGATTAATATCTTCAAATTACAAAAATAACCCAAGGCACTAAACATGTGTTAGAAAAATTGCCTGTATTATCTATTGGTTTGTACTACACAAAAATAAGTACATTTGAAACACATGTTATTGTAAACCAGAAGTTTACAGATGACTTTAAAATTTGGCATGACCGGTTGGGTCATCCCGATTTTATTATGATGCGAAAAATTATTACTAATTTATATGGACACTCTTTGAAGAGCCAACAGATTCTTCAAAGTCATACCTGTGCTGCTTGCTCACAAGGCAAGCTAATTATTCGGCCGTCACCAGCTAAGATTTATTCTGAATCCATTAATTTTCTGGAACGTATACAAGGAGATATATGTGGGCCAATACACCCACCATGTGGACCATTTAGATATTTTTATGGTTTTAATCGATGCATCGACTAGATGGTCACATGTGTCATTATTATCGACTCGCAACCTGGCGCTTGCGAGACTACTTGCCCAATTGATTAGATTACGGGCACATTTTCCTGATTATCCTATCAAGACAATTCGTCTTGATAATGCTGGTGAATTTACTTCTGAGGCCTTTAATAATTATTGTGATGACCTGACTCGCTTAAACCGGCGCGGAAGAAACCAACGAGTCGAATTGTCGATCTAACAAACAAACTTACTAAAAATTAAAACAAAACCTTGAAAATATTATTACTATATCCCAAAACGTACAATACCCACAAGTTGTACAATACTAAATCCAAATGTATCAATACTAATGAATAACTCCAAACACTATCAGAGTCAAAATACACTAAAGATAAAACTATACGTCCAAACTAATGACATAACGAAAACTAGTACAAAAGAAATACTATAACGACACTCGCCCAACCAATAGCTAAGCATCACAATCATCATCAGAATTACCTGAAAAATAACAACAATCCACTGTCAGTGGCGAGCAACATAACAGTCCCACCATAACATGGATACACATAATCATAGAACAAATCAAACAGCATATCAGACTACCAACCATCATATGATAAAAGCGTCCAAAATATCAAAACCGTAAAACGGACCAATCTTAAATAATTCCAACATAAAAATCATAAAACATCTTTGTCGCTACCATTTACATTTTAGACCGGACTATGCACGTACAAACGTTTCTTACACGAATGAACTTTCTTACTATGCCAGGAATGAGAATCTTACTCCCAAACCCATGAACCCCATCTTACGGAAATTCATATCAAACAGACAACATAGCAAGTACACACTATCCCAATACCGCAGTCAGGATAGGGGAAACGTCTTAACCCAAAACTTAGAATCTTAATCCAAGATTAGGCGTCTAAAAGTAAACTTAAGCTAATCTTACTTACAAACATCGAAGTTATACTCAAGATCGCTTATTTCGCCTTTTCTTGAGTTTAACCATAATCAATCCTACTTCATAATCAATCTTTATTGAATCTTTAACAAATCTTTAAACCTTTCTTTAAATTCTTTAAACCTTTCTTTCAAAATCTTTATAAAACTTCACTTATCTTTAAACAACACTTTGAAAACATCAATAATCTTGTACCTTAAAAGAACATAAGACTAACTTCAAGATTTTCAGGACTCAACCAAGAATTCATAAAGAACTCAAAGAACTCATCAAGAACCCATCAAGAACTCATCAAGAACTCAATCAAGAACTCGACTTCAAAAACATACCACACGAAAAACCTTAACAAAAGCATACATGAAAACTTAAGTAAATCATCATAAATCAATACTTAAATCCCACTTAAAAATCACGCATGAAATGATAATCAATCATCAAAAATTCATCTAACATGCTTACTTAATCTATCCTATAATCATAGTACACATATTAAGGTAAGAAAATATGTTACCTTATTGAAGATCAAGCAAATTAATCACACAAACTTGCTGCCCGGAAAACCCCAAAATACACGGCCACAACACGGTTTTGCACTAACACGGCACGGCCTTGCACGAACACACACGCACGGCTGCACCACGAACCACACGGTCACCACTCGCACCACCGTCTTCAACACGGCACCACCACGGCTCTTGCACGGCACCACCACGGACCACCGTCTTCACACGAGCACCGTGCACCACCACTCGATCCACGAACAACCCACACGACTCCCAACCCAAAACCGAACCAAATACCCAAGTCTTGATAAATGGCAATGAAGATTAATTTGTGTTTGAATACTTAAAGATCAATGGAGTTTGAATCTTTAAGTTTATGTTTAGAATTGATGATGAACAAATTGGTTGGATTGATGGTGATTAAGCCTAATAGGCGTGTGGAATGGAGAAATGGAGAGTGTTTGTGTTTGGCTTTAATTGTAGTAAAAGATGATCAAAGGTGTTTAAGATGGCAAATGAATCTTAAGCCTTACAATCCCTTTCTATTTATAGAAGTGGTTAAGGTGTGAACATGAAGCAAGTGGCAAAATTAAGCCACTTAACCAAGGGGGGCCGGTTTCTATAAGGCTAAAATGGGCTTTTTGGTGATCAATTGGGCTAATTGCACTCATGCATGATTAATCATGCTTAAATCACATTTCCCCCCCCCCCCCAAAAAAAAATAAAAAATTATTAATTAACTAATTAGAAAATTAAATAATAAAATTCTAATTAATTAAATAATAATAAAATAAATAAACAATCAAAAATAGAAATATCGAAATTAATCGATATTATTCACATAAAATAAAAATAAATATTCCAAATAAATTTTGGACCATACATAAAATAACATAAATAACAAATAAATCAATGGCAAAAATACCGAAAAAATCTGGGCCATTACAACCTCCCCTCCTTAAAGAAATTTTGTCTCGAAATTTAAGGCAAAGGAGATTGCTCACCCTCAAACAGCTCCGGGTACTTCTGCCTCATGGACGCCTCTGTCTCCCAAGTCGCCTCCTCATGGTGCTGATTTCTCCACAACACCTTGACTAGCTGGACTTGCTTACGCCGGAGGGTCCTCACTTCGCGATCCAAGATTTGAACTGGTCGCTCCTCGAATGTCAGATTCGGCTCAAACGTGGCCGATTCCAATGGGATGATGTGGGTAGGATCATGTACATATTTCCTTAGCTGGGAAACATGGAACACATCGTGAACATTAGACAACCTAGGTGGTAATGCCAACCGATATGCCACCTCCCCAACTCGTTCTAGTATCTCGTAAGGTCCCACGAATTGCGGTCAGAGTTTCCCCTTATGACCAAAGCGTGCCACTCCTTTGAATGGTGAAACCTTAAGCAGCAAGACTCTGTCACCTACCTCGAAAGTCAGTGGTCTAAGTCGATTATCGGCGTAGGATTTCTGACGACTCTGCACGGCCTGCATCTTAGATCGAATGACTCGGACCTTCTCTACGGTATCTCGTACCATCTCAGGTCCCAAAGCCACAGAATCACTGATATCATTCCAACAAATCGGACTCCGACATTTCCTGCCATACAGGGCCTCGTATGGAGCCATATCGATGCCGGAGTGATAACTGTTATTATAGGAAAACTCTACCAAGCAGAGTATACGTACCCAAGTTTGATGATACTCCAGAGTACATGCTCGTAACATATCCTCCAGAGTCTGGATGGTCCTCTCAGTCTGACCATCTATCGCCGCGTGGAATGCGGTGCTCAGCTTAAACTTCGTCCCAAAGGCTTCCTGAACTGACTTCCAGAAACAAGATAAGAATCTCGGATCACGTTCAGAAACTATCTCCCTCGGAACTCCGTGAAGTCGGACAATTTCCTGGGTATAAGCCTCTGCCAGGCGCTCCATCGACCAGGTCATCTTCATCGGTATGAATCTAGTGACCTTGGTCAACCTATCCACTATTACCCAAATGGCGTTCATACCATTACAAGTAGGTAGGCTAACCACGAAATCCATAGATACCGACTCAAATTTCCAGGTCGGAATCGGTAGTGGCTGCAAAAGACCTCCGGGTCTCTGATGCTCGATCTTAACCTTCTAACAGACTAAACATCGAGCTACAAACTCTACTACATCCCTCTTCATCTTAGGCCGCCAGAATTGGCCCTTAAGGTCCTGGTACAGCTTGTTACCTCCAGGATGAACAGAGTAGGGCGAGTTATGTGCCTCAGACATGATTATGTTCCTAAGATCAGAATTGTCCGGTACACACCACCTCCCTCGAAATCGCAGACTACCGTCGGAAGAGATCTCGAAGCCAACGGCTTTTCCTTGCCGTAAAGCCTCTCGGATCCTAGCCAACTGCGGTTCATTCTGCTGACCCTCGCGCAATTCCTGAAATAATTCAGGCTCGGCACTCATAGATGTCAGATGAAATCTACGGAACTACGGCTTCTACTGAAGCTCAATCGATTCTTGCGACTTAGCGCGTCAGCGACTAAGTTCGCCTTGCCCTCGCAATAATTAAGCGTCAGGTCGTAGTCCTTAATAAGTTCAAGCCATCGTCTCTACCTCATATTGAGGTCTTTTTGAGTAAAGATGTACTTGAGGCTCTTATGGTCCGTGAATACCTTACACGAACCACCATAGAGATAGTGCCTCCAGATCTTAAGCGCGAATACTACACCTGCTAGCTCCAAGTCATGCGTGGGGTAGTTACGCTCATGCATCTTCAGCTGCCTCGATGCGTAAGCGATGACCTTCCCACCTTGCATTAGCACACAACCTAGGCCACTCTTAGACGCATCACTATAGACCTCGAAATCCTCCTCATCGTTCGGAAGGGTAAGAATAGGAGCAGAGACTAATCTCTGTTTCAACTGCTGAAACGCTTGCTCGCAAGCCTCTGTCCAAATAAATCGAATCTCCTTCTGTAGGAGACTAGTCATCGGCCTAGCAATCTTGGAGAAGTCCTGGACGAATCGTCGATAGTATCTGGCCAATCCCAGAAAACTACGAACCTTCGCCACATTTCTCGGGCTACTCCATTCAACTACAGCCTTAACTTTTGTCGGGTCTACCTTAATGCCTTGTTTACTAATTACGTGACCCAGAAATGCTAATTCACGAAGCCAGAACTCACACTTGGAGAGTTTCGCGAACCACTTATTCCTCCGTAATATCTCTAGTACCATCCGGAGATGCTCTGCATGCTCAGACTCATCTCTCGAATCACTTATTACAACCTGTAGCTCATGTTCACACACAAAATGGTCTTGTAGAATCACTTATTAAGAGTCTCCAATTGATTGCTAGACCATTGCTTATGAAATCTAGACTC
This sequence comes from Salicornia ramosissima, assembly GCA_951394345.1. Lineage (NCBI taxonomy): Eukaryota > Viridiplantae > Streptophyta > Magnoliopsida > Caryophyllales > Amaranthaceae > Salicornia > Salicornia ramosissima. The sequence continues at coordinate 15,800,298 of OX596239.1, forward strand.
CCCACCTCAGCTTGGGGGCATGTCGTATTGCATGCAGCATCACTAATTTGCATCAGGCCAACAAGTCATCATAAATTCTCTCTATTACAATTGGTTCTTGGTCAGGAACCAAATATCTCCCATCTTAGAATTTTCGGATGTGCTGTATATGTCCCAATAGCTCCACCACAACGTAGTAAGATGGGTCCTCAAAGGAGGATAGGAATATATGTTGGATACGAATCAGCATCTATAATAAAATATATAGAGCCATCAACAGGGGATTTGTTTAAGGCTCGTTTTGCAGATTGTCATTTTGATGAATTGAATTTTCCAACATTAGGGGGAGAAAATAAACAGCTGGAAAATAAAATTGATTGGAACACATCATCATTACTTCATTTAGATCCTCGCACTAAACAATGTGAAATGGAAGTTCAAAAGATTATACATTTACAAAACTTAGCGAATCAATTGCCAGACGCATTTACTGACCCACATTGAGTGACTAAGTCACATATACCAACTGTTAATGCTCCTATACGAATTGATGTCCCAGAAGGACAAAACCAAGTGGCTAATATGCCCAGTGCACGTTTAAAGCATGGCAGACCAGTAGGTTCCAAAGATAAAAATCCTCGGAAAAGGAAAGGAGCAATAGATCATAATGGCCTATCCGAGGAATTGACGCATTCTGAAAGATCTCCAGAAGAGATAGATAACATGACGAAATATATGATTCAAGAAGAATCTCAGGTACCTGAAAACGAAGAAATATCAACAAAATACGTCATGTCTGGAATAATGTGGAACCGAAATGAAATCGACGTCGATGATGTTTTTACATATAATATAGCGCTTGAAATTATGAATAATGAAGAGGATCAAGAACCAAGGTCAATGGACCAATGTATGCAAAGAGATGATTGGCCAAAATGGAAAGAAGCAATTGATGCAGAATTAAAATGTCTTGCAAAAAGAGAAGTATTTGGACCAGTAGTCCGTACAACTGTAGGTGTTAAGCCAGTGGGATGTAAATGGGTCTTTGTTCGTAAGAGAAATGAAAATGGTGAAATTGTAAGATATAAAGCACGCTTAGTGGCACAAGGATTTTCACAAAGACCCGGGATTGATTATGAGGAGACATACTCTCCTGTGATGGATGCAACAACTTCTAGATTCTTGATTAGTCTGGCAATAAGAGAAAAGCTTGACTTACGCTTGTTGGATGTAGTCACAGCTTATTTATACGGCCCACTGGATAATGAGATATATATGAGACTTCCGGAAGGATTTAAGTTGCCAAAAGTAGCAACTTCAGGATCACGAGAACAATATGCTATCAAATTAAATAGATCTTTGTATGGTCTGAAACAATCAGGGCGCATGTGGTATAATCGCCTTAGTGAATATTTATTGAAAGAAAATTATAAGAATGACCCCGTTAGCCCATGCATTTTTATAAAGAAATTTGGGTCGGGGATTGTCATTATTGCTGTATATGTTGATGATTTGAATATTATTGGGACTCTTGACGAGATTTCAATGACCATATCATATTTGAGAAAGGAATTTGAAATGAAAGACCTTGGAAAAACGAGATTTTGTTTAAGATTACAAATCGAGCACCTAAAAGACGGAATCCTTGTGCATCAGACAACCTATACTGACAAGGTGCTTAAGCGTTTTTATATGGATAAAGCACATCCCTTAACTAGTCCAATGGTAGTAAGATCACTTGATGTAAATAAGGACCCATTTCTTCCTCGGGAAAATGATGAAGAAATTCTTGGTCCTGAAGTACCATACCTAAGTGCAATAGGAGCATTAATGTACCTTGCTAGCCACACACGGCTTGATATATCATTTTCTGTTAACTTATTGACAAGGTTTATCTCATGTTCTACCCGAAGACATTGGAATGGGATAAAGCACATATTTCGTTATTTCCAAGGTACAAAGGATATGGGATTATATTTTTTCTAACTTATCCAAAGAAGCAATGATAGGTTTTGCAGATGCAGGGTATTTATCTGATCCTCATAATGCTCGATCACAAACTGGGTATGTGTTCACACATGATGGTAAGGCCATCTCCTGGCGTTCAATGAAGCAAACAATTGCAGCTACTTCTTCTAATCACGCGGAGATTTTGGCAATTCATGAGGCTAGTCGTGAATGCGTATGGTTACGATCACTAATCCAGCATATAGAGGAAAATTGTGGGATGAAATCTAAGAAGCTGGCTCCAACAATATTATATGAAGACAATGCAGCATGTATAGCTCAACTCAAGGAAGGGTACATCAAAGGTGATAGAACGAAGCACATTTCACCAAAATTCTTCTTCACCCATGATCTTCAGAAGTGTGGAGATATCAGTGTCAACCAGATCCGTTCAAGCGAGAATTTAGCAGATTTGTTCACTAAAGCACTTCCAACAGCTACATTCAAGAAGTTAGTATACCAAATTGGAATGCGTCGTTTCAAAGATCTCAATTGATGTAATTATGTAATTATGAGGGGGAGTTAATGTGCGCTACACTCTTTTTCCCTTAACCATGATTTTTCCCACTGGGTTTTCCTGGTAAGGTTTTTAATGAGACAGCATTATCTTATGCGCATTATACATAATGGCCATCCAAGGGGGAGTGTTATATAATACACTAGCCATATATGCACGCGATGCGTGCGTTAATTTATAAACTTTTATAAATAAAAATGTTATCATGATTTATTGTAATTTTTTTTTTTGTGATTGAATAACGAACAAATATTGATTATTGGTGTCAACGTCATGATACTAATAATATGATATAATTCATACGTAATAAAATAAATGCAGCAAGAATATTTTATACAATACATCACAACTAATACACAATTTGTTGTGTGTGTTTGTGCGTTTTTTTTTTATAGAGGAAATAGTTTTAGTTGATTATTATAAGTCCAAAAAAATGTCACTTTTCAATTTATTATCTATTGAATTCAATTAGAATGTTAGTAATTTTTTTCCATGATAAATTTGAATTAACTCTTTGATATTTAATCAATATTTCCTTTTTTGTTGATTGAATGATATTACCTATATTTTGTTGATTTAATTTTGAGTGAAATATTTAAGGCATATACCAATGTACCATTTTAATGTTGTTTAGTATGACAAGTAGCACAAAAAGTTTTCAAATTTTTTAAGTTAATTTCATTAAGGGTAATTAAGTCATTTTAAGGGGTGACACCGTTGCTCCCCCTTCACTTATATAATAGAGATTATACGTGGATGACTATTATACCCCTATCCATATATAATGAACATTCTAGAATTAGGGTTTGGCTGTACTTACTATTGACAGCTTGTATATATACCCCTTTACTGAATGAAATGATAGACACTTTTCCCACTTTCACAACAATTTTTTTTTTTTAACCATCAACATTAATCATTATCTATAGAGATGGCAGTTGGACCCGGACCCGACCCAGATTCGCGGATCTGGATCCTTGAAATTTGGACCTGTACGGATCCGGGTCCACCCTAAAAATCCGGGTCTGGGTCCGGGTCTGAATATCAGTCCCGGACCCGGATCCGTAGACCCGTTTTTTAAAAAATATTAAAAAAAATTATATATTTTTATTAACCCATAAATTTTTTTTGTCTTTACTAAGTGGACTGAATGACTAAACTGACTATAGTAATTTACTAAGCCCAAAATGCAAAGTTGTAATCTATAACAATTATTAAAAGGTGCGCGAATCACTATAATTACGCAATGTAAGCATTGACACAATTGTGACACATGTGCAGAAGCGCCATGTCAACATCAATTAAATTTGTCCGATTAGAAAAACATAAGAAATAATTGTAATGAGATTCGAACCTGAAACTTTTATATGAAAGTGGTAGATAGTAACCAACTCAACTACGTTTATTTGTTGATTTAAATATGCTTCTTTATAACCATATTGTTTTATCACTTAGGAAAAATAAAGAGAGAAAAAAATATAGGCGATGAAATGATAGCTCATAGTAATATTAGTAACAAATGCTTTGCTAGCTCCAATACAATGGTTTTTTTTTTTTTTTTCTAATTGAATTTCAACTCCTCTATAAAATTCATCTACAATCCAACTTATAATTTTTAATTTATTTTGTTCATCATAATACCTAGATTTCTTATTGGCGTTTTCCTATCATCTTGATATTTCATTTGAGATAGATGTAAATTGAGGGTAATTTTACTGATTCGAGCTTGTTTGGATTGTTTTTGGTGTTTCAACAGTCAACGATTATCATCCATGCCAAAGGTCTATTAATTATAGCACATTTATTAGTAGTGCACTATACCTTCTAGGCTTCTTTATGTCTTCATTTCTTTCCGTTTAACAGATAGAGTCATACAACAAATGTGTAAAATAAAAGCAATAAAACTGTTAGACGGGGGGCAACGCCTAGGCCAAAACACTAGTTTGTAAACCCTAATTCCTTGCCATTGTTAGTTTGTTACTAAGCCGATTCTCACTTTCTCAGGCATCTCAGCCATTCTTCCTCACTTCCTCACTCCTCAAGTCCTCAGAGTCTCAGACTCCTCAGTCCTCACTCCTCACTCAGTCGATTCTCGTAATCTCGCCATTCTTCCTCTCTTGATTTTTTTAAGAACCAAGATACTGGTAAGTGGCGTAGCAAGTTGGAAGTATTAAAAGGATGATTAACCCTAATTAAATAAATTAGGGTTAATCGAAGCATCATGGATGTAGTTGAGATGTATCATCAATTTTTTTGTTCTCTGTCATTAATTTACAGTTGTGAATTTGTTATTAATGTTATGATGACAGAGAAGCAAGTTATGTCTAAAGTTATGCTTGATTTACATTTGGCTTTTATATATGTCAAGAATATTGAACTTTTTTTTTTACTAGAAGAATATTGAATTATTGATATAACTAACTTTTCCTAAAATATCTATACTACAGTAATCTAGGAAATCCAATGGCCTTGATGCGCCTTGAGCCTTTTTATACATTGAGGATACCAAAAAGCTCTTTGGTTTGAGACCACATAAAAAAGATGGAAGTTCAAGGCCACCAAATAGAATTTCTCAATAGCATTTATAATGGTAACTGCTTCATAAATAAATCCCGTTATCCCAATGAACATCTCATTCAAAGATAAACACCTCCCATAATGACACCTTATTGACAGAAAAATCCAGTGAACATGAATGTCCTTGAAAGAACCATAAACCTTTAGGCTAAATATTAAGTGTTAGAAAAAATCAGCAAGCACCAACCTGGGCAACAATCACTTACAACTAAACTAAACTCTATCATGGTCAGCTATATACATCAAACCTAAGCAACAGTCTATATGCCTGTTTAAGCACAATTTGTCAACGGAGCAATCCAAAGGATCAATTGCAAAACCTTTTTCTTCCTTTTGGGTTAATTTTGGTTTCACCTTTTTACCTTCCAGTAGGTTTAGAATCTCCTGCTTGATCTTCAAGGCCATCTTCAACCCCTAAAAAGTTTAGAAAATCCATTAAGAAAGATAGACATTAAACCACTATTAAAAGCATTGGTAACAGAATAGGGAGAATAAAATTGCAAATTAATAATATTTAATAATAAAAGAAACACATGGTGATCCGATTACAAAGTCCACGTGAAACAAAATTGTTCTTCCTCAATCCAGATATAATAGTCTTGTGCACTATTAAAAATGCCAACTATAGCTAATATAAGCATTTCTGAAGCAACAACAGACTTGAAAAGGGTTTTCCATGATAAATCTATTTAAAGCAAGTGATATCCCAATGACCAACTGAAAATCTGGGGGAGGGGGAGGGGGAGGGGGAGGGGTGGTTGAGGGTTTTTTTCTAATTTTTCGGATTTGTTTTTTTTTTTTTTAAATAAAAAGTGTTAATTAAGGTTTAATTAAGACTTAAGTAGTTTAATTAAGGTTTAATTGTGATTTAAGTTAACGGTGTTAAAAATGGGAGGTGATTTGCAACTTTTTGGCACTTAATTGGTAATTAAATTTAATAAAAAAAAATTATGGTAGTTGTTCACAACTTTTGGTACCTATTAGGTGCTTAGTGGCAAAATTTTTTTTTTTTTATAAAAAAATATCAATACTTATATACAACAATTTTTTTTTCAACCATCAACATTAATTATTATCTATCTTTCAAAAAAAAAAAACATTAATTATTATCTAAATATATTTGCATAATTGCATCACTAACCTAGTTATAATAAAATTGAAGAAATTCTGGAACAACACTCACCGAGTAACAAATTTGCCCTGCCTGCATTCCATCTTCGAGGCCGCCATTTCCCCCTCCTTTGAGTCCTTTATCTGGTTCACCATCTTCCTCCTTAGTTTCTCCCTTCGCAACTTAGTTAACTCTTAAACTGTTCGCCTCATATTATGAATGATTTGTTAATGCTGTAGTTGAATATTTTATACAGATATTTATCTGAAGTTTAAAGAAGGCTCTGAATCAATGGGGAAACTGGGAAAGAAAGCGAGGAAATTTGCAAAGAAGAATTTGCAGTCTGTTATGAAAAAGAAGAGGAAGTTTAATTCCAAAGTCCAGAAGAAAAATACTCCAAGTATGAAGTTTCTGTTTCCTTTGTTACTATTTTGTGTTTTCTTCTTCCTTTTTTAAAAAAAAAAATTATTTTCAATTCTTCAGTTTGGGTAAATAGCTGGAAAAAATTTGCAAAATGAGTTAACAATGAAGATGGGAGAAATTGAGGTTTTCGAATTTGGGAGGAAATGAAATGAGAAGTGAAGATTATTTATTTATTTACGGAGTATTATTTTTTTGCCGATAATTGATAATGTGAAGAATTAATGAATGGAGATAATAAAGCTGCTGAAATTGTATGCTTAAGAGTCTTTTTGCATTTGCAAAAAGGTGTATTGCTGTATTTAAATTAGCATCTAGGGGTTACTGGTTTCAGGGTTATGTCCAGGTTATCAACCTAACAAGTCAGATTATTTATCTACGGTGTATAGTTTATACTCAATTTTACTTGACTGAGAAAATATATGTATTTTTTTGGGGGAGATGCATATGTATCTATATTGAAATGCTAATATAACTCATTGATTTGATGAGAGTGCCTGCTGCTTTATGTTGGCAATTTTGCATAGTAGAAGCCCTTATTTGGATTCAGAGAAGGTACACAGATGATTACATGACTACCTAGAGGTTGCTACTCCCCATACAAATGTAACTCATAATTAATTGATGTTCATTGCTGATGATGAATGTTCATTTGATCTAATTTTGAAATTTAAATAATGTTCATTAAACCATGTATTAATGTTCACTAAACACTACATTAATGTTCATCCAAATTGAACTAATGTATATAGCATGTGTACCATAAAATATGGATTTATCTTGATGAGAGGATGCAGTTTTGTTCATGAACTTATATTTTGCGAGTTTTGATTAGAATGAGGACCAATTGTTGCCATATAGTTAAAATTCTGATGGATTTATCGAAAGCCCTAATTATTGTGACACGTGTTTTCTGTCGGTCATTGGGATATCACTTGCTTTAAATAGATTTATCATGGAAAACCCTTTTCAAGTCTGCTGTTGCTTCAGAAATGCTTATATTAGCTATAGTTGGCATTTTTAATAGTGCACAAGACTATTATATCTGGATTGAGGAAGAACAATTTTGTTTCATGTGGACTTTGTAACCGGATCACCATGTGTTTCTTTTATTATTAATTTGCAATTTTATTCTCCCTATTCTGTTACCAATGCTTTTAATGGTGGTTTAATGTCTATCTTTCTTAATGGATTTTCTAAACTTTTTAGGGGTTGAAGATGGCCTTGAAGATCAAGCAGGAGATTCTAAACCTACTGGAAGGTAAAAAGGTGAAACCAAAATTAACCCAAAAGGAAGAAAAGGTTTTGCAATTGATCCTTTGGATTGCTCCGTTGACAAATTGTGCTTAAACAGGCATATAGACTGTTGCTTAGGTTTGATGTATATAGCTTACCATGATAGAGTTTATTTTAGCTGTAAGTGATTGTTGCCCAGGTTGGTGCTTGCTGATTTTTTCTAACACTTAATATTTAGCCTAAAGGTTTATGGTTCTTTCAAGGACATTCATGTTCACTGGATTTTTCTGTCAATAAGGTGTCATTATGGGAGGTGTTTATCTTTGAATGAGATGTTCATTGGGATAACGGGATTTATTTATGAAGCAGTTACCATTATAAATGCTATTGGGAAATTCTATTTGGTGGCCTTGAACTTCCATCTTTTTTATGTGGTCTCAAGCCAAAGAACTTTTTCTGCAAAGTGATCATCAACTTCTAGATATTCTACATAGTAACCAAACTAAGCATATTTTTGGCTAACCCGTCTTCATCTCTTCGCCACCATCTTAAATCCAAATCACCAGAAAATTCACCCCTTTCAACCAACACCCTTGCCCAACTCCTTTCCACCCACCCGAACACCCTAGCCCAAGTCCTTGTCACCGGTACAACCACCAATTCACCAACCACTCGACCACCTATAGTAGCAACTTATACCCAGTTTTAGTAACTTACACCCACTAAAACAACCACATCATCAACCAGTGAGCCGCAGCCACCATCTCAACAAGAGCAAACCACCAGCAACCGCTCCAACTCCAAGTCAACGAACAAGCATGGAGCTCGTCTGGTTTGGCTGGACACTTGACTTTACCCACAAACCAACACATCCTCCCTCCTTCCTTTTCTTTCTCCTCCAACACCTTTACTCTTTCTCTTCTTTGGTGGCTGAATCTGGGCTTGGTTTTTACTTGAATTCTTTAGCTCAAATTGGGGAACAAATTCTTAGCTCATTTATTTTTTTGTCGGCACTGGTGGCTAATAGGATGGTTCGTGGGTTTTTTTTTGAGGGGTTTAGTTAGCATTGTAATGGTGGTTGATGGTGGTTTTAGGGCAATTTCTTTTATGTCCTCAACTGTAATAGATGCACTTTTTGTGCATTTCTAACTATACTGGTGTGCTTACATTCCTTGCTGGTCAGGGATGTGCAATTCATTAGGCATTTTGTTTTGTGCTTGCAAAATTATTCTAGTTTTGTTCCTTGTGATGATTTGTTGGGGAACAACTCTACTTTTTTGTATCCTCAATGTATAAAAAGGCTCAAGGCGCACCAAGGCGATTGAATTTCCTATAGCCTTAGTGCGCATCACTTAGTGAGGCGCACCTAAGAAGGCATGGGAAAAGGCAAAGGTGCGCCTTAGGATGCGCCTCAACTGCGCCTAGCCACAAACGCCTCACCTTGGCCTAATCAAGTGTTTAGCCCCTATCGCCTAGTGCCAAGGCGCGCCTTTTCAAACACTTGTGTATCTTATGAGTTATGACACATCTGTCCTCAAATATGCATGCCTTTCATAGTTTGTTCTAGAAAATTTGCAAGAAAATCTTGTCTTGAAAACTAATCATTATTTTTTGGGAAATTCCCATTAGTACTATTGTACTTTTTGGAATTCCCATTGGTACCACTCAATTTTTACGAATCCCAAAAGTAATACAACTTAATATATAAATTCCTAAATGTGGCATTATGATGCAAAATTCCTTTAATTAAGGGCATATTTTGTTAATTAACATATTTATATTTATAATTTATAATAATTAATAATAACTAATAATAATAATAATGAAAAAAAAACTTCCCTTTCTTTCTTTTCTTCCTTTCATTCCTGATCAATAAAAAAACCACCCACCCAAGACCACCCCTGCAAGCCACCGCCACACTTGCACGCAGCCGCCGGTCACCTCCACTCTTGCACCCAGCCACCGGCCATCGCCGCCCTTGCACCCACCCAGTCCACCAAGACCACTGTGCACCATCACCACTAGCACCAAGACCACCATTCACCATCACCAGCTCCACCCCTGTCCACCATTGACAATGAAACCCCAATTCAACCAACAGCCCGAACCCCCCCACCCCCATGAAACCCCAATTCAACCACCACCACGAACCCCCCACCCCACGCAACTCCAATTCGACCACCCCTCACCCCCCACAAAACCCCAATCCCCAAATTGAACCCCCAATCCCCAAATCGAACCCCCCAAATCGAAGAAGATGATGATGGTTGTTGGACGAAGAAGATGAAGATGGCTGTTGGAGGAGACGTCGTGGTCACTGAGGGGTTGGGTGGTTTCGAAGGCAAACGTGGTGAGAGGGTGGGGGAGCGAATGGCTGGATTTATTTTTTTTAAAATTTTTATGGAAGCTTTTTTTTTTTAATTAAATAAAGTATTTAACATACATAATTAGATTTTAATGGTAATTTTAACAGTTTTTATTATAATAATATCACATTTGGAATTTTTTGTAGGATGTAGTATTACCATTGGGATTAAAAAAAACTTAGTAGTACCAATGGAAATTCCAAAAAGTACAATAGTACCAATGGTAATTTCCCTTTTTTTTTTTTCTTTACATACTTTTTGGCCAATACTTCAATATTTCCACTTTTGTTATCAGGAAGCCAATTATTGAAGATATGGTGGATGCTTCTCTTGATATATTCTCAAGTGACGGAGATCATGATGTTGTTGAAGATGCTTCAGACAGTGATGGATATCTGTCTGAGGTATATATTAGATTTTTTTAATTTTTTTTGGTTTTATCTATCCATTTTGGTCTTCTCTCATTTACCCTTTGGTTTGTTCTGAATTTAACAGGACTCTAGTGTCTCATACATTGATGAAAATGGGACTGAACTTCATTCAAAAGGTTGAAAATAACAAATTCCTTAGCACTGTTGTATATTCTCAATCTGATCAATACCTGTTTGGCTGTATTGCAAACACAATTATGTCATATGAGGCGGTTTATTTTGTTTGCAGATTCTAGCCAAGGCAGCGAATTATCTATTCAGAACCAAACAATTTTATCAGAACTATTGAAGAAAAAGAAAAGATTGGAGGCTTTAAAGCAGAAGGTAATTTTCTTAGGGAGAGTAGTACATTCTGGAAGGTTGCTGGTACAAATACTTCTGTTTTATCTCCTTTTCAAATCCCTTTTAAGGATCAAAGAAATTTACAGATAGAAAATAAAATGTTCATTTTCATGAATGATTTCCTAAATTCAAGGGTTAGTGCTACATTTACTGCATCACCCTGTGTGTCTGTGTGTCAAAGTAAAATGATTTTGATATGTAGTGACTTTTGGACTGATTATTTGGTGAAGTTGATTTCAACATTAACAAGGCCTTAGTCCCAACATAATTTGGGATCGGCTAGACATGAACCACTATCTAGAAATTGCAAAAGTCATATACCAAGATCTCCTCTCTCCCTAACTCCCATGATTACTGGTAGCAGCCTCATATCCCCCGTTTCAACCCTCATCCGGGTTTTCTTTGCTCTTTCCTCTACCCCTCACCTTTCCATCCATTTGTCACTCCACAAGCCTCCTTAGTGGTGCATTAATTGGTCTCCGCCTCACTTGACCAAACCACTTAGACAGTTTGTACTCATCTTATCCTCAATAATCATTGCTCCTATTTTTTTTTCATGATAACCTCATTTCTTATTTGATGAAGTTGCTTAGTAGGGTATTTTGGCTCAATATTTTGTGCCTATAAAAGGTTTTTCATTATTTCGTAAGTGTCAATGGGACTCAGGACATTAATGGATAAAATTAGTGATTATGAATGTGCAAATTGTTGTTAAATGGAACGGTATGGTATGGAAATCCATAACAAGGTGATATGGATTCGGAACCCATAGCACATTAATATTGTTTAAGTCCATTTCTTTGATGGATTCTAAATCCATTTTTGTTGTTTGATTTAATCTTGGAATAGATTTATATCTAGTTATTATATTTTTCTTTTGTAAATTTTTTATCATTACTAATATAATCTACCAAAATAATACAAGTTGTATTAATCAAATGTAATGTTTACATCCTTGTATAAAAAAAAATATACAGGTGCACAAGTTTTTTTTAAATTTTTTTTTATTTTTATAGAGAACTAGCAAATTAACAATTAGACTAATTAGCAAATTACCAAGTTTATTTAAAAATGAAAAAAAATTGTCTGCCATTTCTACAAGACACAAATTCAATTAAAACCATAAACATGAAAATTCGTATCTTCTTGCACTGCATCTTAATCTCTAATTGATGGCACGAGGATTTCCTAAGAGGTTACCCATCTTAGTACTATTCTCGGCCAAGCACATGGTCAACGGGGTTGGTGGTATGGCAACACAAGGACTTCCGAGGGGTCACCCATCCTATGACTATTCTCGTCCAACCATGTGCCTGGATGTGACATGATTATCAAAAAAATTCAGGCCATCATACTTTTCTATCAGTGTTCCATTAAAACAACTAAGATCAAAATTCATATCACAAATAAGTTAAAAAAAAATTCATGCCTAAACATGCCAGAGAACAAAGGAGACCAATGAAGTCTATGTGTTTACCGTGTTGTTAGGTTATTCCAACTTTTCCTCGTCTCTTTTTAGCTTTTGATACTCGGTTGTCCAGATTGTGATCCTGCTTTGGATCGGAAAGAGGTATCAGGAACGAATAGGTAGAAATGGATACACAAACTCCTAAAAATATGATAAAAGACCATAATAATACTTAATACTACCTCCGTTCCAAAAAAAACGCAACAAACTATTTTGCACGCATTTTAAGGAAGAAATTTAAGGGTATAAATGAGCAAATTAATCAAAATAATTTTAACACAAGTAAGAATGATATTATAGGTTACTTGTCTTAAAATTACATATATTAATTTGATCGTTTAGACCTTTAAATCTCTTCCTTAAAATGCGTGCAAATAAGTTTGTTGCTTTTTTTTGGAACGGAGGAAGTATATGTTATATTGTGATGCTAAAACTAGTAATTTTGAGATAATCAACTAGTTTTAAGACTATACAAACCCAGAATACTGTATCATCTTAAAATCTAGTAGGATCAGGTTTTGTGTACGATTGTACGATCCTTCAAGATCCTACCACAATGTGGGCGGTAATTCTTCACCGTATAGTTGATTTGTAGGATCAAGATTCCGGTAGGACCGATGGGATTGTAAGATCATATCAATCCTATATGATCCTACTCGATCTTACTACGATCCCACCATAATTGCAAATTTTCTAACAATCCGGGTTTTTTTGTTAAAATGATACGATCCTAAGATCTAGATCGCAATTCTAATATCAATGTTTGGGAGAAATTTAGTAGGGAATGGGAGTATGAGATTCTAGGGGGATGGGGTGGAGAAACCCCTCCATTTCTCACTCTGGGGCAAAAGAGTCCAATCAAACAATGTCATGGAACGAAATCCATTCCATTCTAAAATCCCGACCAACCATGCACAAAATTTCTGAAGCCAATACACCCTTCCTGTCTTTTAATATGGCCTTTTGTGTATTATTTTTTGTTTTGTTTGTTAGGAATGAGTCATCGTATAATAGAAGGGGTCTCCTTGATAATTTAGAATAGAAGGCTGATATTCTTACCTATGTGGCATCCTTCCTGTTGCAATCCCATAATGCAATCCTTTTGGAAATATCAATACATAAGGGAGAAGGAGTGCTATCGGTTGAGCTAGTTTACTTATGTAGGGAGAGAATCTGTGCTTTTTGTATACAAAACAACTAACTCTAACATTGCATGAAAAATTATTCCATTTTATTGACTCCAAACTAAACTAATTATTAAATATTCATGGGTTAAATTTTGCTCCTAAACCACTATCCGGATTGCAGGTTTTGGAAAGCAAGTCAAATGCGATCCATTTTGATTGCAGTCAAGTTTGAATTTGTTGATACCAGCAATCCAATTTTCTTCTCTCCCTTAAAATTGCAAATAGTATGAACATATACCTACATGAGGGTTGTTTATCGTCTGCATGATCACTTTCTTAAAGTAGTTTTTAGCTTGCCTCATGAGTAAACACTAACTAGATGATTGGTCCATTGGATAGATTTTAATGTATAAAAAGGGATGTCTAGGCACAGTTTGGTAGGTGTGAAGTGCTTTTTTTAGGTTGTCATTAATTTTATAATTGGATGTTCGTGTTTATATCTTTTTGCATTCAACTTGCTATAGCTTTTTGTGATTTTTACGTGTTTTGTAATTGAGTTGCTTCCCCCTTTTTGAACATAGGCTATTTTGAGTAGTCAATCTCTAATTTTTTCCCCTTTTTTTGTTTTCGCCGGGAAAATTTCAGGATCCTCCTTTTGTTGTCTATTTGCAAGAACACATCAAGGGCCTTGAATTACTTGAGAATGAAGATATGGTGAGGGTTAAGTCAATCTCTCATTTTCGTTAATATTTGTAATTTTAAACCAATGCTATTGTGCTGTGTTTGTCCATGACATATGGTTTCTTTTGTTGGCAAGTCTGATGAAGATGAGGCAGGTAATCATGATCCTATGTCTTTTACCTGCACCATTCCAACTTCAAATTCAGGCAGATTGTTGAATAGCTCCACCATCAAGAGCTGGTGTCAGATAGCCAAAGAAAAGAAAAACTTGTCTGTTTTTCGTGGCCTTCTAAATGCCTACCGTGCGGCTTGCCACTATGGAACTGAATCAACTCATTCTAATGCATCCATTGCCTGTCCAACATTGCAAAACAAGGAAACCTTTTGCAGCATCCTAATGTTTATGCTTTCTGAAGCTGATGAACTTTTTCGGGGCTTATTGGGAATATCATCTCATTGCAAGAAGGAGGCATTGCTAGAGTTGAAAAGTAGTTCGAAATGGAAAAGTGTGGAGCCAATGGTCAAGTCATTTTTGACGAGTACATTGTTCCTCTTAAATCAGTTTACTGATGCCGACATCTTGGCATATTCCTTGGATCGGCTTAGAGTTTCTTTGGTATTTTTTGCTGCATTTCCGTCTTTGCAGTGCAAGCTCACCAAGGTATTTTCCATTTAACACGAAGGCTCTAAATAGGTTATTTATTTTCGTGCTTACTGTTTCTTCTGTTGTCCGTTCTCCTGTGCCAGCATCTTTTTTGAAATGCATTTGTTGTTTTGAAAGTGTAAAAGATAAATTCCGATTTTTTTCTCAGATATTTGTTTTGGTTAGGTTGTTCTGGTTGCCATAAAGACCTTGTTCTTTTGTAGCTTGAGTAATGATTACAGATTGCTGAATGCTGGTGTTTCTTTGTTAAATATTTTCTATTGTTTAGGTTTCTTTATCAGCCAATTAACTAATCTCTCTCCCAAAAGGTTTCTTTGCGGGTATTTTACCGTCAAACCATTTAATAGTATTAGGAATTAGCTTCATTTATGAGATGGACCTCTTTGTTGATCTTAATAACAGGTTCTCTAGAGTGTCATTTAAGCCTTTGTTCTAATGTCTTTCAGTCAATTTTGCTAGATTTTGATATGTAAAGTTATGGCCAGTCTAAGTGTGTTTTGTTCTGTGATTTTCGCCTCCACTGCTCTACATGCTCAACATTGGTTTGCTCACCCCTCTCGCCCTTGGTGTTGTGGCAGTTAAAGTTATGATAAATGCAGCTATGGTTGTGCTTCCATATTTGTTCATTCTTCAATATGATGTCATATATGATGTTGCCTAAACCCGATTCTTAAATTAAGCGTTGTATATTCTTATATTTGCGACTTTATATATGTTTGTAATGTTTCTTGTCTACCACACACTGCAGGTTGCTGTTTACCTTTGGGCAACTGGTGGGGGTAATCTTTCATCATGCTCTTTTTTTGTCTTACGTGACCTGGCTTCTGCCTTCGGCTCTGGTTCCTATGACAAATGCTTGAAGAAAGCATATAAAGCCATAATCTCACGGTGCAAAGTTGTGGACTTTGCTACTTTGAAACATATAGAATACATAAAAAACTCCTTTGTTGAGTTGTGTTCTATAGATTTGCAAAAATCAGTTCAAGTGGCTTTGGCATCTGCTCAGAAGCTAGCTATGATCCTCCAATTGGGCTTGCAGAGTAAGAAGGTATATGTTGCAGTTGCTATTATCGGTTCTTTAAAGTTTAAACATTATTCTAGCTTGTGGAAGTTAAGGATATTTTACATACTTTCATTCGTGCATAAAACATGATGATATCCAACATATGCTGTTAATTTCATTCATGTGTTCACCTTTGCCATTTTGTGAAATTTAATTTTTAGTATTAATGTCTGGCAGGAAGTTCTTATGAAGATTTGCAGTTGGGATTATGTTTTGTGCGTTGATATCTGGGTCAAGTTTGTTTCTGTCAATATTAAAGATAATGATCTTCATGGCCTACTATTTTCTCTTGTTCAAATCATAAATGGAGTGGCTAAACTCATTGGCGGTCAAAGATATTTTCCCTTGAGAGTTAAATGCATACAATGGCTGAATCAACTCTCTGAATGTAGTGGTATATTCATCCCTGTCTCTTCATTAGCATTGGATATTTTGGAAAGCAGTAGTGGCCAGGAAGTTGGAAAGCCTGGAAAAGGTGGTGTTAATTTATCTACTATTTTGCAGGTATGGATGCTAGTTAGACTCATTTCTTTACCTCTTAGGATAGCTTTGGAAAGCAGTTGTGCTGAATCAACTCATATATATATATTTTCTTTCTCCAATTCTTTGGATAGTTTTGCTGTAAAATGACGAAAGAGGGTTTAGCTTGATCTACCATGCTTGTTTTGTGATGTGAAATCTATAATTTGAGCTGTCACGTCGTACTATAAAGTAGCATTTTGGGACATGCGGGGACTAGAGATTGCTCTTGGTTGTAGAGTATTTAATCTCTGCGTTGTATTTTCCAATTGAACCATTTTAATGGAAAAACAAAAAATAAAGACTATAATGTAAAACATATACGTACTCTGTTCCACTAACTTCTTCTAATTCACTGTTCATTTGGTCAAGTAGTGAAAACTTTGACCATATTTGTCAGTGTATGACTGTATGTGAGAAGAAACATTTTCAAGTGGGGTCTTGTTGGTTAGTCTCAATGTATAATTTCTAGATACTTCGTATCATATTTTGATAACCTTACTAATACATGACTAAGGATATGAGTTATTGAAATTTTGTATTGGAGACCATGATAATTCAAATAGAAAAAATTAGTGGAGTCTTTGTTGAATCCATAGAAAGTGTATTTACATATTTGCAGTAGGATGTTTATGTCTAATTTAGGATATAATATAATTGTTGGTTGTCATGAGCAGGTACCCAAATATTGGCTGAAGTTGCGGGATTTTCACGAAGAGTGTGTTTCTGCTGCTGTAGAAATGCTTTGTGCGCACTTTATACATTGGAGTCACCACATATCTTTCCCTGAACTTGCTACTGTCCCTGTCATCCGCTTGAAGCAATTTCTTGAAAAATCTACTGTTGAAAGTCTACGTCGACCAGTGAGTCGCCTAATTGATCAGGTATTTCATGGGCCTCATTGTCTCTGATTTGGTAGTGTTTTTCCGATATATGATTGATAGCGGCACTGTTGAGTGCTATCACCCTTGGTGTTATCCTTTTTTTGAGTAAGTACTTCTTTTTCTTCACCGTTTTTTTGTATTGTGGGATGTGGGATTTCTACCTAGGTACAGCAAAGTTGGATAATACTCGTGTCCTCTTATGTGTGCATTTTGTCATGATTTCTGAATGTTTATATCATCGAAGTGGTCCCCTGCCCTTGACTGGAACAAGAACTTGGGATGGCACTTCAAGGTATTGAATTATTAATGTATCCAAAAGTGGTATCTGCAAGGGCAATATTGCCTATTCGATGCCAAAGATGTGCTTGTGCAACTCTTCATTATATGCATATTGTTTGTGTTGGTAAAAGAGAGTGTATGGCGGTAAGGTTGGATATAACATTTTAAGGCTTGTGATCATATTGGGTGGACGTTTTTAGAGAAGACATTGTTGACTAGGTTAAAAAAAGGTGTGCTTTGTAGTTTGACTGTTTCCCATGTTGTTATTGATGTGTGCCCTTTGACGTGTTCGATTTGGAAAGGGGGCCTGATATCTTCATATTGGTTCATTTTGTGTGCTGAGGTGTTCTCCAATATGCTTTAGTGGACGTTAGTAGGAAGTAGTTTTAAGGTATTTGGGTTTTAGGGGAACTTTGGAGGTTGTCTCATCTCCTTGGAGGTGGATAATCGTATCATTTCAGTAGAGCTGATGAGAAAGTTGTTCAAGTAATCTGTGGATTGTTGTAGTGCTATAATTTATTAAATGGGAGATGTCTTAGTTTTAAAAAGTGTGCCTCACTCCCTGGCTTTGGGAAATGCGCTTTAGCTAAGCGAGGCTCAACCACCTATGAAAGGCGCGCGCCTCGTTCACATTTGAGCGCCTTTTGGTAAGGTGTGACTTTATGCCTTAAGAAAAATAGCTTAGATTTAAGTTACAAGCTGAAGAGTTTTTTTTTTTTTATTTTATCAAATTGAGACTACCTTAGCTTTACATATATCATTTACATTATTAGGATCTTTTTAATTAATATTAATACAATCAAAGAAAATATTAATTTGAAATAAGTATATAAATACACTTCGCCTTGCACCTAGGCTCCAACGACTCTTTGTGCCTTGGTGCTAGGCGCCTTTTAAAACTATGGAAGGTGTTCTTGAAACGGAATTGAAAAACATCCCTCTTGAAGACATCTTTGTTTGGAATTATGTGAAGAATGGGAACTATATAGTTCAATCTGGCTATCGTTGTATTCACTATTACATAGGGATAGTAGTGGGGATCCCCAATTCATCGACAACTTCGGATATGTGGAAGTAGTCATGGAGCTTGAATGTGCCTCATAAAGTGCAGATTCTTACAGATGATTAGTAAGGCATTACTCACTTGCAAGGGGTTGCGGAGATGGTTAGAGAGCATAAAGGCATTATGTCCAAGATGTGGCAGTGAAGAATGAGGCTGAAGTTTATGCTATTTGGCATTTTCCTTGTGCAGTGTTGGTGACTTGGTGAGGGAAAGAATATATGTAGATGAGATAGTTGGAATAATCTTGGGATTGGTGTTTGAAGACATGAAAAGGGAGGATTTGGAGTTGTTAGCAATGGCTCCTACTTCATGCTATCTGGAGCTAAGAGGAACTAAGTTGTACCTGGTGGTACCTTTGAGTCTTGACACCTTGCAGAGATAGTAGCAGATAATACTACTTTATTCAAAGTGTTAAAGTTTGCGCGTGAGAGGACTGGGGTTGGATGGAGGATAACAATGTGCAGAGACTAGAAGGTTGTCGAACCTTATCTGAGGATGGAGTCCTCATGGTCACTTTTGCAGATGACGGTATTGGTTTAGGTGTGATTGTTAGGGATCATTATGAGAGTGTGGTGTGGGATATGTGCTTTGACTGCTTTCAAAAGAAGTTTTAAGTGAGATTCGAGTATCGTTGAGGCAGAAGCAGTGGTATTTGGGACACAATTGGCGCAAACATAAAGCTCCAAATATACTGTTTTTGAAAGTGACTGCCTGCAAATAATTAGTAATTTAAGGGAAAAGAATTGTGACAATTCCTTTTTATTTTTTGAGGGGAAAGATAAATATCATTAATTGAAAGTCATACGGCATCTACGATAGATATCACCTAAAAACTAATAAGCCAAAATACAAGTAATAAGGACAATATTAAAGTAAATAAAACCAAAATAAACATGATTAGATTCTGAAAATAATAAAATTCAGAAAATGCGACTTAATTAGAAAAACATAAGAAAAACTTAAACTCTTTTTTTTTTAATTAATTGTTAATTGCTTGGTTCATTGCATAAAAGTATTCTTCAATGTTACTATGATAATGAATCATATCTGACAATACCGCACGTCTCCCGTTTGTTCGTTGAATCTTGCAACTTTCTATGTGAGAGTCTATCATTCTGACATAGTTTTGAGAAGAATGAACATTATCTGATGGTTTAGAATGCGTCAAAGATTCCAGCACCGACTGTAAAGTAGCATGACAATCCATGAATTAAATCTTTCAAACAAACTACAATCAATAAAACAAAACTGTAAACTCCAAAAGGGAGAAGAATAGCCCAAAAATTGGGAAGAAAACTCCCATATAGGATAAAAAAACCTGCCACAAAAGGAGAGAATGAAGGATTATTGTTCATCCAAACAATAAAACTAAGACAATAAATAAACATTTGGGGCTTACCATAATACCATCATCAAAGAGATGATGGCAGTCCCTTGTGGCTGAAAATATAGGGGTTTAGGGTTTTTTGAAATTGGAGAGAAGAAGAGGGGGGGGGGGGGGGGGTTATTGCAGTGTTTGAAAAGGCGCGCCTAGGCGATAGGGGGTAGGCGCCTAACTTGGCCAAGGCGAGGCGTTTGTGGCTAGGCGCAGGCACTCTAGCTTTTTTCCCCTTTTTTTTTTCAGATTTCCCCCATGCCTTCTTAGGTGCACCTCACTTCAATGAGGCGCGCCTAAGGCTCTAGGAATTTCAATCGCCTTGGTGCGCCTTGAGCCTTTTTGTACATTGGTTTATTGTTGTGTGACAGTTCTTATCTTGGCCTGATTATTGGGGGAATGTGAAGTTTAATACTTCAATGATATTTTCTGGTAATATTTATTTCCTCATATTTTAGAGAAGTGAATGAAGCTGCTCTAGCCGACTAGCATGGTTCGTCTTCACACTGAATTTTCTACCAGAGTTTTGATTGGAGTTTCATTAGCTGTTGAGAATGTGATTGCTAATTTGCTGTTGGTGCTCATCTTGCAATATTAAAAATTATGGGCCTTTTGTTGTTTTTAAGATGAAAAAAAAATGAGGAATTGTGCTGAACAACATGTTACATGTGTCACTCTTGTGGTTTTAGAGTTCAGAGTTTTAGACTAGTTGAAGATGTGCACATTTGGGGTCTAGAAACATCCATTCTTACCCAACAGAGTTTCCACTGTTCCAGTGTCCCTTTCCGCCCCCCCCCCCCCCCCTCCCGGTGATGCTGTGTATGTGCTCAAGCTTATGTTGTTTTTTTTCTTCACAGGTGGAGAAGAACATGGACTACGTCCAGAGGAAGAGAGAGGATGTTCCATATTCACCAATAGACCAAGCATCCGCGGATTCCTTTCTTCAGGTTGTGAATTTGTTTCCATCAACAACTGTAGAAAGTTTTGGTGAAGCTTGTAATTTTGATTTGGTTTTGATGGCTTAACAATGTGCAGGGTGAAAAGCACAGTGACAATTCCTCATTTACTCAGTACTACAAGAGTATAATACAAAATTTCATGTGTAGGAAACTGAGCACAGATGACCAGACAAGGTAAGGCCCTATATATGCGATCCTGTGCTTTTCCATTTGAATGATCAATTACAAGTATTTCTTTGGATTTAATTGATTAGTTGTGGTTAAACTTGCTGAAAAACGTCGAGGCAGACTTTGCAATTTAGACTATTTGTTCCCTAGGCATACTAAGGAATGATCAAGTTGGTTTCACAATAATTTCTCATCCCATACACACATACCCCTTGTGTTGCAAGACCAGCCATAGCTTTGAGATCTTCGTATCTGTTTTTGATAAGGCCTTGTTCTTTTGCATTGAATTAATCTGATCTGAACTGAACTAAACTAAATCCTAGACTCATTAGGAGTTGAACTAAACCGAATCGGATTTGTCTGAATTGAACTGAAATTTCATAAATTAAATCCAAAAGAACAGGGCCTAACTCTTTTTTTTTTATTTAAAAAAAAAAAAATCTTTTCCCTCTTCTTACTGTCCATTTCTCATTTTGTTTGTGTATTTGATTTTGCACCTACATCAGTACATTGCACATCAACATGCACATATAGACTACTTTAAAGTAAAAAAATGGAGTTTGAGATTAGAATGAGAAAATTGGAAGTAGATAGGGAAAGTAGCTAGAGAAACATTAGAATCGAGAGATGATAAAAAGTGGTTGTTGAATGTAGCAACTTGAAAGGAAATGAAAACATGTTTTCAGAACACACCTGAAAAAGGTTATTATGAAGTTGATGGTAGGGATGAAGGGACTATGGGGTATTATTTACCTTGATCGGGAGGATAAGTCAATGCTGTTAATTTTATATGTTTATATTTTTTTAGAAATGTAGTTGATCTTGGGACAAAATGTTTTTTTTTTTGCTTGATTATAAGAACACTATATTCTAGCATTGATAACTGAAGAACTGTATTCACATCTGCACTGTTTGAAATTCATGTAGCGCACTCAATCAGAAAACAACGAAAGGAAGAAAGCGAAAGTCGCAACCAAAATCAGAGGGCGTGAGTGCTGATGGTCCGGAAAAAATCACGAAGATCAGTGGCGGACAGTCGACCCGAAAACAGCAAGGTTTAAAGCGGAAAAAGCAGAAAAACTGAGCATGCTGCAGAGAATTGACTGGCTACTTGAATTCACAGTTCCTCTTAGCCTCCATTATCAAGGAATTTTGAATGGTATTTTTGATAGATTAGAATTGGATGTCATGTAATACTGTTAAGTTGCAATTAGGTTACAATGGAGTGAATAATACTGAAAATTTTGGTACTAGAATCAGTACTTGGTTCCGTTTCTCAAACACAAGAATGAAAATTTTATTTCTCAAACACAAATTTCCATTCCATTTTGTAATTCCATTTCCATATCTTATTTGCTTGCTTTTTATGGAGTAGCATTTGCTTGCCTTCTTGATTTATCAAGGAAAATGATAAATATAATAGAGCCCTAAAGGATGTATTTAAGGTGCAAAGGGATGTATATCAGGTGCTATAAGTAGATTTAGGGCTTGTTTTTTTTTTTTACGCTTAATTTTTGAAATTTTAGTTCAATTTAGACAAATTAAGTCCGTTTAACTTCTGTTGTGTTTAAGATTTAATGTAATCTATACTAAATATTTATAACAGGATTTGTTAATCCACATGGCATTCTTTCAAAACATATTGAATTTATAATGTTTAAAAAAATTAAGAAATTTAATGATAAATTACCTAATCATCTTTCTAATCTCTTTAACTTCCTTAAATTGGCTGTTTTTTTTTTAAATTCATAATTTTTTTTCATATCTTAATTTAATATTAAATGCATACTTTTAAACTCTTATTTACGGAATACATGCTCTTATTTACATGCATGATATAGATGTTTCTTATATATTTATGGTATAATATTGTAATTTTTCTTTTATATAGTCAATTTATAAGTCAAATAAAATCACGTGCAAGGCACGGGGTTAAAACTAGTTTAGTTTAATTAAGATAAATCCAGTTCATTTCAATTACGACAAATCAAAAGAATAGGGCCTTATTAATCAAAAACAATTATACCAAACGTGTGATTTTAGCATCTCAACATTCTTAATTCTTACAACTAGAGAAAAATATCATTGCCCATTTATTGAATCAGAAAGATTCAAACTAGACCAGTCAAGAAGGTTAATAGGAGTGATAAAATGGTGCTCACTCCCACCTTGTATTCAAGCCTTCAAAGGATACGTGGTTTAAACCTTAAAACTAGCACCCCTCTATCCATATACATGTAATTAAAAAAGAGCGAGTTTTCTTATTCTAATTATAAAAAAACTAGACCAATCAAGTTCTTTTATTTTCGTTTATTCATTAATAAAACCTTTTATTCCATAGTAATTTTAAATAACGAAGCTTGTGTATTTGAAAAGCAAACATAATGAATTTAAGATTGAGAAGGTATTGTGTCAGACAAGTCCGACACAATGTTCCTGTCGGACGAAAAAAAACTCAACTAGAAAAAAAGACCCAACTGGAAAAAGAAAAAAAAAGACTCACTTGGAACAAAATAAGACTCCCCTGAAAAAAAAAACTAGAAAAAACAAACCTACCTGTTGGTAACAACAAGACCCACCTGGAAAAAAAAATAAAACAAGAACCACCTGGAAATTCAAGACCCACATGGAAAAAAAACAAGACTCACCGAAAAAAAAAAGGAAGAAGAACTAACTGGAACAAAACAAGACTCACCGAGAAAAAAAAAAGAGTTCAATTGGGTCTTATTTTCTTCCTGGTTAGTCTAGTTTTCCTCTAGGTTATTCATAGCTTGTTTTCCTTCATTTGGGTCTGTTTCATTCAGGTTAGTCTCGTTTTACTCCAGATTAGTCTCTTTTTTCTACAAGTTAGACTCCTTTTCCACCAGGTTAGTTTTGTTTTTCTTCATTTGGGCTTTGTTTTTCTTTAGGTTAGTCTTGTTTCCTTCATTTGGGTTTTTTCCATCCAGGTTACTCTCCATTTAATCCAAGCGCTAGTCTGAACTGTTTATCTTCTTCGAAGTGTTTACCTCTAGAAAATTCTACATACCATTATATTTTTCAAAGTGTTCAACTTCTTCGAAGTGCTCATTCGAAGTGTTTACCTCCATAAAATTCGAATTTAGACATTAAGTCAGTGTTCATATTCTTCGAAGTGTTCATTCGAAGTATTCACCTCCAGAAAATTTGAATTTAGAAATTAAACCAATGTTCATCTTCATCGATTCCAAATTCATGTTAATCGAGATGATTCATCAATGGCGATCTCAGCAATTGAAGGTCATTATTCAACGACAATGACGATCTCAGATCATCCTTTTGAATGTTAGGGCCCAAAATCAGTGACCCGAATGGAGGTGGGGGGAAAGGAGGAGGAGAGAATGTGGTTTTGGGAGGCTGTCTGACCCAATACTTTCACTTTAAGATATGGTGAATTCAAAGTAAGATGTGATAGTATAAGATTTTGTTATATACGGGGAAAAAGTATATATTAGTGTACAAACAAGGCGAGTTCATGTTAAACAAAAATTTAAGGCGGTGGTTGGTATTAGATTAGTAAATGCAATAGATTGGAAACAAATAATGGGAGAAAGGGTAATACACAATTTTACCATTGCTTGTTGTTTGATTTAACTAAGAAAATGTACCAGGTTACTATTCGAAAACGGTAATTGTTTCCACTAGATTTAGGAAAGCAACAAGGTGGGATTGGTTTCCCTTTACAAATTTGCTTTCGTTTCCCATAATTTATAACAAACAAATGATAACAGTATTTATTATTTTGTGTTTACATTTCCTATGTTAAAATTTTGATATACCAAACAACCCTAAAAGTAGATTTAATTTAGATCTCATCAAATGAAAAAGATTAGGTAAAGAGAACATAGCCTAAATATATAATAGACATTATTTTCCCTAAAAAGTGAGTTTCACTATTCATGAATATTTAAGCCATAATACTTGTAGTCTTAGAAGTTAGTCACATGATGAGGTGGTCAATGAAAGAATGTAGTGGTGATTTGAAGATTAAAATGTCATGCATGTTTACTAGAAAGTAGAAACCCTAGTTAACCCCCTTAATAAGTTATAGAAATCCCTTAAACGCGTGATCTCTCAGTCAAGATTAAAATTTTCAATTGCTAATGTAAGTAGATTTAATAATAATAATAATAATAATAATAATAATAATAATAATAATAATAATAATAATAATAATAATAATAATAATAATAATAATAATAATAATAATAATAATAATAATATGAATGGTAAAACGTATCGGTGTGTGCTATGTTACAGGCTGGGTGTTCCTTTGTTTTCTGCTTCCGCGCCTTGTTCCGCTTGTTCGAAGGTTTTTGAGGGTGACATATTTGGTGATCATGCAGTGTCGTGTGCCGGGATTGTGGGTGTCAAGCATCGCCATAATATTGTACGGGACACTCTTGTTGATATCTGCACTCGCTCGGGAATTTCTGTTGGAAAAGAGGTTGATATTGGATTGGGCACAGAGTTCGGGGCTCTACGTCCGGCGGACTTGCTGCTTTATTCTTGGGATCGTGGTCGCGATATCTATGTTGATTTGACAGGATCCTCGCCTTTGGTCGTGCTGTGTTGGATGCGGCTTCTCGAAAACGGGGTAAGTATGCGGATCGGTGTGCTACTCTTGGATATGGTTTCCTACCTTTCTCTTTTTCTACTTTTGGCGAATTCGAAGAGGATGCTGTTGCACTGCTTAAGCGGATTCAGAGTTTTTCAAGAGCACATGATATTGGTGCGCGGGCTGCTGCTCACATCTTCTCTCGTATTGGCTTTGCAATAGCTAGGGGTGTGGGGGCCCAGATTGTATCTAGGGTTTCCACTAACTTCTTGTAGACATTTTGTGTTTTCGTGTATAACAAATTTTAATTTTTTTAAAAAAAAATAAAAAATAAAAAATAATAATAATAATAATAATAATAATAATAATAATAATAATAATAATAATAATAATAATAATAATAATAATAATAATAATAATAATAATAATAATAATAATAATAATAATAATAATAATAATAATATCAAATACGAATTACTTTACTTCATAATAATACAACTCCGACCATCATGGCATCATCCTTAAAAATAAATAAAAGTCTTTTTTATTTTATTATTTTTTATAACGAGAAAGTAAGTTGAAAGTATGTTAAGGGGGGTGTTTGTGAGTTAGAGGTTTGAGGGAAAAAGAGAGGTTTGACCAACTCAAAAAGCTATTTTTGAGTGTTTGGTAGATAGAGATTTGGAAGAGAGTTTTGGGGTGAAAAAGCTCTTTTTCAAAAAACTCATATGAGGAGTTTTTTGGAAGAGCTTATAGCTTTTTAGTTATTTTTACTCTGAAACATCTAATGGCTAACCGCTATTTACAAAACACTTTTACACAAACAGCTAATATAAATTAGTTAGTCAAATCAGCTATCGCAAACAGCTAGTCAAAACAGCTAGTTCAATCAGCTAAGATCTAACAGCTAACCTCTAACTCCCAAACAATGTCTAAGTCTATAGCGGGAAATGATAAAGACACAACTAAATTGATATGGGCACAATCTATTGTGAGAAAACATCTTTTTATGCTTCTCTCACAAAAGTTATCTCAATATCAATTTTAGTTGTGTCAATATCTATTTCAGTCTTTAACCTTCTAGTATTTGCAATTTTTTCAACCTTAGTATGTTTTTTTTATTTTTAATAATTATATTTAAGGAAATTAAAGCTCCAACATTTTGCAATACAAAAGAGGATTTGAAATTTCTAAGTTTCAACTTCGGCTCCGTTTACTAGAGCGTAAAATGTTTTTCTTGAAAATATTTTTCCCATTTAATTACATCGTTTACTTTGGAGTAGGGACGTCAACGAGCCGATACACTCGTGAACAGCTCGCGAACAAGCTCGGTCAAAGCTCGTTCGGATATAAATAAACGAGTCCGAGTAAAATTTTCAAGCTCGATTAATAAACGAGCTTTACTCGAACAAGGTTGTACTCGGCTCGTTAAGGCTCGCGAACAGCTCGTTCAAGTTCGTTAAAAGCTTGTTCGTAATCGTTTAAAAGCTCGTTTATATAATTCAAATTTTAAAATATTTTTATTTATAGTATGCATCATTTATATTTCAGAAATATATGTTTTCCCATTTATATGAGCTAAATTTTGGGCTATAATTTATCTCTTTCTGAAATTATGCTATCCAGTCCATTACCCTGCTTTTACTTGCATTTTCTTGAGTCTTAACCAAATTAAATTATGGGCTATACTTTTTAGTTCTTGTATTACTTATGCTTGGGAAAAGGTTAAAATTAAAAATTAATATCACAATATGTACAAAGCTCGTTTAAACATATACAAAGCTCGTTTATTAATGAGTTATCTTAGCTCGAGCTCGAGCTCGAATACGTAAACGAGCAAGCTCGAGCCGAGCTCGAACATGAAAAAATTAAACGAGCCAAGCTCGAACAAGATTTTTGAAAGCTCGGTTGTGCTCGAGCTCGACTCGAGCTCGATAAATACTAACCAAGCCTAGCTCGAACAGGTTACTACTCGGCTCGGCTCGGCTCGTTGACATCTCTACTTTGGAGTGAAAACTCATTTTACACCATAGTGGAAACATTTTCCCCTAAATTTGGGAGTAAAACGTATTTTCCGTATAAGTGAACATTGGAAAACTTCTTTGAAAATGAGTTTTCCAATGTAAAATGTTTTTCCATAGAAAATCATTTTACATCGAAAACGTTTTACATCAAAGTAAACGGACCCTTCATGGGTCATAGGCGAAGGATGAAGCCATTTTTCAATTTTTTATAATCTAGATGTATTGGAGTACGTAGTTACCACACAAGTTGAAAGTGTATTTTAAAAAAAAAATGGAATTACAAGGAATATATAAATTTTATACTGTACTCCATTTACTATAAGAAGCATATATTGAAAAAAATTATTATTATTTAGAAGAACATAAAAATACAACATAAGTGTGATAAAGAGTAGTAAAGTAATATTCGATTTATTTTAGTTTAATTAAAAAAAAGTAGTAAAGTAGTATATTAAAAAAAAAAGTAGTTTCTCCTAGTTTTTAATCAGGAAAATCATTAGATTATATAGCTTTATACTAGTATATAAATTACTAAAAGGCGCATGTAAGTTCAATGTATACTCAAGAAGGGGGGGGGTTGAATTGAGTATGTGTGTTTTTTCAATCGTTTTCAAAGTTTGTTTATCTTTTTGTGAGAACAATGAAAGAACAGTAAATAGAGAGTAGGAACACAAGGATTTAACGAGGTTCGGCTTCTAAACAAGCCTACATCCTCCACTCTCTCGCCAATATTATTAATCAACTCAGAATAATAACAAGGTTACACACTCAATTAAATGCTACAACTTTGTAACACTTAATTCCCCAACTGTTAGCTCTAACAGTTCACTCAGTGTTCACAGAACACTCCCCAACCACTTCCCTCTAAGTGGTTCAAATATTACAAACTCAAATCTCCGTAAGTTTTTCTCTTAAAGATGGATATGGAGATAGTTTTGCTCTAAGGATAGACTCTCAGAAAATATGATTTGGTTTTCTTTGGAGAGCAAAAGTCTTTCTAGGGTTTTTGCAAAGATTGTTTTTATAAGCCAAGAAAAAACCATGCCCTAGAAGTGAGCTTGGAGACTTGCCTAAATTGTGCAAACAAGCTCAGCTGACACAAGTAGAAAGGCTCTTATTTCAGATCTTTGTCTCCTTCCACTACATGTAGTGGAAAGTACACTAGAGTCCAAACAAGTACATTTCAAAGCTGATTATGAATCAATTTGGCAGATTTCCAAAACACAAGTGATCCATATTTTTCAAATAAATTTTCCAAAATAATTTTGAACACTAAAATTTGTACGGATCACGTGCGTAATACTGAGGTCTGTTCCCACAGTGGTCTCAGTACTACTAAGTCTACATCTGATAAATGGAACTGTTCCAAGCTTGTTCTTTGCCTGTTCTTAGCTTGTTCTTGGCCTGTTCTCTTTACTGGATGTAAACTTAAAGTCTTTTTGCTCTTAAAAACACTAAGAATATTTTCCTAAGCCTATTTTACAAGAAGATCCTAGAAATATAAAAATAAATAACTCCAAGCTCTTGGCTTCTGATCATCAAGTATCTCAAGGCCTTCATGATTGCCTTGATGAGTCCTCACTTGATTCAACCTGTTCATACACAAATATGCATAGACATCAACTATAGAGAACTGGATTGTTATCATTCAAATCAAACATGGTTCAACAGCGCAGTAATAGTCTGGCGGAGCCACATTGTATTAAGTGGGATCCATAGACTCCACTTAAAATTAAATATGGAAAATTTTCTCTTATAAAATTAAAAAATTTCCTGTTATTTTAATTAGTTAACCATAATAAAATTAATCAAATGTATTTTAACACACTAGACATTTTCTCTTATAAGGTATGGGAAAAAATTAGGCACTAAAATTATTAAATTAAGGGTGTTCGAAGATTCGAAATCCGTCAAAAAATAAACTTTCAAACTCACACCATCCACTTCAACTTTGCCTTGTGGAGAAGTTCACTCTTTTCGATTTAAATTTTGATAAACTTATGTAAATTTATCTTAACATATCTAAAATTATTAGAATTTATTGCACTTAATTTTACAAGAAGGCTAAATGTTTTTCGCCTATATACTATCTAGACTTGTATGCACTTATATTATCTTATATAATTAAGTAAAATAAGTTTTTTTTTTAAAAAAAAAACTTTCTTTATTCGAAAGTTTAATTTTTTTAATAATAATAATAAAAAAAAGTTCAATTTTTTTCTCATTTAATCACAATGAGAAATTAAGTATTTCTATTAAATTTTGCACAAGTCGAATATTATTATAGAATAGTAATGACATCATTTGTGTTTTATCATGCCTTTTTTTGGAAAATGATTAATGGGATAAAGACCAAGATTAGCTCAAACTCAAGTAATTCCTCTCAATCTAAGCTTGATCTTAGATTTTAAGTTCGACGCGAATTATAATTTGAGCTCGAATTTGGTAATATATTAGATCGAGCAAAGAAAATAAATTAAAATAACATTTGTTCCGATAAGGGAAGTGTGATTAGAGGAATGCGCTACTTCGACGATCTTGATGTATCTATCGGAGATCTTAAATAGAAAAACAACATTAACTAAATACCGAGGGTGGGAGGAAGGGGGTGGTTCTGGAAAACGCCTCTTCAATAATCAACTCAGTTGTGAATCATGTGAGAATGATGTAATTATTTGATTTGATAAATTTTGGGTAGTATTAAAACATACAAGATCAAACTTCGTTCAAATGATACTGATCTACTCATACTTTTCTCTATACATTAAAAAATGTATGTTGCGTTATATAATCACTCCGTCACATATTAATAACAACATTTGATATTATTTGTGAGAGATAAAATATTCAATTATTTGTATTAATGTGTGATGGATGGACCACAACACGAGCCGTATAAAGAGCTTATTAATTTAAATTGTTGTTGTAATTAACAATAATAGACAATGAAAGCTAGTATCCTTGTTATTATTTTTTTTAATATTGTTTGATGGCCAAATAAAGCTGGCTTCTAGATTACTACAGTAAGCAACAATGACCCTTGTATAAATTAGTGGATACAGGATTCCTACTCTCTTGGAAGGTAGTACTAAATAGCATATATAGGCATATGAAAAAATATTGTGTATATCGACTGTACACTAAATTAGTACACAACGAATAAAATTATCCTACGATATTACTCCGTAAAAATTACAAGTATTCATTAACAAAAATAGTAATTTTATGAAAGATGGCTTTTATATATTTAAATTAATTTTATATTTATTATGCATTAAATTAGTATATACCCGATAAATATAGTATTGTACTCCCACTGTCTCCAAAAAAAAAATTTCATTTGCTTTTTCACATATCTCAATACACAACATTAAATATAAATATCTTTAGGTATATATAAGAAGAAAAAAAATTTATAAAGATTACATATTTGGAAAGTACGTTTTTCCTTAGATATATAAAATTAAAGAGAGTCAAAATTACAAAATAAATAGTGTTTACAATCAAAATATAACAATTTTTATAGGATGGAGGGAGTTATTTGAGGATTAAGTATTTACTCTTAGCTGCTATATGTATTTAGCAACTTCCCAGCCAATCATGTTGCTCTGGACAATAATTGTGTTATACAGGACAATAATTACGTTGCATGGGACAATAATTATGACATTCATTCAAAAACCGCTAAATACATATAGCAACTAAGAATTTATCATTAGTCGTAATTTGAGTAGGCCCACAAGGGTTGACCAACTCACAAGTGAACAGCAGCCCAACATTAATTATTGTATCACTTA
The DNA here is from genome assembly GCA_951394345.1 of Salicornia ramosissima. Lineage (NCBI taxonomy): Eukaryota > Viridiplantae > Streptophyta > Magnoliopsida > Caryophyllales > Amaranthaceae > Salicornia > Salicornia ramosissima. Next base: position 15,831,931 of record OX596239.1, read on the forward strand.
CAAACAAAAACCTTCCCGAAAACATTGCACTAAATTATGCAACGTCATTATCATCTACAGAATCATGATGCAACTACAAAGCAAGGGGAAAAAAAGAATTAAAAAAAGACAAAGAAAAAACGCATGATCCCACATCTTCAATACCAAATTTTACTTAAAAAATAAATTCTAAAAAATTTACTTGTGAAATTATAACCTTTAGTATGATAAATTATGTTTGTTTATTGTTAGGCAAAAAAAGTTGGAGTTTTATTATTAAAAAAATTACTCCATTGTTTCATTTGTTGTTCACATTTAAAATCGTGACACTGTTCATTGAGAACTTTTTAAATTCTTCTAAAATTATAAGGTAAAATATAGTTATGTGAATGTGAGATGTTTGATTCATTTCATTTTGTACTTTTATTTATTTTTTAAATTTTTACTACTACATAATTAAAAATATTAGTGGTAAAAAATTAAATTCACATGTAAGGTTATTAGGCAACGACTCATTTTACAACAATATCGAGTTATAATCACCTTTGGATTTATTGGAGAAGAGGGGCAGGTGGGAATCGAACTCGCATCCTCTCAGTTATAAGGTGCGCTTTCTTCAACTTATTTGACCTGACCTAATGTGACCTGACCTGATCTGATTAAACCTATTAAACCTGACCTGATTAAACCTATTAAACCTGACTTGATTATAACTTATTAAACCTGACCTGAATGATAAAATCTTAGACTTGCTTAAAAAAAAAGTTGAAGAAAATGTACCCTTACACCATTGTGCCAAAGTTAGGTACTCCCTCTGTAACATATTAATAACAACGATTTGACATAAAGTAGAGAGAAAAAATGTCAAATCGTTGCCATTAATATATGTTACGAATGGAGTACTAATGATTTTTTGGGGTGGTATTCATCAGACAAGAGTCTAATTCCTCCTTCAATTCTTTTGCATTCTTTTAAACCTTGATACCTTTATTTATAATTTCTTTTTGAAAGTACTATTCTAGAACAAAATCCTGCTTTTCATTCATCTAGAAAATTATGAGCTTCCGGTCAAATTGAATGTCCAATTACCGCTGTTTTTCAAGCTAAAAGCAACCCACCTAAAACTTGATTCTCTCTCTCTCTCTCTCTCTATATATATATATATTGCACTTATTCTAAAACATAGAAGACTTCCATAACATTATTTCTTCATTTTTTCTATACATTAACTTAAGCTATCCTAGCACTTTATTTAATTACCATGTTTTCTCTAAAGGAAAATTTCCCTTACACACCAATGAACCACCAAACCGAAGATGATAATCCCGAATTCGACACCCTTTCTCTTTCGGATCTTCCAATATACACTCATTCGTCATCTGATTCTTCACTCACAAATTCTTCTTCGATACTCGATCAACCAAACAACGATTCATTCGAGTTTATGAAAATGGATTTTCGACTACAGTCTCACCCAGATATCGTATTTTGTGGAAAGCCGATTCCTTGCAAGGAAGCACCCACGTACCAAAATAATCGTTACACCTCGAAGCTAGGGCACTCAAGACATAAAAAATGTATGCCTTATTTTTTTGGTACAAGATCTTCAGCGTCTTCTAAAAGTGATAATAAAGTTAATAAGATAAAGGTAAATAGTAGTGGTTCAGAAGAGAATAGTAATAAAAATGGATCATCAAAGTTTAAGTGGTGCTTCTTAGTGTTTGGATTACAAAGGTTTTCTGTGCCAAAAAAGATGGAATTAAATGATATAAAGTATAGACAAAGTAGAAAAGGTGCAAAATCAGTGGAGATGTTAGAAAGAAGTAATAGTATTGATGCTAGTATTGGTAAACTTGACAGAAGTTTATCATATTTATTAAGGTCTTTGAGTTGTAAAAGTAATCATTCTATTAATGTCTTAGATTAGTGATGAATTAAGGTTATTTGTATTAGCTAACTTTCATGATATATATTTTTTGTATTTTTGTTTCATTTGAATTATTAAAGTTATATGAAAATTGACTATATATTTTGATATCATTTGAGCTTAAAAGTCATGGTACCAAATTGAATGAAATTAAGGCTTAATTAAGCAGAGAAAGTGTGTGTTTAGAGAGAACAGAGAAGTGCTTAGCAAATGAATTCAGGGGAGGAAATTGGATATTTATGATGTGCCACTTGTTAATATGTGGTTGGCTGATGCAATTATTACTTCAGCTTTTTCTTAGATCAATGAAACAGGATCAGTGCTTGATGATGATGTGATAATAGGAGATACTTCTTAGTTCAAGTCCAGTTTATGAGATTAGTTGTTTTCATGTTCTTTTCATTGATACCATTGTATCACTTATGTCTAATCTAGGTTCATGTTAGTCCATTTTGATACTTGTTTTGTAATAGTTAGTAATGCTATTGTTAGAAGAACTAGTTCCTCGTTATGGACTGATTTGGAGGAACTAAACAAACAACTCAAGTTCACTACTTTGAGAGGTGCTTGCTTGGGATTGCATTGCCAATTAGGCAATCCGTGTGATGTGTGCTAGTTAGGTGATTAATCATTCCCATGACTCAAAAGTGAAAATCATCACAAATACAAGTGGAGCAGGGGAGGGGGGGGGAGGGGGGAGGGGGGAGGGGAGGGACGGTTCTAAGGCTTATAAGGAGATATTTTGTTTCACTTTGATTTGTTTATCTTTTAAATTAATCATTGGACTGATCTTTTAAGTTGTTTATTACTTCTTTTAGGATACTTATAGCTTGTATGCCTTTAAAAGGCTTTAATGGCTCATAAGAAAAAGGGATTGTATTTTTGAATGAAACTTTGAGTTTTTTTTTAGAAAATGAGTTTTCTTTGTTAGTTTAAATTGTTGTTTGATCTATGCTTTGAATTAGATTCTTTTTTAGAAAATGAGTTTTCTTTGAACTTCACCACACTCATCTGCAATGAAAAATGTATACAGGATGCAGGGGGATGGAGCGCTAGCACCAACGTTCGAACTCAAGATCTATAAGTTAGAACTCATACATCTAGCCACTAGAACAAGGGGAGCTCGATGTACTTTTAGTTCATTTTAATACTAAAAAAATGACGATGGAGAAGAAACACTTGTGTACGTGTACAAGTATTTTCAACAATATTATCCTAATACATTATGTTAAAAACTTACCCTATTCTTTTAAATTAAACTGAAACAAATTAAAATTAAGTCCAAAAGAACATGACCTTAAATTTTATGAGTGGTTTGAAATGAAAGGGTATTTTATATAAATGGATTGAAAGGATGTGATACGATTCTATAAATTTTAGTATATATTAGACATAGAAGTGATGATCATGATGAAAGTTTGATACTCTTATTATCTTAAATTATTATTTTTTTATAATTTTAGAAATAAGATCAAATACAATTCATTTATCTCTGATGTCTCAAATTACATCTTACTCAATATGTCTCAAATTATAAGATATATCTATCAGGGTGATACTACTTGTCTCCAGCAAATCCACCATCTTATAAATGAAATTCACACTATTCTTTGGGATTTTACCTCGGTTGCTTCTGCGCACATCTTACATGAGGCTAATCAAACGACGAACTATATTATATTTTGGGATATTGGACCCCTACTTACACTGATATAATTTTTTTTATGCTAAACTTTTTTATTTTCTTTTTAGAGACAAACTATGATTTATGTTCGAGAGAAAAAAAAAAGCTAATTTACTTATACTTTTCTTTTGAAAAAACACCAAATCAAATTTAATTGATGATAGTATGTTCAAATTTTATTTTATTTTGACTTTGCCTTGGAGGACAATTGAAGTTGTATGGTGAAATTAATCTAAGGCTTGTTGGTAATCATTTTGTTTTTTAGTTTTCAGTTTTTTAAATGACTAAAAAAATAGGAAACTAGAAAAAGTGGATTACACTTTTCTATTGTTTTTCAAAATCACAATGATTAATAAGTTTGGCTAATTTTTTATTTATCTAAACTTAAATATTTAAAACAGAATGTTTTAGTGCCACGTGTCCATCCTTTAGCCCTCCTTCCTATGACACGTCACCTCCCTCACTCATTCACTCATCAACACACCCAATAATCTCCTCCTAATCAAAACTTGTGCGTTACTTTTTTATTTGCATGATTCTTCATTTCAGTCCATTGCTCCTCAATCGTCACTCTCCTTCATTATTGATTGTTCTTCATCTTCCTACAATCAGTTGAGACTGCCACAATAATAATAAATAAAATAAGAAATAAGAAATTTAATGATAAATTACCTAATCATCTTTCTAATCTCTTTAACTTACTTACATTGCCCTCGTTAAAAAAAAAAAACTTACTTACATTGCCTGGTTTTTTAATTCATAAATTTTTATCATATCTTAATTTAATATTGAATGCATACTTTTAAACTCTTATTTACCGGGTACATGCTCTTATTTCTATGCATGTTCAATTTCTTTATTTTTTTTTATATACATTGTGTATATGAATAGATGTTTCTTATATATTTATGGTAAAATATTATAATTTTTTTCTTACGTAGTCAATTTATAAGTCAAATAAAATCTCGTACAAGACATGGAATTAAAACTATTTATGTATTTATGTGACATACATCATATAAATTCAAAAACACAAACTGAAAGCTACAATGATACCAAACAAATCCTCAATAATCCGATTAGACTCCAAATAATTTAACCAAACATGTTAGTCTGGCTCCGACATTGAAGTCAGGTTCGGCCCACCCCACTATTTTATCAGCTATAAAAGAAATCTAGGGGTGTTTGGGAGTTAGAGTTTTGAGGGAAAAATAGAGGTTTAAGATGAAACAGAGGTTTGACCAACTCAAAAACTATTTTTGGGTGTTTGTAATTAGAGGTTTTTAAGAGAGTTTTATGGTGAAAATGCTCTTTTTCAAAACATGGCCTAGAGATGGCGGCGGACCGGATCCTAATGGATCCAAATCCAGATATGTTTTTTCAGTCTAAATCCAGATCCGACGGATCCATAAAATGAGGATCCATATTCATATCTTGTGGATCCGGATCTAAAATGGATCCTCTTATATTATACTTACTAAATGAGGTAATTAAAACGGCTCCGTTGTCATCTCTAATAGGGCTGAGTAGAGTGCGGTCTGAACCGCACCAAACCGCACCAAACCGCAATTGTGCGGTTTGGTTTGGTTTGCGGTTTGAAAAGTGCGGTTTGGTTTGCAATTTTCCCAAACCGTAATTTTGCGGTGCGGTGCGGTGCGGTTTCCGAAAATTTTGAAACCGCACCAAACCGCAATTTTTTTAATTGTTCTAAAATGTTTAATTTCTTACTTTTTATTTGCCTTCCCACCCTACTGAAATTATGCCTTTTGTTTTTCTTGAGCCTTACCTAGTTGTTTAAACCCGCAACGCTCTAAGGCTTCTCTAACTCTTTAAGGCTCTAACAAAAAATAAATCTAGGGTTTTTTTTGTCCTTGTCAATTACTAATTATAAAATAAAAAATTTTAAAAGTGGGTTAAACCGCAAACCGCACCGCACCAAACCGTATTTTGCGGTGCGGTTTGATATAAATTGCGGTGCGGTGCGGTTTCATAAAATGACAAACCGTAATTTTGCGGTTTGGTGCGGTTTGACGTCCAAACCGCACCAAACCGCACCGCGCTCAGCGCTAATCTCTAACAAGGCCCTATCTAAAAAAACAGTATTGTCAATACGGGTGCCCAAAACCCAAATTACGGGTGGCCCAAAACCCAAATTAAAAGTGATAAAATCGTAATATAAAACCCTAAATCCTAATATGAGAAGTTGGGGTTTTTGATTGAGCTTTGTTCATAGCAGACGCTTCAACAAAAAAACAGCTTGCAGCAGCAGCAGCAGCAGCCGCGTAATCATGGGTCGTATGCACAGTGGCGGGTATTCATTCAATCTATCTCCTTCAATCTTTGTTCTTCAATGGAGGAAACTTCAATCTACTCATTCTAATTGTAAATCTTAATTTGTTTTTCCAGTAAGGGTATCTCTTCTTCTGCTATCCCCTACAAGCGAACCCCACCTACTTGGCTTAAGATCTCCTCTCATGATGTCAGTTCTCGCTCTTTCCCCCCTCATTCTGATCTTGTTCTATTCTTTCATGAAGTTGTAAATTAATCTCGATAGTGATGTTTTTTTTATTGTGCAATATGTAAGGGTATTTCGAGCAATTATTGTCGAAATTTGTATTTTTATTTTTTGGGTGTAATTTGTTGGGCCTTGTTGTATTTTGATTGTAGGTTGAGGAAAACATCTGTAAGTTTGCGAAAAAGGGGCTTACCCCTTCTCAGATTGGTGTGATTCTTAGGGATTCCCATGGTATTGCTCAAGTTAAGAGCGTTACTGGCAGCAAAATCCTTCGCATTCTTAAGGCTACTGGTAATCTCCCTTTTTTAATCTTTAAATTTCACCTAATATGTTGTTATTGCCTTTTTTTATTAGCTTTTATTGGTAAAATTATTTATATAAATTTGTCCTTCATTGGTATTTTGGCATGATTTCGATCAACTGATAATAGTGTATCGCATAATAATGTATTGATAGTGTGGTAATGCATCTTTCTAAATGCCAGCTTCTGTATTTTGATGTTTTCTTATAGTCCCCCGATTTTGGTCTAATGCCATAGGTACTAACTTTTGGTTATTTTGAATTTTGATTGTGAAGTTGCTGTTAAACCCTGTGTTAGTGTAACATTGCAATTCCGAATTATACTTCACAAACCTTGGAGCATTTTCTCTTCCCGATCATTTGGTTGTGTTAGGCATTCCCAATCCTATTTTGAATTATGTGTTCAATTTAAGTTCTTGACTTTCAGGATTGTAGTAATCTCTTGGTCATAGAAACTGAACTGGTCTTATATTATTTAGCCAAACAAAGAGGAACTAAAAGGTAGGAGGAGACTAGGAGAGGAGTGGTAGGGTGTTTATCACTCCACCTCGTATTCCTGAGTTCCAGGATTCTAAGTTCTAACTTTACTACTCCCTCTATCAGTCTAACCTACCGTCAAGAGTTGGGCTTTCTTTATCTCATTAAAAAGAGGAACTAAAGGCTAGCAACAATAGGCTTGTGAATTGAAATAACGAATGGAATTAGACAATTGATGATTGTTTGACGCTATCATGCTAGCTCGTCAATCGTCATTAGACGTTTGATGATAGTTCTTGTGAAGTTTGTAAATGTTAGACTTTTATTTTTGTTTGAAATGGTTTGGGCTTCATGCACTACTTGAGCTACTAGTCAAACTTGATTTTGTTGCGTACCGTGTGCTTGTTGTTTAGGTCTTGCCCCTGAAATTCCGGAGGATCTCTACCATCTTATCAAGAAGGCTGTGGCAATCCGCAAGCACTTAGAAAGAAATAGGAAGGACAAAGACTCCAAGTTTAGGTTGATTTTGGTCGAGAGCAGGATCCACAGACTTGCTCGTTACTACAAGAAGACAAAGAAGCTCCCACCAGTCTGGAAATAGTGAGTTTCCTTGTCCTTTCAGCTTTCCCAACCTTCTGTTTCTTTTGGTTTCCCATGAACCATGTTTGCATGATGTCTTGTTCCGTATTGTCTTGTTTGGTTTATGTTAAGTATTCTATATTGAATGGCTTGTTTGAAAATAGGTAATAAATTTTGGTAATAGAGATGATCTTTAAGTATGCTTTTAAAATTGTTGCAACCTCCATGGAAAGACAATCTCATCCCCAAACTTTGTGTTTTCTTCACCAATTTCCATTGCCATCCATTGCCAATTGGCGGGTGATATTTGATGGAAATGAAAATTATAAAGAAAAATAGACAATTTGGATATGAAGTAGCATCATCATGGGAATGAACATTAACTTTCCTTCATAAAAAATCATTTTCATTACTATTGTTTAACCAACTAACAAATGGGCAGTTAATGAAGATTTCTTTCTAGTTCCTACACTCAGGTGTATGGTGATTATCATGCACTTGCTTTTAAAATGGAACATTTATGTTATATTTAGAACATTCATACTAATCATTTAGAAAATTTATGTTTTACATTCAGAACACTTAACTTATAAAATTAAGTGGTCTAAACATAAAAATATAAAAGTTTATTCAAATCTTTAATGTAAATATTCTAAATGCTTAAGATAGATGTTCGGTTTTGAATGTGATACTTGATGTTTATTGTGCACCTGAGTGTACAATTCACAGATTAGGCTGTAAATATTAATAACGACACACTTATTATAACGAATTTAAGATTATTAATTCTTTTCCTTAATTAAAATTTCTCTGTTTGCAGTGAGTCTACAACTGCCAGCACCCTTGTGGCCTAATCTTGATGTCAGAACAATGCTAGCTAGCTCCAGGTAGTGCATGCTGGAATTTTGTTTCCCCTTTTTGAATTGGAACTATACAGTTGTTTTGATCAAAACTTTTCCTGATCTATAAGATTGTAGGAAGTTTTTGTAATACTTGAGCTCTGCTATTTTAAGTTTTTCAGATTTTGTCCCTGAAAGCTTTAGAATATTGAGTTTGTTTGCTCTTGAGATTTTGTTCAATGGATTTAAGTTTACTGCATTGTTCAGCACAATACAAGGAGTACAACTGTAGCTAAGTACTTTTGACAATTTTGAAATACACCTCTAAAGTTGCTTCTAATAATTTAGATCAGTTAAATTAGATCATATCAAATGAGAAATCGTCTCTTATCTAGATACTTAGATTAAATTGCAGAAAAATTCACACTGCTAATATGCAAAATGGAAGGCAAGTTCAAAGAGACTTTTATTTTATTTCCCCTCTTATCATGATTTATAGCTAGTACTTTGAATATTAAAAAGATCCTCCAAAAGATCCTCCAAATTAATCCACCAAACCTAGCCCACCACAGCCACTGGCCTTGCCCCAGCTTTGCCACTAATCCACCCCACCTCACCACTAACCAATCCCACCAGGAATCACTGAATTACCCCCACCACAAACCAAACCCACTCTCACCACGAACCCAAATCGCCCCACCATCGACCAAACTCACTCCCACCATGAACCCATCGAATTACCCCCACCACAAACCAAACCCACTCCCACCAGTATGAACCCATCGAATCACCCCAACCACAAACCAAACCCACTAATACCACGAATTGACAGAATCACCACCGGCACGAATCACCAACCAAACCTAACAAACCACCATCACTAACAAACACCACTTAAACCCTAAATCACCACCCCCACCAAATCGACAGCACCCAACCACCACTCAATTTTTGCCCACAATCCAACCATCACTAACCCAATAACCAAACCACCATCCACCAAATCCAACATCCCCACAATCGAACTCCACCAAATCCAACACCGTCCCAACCGAACCCGATCAAACCCATAACCCTAACCCTGCCAAACCCAATGGGTTGCTAGAAAGGAAAAAAAGAGAGAGAGAAAGAAAGGGCAGCAACAGTGGAGTAGGAGGTAGGTGGTGACATTGGTAAATGGGCGGTAGTGTTGGGTTCGTGAACAAACAACAATGGTGAATGAGATTGGAAGGAGTGAGAAACGAGGAGAAAGTGTAAAAGAGGAGGAGAGAGAGTGTCAGAGTGTGTATTGAATTTAAGGAAAATAAAGAAAAAAGTTAACCGGTAAAATATTTTACTATGTACATGTTATTCAACCCCAATTTGACTTTAGTGATGATAATGTAGGCTTATTTCTGAATTATTTAAAGGATGACTTAATTGTGAAATACCATGAAAAAGTTTGCTTATTTGGGACAATTTTTCGGACTTTTTTTCATTACTATTTTTACCCACCCTCAAAAGAGTACGAAATCACAACTCCATTCTTTATCAATTTCTTTTTAGCAACACAATATTCCAAACTAGGTTTTCCAATCCAATACTTATGTGAATCAAACAATACATCTTTAATGATTAAGCGGGACATAAATGTAACCCATCTTTAAATTACCCACCAAACTATATATTCTCGCTCTATTGAGTTAATAGAACACCATAAGATATTGAAAGAGACTCTAACTTATAATGAAGTCTCATTAGGAAAAGTTAAAGAAAAATTTGCAAAAGTTATAGAATATATATATATAAATATTTTAGGGGGGTGATTGGGTGTATTATGAATTGATGATTGATGATACTTATAATAGAAGCAAAATCACTGGCTAGTTTCTTATAAACTAAGCACTTGGACTAGCTTAGGGTTATGTGAGGCTGTGATCATGGGAAAGGTAAGGGGGAACACATAAAAATTGATGGAGATTGGACCACTTCCACAGTTCTACTTTACTATGGTTTTATTTATTTCTGCAGCTTTGAAATGAATATGAATATGAATATGAATATTGAATATCATCAATATTATTAGTTGGACTTCTGATGTGAGAGGTTGGGAGGACATGTGACCCTAATAATGTTTGCCTCACCTCACAAAGCAAATTGACATGATGATGATGAGGTTATATTAATATATATCTTAAAGTGTTTGCGATCGATTTTGTGCTTATCTTTCAAATTGCATTTAAGCATCAAAATTAATTAAGGGTTTGTATGTAGTTTCAATTTAGATAAGTTTAGTCTAATCAATTGTAATAAGTTCAATAAATTTTTATCTGGTCCAATCGGATATGATAAGATCCAATTGTTTTTTGTAATAAGAGATAATCATGTTTAATAAGTTTCAATAAAATTTAATAAGTTCGGAAGATTTTAGATAAATAATTCAGATCTAAATAGTTGAGAAAAATACACCTAAAATAGCATTTTACGTGTATCTTTTGACTTTTTTTTAATCACTAATTAATTAATGACTAATAAAAGCTGGTCTTTTGTTCAACTATTAGATACATGCTTAACAATTATTAATATTATTATTAATTATATACGAGGTAAGTAAATAAGGGTTGAGGTAGGGAGGACTAGATTTGGGATGGGTATGATTTTTATCCCCATTTATGTCTTTCATTGGTCAAATCTATTTTAGTTAAACCAGATGCATATTTATCTGGCAAAAAAGAAAAAAAAATCCAAAAATAAAAAAGATATAAATCTCACGTTAATTGTGTTTGCACAATAAATTAAAAATTACGTTGCATAAATATTTTATAAATAATTTTGTAAAAACCGTAGCACGGGAACTAATCTAGTTTGTATTTAAAGTCGTATCTATTTAATCAAAACTATGTAGCATGGGTAATTCATTTGGGTAGCCGTCCCCGAGCTCGATTCATCCCCATATTGGAGACGATTCTAATTCTTCATGTTATAATTGGTTGTATCCATTAACATTATTTTTTTAGATTTACCGTTTTCAATCCCCATATTCGTATTCGTTTTCAAACACGTTCCCAACTCAGTGCAACCTAGAGCCAAAACTTTGGGTAGTTACACGGATAATTAGGTGGTTACTTGATGCTCTTATGTTCACTGATTGGCAATAACATTGTCTACCAATTTTTGTCATTTCTCTGACCGAATAATTTTTGCCTACCCTTTTTTATTTTTTAAGAGGGGTATAAATAATTTTATAGATATCATGCATGATGCATTATATTAATGCCTAGATATTTTGTTAATGAAATTATAGAGGTTTGCTTATCAACATCCGTTTATATAAAATCTTGCATGTTGAATGAAACAATTTTATTTGGCGAAAAAATAAAAAAATTGATGAATAAAAAATAATTATTGGAATGATTGCGTGAATACCAAGTCACATTATGGTTTTGCTTTACTTTTTCATTAAAATAAATCTCGTCAACTAAATGGCTATATTTAATTCAGTTTATTTAAGTAATTATGATGAACAAGAAGGGGAGCGGTGGTGGCCCTCTTCACCTCGAATACTCGTGACAGAGAGCTGAGTCTTTTCGTTCACCAACACTCCCAGTAAATATAAGAGCAATGGTACTGTATAGGGGTGTTTATCGAGCGAGTCGATCTCGAGTTGGGGGTTGCTCGACTCGTGCTCGTTAGGTTTCGAGTCGAGCTCAAGTCAATAACGAGTTGCTCGTTTAATGTTTTGGTCCTATTGAATTTCAATTTTTTTTAAAGAAAAATTATAGATTATGTTGTTTTTTCTTTAGATAAATTATTTATTCTTAAAGTGTATTAATATTATATTAAGTGTCAATCAATTTTTTTTATTTATTATATTAAATTATTTTCAATGATTTCACATAAAAATTATTGATTAATCTGTAATTTTATCGAGTTTCGAGCTAATTCGAGCGAGCACGAGCCATATCGAGTCAAACTTTGACGAGCTTTGACCGAGTCGAGCTCGAGTAGCTCGCGAGCTGCTCAGCTCAATAAGCACCCCTAGTACTGTACTAGGTACTAATATGGGTAGCGCCCATTTGACCTTATTTGACCGTATCACACACAAAAAAAAGTGAATTATTTGCTTATTGGGAAAAGATATTAAAAAAAATTGTCAAAAATAAGTAAATCTAAACTTTGGCTTGTTTTACACAATAAAGCCAACATTTTGAACATCAAGGGTTAGGGTGATTATCGAGCGAGTTGAGTCCGAACTCTGCTTAGCTCAGCTCGTGTTTATTTAAATTTAGTTGAACGCGAGCCGAGCTCAAACTTTGACGAGCCTAGCCATAATCGAGCTGAGCTTTGACTAATCGTTGACCGAGCCCTTATCGAACTGTTCACGAACAGTTTCACCTAATATTATTCTTAGTTTATATGTGTTCTCTATTATAAATTTTTTGAAGATGTTTGTTTTTTTTTGTTAATATTTAACAATAAGACTATTAATATATTCATATATATAATAAACTAGAATAAATAAATTTATTTATATAACATAATATATTATTTACATATATAAAAAGTTAATCGAGCCTGTTCACGAGCTTTTCGAGCCGAGCTTGACACAACTAGAGATGGCAATAGGACCCATACCCAGCCCAGATCCGTGGACCCAGATCCATTTTTGCGGATCTGGTTCCTTGAAATTTGGACTCGTACGGATCCGGGTCGAATCAGGGTCCATTCCAAAAATATGGGTCTGGGCCCGGGTCTCAGATTCAGATCCGGACCCATAGTCCCGTTTTATATATAATAATAATAAATAAAAAAAATGCATAAATTACAATTCATAAGTTTTTTCTAAAACTCTAAAGTCATAAGTCCAAATTGTAAATTTGCATTAATGTTTTAACTTAATTTTTTTTTTTTTGATTCTTTAATAAAACTTATTTTCTTTCCCAAAAAAAAATTGAATTTTCATACTTATTGAAAGAAAATACGGTGGACCCGTTTTAGACCCAGACCCGTTGGATCCAACGGATCTGGATCTAGATCCGGATCCATGCATTCCAGACCCGGCGGGTCCGGATCGGATCTGGTCTGGGTCCACACAGACCCAGCCCAAATCCGACCCGTTGCCATCACTAGACACAACTCAAGCTTGGCTCGTTAATGTCTCGAGCCGAACTCGAACCGAGCTGAAACGAGCCGAGCCTTGACCGAGCTTTGGCCGAGTCGAGCCAGAACTGTTCGCGAACAGACCGAGCTCATTATCACCCCTATCCAGGGTTAAGATAAGTTTGCTACTCCTCTCATTTCATTTTATTCTTTGTTTTTTGATTTTTGCACATGAATTATAAGGAAAATTAAATCCGTAGATAAGTTATTACTGGAATTGAAAATTTTAATTACATTTGATGGGAAATGTGTAAAATGTAGATCACTATTATATAAGCCAAGGGGAGCTATGACGTCCCCCTGAAAATGTCTAGGCTAGGGATGCAAGTGGGCGGGGCGGGTTTTGACATTCTCATCCCCATCCCTGCCTCACTTTTTCATCCCCATCCACGCGATGGGTCTGAAACTCATCCCTATCCCCACCCCACCATATACACAATTAATACTATCCCCGTCCCATCACCCACTTGGGTATCCATCCCCACCAAATCTCCACCTTCCCCACCCCACCATTCATTTAATCCTCATTCGGAAATCACTAAATAATATTCATATACCCTATAAAATTTCAAATAACAATATAAAAAACACATATACAATACGAAAAATTATAAATGAATATTATGAACTTATAATTTATTTTTAATTAAGGGAAAATTTTTAATTTTTAATATTAGATTTGTTGAAAATTATATTTTAAGTGGGTAAGATGTGGGTTTGTGTGGATGGGGCTAGTGGGGATGGGGCGGAGCAGGGCGGGGATGGAGAGGGTACAACCTGAAATCCACCCCCGCCCCATCACCCATTGCGGGTACAAATTTTATCTCCATCCCCACCCCACCATCCACCAAACTAGGATCCATCCCCACCCCATTAGGGCGGGGATGAGGCGGGTCTCCTACTTGACCCGCCCCACTTGCATCCCTAGTGTAGGCTACTCCCCATTTTTTTCAAAAATTTTAAGTAACATCACACTTAATAATTAAGGAAAGTTATTATAATTTTTTAACCTTTTAAAATGAAAATATTAAAAAAATTATAATTCATAAAAGTAAAACAATAACACCAAAATTCATATTTTGAATTCTCTACAAATAGACATCCATATTGATATACGTAGTTTTTTATTACATAAAAATTTAACTTTTTGATTATTGTAAAAATTTGATAGTCGATATAGTATAGTAGATGATCATTTTACTTTGTTCATTGTTGTGTGAAGGTCGGCTGAGAGAAAAAAAATTGTTTATGATTATGTGAATGATGAGTGTGTATTTGAGAAATATTGAATACATACTTTTCTTTAATCTTCTAATAGTTATAATTTAATTTATAAAACATATTAAATTATGTTTTCCCTTGATTTACTTATGGATCCTTATTATGAAAAATTAAGATTATTACAAAAACAAAAATATGTCTTTATATAAATTCATACGTAATTTCCTATTTTTCGTCTGGCTCAAAATGAATGTAAACTCAAATACAAGCATTAAACATTAATCTCCGATTTATTTTTCAACTAGTGCAAAATGAATATAAACTGATCATCACACGTATATGATGCATAAAAAGATTTATCTCTATTGTATGAGTCAAGGGGCTATATTGTCCCACTTATGAAACATTGTATATGCCTATTTAAAAAACAATTACATCTTAAAAAAAATATTCCTTTATTGATTTAAAATTTTGCATATATAATAGGAAATTTTTAAGATTATCATTAAAAACTTACTTAAAAACTGTGTAAAAGAAATAAAATTACAATTGGAAAATGGTGTGCCATAACAAAAGCTTATTCAACCAATTATAATGCAATAAATACAAATTTTTTTATTTAAATATTCAATAGTAATTTTAAAGATAAAAAATTAACAAATCATAAAACTATCGAATCGTATATTAGTATAATCATATTAGTTATTTTAATAAGTTATGGGTTAAATAATCTTTTAATAATAATAATGTTTTTACACTTACTTGCATATTTATTCTTTAGTATACGCACACATAGCGTGTGAAAAAAAAAAGCTATATATTCTAATTTGAAATTGATCAGATTGGCAAGTATGCATGGTTATTCAACATATTTTTGGCTCAAATGATAACAATGTTAACTTAATTTTGAATTTTAAAACAATTGGCTTAATTTTGGAACACTGGACAAAGCTAGAAGAAATGTAACTTACCACTTACCACTTACCACTATGCAATATGCATGGCTTCATGCTATAATTTACCTTCCCATAAATCCATAATCTTATAACTAGGATTTTGGCTTAGGTGTTGCTCCAGGTCGCAATATTTCTTTTTATTTTTTATTTTCTTTGTCATTGATCTATTGTCAACTAAATTATTATCGGTGAAATAAAGTTGTTTATAAAATTGGAATCATCTTATTAAATACAAGGAGAAGATATAGACTGTTGATAAAAAGTTTGGCTATATATAGCTAGGTTGTGAGTTCGGACATTGCTAGATCTACCCCGGGTAGACTACCCGCTAGACTACTACTTATAGATTATTAAAGTATTAATAATTAAGTCTAATTGCATTGGATTCCACTAACATAATTATCATAACCTTTTTTTTTCCAATAAGAGAGCCTTGGTCGATCAATTTCAAGTTTTCAACAAAAACTCATTTATGATGGACATTGCTACACCTATTTGTGGGTACTGGATAGTTTATCCATTACTAATAGGGACATTAAAATATTATTAAACTTATGAGTTGGATTCCAATACTAACATTAAGTCATTAATCAATAACTATAACACTTTATTACTTGTGGATAATCAACCCGGTGGATAGTCCAGATTTTTTCTATCCATGAGTCCTAAGCCATGGAATATTTGGTGAGTAAATGGTAATGAGTCTTTATTATACTCTTATTAAAACTTAGCAAATGCATGAAATCATGACCATTGATGAAAAATTTAACTACCTTCATAATTACACAAGCTTCAGTCTTCACCATTAACCTTTGCTTCATTTGTCAGACTAACGGTTAATAAAATTGCCGACGTGGCATCCAGCAGTGGCAGGTTAAAATTAAACCATAACCGTCCAAAAAATAAATCATAGGATTGAGAAAATCACCAAAGTAGCAATTAACATAGGGTGATTATCGAGCGAGGGGTGATTATCGAGCGAGTTGAGCCCGAACTCTGCTTAGTTCGGCTTGAGTTCATTTAAATTTAGTCGAATTCGAGGTGAGCTCGAACTTTGACGAGCCGAGCCATAATCGAGCCGAGCTTTGACCAATCGCTGACCGAGCTCTAATCGAACTGTTCACGAACAGTTTATATATGTGTATTGTTCTCTATTATATTTTTTTTGAAGATGTTTGTTTTTTTTGTTAATATTTAACAATAAGACTATTAATTTATGGAAATAATATGTTGAAGCTTAAAATGGAAATAATATGTTGAATTAAACTTATTGACTCAAATGATGTGCATATTTGTCATTAATTTCTAATTACTTTCCATTTTAAAAAATGTATTCAATGCTTATATATAACCCTAAGGGCTACATATAACATTACCCTTAATTTATTCATATACTAGCCTTATGTGCACGCTATGCGTGCATCAATGTATGGGTATCATGTATAATGCTCGTATACATTATTTATTATGAGCTTGTTGAAAATAAGATTATGATTGTTTAATTGAATAAAAACTAGGTTCATCTACTGCACTATCTCTGATCAAATTTACTATAATTAAAAGATAAAAATTTAATGTGAAAACTATATAAATATAGGGGGGCAATTTGTAAAAAAAAAAGGAATAATTACATTAATAGGTACCAACTATTTCACTTTTTACTTTATAGGTACAAACTTTTGATTATTCACCAGCAGCACGAACTATTGCATAAAGTTGCAATGATAGGTATATGACCTAAATATTGTTACAACTTATAGGTCATCCATACCTATTTATAGGTCATCCATACCTATCGTTGCAACTTTATGTAATAGTTCGTGCTGCTGGTGAATAATCAAAAGTTGGTACCTATAAAATAAAAAGTGCAATAGTTGATACCTTTTAATGTAATTATTCCAAAAAAAAATCAAAAATATTAATTTTGATATTTTTTTTTATTTTTGTGAATTATTAATTTTGTGATATTTTCATTTTAAAAGATAAAAATTGTTATATTTTATGGGGAATAAACAACTATTTTTTATTTGATTGATAATTCCTTTTTTCTATTGATTGATTGAATTTAATTTATATTTAATTATCTTTATGTCATCATAAATAAGGGAAGATCGGTATTTTAGACGTTTTTTATATATTAGAGAATTATACTAATAAAAAAGAAATTATTTGTGTGAAAACTATACAATATGGGTATCTAATTGTAGAGAATTTACAAATATGAATTTTAGTGTTTGTGCTTTATTTTTTTGAATTATATATTTTGTAATATTTTCATTTTAAAAAATACAAATGTTTCTTTTTTAGTTAATATTATATAGTTTGAATATTTGGAAACATTTTGAAGGGTAATTTAGACTTTTTGAGCGGGGGCACCATGGCTCTCCCATTGGTTTATATAATAGAGATATAATAACTAGAATAAATAAATTTATTTATATAACATAATATATTATTTACATATGTAAAAAAGTTAATCGAGCCTGTTCATGAGCTTTTTGAGCCGAGCTTGACCCAACTCAAGCTTGACTCGTTAACATCTCGAGTCGAACTCGAACTCAAACCGAGCTAAAACGAATCGAGCCTTGACCGAGCCGAGCCAAGCCAAAATTGTTCACGAACAGGCCGAGCTCATTATCACCCCTAGTTATACACTTATACAGTACTTGCCACCAAAAATAAACAAATTTATTGAAGAGTAAAAAAAAAAAATTTAAAAAAAAAACCTTAAAACTTCTATTAAAAAAAAACGAAAGAAAAAACGGTAAGACAACGAGGTTCTTGTTGTTGTTGTTGTCGGTTGTTATTTGATGAGAGGAGCCAATTTTTTTTTTTCATTTTTAATAAAGAAAAATGTTAAGCAAGATAATTTAATATTTTTAATAAGAATTTAATATTTCATCCGTTTTTTATTAGACATAACATATTGACTTTGGACACTATTCATCTAACATATTTTTACTACTAATTGCGATTTATACATAAGGTTAAATATAGGCAAGTAGAATCTTATTTGATTCACTCGATACATCATATCCAAATATATATTTTTTTATTATAGTGTTTACAATTATATAATTAAAGATAATTGTTGATCAAAGTTGTGTCTCGTCAAGTATGCACAGTAAAAATTTAACATCTATTAAAAAACGGAGGGAATACTCCATCAAAAAACAATATAGGTTATATACCTCCTCAAAAAAAAATATAGGTTATATACTCCCGGTTAGCTCTTTGGCTTCCAACTTGTGAACAACAATGACTATTTATAACCAAGAACATATGAAACATGAGCATTCAACCATGTTAAACCATATTAAAATCTAAAATTATGGTGGTTAAATTTGTGTAATAACAATCGAAAGATTTCTCACACAAAGAACCGCACGTAATAATCAGAAATTAAGCTGATTTAATAACATTTAAACGCATCATAATCAGCCCATTCAAACAAGGAATCCAAAGAGCAAGGCATCCAAGAAAAATCGAAAACATGAGGCTCAATACAGTGTCAAATCGCGGGTTGCAATGCTCGTAATGGGTTGCGATGCCCACTGGTCGCGCCTCATTTTTGTCTTATTTCTTCTTCCTTTATCATTAGGCTTTAAAATAAACTATTTCACGGAGATTAAGTAATAAATTATTCTTGGCTTGAAAATTGTATATAATATGGACTATACCTAATATTAGTAGGGGTTTTTTTTTTGGAATTTTTTTTTCATTTTATTTTAAAACAAAAATATATTATTTTGTTTTAAATTGCATACAATGGAGATTTTACGTAATATTAGGTTTATTTTTCACGAAAGTTATTTATTTTTTCATTCTATTTAATTATTTTTTTTATATTAAAAAATGTATAAAACTTAGATTTGTACGTAATATTAATAGTGTTAGTTTTTTAGCTTAGTTATTTATTTATTTATTTATTTATTATAGTATTATTATTTTTTTTTTTGAAAAAATCTTGGAATTAATGATAAGCTGACTAGTGGCAGTTCTTGTTACTACTTTAAAAAATAGATAGATAAATAATGGTTGATTATTTATTTTTTATTTATAAAAATAAAAAAATAATAATAATTTATCATCTGTGAAGCATATTTTAGGAGATGGGTTTTTTAAATATTTTTTAAAAATTATTTTAAGGGAATCCAAAACACACTTTAAAGAGCTGTAATTGAACAATTAACTTGAAGAACCGTGGAACCGGCCTAGAGCAATGATAAGTTCATTTTATTTGCGTTTCTCCCTATGCTTTTGTATCGTTTTATGAACTAATTCGTACTATTAGGAGCCGTTTTATTGATAATCGGGTTGTTTGGAGTGTTTTTGTTGTTTTCCTTGTTCTTTACATGAATTGGCCAAAAAGTGCTCTAAGAAGACTGAAAATCATTAAATTGGGTCAAGCCGCACTTAGGAGCAGCTGTATCAAGTTCCGGCGATCTTCAGAGCAGTTTTGTGGAGGCTTTGCACAAACCCCGGTACGGGGCGCATGTACCCCGGCCTGGTATCGAGACCAATGCTGGCATACACGCCAGACATACCAGCACCATCCTTGCACAAACCCCGATATGGCATAGTGCATGAATCCTAGTACCGGGGTGATTACTGCCCTTGCTCCTCTCCTTTGTATCGAAGCCAGAGTTTTCTCCAGCACCGGTCCCCGATACCGTACATGTACCCCGATCCAGGTCTTTGCTATTTTCCAAAAGCTCATACCTAACCCCCAACAATAACAGCAGTACCGGGGTGTATATGTACCCCGTACCTGGGGTCGGTGTTCGAAGCTCCGTTAGGCCCAACCTTACCTATAAATACCCAGTTTTGATCCCTTGTAAACTCCTTATGCGTTCTTTAGAGTTTATTTTCTGGTTGTAGGTTTTCCTTCTATCTCTTTTATTTGTTTAACACATTAAATTCAATTTATATTAATTCAAGATTTAGCCTTTCTTGAATTTCGGTATTATTTCTTTCTTATTTATTTTACTTATGCTTTTTATCATGATGATGTTTGTTTATTGCTTTGAATCTTTTAATTATGTGAGAGTAGTTCTTTAGAGGGTTTGGGGAAATTATGTTTAACTGATTAAATTAGTTGAACAATTTGTTCTTTGTTTCATGACTTATTTTAATTCCCTAAAATCTGTTTTAATTATATAAATTTGAGTAATAATCAAGTCGGTAGCCGAAGGTGAAAACTTCATTAAAACTTAAGACTTTAGGCATATTTATTTAATAAATTGCGAGAGCTTACTAGGTAAATGTGTAGATCTAATAAACTACGAAAGCCTGCTAAATCTTGGTTAAAATTTGTTAATAAATTATTGAACATTAGTATTTAATTATTTATGATTTCATTCATAAAACCCCAAACCCTAGAGTTTCCTTTAATTAATCGATTCCTATTTAATCAATCGTTATTTGTTGTTGTTTTTTTAAAAAATTATTAGTTTCTTAACTAATTCAATCAAAGACCCTTTACGTAGTTCATACTTTTTAGTAATAAAAGGAATTAATTTACTTCTCTTTGGATTCGACCCTGCTTATCAGTACTACATTAGTTTTGATTTCTAGGTTTTTTTTTAACGGGTTGCGACACCCTGTGAAGCAACCACAGGTTAGAATCAAATAAAGTTAAACAAAAAAAAAAAACCTAGAAATAAGGAGAAACCAACACATACGAATTCTTGCATGTTGCATACTACCTTAGTGGTAAGTAGATGATATATGATATCAGATATCCTTATTTTCATTAAGGGTGCGCTCTCTCCACTTTAAAATAACAAGTTTCAGGTTTGATAAGATCATATAAGTTCAGATAAATACAAATAATTTCCAATAAGTTCAGATAAGTTCAATTCAGGGGTGCGTTCTCTTCAACTTATTCGACCTGACCTGAGCTTATTAAACCTACTAAAGCTGACTCGATTATATCATATTTTACCTGACCTGATTAAACCTGATAAGTTCTGAGACATGATAAAATAAGTTGAAGAGAACGCACCCTAGATATGTTCAGATAAGATAGGGTTTAATAAATTGAAAAGAACGTTCGTTTGATTCGTATGAAATTTCCTAATCTGATCTGAATTTTTTTGATTTGGTCTAATCTGAACTTTTTTGATCTGGCCTGAATTTTTCTGATTGTAATTATTATAGTTATATTTTTCTGAACTAATCAGAACTTTTCTGATCTGATCAGAATATTCAGAAAATAAGCACAAAAGTACTTATTTAAGTTGAATCAAACACACCACAAGTTATCCTCCTAACAAATGTCTGTTAAGCCCCGTTCTTTTGGACTCCCATTCAGTTCAATTCATTTAATTTCAGATCATTTAATTTAATTTTAGTTCATTTCATTATTATTATTATTATTATTATTATTATTATTATTATTATTATTATTATTACTACTATTATTTCTTCTTCTTCCGGTCGATTTTTTCGGTAATTTTTTTTGCTCGACTTTTTCGCTGATTTTTTCCCAGCCTACGTTTCCGACGACGGTTTTCCGATCGACAACCGGACTAGCTTTCTGACCAAATTTTCCGTCCGAATTATTATTATTATTGTTATTATTTTACAGCATCGTTTTTCCGCTCTACATTTTCCGACATCATTTTCTTCCCGATATTTTTCGGCCGACTTTTCCGACGGTTGTTTCCTGACTACTTTTATTAAAAATAAATATAAAAAATAAATATATAAAATAAAATAAAAATAAAAATTTTTAAAAATGGAAAATAAAAATTTTCAAAAGTAAAAATAAACTCAATTAATTTCATTTAATTCAATTCAGTTTATTTAATTTCATTTCAGCTGCCTCAAAAAAAAAAATTCATTTCAACTAATTTCATTTCATTTCACCAAAAAAAGTTAAATTTCATTTTAAAAAAAATTGTAGCTACACATATTAAATCAATCACACAGGAAATTTCATACGATCATAGTGGAAGTTATAATCAAATGGCCCACATTTTTCCTTCCAACTTCGAAGTGGGTCCTTCTCCAGATAACCACAGCTGTTACTTCCACTCCATATTTCTTTCATCTTTTGTTAGTTTTTTTCTTTTTTTTGTTTGTTCTCTCTCTCTCTAATCTTCTCTTTCTCCCTCTATCTTCTACCCTTTTTTTTTTTTCGTGAAAGTTTTAGGAATTTATTTCTCTCTCTTTGGCAAGATCTGTTCTAATTGTTCCTATCTTGCCAAGAGAAGAAAAGGGCATAATTAATCTTTATTGTTGCTGATATTTTCGATAACCTGTGAATAAAGAAAGAAATATTGAACAAATTTGACTGAGATCTTGCCGAAACAGGAGAGAGAGAGAGAGAGGAATAAATCCCAGGTATTTTTTCTTAAAATCATTTGAATTTGTTGTTAGCATTTTTGTTTTGATGTTGGTTATTTATTTCTGGTTTTTGGGTTGTTTAAAGTTTGAAACATTTTTTCATTTGGGTTTTGAAGATCTTGGCATTTTGATTAATTTGTTTATAAATTGATCTGGGTGGTAGAAAGTTTCACTTTTTGGGCTAAAGATTGTACATTGATGTTATATTGATTATTGAGAATGTGGTGTGTTTGGTGCTTGTATGAAGATCTGAGGTTATGTAATTGTTGGGGTTTGAGCAATTTTTCAGTTTGATAAGCAAGTGTTAAGTGGGTGTGTTGCTTTATTTCTATGCATTTTTTTATATGGTATGTTATTTTTCATAGATCTTTTCCTAGGATGTTAAGTAAAGTATGAAAGTATATATATATTACTATAATATTTGAACTTTGAAGGAGTCAAGAAATAACTTTATTTTCATTGCAATAAACGAATTTGGTATTTGGTATTGTTTTGATATCAAATTGTTGCCTTTTATGTAATTATTTATATCCTCAATTTTTAGATTTGCTAGTATTAAGTTAATCATTTGTGACATTGTTGCTATTATCACTTGGGATTTGGATTTGAAATTGATTGATTTGATTTGGCTTTTATTACTCAAGGTTGATGAGTAGAAAATGGGGAAGAAAGGGGGTTGGTTTTCTGCAGTGAAGAAAGCCTTAAGCCCTCAATCTAAGAAAAACCAGGTTTAAAACTATATACCTTCATTTTACTTTTCTTTTCTTTTTTTTTGCCTTCCAAACTTACTATATATATATATATATTTTTGGGGGTGTTATTAGAAAGCCAAATCCAAGAAGAAAGGCTCTGAGGAGGAAGACAAGAGTTGTGAGGCAGTTACTGCTCCTCCTCCTGCTCCAACTGTTCCAACTGTTCCTTCTTTGCCTCCATCTGATGAGGCAAAATCAACTGAAATCAATGATGTAAATGAGCATAACAAACATGCTTATTCGGTTGCAGTTGCCACCGCTGCTGCCGCCGAGGCGGCTGTTGCAGCCGCCAATGCCGCTGCTGAGGTTGTTCGTCTGACAAATGTACCCCGCTTTGTTGGCAAAACAAAGGAGGAAATCGCAGCTATCAAAATTCAAACTGCATTCCGAGGATATTTGGTATATCTCCTTCGCATGTTACTTCTCTTTATCCTACTTGTGTAAACTTTTCATGGCTTGAAATTGTTCAACTTTGGATGTATTATTCATAATTAGAGCAGAGATGGTGATAATGTGATAAGTTTATATGTGACCAGACCACATCTAACAGGAAGTCTTAGGACAATGTTCTTTGAAATATTTGTATACTCAAGTATCTCTTTTCTTTAGTCATTAGTCACCAAGGCCCTGTTCTTTTGGACTTATTTTTAGTTCATTTCAGTCCAAAAGAACGGGGCCTAAATATGACTAGATTGTTTTTTACTCCATCCATAACAAAATAATTGCAACGATTTGACATAAAGTCGAGAGAAAAAAGGTCAAATCGTTGCAATTAATTTATGTCAAATCGTTGCAATTATTTTGTTATGGAGGGAGTATATGTGAATAGATTGTCAGTATCAGCAAGGATGATTATGGTGTTTCTTTCCTTCAGAATAAAGCTTTGAGTGATTGGGAATCTGTTTTGAAGGATGTATTTTTTGGGGGTTTTTTCTGCTATGTTTCCGTAGTTTTCTTTGTTCATTTGTTGAAACAAATTTTGGAAGATATTTTGCTTAATTTACATGTTAGGCTACTATATTACCATACTAGCCTTGTGTGCACGCTTTGCGTGCGACGATATTTTCAATGTATCTTCAAAAATCGAAGGTTTTTGTTCGAGAATTTGAAATATTTTTTAAATTCACTCATTCACATAATCGTAAATAAACTTTCCCCTTTCATCCAGTCATTCCACAACAATGAACAAAATCGACTATCAAATTTCTACGATAATCAAAAGGTAAAATTTTTATGTAACAAACTATATTAAAATGGGTGTCTATTTATAGAGAATTCAAAAATATGAATTTTGATTATTTTATTTTATTTTTACGAATTGTATATTTTGTAATATTTTCATTTTAAAAAATTCAAAAATTGTAATAAATTTCTTTAATAAATAAGAGTGATGCTATTTGATTTTTAATAAATTTTTAAGGGGCATTATGGACTTTTTGAGGGGGACACATGGCTCCCCCTTGGCTTATATAATAGAGATGTAGACTATAGTCTGATAGGTACTTTTCCTTTTTCAGGCTAGGAGAGCATTACGGGCGTTGAGAGGGTTAGTGAGGCTAAAATCATTGATTGAAGGGCAGTCTGTGAAGCGCCAAGCAGCAACAACCCTAAGATGCATGCAGACATTAGCCCGTGTGCAATCTCAAATTCGTGCAAGGAGGATGCGAATGTCAGAAGAGAACCTGGCTCTTCAACGGCAACTGCAACAGAAGCATGAGAAAGAGCTTGAGAAGTTGAGAGTGAGTTTCTAAAATCCCATCTTCTTCATTTTTTGTTTTATGAAACTGCATTTAAAACTACTTATCTGTTCATGACCTTGCTGAGATTATGAAGCATAGAAAATTCTTTTTGGTCCCTTCATACAAAAAGGATTGCCTGTTTTCTTTTCAACAGCTTGCATCACGCTTTGATAAACAACCAACTGCTATTTGTTGTTTATTTTATCTTATCTCATCAAGGACTAATTTACTATGGAGTAGATGGTAGCAGGAAAATCATGCTCTATTTTAGGGATTTGTTGACTGATGATAAAATTCTGAATGAAATAAGTTAGTGTTTGGATATGTGGAATTCTTGAATTCAATTTCTGAAATTGAAATGTTACAATTCAAATGACAATTGTTTGTTTGGGTTGTTTTTAGAATTTGAAATGACATGGTTTTGTTAAATATTTAAAATACTCAACATTTGCTTGTTAAGCATTTGGGTTGGGAATTGGGTCAAATCCAATTCCAAATTTTTTTACTTGCCAAACATGTAATTTGGCCCAAATCCATCATTTCAAATGAAATGCTTGTATCCAAACATAGCATAAGTAAATTTGAATGTTTTAAAAAGAAATCCCATATGACTAGAGCAATGTTGCCTAATTCTCTAAATGTAACACGAATTGTGAACTGAAATAAGCGAAATATGATCTTTTGGCTATTTTTGTCCCGTTTTGGGCGAATTGCAAATTATAAGAGCAAATTAAATAGTGAATGAGGAATGAGCTTAGAGAGGGAAGTTAACTGACTTATGTCCCTTGACAGATGGATGAGATATGGGATGATAGCACACAGTCCAAAGAGCAGATTGAAGCGAGCCTAAACAGCAAGCAGGAGGCTGCTATGCGAAGAGAAAGAGCATTAGCTTACGCATTCACTCATCAGGTATTGTATTTGTCTTCAACATTTATCAATTGCATTTTTTCTTTTTTTTTTTTTGCTGAACTGTAGATTGACTTGCCTTTGATGATGCTTTTTTGTATCAGCAAACTAAAAAGAACAACAAACATTCGAACCCAACTTTTATGGACCCGAACAATCCTCAGTGGGGTTGGAGTTGGATGGAAAGATGGATGGCTGCTCGGCCATGGGAGGCAAGAAGCATGGCGACCGACAAGGAAAATGAGCAAGGCTCCTTGAAAAGCTTCCGTGCTCACTCTGTTGCGGGTGAAATAAACCGAGCTTATGCACTTCGCGATCTTAGTATCGACAAGCCTTCAATTGGTCAAAGGTCAAGCCGTCCTCCTAGTCGCCAGTCCCCATCAACCCCAGCTCGTGCCCCGTCTGTGGGCCCTGCACCCGGAAAACCAAGGCCCGAGAGCCCTAGGGCAAATGGGTGGGCCCCGGACGATGACACGAAGAGCATGATGAGCATGCAGTCAGAACGGTACAGGAGGCACAGCATTGCTGGGTCTTCGGTGAGGGATGACGAGAGCCTTGCTAGCTCCCCGGCAGTTCCGAGCTACATGGCACCAACAAGATCAGCAAAGGCCAAGACAAAGCTGCCTAGTCCCTTGGGTGGAGCCGAGAAGAACGGTACACCACCTGATCAGAAGCCGCCGTCTTCTGTGATGGGGTCCGCCAAGAAGAGGCTGTCTTTTCCTGCCTCTCCTGGTGGGCCCAGGAGGCACTCAGTTCCCGGAAAAATCGATAGTACCCCGGTTAAAGATGTTCTTGTTCAAAACTGAGCCCCTGTTCGTTGATGTAAATCCGGTCATCGCCCATCGGGGTTACAATGAAGATCAATTAGAAGGTTTTGGGTGGTTATGATTTTACGACAACGGTCTCATAATTCTTATCTTCTTTTTTTAATTAATGTGCAAAAAAAAATGAAGAGTGAATAATCAAGACTGGTGTAGGGAATTGTTGTTTGGTGATGGTTTGTATTTGTTTGTTGATTTGTTGTTCTTTTATTACAATTCACAAAAAGAGCTATTTCCACTGATGTCTTATATTCTAAATTGTTATTAGGATATGGCTTGTTTCAGTTATTAATATAGTCAAATTTGTATTGTAATAATTTATATATATTTTTTTGTTAATTGGGTTTATATCTTCTGTCCTTGTACACTGCAAGTTTGCCATTTATTTTGGCGCCAGTGGTTAAGAGTTCATGCTCTAACTTAGATGTTATGAGATTGAGCTTTATGTCCTCAGGTATCCAAATTCTAGAGTGGCTGAGATTTTCATAGAAGATTTCACAGTAGCTCTTATGATCCGACGGACAATGCTAGCCTAGTTATCCTGAGATAGGAGCCGTTTGTTGGGTCCAACGTACTTTATCAGTAAAAAAATATAGGATATGGCATATGGGTACGAAGAAGCAAATATTAATAAAAATGAGGAATTTAATTCAATTTTTAGTATTATTTGGAATATTTAAAATTACTCCATTCATTCTTTTTAAGATGTAACATATTGATTTTTGACATTATTCATTTAAGTCACTTTGACCCTCAATTGTTATTTATATATATTAATGGGGAAAAAAAAATAGTATTTTGGATCTTTTTGGATTCGTCTATATATACTCTTTTCAAATATATTTTTTTCAATAATTTTTACAATTATACAATAAGAGATATTATAAGTCCAAATTATGTTTCAGCTAGTGTGAAAAATCAAATGTTACATCAATTCAAAAACGAAGGGTGTATATGAATTATGTAAAAATCTGGTGAAACTATAGTATGACATGAAAAAGTAAGAGTGTAGAAGTGAAGTGCAATATTGAGTATCCGTAAAACGTCAATATCGTATCTATGTTCGACATAAATACAATTATCCAAGTGAATTATTCGTGTTACTTAGGGCTTGTTTACTTCAGCTTAAATTCAGTTCAATTTAGTTTAGTTCAGCTCAATTCAGTTCAGTTCAGTTCAGCTCTTAATTTTATTCTCTTATAAAATATTACATTCAGCTGTATTCAGTTCAGTTCAGTTCAGTTCAGCTCTTAATTTTATTCTCTTATAAAATATTACATTCAGCTGTATTCAGTTCAGTTCAGTTCAGCTATATTCAGCTAAAGTAAACGAGCCCTTAGGGCTGGTGATACCTTAGTTAATACGTTTCGGTAAAACAAAAACAAGCAGATAACAATTTTTTTGGACAATGTGGGTGCTATTCTAGTTATCATCTCTTTATAGAAACCATAGCTCCAAATCACATAATTGAGTCCTGCAGTTTGGAACCTTCGCCATAAATTTACATTAATATTCTTATCAAGCCTGAAATTTAAATTAAGAAAAGAAAAACACTTTAAACAAAGAGTTCATGTTGCGCAAGTTGAGGTTATTTTATAGTAAAAAGGTCCCTAGCTAAAGAAAGGTCCCTAAAGAAATGCCTTGCTTATGGAGTAAGTCACCTTGCTTAGATCAAGCACAAATATTTTATCCTATGATTTGGGAAAATGATTTTGTTACATCCAAAATTGATTTTGATACTGAGAGTGAGGATAGCTCAGCTAGTTAGAATTTTTCTCCCGATTCCAGGTGATCCTGCGATAGATTCTCATTCTCACTCTTTATGGCTCGTTCGCACAAAAAAAAAAAAAGTATTACTATTTACCGCCCTTAAATTACCATATACCGCCCGTATTTTGACAGACATTCCCTATTTTACCCTTACCCCAATTAATATCTTTCACCCCCTCTCTCTTCTCAAATCTCCATTTCACTCATCTTTCAGAAAAAAAAAGATCTTCTTTCTCTCTCTCCATTTTTTCTCAGATCCACCACCAGCAGCTCCTACCTGAGGCCAAGCTCCACCACTTGGATAAATGGGGAAGGGTAAGTGTAGTTAGGTTGGATAAATGGGGAGGGGTAGTATAGGAAGTATTTGTATAAATACAGGCGATATTTAGCAATTCAGAAAAAAAAAGTTTGGTACTGCTCTACATAAGAGAATTATTGAAATTTGTTCTATCACAGTCACAGTTTAAGTGGCAAAATTAATTATTATTGTGACAATTCAATTTTTGATGTTTCAAAATCATTTCCATATGATTTGTTTATCACATTTGTGCTGCTCATTTTTTATTTGTATTTACTAATATTTTTGACATTACTATTTTTTAACTATATGATATTTAGTTTACCACTTCTCGATACACTATCAAACATTAATGTCTTTTAACATAAAATGGGAAAAAATTTATAAAATTTTATTAATATTTGTAAATTAGAAATCAAAACAATTCAAACACGTTCCTATTAGACTATAATTGTTCAATTCTTAATAACAATAAAAATACAATTAAAGTAAAAAAAAAACACGACTTCGTACTCAAATACATGCTAAAATTAATTGTCAAATGACATGTAGTAAAACCGACTTCAGGCCTATTAGGCTATTATCAGTTATCATTCATATTTAAAAAACTTTAGAAACAATTAATTAAACAAATAATTATTAAACGGTAAAAAAATACTCCCTCCGTTTCCATTTGTTTGTCTTATATGGAATCTTGACACTATTCATAAGGTCGGAGAATCTTCTAAATTACTCTCGACATATAAAACATAATATAGTCATGTGAGGTCTTGTTTTATTCGTCTCAATGAGTACATTATTAACAACCAATTATTATAATTTTTACATATTTAGAACAAAAGATATTTAAGGTCAAACAAATGCAATGACATATGTGCAAAGTAAAACAGGACAAACAAATGGGAACGGAGGGAGTAGCAAAAAATAGAGGGTTTGGCCTCCATTATAAATAAGGCAAAAATTAGTGGGTAACAAAGTAGGAAGGTGCAAGGATACAACTCTTTCCCTAAATAATGTTAAGAATAATCTTAATTCCCAAAATGCTGCTACTGTACTTTTTCTTCAATTTCCAAATTATCGTCCACGTAGATGGTTCAATGATTTTTTTTTTCAATTTTCGTGATAAAACCGTTAGCGGTTTGTCCTAGTTAAAAAAAAAATACAAGTTTCCTAGGTAACCTATTGGCTTTCAACCTTTATAAAAAAATACTGCACATAAACCGCTACTGCCAATAGCGGTTTCTTTATCTGAGAAAACCATTACTGGCAGTAGGGTTTATCAATAAAAAAAGGATTTTTTTTTCCTATACTGACGTGAACGGTAATTTGAGAATTCATGAAAAGAGTTCGCAAGGATACAACAACCTTTTATAGAAAAATTGCGAGTTTGCCACACTTGCTCAGTACTACAGCCTTGCTCTACTCTCACAATGTTAAGCTTATTTATTTTTAGTAAAAGATACACCAAATAATGACTTTTCTCACATCTTTTCTTTTTTTTTTTCTTTTTTTTTTATGTATATATTTTTATAAACAAACTTAGAAAAAACGCAACAGTGGATTATTATTAATTTATTATTAGTGGTGTGAAACTAGATCTCGTGATATAGGGCTGAAAATTTAAAATTCAAAAGTTATAAGCCTATAATTCATTTCATAATACAACTTTATCTTCTTCTTTTTTTTAACAGGGAAGGAGTGTATTTTCTTCAAATTATTTCAAAACTTATATGGTCAGGTTTAATAAGAGCAATTTCGCTCACAAAATAAGGGCAAATCATGTTAAGTCAGGTCAGGTCAGGTCAGATTAGGTTCAATAAGTTGAAGAGAACACACCCTAGGTGTATGATTTTTACCAAATCTCGTATCTCAGAAAAACACCAAGGGTCCGTTTACTAGAGTGAAAAACATTTTCCCTGGAAATAGTTTTCCTATTTTACATCGTTTACTTTGGGTGAAAAAATAAAATGTAAAACTTTGAGTGAAAACTCATTTTACACCCTATTGGAAACATTTTCTTCCAAATTTGGGAGTAAAACCTATTTATCGTGCAAGTAACCAATGAAAAACTTCTATGAAAATCAGTCTTTCATGGAAAATCATTTTATATCGAAAATGTTTTACATCAAAGTAAACGGACCCCAAATGCATGGGAAAGGGAGCAGGGGGCATGAGAACTCAAACTCCAACTCGGACTCCAAGTCGGATCATCAGTCCCAGAGAGCATTGCTCCTACCACTGGAGCAACGTTGGTCCTTATTTTATTTGACAACCGGGTCCAAAGATTACAATCAAGTATTTTTTTTTTTTTTTTTTATTTGATGGACACATTCACACATATAACATATGAATGTATACGTAATGGATTTTGGGAGAGAGACCGCACTAGGTCCTAATGGAGAAGGGGCGGACCCAAGGGGGGCTGGCGGGGGCTTTGGCCTCACCCTTGGCCCAAAATTGCTAGTATAAGTTTAAGTTTAGGTGAAAATAAACAGTAAAAATTTAGTAGCTCAATTAGTTTGATTGCTTGTTTATATTTTCCTAGACTAGGGTTCGAGTCTACTAGCTACATTTTCAACATTTTTTGCTCTTTAACAATTGACCATTTTATTACTTTCGAGTGATATTGATCTCGGCCCCGGTGATAAAAAATTTCTGGCCCCGCCACTGTAATGGAGCTTCATCCATTATTGTTACTTTATGTGTTTCAATTCGTTAATTACATACTTACATGTTTTATTTTTTATGTTCCTTTTGTTAATTACGTTACGTTCACAATATTTCCATTTATATATAACAATCTTATTGGTCTACCATTAATCTATAACATTTATAATTGTAGTGTCATGGTCAATTTTGACTTGATTATGATTGACTCAAATAAATAAAAAGTTGCAATAGATTATTACAAACATCAATTAAGTTTTCGAATATATCAACGGGAGTGATTGTACAACCCTAAAGGTTATTAAAACTCTTAGAGCTTGCTTGGTTGACAATAAAAAACATAAGAATTAAAATTTCCTAAGAATTGAAGAGAGCGTATGTTATTTGGTTGACATAATCATATGAGTTTGGATTTCCTACAAAATGGTGGAAATAACTTACCAAAGTACCCCTTGCCCCTTGGTGAGTTGAAATTTCCATGGGAAATTGAAATTCCCATAATCAACCAAACAATAATCTTAATTTTCTAAGAAATTGAAGAGGGAAATAATTTTCCATGAAATAGAAATTCCTATAGGAAATTATTTCCTATGTGAACCAAACAAGCTAATAAGCTCGTATAATTGCATTCTCATTAGTCGTCCAAATTGTATTAAAAATATCAAATTTACTCACATCTCTCTCCAATTTAATTTAAATATATGAACATTTTAATTGTATGTGGTTGAGAGGATTGACAACCCTCAAGGTTGCTCAATCAATTTCCTATATCAACCCCAATATCAATTTGCCTAAATAAACGCGTAAAATTCTACCAAATTGAGACAGAAGGAATAATAATATTATTGTTTTTGGAGTATTATTATTTTCATTATTGCCTTCTTCACAAAAGCTTAAATGAACATGCATGTTAGTTAGGTATATATGAATGAAGTAGTTCAGAGAGCAAAGTTGACCTGGAATATTATTTAACTAATCAAGTAATCATCGTAAAGCTAAAAATACAATTATTGTATGATTTTTGTGGATATTTGGATGGATTTAGGAGTATTATTGAAGACACGTTCTTTTTTAAAAATAAAAATTATAAGGTGGTTGATTATTTAGTTCATGTGATCCGAAGTTCACCAAATTCATAACTATGGGTGCGTTCTATAATTTATGATTTCTGATTGTATAAGGTGTGACTTGATCAGAAATGTTTAAACATGATTGTTCTTGATCAAAACTGATCGATGAAATCTAATTGACCTTTTTCAGGATTGATTAAATTTGATTGACTTTGATAATAACTTATTAATATCATTGACCAAGATTAGAATTTATTCACATCACCTGACTGACCATGATAATAGTAGTAAGCCCTAATTGACCCTGGTAAGCATTGATTGAAATTATTAAAACTTATGAGAACTTATAAAAATTAATTGGAGCTTATTAGATTTAATATGGCTGGATAAACCCTAAAAAAATATTTGATAAGTTGAAAAAACGCACCCTTCATAGTGAAACCATGAATAAAACTTAATCTTAAATTCTTAATATTTATATGCGCTTGATGCTATAAAATCAGTAGGCCATCAAAAAATAAGATGCTATAAATACACTAATGTCGAGCTTTTTTATGGGAAATTGTTGTAAAATCACAAATGCTTCGCATATTTCTATATGTATGTAACCTTTTGAATTTTGATGCCCTTTAAAAGATTAATAAATTCTATCATTTTCATCCATGATGAGGAATTGAGGATGACTTGGGTTTCGCGGTAATGACTTAGGTTCGATCCTCATTCCTCGTTCTGCCCTTACTTTGTTTTTTCTAAGATATGAATTTTAAGTGAGATTTAATTTGTACAGTACACCTGACACCTGTTAATCCAAAAAAACTCATACATGATTGCTAAGGTATATATCGAGGGCTTTGAAATTAGGGTTTCACAGTGCTAAGTCTTTTCCAATGAAGCCTAGGTCGCGTACATCCATATCCAATTCTATCATTGAGTTATATGATAGATTATGATAGTATTTGTTAATTATCAACATTAAATTTAATATCAGGATTTATTGAAAATTTAAGTAAAAACATACTGATAGAAATAAGAGTAGATCGAGAGAAATCTAAGTGCAAAATGGAAAAAAATTGAATTTTGGACATAATATGTCAAATGATTGTTAAATTATTAATATTATTATATATTTTTTTGTATTTAAAGGTGTTTAAAATTTTTATTTTTAAAAACAAAGTGATAACACTAAAAAATGAGTCTACCAAAAAGAGTAATTTTATTTTAATAAGCCTTGAAGTGCAACCTATTGCAAGTCTCATTTGTGATGTTCGAAAAACTTATACCACTACGTCACATGATTCAACATAATTTTTTTTTTGCTCGATATGGATTTCAAGGTTTAGACTAGAGCTGAAAATTGAGTCATGTCATGTCATGTTGTATTCTTGTCAACCCACATACATAAACGGATTGAACCCCCAAACCCAAATCCGATTTGTTTAATAGACGTGAAGTGAAGTATCAACTCATTTACTTAAACATTTCAACAAAGTCCTTGATCCAAATCCATTAATTTTCTATTCAGTCATATTACCGTGCCATGTCAATGTTTGTACTGTAAAGTTAATAGTCGACTGTAATCGTGTCGTGTGAATTCGCTTACATAAATGAGGTTGAAACCTGTTGATCGTTCAAATCCAACTCATTTAATAAGCATATCGTGTTATGTCAACTTGTTTACATAATCATGTCAACGTCCTTAACCTAAACCCACTAATTTCGTATTGTGTTATCTTAGTCGTGTCAGTTTTTGCTATCACACTTTAGACCCAAGAGATTTCAGATGTTTTACAGTGGGCCTTACTGTCAATAGCCCATAAGTGTTGGAGGTTTTCGACCCTAAACACTCCCCGACCCATTCATGTTTATTCAACTTTCTAGTTCATGCTCAAAACTTCCTTGTAAACAGTGACATTTTTCAACAAACACACAATTCTCGATTACAACCCAACTGCAAATGCAAAGTGAAAACTCCAGTTCTCTATCATAGAGTCACCATAAAAAATGGTTAGTATTCTTTTCATTTTTCCACCTTTACCTTCTTTGTTTTGTTTTGGTTTGGTTTTTTCTTTTCATTCTTTGAATTGCTGTATTTTGATGGGTTATGAATTACTAATATAGAAGCATATTTTGGCAATTCTATGCTAAATTGTTTTGATTCTACTATTGATAAGAATTGGGAATCTCGTAAATTTATGTTCTGGAGATGATATGTGAAAGTTTTTGTTTAGACCTGCATATGTTTAACTTTTTTGTTGCTTCAATTTACTGGGGTTTTTGATATTTTTGTTATTATTTATGTATTTATTTTTTGTTTGGGAAGAATTAGGATGTCTATTAATATCGGTATAAAGAGCCCCAGAAATTGAATGAGCCTGTTTTTTATTTCTTTTGGTTTGGTATTTCTGATTTTCTGCAAAGCTTCATTAGTTGGTGCTATTTTAGTTGTTGATCTGCTTTGCCAAAAGTTCAGTTTTCCTTCAATTGGGGTTAACTTCAATTCACTCAATTAGAATTTTGACGAAAACCTAATATGAATTCCCCTGTTTTCTCAATTGTAGAAGCTATATATAAACATTTATTTGGGGATTATGCTTACTATAATTATGTTCTAAACAAAATGCAAGAAAGAAAGAACAAAGAAGGATACATTTATTTACTTGGTTTACTAACAATGGTGATCCGAAGAAAAGAATGTTATGGAAGAAGCTTATCTAGTTACTTTGGGAAACCTGAGAATACAAGTGAAAAGGCGAAAAAAGAAACCTAAAACAAATCCAAGCCCAAAAACTGATACAACCTGTGGCTTTTAGAGGGCTAATGTGTAACATAGTTTTGAGCTATGTGAAAAAAATGCTTAGCGGTATTTTAGTAAATATAATCAAAACTCCAAAACACATGCACACACCCATGGGTGATTTTGGCTTGTAAAATACTAAAATGCTCAATGCTATATTAGTTAAACATAGCATCGACCTATGTTAGGCATCGCGGGTTATTGCCCCTAATCTCAATTCGGGAATATGCTTTTTCTCATTTCCCCAACTTCGGCACCCTTTGAACCTCATGATTCTTAAGCATACCCTAACATAAGCCTACTGGTTCAAGGCATCTTAACAAGTACGTAGTATTTATATTTGGGTGGCTGAGAAATGGCATTGGACGGTGTAGTTGTTTTCTTTATTAGCCAATTACAAGTACATTTTGAGTTCTTCCCTTCGTTGTAGCCTGTAGGGCTACCTACAAGGGCTGTAACTGCGATGATCTCAAGGTATATCTTTCATAATATATTTGAATTTTGGCATGTGGTCAAACATCCTCCAGCAGTCTAGTTGTGGAACACCTGGTACTGCATCCAAGATTGGTGATGCAAAATGATATTTGGTCTATGATCTAGACGTTTAAGGTTTTTACATGTAAGGTTTCCCTTTTTTAGTTCTTTGATTATGCCTTTAGATTATTGATTCAAAATTGTATGCTCGTTTTCATAGCATGTGCAA
Source organism: Salicornia ramosissima (assembly GCA_951394345.1). Taxonomy (NCBI): domain Eukaryota; kingdom Viridiplantae; phylum Streptophyta; class Magnoliopsida; order Caryophyllales; family Amaranthaceae; genus Salicornia; species Salicornia ramosissima. Next base: position 15,868,423 of record OX596239.1, read on the forward strand.
TGAGTTAAAGTTTTCTAATTTCTAATTACATCTTGGGTGAGTAAGGACTTGTGCTTCATTGATACTTTCATCTTAATGTGAACCTTTTTTCGTTTGAATTTCAGAAAGCTAAAATTACCATCATAGTGAAGAACTCGATAATATTACTATTTTGAACTTTAGAGTTTGAATTGAATGCATTGCTAGATGTTACCAGGCAACACCACTTGTCGCTGGGCTTGCTGTTGCTGCTGCTGCCTTTGCTGGTAGATATGGAATACAAGCTTGGCAATCATTCAAGGCACGTCCACCTAGACCTCGAAGATTTTATGAAGGTGGCTTCCAATCTCAAATGACAAGGAGGGAAGCAGCTCTTATTCTCGGTGTAAGGTAACTGTGACAACCTGTTTTATAAAAGCATGCTAAATTTGCACAGCACACTAAAAAAACTACTTATACCTGGTTAACTATAAGGCAAAAAGGTAAGCCCTTGTTGAAGAGCTAATATCGCTAAGGTTAATGTCGAAGCTGTTATGTGAAAGTATTTGTTTATCAATCTTATTAGTTCATACGGTGTAAAAAAGCCATTTTTATTGTTTATTTATAATATAAGTAGATGGTGAAATATAGGGGATAGAGCTGCAAAAGGACATTTTGAACTTGTGACCTAGAAGATAGCCAGATAATATGTAGACGCTTGATCCCCACATGTCCGCGCTAGACATGACCTTGAATATTTTATGCTAGCTCAATCTGGATTTTAATTACTCAGACAAAGCTTATTTTCTATTTCAGATGAAGCAAAATTAACAGTTTTCCCTCCAGACTTTATCTAAACCTAATATCCATTATATTATCATGATGCCTCTTAATTAGTCTTCTTCATATTGATATGGAAGACATCAATATATATAGTTAGGTATATGTTAAAAGCTAGGAGTACCGAGTACATTCATGATTCATGGGATTAATTGATATCCTCTTTTAATATATTTACCCATGTCTTGTATTTTCCCCTAAAATCAAATCCTCCCTTTTTTGTGGTTCAAACATTTTTTTTTTTACATTCTTGATTCAAGTCATCGAGTTTGTGTACGAGACTCACTCAAATGTTGCAAAAGGCCTTCTAGAGGTTTGTAATCTGTATGACTTAATTTTATCTGCAGTTTTTCCAAAGCCTTGAATTGTTGATTGTAGCAATTGTTGAAAGTTTCTAGATTACTAGATATATGAATCAAATCAGCTTGTAAATTTATGTTGGAGAACAATTCAACTTCGTATTGCTATTAAATAAATGCAATGTCTAGTACCAATTAAATCTTATCTGTTCTGTAAAGCATTATTCCCTTGGGATTTGGATGCTGTCATTTTTTTTTTCCCGAAAGCTTCAGTAACATAGTTGAGTGATCATATTTGACACGCTCCTTGCATTGACAGGGAGAGTGCAGTTGCAGAGAAGGTCAAGGAAGCTCATAGAAAAGTAATGATTGCAAACCATCCCGATGCTGGTGGCAGCCATTATCTTGCTTCTAAAATTAACGAAGCGAAGGATTTGATGCTCAGGAAGCCCAAAGATAGTGGATCTGCCTTCTAATGTCATCATGAAGAATTTGCTTGACCATCAGAAATAAGGTTATATTCCTCTCGCTCTACACCAAAACATGGCTCTTTGCTTTTGTGGCTTAACTTGTCAACAAAAACACTTTTGGGTAGTTTGACTTTGAATTGCTTTCAAAATGAAGTATCAATGAGGATGTTCAAGATAATGCATTAAAGCCTATACTGTATGAGCTGAGTAAAATTTTTACGGCTTATGTGTATTATATATTTATATTTGATTGGTTTAAACACTAAAGTTGTGCATTACAATGACTTTCATTTATCTTTTTCCACTGTTGGTGTATCATGCCACATTGCTTTCTTGGTGGTGTTTGGTTGTCTATGCCTAAATGTTCATGAACAAGGAATTTACTCTTGAACCATAATGTATTTTGTTTTTCCTTTTGGAATTGTTGTTTCTTTGTTTCTGAAACATTTCTGTTTCCTTTTTTGTTGGAATTGTCGTTTCCTTGCTTTGGAAACGTTATCGTTTCCGTTTTATGGTTAAATCAATCCTAATAAACTTAATTATGAAATATATATTCTAATTTTTGTTTATCATTTCTTATTTTTTATGTTCAATGTTTCCACACACAAAAAAAAATTATTTCATTTTGTAAAAATAATTTTCTGCTTGTTTTTTGACGAAAGCTCAACACAGTGTATGTTCCAGCTATTTTGCTCTTAGTCAATCATTTACTTTGCTCTTTGTTTAGAACTTTGTATGTTGCAGTGTGTACATTACTTCCAGATTTCATGTGTTTAGATTTTTTTTACTATAAAAACTTAGGTAGTGTTTGGTATGAGATTAGTAAAGTTAATGGATTGGAAACAAATGGGGGGAGGGGAAGAGTAATACATAGTGTTACCCTTACTAGTTGTTTGGTATCATTAAGGAAATGCATCTGGTTACAAACATTCGGAATCAGTAATTGTTTCCTCTAAGTTTAACAAGTTAAGGGGATTTGTTTCCTTTACAAATTTATTTCCATTTCCCACAACCCACAACAAACAAATGTTAACGGTATTGTTTTGTGATTACGTTTCCTATACTAATTTTTTGGGATACCAAACACCCCCTTAAAGTGAGAAATTCCTATGGTTAAATTAATTTTACGAATCCTTGATTGAGTCTTTACACCTTTGTTGTGTGTTTTTTCTTATCAAAATCTATCTCCTAAAATAAGATATTTGGGTTTAATGTCATTTGTTAGACACAATACACTGTCTTATTTGTGAACTTGCAAGCTAAAGTAATTTTCTTAGGTTACATTGACACTTATTAGGTACTCACTGTATATGTTTTACAAGTATGTACCATCATCTCTATATGTTTTTCAAATCGAATGTGTGCGTGCTTATTAAGGATGTGCAGTATGCTCCATCCTTGTGAGTTAGGCCTGTTCTTTTGGATTCAATTAATCTGAATTAAACTAAACTAAACCCTAGGATGAACTGAACTTGTCTTAACTTCAGAAATTAAGACTAAAAGAACAGAGCCTTAGTCTATCTCATATCATGGGGTTAAGTTTATTTTTCTTAGATGATATTAAAAAAAAAAAAAAACATAAAAGTTCTGATCCTTATTTGATCTATATCATTTGGATGATATAGCATAATAAATCAATCGTAATTATATTTGTAAATTTCAAATCATAGCAATTCATTGTCTGTTTTTTCTTCTGCAACGAAGTTGCTCTATGCAGGTTATTGTTAGAAAGTTAAACTTGTTCAGTTTTTTTTTTTAAACAATGCTTTTTTTGTGTGTTCAGAACATGTTAGCTAATGGTTGGTTTGTTTATTTATTCCATTTGATAGTGCATTGTTCCATATTGATTATATTTGGTTCTTTTGTTTTAGTGGCTGAATATTGTGGCAAAGCTATTTATTTCCATCATAGAACCATTCGGGGTTATTTGAAACTGAATATTTCAATTATTGTGTCAACCCGTTTAGGTGTAAATGGGATAAACCGGTTATTTGAAACTGGTCGTTTCTTATCAACCTGCTTATCTAATCGGGTCTAAATCCTCGATCCAAATTCGTTGATAACAGGTCGATTTGTGTCGGGATAACGGGTCATATGATTTTTATGTACCAAGTTGTTAATGTCGTAATGGGATGTAATTGGGTTATACTGGTTGAATCTTACAAGTTACAACCCTTACCCTCCTCGTTTAGTGATTGTGTACTAATGTGTCGATCCGTTTAATTAAACTGGTCAAATTATCTCTTCCAATGTATTGCTTTCTATAGCTAGAGCATTGGCATATTTGTTACATTGATATGAAACTTTACTTGCAGTTTGACCGATGATTCTGACCTTAAATATCTTTGAAAATACACCTGCCCTCCCAATTGATCAAATAGGTCATCAATCTTTGGGAGCGAGTACTTATTCTTTACTGTTTGCCAAACAATGGCAAAATAGCTTGTTTTGCAACATTTCCTTACGGCCCGTTTGGTTATTGGTAATAAATTGCTGTAATGATAATGAATTTATAGTGTAATTTTGTTAAGAAGGAACCTTATAATCCCCATGGAAAACAAATTTTCATTTCCAAGCTTCAATTTTCTTAAATTTTTTTATTTCCATCCATTACCATTGGGGAGGGTGGTATTTGATGAGAATGGTTATTTGTGAAGAAAATTAAATAAATTGGATCTAAGCTAGCACCACTATGGGAATTGTTTTTTATCTCTTCCAAATTTAGTTATAAATTCATTCTCATTACCATTATTTAGTACCGACTACCAAACAGGCCGTTAATGTCTTGATATAAATTGAAAACTACTACACATGCACTAAGGGTGTGTTCTCTTCACGGGTTTATAATCCCGAATTCATTTCAATCTAATTCATTCTATTCCATTCCATTTCATTCCAATCTATTTTATTCTAATTCATTCCAATCCATTCTCATCTCTTCAATTGTCAATCTATTCTAGTGTCATGTGAAATCTTGTTTGATTCGTCTCGATGTGTAAATTATGAACATATAATTTTTTGTTATACATAACTCAAGATATTAATATTTAAAGTTATCAAATCCAATATAATTCTGCAAAGAGAACACACCCTAAATGTATGTAGTCTGGGATTTAAAAATAAAAGATTGGAAAAAGGAGAAAAACATAAGAATAGACTTGTGTATGTATAATCCTAAAAAAAAAAAAAACCTTTCCCATATAATTATAGTAACTGGCAGGGATATGGCACACCGAAAATTGATATGGGCACATTCTTTGTGAGAGGAGCACATGAAGATATGCTCTCATAACTAGCATTGAAGTAAAATTTGAAAACGAAATATACTACGGAGTACTTTATTTATTAGGAAAAATTTCCAAGAATTAACCAACCTTTAGTCGATCTTTCATAATTAAGTCAACCTTTTAAAAATCTAGAATTAAGCTAACCTTGTTATCATTTAAGTCCAAAAAAATAGGTTAAGTGATTATTTAAACTAAAGCAAGTTAAATAATCATTTAACCTATTTTTTTGGACTTAAATAATAACACGGTTAGCTTAATTCTGAATTTTCAAAAGGTTGACTTAATTATGAAAGTTCGGCCAAAGGTTAATTTATTTTTTGTCAATTTTCCCGCAAAAAGTATCCATGAAGTTCATTAAAGTTATTGAAAGTACAGTAATAAATCGTAAGTGGTATATCTAGTGCAATATTGGAAAGCCTTCACCAATCACCAACAAGGCAACAATTCACTTAAGCTTGTTTTACATAACTAATTTCCGAACTTCAAATCACAACAATTAATATTCTACTAATCATCGATCAATCAAGAGAAGAACTTGTATGAGAGCGAGTAAGGATGTCAATGAGTCAACACACTCGCGAACAAGCTCAGTCAAAACCCGTTCATATGTAAGTACATAAACGAGCAAGTTCGAGCCGAGCTCGAACATGAAAACATTAAACGAGTGAGGCTCAAACAAAGTTTTTGGAAGCTCGAATAAGGTTTTTGGAAACTCGGTCAAAGCTCGTTCATATATAAATACGTAAACGAGCAAGCTTGAGTCAAGCTCGAACATGAAAAAATTAAACGAACTAAGCTCGAATAAGGTTTTTGGAAGCTTGGTTATACTCGAGCTCGGCTCGAGTTCAATTAATATTAATGAAGCCTAGCTCGAACAGGTTATAGGACTAATCCCATTGCAAGGTATGGGACTCGAATCACACATCGATCGCTTGAGACGTTGATGTGATATTTATATAGTTCAATGGGCTCTCCCTCTCATAGGCTAGCTTTTGAGGTATTTATCCTATTATCTTATATCAAGAACACACCCTTAATCAGATATATGTATTTGTTATTTGCTTTGCCAAATCGATCCAGCTACTTTCATTTTAATTGGAACTCCCACCCCCACAAAAAAAAAAAAAAAAAAAAAAAAAACCTATTAAAATACAGCTTAGTTTGATGCATGCAATCACCAGAATAATTTATTTAATTTCAAACAAAGTAACTTGGTACATTATAAATAAGCAAAATAAAATTACAAAATCGAAGAAAATTGTGTGATGATTGTGATCCATGGCGCAATTGACTAGTTATGACTTAAACAATGATCATTTCCCATCATGTACGTATAAAATTGATGGAGAACCTAATGTTTTATCACTTTTATGGTAAATAATTTGAATTGAACAGCTATTATTTAAATGATACCAACTCTACGACCACAAATATTTTGCGGTTAAAATAATTTTGAATAGAACATGATCGAAGCCGTTGAGCAAAGCCTAGTTTGCAATCAAAGTCCCACGTCAAAAAATAATAAAGTGTTGTCTTGCTTATTAATGTATACCAACTCCACTAGTATTAAACCTTTTGGGGAAGGTGCCCTGGGGAAGGTGCCCAAAAACAAATTCGTGCGGGCTATGTCTAAAGCGGACAATAATATCATATTAATGCCAAAGTCCAGGTGGTGTTGTGGGGCCTAACAAGTGGTATCAGAGCCAATGGTTCGATTGAGATGATGCAAGCAACGTAGAGCTAGTGGTGGCTTAGAGTGTAGTGGCTCGATTACTTATTAGTGTGTACAAGCCTATGTTGTGTGGGAGACCCTCTTGTGTGACCTTGCGATTTGTAGATCTACTTGGTGTCTTGTGTCAAAAGTCGACCTGATATTGTGGTGGTCAGATCGCATGTTCCGTTGGGTAGTAGCGGCGGCGCAAGATGGTAGATGAGTTGTCGTTCGAGGGGAGGCCACGAGCTTTGTGGTCTTTGGTTTGAGGGGAAGATTGTTGGGGTTTGCAATCCATGTCCCACATTGAAAAAATAAAAAATTGTTGTCTTGCTTATTAATGTTCAACAATTCCATTAGTATGAGGCCTTTTGAGAAAGGTGCCCAAAAACAAATCCATATGGGCTTTGCTCGGCCGTACGCGGACAATATTATACTAATGCCGCTATAATTCTATAAATGACGTTTGGCTTTTTATTAATATGTAGTGTTTGCATTAGCTATGGAGAATATATTTATTGAATAGGAAAATATTTTACCATGTAGTTTGGGTGGTAGAATCTTATAGTGTTTCTTAAATATCAAGTTATCAAGTATCAACCATTGATTAAAATATCAATGGCTCGTATCCGAAATTTCCCCTATGTTTCTTTTTAAAATTCATCTATCATTTTTCTATATCTTACACAATCTTAACTTTTTATATATAGGAGATTAATGATCAAATTAAACTCAAGCCATTATTTTTTCACAAATTCTACATTAAATTATCTCATATATATTATTTTACACAAAAAAAAAAAAAAAAAAATCTTCAATCAAAAGCTTTAATGGGGAAACATACACAACGAAAAAATAGCAAAGTAAGTAATATAATATCCTTTTCTTCAAGTTTTCAATTCTGCCTTTTTTTTTCCTGTATATGTTTTGATTATCAAATTTGATTAGTTTACAAAAAAAATAATAATTAAAAATGCATATATTTCTTCTCAAATGTGAGTATTAGGAATAAAAAAAATGCAAATTAATTTTTCTATCAGATATTTTTTTCACATGCATAATTCAAATATGTATCTCTTTTTTTCCAGCCTATTAAAGTGCATTTTGACATACCTTTGTATTGTAATGAATGTGAGGAAAAAGTTGCCAAAGTCATATCCAAAATAAAAGGTATAATTCATTATTTTTCATTTAAAAATACTCCTTCCGTTATATATTATTTGCAACTTCTAGGTAAAATTTATGAATGCATGTAATGAGGATATATACAGATCGAGATAAATAGAGAAAATTGACATAATTTTTTTTTTTTGTTGCAAATAATGTGTAGCATACATTCATTTTTTATCGAGATATTATTGGTGTATAGCTGAGATATACATGTATCAGCTACAGGACAAACAAAATTTGCCATTTTACTTTGAAAAAAGACAAAAAAAAAGTTTGTCCTGTAGCTGATGTATATATCAGCTATACACCAATAATTTCTCTTTTTTTTTATTAAAGTTGCAAATAACATATATGAAAAAAATAGTGTAAATTTTAGAAAATGTACTATATTTGATAATATATGATGGTATATATGTTTATTAATTATGCAGGAGTTGAGAAATTTAGTACTGACATGAGAAGACATAGAGTAACAATAACAGGTTTCTTTTGTCCAGAAAAGGTGTTAAAGAAATTGAAGAAAAAGACAGGGAAGAAAATATACATTGTAGAATTTGATGTTAATTATGATGGTGATGATGTTGTTGATAACATGAGTCAAATATCAAATGAAAGAGAATTGACTTTAGATAGAGATAACTTTGATAATAGTTTAATATTAGATAATTTTTCATTCTTTTGTGATGAATATTATGAGTATGAGAATCCAATATTTACAGCTTTTAGCGATGAAAATGTTAATTCTTGTTCAATAATGTAACTTAATTAGTTTTGTACATTATTTGAAGTTTTTGTTTACCTTTGCATATAAAAATTTGGGAATGAAATAACTAGTTTCTCAAAACTGGCCAGTAATTTCGTGTAAAATTCGATTAGTACTTAAGAAACTGAAGGACAAGTTTCTCGTTTTGGTTATCATTTATTTTTTATCGTGCAAATTGCAATAAAGTAATACAATAAATATATAGGATAAGCTCAAACTCATGATAAACTGGATAACACAAGTAATTACGTTGACTCCCATTAAAAAATTCAATTAGAATTTGAGAAATTGAAGGGCAAATTTCTCATTTTGGTTACCATTTATTAGTTTAAAGTTTTGAAAGCTAAGTATTTTCCTCACTCTTCAATTTGGGACGCTTCAATGGGCTTTAATCCAAGTTAAGTTAAGTATTTTCAATTTGGGACGCTTCAATTTGCTTCAATCCAAGTTTCTCTTAGCATAATATATTTAATGTACGCTACGTGTTGGAGAATTGGAGTAGGTGGAGTGTAGGGGATGGAAAAACAGCCAAAATTTGGATGATAGATGGTTGGATGAAGGAGGATCGGGACGCATTATAACGCCACAAATTAAAGAGTCTTGGATGTGAATTGCCCTGTTGCTATGTTGATAGATAGATGCGATGGAAAAAACAACTTGAGGAGGAAATTTTATTTTCAATGGATGTAGAAAGGATTTTTTATATGTCAATCAGTGCATGTCTGTTCTACCTCTAGATAAGCGGATTTATGTGGGACATAAAGATGGTACTTTAAAAGTAAGGGATGCTTATAGCTTAATCATGGATGCTAATGGCACTCCCTTGAGCTCTAAAGGTCCAAACCCGATTTGGAACTAGCTGTAGTGCCTAATTGTGCCCCTAAAAAATTTCTAACTTCACTTGGAGGGCCCGAAAATACGTAGTTTAATTCTCAAGTACTAATCGAATTTTTTTTAATGCAATTAAAGCTGTGACCTATTACACGAATACATAATTGCACGGTGCTCCTTAGGATCGTGACAACCACCATAATGTGAAGAGGGAGGCTATTTGGGTTGCATGTGTGGGTGATATTATGAAAATCATTTTTGATGCAGCCTCAAAGAAAGGTGATGACAAGGTGGGTATCGGGGTGGTAGCTCGTGACTGTGATGATAAAGCTATATTGGCTTGTTTGAAGACTCTATGGCAGCAATAGGACGTATAGATTACGGAAGTAGCAACGGCTAAACTTCTTGTTGAACTTGCTTGTGAACAAGGATGAAATAAATTGATGATTGAAGGTGATGCCCAAGTTATTATCAGAGCAATTCAAAAGGAAATTAAAAGAAATAACTTAGTCCAGCTATTCTTTGCTTAATTTTATTTATTGATGTTCTTTTCAATTTTGCTTTCGTGATTGTGTTGAGGTTGCTCATCACCACTTATCTAAATAGACAATGGTTTTCTTTAGTGATGAAGTTTGGCTAGTTGAGGTTTTGTCTTAGATCTCTAATATTCTGTACCGTGACTCATATTCTAATTAATTTAAACCAACTTTTTTCCTTGAAAAAAAATCATTTAAATAAGTTATTTAATGATTTGACTTTCCAAATTCCTTCACCCTTCTCTATGTAATGCTTCCTCATACTTAATTCACACACAATCTCACATACTCTTCTTCTTTTTCTTCGTTTCTCAGTCCATCAAAGCTTGTTGTGCAATTTTTTTTACCTTTCACTTATATTTTCAATGCAATGTCTTCTCAATCTTCATATATCTTTATGGTTGTAACTTCTTTTCTTCTAGTATGAAGCAATCCATAGTAAACAATGTTCAAATAGATAATGCAATATCTATTGTCTCTCCAAACATTTTTAATAGTATTCTTAGAGTGACATATAAGAGGACTAAGTGACATTTCTTCATTTACTTCCTTTAAATCATTTATTTCAAGGAATGTAATTATAGACATTGGATTGTTTTCAATTACTTCATTTAAATCAAGGGAAATGCTATATACAGCTGATCGGCTCCTAGGGTGTCGTTGTAACGCCCCAGATTTTGGGCTATTTTCTTTGTAATTATTTTTATTTTGTGCATGGTCTAAATTTATTTGGACCATTTTTATTGCTTGAATGTGACTATCTTATTTTATAGTTTATTATTTCTTTTATTTTATTTTACTTTAATTAATTAGAATTTTATTTCTTAATTTTCTAATTAGTTAATTAAGTTTGGGTCAAGTGCGAATTTAAAAATGATTAGTCATGCTTAAGTGCAATTAGCTCAAATGAACTTAGAAGCCCATTTGAGCAAGCCTATAGCCGGCCCCCCTTATGTTAAGTGGCTTGGTTTTGCCACTTGCCTTGCATTCACACCTTAACTAACTTCTATAAATAGAAGTAGTAGTAAGGCTTGAGGATCTTTTGTCATTTCAATCATCCTTTGCCCACTTTTAAACACATACTCTCTCCATCCTTGTCCCTTGTTCCACACGCCATTTTAGCCTATCAATCCCCAACCATTGTTCATCATCTTTTCAAGTCCAAACTTAAAGATTCATCCTCCATTTGATCTTTAAGTGACTAAAACACAAATAACCTTCATTGCCTTGATCAAGACTTGGGTTTTGGGTTCGGATTTTGGGTTGTGTTCGTGAGGGGGGTGGCCGTGTGGAGCTACTGTTCTTGATGGTGCACGGTGGTTCACGGAAAGGTGGTGGCCATGTGGTGCTACTGTTCGTGATGGTGCACGATGGTTCACGGAAAGGTGGTGGCTGTGTGGTGTGTCCGTGCAGACGTGGCCGTGCTCGTGAGATTAGAGTCGTGTGGTTTGGTTCCGGCAGCGGGTTTTTGGTATTATTGTGTTTAATCTTCAATAAGGTAACATACTTTCTTACCTTAATTTGTATACTATGATTCCTAGGGTAGATTAGATGACTAGATTAGACCAACATTGATATTTTGTACCCGTTACATGCGTGATTTATGGGGTTGTTTTGGGTGGTTGTTTCATGATGGTTTTTCGTCGATTCTATGTATTTTATGGATGATTATGATTAATTTCATGATTGATTATGTTTATGTTCAATTCCATGTGGTTTTGATGATCATAAGTTGGTGAAAATGTGGTTGAACTTTGTTGTTGCTATGCGTGAATTTGGTGATGATGATGATGATGATAAAGTTCTTTATGATTTCTTGATAATCTTGTTGAGTTCTTGAATCTTGATTGAGTTCTTGAATCTTGGTTGAGTTCTTTATGAGTTCTTGGTCGAGTCTTGAAAGTTAAAGAAAGTTAAAGATAATTAAAGAAAGGTTAAAGAAAGTTAAAGATTGATATCTGAGGTTCCAAGATTGGTTGATTTACATGTTATTCTTAAGCCAAGGCGTAAGATGCAACTTAAGATTAACTAAGAATGTAAATTAAAGTTAAAGATTTGCTTGATTTTACTATTAGACGCCTAATCTTAGAGTAAGATTCTAAGAATTGGGTTAAGACGTTGCCCCTATCCTATCCGCGGTATTGGGATAGTTGGTGGTCTTACTATGTCGTCTTGTGATATGAATTTCCCGTAAGATGGGTTTCATGGGGTTGGGAGTAAGATTCTCAATCCTGGCATAGTAGAAAGTTCGTTCGCGTAAGATGCGTTCGTACGTGCACAGCCCGGTCTAGTATGTAAATGATTGCGCCAAAGTTTAAAGATATGTTAATTAATGGTTAAAGTTAGTCGAGTCAGCATGATTACTTGTTATGATTCGCATGATTGGTATGTTTGGTTGATTGTTTGATCTATGCTATGATCATGTGTATCCCCGTTAGGGTGGGATAGTTATGTTACTCGCCACTGACGGTGGACTGTTGTTTATTTTTCAGGTAATTCTGATGATGAGGTTCTTGCTTAGCTTTGGGTTGGGCGAGTGCCGATGTTATTTAGTTCTTGTTTTGTTGTTTTACGATTCTAGTTTAGACTATAGTAATGATACTTGTATATTCTAACTCTAACATGTGTTTTGGAGTTAATACTGTTATTAGTGGTAGTAGTGTTATTTGGGATTTAGATATGTACAATCTTGTGGGTGTTGTACTTTTGGATTTAGTATACATTAAATTTGAAGTTTTGTTTTTAATTTTTAAGTAATTTAGTTTGTTAGAACTGACTATTCGACTTGTCAGTTTCTTCCGCGCCGGTTTAAGCGAGTCGGGTCGTCACAGTCGTGGCCCTAATCGCCAAGAAAATATACAATTTATAAGACCTAACAACTAACACGTAGTATTACCGGAGTTAGGGTCGATCCGCAAGGAACTAATACGGACTAGTTGTAATCAAGTTGATTCAAGGGTCTTTTTCTTTTGTTTAGTGAAAATCGAAATGATTCTAATCTAGAACAAATGAATTGAAAACTAAGCGAATTGAATTGGAATACTACACAAATTGAATATCAAATGACTAAAACTCTAAGGATTGGACTCCTTAATGTTATTTCAATCGGAGGAATTACAATCATTGAATTAACTCATGTTCGATTATCTCAATTGCAAAGTGAATATTCAAAAGCACCAACGAACTCAATCCCAATACCCTCTCTCGATTAGGCAATAGGAAATTCTAGGAGACGCTAAATTAACCTCTCTCGAATAGCCAAATTAGCGAAACCCAAAATCGAGTTCATCAAATATTTTTATCAATTCACAATCCTAATTACTATCTCTAGCAATTAAGAAATTCTCATGGAAGCCTTGAAAGCAATTATCAAAGACATTAATAATCACAAAACTCAACATGAGCACTTCACCAAGGTTTCATGTAAGGTTCAAGAATTCTAGAGAAAATGCATTCAAGATTATTCAAACACTAACCAATCAATGATAAACCCCCAAAATCAATAACATCAAGTCATCCAATCTCTTGAAAAAGAACTACTCACTAATGGAAGTCATTAAAGCAAAACTCAAGAAATTCAATTAAATTTATTCTATAAATTAAAACTAATTCTATTAAAACTAAAATGACAACAAAAATTAAAGAATTACAATCTAATCATCAATGGAAAACAAAAACAAAACCTGGATTGGAATTCTATGAGTCTTGAAAATCAATGGTGAACAATGAATTTGAAGAACAAATGCTAATCTACTTTGATTATTGGAAAACTAAAAATTCTTGAGAGAGTGTTTTTCTACTTGAGAGTATCTAGAGTACAATCTAATTCTATCTCAAATCTGAAACATAGTGTCTAAAACATAGCCTAAAAACTCAACTAAAACTAACTCTAAAAATCCCCCCCAAAATACACGGCCAAAAACAGGACATTTCACGTGCTGTAGGTCGTGCACGATCGTGCAGTAATAAGTTGCACGACCGTGCAGTTGAACCTTGCACGGTCGTGGCGAAACGAAGGTCAAGTTGCACGATCATGCAAGGTTTGCCTGCACGGTCGTGCACTCCAAAAAGGGGCTCTCTGACCTCTGCATGAGCATGCTGCGCAACCGTGCAGTAATAAGCTGCACGATCGTGCTCAAAGGAAGGGTAGCTGCATGGTCATGCAGATTTACGCACTCGGTCTTCAAATGCTCATATCTCCTTCGTTTCTTAGCGGAATTGAGCATATAATATATCAAATTAAAGATCTTGGAATAAGAAATCTTCTCCAAGTGGAATCACCTGAAAAAGAGTTATAGAAAAAAGATATGAGACTTTGAATCAGCCTATATATGCAAGAGCACTTGAAATGCTTCCATTTTGAGCCTAATTATTCAAGAAAACAAATAAAACACAACATTATTGAAGGAAACCATGAAATAAGCTAATTCTATACTAAAAGACTAAAAAACAAAGAAATAAAGTCTAAAAGGCCCGAAAGACAAGTGAAACGAAGCCGGAAAATGGGTCCAAAATGGACCGATCAACAGCCCTGACATATAAGTGGCTTTTAAATAAAAAGCTGAATAACTCATTAATTACATTGATATGTGTGATTTTGTCATAAATCCTCATCTTCTTTCATTTTAAGGACTCGTTTGGTTGAATCAAGGAAGATAATTTTTCCATGTAATTGTAATTCTTAGGTAATATTAAATGTTGTTGGTGTATCATGGGAAGTGAAAATTCCCATGGAAATTCTATTTACCAAGTCCCCCTAGGTAAGTAACTTCCTCCATTTTGTAGGAATTGGAAATTCTATTTCCCATGAATTTGTCAACCAAACAACACAAAAAAATTATAATTCCTAGGAATTTTAACTTCTCATGCTAAACGATTTCAAACAACACCTAAGAAATGTATTAACAGTCCGTTTGGTTGTTTGTAATAATTTGTGGTAATGGTAATTGATTTAAAAGGTAATTTGTTAAGGAAAAATTTCATAATTTCCATGGAAAACATATTTTTCATTCCCAAATTTGAATTTCTTCTTATTTTCTATTACCATCCATTACCATGAGGGAGAGTGATATTAGTTGTGAATAAATATTTGTGAAGAAAATTAGATAAATTGGAGTTAAGCAAGCACTAACATTGGAATGAATATTGATTTTTCTTTCAAATTTTAGCTATAAAATCATTCCCATTACCACCATTTATGACCGACTACCAAACAACTGTGAATACTTATATGAACCCTAGCTTTTTTCCCCACTTCATTTACTAACACTAAACCATATAGATTTCAACTCCCCAAGATAAAAAAAAACCTCTAAAACGACTCATGCTTGTAAGAGAGGAGGAGTGCCAAAATCAATTTTGAAAGTGCCAAAATGATCGGCCAAAACCCCAGAACTAAAACGACTCATGCTTGTTTTGTTCATTAACATAGAGCTGAAACCCAGAATATCCCCCCCTCTTCAATAGAAAACCTAGTACTCACTTACTCACAAATCAGATATTCACTTATACTAATCAGAGAGCAAAAAAGAGCAAACAAGACAACAAAAAAAGTATACTTTTGTTCTATTCCCCCTTGTTTTGGGGTTTATGCAAGAATCAATTTTTGGGTTTTCATAGTTCCTGAATTCGAGTAATGCCCTCTAATTCATCTCTTTCTTTCTCTGTAATTAATGTTTGTTTTCCTCCAATGTTGTATCTTTCTATTTTGATTTCAATCGTTTGGTTACGTCGACTGAGTTGCAATTGTGAATTTTGATTTTTAATGTTTAGAATTGAAACTCGCATTAATTATGGCTGTATTTCTTTTTATTTTGTTCTAATTGGATGTGTTTTCTCCAGTTATTATCTCGACATCCTGTGAAATTTCCCAATTCATTGTGCTGTGAATTGAAAGGGGTTTTTTTTTTTTTTCACTTCACCATTCTCAATAAGGGTGATTGACTCCAGTGGGTGATATGGAGATGGACGAGGATTTGATCACTGATTGCAAGGTATCTTATACTACAATCCGAGTTTAGTGGATTAATTTACTGCTTTCTCTCATGTTTCTGTTTGCTGTTTAAAACATTGGTGGTCCAAAATTTAAGTATGGGTAATACTGTAATGTATGTCATTTGTGCTTTTGGGGTAGCTTGCTACATCAGTAATGAGATTTGTGCAAACTTGTCAATTACCAGGGGAATGGTAGGGACGGCACAGGGGCGTTTTGGGGGGGTGGGGGTGGGGGGAGGGATTGATTGCTTTGATCAGCCTGAAAAAGCTTGATTGCCTTGTTAGCCCGAACAAGCTTGATTGCAGGCGTAATGGGTTGCAGCATGCAGGAGAATGGTAGTCGGTTGAGAAGACCTTTTAGAGATGGAAAGTTAGGCCCTGGTTGTTTCACATGAATTATTCCGAAGTGAATTGAATTGAATTAAACTAAATCCTACACTTAGCGACCGTGGCGGATCCATAATTTTTTGACAACGGGGTCACTATATAAAAAGTGCACTCCTCTTTCAACTTTGACATGATTATACTTAGAATTTTACATTATGGGGTCACTTTTCACAATTAATCGGGTCCCTTATTCTACACAAAAAATATATATATTTTTCTACCAAAGTTCATTAAAATAAATAAAATAAATAAACATATAGTATTTTTTTTTTGCCCAATTGGGGTTACATGTACCCACTTACATAAACCTCCATCCTCCACTGCTTAGCAAGAATAGATCTGAATTGAACTAAATCGAACTATATTTAATGTCTGAACTAAAATTTCATAAGTCATGTACAAAAGAATAGGGCCTTAGAGACTTAGACACGGTTTTCTTATTAATTGATGATTGTTTTAACACAAATGATCCATTTGGGGTTTAGGGTTTATGCACTTGTACTTCTCTTGCCGGTACATCCTTACTTGTCACTCCCATAGTAAAGGCATGGTTTTCCATGTTTAACTTTCTTGAATTCTTCTAGTTAGGGAAGTGTGGACGCTGGACAGGAGGGTCAAGAACTTAAGTCATCATGAATTTTTAGTAGACTTCCTTGTGAATGCTTTACTTTACCGAGTTTAGCTTCCTTTCTTTAAGTTTGTCTTGGATGTGGCTCGGTTTATAAGCATTTTTTCTGAGTGAGCTTTGGAAAATAAGCATTGGTTCTGGCTGAGTGATCTTTTCCGATTCATCTCAATATGTGTTGTACTAAAATCTACTTTGTATTTTGCTTTATTACAAGTGCGTAATCATTGATAATAATAGTTTATACAATGCATTGACAAATGCGAAATTCAAAAGGCAGCAATTTATATATAACTAAGAAAATATAAAGTGAAAGATATTGATCGAAAGACAGAAAGAGTGTTTCTGACGATGCATGTCACATTTTGGTATCCATAGAGATGGGATTGTTCCATAAGAGATGGATGGGGTAACTTTTCCATTTTAAGAAAAAAGTTCCCCCCTCCTCTCCATGAACATCTCAAAATAGAATACAGGAAAATTTATGTTCTTTGTAAGTTTGTAGAAGTTCTATGCTTACTAGCTAAAATATATGTAGTTGAGAGGAGAGACTCTTGTTAGAACAACACCAATTAAAGCCTTTTTTCGTCAAAAATTGGGATCGGTTGCATGAAAATCGAGGGCATTGTCCATAGAAGTACTTTCTCTCTACTCCCTTCTATTCATTCCCAAATGCTCCTCTAAACCTAGACTCTTCATATCCCTTTTAATTCCTTCCATCTAGGCCATCTTGTATCTCCCTCGAACTAATTCCCATAACCTAAACTTTTCATCTTCCTCACTGCAAGATCTTCTAGGTAACATTGCACATAACCAAATCAATGTAATAGGTTTCATTTGTCTTGTCCTTAATATCTGCAACTCCTACCTTCAGCTGAATCTCTTTATTTTGGATTATTCTTGCAAATCCATCTTAGCATTCTCATCTTTAATAACCCAACTTCTTAGTAACATACCAACTTGTAAAGTAGCGTTGATGTAAAGTATTAGTGGAAATCCATCTCCATACGTGTCTTTGATAACCCATTGACTTAGTAACATTCCAGCCCAAATTAGCATTCGTCTAATATTCCTCTTATAAATTATCCCCTTGACCGCTGAAGTACCTATGTTGGCATGTCGTGTAATATCCCATATACTGCTCTCCACTTAGCCACATTTCGCTCTCTGCTATTTTCTAATGAAACCAAAAATCCTATGTTATTTCAATGTCATGGTTATGGTGGCTTTTGTCATACTTTTTCTTCACTCTTCATTTAGGAAAAAAGTTAGTTTACTAGATTCATGCCGAAACTGGATTTGAAATTTAGCTCATGCAAAAATCTGGTTTGATGAGTTTTCTTATATTATTCTCTTATAACAAGGGATGAAAATAATTGGGGGAAAAGTGAAAGGTCTTAACTGTTGGAATGAATTTTTGGTATTTCAATCAATCAATCAATCAAAGCCTTATTCCTATAAATGGGGTCGTGGAAAGACATTTATTATCATCTTTGCTTTCCTGTTTATGAACCAATCTTCATTTCATGGATTTTTTTTTCCTGGGCATTCTCAAATGGCATGTTTTTGTGAGAAAATCTTCAGAAACTAAAGCTTAATTTTAAACAATTAGTCACTTTAGTGTTGATTTCGTCTTTCTTTTGTAGGCCAAGTTGTTACAATTTCGGATCAAAGAACTCAAGGATGTACTCACTCAAGTAGGCTATCCAAAGCAAGGGAGGAAACAGGTAAAGACGTGCTTGCTAAATACAATGTTTATTTAAACTCTGTTTCCTGTCTCTTTTGGTTTGAGCATTAATTTCATATCAATGTTTTTACTATCCAGGATCTTATGGACAGGGTTTTGGCTTTGCTTTATGATGAAGGCAGTGAGTTTCATCCACTATGTTATGTGTTCGTAATATTGCTGTGCAACTTCTGCTGTTTTCTTTAAATTTTATTTTATTGTTCATATGATGTTAGTGTTAAAATCACTTACCTTCTGTTAAGGTTGGAGTTGGAGAGAGAGAAAGAGGGGGGTGTTCTTATAATATACTATGCTTTGATTTTTAACTTGTCTTTTGCAAATACACTTGGGCAAATTGAATACTTGAGGTCCATCTTTTTAGCTTCCTGTATCCTTTTCTTTTATCTACTTTCTTTTTACACTGATTTTGTCTAATTTAGATGTCTTGCTTGTTGAAATCTTAATGGAATTATTTATTTTTAAGTGCTTATATGATCTTGTTGGATACACTAGAAAAAAAGTTCTCATGCCAACTGCTTATTTACAGCTCCTGGTCTGTTCAAGAATAGTGTCAATGGGAAGGAAGGGTTCATGGAACTTATTGATGATGCTTTCAGGTAAATTACTCCCCTCGTTTTTTTTTTGTTTGTAGAAGTTAGAAAGCTGTCTATTATTTAGCATTTAGTTCATTTTCTTTTGTTACCTAGTGTGTATTGTCTGCCTTACCTGATCTTTGAAGTAATTCCCATGTCCTTTATTTTCTGATTTCTACTTTTGTTAAGAGTTATATTGGATGGGTAGGCAATTTTCTCCTTTTGGATGGGGTCTGAGAGAAAAAGTAGAGAGAATTTGTGAATCATATGCACTAAATAGTAAATACAGCAATCTTTTAGAGATAAATCAAAAAGGAAATTTTAGTGATCTTTTGGAGACAAGGGAATAAGTAATTGTATTGTTAATAACAAATGCGATGAGACAGTTGGATGATAAGCACTTGGCACTATGCATCCTCATTTTTTTTTTTTTTGAGAAATCTGTGTGCTTGGGTTTGATCAAGAGAGGCTAATAGGCTTCTTTCTCTTGTCAAAATGAGGAGAATATTAAATTTATGTCACTCAAGTTGTTTGGTGTACCATCACAATTCATGAGCCTCTGCAAGGTGTTCCTGTTGTATGCATTTTAGAACTAAGGTAATCATGAGCAAAAAATAGTCTTTTGTGTGTACGGGTAGTTTTAAAAACATTTATTTCCTTGCAACTACCTTTTCTTGCTCTGTATCCTCAAGTACAAGTTTATGGATTTCGTGCTAGTTACTGCATGCAATTCAAACTGGGTTTTAGACTTTCTAATTCAATTTTTGAATTCTTCCCTTTTTGTTTTGGGTGAGGCAGAAAGATGCAAGAACCGGGATGTAATGTCTCAAGTTCGAAGAAACAAAATAATTCAGGTAGCAGCAGAACACCTTCTAAAGAGGAAGGTGAAGAATCACGTGAGCTTGAAAGAAAAATTCTATGTCCTTGTGGTTCTGATGTGCCATGTGGTGGGCCACTGGTTCAGGTAATGTATTATACTTGCTTTTGATTAGCCTTGATGTCCTATCTGGATTAAATGCTTTGTCTATGCATCTATTTTGTTGACTGGTTTGTTGGCTTCATATATTTCGGTCTCTATTTCTAATTTCGAAATACATTAATCCTGGATTCGGAAAGCAAAAGTAAAAAAAACCTTTTTGATTATTTTCAATCAAGAGAAAGAACGGGTGGGTACCACTTGATTGTGCCCTCTGCGTTTGCACCTTGCCTCTACTTTTTGTTGGGTAGATGAAAAATAATAGTTGAGCATAGGTTTTGCACATTTTATAAGGTTCAGCAGACCAAAATTTGGTGTGAAAAGAAATTGATTATATTCATATTATTTTATTTGAAAAAAGTACTCAGAAATGTAATACGAAGTATAAATATAATTTATCAGAGATTTATTGAGCTTTTTCCTCTGTATGCACTCCTGGGAAGTGAGGGTTTCAAGCAGAAGACATCCATTGCCCACAGGTTTATGATTTAATTGACTCCAATTAAACAACAATATGAAAGTGGGTCTGCAGAATTGCAGTATTAAGGAGCTTTGCTTGCTATCATTAATCGTGGTTTTCCCTTTAATATAGTTTGCTAGGAAAATCAGGTTCTACATAATGATAATCCATGTCTTTATATATCTTTTTCGAATTCAATACATCACTATATTGACAGACACAAACACGTTGCGGACAATGACTATTGTAGGCACAGAAGTTAGAAAACCCAGGATTGTAATAAAAGCAGATGATTTTCCTTCCTTTTTTTTAGGAAAAATTGCTAAAAATTTTCCGAAGTTTTAGTCATCTTATGTGATTATTCCCAACTATGAATAATCCATGATTATTCCCAAGTTTGAGCTTTATCTTATGTGATTGTTCCGAGTAGAATGGAAACCCGTTGAACAAGTTAAAAATATGAGTGGGCCCCAAATTTTTTTTCTTCCTTTATCTCTGTAACGGGTACTTTCAATTTTTTTTTTTGTTTTTTCCTTAAATTAATTTTGATAAGTACTTGTCAAAAAAAAAAACCCCCATTTTCTCTCTCTTCTATTATCATCATCCTCCATTCCTCCTCCTCCTATTATCTTCACTTCTTCTTCCTCCTTCGTGCTTCCAACATTGCTGCAGATTCCAGTTTTTTATTAAAAAAATAAAATCCCCAAATAAATGTCTTCCCAATCAAACAATCAACCTTAAAAAAGCCCCAATCAAACAATCAACCTAAAAAAACCCCAATCAAACAATCTACCATAAAACCTTAATCAAACATTCAAACAATCATTCATTCATAAAAAAAAAACCCCAATCAACAATCATTCATAACTCTAATTCAAAAGTACGTAAATTACAATAAAAAAACCTAAAATTACTGCAACCAACATCAACAACTATGAACGAAATTATCACTTAAACCACAACAAAATTCATATAAGCTCAAATAAACTGTTGGTTTATCACTTACCTTCAATTGACCATGAACCATGAACGAAAATGGAAAGAGAAGATGGAGATTTTTACCCAGATTCGAAGAAAAAAGAAGCTGGAGATTAGTGTGTTGAATCGAGAGGAGTGAGAATGGAGTTATATGTACATAAGATTTTCATTGAGAGGAGAGAGAAAAATTTTGGTTTTTTTTTTTTACACGAACAAAACAACAAACATCTGAGAGCTTTTTTTTTGGTTAAATAAAAAGTCAAAATTTGTAATAAAATAAATGTTTTTGGTTAACTTTTTAAATTAAATTAATGAAATATGTGGGGCCCTAAACAGGTTGCCATTCTACTCGGAACAATCACAGAATATAAAGCTCAAACTTGGGAATAATCATGGATTAATCATAGTTCGGAATAATCACAAAAGATGGCCAAAACTTCGGAATATTTTTAGCAATTTTTCCTTTTTTTAACCTCCCAAGGGAAATTTCTTCAGGTGAGAAGGGGATAGGCACTTTTGGCTTGTGTTCTTGTTCTTGTTTGTTTTGCTAGTAATTTTTAGTTCGATAATTTTAGATTAGTTTGAATAATTTTGTTTTGCTATATATATATATTGTCAAAGTGTTCCTTTCCTTTTTGATGGGATTCTTTCTCTTTGCTATTCGAGTCTTTCAAAGTTGGAAATTTGGAAAGTCAAATAATTTAGGTCTATACTTCAATTTTTTTACTGCAAATACATATGTAAAATTGGTTTTTGCAAGATGGTAAATATTAACCCCATTGCTTAGTAGAAATCACACTTGTGCATATACATTACCTGTAAAAGTGAGTTCGTATCGAATTAAAACCTTCTTATCTGACCACACATATTCCTTAACGTAGATCTAAATTTCCATTCTTAAAAGGATGATTTATCATTAATTAAAATTGTTCATGGTCAAGGTAATGCCATATTCTTAAAGCCAACTTTATGTGTGATTCTTTATGTTTGCATTTGTTAATAATCTATTATTATGCTAATGATAATTTGCCTTTTTCATCGCGAAAAAAATGCGGGTTTTGGACAATATAGCTTTAGCCTGAAGTTGGTCCAACCCTTTTTTTATTTTTAGTTAAAATTGAGGCCTAGCTTGAAAAAGCCCAAAAATGTGGGATTTGGATGCAAATTCTTCGCCAGATTTCTTGCCAGTCTTGTCCCGGCTGTGCGGGCTGATTTTTTGGTGATTGGTCTGGGCTAAACCCGACTTGGTGCATGATCACCTCTTGTTTATGCTAGTGCTTCTGCTCAGAACTTACTTGTGTCAGCAAGACTAATTTTTTACTTATCTCATGCTTAGTGCTTGTTTGGGGACAACAAAATGCATGAGAATTCTAAATTCCTAGGAAGGAAAAATATGAAAACTAGTTTGGTTATCAAAATGTAGGGAAATGAAACTTCTCAGGAAGTTTAATTTCTTACAAAATGGTGGAGGTAACTTACCTAGGCCCCCCTAGGTAATTTGAACTTCCAAGAGAGATTTTATTTCCCATGCATCATCCAAACAACGTTATGAATTTTCTAGGAAATAGAAAATCATGGGAAACAAGTTGCCTTGGAAATTCTATGATCCACTTGCAATCAAACAAGCACTCATACTCTGTTGCCAATTGTAACTTCTTTTTGGGAATGCTGCTCATCTGTTATGCTAGTATTTTTTTATGTTTCCAATTGCCATGCTCGCAGCTCATTGCATTTTTTGCATCGTGTGTGCTACATGAACCAAAATGCCATCCCTTGTGGTCATTTACCAAAATCCTCCCCTTCACTTTGATTGCTACTAGTTCATGCAAACCCAGTTTTTCCCTCAATATTCATTCTGTTTTCCCTTAATATTTGAACATATTAGTTCTGTGTACTTCTCTGCAAGGGTCATTTATTTTTTTATATGGAAGTCTTTTTTATCTGTATATTGCCTGTATCTTTTTGAAAAGAAATATAATGTAACATGGTTGCTCGTGTAGTGTGTGGATGCAGATTGCAATATATGGCAGCATAGTGATTGTGTGATTATTCCTGAGAAGCCAATGGAAAAAATTTCTATGCCAACTCAGTTTTTATGTGGACTCTGTCGAGTGAAACGTGCTGACCCGTATGGAGAATTTTCTAACCTCTATAAGCCATTATTTGTTTTATGTTACGATGTGTTGCTTAGTTGGTGTGTGCTTAAACTTCTATATTTTTGTGAACTTATAGTATCACTGCCTATGTGCAGCTTTTGGGAAACTAAGGCGCATCCACTGTATCCTGTGAAGTTAGCATCACCAACACTCCCTGTTGATGGGTATGCAAAGTCTCTCAGTATGCTATGATTCAATTAATTTAAACTTTGTGCTGATGTGAGATAAAGTTAAATATAGATAGCTGTTCTACTGGTCAGCCTCATCTTTTACTCTTTTAGTAGTTCATCAATCAGAAGCTTCTGATTGGTCATATTTCACTTTGACAACATTCGAATTGAGGGTATCTTAGTCTTTTGCATGTAGGAAGTTGTTTTGGCCTTTAAACATGCCACTAAAAACAGCAGAGCCGAATTGTGATCTGGGATTTCTGTTCCGGATCACGGAACAAACACGATCTAAGTTATTGAGAATCATGATCAAAATCGATGAAGACCACAATCTAGTTTTGAGACCTAAGCCCGCATTCTTTTTCGCCTTGGTGAAGCTTGCTTTTCCATGGCTACCATGAAGATGACAGGAGAGGAGATGGGAGAAGGACGTAGAGAGGCTCATAAGTGTTCTGAATCTTTTAGGTTTTCTGTTTGTTTTTTACGAGTCATGTGCCTTTTTTTCTCTTTTACAACCTAGGAAGCACGGGGACGACAATTTAGTGGCCGAATCCATATCGGGGACGGCTTGGGGATGGGGGATGGTGCGGGTACGGTAAAAAAAGGTATCGGGGACGGCTTGTCAGATGTGGGGACGGTGGGCTTCGGTCGGGGACGGGTGGGTTTGGGCTCTACTTTTCGAGGACGGGGTTTGGTTGAAGATGTCGTCCCAAAGCTGTTGCTGCTTTTTTTTTTTTTTTTTTTTTTAAATAATGTTAAGGAAGGATGAGAAAGGGCTTGCTTTGACAAAGGCCCATATAGTAAATGAAAGAAAAAAAGTGTGAGAACAAGATTTTGGTTCTTAAAATTAAATTGGGGATTAGGGTTTCAAAGTTAGAGAGCTCACAACTCAGTCGCATCTGCTCTCACTCCACCACAACCACCACCAGCTTTGAGTGCGCCGCTGCTGTCGCATAGCCTTTTTTAAAGGGCCACATAAAAAAAGAAAGAAAAAAGGGGAAAATCTAAAGTTTGAATCTTAAAATTTAATTGGGGATTAGGATTTGAGAATACCTTACAGATCTCTTCTCTCACTCCACCACCACCACCAGCTTCGAGTCTGCAAGTGCGCTGCCTTTGTCTTTGCGTCGTCAACAATGAAATTGGTTTTATTTTGCTTCTTTTTCTTTGAGGATAAATTGGATCTTATCTTGTTCACCGAAGCTAATGATTTGACTTGATATCTTCTACCTTAACTGTGTATTCTCGGCATCCGGGATGCCGCCTACTACTAAAAGACAAAGACCGGTTTTTGCAAAAGTTAAAAAGCTTTACATTGCGGTCGCGATGCGTTGATGCGGCCTTGATTTAATACCATGGTATATGGGCTTCACTATAATGGTTAGGTCTCTTTATTTTGTTATTTGTCACTTAGGGCCTATTTACTTCAGCTTAAATTCAATCAGTTCAGCTCTCAATTTCCTTCTCTTATAAAATATTATTTATCAGTTGTATTCAGTTCAGTTCAGCATAATTCACTTCAGTTCAGTTCTGCTATATTCAGCTGAAGTAAATAAACCCTTAGTATAGTAGTTATTTCTCAGTTCAACTGTATTCAGTTGAAGTAAACAAACCCTTTCAACTTATTTTATCATGTCTCAGAACTTATCAGGTTTAATCAGGTCAGGTCGAATAAGTTATAAATAAGTTAGCTTTAATAGGTTTAATCAGGTCAGGTTGAATAAGTTGAAGAGAACGCACCCTTAGTCTCGTATTTTGTTTGAATTGTTGCATTTATTTTAATTTATGTGTACATATTATTTGTCTTCCGCAAGCCGTACTCGGTTTTAGAAATTTTGAATTTGTCGTTTTTCATCCCCGTCCCCGTTTTTGACCCCGAATTTGTCTCCGTGCTACCTAGCTTCTTTCTTTTCCTCCTTTCTTACACTAGCCTATACCTCAATATTTCTACCCTTATAAATGTAGGCTCCTATATTTAAAAAAAATATTTCTATCATCACGCATGAAAAAATTACTCCACTACAATGCAGTACTATATACTTCTTTTTATTTATTACTCCTTAACAATGTTTATCTATTTATTCATTCACTCCATATTTTTTAAATATTGCACCAATCGTACCCAATTCTCTAATGGGTAGTGTACCACTTAGCAGTTTTTCGTACCCTGTTTCGAATCGAACTACGTCCCTTGTAACATTGGCCTTGTCTGGTTGAGTTTTCTTAAGAATTTGAGTTTTAGTCTGCAGAGGTTGTTAGGTTATTAACTTATTAATACAACAACAGTATCAAAGCCTTATTCCCAAAAGCTTTGAGGTCGGCTAGACATGAATCAAATATATGTATCACGAAAGTTATCTAGATAGATACTCCTCTAATCTTCCCTATCTGCCGCTAAACCTCATATCATTCTCAACCACCCTTCTCAATATTTACTTTAGTCTTCCTTTACCCCTCACCTAGCCACCTTGACTCCCCTTTGCTACTCTTTAAGCCTCCTTACTGCTGCATTATGCTTTCTCCCTTTTACATGAACAAACTATCTTAGTTGATTTTTCCACATTTTGTCCTCTATGAAAGTAAACCCTAACCTTTTCCTATTAATTTCATTCCTTAATACGCCTTGTTGAAATGCCAACACATCTATTGTAGCATATGCATTTTTACCACATTCTTCTTATGAACATGACAATATTTCAAACCTCATCATTCTTGTACCATAAAGTAATGGCGGTCTAACAAGTGTCTGGCAAAATGTTCTCTTTAGTCTATGTGGCATACTAAGGTTGCATAGAAACCTAGAAGCTCCCTTCCACTTCACCCAACCCGATTTGATCCTACGAGCAACATCTCCGTCCAATTCACCATTCTTTTGGAGAATGGATCCTAGATATCGGAAAAAGAAAAGGGTAAAGTAGAATCTTGATGAATCTTGATGTATTCTGATCGGATCCTAGATATCATGCACCACGGTATGTCACCCCAATGTTACAAGGGACGAGAATCGATTCGAAATGCGGTACGAAAACGGATATGCGGTACACTACCCTTAGTTGAATCGGGAACGATGAGCCTTTTTTTAATAGATGACAATAAAAGTATATAATTAAATGAACCTAACAAAATTTTAAAATGACTTTACTATTGATAAAACTCTTTGTATTTTGATTAGTAAAATAATACTTGTACAATAATATTTTGTAATCCGTTTGACTGAACGAACCGGGTCGTCGCCTGCAGCGTTCTGGGTCGTGTTCGTTTCGCGATTCGGTACGGACGATCCAGATCGCAGTTCGGGCGTACGTTCCGCGTTCCTTGTAACAGTGTGTCACCCTGTATTTGACTTGTCAATTTATCCATAAATTTTGCAAAAAGAAAAGGACGGAGTAGAAGCTTGATGTACTTTGATTGTGATGGGGAATTCTTCTGTTTCCCAACACTGGTCCATAGACTTGTGCTAGCATCCTTATACATGTCCTTAGAGATGTCAATGGATTTCTTCGAAATAGTACTTTTTCAGATCAATGAAAACCATATATAAAGCAATTTTCTTATCCTCAATAATTTTCCATGAGTTGCCTTGTGAGGTGGATTGCCTCCGTTGTTGACCTCTCTATCATAAAGCCAAATTGATCCTCCGAAAACTTTACCCTCTTACTTAACGTTGATTCAATCACTCGTTACCAAAGCTTCATAGTACGATTCATTAGTTTAATCCCTCGATAGTTAGCGTAATCTTGGACATCAACTTTGTTTTTATACACCAGAATTATGGTGCCTTTCTTCCATCAAGAATGCATTGCATTACTTCTCCAAATCTTGTTGAAGAATGTTGTCAGCCACTCTATTCCTTTTCACCCAAGCATCTCCGAACCTTAATAGGAACTTCATTTGTTTCGATCACTTTCTTCGAACCCATCCTTTTTAATGCCCTTTTTACTTCTCCCTTCTGAATTCTTCGCATAAAATCTCGATTGACCGTTTTGTGACTAATATTCACATCTCCAATATCTTGCCCTTGGTCTTGATTGAATAAGTTATCAAAATGTATTCCGTCCTTCCTTTATCTCCTTCTCTTCGACCATAGCCCTATATCTCGAGTTGTTTTTGTCCCTCATACGAGCAATTCTATTAATTTCCTTAAGAGTCCAATCTTGCATAGTGGTAATGGTTAACCTTTGCTCTTGCATCTCTCGTAAGACCTTATTTTGCTTCCTTCTGGGCCTCTTTATATGTCTCATAGTTCTCATAATAACTTTTACCTAACCTTTGTTAACACTTTCGTTTGCTCTTTATTTTTTGTTTCATCAAG
The DNA here is from genome assembly GCA_951394345.1 of Salicornia ramosissima. Taxonomy (NCBI): domain Eukaryota; kingdom Viridiplantae; phylum Streptophyta; class Magnoliopsida; order Caryophyllales; family Amaranthaceae; genus Salicornia; species Salicornia ramosissima. The sequence continues at coordinate 15,896,665 of OX596239.1, forward strand.
GTGCATCCTTACTTAGTGAGATGCTTATTCCTTATTACACTCCAAGGACCTCCTTGGCTACCTCTTTTACGATGTGTTATATTTTTGTCCAAGTTGAGTTTAAATTCAAACTCATGTCCTCTGACCAAATGTCCATGACTCCATATTACCCCGTTTATCAACAGATTCTTGTTTTTCTCTCCTTAAAGCCTCGACCACTTAATTCGAGGCTCAACTTGTGGTCTAAGTTTCCTTGTGTCGATAATCAAGCACCACTAATCTATGCTGTGTTGGTGTACTCTCGCTAGGTATTACTTTTTACAGTCAACATAACTTATTCTCCAAGCCTTCCTTACTCTGGAAGAAATCGATCTGACTTGCTTGAGGTGTTCATTATACACAGATATATGCAAGCCTAAAGTCCAAGATGTCCTTTCTTGGTTCATATATTTCCCAACACCGAAACCTCCATGCACAGATTCAAAGCCATCTCTCTTAGAGCCCACATGCCCATTTAAATTGCCACCAACTATCAATTTCTCCGCTTTAGGGCATGCTTTACCTATGTTACCTGGACCGGTGGACGTGGCTCCTAGCTCATTGTACTCGTGTCTGACACAACATGGTGCATGACACAAAATCCTTGTCCAACCCTTTACTTTGCATGCGGACATCTATCTTTTTAATCTTTTTTAAATCTTTATCTTTACGTATAAAAAAGTGTATCATCTTTCATTTTTATGCTTTTAGTGTACAATTTAGAAATAAGATATCTATTATACATGTAACTAGTTAGTTAGTTATGAATTTTATTATATATATAAATATATAATAATATTATTAGTTATTCTGACTTTATTTATTTTATCATAATTCATATACTCCTCTGCTCCATATCATCTTTCATTTGCAAAATCATTTTTCTCTTCCTAATAAGCTGAATGTTATAGAGAATTACTTGTTAAAAACTGAGGGTATATTAGCATGATAATGATACTTCAATGAATGGGTGAAGATATTATATTGAGTCACCCCTGAAAATGTACAGAGAAAATCCCTTCTTTCTTTTGTACAATCCTATCAATCAAAAGAACAATGTCTTACCCCCTTGCTAAGTAGAACCAGAAATTGAATGGTTTGTCCGGGGGAGATTGTGTTTTTTTTTACTCCTTTTTCTGCCAATGGTTAAGTTTTCTTATTAATGGATGCCTCTGTAAAATGATATTTTTAGTATGCAAGTTATGTTTCAGGTGATTTTCTCTTTTTATGCTAAACTAGTTTGTTATTGTACTCTTATATTCATGTCTCTTTGATATCCAGTACAAACCCATATGTGACTTTGGAAAAGAGTTTCAAATTAACAAGGGCGGATAGGGATTTATTGCAAAAGACAGAGTATGATGTTCAGGTTTGCATTCTGTACTTTTTTTTATTGGGAGCATAGAAATTTCTTTCATGGCAATCATTCTGCATTGTCTGAAGTCTGAACTTGCTTTCTAGGCTTGGTGCATGCTTTTAAATGATAGTGTTCCATTTCGGATACAGTGGCCTCTGCATGCAGATCTGCAGGTTAATGGTATGCTAATTTGTGACATTTTCTTTCCGTTTGGAGTTGCTAATTGATAACCAATTGTTTTCCCTGATACCGTCTTTGACCTTTTCAAGCTATCTGTTGACGTTGTTCAACCCAATCAAGTAAAGCTGTATCTCATATCTATATCTTCTTGACTTACCTTTTATTTTATGTAATAATCAAAAAGTTTCCATTTGACTTGACTGGAAAAGGCTATGAACTTTATCATCCTGATTTGTAATTGTTGGAAATGAACATTGCACACTTGCATTGGTTCATTTACCTTGTTGTCTGATTCCTTTTACTGGTTGTTTCTATGTTTATAGGTATTCCAGTCAGGACTGTGACTAGATCTGTTTCACAGCTGTTAGGATCTAATGGACGTGATGATGGTGCCAAAGTGAGTTTTTAGATTGTTTTTCCCTGGCAATCATTTTATATGTATCTATATAATAGGAATTATATAGGTATTAAGAATTGATCAATTTCAGTTAAAATTTAATTTAAGAAATAGAGCGGCGGAATTTCAATAAGAGTTTGTACAGAGGTATGCACAAGTAGTAATGTTGCCACCTAAAAGAAGGCATTCTTATTTCCTTCTAATAGGATTAAATCACTAGCAAAAATGTGATTGTGGTTTACATTCCACCTGTCAATCCAAATGTTAATATGTTTTTGGTTCGTTTTGGCTAAGTTATATTAGGAAAGATAGATCCTACTGACTAATTCAGAATTATTAGTGTTGTGTGCTTGTAATCTCAAGGTCTACAAACACGAGTAGTGTATACTCCATCCGTTTCTTTTGCTGTTGATGTTTGGAATCTTGAAACATGAAAGTATCAAAGATAATCTTCTAAATTATTGTTGATGCATAACAAAACATACATAGTAACTAAGGTCTTGTTTGATCCGTCCCAATGATTACTTCAAGAATATCAAATTTCTATATTTTTTTTTCTAAATTGTAATTAAAGATATTCTTGTTCAAAGATGTGCATTAATAAACGTGCAAAGTCAACACACTTATAACAAAAAGAATCACTTTCATCCCACCCTAAGCTCCTGATTCGTTTCTATTTGCACACCAATCTCTAACAGCATATTATGCACTTTAACAACTATGTAAAAAAGAAATGAAAAGAAGATAGAGGCGAGCCCTAAGACTGTCTTAAGCTTTCTTGATCTTTTTTTGAATATCACGAGCCTTGGCACGTCATTGGTCATTAAGTCCCAAATTTCATAGGATTGAAAATTTTTTGAGAGGATTTTTCAATCACTGCCAGTCCCAAGCCTGGATAAAGGAGGAGGGTTGCGGAAGGCCTGTGACAGCCAGCGTAAAACATTGTCACATCTTATGATATGAACCAAAATGATAATCTCATGGGGGCGTTCCCTACTCAGCGACGCGCTGCACTTCCCAACCCGGGTGTAGTGATAAATATGCTAGGGTTGCTAGGTTGTCGCCCCGAAGCGACGCGTCACATCGCCCAAGTGTGGTTTCAACTATGTTACCAGGATTTGTTTCACCCCAAGTACCAATGTCGGACACTCGATCCTTGGACATTGGTATGACACTTGGACACTTCATTTTGAACCAAAAACATTCATATTTTTCATAAAATTGACGTGTCTGACACTTGGACTCATATCCTTGTCAGATACTTCTAGCAGAGTCCGAGTAACATAGGGTGTCAAACGAGCAAGGGCCGGCAGTTCGGGCGTTCCCTACTCAGAGATGCGCTGCACTTCCCAGACACGGGTGTAGTGATAAATATGCTAGGGTTGCTAGGTTGTCGCCCCGATGCGACGCGCCACATCGCCCACGTGTGGTGTCAAATGAGCAAAGGATTGTAGGTAGTGTGAGGGAGCGAAGAAGGAAGGGCTCTACAGTTAGTCTGCGAGTTGGTTCTTGGAATGTGGGGTCTCTTTCGGGAAAATCGCCAGAAGTGGTGGAGGTGATGAGGAGAAGATACATAAACTTTTTATGCCTCCAAGAGGTGATGTGGACAGGACAAGGAGTTCGAGGATTAATCTTGGGGTATAAGGTGTTCTACGTCGATCAGGACAAGGTTCCTAGAGACTGAGTTAGGAATGGGGTAGGTGTGATCCTGGATGAACGACTAGCACAAGAGGTAATTGAGACTTATTGGAAGAGCGATAGGTTGATAAGGGTGAAGTTGTTATGTGGTAAGGAGATTGTTAGTGCTTATGCGCCCCACGTTGGGTTGGGTGCGGAGGAGAAGCCCCAATTTTGGGAGGATTTTGATGAGGTGGTCCAAGGTGTTCCCCACACAGAGAAATTATTTATTGAAGGTGACTTGATTGGACACGTCGGGATAAGGCGTGATGGTTTTGAGAATATTTATGGAGGTTTTGGGTATGGGTTGAGAGACGCCCACGGAGAGGCCATCCTAGACTTTGCCCAATCTTATGATTTGATACTGGCTAATACTTGGTTTAAGAAGCGCAATTCCCACTTGATAACTTTTCGAAGCGGTGCAAATGCAACCCAAATAGACTTCCTGCTCACAAGGAGAGCAGATAGGAAAAGTTGTGTAGACTACAAGGTCATCCCAGGAGAGAGTGTGGTTACCCAACAAAGGCTTTTGGTAATGACTATTCGTTTGAAAGAAAGTGGGCGGAGGAAGCAAAGCCCAAGTGAGCCATGGATAAGATGGTGGACCCTCAAGGATACAAATGCTAAGGTTTTCACGGAGAAAGTGACCAACGAGGCAAATTGGGAGAGAGAAGTTGACCCAGACGCAACTTGGTCAAAAATGAAAAATTGTTTCGTAAGAGTGGCCAAAGAGGTCCTAGGGGAATCAAGGGGGAGAACTACGAGGCATAGGGATACTTCGTGGTGGAATGAAGAAGTAAAAGCTGCAATCAAATACAAAAGGAAATGTTACATAGAAATACAAAAGGAAATGTTACTTAGCCTTGGGAAAATGCAGAACCGACGAAACCCTTTGCAGCGTATAAAGAGGCTAAAGGTAAGACAAAGGTAGCTGTGCGACAAGCAAAAGAAAAGGTTTACCAAGAGGTTTATGAAAGGCTCGACTCCAAAGAGGGAGAAAAGGAGATTTATAAGATGGCGAAGAGAAGACAAGAGGCGAGGAAGGCTATTGGCAGGGTCAAGTGTGTAAAAGATAAGAACCACAAGGTTTTGGTGTAGGATGAGGAAATAAAAAATAGGTGGAAAGAGTATTTCGATCAATTGTTTAATGGAAGCCTAGGGGCTGCCATAGGGGATACGTCTGTGAGTAAGGAGGAAATCAATTTGGAGTTTGTACGAAGGGTTAGAAGAGCAGAGGTGGAGGTTGCTTTGAAGAGGATGAAACCTAAGAAAGCGGTTGGGCCTGATGGCATACCGGTGGAGGTATGGAGGTGTCTGGGTAAGGTTGGTATTAATTGGTTAACAGCTTTATTCAAAAAGGTATGGAGGACTTCGACTGTCCCACAAGACTAGCGGAAGAGTACCTTGGTTCCAGTTTATAAGAACAAAGGGGATGCTCAAGATTTCTCCAATTACCGAGGATTTAAGCTTATAAGCCACACTATGAAGTTGTGGGAAAGGGTAATAGAACATCGGTTAAAAGCATGAACTAGCATATCTTAAAACCAATTTGGCTTTATGCCTGGGAGATCTACTATGGATGCAATTCATTTGCTAAGACAAATGATGGAGTATTATAGGATAAGGAAGAAGGACCTCCATGTGGTTTTCATTGATCTAGATAAAGCTTATGACAAAGTGCCAAGAGATGTACTTTGGTGGGCAATGTTGAAAAAAGGTATTCCCTGAAGGTACATTGACTTGGTCAAGGATATGTATTGGGATGTTTCAACAAATGTGAGGACTTGTGATCGGTTGACAAAGGATTTCCCTATATCAATTGGATTGCATCAAGGGTCAGCGCTAAGCCCTTTCCTTTTTGTATTGGTTGTAGATGAAGTGACAAGGCCAATCCAAGATGAGGTACCATGGTGTATGTTGTTTGCAGATAATATTGTATTGGTGGATGAAACTAAAACAGGGGTTGATGCCAAATTGGAGCAATGGAGACAACGACTGGAATCTAGAGGATTTTAGCTAAGTCGGACTAAGACTGAGTATTTGGAATGTCGTTTTGGGTCACAGAGGGGGGCAAGTGATGGTCGGTGTTAAGCCCTTTCCTTTTTGCATTGGTTATAGATGAAGTGACAAGGCCAATCCAAGATGAGGTACCAATGTACCATGGTGTATGTTGTTTGTAGATGATATTGTATTGGTGGATGAAACTAAAACAGGGGTTGATGTCAAATTGGAGCAATGGAGACAACGGCTGAAATCTAGAGGATTTAAGCTAAGTCGGACTAAGACTGAGTATTTGGAATGTCGTTTTGGGTCACAGAGGGGGGCAAGTGATGTTGTGGTGAGGTTAGACGGGAAAGATCTAGCCATGAGCGAGTGCTTTAAATATCATGGGTCAATCATCCAAAAGAATGGAGATATTGACCAAGATAGGGCTCACGGGATCAAGTCGGGGTGGCTTAAATGGAGAGCGGCCACAGGATTGTTGTGCGATCGAAGCATCCCCTTAAAGTTGAAAGGGAAATTCTACAGGACCGCTATAAGACCAGTGTTACTCTATGGTACAGAATGTTGGGCTTCTAAGGAGCATATCCAAAAGGTAGGGGTTACAGAGATGCAGATGTTGAGATGGATGTGTGGCAACACTCTACGAGATAGAATCAGAGATGAAGACATTCATAGGAAAGTTGGTGTTGCGGATATTGCGAGCAAGCTAAGAGAAAATCGCTTGCGTTAGTTTGGTTACGTAATGCGGAGACCCCAGGGAGCACCGGTACAAAGAGTGGAAGAGTCGGATCAGGGGGATTTCAAACGTGGTAGGGGGAGACCGAAAATGACTTTGTGGGAAGGATTTAGAAAATATATGAAGCAGTTGGATTTACAAGAGATTGAGCGTCTCGACCGTGCGGGGTGGAGGAGGAAAATCTATGTGGACGACCTCTCGGAATAATCACTTTGGTTCATGTAGCCGACCCCACTTATGGGAATAAGGCTTTGATTGATTGATTGATTTTTCAATCACTTACTCTGTAATTCATCCTTCTTTTCCCACTGCTTTGCTGCTTTTTCCCACAAGTTTGACTTTTTCCTACCTTATAATTTTTTTCTCTTCTTAGCGGTTAGCATTCACCACAGCTAAGGAGCTAACTTTACAAGCCATCCTCTCTTCACCCTACCACTTTGACTCTGCTACTGAATATTCAGCTACCAAACAAACATGTATCACCTGCCTAAGTCTCATCTAGCGCACTGAATGGGACATTTATTTGCTGTACTTTTAGACATTATTGACTCTCTTATATTTGTCACGTTTGAGGGTTTAAGTGGACTTGGAAAATTCCAAAATCCAATCCAGTCAAGTTTGACTGGATTGGACTTGAAATTTTTTGGATTGGATTCGCACTCAATCTTCCCAAATCCAGAAGTTTTGCGGATTGAGTTTTGACTTGAATTATTGGAGCTGAAAGTCTAAAAAAGAGTCCAAGTTATATGTATTTATAAAGCTATCATGTGTTCATTATTTTTTAAGGATCAGAAATACTTCTATTTTTATAACATAAAATTGTTATTATTTTTTTTATGTAGTGTAAATTCGTAGGAAATACTAGTTGGCCACATTAGGTCCATCTTTAATAAATTTTAAAAAACACTATGAAAATGAAAACATATAAAGTAAATGGATGAGAATCATCAACACTAATCGTTGAAAATTGAGTAATAACAAATAAGTACTCAAAAATTATAAATTAGGCTAAAAGTTAACCTAGCCTGACTAGGAACATTTGGTCATGTCATTTTGTACAAGGCAAATTCTTTGTTTATTGTATTTGCCTGGAATATATAGGTATAAATATTTAAAAAAAAAAATCAAAATGTTGTGTCGCATTAAAAGCTAAACAAAAATAGAATTGTAATAATTATTTTGGCTTGGATTAGGGCTTGAGAAAATCTATTTGAATCGGACTGTATTGGACTAAAATATACTACCTCCGTTTTTTTCAGTTTACTCAGTTTGACTTTTATAATGTTCGCAAAGTATACTTTGACTATCGTTTATGATTTATACACAAAAAACACAGTCATGTGCTCATCATGGGTCTCGTTGGATTCGTTTCAATATGTAGTTTTTTATATCTAGTTTTATAATTTTTACAAACACAAAATTAAAGATATTAATCTTCAAAGTTTTGCCTCGGCAAGTGTGAAAAGGTGAAGTGAGTAAACTAAAAAACCCGGAGAGAGTATTAGATCAGATTTGGACTCAAATTTTAAAGTCCAAAATATTTTGGATTGGATTTGGATTTGGCAAAGTCCAATTGAATCCATCCAATTTGCACCTCTAGTCAAGTTTTCTAGACATTCGTGTATCTACTTGCAGCAATCCCATATTGAATTCTGGGTTTTTGCAGATTACATTGTACATCGTGGAAGGAGTTAATAAGATTTCTCTATCAGGCGTTGATGCCCGCAGTTTTTGTTTTGGAGTCAGGCTTGTGAGAAGGCGTACGCTTCAGCAGGTATCTCCCTTCTTTTGATGTTATTAGTTTGAACTTTGAACATCCCTCCCCCTCACCCCCCCCCCCCCCACCCCTCTATTGTTTTCTGCGAGGGATTATTGTACAGATTTACTTAATAGCTTATAGGGCTTTCAGTCTGCAAAAATTAGCATATAACCAAAACACTTTCCAATATCTTGAGTTATGTGGAACCAAGGTAACATTGCATAAGGAATAATGATATCCTTGAGCAGGAGGTACCATTTTCTAAGAATTGCCCCTTCATTTCCCATAGTCATGGGCTAATTGAAGACGATATATATGGTGTATGATTAACCTTAATGTAAAAAAAAAACACTTTCTAATATCTTGAGTTATGTGGAACTAAGGTAACATTGCATAAGGAATAATGTTATCCTTGAGCAGGAGGTACAATTATCTAAAAATTGCCCCTTCCTTTCGCCATAGTCATGGGCAAATTGAAGACGATATATATGGTTTATGATTTTTGCTAATGTTATTGTGTTAGTTGATGAGACAAAAGAAAGTGGAAAGTAAGTTGAAATTGTGGAGACAGACTTTGTAATCTCGTGGGTTTAAGTTAAGTAGAAGTAAGATGTAGTATTTGGAATTTAGTGGGATAGGAATTAGTAGGACAAAATCAATTAAATTAGATGGAATGAGTGTTCAAGGTTCTGACTCATTTCGGTATGTAGTGATTATTATCCAAAAAGATATTGAATTAGATGAGGATGTTGATCATAGGATCAAATCAAATTGGTTAAAGTGGAACAAAATGAGACGCCAATAAAAGTAGGGAATTTTTTTTAAAAAACCTAAGTAGGCCACTAAAAGTCTAAAACAGAGCACAAATAAGGATCCCCCCCCCCCCCCCCAAAAAAAAAAAAAAAAAAAACACCTTTTAGAGACTCATTAAGACATGTATAAGAGAAAGGAAGGGGAAAAATATTTAAATATAACATTTGACTAAAAGCCAAGCATGTTTCAGAAATAGGAGGAGAAAAGAATCAGAGTATGGATCAGAGAAGAGCAGTTTGAACTTGAAGTTCTTTTGAATCTGGTGGTTGTCGGTGGTTTGCCAGTGGGCAGCTGTAGGTGACAAGAACACCAGTGGTGGACGGAGATGCTTCCGGCAACTGATCAATGTTGTTCAGAGGAGAGAGGATTCATATGAGTCTTAGTTTAAACCCTAGATTTTTCCCTGTTTTTTCTTCCATCTAATTTGTTTTCAAGTGAAAACCTTGCCTTTTTTAAAAAACATTTTGTCATATGAGTCTTAGTTTAAACTCTAGATTTCCACCCTTTTTTATTTTATTAAACATTGATATACAACCTTGGGGATGGCAGTTTTGGCATTGAGCCGTCCCTAATGTCCCTAACCTTTCCCTCCATGTCCCCAACATCAACCTGCTGTAGCCTTTCCAACCGAAACATATGAGGGACATTTTTCATCTGTATCCACACCGCCCCCGTCCCTAATACGGGAACCTTGTCCGGGTAGCTTCCTCGTCCTTCCTAGAATTCTTGTGCTTTTAACTTCTTTTATCACAATAGTCCAACTGTTAATCAAACTTCAATTTAGGGGCTTCACATCAGTGTGAAAAAAAATCTTTTCTTGCTTTTTTGCAAAATCATATAATGTTTTTAGTAAATTATATAAAATGAAAATATGATGAGCATGAAAGGTCTTGAATTTATCTTTAGTCCTCAACTTTTTTTTTTTTTTTAGTGATTTTACACTAATACTTCATTGAGGTAGTCGTACCCGTATCAGATATAGATACGATACCGATTCTTCTAGGATACCGGAAACCTTAATCCATTGTAACATTATTATTTCTGACATGATTTACCCAATTTTCATATTTTCATATACATTTGAAATGGTTTTCTTATCTTTCTATGATAATTAAACTAAAGTATTCCAAATGATATTAAAAGTTTAATTAAAAATTCTTAATTTTTGAAGTATTAAATAATATCTGTTTCTCATATTTTTCAAACGAAGGGATTTCCGTACCCATTTTATACCCGTCCCCGTTTCCAAAGCCGTATATCCATGCTACTTAGATGATCATGCCAAATATAATTTTTTAGATAAATTTTTGACTTTTCTTGATTGTTTACTCTAATTATGAATTTAAATCTTTAATATATTCGAGAATATACTAGATTTTTGTCATTGTTATGCTATTATAGTATTAGGTTTTGAATCATGAGTTTTAAGCTTTCAAGTAAAAATTGAAATTCCAAACGAAGGCCTTTATCACACATTTATGCCATGCCAATCGAGAACTTGTTTGGATTATTGCGTCTTCTCTGATACTAAAAATATTGCGACCATTAATGCATTTTTGAACCATTGTGGTTACTTTAGTTGGGAAATCAAAAGTAAAAGTGGTAAAAAAAAAAGGTGTTTACAAAGGTTGAGGGTCACTCACAAGTTTGAGGGAAGAGTGGGAATATCATTTACTTCCTCCGTAATGAATTCTTGCAACATTTGCTATTTTGGGATCTTTTTGAATTCTTGCAACAAAATATCAACTTTCTTTATTTGGTAAGTTTTTATCTATTTCTCTCTCCTACTTTTACTAATCTATCAACAAAATACCAACTTTTCTTTAGGGGACCACTTTATCTTATTTCTCTCTCCTACTTTTACCTAATCTACCAACTTAAACATACTTACAAAATTATTTTTGGAGTCCGTGCCGGAGGGCTTTGTTGCAAGAATTTGTTTATGGAGGAAGTATTATTGTTGTTGTTGTTGTTGCTGTTGTTTTTATTATTATTGTTATTGTTTTTTTTTTTTTTGGTAATAGTAATTATAATCATCACCATCACCATCATTATGATTTTGATAAGGTATGAACGATGTATGTTTCCGAAAACAGAACTAGATTCTGAATTTATGAAAAAAATGATTCACACCAAGCTGTGTTATTTATGTTTAGTTAATTTTTAATGTGTCACTTAATTCAAACATTAGAACAGAGGAAAAAAGGTACTCCTTATTAATTTTAAAAATGTTTGCAAAATCGCATTTAGACTAAACTCTTAGTGTTAGTGTTTAAAAACACAACTGTACTAACTTCTTAAGTATCCAAAATAGAATACCTTGCAAACATTGTGGAATGCAAGAATTATTCCTCTCCAGCTCTCTCAGTTGAGTTGTTCGCTTTTTGATGAATGATCATTATTAATATCCTATGTAAACTTGAACTAATATGTTCAGATTTGTTACCTTGTGTAAGGCCTGCAAATTTTAAGCACATTTTAGCTGCCACAAAATGTAGAATTGCTTGAGCCATTTTTTTTTCATCACTGTGCCATATGTTCATTGTGTACTTCTATTGTTTGTCTAGGTACTAAGCAAGATTCCCAAGGAGTCTGATGGTGAATCATTTGAGGATGCACTCGCTCGGGTTCAGCGCTGCATTGGTGGAGGTATTGCGACAGGAAATGATGATAGTGATAGTGACTTGGAGGTCATTGCTGATTCCATCACTGTTAATCTTCGTTGTCCTGTAAGTCAATATATTTAGAAAAATATTTCCAAGAGAGTGTATTTTGTAAAGCACAAGGGTTGAAAATACGCAGGCATGACTGATGAGACACCATTTCCTCACTGCATTTGGGTGGTGAGGGGAGATTGCTGTTCTGCGTTTCAATTTGTGTTCAGTTGTGTCACGTGTGGATCTTGATTGCCTGAGTGTTGTTATTGCAATCATGATTTCAATTGAATTAGCCAGAGAATATGTTAATATATTATTATTACTATTGCCTGAGTATTCTCGTGTTCGACAATGATTGCAATCGCTAAATTTATGTTCAGTCTAGTTACTCAGACTGTTGTACCTTTAATTAATCTATTTATCTATATACTTCCTCCGTTCCAAAAAAACGCAACAGTTTCCATTTTTGGATGTTTCAAAACAAATGCAACAAATTTTTATTTTCCTTATATAGTAAACTATTGCTATTTAAAAGACATAAATACCCTTACTAATTCTTTATTTGTCCCCACCTTTTCTCTCTCCAATTCTTTAATTGTCCCCACTCTCTCTCTCAACTCCTTTAATTGTCCCCACTTTTCTCTCCATTTATTTTAATCAACTACCCCTCACTTTTTCTAATTACCCACAACAAAAAAATGCCTAGGAGTCCGCGCCATGACAATTATTGCGTTTTTTTTGGAACGGAGGTAGTATATATTATACTATAAGACAAGCGGATCGATGAGAGAATGACAATTGTCACTAATTGACTGGAGAGTCTAATTGTCTTATAATACTCCCTCCATTTTTTCTAATTTATTCACTTTCCTTTTTTGGAGTTTTTTTTTAATTTACCCACTTTTTACGTTACCTAAATTTTGTAATGTTTTATTCTCTCTCTTACTTTTCACTAGCATTAATAAAATAACCCCCTTTTCTCTCTTTTCCATACTCTCTTACTTTTTTATACAACTTTTAATCATCATTTATTTTTATTCCCCTACTCCCTATTATTTTATTGGTTTTGATGAAACTCAAGTGTGTAAAAAATAAAAACGGAGGGAGTATAATTTAAACAATCAATTAGTATAATAAGATAAACTTAATTAATATTTTTACGGTAACAATGTTAATTAAAATATTTGACTACTGAATTAGCTAAAAGATTCTTAGAATATTAAGTAAGGAATTGGTTAAAAATAGTCTAATAATGTCAATGATTTTTTTTTTCTTAGAGCAACCCCATTCATGTTTTATTTTCAAACATGACATGGGATGTTTTTACGTTAACAATGTCAATGATATCCCACTCATGACACAATATGTATCATGAAATGATAAAGTCATGTTTGGGTCATCAAGTGATTCAAGTCGTGACTTGGTCATGGGAGTGGGACCCCACATGTGGATTTTTATACTTCCTCCGTTCCAAAAAAAATGCAACAGTCAACATTTTGTACTATTCACATTATATACTTTGACCAAGTTTTGAGCTTTATACATAATAAAAAATATAGTCAAGTGGGATCTTGTTAGATTCGCCTTGTAAAACACTATCTTAATATCAACTTTTTATAATTTTTAAATATTCATAATTACAGTTATTAAGGGTCAAAGTAGTGTCTCGGCATGCGTGAAATGTTGACTGTTGCATTTTTTTTTGGAACGGAGGAAGTATATTTTTTCTTGAAACAATATTTTAAAATAAGCGAGGAAAATATGGTGGGCTATAATAAAAAGATAGGAGAGAGATAGATGATAAGTTTATTTTTTGAGTCATGAATGGGTGAGATTATTTATTTGGAGCATGAGTGATAATAAAATGAAGTGGAAGAGTGAGAAAGTGGTAGAGAGAGAGGGATGACATGTGTTTTTTTTTAGCATGAATGAGATGCTCTTATGACTTGGTTGGAATATCTCAATATAGAGAAAGTGCGTACAATTTAAGAAAAGGGTTGAGAGAGAAAGGAGGAGACCATTTTTTTGAAGTAAAACGAGGGTAATTGTGGAGATTAGTAAGAGAATCTTACTGAGATTGGGAGAATAAAGTGACAGTAATGCGGCCTTTCACAAAAAGCAAGCCTATGGTGTCTTTATATTAGGTAATGCAGCAAGTATTAAGACATTTCCAGTTTATCTATGTGTAAAAAGTGAAACAGAATCCCGGAGAAAGTATATGTTATCTAAGAAAAAATGGATATATAATTTCTAAAGTAATTGGCCTTGAAATCTTTGATACTTCAACAATTCACTTTAGGCTAAAAGAAAGGATAAATACTAGATGCCGATGCTTGAAAGTGGTGTTTAATTGTATTATTACGTCTAATGATGCATTAGAATTATGGTTATAGAATTGATAATTGGTAGTTATTATGTCTAATGATGCATTAGAATTATGGTTATAGAATTGATAATTGGTAGTCTTTAATTACTTGACAACCCTTACAGTTTTGTCATGTGATATACTTGTACCCATACCTGGCAAATTGGTCGGTCGGGTCGGTATCGGTCGGTCAAAATCGAGTTTCGGTCATTTTCAGGTCGGTACTTTTTCGGTAACGGGTCGAATCTCTTTGTTCATGACCCAAAGTTTTCGGTACCAGGTCGGTCGGTACATTTTTTTTTCCAGATGTATCTCAATATATTGACTAAATATTATAGCAAATACCAACTAGTCAAATGCAAAAAAATGGCTTCTTAAATAATATCACCAAATCGCGCAATTACCAATATAATTGTAGCAAATGAAAAATACAAAATACATATCTATACTACTCCCTCCGTAAGTCATTACTTGCAACATTTGAACTAGGGGATCGAAACTTCCTACACAATATAAGCTAATGATAAATTTAGAGTTTGATTAATGATAGATTAACCCTAAACCCACCAAGCACCACTCACCATCTGCACCACCACCATCTGCACGTCCTCTGCACCACCACCATCTGCACGTCCTCTGCACCACCACCATCATCACTGCACCATCACGGCCAGTGTTAAGCGCAAAGGCGCAAGGGGGTAAGCGCCTAAATTGTTCAAGGTGAAGCGCTTGTGGCTAGGCGCAAGCAAGGCGCTCTGAGGCGCACCATAAGGCGCATTTCTGTTTTGTCCCCAGGTTTTTTCCAGCCTTTTTCCCCTTACTTCTTAGGTGCGCCTCACTTTAATGAGGCGCACTGAGGCGCGCCTAAGGCTCTAGGAAATCCTATCGCCTTGGTGCGCCTTACGCCTTTTCATACATTGATCACGGCTGCACCACCACCGCTGCCAACCAAATCAGACCCCACCTTCACCCAAATCGGACCCCACCACCACCTAAACCATTGAATCTCCACAAACTGAACCACGACCTTTGAAATTCGAATCTCCACCACCAAAACCACCGAACCACGATTAACACTTCAAAAAAAACCAGAATTAACATTATACAAATAAAAAAAAAGCCCAGAATAATGCATATTCAAGTGAGATCCTATTGGATATGTCTTGTGGCCTAATATTATTTGCAATTGTATAAGATTATATTTGGAAAATCGGTCGTTCAGGTCGGTAACGGGTCGGTCATTACTTTAAAACAGGTCTTCGGGTTCGGTCAAAAACGGGTTTCGGGTTCTATTTTTATGTTCATCACCCAATTTTTCCAGGTCGGTATCGGGTCGGGTTTGTTTTTGCCAGATATACTTGTACCCTTTTTTTGGATGAAAACATCGGCTAGTAATTTTCTATAAATACCTATAAATACATTGGGGAAATAACATAACATATCAATCTAATCTATTTTTATATTTTGGGGTAACTTTTGCAAGCTGGCTATTTGATTTTGAGGTGAAAGTGATGGATGAATTTAATAATATGGCCGTTTTCCCATTTTTCTATCCTTGAAAGGTATAATTTTGTTGATTCTCTCTTTTTTTTTTAGAAATCTTATTATGTGTAGAAAGTCAAGTAATTGCTGAGCAAGCATAAAGTAGATTAGCAGGTGCAAGTTTTACCCGGAACGTGGATTACCCTAGTATGTGGAAAGAAACAAGAATGTAAACCAGTAGTTGGGTTCTTCGTGGTTCTTAGGGACGGCTAATTGATATGCATTGTGAGTTTGAGTGCTGTGTGCACATTAGACCTCCAACTAGCTCTAAATATGCACATTGGAGCTCTCTAGTTAATTTTGAATTCATTGAAGTGAAAGAATCAAGAAGCCTTGCAGTCAGTTTCAATAGTAGAATGACGACCTAGATTAGGAAATGGTTCTCCAAAGTTTGATTTGTTTTGTTTTTGTTTTCGCAAGCTGAGATTAAAACATGTCAGTTTGTATTCTCTCTAAAAATTTGTACAAAATGTGATTTACAAATTTTAAGGTTATTAAAAGCAGTATACATGCATTGCACGGGTTAATGAAATGATTTTTTATACTTCTTCATACTTGACCCTGTTTTGGGCTTGTAATGCAGATGAGTGGCTCTAGAATGAAGACTGCTGGAAGATTTCGATCTTGCATACACATGGGTTGTTTTGATCTTGAAACTTTTGTGGGACTCAATGAACGCTCTAGGAAGGTAAGACTTTCGATTTTCAATGTATTTTTTTTAATGTAAAGGTGATGTGTCTTTTGATTGATTCCTTATTTGCAGTGGCAATGCCCTATCTGTCTGAAGAACTACTGTCTTGAAGATGTTATTGTTGATCCTTTTTTCAATCATATTCTTAAAAAGGTAGCACCAAATATGATTTATCATGCCTCTATCGTCATTGTGCGTATTCTTGAGCTATTTATTGTCAATTCTAGGTGCAAAGTTCTGGAGAAGAGATAAATGAGGTTGATATGAAGCCTGATGGCTCTTGGCGAGGAAAGAATGTTCGTGAAATTGGGGATCTTTCTCGGTGGCACTGCCCGGATGGCTCGATCCTGGCTATCCCTGAATCACAAACTGCTCAAGAGTGTGTACCGGAATCCAATATTTCAAATCCGGGCATGCAGAATAATGTGTGTGCTAATGGACAAGGGAGTGATGAAGGTGAAAATATGGATCATAATATCATTACGATGAGCAGCACTACTACAGGCGATGTTAATGATGATGGTGAACCTAGTATAAATCAAGATGGTGTTGAGGAATTTGGTGTTTCTGATATGAATGAACCTGAAATTAGTTCAGGCCCACCTAATTTTCACCAAGGAAATACTGATGTTATTGTTCTCAGTGATTCAGAAGATGATGATGATGTTAGTCTGGTTTATCCTGTGGTTCATCCTACCAAGGATGAAGGATACCTAGTCTCTGCTATGGAAAATAACCTCAGCTCTTATCCTGTTGTTGCTACTGATGAGGGTCCTGGTATTTTCAGCGAGAATGCTGGTGATTTCCTGATTTCACAGTCCCCTGCACCTTTGAATTTGCCTGGAGGTTCTGGATTTGATTTCCTTGGTACTCCGGGTGCATTGCTTGATGAGCATAATTCTGCAACGTATTCGGGACCTGTAAATTGTGTGCTAACCACCGCCTCTTCTGTAGATCCTGTTCGTAATGTAATTGATTCATGTGATCGAAATAACACCTCATTTGATAATCAATATGACTCTGTTAATGGGAACAACCCTTTGGAAATTCTTGCTTCAGGGATTGAACTGCCAAATTTAGATAGTAGTCCTTGTGAAGATTGGATTTCTCTGAAATTAGGGGCCAATGGAAATGAAACTTCATGCCGCAATTTGGAGGCTCATCATGTGTCTGCATGTGAAAATGAGCTGGATTTGCACAACCATTTTACGTCAAAAGAAGGTATGAATTCCAGCTTAAATGTTGCTATATTTTCTTCTGAAGCCATATTTTAAATGAGTAGGAAGAGCTCATGGTTTTGTATATTTGGTTAAATTACTTTTCTGGGATTTCTGTCTTAGGTTTGAATATTATTGCTAGTGAAATTTGATTTTAATAATCCCACTTTTTTGTGGCTTGCTCAAAATAAACCCACTTTTGGAATATTCCAAAATTATCCCACCTTTCACCCCAATCGGCTTGTTTTGAACCTTTTTACCATGTAACCTAATGAACAGGTGAATGTCAGAGTTTTTCTGACAGTGTTTGGTTTTAATTATTTACATTCCCTTTCTCAATTTCTAAAGTTCTATTATTCTACTATTACATTTTTTCCCATATTGTTTTCCCATATATTTCAATCCCAACACCACAAATCTGACTTACAACCACTAATACCACTGGTAAACTAACCCATTATCAACCATCACCTCAGGATATGTTGCTAACCTCGTAACATAGGTCCTCGACTCCTCGTCCCCCTCCCTGCTGTCGTCTGCGTGCCACCTGCTGCAATGAGTGTCGTAGCAACTTCTCTTTTCTCTTTCCCAGGTGGAACTAGTCTGGTTGGGTTGGCATTCAAAATAATCAACTACAAAAATAAGTAAATAAGTAATATAAGCAATCAATCAATCTTTGAGGACATGCTGGAAATGAGCAAAGAATAGATGATTCTCCCTTCTTTTTTTCCGCTCTTGTTTCATATTCATGGCTCACAAATTCCTTTGACTAGCAAAATTTAAGCGCTGTTGTAGCCTGTAGGTCACTTTGGAGTTCAGAATAAAATGAGCAAATTGGAGTGAAAGGTGAGATTATTTTGAAATAATCTTATAGTGGGGTTGTTTTGAGCACACTACACAAAGGTGCATTTATTATAATTCATTTTTCCAATTATTTCTATCATCAATTTCTTTTTTTGAATTTTGTTCTTTTGTAAAGAAAAGTACTAGTGCAGACCTGAAGGCATGTTTGGTTGGGGGTAGACCTGGTTATTGGATAGGGTAGCTCAATGGAATGCAATTAGGTTTAATGTTATAGGGTATTTACTGGACAGGTCTTTAATGGGCAAAGCCTTATTGACCAGGTCAATACAGGGCCAAAAATAATAGCCTAATCAATTTTCAAAAAAGAAAGTTTTGACAAAAATAATTACATTAATATATTCGTAAACATTTGTTTTAACTATTGACTATCTTGAATATTATTTATATTTAATATTTTAATGGCCTGACCATGGTATTAAATCAAGGCCGCATCACCGCATCGCGACCGCATTGTAAACGTTTTTGAGCTTACCGCGACCGAGATATTAGGCCGCAACGGCCGCGAACCATCCGCATTGCCCGTGAATGTGATTTCGCGACCGAAACCGAGATTTAAAACCATGGGTCTGACCGCTAACGATCTGCGACCTGCTATCGATCCTTTTTAGCCGACCTTGGCCCCAACCCGACCCGCATCGGCCTGATCCTGACCCCTAACCGGCCCAATAAACAAGTCTAGTTGGGGGGGGGGGTTCGGATGGAATGGAATGGACTTCATTCCATTCTAATCTTTGATTGTTTTTAAGAAAAAAATAAATAAATAATCCTAGAGTAACCCTTTGGTTTCTAACTCCTTCCCATCCCTTTAGAATTTGTAACTCCCCTTACCCCCTAAGTTTATCATCTTACCCCACTAAGTATCAAAACCTAATTCTTCTACATCTTTCTCCATTTTATGATGTTTCTTGACTTTCTTCCTCTTTCTTGTTATAGAAATGCTCCCACATTCTCCTTTTTTTATATCTCTTCCTCTTTCTTGTACTTGCTTTCATCCTTCTGTGATGCAAATTCTTCCATCCATTTGTGATGTGAATTTTTGGATTCTATGTTACAAATTCTTGGATTCTCCATTTTCACATGTCGATCTCTTCCTCTTTCTTTGCTAGAGCAATTTTTTTGGATTATGTTTTTGTGATTATTTTTGGAGAGAATTAGATATAATTTGTCTTATAGTTAATTTGCTTATTTGTCTTATAGATTATAATTTTAATGTTACTTAAAATTTGGATTTTTTAAAGGGTAATGTTATATGTAGCCCTTAGGGCTATATATAAGCATTGAATAACATTTCTTAAAATGGAAATTATTTAGAAATTTATGACAAATTTGCACATTATTTGAGGCAATAAATGTGTAATTCAACATATTATTTCCACTTTAAGCTTCTTATATGTAGCTCTTAAATTGCTAAAAGGCTAATAATAGATTTTCTATAGCAAAAGAAAAATAAAATAAAATTGGATATAGAATTCATTCCAAGATTGAACCAAACATTTGTCAAAAAAAAAGAACCTAACACTATGAATGGATATAGAATCCATTACAATAACTAAACCAAACATCTTTAGTATGTTATGGGGTTTAGAATCCATACCATATCATTTTAGGTCAGTAGCACAAACTAGCTCTGAAAGAGTTGGATTTCTCTGCTTTGCTTGGGAAGGATCGTTTGACCAATTTGGCATGCCATTTTTTTTTTTTATTGCAGCATAGGTCAGTGTCCAAAATAGTTCATGATGTGATATCTGATGATTTTGACGGCTATTCTTAATTCTTATATCTTGTTTTGAGAATATTTATAAGGATTAGTTCTTTTAAGATCATGCAAATTTACAAACTAAATTTGTCTCTTATCTCTTGCTTTATCACTTTCTCACTCATGCATATCATTATCTAGGAAGTGATTTTTTTCCCACCAAAATCTACTCCAATCACAAACTAAAAATATTTATCTCATTTCTATCTCTTTCTTAATTTTCAGTTTAATGCACTGCCTTTTCTCTTTCCTTCATTGATCACACTTATTTAATTATTATTTTTATTTAAGTACATAATACATCATAGTTTTAATTAAGTGAAAAGGCTAATTCCCCTCAAAAAAAAAAAAAAAAGAAGTGAGAAAACTAATAGTTCAACAACAACAAATTGAAAGCCTTAATCTTAAAAATATAGGGTAGAATTCTATTTCAAGTGGCTGTCTACTAAGGTCTTTTTCCTCCATGCACTCTAAGACAAAGTTGTATGCAGTTTCAAACTCATTTTCTGAATGTCCTTTTTAAAATCTTCTATCCAATTCCATGCTTGTCTATCGGTCTCTTGAAATTATCTTCACCCCAACAGCCTAGCCCCATATTGGTACATTATATAGTCGCTAATTAACATGTTCAAATCAATGTAATTGATTCTCCATTATCATGTGTAACTTAATATTGCAATTTCAACTTTAATTCAAATAGCTACTCCCCCAGTTCCTCAAAATTTTGAACATTTACTATTTGGGTGAAAACCTAGGAATAATGTATTATAACGGGAGTGAGGTCAAAAGGTAAAAATAGATGAGAGAATGTGTAAATAGGGGAAAAGTAAGGGAAAGTGGTAGGTCCACTTTATTAAGTAATAGTAAAAACATTCAAAAGGTAAAAATAGATGAGAGAATGTGTAAATAGGGGAAAAGTAAGGGAAAGTGGTAGGCCCACTTTATTAAATAATAGTAAAACATTCCCAAAATGGAATAAAACACAATGTACAAATCTTTGAGAAACCTCGATTTGAGGAAATTGGCCAAATCTTTGAAGAGCGGAGGGAGTATATTTTTTATTCTATCTTTCAATGTGTTCCTCCATATCCAGATCACAACAACATTCGCGTGTTTGCTAGACCCATCTTAATATGCTTCTTAAAAGCCCAACATTTCAATCTATAAAATAAGAAAAATCGTAAAGGCAACTAATACATAATTACGGATTGATTATTATTTTTCGGTTTCATTATATGCCAACTATGTTACTCGGACTCTGCTGGAAGTATCGGACGAGGATATGTGTTCGAGTGTCAGACACGACAATTTTATGAAAAATACGAATGTTTTTGGCTCAAAATGAAGTGTCCAAGTCTCATAACAATGTCCAAGGATCGAGTGTCCGACATTGGGTGAAACAAAGAGTCCGGATAACATAGTATGTCAATATGGGTATTTTAATTTTATCTTTATTGATTTCAAATTTTTTTACTTCCTTTTTTATTAGATGCAAGACTCTTTTTTAAATAATAAATTCTTTCTCTGTATCTCTTTACATAATAATAAATGGAGAAAGTATAGAAATATCCTTTAACATACAAAATAGCATTTGAGATCAAGGGGTGGGGGTGTGATGGCTTTTTTAGTTCATGATATTTTCATGCCTCGTACTAAAAAAATTTCATGCCTTGAAGTTAAGTATGCAAGCCACGAAGCTGTCAAGTTTTTTGCATCCAGTTAATTTCACTGCTGCTTTAATGGGGTTGCTACGCTCAATTATATATCAAGTTTTATGTGTTGGGAAATGGCCATTATGTGATGGCATTTTACGCTATTGCTCAATTCTGGGTCTTTGTTTAGGGTTTAGTCTAGTTACAATCCTAAGGAGATGCCAGTGCTTAGGCATGTTGTATAATATCCAGTAAAAATCCCATCTCAAGATTCCTGGATCTTTCCTTCTTTCTCTTTTTGGAGAAAAAAAGAGTTTTGGTGTGTGTGTTGGTGGGGGGTTGGTGGTTGGGGGGTGGGGGTGGGGGGTGGGGCTTGGGCAGTTTCAAAGTCTGACTCCTGAGGAATAAGATGTTCCCATTAGTCCTTTAAAAAAGGATCATATGTTACTCTGTCATCTGCAAATTTCTCATGTAGTTTCAAAATTGAAGTTGCCTTATGCTCATGAAACTTCTCTTTATGGTGCCTACCAATCTTTGAAATTAGATTAATGTGCCTTGAACTTAAAGGTAAATGATCTATCTTAAAAAAAATTACCGTAGGGCAGCAATTTGGATTAGTAGGTACTACCTAATAATTCATCTTACATGTGCTGTTTAAAAGAAGCTTTTTTCTTTTTTCGTTTCTATCTTATTAGGGCCTCAGGCTGCTATTATTTGTTTCCAGTTTTCATGTCTTGTTTGACATTTTATTGAAATATGTCATTCCAGATTCTTTGTGTCAAGAAACTCATCCTGAACTTGGGTCTGGAGCTGGATCTGATGATGCTGCTAACAGAAAAAGGTCTGATGGTCCTTTCTCATTTCCTCGCCAGAAAAGGTCTGTGAGAAGGCGGTTTTAATACAAGCATCACTGGACCTTACATCAAAACAAAGCTAATTGTAGTACTTTACTTGGACATGCAAAACAAAGCTAATTATAGGGGCATTATGGGAGGCTATTCATCAAATTCGGTTTCCATTTATGTGAGTGTTCTCCTTTTTGAGCTTGGGGATTTACATTCTAAAGCCTATTAATTATGTTTTTTGGAAGAAGTGAATACTTTTCCACCTTGTACAATTTTTGATCGTCTGGGAGAACTGTTTCCACATGGTGACCCATCTGTAAAATGAAGGCTGGGGATGTTATTGTCTATCGTTGCTTGAAGATCACATGGATATGTCCCATAATCCAGTTGGACTTGTCTCCTACATGTCAGGTAAAGATGTGAATCATTATAGTCTCATCACTATCATCAATTTGCTAACAGATGCTTGAAATCTCAGTGGTATGCAGAAAGCTAATTAACATTATTTGTATTGATTAATAACTAAAAAGTAGACATGATAACTAAAAAATTAAAATTAACTAGCTATCCTTTTTTTTTTTTACTATTCTATACTTGATGGTAGGATTGCACATCATCTAAAAGTATAAAATTTATGGCACATACACATGATTTTGTTCGCGAAATTAATCCATTGAAGTTAACATAGAATATTAGGATTACTCATCATTGGACACCTAATTTCAACTATACTCAAAATAACTAACATTGAAATGGTTGTTCTTGATGAGAAGGCAATCATCTTTCTACTTATACTTTTTGTACCCATGAATTTGTGTAAGTTGACTAAATTATTAACTTTTAACTAAAATAAAACTAACACGAATCATATAATCATATTTTTTAATAAGACCATGTATGGCATATGAGTTGTAAACTATTAATGAATTTAAATTTTACCTATCCTGGTATAGTGCACTTCTTACCATAGCTGTCAAGCTCCCTGTTACAGTGCTTACTTTTTAACATTTTAATTTTTGCTGTAACAAATCATTTTTCTGGCATGTAGATCCTGGTGTGATGGAACAAGCCTGTCGGTTACAAATTTACACAGCTGGAAGAAATTTTGGAAGATGAATAATGCTTTTTGTTTAGCATGTTCGAAATCTTTTCAGCTGACATGTGAATCGCCAAGCAATAATTTAACTAGTCATTGGATGACACTTTTGATCATCAATGAGCGAAATCGAACAACATTTTCCGTCAAGGGTGAGGAGCGAAGACTGGAAGCTCTGAGTCCAATAGTCCAGCAAAGTGATTATAATGGATTTCTATAATTTCTAGGACGAAGCTGTTCATTAGCGAGCCTGCTGGGATTAGTGTAGGGTTTGCTATAAACACAAGTAGTTTAGGGTGATTAGTTCAGATCTGAAGGTACTGCTGCAGCGGCTACAGATTGATTTTCTTATTTTGAAAAGCTCTAACTTGATGGTGATGCTGATGCTGATGGGGGTTGGAGGAAGTTCATGATGCTGATTACCTTCATGGAAATATATGGTGAAAAGTGTAAATTTGCTGATGATATCGGGTACATAATGTACTGAAAATGTGTAAATATATATTAGTTCTTTTGCCAGTGTCAAAATGTAATGTGTGGGAGACTGGGAAGTTTTTGGAATTCATCAGCAATCAGCATGCACTTGTGTAAATCTGTATACAGGCTACTCCATCCAGGCATTATACATACAATATTTTCTTCCTACGAGTGCATCCAAGGTTAGCTAACAAAGTACTGAGTAACAATGTTTGCTAACTACATACAATTGAGGTTTGTGTCATTGTAGTACAAGTCTTTCGAATGTTGTAGGTGAGATTTGGTCCGAATCTCACATTCTCACTGCACGCATCTAGGAAGACTAAATCGGATTATGCGGAGTAGGGTCTGACTCAAAGCCTAGTACTCACCCAATTATTTAAATTTTACCTATCATGGTTTATTGATTATTGGGTGCATCATTGGTCGTTGGTTTTGGCATGTTGTTGTGGGTTGGCTTGTTGTTCATCCATGGTGTGTGGGTTCAATGCTAATGTTAGTGGTGAACTGGTGATTTAGGAGTGTGGTTTAGTGGTTGGGTCAAGAGCATGGTTTAGTGGGGTTGTGGTTGTATGGGCCAATAACAAGGCTATAAGAATGGGGTGGGGTAGTGGTGGCCTGGTCAGTTGTTGGTGGAGTGGATTGATTGGTGATTTTGGGTGTTTGCGAGGGTAGTGATGGTGGGGCAACATAGGCTTTGGTCGGTGAGTGGTGACTGGTGAGCTTAGTAGTGGTGGTGAGGGAGGAGAGACAAAAAAGAGGAGGGTGAGTAGGAAGAAGAAAAGGGGTGCAAGGAGCATGCAATTTTTCAAAAAATGACCCATCTATCTCTATCTATAATCTATATCTATATCTATACTTAAATATTTAAAACAGAAACTTTAACATCCACTTGTCATCATTTCTATTATTTTCTATTTATTTGATTTTGTCTTTTTAGAAAAAGGAAAAAAATTAATTGCTCTATCTCTATTGCTTTGTATTCCTAATTTTCCCTATAAATGTTTCGATATCTCATCACCATTTACGCTTTATATCTTTTGCTTTTCTATCATCTAAGGAGTATTTTTTTAATTCAAATTCATGATTCATGTCCTTCAATTTAATGATATCTTGCAAGATGGATAATACGTAAATATAAATATTTTTAATTATTTTTTGTGTAAAACAAAAATTCGTGCATAAAAGGGGTTAAAACTAATTAAATATTTAAAACAGTAAGTTTTACTTTCACGTGTCATCCCTTTGTTAATCCTTGTTTCAACTCTGTTATGTGTCATATTTAAAACAGAAAGTTTTAAGTGTCACGTGTTATCCTTTTGTTAATCCTTGCTTCAACCCTGCCATGTGTCATTTTTACGTTTAATGACTTTTTTTTTCTTTTTTCTCAAGGCAATTTAAATGTTTACCCTTTCATTTATCATCAAATCTCTAGAATTCTTTCATTATTTCTTAATTAATCTCTTTTAACTTCTATACATTTTATACCTTATTTTTTTAAAAAAATTAAACAATTTGATTCATATTGATAATATTCTTTCTCAATTTGTTTTTGAAAATCACCATGTTCATCGGGCAAAAAACTAGTTATAATTTTTTTTTTCATAAATAAATTACCAACAATTTTGTTTCAAAAAATCATTCCACAAACAACCAAGAAACCATCGAGTAACCCAATATAAAACGCACCAAATACCCTAAATAATGAATAGAGAAAAGAAAAAACAGAAGAAAAAAACAGAGCAAAAGAAAACAGAGAAAAACTTTCGAAAACAAAGAATGGGGCCTTACAAACTGGTGGTAGTAGCGGAGGTAGCGGACGATAGAGGTAGTGGCGGATCTAGAAATTTTATGCAACGATGTCACTTTTATAAAAAGATGCACTCCTCTTTCAACGTTTATATGATTATACTTAGGGGCCATTTGGTTGCTAAAGGGGAAAAAGAATCACTTTAGGAACGAGAATGAGGGAGAATGGAAAGTAAAAGTGTTAGATTTAGTTGGCTATTTGTTTTAAAAAGGAATGAGTTTTACCTCCACCACCACCATACTACGCTACCACTAGGGATGTTCAAAATAATTCGATCCGAAAAAATCGGATTATTTTTATGTAATTTTTTTTCGAATATTTTGGATGGTGGATTACAGATCGCTAAAATTGAATTTTCAGATATCCAAAATATATAACATTTGGGATCGGATATTCGAATTTTCAGATATTTCAGATCGAAAATCCTTATTTTCGGATATTTCAGATCAGATATCCAGCTTTTAATCGGATATTTTTGGTCGATACACCAGGTTTTTCGAATCGGATACTTGGATTTTCGAATCGGATATCTGGAAAAATATGTTTAAAACACACAAATATATACATGTTTTTGGAAAATCTCGAATCGGATATTTCGGCTCGGGATTTGGCCGATCCGAAATTCTTGGATATCCAACATTTCAGATCAGATCGATCCGATTGAACACCCCTAACTACCACAGTACACAAACCGTCGACTGCATGCCACCACCACTGGGGCTGGGTTCGAGGGTGGTCTAGGGCTGGATTAGGCTAGGGTGGTGTTGGGTTTGAGAGTGGGCTAGGGCTGGGTTTGGGTGGGGCTGTGATGCGTTGGGTTAGGATGGGGTTGGATTCGAGGGTGGGGGGTTGGGTTGGGTGGGGGGGTTGGGTTGGTGGTTGGGTGGTTTGTAGGGTGCTTGGTTGGTGGAAGGTGGGGAAAGGGAATGAAAAATATAGTAGGGAAGGTGGGTTTGGGAAAGTGTTAGAATAGGGAAATGAGGAAGCGAAGTGAGAATGACAAAAGTGACCTAACAAACACAATCAAAGGGAATGGGGGTAGTTGATTCCCATTCCCTTTAATGAATACCCCAACCAAACGCACCTTTATAATATTCCATTATGGGGTCACTTTCACTATTAACCGGAGTACCTTTTTCTAGACAATATTTTTTTGCCAAATTTCATTAAAATAAATAAACAAATAATAATTTATTTAGCCCAAGTGGTGTCACATGACCCCACTTACCACTACTTCAATCCACCACTAGATAGGGAGAGAGGAAAGCTGAGGCCCACCAGTCGCCACCATCAGAGAAAAACATTTGAATAAAACCACCAACAAAGCCCCACATTCAAGCCCACTAAACAAAAGAGACACGAGCCCTAATCAAAACCGCCAGTAGGACCCTCAGACAACCACCAATAAGAACGTCGGCACACACCCAACCATTGCTCCCACCTGCAGAGACTAAAGGAGAGGGGTGCAAAACCTAACCGGCCGATGGAACCAAAGGACGAATTTGCTCAAAACCTCAAGAAGCGATGCCGCCTTGTGAGGGAAAGGGGAAGGACTCACTGGCTTCTGGGGAAGTCGCTGGATTTGGGGACTGTGTAGTGTGGGTGGAAAAACCAAAGACTTTTGTTTGGCGTGTGAGGCGCATTCACTTATTCCAATTTCTTGGATTTTTCTCCATTGCACAAACGTGTTAATTTTTATCTTTGAAGAGTAGGTTTTTTTTCCTTATAAAAAAAGAGATTAATTGTACTTAGTTGGTTTAGCTTTTGGAGGCTTCCTTTTAAATTAATTTATAATAATATAGATATAGATATATATTATAATTTGCTTTTGAGGAAAGACACTAGATACTAGAAACTTAATTAGCCTTGTATAGTTTTTCGTTAAAAAAAAATTAGTAACGATACACTTTGAATCTTTAAGTTATAATTAACAAGGCATTATTGATGACATGAATCATCTCATTAAATTTTACATGCCTCAAATTCTTATGATTCATGAGGTTAATGAGTTAAAAGAATCATCTACATATCAAATGTCCCATTTTCTCCATATTTTCTCAATTATTAATTTTTCTATTTCTACCATGTACATTCTAACTAGATAATATCCGAGCAACTGTTCAGTTTAGTGGTTAGGAAGTATATTTTTTTAGTGGTTACTATATTAGTATAATAAAATTGATATACCATACCAAATACAAGTGTTAATATGTTGGGATGGAAAAATATGTGCTTATGAGAATTTTTTTTTAGTAGTTACTATATTAGTATAAAAAAATTATTAGAGATATATATCGAAAAATCTTTAATTATATTAAAAAAAAAACACCCTCCATTTTTTCTAGAGAAAGTATTGGGTCAGACGGTCTGACCAAACAATCTGGTCAGATGGCTGACCCATATACCCAATTATAATAGTGAAAAACTTCGGTAGGCTATAACTTTGCGCTCGGGTGTCGGATCGGGGCATATAATATGTCGAAATTGATTAATTTTTTGAGACGAATGCAGCTGCAAATACCCGAAGGGGATTTGGGGAAATCGCAAAACGAGGCCTCCAAAGGCCTTAAAATGCAAAAAAAATGTATCCAGGTTATATTTTGTTCAAGTTAGTTACAAAATGTGTCCAGGTTTTACAATATGTGTCCAGATTAAACAATATATGTGCATGTTTACAAATGTTTCCATGTTTACAAATAGGTGTCCAGGTTTACAGATAGATATCCAGGTTTAACAATATGTGTCCAGGTTGAACAAATATGTGTCCAGGGTTACTTAACAATATGTATCCAGGTTTGTCTAGGTGTGTTCTGATTTGTCCATGCTTGTCTAGATTTGTCCAGGTTTGTATACATATGTCCAGGTTTGTCCACATTTGTCTAGGGTTGTCAACATTAGTCCAGGTTTGTTCAGATGTGTCCAAATTTATCCAAATTTGTCCATGTTTGTCTAGATTTGTCCAGGTTTAACAACTTTTTGTCAGGTTTACAAATTGTGTCCAGGTTTCAAATGTGTCAAGTTCTGTTTCCAGGTTTACAAATGTGTCAAGTTTTGTGTCCAGGTTTACAAATGTGTCCAGGTCAGTATGACATGTGTCATAAGGTTGAGTAGGACTGGTCTGACAGTAAGCTTACTGTCAGACATGTCTGACATAATACTTTTTTTTTTTTTAATATTTGCTCATTTGTGTTTTCGTCAATACCAAGAAACTTATAGAGTAATAGGAAAAGGAAAAAAAAAATCATATATTATGATAATATTTTTTTGCACAAAAGTAAGAGAGAGTATGATAAAGAAACTTGAGAACAATATATTAATAAATTTAGAGAATGTTTTTTTTATTATATTCAAATAATGTAGAGGTGGGAAACGTGTCGTGTCGTGTCGTGTCGTGTCGTGTCGTGTCATTTAATTAAACGGGTTCACACCCCTTAACCCTAACCCGACCCGTTTAATAAATGAGTTGTGTCGTGTCAACCCGTTTATATTAAATGTGTCGAAATCATTGACCCAAACCCGTTTATTTCTTGTCGAGTTCGGGTCGTGTTGGCGGGTTATGTAATTTTTTCACGCTAAAGTTGAAAATCAAGTAAAATCGTGTCGGGTCGGGTTGACCCGTTTAATTAAACAGGTTGAACTCCCTTGACCCTAACCCGACCCGTTTATTAAACGTGTCGTGTCGTGTCAACCCATTTAATTTAAACGGGTTGACATCATCGACCCAACCCATTAATAATGGGTCGATTTCGTGTCGAGTTAGCGGATCGTGTCAAGGTTTACCACCTTTAAAATAATGTATGAAGTGAGAAAATTAAAATAAAAACAACCCAAAAGAAAAGTAGTTAAGCATACAATTAGGACCTCAACTTTTATGTTTTTTACCATTAAGGATCTGCAACTTTTTTCTTCACCTTCTAGGACCTAAGGTTAAAAATCTACTCATTTAAGCTCACTTTAACTCACCTAAGGGGAAGAATTTTTTTATTTTTTCATTTTTTTTATTATGTACTTTTAGTCATACCATTTTTATTTTCTTTAACTTTGTGAGATTATTTTCAATTTCAAATATTTAAGAAAATATATTTTTTTTGAAAGGAGGAGACAAGTGAGAAAAGAATTTAACAACATTATAGCATCAATTATTATTATTTTATTTTTTTGTTGAAGATCAAAGGAAGAATTGGATCAGAAAAACGGCCACAATAATCGACTTAATTATTTTTAAATTCAAACTTAATATAAAAAAATTGTGATTTTTACATTTTTTTTTTCCAGTTAAAAGGACAAAATTTTAATTACAATTTGCAATTTATGTTTTTCAAGGGGAATTTATTGGCTATGTGGTGATTTTAAAGAGTGTTGTAGTGTGTTTTATTAATTTTATACGATTGAGATTGACTTGCTTAAGGTGGTGATGAAGCCAAAGAATTTGGTTGGGTGTAAGGTTGTGATGGAATAATGTGGTGCTCGGCTAGTAATCATAGGAAGAAGAAGATTAGTTTTGGCCAAAATAAATAAATCTTTAATTTTTGAAGTATATATATGATGCTATTATTTGTTGTTAAACTCTCAAGGGCCTAAATTTTTAACTCACTTTGGTTAATTTTTTGCCAAAAAAGGAATTGAGGTCCCAAACGGTGTAAAAAAAAGTTATGGGTCCTTAACAGTGAAAACCCCAAAAGTTAGGGTCCTTGCTCTTAGCTTAACTCAAAAAAAGTGTGTAAATTAAATAAAAATGGAGACAGTAATTTAATTAGTTATTAGTTAATAAACAATTAATTGCTTATGCAAGTCATTAGTGTTCCTCCCGTGTTTCCCTTTTGACCCATTCGGCGCTTTTCACTTTCACCCCTCTCCGTCTAAGCTCTCCATTGAAGCTTATTCTAAGTTCTCCATTGAAGCATTCTCTGAGATCTCCATTGAAGCAGACTCTTTGCTCCCTTTCCTTCATTGAAGCAGCGCCTTAAGTAAGATTTTTTTTTCCTAATTTGAAAAAAAAAAATCATCGAATTTCAACTTCATAATAATCTAGGGTCTAGTTTCACATTGTCATTAATTTGATTGTGAATATAGCCAGTTAGGGTTCTCAGGTGAGCTGTTTAACTATTAGCTATTGTTACTGAAGTTATGGAAGATTGTAACGAGCTATTTTGTTGTTATTTTTCAGCGAGAAGAGTATTATGTGTTTTCTAAGTATAATTTGATAATGAATTCAAAATTGGTTGCTAATTTGTTTGAGGCTTCTTGCTTATAAACCTTCAATGTTAGAGTCCAACTATAAAAATGGGAGGTTGCACGGAGTCGGATTCGGGGTCAAAAACGGGTACGGGGACGGAAAACAGTAAAATTAAAAATTCCAAAAACGGGTAGGGCTTGGGGACGGCAAAAAAAATATTTAAAAAGAAAATTAAAACTAATAATTTTAAAAAAAATCACAAATACAACATTAAAAGAGATAAATTTCTTGTCTTAAGCAATAAAAATACATATTAGATGACTCTAGGTTGTATTGAGAAGTCTTAAACAACAAAATACAGAGAAGATGCAAGAACAAATTCGAAAAGAACTGAAGCAAAATGATAAGAATTCGAACAATTGTCTTTTAAAAGTCGTTTTGTTCATCAAAGGTATGGATTTTGATAGTATTCTAATGACTAAAAGAGGTATGGAATCTCAATCTTTAGGGGGATGGTGGGTATGAGATTGAATGGGATGAGAAACCATTAGGCATTAGGTATGTTGTTCCATACCCAAATAACCCCAACCAAACAACTTTCACATCAATAATAATTTAATACTATCATACCCATACCATTCCATTATAAAAGCTTCAACCAAACACCCCCTAAAGAGTTTGTAGAATTGAATAATTGATGTTAATTGAATTGATGAATGCATTTCTTTCAGGAATATCAATAATGTGTTTCTTTGAATTTTCACTCTTTTATTTTTTTAGTTTGTTTTGCTTTTTAGTGGTAATTGCTTGTGTTTTAGTGTCAATTTTTGGTTGATTGTGCCAAGGTTTGTGTAAAACTTGTACATTAATGTTTGGAAAAATTGTCTAGAACTACCAAGTAAATGTCGACTTTTGAAAAATACTACTAACTAAAAAAAAGTTGTTATAAAACTACCTAATACATCATTTTTCGACCTGGTAGCACTACCACTTTCCGTATTTTTTTTTTCATTTTCTTGATGTTATGGCCCATCACTATTGATTACTTTCTATTTCTTTTCCCAAAAAATTCTCGATTACCCTCTATCTCTAACTTCCTCTTTTCTTTTAATATATATCGGATTTTTAACCTATGAAATGAATCAAAATCACCCTTTTTTTTCAATCCAACTTTCTTTAATCCTACTTTTTTTTTTTCCATTGAATCTTGGGTATGCTTAGCAATGGAGGGAAATCAAGTAGTTTTAGGGAAAAAAATTAGAGAGAAATCAAAATTGGTGGGCCTTAACATCAGAAAAATGAAAAAAACGCGGAAAGTGGTAGTGCTACTAGGTCGAAAATGATGTATTAGGTAGTTTTATAACAACATTTTTTTAGTTGGTAGTATTTTTCAAAAGTCGGCATTTATTTAGTAGTATTGAACAATTTTTCCTTAATGTTTTGCATTCTACTCACAGGAGTTTATTTGTTTTATTTACTTATTTATTATTGCTATTATTGTTGTTGTTGTTGTTATTATTAGTTTTTTTTTATCATATTTGATAGTTTAGATTACGAGTTTATGTATAACATTGAAAAATTCATTGACTTTCCTTTTTTAATATTTGCTTTGTCTGTACCATATAAATTTTCAAAGGAAATCTTCATTAGAGGCACTATGTTTCGGTTTGATATTATTGATTCGTTTTTTTGGCATTGATTTGTAGTCAATTAGTAATTTAGTATTAATTAATTTCAATAAGGTACTAAACATTTCAAAACAAAACACAATTTATAGTGTGTTTGGCAGTTTGTTTCCTCTTTTAAAGGGAAGGGAAGAGAAAAGAAAGGATGTTTTTTAAAAAAAAAATTCCATTTTTGGTTTACTTTTTGTCTTTCCTCCAAATTCTTCAAATTTTGGGAGGAAAGGAAACTTAAATTTTTGTTACTAAACTTTTCTTCCAATTCCTTCCATTTCCTTTCAATTAAAATTATCATATTGAACCAAACACTGGAAACTAACTACTTTCCTTCCACTTCCTTTTTTTTCCTCCTCAAATCCCATCTACCAAGCACACTGAGTGTTGAAAAACCCATAAAATTGCATAAAAAGAAACATTCTTAACAACCTTACATTATTATTTCTTATGCAATGGTGTGCTCTTTTTGCAGCAATTTTGGCCTAAAAAGAGTAAATTTATCTCAATTACCCTTGAAAAAGCAGAAGTATTAACCAAAACTATCATTATTATCACTGTGTAGAAAATGCACTAACATACGGTATTATTAGAGACTAATATTCCCATCCCCACCCCCCAAAAAAAGAGTTAAAACACAGGGTTGTTAATGAGATTTTCCCTTTTTAAAGCCATATTGCACACGCATTTTGTTCTCATACCTTAATTTGTGCAACTTAGCTGAACAATTTTTAATGTCTTGTGGCTGCATAGACTAAATGGAGAATACAGTCGCAAACCAACTTCCGGAAGTAGATTCCTTGCCTGATGGTTTTGTTGAGAGCTTTGCAGACTCCATAGCTCCTGAGACCCCATTGAATGAAAAGGAGAAACCATTACATGAAGACAAGAATAAATCAACGGAACCTGATAGTTCGAATGATTCAAGGTATGAAGCGTCAGTGAATGATTTTTTTACGGATGAAGGGAAGGGGGAGAAAGTTTCTAAATTGCGAACATTTCCGGTTCAATTGTCTGAGAAGGATGGTTATGACGCTTCTGGAGAATCTGCTGATATATCTGACGATGGCTGCTTTGAGCAGAGACAAGATACTTTGGCAACCAGACCTGAATCATCTACCTCTTTATCTGGAGAATCTGACCTAAAAGCAAGCGTTACTAGTGAGAAAGATCAAGGCCCAACAGAAGCCCGAAGCTCTGATAAGTGTAATTTTATATGCTTCCTGGTGTTCTTTCTCAATTTCTTAATGATATCATTGATTTCATGGGCCTTTATCTTTCAATATTGCAGTAGTTATTTCATGTTCTACATTTTATAATGCATGATGCAATCAAATGCGATTTGCTTTTATCACGTATGCTAATAGACCTAAAGGTAAATGAGTGAATCTTGGTGGCATTTTTAGTTCATTGGCTGCAGCTTACTTTTATAACTTGGACATACTCTCTCTCTCTTGTCTTTTGATAATTTTGCAAGTAAATGGCAGCAAGCATAAGCATTGATTGTGTTAGGGTGCATTCTCTTCTAATTATTTGACCTGATCTAGTCTAAATTTTTAAAACCTGATTCAAAGTTATTGAACCTAATTAGCCCTAATTCTTAGAAACAATTTAGCCTTATTGCAATTGATTGAACCTGATTGAACTTATTGGACTTGCTTACACCTGATGTTAACTTGTTTGAACTTATCTGATTTTTTTTATTGGACATGTTGTTGAGCTGGTTGCTTTTCTGAAAGGTGTGCTTTGTCGATGACTATGAAATTTCATATAGTTCTTTGTTGTTCCTTTTGGGGGGGAGATAGATGCACCCTTTTTGTGTGATGAAAAGTTGGTGCAATTGATTTTAAATTTTAATAAAAAAGTAGTTAATATTATTCATGATTGAAAGTATATTTTATAATTTAGAAGTAAAGATAACAAATGAAATGGTGTAAAGAAAATTGGCAAATGATGCTACTCTCAAAGTGAATTAATAAGTGGAAAGTTTTTTTAATAGTGTTTATCCCAAATTCACAATGATTCAAGTTTTTTTCATAGTGTTTATTATGACAAGATGTTAGTTATATTACTATAAAGGAAATGATAAAAATGTGTTATTATAAATGGGATGAAAGATTTGTGCAAATTGCAAAGGGACTTATTGCACTGTCAAAGGCTACACTATCACAAAGAGGGCTGTTTGATGCAACAGTTATCAGAAGCACTTTGTTGCCATATAATTAAATTATGTGAGCTTTGAGTTCTCTCTTCAAGCAGTTTTTTCTATGTCTATTATTAGCTATAAGCCTCACCTCATATACATGTCTTGTATATAGAGCATTCACAAATCACACCTTAACATGGGTTGATTGAAGTATTAAATTCCTAACATGGCAGTATGGCACCATATAGTGCCATCACTTTGAGGATATTGCAAAAGATAGTCTTTAGGTTAAGTGGGTTCATTTTGTCGGATAAAATCCTTGAGTGGTAGTAACAATGTGGAATATTTCTTTTCTTTGATTTAATTGCCTTGAATTGTTGGTTAAGATAAAGTGAAAAAAAGATATAGGATGAAGCAAGCGATCTTGGCTTCCTTTAGTTTTTGTTTATATATATATATATTTTAAATTTTTGTTGCACTTTAGTGTGAAATCAACATGGCTTTACTCGTGTTTCCTGTCAAAAAAAAACAAAAACATGGCTTTACTCCTTAACTTGTTGATAAACCTTGAGTTGAAGCAATTTAAATTTTACAATAGATGAACTTAGCGTGCCCATAAGATTGCCTTTTTAGAACCTTAGCATGTTACGAAGTCCATGTTTAGAAGCTCAAGTAATATTATTAGTATTTTATTGTGGGTTATTCATATAGTAATACTAAAATTTTCCAATTAACTCCCAGTAGGTTATTCACCAACATGGGTTTGGCTTTTTTTTTTTTTTTTTTTGCTTTGGAGGTCTTTGGCTAAAGGAATATTTTACATTGGCCTTCCGTACTTTATGAGTTTAGTAGATTCCTTTAGGATCGGTGGTTCCATTTTTCTATACCTTTTTGTTTACAAACTAGTCATGTGTACTATTCCTTTTTTAGGGTGAGTACTCATACAACAACTAAAGCTTCAACAATTCCTTATGCAAGCAATGTTGTTGAGAGAAATTTGAAAATGAATTCCAATAATTTCTTACATGTTCTCATTGTTGTACACCCCTTGTAATCAAACATTATAATATGCCAACATTGTTTAGTGGGTATCTTCACACATTGTTGTACCCTGAACTATTGTACACTGAACTATGTTACTGGGACTCTTCATTTCACCTCAAGTATCAGTGTCGGATCCTCGACACTCGGAAATGAGAATGACACTCGGACACTTCATTTGGGTCAAAATCTTAGAATTTTTTTTCACAAAATAGCCAAATAGGACACTTGGACATGTACCCGTGTCGGACTTGGGTATCTGAGTCCAAGTAACGTTGACTCTAGATCCCTATTGAATTGAAATCTTTATGCTGTAATTTAAGAGGAATAAATGAAAGCACATAAATTCAAATTTTGATTTCAAATTGGAAGAGTCTCAGAAGCACGGGGACGGCATTTTGGGTGCCGTATCCGTGCCGGGGACGGGGATGGTGCGGGGATGGAACAATTGTAAATTTATGTGCTGTCCAAGCTGCTTATTTGTACGTCTAATCCTCCACGCAGTTGCAACTGTGCAAATGTATGCTTCCTTCATATAACTGAATCAGTCTCCATATATGGATACATCTCTCTGTTCTTTTGATGTTCTTTTAGTATCTGGTAGTATTCATGGTCTTAGTAAGGTGATCAATTCCCTTGTGGGTAGTGGGGTCTGCTATTTCATTTGTTCTACTTGTGCAATCATGTTAACCATTCAATGCCTTTCACAGCTCTCATGTTGAGAAATTCTGCGGTTGAACCTTGTGACCTATGATTAATAGGTAGAGTTTGTGCTCACATTTTTTTTTTATGAAGAAGATTGAAAGGGTGAACCAATAATGCGCAGTTTAACTCACTTTACATCAAATTGACAGGGAAAGAGCATTGAAAGAGCAGAGTATGATTTCTTTCTGATTACTGAACAATGTTTTCTGTGAGTTCTCACGTAAGGAACATGATAGAAGATTAATAGTGTTTGGAGTTATTACCTGCATATGTAAATATGTTATTTCTTCGGCCTTTTTCTTTCCAATGATCTCTATCCTGATTGTTTTTTTCATACATCTTCACACATTGGAAAGTTTCAAAAATGAGCTCCTGGCAGCTGCCAATTTTCTTTTGTTGGTTGGGCTCCTGTTGAATTATTTTTTAAAAATCTATCTTAAATTCAAGTGCTATCTTTTTTCAGCCTATTTAGGGGGATCAGATGAACCGCCTGATGCAAAAGAAGCACAATCTTCTGAGAATCTAAAAAATCGTAAAGTATATACTTCTGTCTTTAATTCTTGCCTGGTTTGATTTATTTTAGCAACTTGGTTTCATTTTTTGCTTCATATATGTATTCTGAAATCGCTAATTAGCTGCTGTTCATTTTGAGAATACTAAGTACTGTGTATGTTCATGGGCACATGTTGAGGTGTTCTTAACTTTGTTATATGTAACAGTCATAAAGCCACTCTTGTTTGTTTCTGTTTCTTGTTTTCTTTTGAAATTCTTATACATAAAGCTGCTATACCCTTTCACATGCTCTCCTTTTTGCTTATGTATATACGCGTCTTAATATTACCATCATCAGCACCTTTATCACCATCTTACGTGAACAACCACTACCACCTTTGGCCAGTACCTCAAATGACCGTGAGGGGAGGTACCGGTGGATAAATATTCTCCCAGACACAGATGTTGGAATTTTCACTTCCCCGGATTTACCCCCTCCCCCCTAAATAATTGCCTTATGACAGTGGCATTAGTAGAGTGGTTGTGTGTTGGTGGGGCTGATGCTGGATTTGGGCTGGTGGTGGTGGTTAAGGAAAGACAAGTAGAAAAAAACCTTAAGGTGTAATTAGTAAAATATGTGGAATGAAGGTGTGGGAGTAGAAAATTTGAGTACAAACTAAGCTCTATACATCCATACTCTATAGTGATGAATATTATGATGGATATATGCATTGCAGTTGGCTAACTACACTGCAAACGAGCATAATAATAGTATCCCGAACTGATCCAAATATATACTCACACCAATAGATTTAATCCCGTCTCTGCATTTTCAACTTCGAGCAATACTGAAGTTGAAGATGATTGTTGTCTTGCCTTTATGTTTCATATCCTCATCCTTCTTTGGCAGTTCTAACTTCTAACTTAAATTTTCAAGCAGGAAAAGTATAATTTTGTTGTATTTTCTCAATTCATCACTCGGCTAGCTAGTTAAAGTCAAGAAGTGATGCTTTATGCATCATTTCCATTTGTTTCTTTGGATGTACTCATGGTTCGAAAGTGTGATTTCGGTCCTGATCTCGGTTTCGTTCACTGTATCAAGGTAACGGATTTGATGTGTTTGTCGCGGAACGGGTCGCGGTTGTCAGGACACTAATTTGAAAGGCTTTTTATTGAATTATTATTTATTTATTTTAATAACAATTATTAAAATTATTCTAATATTTATTATTAAATTAATATTAACCTCAAGAAGTAACTTAGGTTGGAGCCCAAAACATAAAATTATAAGGGAGTACAGAGTTCTCCGTAGTTAATACTACAAAAAGTAGAAAAGAAAACTCCAAAATGAAAATGTTATTATTGGATTAAAAGATAAATTAAGAATTTGTGAATATGGTACTGTAGTTGGGAAGACTTGTGGTCACTTGGGTAACAAAAAAAAATCCCTTATGTAAGGGTGTAAGGATAAAGTATGATAAAAAAGATAAAAAGCAGCTGGTAGCAACTTTAATTTTAAATCACACATATACTTGCTATCTTGTTTTATTGCTTTATTTATATTTATATTCTCTCTCAACCCATCCTCCTTCCTCGATACGATGGTCTGAATTCTGAAATCTTTCAATCTGTTCATCTCATCTTCGACCATGGCGACACCCTGCAAAATGAATAAAAGCCTAAAGCAAATACACCAAATGACTCGTCTTTACCCCTTGAGTAAAAGCCCCATATCAATCTCGGCGCCTGATTAACTAAGAATGCTTCTCACTTTCTACTTCCTTCTAAAAAGTTGTATGGGTTAACTTGAATGACTCGGCCGGTACGGTCTATAAGTCGCTCCATTTTAACGCAGCGTGACAAACCGGCCAATATCGCTTCGGTAAAATTGAAATCCGTTGCAAATCGGGCGCATCGGATTGATGCGGGTGCATTTTTTAACCATGAGGTAGATGAAGAGATCCATCTTCTCCCCCTCCCTTAATAACACATTATTCTCCCAAAATGGTGAGATATGGAGGGGAAATGGTGCTCCATTTTCCCCTTCCCCTTCTTTCTCCCCACCTTCCTCATTTATCCATCCCCTTTACCCCCTTAATAACACATTATTCTCCCTTAATAACACATTATTCTCCCAAAATGGTGAGATATGGAGGGGAAATGGTGCTCCATTTTCCCCTTCCCCTTCTTTCTCCCCACCTTCCTCATTTATCCATCCCCTTTACCCCCTTCCAAAATGGTGCATCAGCTATGGCTTGCACGAAATAGGAAGATTTTCCAAATAATCCAAAACAAGAAAGTTAATTTTCACGAATCTATAAGAAGTATTATATTTAATGTTGCTTGTTGTTGTAATGATGATAGTTATATAACTAGACTGATTTAGTTGTTGCTTCTTGCCTTCTTCCCCTTTGTGGGGGAAGTCCAGGTTCTAATTAGTGTTTATTGCACTTTTTTGGCATCTAATAAAAATTTATTTCTTGCCGAAAAAAAAAGATAGTATAGTTGAAGGCCATGGATGCAGTTTGTAACACCCTTATCCTTGGGTGAATAGGAGCCCACTAGTAGATATTATCCTCTCCGGGCCCTAGCCTACAAGGATTTGCTTTGGTGTAGGATCGAAGTCCTCTACTAGGTTGAGATATCCACCTATATATAAAGTTATTCATTTTACACAACTTTAGATGTGGAATAGCTAAGATCTTAGGCACCTTCTCTCCACCTTTAAAGAGCCGATGTCCCCACAGGATACTGAAATGGGCCTTGGCTCTGATACCAACTATAACACCCCTATCCTGGGGTGAATAAGAACCCATCAGTAGATATTATCCTCTTTGAGTCCTAGGCCGTAAGGATTTTGGTATAAGACCGAATTCCTACCCAAAAGGCCTTTACTATGTTGAGGTATTCACCTCTTTCACCTCTATATAAAGAATGGCAGAATGTGTTTATTCTCTTCTATTTAAAGAATACCGTGGCTATCCCACATCGAAAGTTGAAGAGAACAAAACTTTCTTTATATAGAGTTGGAATGTTAGATGCCTCAATCTAGTATAAGCATTTTGGGTAGGACTTCGGTCCTACACCAAAGCGAATTCTTGCAGGCTAGGGCCTAGAGAGGACACTGGGGGGAAGAGTTTTTTTTAAAAAAAAAATAGAAAAACTCTAATTTGGGTGTTTAATGAGATGGAGTTTTAAAGAGAGTTTGGTACCCAAAACTCTCATCGAAATTCTCTTTAGAAAAGCTTGGTTGAGCAACTTTTTCTTTAGTGTTTTGGAGAGAGAAAAGTCAATTACTAATTTGTCCACATTTTTAAACATAACAAATTAATTTTTATATATTCGTAAATGTCATTTTACATAACAAAACTTTAAGCAATCAACTAAGTGATACCAATCACCATTACACAATCAACTATTTAAATCAGCACTCAAATCATCTAAACAAAAAGTAATCATGTAACCACAACCTGTAAATTCTAAATTCTAAACTCTAATCACCAAACGGGGCCAATATCTACTAATGGGCTCTTGTTCATCTAAGGATAGAGGGGTTACATAGTTACTATAATTATGGAAGCGAAAGCCCCTTATTGATTATTTTTGACTTTTTTTTTAAAATCTTGTTTATTGCATTCATGATTATAATACTTGGGTAGGGAAAATAAATCAATATTTTCTTATATAGATGTGACAACTCAAAGTGACTTTTTGAACCCCCTAATAAGCATATATTTTGAGGTTATTATTGCTTCTACTATTTGCACTAGTTTTTTTTGGCATGTGCAATGGTTGTGCTTATGATGTGTTGGGTATTTTTCTTTTGTATTTTTATTTAATATTGAAATCTAAACTCGAAAAACACGATTAATCTTTGTGTATCAATGGGTATACTACGCATCCGGATGCACATTGTGGTAGGTACATCCAAAGGTTTTTTATTGCTCATTTTTTATAATTTTTGCTAATTTTTAAATTTTAAAATGAGCAAACAAAAAACTATATCAATCAATCAAAGTCTTATTCCCATAAGTGGGGTTGGCTACATGAACCAAAGTGATTATTCCGAGAGGTCGTCCACATAGATTTTCCTCCTCCACCCCGCACGGTCGAGAGCCTCAATCTCTTGTAAATCCAACTGTTTCATATCTTTTCTAACTCCTTCCCACCAAGTGATTTTCGGTCTCCACCTACCACGTTTGAAATCCCCTTGATCCCACTCTTCCACTCCGGTTCTCCCTGGGGTCTCCGTGTTACATGCCTAAACCAACGCAAACGATTTTCTCTTAGCTTGCTTGCAATATCCGCAACACCAACTTTCCTACGAATATCTTCATTTCTGATCAAACAAAAAAAATATAAAATGAGCAAAATTACAAAAGAGTGTACCTTACACCCAGGTGTATATAAGAATTTCTACTTGAGTATATGGTTAAAATATACCCCCTCCGTCCACAAATAAGTGCTCCATTTTGATCAAAATTGTGTGAGCTTTCTGGTCAAAACGGAGCACTTGTTTGTGGACAGAGGGAGTAGTTATTAATAATTATACTTCCTGGGTTTTTATTAGATGCAACGCTTTTTAAATTATGGATTGTTAAGCAATTTTTCGGAGAGGAGAGAGATAGAGAAAGAAAAAAGGGACCATATGATAGGAGAGAGGGATAATTTTTCGTCCAAAATGGAAGTGTTGCATCTGATTTAAACCATCCTAAAATTGAAAGTATTGCATCTATGAAAATCAGAGGAAGTATTACGATGACAGTGATTTTAATTCAAGGATTTTCAACGCTAACAACTTGGTTTGGTAGGAGGGATTTGGAAGGAAAAGAAAGGAAAAGGATGAAAACATGTCGGTTTCCAATGTTTGGTTCCAAAATTTTTAAAAACTATACACTTAAGGTA
The DNA here is from genome assembly GCA_951394345.1 of Salicornia ramosissima. Lineage (NCBI taxonomy): Eukaryota > Viridiplantae > Streptophyta > Magnoliopsida > Caryophyllales > Amaranthaceae > Salicornia > Salicornia ramosissima. The sequence continues at coordinate 15,938,719 of OX596239.1, forward strand.
AATATTCTTTACAAAAAAAAAGTTACCTAAGTGAAGGAATTTCTAGAGGAACGAGAAATGTTGGACCAAATATGAGGATATAATGTTCATTTCCTTTCTCTTGTCCTTTGTAATGCACTGGAAAATTTGAAGACTAATATCTAGAAAATTGCACAGCCTAATGGAGAATTGCTAAGACTAACAGTAGCAGCAGTTTATTGTACGAATGATAATAATAGAGAAAAGTGATTAATATTTGAGTAATAAACTCAGAAAGATTAACACAAAGGATAGTTAGCAACTTTTCGGTTGCAAATCTCTTTCCTTCCTTTCTAAAAATGAACCAACTAGGTTGTATAAAAAGTAAAAGATATGGAAAAAAGGCAATAGAATGTGTTGGGGGGTGGGGGGGGGTGCAAAATGAAAATTTTGAAAGATTTTTTTTTGAGCAAGAAAAATTTGAAAGATTGATTAAATGGACAGTGAAATAATTAGAAATATTTGAATATGGAATGACTCAAATAGTGCTAATATATAAGCAAAAAAAACTACAGCAATGGAAGACAAATTCTCTAACTCTATTGAGATACTAAGATGAAGCTTGAAATTGGTGACCTGACAAAAACATAATGCTCCATCCATTTCTTTTTGTTTGCATAATTTGGAATCTTAACACTATTTATAATAAGAAAGATTTTTGTAAATTCTTGCTTCTATATAACAAAAATATAGTCATTCGAGGCATGGTTTTAAATCTCGGTTTCGGTCGCGATCACGGTAACGGTCACAGAAGCACATTTGCGGGCAATGTGATGGTTCGCGGCCGTTGCGGCCTAATATCTCGGTCACGATGCGGTGATGCGGCCTTGATTTAATACCTGTCTTGATTTAATACCTGTCTTGCTGCCCCCCTGAACCTGCTAGACAGCAAGCACCCAGACAGGAGACAATAATAACAATGGAGATAACAAAGAAATAAGGGTAGATGAGTGGGGTAGTTTTGTATTAATATTCAAAAGGGCTGATTACAAAAGTTCACAACATTCGAGAGGTTGTGTGCTCTCCCAAGCTATGATAAGACAATTTTCTGAATGAATTCCTCCTAGAACATAAAGCTCCTGTTTATTTACAAAATATTTGTCTTTTACTACTTTTGCGGTTTTGCCTTTACATAGTAGAAAACTACTTTTTGTTGCTGAGCTACTTTTTACTGCTGAATGTTGTTCCCCTTGCTTGGTAGTGGTAGTGGGTTTGCGACTGCTGTACTTCTTCAGGATAGTGGGTTGCTGGTTCAGTACAAAAACCTTATCAATCAATCAATCAAACCCTAATTTGATGCAATGTCTTTCAGCTTTCAAGCTTTTAATCAGTCGAGTGAAAACCTAATATTACTGCTAATTAGATGAGCAATATCTTGGGACACTGCAAAGTATCTAAAGATTATTTTGCTTCTTTTCCCTTCTCAGTTCATTCTGCTGTACTATATGCGTAATTGCATAACAGTTTATAGGATTCAATTAATTGTTGCTACAGGAAGTAAGTGATGGGAAGCGTAAAAGCTCAAAGCGCACCTTCAAAACTGAGCAGGAATTCCTGGAGTTCACTCTAAAATATAAGCAAGTTCTTGCAGAGAGAGATGCAGGTAAATATGGGATGTAAAGCTGCTCTGTATGTAAAGCTATTTTTTCATTTCAACCTATATTAACATCAATTATTAGTATATATTGCCTTTACAATATTGATATATATTGCCTTTACGATACTTGCAACTACTCAACTCTATATTGACATCAATGCTATATACTACATTACTATCAAGTATTAGGCAAAATCTGCAGCAGTATGAATGGAGTAGCAAAATGTTGATTGGTAGTTGAATTAAAACATTTTATTCCCATCGTCTATGGACCTTTTTCTTTCTAGAATTTGGTAAGAAATTATCCCTTTTTATTCTTAAGATGCAAAATATATATTAACCAATTTTCTGTTGTAGCTATTTCTGTACGAGACAAGCTTGAGTCATTGTGTAGGGAGTTGCAGCGTCAGAATAAGTTGTTAATGGTATACTACTTTCTTTCCTTCATTTGTTGATTTTCTACTTTTCTATTTAGATAATTTTTCACTCGGGTTTGAATGTTGTGAAATGTGTTCAAGCTATGAGCCTATGATATATGACGTCTATGATTATCATTTGTTTCAAAAAATCACCGAATGCACTTTAGTGATTAGTCTCAATTTTTGAATTATTGAGTAGAAACATTGTAAGGCTTATGTTAGCTAACTTTTAGCTGGCCCTGTGCTCATGGAACAATTTAAAGCAGCTCCATTATGTATTGACCAGATTTGGTTATCTGATTTGAATGTTCCTTGATAACCGGGCTGTTTGTATGTATTTAAAATTGCACCTTGAAGCTTTTTGTAGATTGTTATGTTACTATGAGTTATGTTTTTGAAGTCGTTATGTGCATTTTTGCCAAATTCAAGAAAAATCATTAAGTCGTATAGAAGTTCTTATTCCTTCATGAAATGAAGTGAAAATATAAGTATATTCTTAAGTTGTGTTACCAACACTGTTGCATTGCATTGATGAGTACACCCAATTCTTCTGAACAGGTTTTCCTTCCTTAGTAGACACCCCCCCACCAAAAAAAAAAAAAAAGAACAGAAAAAACACGCACACACTCCCCTTTTACACCCCCTCCTCTCTTTGGATGTGCTAACAGTTTACTACAAGACAACAAAAATTATGTACCCTACATATAGAAAAAAAATTATTTAATAAACCATAGCATCCATCGCCAATAGCAGTGACTAATTCCCTCGCCCCGTGTGATCAAAATTCTGCAAAGTATGCAAGAGGAATGCAGGCATAGACTCCAAAAAATCTGTTGGTGGAGCTGCCATACTAAAGACATCCAACTCTGCCTACAACCTATTCTTTTTCTTTCTCAATGTGTATATCATTATTCTAAGTGAGATGAGTGTCCTTCCAAGAGATGGATTTCATCGCAGCCTTCTTTATATTATCAATGTTATTATCCTACTTCACTCTTGTTTTTCATTGATTAGCTCTTATCACTTTCATTATTCTTCTTTGCTTTTGATGCTTGCCAAACCATGTTTTCTTCTTTTAACTTCCTACTTAACATGATAAAGGGAACACCGAACACCTTTGTTCTACTTGTTTTGTTGGTAGTTACGCATCTAGTCTAAGACATTAATGATATTTTGCATTTTATGTAGGATGAATTCAAACGAGTATCGGAGGAGGGGCAGAATTTGAGATCAGATTTATCCACCAAGTTCGAAGATGCAATAAAGGTTTTTTGTTTTTATAATTATAATATGATTGTCTTATGTATAGTAATAGCATGCAATTGTTGGGCAAAATGTCATTGAACTTTTAGAGATCTCACTTCTTTATTTCCCTGAATGTTTCCTAATAAAGTGTTGTTCTATTTGTCCATATTATTTGTGAATTTTCTATTTTAGGTTGCCACAAAATAATAGGCCACTTTCTAATTTAGTAAGCTTAATTTTTTTTTTACTTTGTAGTTTTGATTATTACCTCTAATTTTTTTAGTAACGAATAATACCTTCAGATTGATCTCTTACCCAATTTCACTTATTATGGAGGATATAATGTTGTGGAACCGTGAAAAGGCATGACATAGTTGGGATAAGATCATCTTGTGGGTTGGTTAAAACTGGTGCCATTGATTTGGTTGCGTTGCAGAGCTAGGAAGGATCCGCATTAGTTGAGCAAATTTTTGTTGTTATCTTACCCAAGCCTTTTCCAACCTTCTGTACTATAAAATATCTAGTATCCGTTGTTCAGTGAGGTTGTGGTACTGTGATTACATAATGGAATTTGAGAAAGAATGTGCCTAATTGTGTGTTGGTGTACAAAACTTGTGGAGGATATTCTTTGTTGGAGAATATAGGTTGGAGAGTTTGAGTGGGAGGATTCTAGCTGTTTTCTGTTATGGTTATCATATCAGCATCAATAAGAAGCACGATCTTGTTGGGAAGCCATTAATAACAATCATCAGAACTGGATATCCAATAAGTGTATATCCTTTAATCTGTGTGTTTTGTTCTCATGTATTTGAGAGATTAAGATTCACTTGTTGCATTATGGTTTGGGCTCATTTTGGAATAAGTGTATATCAGAGGAATCATAGCATTCTTTTGATATTCAAGTGTTTTTTCATGTGTACAGTATTCTCTTTATCTGAAGATATATTATTATCCAATACTTTCTGAATTCTCAATGCCATTTTAATAGCATTTTGATTGACCTATAGTTACAGGATTTGGTTACCAACGATTTACCTTTAATTTCCTATCTTAGGTAATGAGTTGGACCCTTTAAATTTCAATGAATTATTATCAATTGTTATGAGTTTACGATACTCATCATGTTAGCACACGCATTGATGCATATAGAACTGTAGTTTTGTAAGCTTATGTATAGTTTTCATTGCCGCATTTTACACCTGAGTTGGAAATGTATATAGTAGTATAGGCTGCTATGGTTACTGGGTCTTTTTTTGAAGGGTTTTTTCTAAGTTGTACCCATAAGGTTTTGCATTTACTAAGCTATACCACAAATCTCAAAATTCTCAAGGAAAAACTTACCGCAATAATCTTACCTTTGGCCGATTGGCTTTTAATAAACCCGCCTTCAGAAAATCTCATAATAATCCTGTCTTTTACCCCAATTTTCTCAAATTGCACCTCTTGCATTTTTTTTACCTGCTACTACAGGTTTCCTTACCTGCTAGCAAGTTCTTTTTTTCCAATTTGTCTATTACCCACTGCCTTCCGCCACATTCTTCTTCCTGTATTTCCACTTATTCATTCAAAAACAATTCTTTGAGTCATAGGGTCGTTGACATGTGCTTCCCAAATTCCATCAAATAAAGCAATCATCATTTTTATTTAATTAATTCCTTCCCAAATGTCAAAAGACGATGATGCATCTCATGAAGCTCCACCCATATGCAATGAATATCATCCTGCACAGGTTGTGAGCAACATTATTAAGAATGAAATTCCAATCACTCTTGATGGTCAGAAAGAAAATTACAGCAAATGGATCAACTATTTTAAATATATGCTCTTTCGTGCAATGTTCTACATCATATCAACCTCTCAACTCCTCGTTCCAAAATTATGTTTGAGGCCTTGTGGAAGCGTTTGGGCTCCATTGTGAAGAAATGGAACTATAATACACTATTTCCCCTAATTTAATGCAGTTTTGTACAGGATGAGAAAGTGATAGCTTAGTGGTTGAGCTATCCCCCTTTTACCCAAGAGGTGAGGGGTTCGATTCCTCATAACCCCTTACTTGAGGATTCCCCCTTTACCCTCCCCCCTCAAGTAAAAGGGTTGATGAATTTATTAGGGTTAGTAACCCATTACCAGCTAGTGAGCTGCTGGATTTCCTTACCAATATAAAAAAAAAGTACAGTTTTGTACCGAGGAGCCACTCCACAGGAACCTTGGTCCTTGGAACAAGACTCAAGCCATCTTTCCAGATTACAAAAATACAAGGGCCAATTTCCTTCAAAACCAATTTAATTCTGTATTCCTGATATTTCTTCTTATTGTTTAAAATTTAAAGAATTGAAAGATCAACTTGATAACCTACCATTGAAGTATTACAATGAAAATAAGTGTCATGTAAGGATTATACAACCCTATTGGAGTGTTGGTCACAACTTTGTAAATAGACTTGGAATTGGATTTGGGCAAGTGTGGCGGAGAGTGGTGGTGAGGGCACGGCGGGTGATGGTGGTTATCATGGTGGTAACTTGGTGGTGGGGAATGTTGCGGTTTTAGGATTGGAGAGAGAAAGTAAAATAGGTGATGAGAGGAGATTAGAGAGAAAGTGAATAGTAGAAGAGAATAGGGGTGTTCAGGTGTTCGCAAGTTTGAGGGAGGAAAAAGGAAGAAAGATGGTTATGGTGATGGAAGAAGATGAAGAGTGATGGATATAAAGGGGAGAAAGGGAAACCAAAAAAGCAAGGAAACTAATGAAAAAAAATACTATAAACCAAACAATCACAAACCGAATCCAATCAACCCTGAACCTGGACATTAGGTTATCGGTAATTTGGTCTATTTTGAGCAAATCCCTATCAAATTTGGGATTATTCTATGATATTCTAAAGGTGGGTTTCTAGGAAGCACCATGGTTTTAAGTTTCGGTCACGGTCACGGTAACGGTCATGGAAGCACATTCGCGGGCAATGCGAATGGTTCGCGCCTGTTGCGGCTCAATATCTCGGTCGCGGTGAGCTCAAAAGGCTACACAATTCGGTCGCGATCCGGTGATATGGCCTTGATTTAATACCATGGGAAGCACGGTTACGGCTCTCAGGGCAAGGTTCCCATACTAGGGATGGGTAGGGGACGGGGACGGTGCGGGTTCGGGTAAAAAAATCCTCGGAACATTTTCATTGAGGTGGGTACAGCTAGGTCATGGTGGGGACGGCCAAGAGGCAAAGCTGTCGTCCCCGAGTCATCGATGTTGAGATATTTGGGGAAAAATCAAGTTTTCCAATTGAAAACAAAGGAGCAAAGAAAAAGGGGTAAAAATCTAGGGTTTTGAATTGAAAACTTATCTGAAATCTCTCCCTAACCATCATGATTCAGCGTCGCCGAAGCTTACCACCTCCGTCCCTGGCTTTGTCGTCGCCGTCGGTTGCCCTCCCGCCACCTAGTTCAATTGTTTGAACTTCACTTCTAATTTCTCCTTTTGTTCAAACTTCTCTTTCTTTCTTTTTTCCTTTTATTTACTATTACTGTTAGGTTTTTTTTCCTATCAATACTTTTTCCCTCTTGCTTCGGATTTTACTTCTCTTTCTTTTTAGAGTTTTTACTTTTCTGTATGGGGCTTCATCTTGGGTGGGCCACTTTATTTTTCTTTTCTTATTCTACCCTTCCTCTTACTTTTATTTGTTACTTGTTATTTTCAATTAGTCTCTTATTTTGTTTCTATTTTAGTACTGTATTTATTTTCTTTTTGTTGTAAAAAAATTATAAAAATTAGTATTTTTTTTTAAATTTTTACATATACAAATTTTTTGTTGTCCCCAAGCCGTACCCGTTTTTAGAATTTTTGGATTTGTCGTTTTCCGTTCCTGTTCCCGCTTTTTACGCTGAATCCGTCTCCGTGCTACCTAGTGGTGATCAAAACCGGGTACCCGGTCTTTTTCTATGGAACCGGACCCGGAACCAGAGCCACCGGGTCCGAAATATCTGCAACCGGAATCGGAACCGCTCTAATTGGGTAATATGTTTTAGGAATCGGAACCACCGGGTACCGGTTCCAATACCGGGTACCCGTTTTTTTTTAATTGGTGTGTATTTTGTTCAATTTCTTAAATTTAAATAACAAATCGGGTTAATGGCCAACAACTGCACTACTACATATATTTAATTATTTACCACTAAACATCCACAAAGATAGTTTCCTTAAACACAAGTTTACAATTTTAAGATAAAACATACAAGTTTACATAAAGTGATAAACACAAGTTCACACAAATTACATACAAGTTTACATAAACATACAAATTTTGAATGAAAAAAAAATTAGGCTTATTATATATTTTTTGGTTTAGTCAGTAGTCACTTCAATACTTCACTATTTACCATTGGATGAAAGTATAAAACCTAATTCAACCGTATCGGGAACGGGTCTGGTACCGGGTACTCAGAATTGGAACTGTTACAACCGGGTACGCACCGGGTACCCGATCCAAAATTTTTGGAACCGGAACCGGAACCAATTGGGACCGGGTAGTAACTTTTGGATCCGGAACCGGACCCAGTTGAACCGGGTCTGGGTAATTACCCGCCGGTTCCTAACCGGGTCCGGTTCCGTGGGTGGGTACCCAGAACTGTTGCTCGGCCCTAGACTGCTAACTAGGTGGGTTTAGTGAAATACAATCGGCCAAAGGTGGGATTGTTGCCGTAAAGTTTTCCAATTTTCAATTGTACCCTTAAACTAACATATCCTGTGTACTCATGCCCCTTATAGTTAATATTAAGTTACAAAATTCATTACTTTGGTTTATTTGTTCATTTTGGGTAATTTTCTAAGATATACCCCCAAGTGTTTTTAGCAAAAAAATCTAGTTAAAGATAAATTAAGTATAAGTAACGAAATTTTTAATTGAAATTTTACTGCAAAGGGCACAAATTAGGTGACTCTAAGGGTACAACTTAGAATTTTGAAAATAATGGGATGCAAGTTAGAAAATGAAAAATCTCATGGGTACAATTTAGAAAAAACTCTTTTTTAAAATTATATCACAAATGAAGTGTTGTTTCAAGTGGTATTGTTTGTATATGCAACTGTTCAAAACCTTTTAATGGAGTTTGTGTGTTCCATGCTTGCATTTCTTGAATCAAGTTTAATTTGTGCCGTGTCTCATTCTTCTATATGTATATCTGATATTTAATGTTCCTGCTGTAGGATGTGAGCAGTAGGCTAGAGGAACAGAAAGGAGAATGTCTTTCTCAGCTAAAGGAGAATGAAATGTAAGTTAGGGAACACCATGTGAACCTATCGTCGTTATATAAAGGGGGGAAAACAGTGCTACTGCCTCAAAATATTCGTAGTAAGACTGTAAGAGAAATTAAAGGTTTATATTACAGATATTATGCGAAAAAAAGCTCTTTTTGAACTTATGACTCTTGAATAGTGTGTGCATACATGTCATCCCTTATTACTGTTTGGTTTATATATATCACAATGGCTATTTGTATGTCTGAAAAGTGAAAAGCTGTTAGCTAGCATTCTTTTGATGAAGAAAGGGATTTGATAATGTCACAGGAACGGTCAACAATATGTTATATTAAATTTAACTAGGTTAGTGCCCGTGCGATGCACAGTTTTAATAACAAATAATGAATATTGTTCGATCAAGAAATACTCTATTCCTTACTTTTAAGTTATGTAATGATCAATGGTTGAACAAAAAAATTAAGTAAATGATATATAAAAAAAAAAACAGGCACAAATAGATAGTAATTATACAAACATGAAAATATCAATAAAATATTAGTTACAACCCTCCAATCCTAATACAAATACCCTTATAATCAACTAAATATATATTTTTTTGGTTCTAATAAAAATCACAAGTAATTTTTTTTTCAAATGTCATTATAGTTTAAAAGAATATCAAATAAAGCCCATTATGATAAAAATATTTTTTATAATAAAAATAAGTGTTTCTGATAAAAAATGGTGTTACATTAATAACTTCACAGCATATTTCAATACAATTTTCCACTGAATAATTTTTCTACAAATAAGTTAAAAGAATTAGGCTTGCAAAAAAGTTATTTTTCAAGAATAATGATAATATATCCATTAAAATACAAATATTTACAAAAAATAAAAAATAATAAAAAATTAGTAAATTATTATATCTCCATCAACATAGCGAAGAAAAAATAAAAACAGGAAATAATAAATTGAACTTTGTATTTATCATTTATGTTAACAAAAAAATTGTTAATTCAGGAAAAAAAGATGGAGCAAGTGTAAAGGAGAAAAATATGTATTGGGCAACATATATGGAAGAGGGAGAAAAAAATGATAATTAGAAAAAAATGATAAGACCAACAATTTTCTTCGTAAAGTATATACTCCGTAGTTATTAAATTGCTTAATATTTGGGGAAAATGAAAGTCAACATACATTTTTGATTCATTAGCTATAATAAAGAAAAAAAATAGTAAAAAGAGAAATATAGTTTTGGAGGGAAAACTTTTTATGAGGAGTTGAATGGCAGTGATGATGTCAACGATTTTTATTTTAGTAATAGTTATAGATAGATTACTTTTTTTACTTCTTATAGTAGGTTGAGTGGAACTCCTTTATTCTGTTCAACTAGTGGGTTAAAGATTGTTCAGGCTTGTTGATTCAGGCTGGCTTTGTAACTTGACAACTTTTGTTTTTTTCGCCTCGAGGATATTATAAATAAAGTTTGTGCTACTAAAAGAGATATGTGGCCAACTTGATAGATAATACTTGACTGTTCAATTTCATGGTTTGGGGCGAGGTTCACAGGCAAAGGATATGTATATGAGAGCCTTTAGTCCCACTTTTCATGGCAATGTTAAAGGAATGCTTTAAATGATTTCTGTTAGTTGACCTTGCACGTTCTTCCTTTCTGTTAGTTGAGTGGAACTCCTTTATTTTGTTCAACTAGTGGGTTAAAGATTGTTCATGCTGGCTTTGTAACTTGTCAACTTTTGTTTTTTTCCCCTCAAGGATACTATAGGAGTATAGGTAAAGTTTGTGCTACTAGAAGAGATAATGTGGACAACTTAATAAATAATACTTGACTGTTCAATTTCATGGTTTGGGGTTGAGTGTTGAGGTTCACAGGCAAAGGATATGTATATGAGAGCCTTTATTCCCACTTTTCATGGCATTGTTAATGGAATACTTTAAATGATTTCTGTTAGTTGACCTTGCACGTTCTTCCTTTCAGTGAAATCATTATTCAACTTTTGTGTCACTTATGAAATTCATGTGTGGTTTAAACTGGTCATCTTTTGCTTTTTTGTTTAAACTCATCATAACTCAAGTATGATACTTCGTTGACACTGCATGTGTATGGGCACTTGGGCATCATATAGAATATCCTTACTTCTAATAATTATTCTGGGATTTTGTTTTGGTGACGAAATATGGCTGCATGGCATTCTTTCTTTATTACGGTTTTTCAATATATTCTAGGTGATAGGGGTAGAGACTGAGCTCTTGTTTAATCAGAATATGTTGCTCGGGTCAAAGAAAGCATATTCTGAAACCTGATTTCTTGTGTAATTGAAATATTGTAGAATACCGTTGTCTTTATTTTTCCTTGGATGTGCCCTGTGAATTAGGCTGAGAGACAAATTGAAGCAGCTTGCTGATCACTACACTCTTTCTCAACAACAATATGCCCAAGAGGTATGTTGATTAATTCTCTGCATACAAATATGCGACTATCTAAAAGTATTCGAATTTGTGCTGATCCTGTGGCTTTATGTGATATTGCTGCACAGCTCAAGCAGAAATCACTAGAGCTTAAAATTGCTGAACTGAAAGCTGAGCAAAATGAGGAAAAATTGACACAAGAACAGGAACAAATAAAGGTCTATGCAGAGAAAATTTCACAGCTTTTGGAAACTGAGAAAAGTCTACGTCAACAGTTAACAGCTGACGGGGAAAAATTTCAACAGTTTCAAGTGAGTATCATCCTGTGTTTTGTGTTTTAAGCCTATGAAAGTGAAGTTTTGTCAGTGTTGAAATGTGGCAGTCCCTGTTAGGTGCAACAGGAATTGAACCTATATGATTAAAAAAAAACTCATTTCTTTGCAGGATGCGCTGCTGAAAAGCAACGAAGTTTTTGAAGCATTTAAGCAAGAAATTGAAAAGGTGATTTACCTTGTGTTGCATATCATTGTGTAAAAGCATATTCTATGCTGATAGTGTAATGTCGTGGACTATTGTTGCTAATGGATACAAGGCTTTCTCACTAGATTTCCTGCTTTCTTTTGTGTATCAACCCAGATGTCCAAATTGACAAAAGACCTGAAAAGGGAAAATACTTTCTTGAAGAGCAAATGTGAGAAGTCAGATTATACTCTTATAGAACTTGTTGAAGAGGTAAAAGCTCTTTCAGTCTTTCTCCCCCTATCTTATTCCATGGATCTGTAAACTTGCACTCAAACAGTTGCAACTGTCGTTGAATTCAATCAGTCTGTATATTTTTTTCTTTTTAAGATCCAACAAAGTTAGTAAATAACTCTACCAGGTAGAGTTTAAGAATCTTGGCCATTGATTCAAAAATTAATGGTTTATATTATTTTTTTCCCAAAATTTCCCCCCTATTTTTTCCCCAAAATTCCTCCCCCTCGTTACCTTCCATAAAATCTAAGCCCTTGAATTAAAAATATAAGGTTAGGATTCAACCCTTGTAGAGTTTTCATAAATCTCCGCCGAATCCAATCCCCGTCAGATTTCCAATAAAAATGTTTCCTAACCAAAAACTATTGAAGCAATGAAAGAAACATTGTGTCATGTTTTTTCGTCAGATTTTAGTTGACTTTTGGATCCAGTTCACTAGGATGTATATTTTTCTAGTCATTGTGGAAGAAAAGATTAATTTCCTTTATGAATTAAGAGGGTGTTTGGTATTGTTATTTCTTAGTGTTGGAAATGGAATCAATTAAGCATTTCCATTAACTATTGTTTGATATGAGGTATTGTAAACACATGCCATTTCCTAATGGAAATCATTACCACCATTTTGTTACCCTTCACAACTTTGTGGAAACAAAATTCTTTCCTACTTAAGTTGTTTCCATTCCGTTTTCTTAATTACACCAAAAAACAAATAATGGTATCATTTAATACTTCCTCTGTTTCGGAAAAAAAAGCAACAATTTCTATTTTTTGATGTTTCAAAATAAATGCAACAATTTTAATCTTCCATTTTTGTAAGTTTTTTCTTTCTGTCTCTCACATCATCACATACCCCACTTTCTCTCTCTATCCCTTTTACCCTCACAACAAAAAAATTGCCTACGAGTCCATGCTACCCAAATTGTTGCATTTTTTTCGAAACGGAGGAAGTATTACCCTTTCCCTTTCTAATTTGTTTTCAATCCATTTCTATTCCTATTTATACCAAACACCCTCCCCCCCCCCCCAACAAGTTTTGTTCAGAATACTTTATTGTGTACACTACTATCAAAGTTAACTTAAATGATACCTTTCATAGTAGTAATTTGCTGTGGACTTATTGCATCTTCTGTTGTCAGTGAAAATCAATTTGCTGAATTGTTTATTTTGAAAATTTTACTTGGTATTAAGTTATGATGCCCACATAACTTTTTACTGTTTCTCAGATTTAGAATACTCTATGCTAGTCTTTGCAATATGTCATATGCTGGGTAATGATCTGCTTAGTAGTAATTTCTATAATGTGACTTTGAAACATTGTGACGTCTGGTAGTAATGAAAATCTATTTTCCTTTGAGCAGCGGGAACGCATGAAGAAACAATTAGAGAAGACGAAGAACCAAAAGGAGAAGCTTGAATCCTTGTGTCGCTCACTACAAGCCGAGAGAAAACAGGGTTCAATAGGCCCTAGTGAAACTGAATCTGTTGTTCAACCCCAAGATTGAGAACTCATATTGCACTCAAACTTGACCATCTGAGACTTGCTATTTTTGTGTTTTGCATTTATAGATAAAATACCCAGTTCACAATCAATGTTGTAAATTATTTATTTTAAAAAAATAAATCTATTTGAACTAAGCCATCTTTTTTGTTATTTATGTAAGAAAAGGTACTGCCTTATTCTAGTTATGTGTCAATTGATTTTTGATTGTTATGCAATCCTTTTTTTTTTTTTGTGAGAGGAGATTGTTCTGCAATTTTATATGTGCCCCTCTGGTTTGTCCTGAGAATTCTTCATGTCCATATCCATTGGCTTATTGCCTGAACTATTGAAGAAGCCAATGTTTCATGTTTAATCCCCCCCCCCCTCTTTCTCCTCCTCTTTCTGGAGCCTTTATTGCATGATTTAGTATCTTCCTTGAGCTCCTCCTTTTACCAAAAGGTTTTTTTTTTTCTTTTTTTTTTTAGTGGAAAAGGAGAATAACATAAATTAATTAATTAAAACCAAACATCACAACCAAAGCAGAAGTGTTCATAAACAGAACACTTCTTAAGGCAACAACAGCATAAAAGCAACATGAAAGAGAAACCAAGAAGACAGTAACCAACGGCTATTAGTCTATTATTGCCCATCTCCCATAGCTCGAATTACATCCATATCTTGATCAAAAGCAGGCTGATTCCAGGCTGGGAAGTGGGAAGTCCTTGAAATTCCTAGTAAAAAGATGACTCTCTTTTGTTAGTGTATGAGCCACCAAATTTGCCTCTCTTTTCACATAAAACAACTCCATGTCTCCATCTGAGGGAAATTCTGAATCATTTGATACCTTCAAATGATGATAGCCCCTAGATGATGTGTGAAAAACCTCTAAGTTTAATCAATCATTACCTTCACAGCTTTAGCATCTTCCAGTTGAAACTTGTTTAAATCCTTGATTGTGGCAACCATGAGGCCTTCCCTTAACGCAACTAATTCTGCCTCGGCTGGCAAAAAGGCCAAACAAAGCTTTTATAAACCTAAGAACCACTACTGTGTCGGATTACAATTTCTTGCATAGTGTGGTTGCATCCTTCCAAAGCATCCGTATTTGCCTTTAGCATTCCCAGCGGATGTGGCTTTCAAAGAGGACACTCATATGGAAGAACAATGTCTTTTCCTTTTTCCTAAAACAAATTGTTAGTTTTAAGATAGTCCACCTAATATCTATTGAACTCAAACTCAAGAGTGTTTTGAATATTTTGAAACATCGACTTATTTCAAATTCTCCAAAGATGTCAAATTCCCACACCAAATAAACTCTCCAATGATGACCATGGGTTAAGTTATAGGCAATCCATTTGTTCCAATCTAAGGACATGAAAATATGAAGTTTAAAAGGAGGTAAAGGAAAGTAATGTAAAATTTTGTACTAGAACCGCACACTAAAATCACAATCCCTAAACAACTGAATATGAGTTTCACAATCTTGCTGACACCTAGTGCAAATGGAATGGTGGAGCAATGGTGCAAATTGATTTGTTGGATCCACACTAATCAGATTTGTCGCAGCCATCACATATTTACCGACTCAACACTACTACTTCAATAAGGAAGATCAATCAGATTTGAAAGTTTTGAGCAATGATAAACAACACACTCCATCTGGATTAGAATCCTCGAACAAAATAGTATATTAACGAAAAGGTACATGTTTTTTTTTTTTTTGAAAAGAAAAGGTACATGCTTTAATTGAAAATATTTAGCCATTATATAGCATGTGTAAAAAAAATACTTACCTCGTTTTTAAATTCTTGCAACAAATATACTTTTGACATTATTCACAATTTTCACATTGATCTTAATTTATCATTTATGCGTAAAGAAAAATATATTCATATGGGGTCTCGTTAGATTCGTGTCAACTTGTAGTTTTTTTTTTTAATATTTAGTGATTATAATTTTTAAAAATATATAATTAGAGATATAAAAGACATGAAAAGACGGTTGTTGCAAACCAAAAAAAATAAATGAAGGAAGTACATATGTATTAAAAGAAAATTAATAAAATTTCAGCTTTGATATATCTCACATATGCAAAATTCATATAGATGGTGATTAATATATTTTATAACAACTTTTCATATCTATAACTATTAAAAAACAAGACTTTGGCTACTGTTCATATGAACAGTACCAACACATGCCAAAATGCAATCCATCAAATATTTCCCTCCCTCTGCTTGGCGTCCCACCCCCCCATCTAATCCCTTTTCTAAATTCATCTTGCTTTGTCAATTGCATGCATCAACATTCCTTTCTTACTTGACACCTCTTCTTCCCTTCTTCCACCTATTCATTAGCTACCTTTACTCTCCTTTCGTCCTCTGCTCCCTTTTCTAAATCTTATAACCATGTTGTTGATTCGATTGTCTTCAATTTACTCTCCTTTCGTCCTCTGCTCCCTTCTTCCAATTATGTGTAGATTATTGACATAACTAATGATTCTAATTGAACAGTACTCCCTCCTCTGCCAAGAATAAACTATTAACATGGGTTCCCTGCTTTTCAGTTTCCTTCTTTAAACTCTTCCATGGTCTTCTACATTCATGCATGTAAACATGGGTGCATGTAAAGAACAATCGATTGGGAGCCATCAATTTTATGCAAAGAACAATCAATTGGAGCCATCGATTTTAATTGGAAAGGGAGCCATCAATTTTAATTGGTAAATTGATTGAATCAGAGCAACGATTAACTGAAGCAATTCCACTATTCATATTATGCAAAGAACAATCGATTGGGAGCTTGATAACAAACCATTGTCAATTTATGCATGTAAAGATGGAAGACGGAGGAGCCATCAATTTTGATATGAACAGTGGCATGAGGACGATGGGTTGGAGCTATGGTGATGGTGGCAGAGCCATCAATTTTAATTGTGAGCTTGATGGGTTGGAGCTATGGTGGCAAAGAGATGGTGGCAAAGAGATCAGGTTAGCCATTCAAGTTTTGACTATTAATCGAGGCTAATTGGAAATCGTATGCTACCTTAATTATGTGTAGATTAACTACAAAAATTGAATCTACTTGGAAATCTTATGCTACCTTAATTATGTTAATTAAGGGTAAATTATGAAAATTAATAAAGGAGATTGAGGCTTATTAGAATTGTTTAGTTAATAAATCAACAGTTAATTAAGTTTTTTTATATTAATCGAGGCTAATTGAAAATCATATACTACCTTAATTATGTGTAGACTAACTACAAAAAATTGAAGCTAATTATGTGTAGCTTAAGGGTAAATGTTTGTTGTTTTGGTTTGTATATTATCAGTGATTGCTTTTGGTTTATATTATAATTATGTGTGGGTGTAATTGAAATCATGTAGTGTACATATAGATATTTATTCGTGGGTTATTTAGCCTTTGTATATATAATACTTCTTTGGGTTGTATTTTTGTTGATTTAGAAGTATTGAACATTGTGCTTGCAGTGCTTATGTTTCACTGAAATGGTTTGTGAAGCTAGCTTACACACTTTTGCTATATTTTCAAACATGCCTCATTTTTGGTGTTGATAGTTTTTAGCCCTTTTTAGTTATGTTATCTTTGGAGATTTCTATTTTCTCCTCAACATTTAATGCTGGGGTGGCTATGTTTTTGCCTTGGTTCTTGTGTTCACCTTGCATGTTGAATATACATTATATTAGAAATATCCTTTCAAGATTTTCTTTTTTTTTAAAAATTTGCCCCCTGTTTGTACAATTAGGGGTTGTCTTTTAATTGCCTACATATGTTTCCTTCTCTTGTTTATAATATTCATCTTCAAGGCCTTGTTTGCTTTCTGGAAAACTGATACATTGCTTCACTACGTCTCCATTCTTCAGGTATGCCCCTGTTTTTTTTTATTTTTTAAAAAAGCCTTATTAAATCTGGCCATCTTCTGCTTTATTTTTGTTAAGCTTTATATTTTTTTTCCCTTTGAATGCATCATTTATTGGTTCTAATTGATAACAGTTATTGTATATGATTGGAATTTCATTTTTGCTACTAGCATTTATGAGGAGTTCTTTTTACTGACTATGACTGGCATTTAATGGTTCCTAACTTAAGATTTTATAGTGTAGCCATTAAATCATAATATGGATTTTTTTCTTGTGGGGTTGTTTTTTTTTTATACTATATATGGAATCTTATGCATGGCATGGATGGTTGGTTTTTCCTTTAGGTGTAATAAAAATTAAGAGAGTTTTTTGGTCTTATGCCTTTGTGTTTTATGTCTTCCCTTTTTTCAACAAACAACAACAAACAACAAATGGGAACCAATTTCTTCTTGATTTTAGAAATTCAAAATAACATAATTTATATATACAGTTGTACAACAAAACCTGCTACAATGCAAACCTTCTTGTATCAACACAGAAAAACTGCACTCGCAAAAAATAAATTTTTTAAACATATAAAAGATAAATGTGTACAACATTCCAAAGTTTATATATGAAGCATAATTTCTTTTGCGTATCACTAAAGCTTATGGATACGTTATGCACGTCATCTTCGACTTTGTAAATGTAATTACAGGGGATGTTTCATAGCAGTTTGAATTACTGTTACAGATTACTAGCATGGAACGCGTAACAATTACTGTGTCTTACATTGATTTACTGGAAAAGACGGCTAATGTCCTTGGATTTGATAGCCCTGTCTATGCTACTGTCAGTTCACCAAACAATCGAGGGTATGTAAGGGTATCTTCAAAGACAGGTCTTTCATCATACGTCTTTAACGGTGATGACCTTGCTTCGTTTGACCGGTCGTGTGAAGATGTTGCTAAGAAGGCGGTGCTGTTTTTTGTTAGAAATAGAAGTGTTTGCATTCATGACGTCAACTTTGAAAGGGTTACTCGGTTAAGAGAATGTCGTGGGCTATATGCCCTAAAGTGTTTTGAGCTTGACTGTATTGAGAAAGGAAGTGTTATGCAACCTCTCAATGTTGCAGGGGGTGAGGGCAGCCACAACCCATCCAGAAATTGTGTCCACATCGATTATATGCGTCTTCTTCGAAGAATGACAGCTAATGCTCGGGTGCATTTTACTCCTATTGAATGCATTCGTTACGGAGATGAAGATTTTCAGACTTGGTTCACTGTTGTTGATCTTGGTTCGGTAAGCGGAACATGCTGTATTGTTGGTGATCGAGCATCAAGTATTGATGATGCTAAGCAATCGTTGGCTCAGAAAGCGATTTCAATGATTGTAGCCTATTGTGGAATCATTGTGGATGACATAACCTCCTGCATTATACTTCAGGAAGAGGCTGCCCTTAAAGCATCAATGGAGATGTACAACTCGCTTAAGGATCGTGTTTATGGCTTTCAAGAAAAAATGTCTCCAACTGCAAACATTATTGAGCAGGATCAGTTCACGCCTCGTGGAAAGCGCTTTGTTATCTACACTCCTGCTGGTCCTCCTCTACCTCCCAAAAAGAGAAAGGCAACCAGAAAGATTCCATTTGAAGCAATTGTTCTGCATTCCGTTGTTGTTGACGCTTTGGACGCATTAGCTGCTGCCTCGCATGATCTATAATTATGATTAGTTATAACTTAAGATCTGTTGCGTGCCTTTTTTTTTCCTTCTAGGTAGTGTTTCATTTACATATTGGTAGTCTAGATCAAGTTATACTCACCACATGTTTTGTACTACTCAATAGAGTTTTAACTCTTCTTCTAAAAGTAGCTATTGGTATTGGTTATCCACCAAATATCAAACGCGCTATTCATGGGTGTAATGTTCACTTTATCTTAATATATATAATCTACTATTAATGTTATATTCTGTGTTACATTTACTCTTTTATTTTTTGAATTGCATGATTTCGCAGTTGCTTGTTTGTTTTATGATTTGTGATACTCTAGCAGTATGCCATATATGGTAGCAAACATTGAGGGTTTTTTTTTTTTTTTTTTGCTTTTTTATCAACTATTGAGCAGGCCCTATGCACCCTACTGGTCCCAAAAAACGTCTGTACCGTGGGTGTCGAATCTGTGAAGCTGTTACTGAACCACTTATTGTTGGTGGCGATGCATCTGCTGCTATTGAACATGAGTTGGGAGGTAGTTCTTCAATGAATGTTGTTCCTCTTTTTCCTGCAGCACCTGAAGAGAATACTGCCGAGCAGCTACACCAAGATACAAATGCATCCTCGTCAAATAGTAATTTAGTCAAAAGACGTCGTAAAAAAGGGAAGCATAAACAAGGTTTGTGCCTAAATAATTTTCTATCCAGTACTTTATAGACTTGTAACTCTGTAAATATAGAGCCTTACCATCCTTTTTTTTTGCATATTTTTCGGCAGATTCGTGTGTTGCATTGAATCCTAATTTAATTCCAACAGCTCCTGGCCTCCTTGACCCACCGACTCGGTGTGTGCACTGCGGTGCAACGAAATTCCAGTTTGAGCCACCCTATTTTTTTGTCGTGACGGTGGGGTTAAGCTAGCATCAAACCCATACCCTGAAGAATTGGTCCGGTTGTTTGACTCACAAGATGAAGATTCGCTCCACTTTCGCACATATGCGCGCTTATACAACAACCTATTTGCCTTTAGTTCTTTAGGGGGGCAAGTTGAATGTACCAAGAAAAAGGGAATATTTGTATTCTCTTTACATGGTCAGTTATATCATTATATCCCTCCGTTGTCCCCTGCGGATGGGAAACCGAAGTATCTCCAAATGTATTTCTATGATGTTGCACATGAGCTTGAAAACCGTGCAAGTTGCTTCGACACTTTGCGTCCTGATGTAATCGCAACGATCATGCGTGTTATGGAAAAGAATCCATACGCAACCTTTTTCAAATCACTACGTGAAAAGGTCATTGATGAACAAACAACAATAGTCATCAATAAAAGCACTACCCTTGACCAACGTACTTACAATGCTCCAGCATCTGATGAGGTTGTTGTCATTTGGCCTTATGGTTCCTCCGATTTTGAATCATCCAGCCCTTACATTATTGTCACTGAGAAAGAGAAAGAGACACATCGAATCATGCATTACTATGGGTGCTATGATCCTTTGCAGTACCCATTGCTGTTCCCGTACGGCGAGAGTGGCTGGCATCAAGGAATACAGAAGTTACGCGGTGGCAGTTCGTTCTGTAAAGGCATTCGCAACCCTGTTCTAGCAGCAGTTGATGCAGCTGGGTTACTAGAGTATGAACACATAGGTATGGCTGTGTCTATTATTGTTTTGCTTTAAAAAATAGTTACTATTCATGTCGTGCCTCTATATAATATGCTTTAATTTTTTTGTACTCTTGCGTCTTCCAGCTCTTGTTTACGCCTTTCAAATCATTTACTTTGTGCTTATATATATTTGTGTATACTACTCCTTATAAAAGAGTCACTTTTATCCAACAAATATATACCATCGATGGGAATAAGTTGATAGACAAGATCAATAAATAAGTGGTGCATTTTATTGATTAGGAATATGGTTCATTTTCTAGATTATAATAAGTGGATAAACAGAATCAATTAATTAGAAATACACCTGAAAAATGAAAGAAGAAACAGAAATGCACTTGAAAACAAATGCTACTTCCACAACAGAAAACATAAATGAAAAGTTCGATAACACAATTAAGTAGCCGGTAATGATCCCAATCATTTCTTATATGATTAATGCAGTCTCAGAGCAAGGAAGAGGAAAAGCAGAGAAGTATGTCTCGTGCCGAGAATATTATGCTTCCCAGTTCCAGATCCGACCAGGAAATCATCTCTTGGGAACAGGCAGGTTGCTGCAGCATTTTTTAGTGGACATGTATGTCAAGCTTGAAAATACACGGCTTGATTTCCTTCGGAACAACCAGTCTACAATTCGTGCCGATTTATACCAGGGTTTGTTAGATACCTTAGAAAGTGGAGAATCTTCAGGTGCAGAAATTGGCCGTCGGATGATCCTTCCACCATCTTTCATCGGAGGGCCACACGATATGCGTAAACGGTATCTAAATGCCATGAGGCTTGTGCAAAAATATGGTAAGCCTGATCTTTTTATCACCATGACGTGCAATCCAAACTGGACTGAAATAAAGCAGCAACTCAGGCAAGGAGAACAGCCTCAGGACCGACCTGATCTAATAAGCCGTGTTTTTCGCGCTAAGCTTATAACACTAAAGAAGATGTTGATGCAAGAAAAAGTAATGGGTGAAGTTGCAGCTTTTGTATACGTTGTTGAGTTTCAAAAAAGGGGTCTCCCACATGCACACATATTGTTTATTTTGAAACACCAACATAAGATCAGAAATGTTGATGACTTTGATAAGTTTGTTTGCGCTGAAATACCGCCGCCAGACCAAACTCACTTGCGAAAGGTGGTTCTCCGACATATGATGCATGGCCCTTGTGGGATTGGTCATCAAGATTGTCCCTGCATGAAAGAAAACAAGGAAGGAAGGTCTGTAAGTATGGATATCCAAAAGAATATACAGACTATACTACAAACAATGAAAACGGTTATCCTTCGTACAGGCGGCGCAACACTGGTGATTCTATACGTGCACAGGGTGAAGTGTTAGATAATCAATGGGTTATTCCATACAACCCTTATTTACTCGCTTTCTTTGATTGTCACCTCAACGTTGAAGTGTGATCTACTGTACAAGCTGTTAAGTACCTATACAAATACGTCTATAAAGGTCATGACAAGATATCCTTCAATATTTCACGCTCAAACGAAGACAGAGTTGTAGATGAAATCCAACAATTTCAATCGGGTAGGTGGGTTTCTGCACCAGAAGCTGCATGGAGAATCTTTGGTTTCGACCTATATGAGATGCATCCACCAGTAACTACGCTTCAAGTCCATCTGCCAAATATGCAACCAGTTCACTTCTACCCGAATGAGCAACTACCTTCCATTGTTAATGATGAGCGACGATGTAGAACTCCATTGACAGAATTTTTCAAAATTAATGCTCCAAGAGGAGAAGAGCATAGATATCTCTATGCAGATTTACCACAGCATTTTACATGGGATTCACAAGCTCGACAATGGAAGGATCGTAAACAAAAGCAAATGATTGGAAGACTAGCATTTGTCGGTCCTTCAGAAGGAGAGCGCTTTTATTTACATCTTCTTCTCAGTGCTGTCTACTCTCCTAGATCCTTCTCTGACTTGCTTACAGTTGATGAGCATACATGCCTCACTTTTCAAGAAGCAGCAATTCAGCGTGGTCTTGTCGAAGATGGAAATGCTATTGAACAATGTCTAGAAGAGGCTGTCGAAACACATATGCCACACGCTTTGCGTCGCTTATTTGCAATGTGTTTAATTTTTTTGCAGCCAGCAAATCCAACACAGCTATGGGAGAAATATTGCCGCTCTTTGTCAGAGGACTACAGCCACCAGTATCGAGAGTTGTGTACCAGAATCAAACGCTACACAGTCAGCGATATTGCTCGCTATTTGGAAGGTATGGGTAAAACACTACTTGACTTTGGCCTCAACCACTTGCAAGAAGACCATCTAAATGGTTTCAAGATCATAAGAGATAGACAAGACGTAATTGACGCTCCAATCCCTGAAGAGTATATCCAAGCGCGCAAGTCTTTAAATGTAGAACAGAAAGTGGCCTATAAAAAATAATCCACCATGTAAAACACCAACAACCTGATGTTTTCTTTATTGATGGCCCTGGGGGGACAGGTAAAACATACTTGTATTGTGCTCTGTATGCAAAACTCCACCAACTTAACAAAATTGTTCTACCAACAGCGTCCTCGGGCATAGCTGCTGCTAATTTGCCAAGTGGTAGGACAACTCACTCGAGATTCAAGCTGCCAATCGATCTATCTGCTACACTGACATGTGATGTACCTAAGCAAGGTAATCTTGCTTGGTTGCTTCGAAAAACTGAACTCATCATTTGGGATGAAGCGTCAATCGCCAACAAGCTTAGCATACATTCACTTGACTTGCTGTTGCGAGATATATGCTCTGAAGATCTTCCATTTGGTGGAAAAATCTTAGTTTTTGGTGGAGACTTTAGACAGGTCCTTCCTGTTGTCCCTCACCAGGGACAAAGGGAAGTTGTGCTGTCAAGCTTAGTTTGTTCACCATTGTGGCCACAATTCACAAAATTACATTTGACTCAGAACATGCGCGCAAGGGCTGATCCATCTTATGCAGATTTCCTACTTTCATTAGGTGATGGTAGGTTACAAGAGAATGAATTTGAGTATATACAGATGCCACGAAAGATTTTAACAGAATTTGAAGATGAACTTGATGCAATCAATGAGCTATCAACATTCATATTTCCATCATTACATGACATCTCCTGTCCAGTAACAGAATTCACAAGTCGGGCAATCTTGACACCTAAAAATGATGATGTTGATCGCCTCAATGCAATATTCATCAGTAATTTCCATGGTGATCCTGTCACATATAAGAGTTTTGATACGATTATAGATGACCACTGCAACATCTATCCTACAGAATTTTTGAATACTTTGTGCCCAGGTGGTATGAGTCCACATGAGCTCATTTTGAAGCACAATTGTCCGGTGATGCTGCTCCGTAACATGGATCCATCTTTTGGGTTGTGCAATGGTACACGATTGACGTGTAAACGATTTTACCGGAATATCATCGAATGTGAGATTCCAGCTGGGTATCATAAAGGGGTTAGACTACTATTGCCTAGGATCAAGCTACAACCATCTACTTCGTTGCAATTCCCTGTCAAATTTGAGCGTAAGCAGTTCACAATAAAACTCTGTTTTGCAATGACAATTACCAAGTCACAGGGGCAGACTTTAGACGTTGTGGGTATATGGATCTGATACTGAACGAAAGGTTGTTGGCTCTCTCCCGAGCTCGAACAGCTACAAAGGTTAAGGTAGTATGTGGATCTGATACTGAACGAAAGGTTGTTGGCTCTGCTCTAAATGTTGTTTCCTTTGACGTTTTGAAGTATGCCGAGATCATATAGTCTTGCCTTTAACAATTTTTTCAGTTGATATAGCAGCTATTCCTACCTTTATGTCTATTATCAGAAGGTATACAGTAATTTCAATTTTGTTCGTCTTTATAATTATAGCGATGCCACAGATTATCACATCTTTACTATTTCTTTTATTATTCATGCAGGTGACATCCTTAATTGCAACTTTTGCTCTGCTGCTACTTATACCATATGAAATGATAAGTTAGTGTATCTAATCTTGGTTGATTGATTATTACTAAATATTATTATTTTTGTAAAAGATGTGCTAGCTATATATATATATATATATATATATATGTACCTCAATATGTGATCACAATCAAGATTTTTTTTATTTACTTGAGAATTTGTTTCATGCTTTTTATGCATTCTGATCAAATTGCACATGCAATCTTTCGTGTGCAATAAATTACATAGGCAGTTCTTATACATTTCATCATTCGTTATATACAATAAAACAGTTGCTTGCCAACAACAAAACTGATATTCGTTATATACAATAAAACTGATATTTTAGTATTAGTAACAGTTAGATATATTCAATACATATTCAAGTTTATGAAATGAACTAATATTCATACTAATGACCACACTCATCACTATATTTAGTATATATTACTGAGTTGCTATAAACAATCATTTTTAAGCCAATATAAAATAGTATTTATATCTATATTGTGTGTAGGCACTAGATCATAATAAAAACTATGCAGTGCTACTAAATACATGCTTTGGTTCTGAAAATGACAGGACACATATAAAGCAGAGCAGAAGAAGGTAATCAGAAAACTAAATTCAGAAAAAAGAGGAAAAAGATTACTGTAGATATATCACCCTTTTTTATGTTGTTCTTTTTCCCAAAAATAGAACAACAAACAGCCTGCTCTATATATCTTTTTAAGCTAGGGAAACTTAAGCTAAATATAGCAAGAAAAGCATACATCTATTAAGGTTAGCCAAATTTGCCCTTAAAAAAGTTTCCAAGGATACTTTCTGCTATTTAACTGTCAAAAATGCTAAACAAAAAGTCTTAAGTAAACAAAATTTGATCTTTTCCTTGTGGCACTAATCTCAATACCTTTGTCCAATTTTTTATCTCTACTGATACATTTTTTTTACTTCTATATACTTCACTTATTTCTCTCTTATCTTAACACCCGCATACTCTTTGCTTTATCATTTCATTTGCAAAGAAAACATAATCATCCACTCCCCATTTCTACAGCAAGAATACACATGCTTCTGTTATAAGGTACGTTCATCTCTACAAGAATATGATTTTTTTTATAAATTAGCACCAGTATGATAGTTTCAGCATTCATTCCTACTGATGTGAAAGTAAATAGGTTGCTTATGGGGTATTTCTGAAAAAAAAGTTTTGAATCTCTTCATGATATAATGCTTTCAACATTGCCTGATCATATTATACACATAAATATAGCACTTAATAAAGTACATAGCAATTCCATCTTCGGTTTTAAGTGAGTTATTGGTTAATTTTATAGTGGTTAAAAGTTATATTTATGATGGTTAAATGTTATACTTCTTTATTATAAGGTTACTATTTAATTTTATAGTTATTAATAAATAAGAGTTTTGAAAGGGTTACATATATAGTATGTCTCAATGAGTTATGTTGTTTTTGAAAGCATGTATTCAGCTAAAGAAACTTTTTTATGTTGTTTTTTTTCCAGAAATAGAACAACAATAGACTGCTATATGTATCTTTTTCAGCTAAAGAAACTTAACCTAAATATAGCAACAAAAGCATACATCAATCAAGGCTAGCCAACTTTGCTCTGAAAAAAGTTTCTAAACATACTTTCTGCTGTTTGATTGTCAAAAATATTGGACAAAACGTCCAAGTAAACAAAAAGAGATCTTTTGTTGTGGCACTAATCTCAATACTTTGTCTACTTTTTAAGCTCTACTGATTCTTTTCTTTTGCTTCTATATACTTCACCTATTTCTCTCTTAACTTAGCATCTTTATACTCCTTGCTTTATCATTTCATTTCCAAAGAAAATATAATTATCCACTCTCCATTTCTACAGCAGGAGGATACACTTCTGTTATAAGGTATGTTCACCTCTACAAGAGTTTAATTTTTATTTACTTTTGCTACACGTTAGCACAAGTATGATAGTATTCAGAATCCACTACTACTTAAATTGTTAAGATGTATCTCTTAGGATGCTAGATTAACCTGTAAAATGCATTTTCCAGTTATCATTATTACTATTGGTTGTTGGTCTCTTAAAAATTATTTTAATTTGGTTTATTTAAATTGTTCTTGTACTGCTTAAAAGATAAATGTTGCCATTTTTTCCTGAAAAAAACTTTTGATTCTCTTTAGGATATATTGCTTTCAACATTGTCTTTATTATGATTTACTTTTACAAAAACTATTTGTTCATAAAGTCTATTTGTTCTGCTTTGCTACTTTAAAGTATGATTTATCCTACAATCAAGCAACATTTAGAGCAGAGCCAACAACCCTTCGTTCATAACATGTTGCCATTTTTTCCAGATTTTTTTTTTAAAATCATACTTTAAAGTAGAACAACACTTTTATATCATACTTTAAAGTAGACAAAAACTAAAGTACATAACAATTTTGCTTGATTGTATCAAGTTCTTCAAACTTTGTCAGAGTTTACTATATATATACATGTATATATATATATATATATATATATATATATATATATATATATATATATATATATATATATATACATGTATATATATATATAATTTTCTTTTCCTACACATTAGCACAAGTATGATACTTTCAGAATTTACTACTACTAATGTGAAAGTAAATAGAATGGTGAATTCTAAAAGTGTCTAAACAAAAAGCTAGA
The DNA here is from genome assembly GCA_951394345.1 of Salicornia ramosissima. Lineage (NCBI taxonomy): Eukaryota > Viridiplantae > Streptophyta > Magnoliopsida > Caryophyllales > Amaranthaceae > Salicornia > Salicornia ramosissima. The sequence goes on from OX596239.1 coordinate 15,965,764, forward strand.
CACCTCTATGACCAAGTCTACTTAAATTGTTAAGATCTATTTGTTAAGATGCTAGATTAACCTGTAAAATGTTTTTTACAGTTATCATCACTATTATTGGTTGTTGCTATAGACTGACACCGGCTAAAGACTCTGTTGTTATAGCAATTGACATCACTATTAAAATGAAACCGGTACCCCTGCTTTCTCTCGAAGAGTAACCGCAGGAGATACCAAGCTAGCATGAAAAGAGTAATACCAATGCTAAAGCCTTTATCGCTCTGGATTAAGATGGTAACCCAAAGATAGGGCTGCAAAGCTGTTGATATAACTATTATTGATAAACCCACTTGTATTCCTTTGCTTCCTCTCAAGTGAAGGGTGCCCTTCATCAAAAATGGGAGAGTATCAAATGACCTTTAACTCCCGGGTACGAATTGCACCTATTAATGTAACGACCCGTATTTTAGCAGCGTTGATTTTCGGAGAAAAGCAACAATACAGATCGTTAACTTCTAAAAACTTCAAGACTAAAATTCATAAACTGCAGCGGAAGCTCTAAAACTTAATCATATTATTCATTAAAAACTGTTAACAATCCCAAAATACTATTTAACCAAAGTCCTTTACTAATACAAAATAAAGAATAAACCACTAGAACAAATAGACCAAAATCTAACTCTAAACGTCAAGGTCAGCTTCTAAGCTGGCTAGCTCACAATCCCAGCCCATGCGTAGCCCAAATCAATCACCACCTGTACCTGAAAAATGATGTTGGGGTCCACAATCAGTGGTGAGTAATTAGATTGTTCTACTTAATCAGTAGAACACAATTAGAAACATAATAATCAGAACAGATCATCTGAACTGTCGAACAAGTCATCATGCAAAGACATCAACGAGCAATCACATCAAGTACGCAGCGGAAAGCAATCACAACAATACAACCTTAACAAGACTTTCAACTCGGCTTAACCAATTCTAGACTTCTAGTCCTCATCATCGACTCTTCTATTCCATTCAATCCAGGTGCTAATCCGTGACCAGTCATATGCTCGTAAGAGGTCAACCACGAAGATCTACTCCCCCCAACTTTCCTTGCTCATGCCGGGTCAACCACGAAGATCTACTTCCCAGCACTGGGACCAAGAACTGTCCCGAATCCGAGGATAGGACAGTGGCTTCGACTATACCTATGTTCATGGCAACTTAAGCCACTAGATAGGTGGTCACTTCATAGTTAATCATCTTTTTCAATTCAATTCCTTATTGACTCAACTTCACTTCTATTCAAATCCCGTTCGTCTTAACATAACTCAAACTCCAAGCTAAAGCTTATGCCACTCGACAATAACCAACATCATACGAAAGGTTCACGCAAAGATACATGGAAAAACGAACAGAAATACATACGGAACACGTACAGAAATACATACAAAAATACGTACAAAATACGTACAAAATACGTATAAAATACTTATAAAAATACGTGCGGGATACGTATAAAATACGTACAAAAATACGTATAAAAATACGTATACAAAACGTATAAAAATACCTGCAAAGTACGGTTAGAATACATACAAAATACGTATACAATACAGGTACAAATACATACAACATGCAAATACAATACGTACAACATACAAATACGAACGTACATACCGGAAGACTTAATACTACATCAATAGTACATATACCTATACGAAATTCATGCAATACACATATACAACAGAAACCTTCCCGTGAAATACTTATCTTGTCAGATTTTACCCAATTACCCTTCCTTTAGTCATATTGTTACTTTCCTTCACATTGCAACTCAACCCTATTAATTCCTTTTAATTGTAATAGTTATGTTGTTACTTTCCTTCATATTGAAACTTTTCCTTTAGTCATATTACTACTTCCCTTCATATTGCAACTTGTCCCTATTAATTCCTTTTAATTATATTAGCTATAATAATTCCTAAAATTACAATCTAAATTATTCTAAGTCGAAAATTAAACTAAAATTGATCAAAATAAAATATAAACACTCGACATTTTCGTGTATAGAAATTAAATATATTCAATCATCAACAATTGATCATATAAACTTAATAATAAATCCTAAAAATTACACTTTAAACAATAAATCATCAAACCTGGAACAAAACAAGAACGAAATCAATTCTTTCTTTCATCATACTACACGGCTCAAATCAACACCAACAATAACAAAATCAAGATCAAGAAACCAACATATCATACTTATATTAAAGGTTCGAATCAAGATTATCATCAAAGATTATTAAAGATCAAAATTACTACTTAAAGATCAAGATTAAATCATAAGAATCGTATTTTAAATCAAGAAAACCACTCGGCCATCCTCTAAATAAACAATTAATCAATTCAAAACCTAATCAACATGATTCTAAGCAATCCTACGTTGTTCTAAACAATTCCAAATCATATTCTAAAAATTATATAACTAATCTATCCTAAAGATTAAGTAAAAGCAATCCAATTACCTTTGAAGGAGAGATATGATTCGAAAATATCAAGGCCACACGGTTTCTTGAAGTTTCTTTAAGCTTTTGTTGCAATGTTTGAGTTCTTGAGATCAATAGAAAATGTTTAGGAGTTTTTAGGGAATTTTTGTGATCGATTCTTGGAAGGGAAAATAATTAAAACAATTGTTGAACCCCCAAAAATGAAGGTTGGCCGTGTGACATGGGAGGTAATAGGGTTTAGGGTTCCTAAAGTTTAGTAGTGAAAGTAGGACAACAAAGGTGGGTTTTGGAATGGGTCAAAAGTAGTTATAATAATTAATAAAATTAGTTAACAAATTAAATAAATCAATTAGGAGAAAAATATATGGGCTCGGGTTTAGTAAGACAGAATAAATAGATTCATGTCATGATCCAAAATAACTGGACTGCTACAAATAAAGTTAATAATTAATTAAATAATAATCAACTAAATAGCCAATTAATTATATATTTAATTAATTATAAAAAATTTAAAATATCCCGAATTTTCGGGGCATTACAGTTAACACTCAGGCATGTACTGATCAACCTCAATACACTACCTTATCATCTGTTATAGAGCAGCATGCGGAAGGAGATGAAATCTATGGTGTGTTAACAACTTATTATTAGACTATATTTCAAAAACAACGTGATTATTACAGTACTTCTAATGATATTTCCTTGTTTCTAATGAAATTTGGTTATCAATGCAGATATTGTAGCGGTTGTCATTGCAATTGATGACATCCAACCTGTTGGACAAGGCGAAGTACGCCACATAACTATAGTGGACAATAGGTATATCTTCGTTTTAGAGCTTTGTACACTATGCACTAATTTTTTTAATTGTTCAGCTAGCTCCTTTAATTCTTATCAAATTTGGATCTGTGGTTGTGCCAATAATACCATGACAGCATTCAAAGACCAATGACATTGTCTGCGTGGAACACTTATGCAAAAGAGGCTGGTGAAGTTATTGCATCTCCGACTCAAGGGCTACCAATTGTTGGCTTCTATGCAGTTAAAAAGGCTCGCTACCGAGGTATCACCTCCATAAGTTGCATTTCTGTTTTTTTTTTACCTGATTTGCATGTTTCTTATTTTTCAAATGATAGAAGTACCATCGTTCCTGTCTTGAGGTGCAACTACAAAAAAAAACAAAAAAAAACTTAACAGTTCCATGTGTATGATAATAGGTGTATCTCTTAAAACAACTATGTACACTGAACTTGTGGTCAACCCCAAGGGACCTATATCTGACATGCTTCACAAATGGTATGCATATTACTATATATTTCTGTTAATACATGCCTAAGGCCTTTTTGTTTCTAGCTTGGTAAATATCAATTTTATTGTTTTTTTGAATTATGGTGCCTCCTTAAGTAGCTAAATGCCCAATATAAAAAATAAAATTATGAAGTATATAGTCCTTAAAAGAGTTTTTGATTGCTAAATCACCACCAATAATAGCTCCTAAGGGTTGCACCTGCTGCTCCAAAACTACAATCTGAGTAGTAGGTTACACCTGCTACTGCTTTAAAGTAAGGGTATATTTTACTTACATCAAATGATTTTAAGAAGTATGCTTAGTAACAAAACGACTCCGACAACTCTATTTTCCTAACATGCTTATAGCAAATACGTACTCCTTGTTTAATGTATGGTCAATGATTTGTCACACAACTTTTATAGGATTAAAGAAAACATGACAACCCTCCACAGCTGGGTTACAAAATGGCATGCACTTAAAGGTTCCAGCTCTACAAGGGTGATCACACCTGTTGTAGAAATAGAGAGGAGAAAGGTGAATTTTTTTTCCATTTTATTATCCCATACATTTATTATAATCCCTGCTAATGTATATATTTATTTACAGCCCAATACTGTTTGGCAAGATGAGATTTTTTGGATCAACATAACAGCACCATCTGTATATGCATCTGATCTATACTGTTACATTGGCTGTGACAAATGCGGTCGTAGGGCTAATCTTCCACCTAATACAACTTATAAGTGTCAACATTGCACGGCTGCTCAGTTTGTAACTACTCTTAGGTAGGCATACAATCAAGTCATATTTGTTTATGTGACTACTTTTACCAAATCAATTTTTTAATCATACATCCACGTTCTTACATATATCCTTATACACAAAAAATCTCCCCCCCTAATGCTATAATATAACGACCCGACTTTTTAAGTTGTCGTTTGACGAAGAAAAACGACTTGCGGATCATTACTTAAGAATTAAAATTAAACATTAATAATATACTCAAAATAGAAGCATCTTTTAATAACTTAAAAATCTGGAATTTATCCCAAAAGTCAAAAAGGGTAAAATACTTAAGGAATTACATAAACTAAAATAATGTATTCCCAACATGCTGGGATAATAAATGAAATAATGGAATATTGTCTTATAGCAACTTAGAAAATACTAAGGTAAAACTAAAAACTCTGCCACACCAAAGCCCAACCAGCGGAAGCCCGTTCTAAGCAGCTGCATCGTCACCTGAAACTGAGGGGGGGGGTCCACCGTCAGTGGCGAGTAACTAGGCTGTCCCGTTTAAGTAAGGGACCGCTAAACACATAATAGCATAGGATAACACACGAAAATTCATGTAAACAAATAATATTTCATACACGTGTACATACAAGGTACGTACAAAAATACGTATAAAAATACGTATACAATACGTATAATAATACCTGCAAAATACGGTTAGAAATACGTATAAAAGTACGTATACAATACGCATAATAATCCTGCAAAATACGGTTAGAGATACGTACTAAATACGTATACAATACAAGCATACATACGAAATACACATATACCTTCTAGTGTTATACATGATCAGACATACACAGCGGAAGACTTACACCAACCATGTTATATTACATCTAATACATAACTTATACCATATTCCATCTTATTCTTCAATTATCTTAATATACCTTACATTATCTTAACTTCATAATCATATCATATAATTCATCTTAACTTTATAATCATATCATATCATTCATCTTAACTTTATCATACAACTTATCTTATCATTTATCTTCACTTCTTAGCGGACCGGTCTTTATAGCTCATTGTGGATCCCGTGTGCACCACAACTTTCCTAAAACATGCCGGGGTGAACTCGTGTATTCAGCCTGTAGTGGATCCCGTGTGCACCACTAAGCCTAAGCTATGGCCATAACTCCTAAATAGCAGCTCGTGTACTACTACTTAGACGACTACATATTTTAAGACCCAGAACTGCCCGGGTGAACTCGTGTATTCATCCCATGGGGCAGTGGCATCGACTTAACCCGATCTGATGACTCGTGTATCATCAAAAAGGGCGTCCTATCTTATTAACCCGATTGATGACCTTTGCGTCATCGCAGGGGCGATCTTAACTTATTATCTTTCTTATAACTAGAAGTACTAGGTGACCGTAATCGGGAATAAATGTTCGAAGTCCCAGGAAAGAGAGGTGCGGCACGTATATTGGCCACCTTAAATACCAAGTCTTTCCTAGCCAGAGATCGAAACAAATAATTACCCTTTTACTCTGTTTCCTTTCCTTCCCTAATAATATCTTATTATCTTTAATTCCTTATTGTAACTTATCCCTACTGACTTCCTTATAAAAATAATAAATACAACTTATTGTCCAAAATAACTAAGTCCTTTAATCGTATTATTATTACCCTTTCATATTATAACTTATCCCTAATTATAAATATTAATAATTATAATAATAATACTAATTCCCAAAATTGTTCCAATATTATTATAAGCCAAAATAATTAAACTAAAATTGGTCAACAATAACTAACCTACTCGACATTTTAGATAAATTCATCAACATAATAATTAACAAAATCAGTTCAATTAACAATAATTCGAATAATTAATAATTATCACCAAAAATTGCATAAAACATGATAAAAATTCTACCTTTCATATTTTATACCACTCGAAAATCATGAACAACAATACCAAAAATTTCGTCTTTAATTAATTAAATTCAATAAACAATAAATCATAGCAAACTTTATAATAAACATTAAAATTATCCTTAAAACACCATATTTTACACAATCTGATTTTAAGGTATTAAATTAAGAACCACCATTAAAAGGTCTCGAATAATCTGAAAATTTTGATGGGAGCTAGATGTAGGTTCATGGTTTAACGTACATAAATTTTGTCCAAGAATAACATCTTTTACTATTTTTAAGGAATTTTATAACTAACAAATCAGATTAGGCTGAATTCAGTTTCATATTTTTCTTCCATATCAAACGATCTTTAAAAATTACTAAAATTTTACAAAATCTGTAAAAAACTATTAATAACTTCCACCTAAAATTTAGTAGCCATCCGAATTGATTAAGTATCTTAATAAATTCGTAAACCAAATCTGGACAGTTTTACCGGTTTGAAAGATTAAATTATTATAAGCAATAAAAGGACGAATTTTGCCACGAAATAAATCATGATTCATAATCAAACAGTAAAGAAACTTCCACGAAAAATTCATCAAGAAATAACAAGATTTGATTAATAAATAAATTCATACAAGTAATTATTCAACAATTAAAGATTTCAAGAAACTACATAAAATAATCAAGAAAAATTTCATAATAATTCATAAAGATTACATATTATCATCAAGAAAAATTACATAATATCCTATCATATGATTCGAAATTTTCTAGGTGATCATGACACTAATTCCTAACAATTTTCATGTTTTAATCCTAATTAACTATGTGATTAACTTGTACCAAAATTAAACGAAATAACATAGTTACCTTTAAACGCTTAAATTATCCAAGGAAAAATATTCACCACTTTGGGTGAATTTAGTTCGGCTAATCTTTAGAGGGGAAAGGAGGAAAAATTTAGTTGTAGAGTTATGAACTTTAGCAAATTAGGAAAAAAAATTGTTGCTAAAGTTAGTATATATATATAGAAGAAGAGGAAACAACAAACCCTAAATAAAGACTAGGGTTGCCGTGAAAACAAGAGGGAAATAGGGGATTAATGGACCTAGCAAATGGGTAGATTTGGGCTAGGTTATAATTAGTTTAGGAATTATTCTAATTAGCTTAATTAATTAATTAAATTAAGTCCAAAAGAAAAAATAATACTTGGCCCAAAGAGAGAGGAGGAAACCGGCCAAGGTTTTAAAAGAAGGGAAAGATTGGGTCATCGGCCCAACTTGAGTTAAAAGAGAGGAAAACAAAATAAAACAGTCCAAATTAATTGGGCCTTTGGACTTAGATTGTATAAATAGAATTAATAACCGCGAAATTTTCTTGCCCTAAATTTCGGGGTATTACAATAATCACTGCTTCATTACAGAGTATCGTTCCAGTTCTTTGCTACTGATGGTGAAGGATCTGTCCGTGTCATTGCATTTGGAAAGGAGGCAGAAAAAGTACTTGCTGCAACAACTGAAGACCTGCACAGACAAAAGAACAATGTATGTCTGCATATTAATCTTAGTTGTTGTACTATAGCTACACACTTATCATTTATCCTAATCGCTATACAACTATAGGATGATCAAGCTGAATTAGACGCAACACTGTCTGCTGTTGAGGACAAGAACATGCTCCTTCAGATTGTCCCGAGCTCTGCATTGACAACAAGCTACGTGCTAAAATGGGTTGTTCGTGCAGTTGAGGCTACTGCAGTTGTGAAGAAAGAACCAGACGATCTACAAATTGAAGACGACACTAGCCAGGCAGAAGGAATATCTCCGAACGAAGAAAACTTCCTTCAAGCTGAGCATGAGGAATAGACAGCACTTGTACGCCATCGACACAAATTTTCCTTTTCCTACTTGTAGTTTTATGTGTTGATGTGTATTTAGCAACTCCTTTAAACAATCGGCCTTATATGCGTAACTAAACTAGGATCATCTTGAGGACCTTAGCAGTTATGATCTATTTATGATCTATTCTTATTGCACCGAAAACAGCATGCCTATTATTAAGTTTATGTATTAGTATGACTTTCTAAACGTGTATGTTTCTTGCTTACTTTTGTTATTTTCCGTGTACTTGTGCATCTTTAGTGCAAAGGTATTAATTTCAATAGATGGTTTCTATACCTATATAGTATTTTCTTTTGCCTTACTGCTCATGTATACCTACAGATTAATTCAGCAAAAAAATACAATGCCAAATATTACTGTTTTGAAAACTTCTTTTAAAGACGGAATACACTAAATAGCTTAACAATTATAAATGAACATATAATCAAATGATAAAGCTTGAAATATTGTTCGTAAACAATAGAAGCAAAATTATGTCAAACAATGTGTGTATCACATTATAGTTAGATATGTTTTCGCATACAGGAATCACACAACATCTTCACGATTCAAAATAGCACGAACCGAAAAATGTTGGGCACGGCGCGTAACGCGCACCGTGGACAACTAGTATAGGGAAAAAAAGAGTAAAGGAATGTTATAGTAATTAGACAAACATCGTATGTAAATAATAAGTATTAACAACTAGTCAAATTAAAAAAAAAAAGTGTTAACACAATGTCAATATCATAAGATAAAATCTCGAATATAATAACAAAAATATTATATTGCATCACAATTATTTTTAAAGGTGTGATGCACAATATAATAATGAAAAACATTTTCATGTCTAGCAAAGAGACTCATAATGTAGAATTCAATATGAAGAATGATATTCAGACAAAAATCAGGATACCTAAAATAAATACAAGACCCAACCATCTAACATTATACTCCTCCGTAACATATTAACTGCAACGATTTGACATTTTTTATCTCCACTTTATGTGAAATTGTTCCCGTTATTTTGTTACGGAGGGATTATAAGACAAAAAGGAGACATAATACATAAAGTTATATTGAATTTTGAGTAATGTATCTTGCAATTAGTACTCTTCAAATCTACCGGAGGGAATAATAAGCAGCTCGAGGATGATAAACCACATACTCTCTCCATATCAATTCTCTTAGCTTGGCTTCATTGATATCAGAATCAATGTTAATATCTAATGGCTTATTAATATTAATATTATAAGCCTCATCATTTATAGAACTATGGAGTTGACATAGATAAGGGTGTTGAAGTGCTTCAGTAACTGTAATCCTCTTTTTTGGGTTAAAAACCAACATTTTTTGCAGCAAATCTAAAGCCAAACCATCTACATGAGCATATAAATCCGCTAAGCGGATCCCATTTGTTTCAGGCAATGATTTGATGTAAGACAATGTTCTTGGATCATTGATGAGCTTGAGATCAGAACTACATGGGCTCCCAAGAACATCAATAATAAGCTTTAGCTGATCAAGAGAGGTTTTTCCAGGAAAGAGAGGTTTGCGCCCTAATAATTCAGCAAATATGCACCCAACAGACCAAACATCTATTGATGCATCATAACAGCTGTTGCGTAATAGAAGCTCTGGTGCTCTGTACCAACGAGTTACCACATATTCTGTCATGTTTTCATCATCTTTACCTTTTTTGCTGGTTCTTGATAACCCAAAATCACCTATTTTTAAGTCACAGTTTGCATTTACAAACAGATTTTCAGGTTTTAAATCTCGATGAAGGACATTTGCAGAATGAAGATACTTTAGTCCTTGAAGCAACTGCAAAATTAAGCATTTTATTAATTATTAACTTTATAGTATAATAAAAATAATAATCTATAATTATATACTAAAATAGAATATGCTAGTGTCGTTAAGGTCACGTGTCAAATTCTCATGAATTTTTCACGCCAAAACTAATTATCACGTCGATCACTTTTCTTTCTTCAAGTTTTAAGACTAATTAATAAATGTTTCTTTACAAATTTAATGAGGATATGACTACACTTTTTGCAAAAGTAATATGGGTATTCCACTTTTTTTAAATGGCAAGGTACATGTGTTGGTCCCACAGAGTAGTGTGCCTGGGGGAGGGGTACCAAGTCTCGATCCCAGGTCTTGCCCAAGGAAAGAGTTGTTAGCTCCCAATGATTCTCTAATTAAGGTTATGTCGTGGCTCAAGTGGTAAAAGCATGGTACTCCGGGAGTGATGCCCCCTCCCATTGATATTCAAGGCTATGAGATAGGGTCTTAGCTTGTAACCGTTTACCTTTTCTCAACAAAAAAAAAATAGAAACTTTTGGTAATATATATTAATGGAAAATTTGCTAAGAATAAGCTAATCTTGATCTACTACAATTAAGCTAACCTTTTGAAAGTAAAATAACAGAGTGAATAATCATTTAACTATTTTTTGCTTAACTTAATTCTTGATTTTTAAAATTGTGGAAAATCAGCCAAATATTACGACAATTTTTCCTACATTAATTACAACGATTTAACATTTAAAAAAAATGAAAAATATCAAATTTTTGCCATGTCGTTATTCAAATAATCATAAGAGAATAGAAAATGAAAAGTACCTGAAATAGAAAATAATCATATTAATAAAATGTTAATACGTTGACACCAATAACCAATCTTTGTTCGTTATTCAATTACAAAAAACTACGATAAAAACATTATCACATTTTTATTTATTGAAATTTATACATTAACACGCATCGCGTGCATATATGGCTAGTTTAAAATAATTCGCAATTCTAGTACTAATTAAAATTAAATAAAACTCCCTTGAATAAAAATCCACATCAATACATTGCTTCAGATTCATCATCGGAGTACATATTTTCACCTTCAATATCATTTTCTTCATGTACAACTTGTCATATCTCATGTGTAATATTTGTACGAACAATTTTCATTGCCTTTTAATCGTTCGCCGCCAGTTAAATTTACATCAGCTCATGGTTGTACATTTTCAACAACTTGCGAAATCGAAATTAAGGAAAATTAAATATTTAGATAAGTTATTATTAGAATTGATAATATTAATTAATAATGGGTTTGAAAAATGCGATACTAATTATTATTATTATTATCATTATTATTATCATCATCATTACTATTATTATTAATAATAATTTATTATTCAATTATATTTAATACGTTTCAATAAGTTCCAATCAGGTTTAATAAAGTTTCAATAAGTTCTAATAAGGTTTAATAAGTTCCAATAAGATCTAATAAGTTCTAATAAGTTCAATCAGGTCTAATAAGTTAAATCAGGTCAGATAAGTTAAGTTCAGATAAGTTCAAGTCTAATAAGTTGAAGAGAACGCACCCTTAGTATTTATTGTATTAATTTAATGCTCTTTTCTCTCTCTTGGTCCCAATTAATTTCTCTCCGAAAAAACATATGATTTGAATTTATGTAGTACTCCCTCCATTTTTTTTAGTTTACTCACTTGAGTTTTTATCAATACCAAGAAAGTATTGGGAGTTGAAGAAAAAGAATAAATGATGATTAAAAGTTGTATAATAAGTAAGAGAGAGTATGAAAATTGAAAAAGAGATAAAAGATGGTAATTTTATTGAAGTTAGTCAAAAGTAGGAGAGAAAGTATGAAAATTGCACTTGAGAATCATAAATTAATAAATGTAGAAGAATAAATGTAAGAAGTGAGCAAATTAAAAACATCCCAAAAAGGAAAGTGAGTAAATTTTTTTTTTAAAAAAAAAGGAGGGAGTATGTAATTTCTCTTCAATTCAACTTATTAGACCTAAACTTATTTGAACACTGAATTTATCATACCTGATTTAACTTATTAGACCTGATTGGAACTTATTATGTCATATTGGAACTTACTAGGCCTTAGTGGAACTTATTAGACCTTATTTGAACTTATTAAACCTGATTGAAACTTATTGGAACATATTATATATAATTGAATAAAATAAATTATTAATAATGATGATGATGATGATGATAATATTCTATACATTTGAACCTATATTTTTTTATTGTTGAATTACGTTCAAGTAAGTAGTAATAATTAGTATCTCTTTTTTCAAACCTATTATTAATTAATATTATCAATTCCAATATATAACAACTTATCTACAGATTTAATTTTTCTTAATTTACGTGTAGTAAAATTAACAAATTGGAACGGATGGGGTAATAATAATATGGAGGATGAGTAAAGTTCAATTTGGACCAAAATTAGATCAAACCCAAAATAAATAAATAATTTTTATTTTATAGTATTAAAATATAAGTTTAATTATATAAAAAAAATTATAAAACAAGAATGATAGAATAAAATCGGTTTATGTTGTGTAAGAGTGATTAAAGTAATTATTAATTTAATAAATTTTATTCAATCAATAATTTAAAAAAATAACTTAGACCTAATTGGAATTTATTAGACCTGATTGTAAGTTGTTAAACCTAATTGAAACTTACTAGACCTGATTGGAACTCATTAGAACTTATTAGACCTGATTGGAACTTATTAAATCTGATGATTGAAACTTATTAGAATTTATTAGACCTATTGCAACTTATTAGACCTGATATAACTTATTGGAACTTATCTGAACTTATTAAACCTGAAACTTATTTTTTTTAAGGTGAATAGAACGCACCCTTAATCTTATCTATTCCCTCTCCATTAGACAATTACTCCGGTTTGGGGTGGAATTTAAGTTGGCACCCACATTTTGTGAAAAGTAGGGTGATGTGTATAAATTGGGGAAATGGTTTTCGAGAATAATGCTCTAGGTTTATCTAAATTTTATCCAGGTGACCGAGTCTAAATTTTCCATCTTAGGCTTTTTTTTTTCCAGGTCAATCTAATTTTTTCTCAGATGAGTCTAAATTTTTTTTCAGGTTAGTATAAAAAATTTCCAATTCAGTTTACATTTTTTTTCAGACCAATCTAATTTTTTTTTAGGTCCTTTTAAATTTTTTCCAGGTCATTTTTTCAAGTTTGTTTTATTTTTTAGATCAATTTATATCTTTTCAGCTCACTATTTATTTTATTCCAAATCAGTTTATAGTTTTTTCAACTCAGATTTACTTTATTCTTTCAAGTTAGGTTTATTTTCTAGGTTAGTTTTATTTTTTCCATGTGAGTTTTTATTTTTTCAGATCTGTTTTATTGTTTCCATGTTAGTTTTTCAGGTTCTCGTCTAACAGCTTATATTGTGTCCGACTTGTTTGACACAATCCTTCCCTATATTAAAAGTTTAAAACCATTCTTTTAGAGTTTTAGGCCTCTATAGTTCTAAAATACTCTACAAGTCTACATGGTAGAGTTTGTACAATTTCAGCAACCATATATTTAAATATCAAAGGTTCATATATATAATCTTTTCAAATTTGAATTTTTTTCCTATTCAAAATTTACTTTCTTATTTTTTCACCTTTCTACTAATTTGGGCAATTGATTTAAAATAAAGGGTTGAAATTCAACTCTAACTTATAGAGTTTTGATAAAACTCCAGAGATCCTAAATTCCTAATCCGTATTATTGACCAATGGCCAAAAGATTGAATTATTAAAAAAAAAAAACTGAATAAAAATTTTGGGGGTTTGTAACCAATTTTGGAGAGAAAAGAAATATCTATCGTCAAAAAAAAAACAACTCAGTACTTTTTCCTTAAAGAAATATCCCTTTCTTTTGTGCAACATGCAAATACTCCAAATAATAAAAATAAAATAATAATAATCCAATCCTTTGGCCATTATAATAATAAGCCAAACATTTGATTATTCCAAAATAATTTGTCGTCCATAGCGTAACTTGCTTTACCGAATCGAATTTTAAAAGTGTCCCATATACTCCAAATTTGGGTGCATTTATTCGATCTATATATTAGATTTGAACTTATCTGACTTAAATTATCTGAATTTATTGAAACTTATCTGGACTTAGGGTCCGTTTACTTTGGTGTAAAACATTTTCGATGTAAAATGATTTTCTATGAAAAACATGTTACGTTGGAAAACTCATTTTCATATAAATTTTCCAATGTTTACTTGCACGGAAAACAAGTTTTACTCCCAAATTTGGAGGAAAATGTTTCCAATAGGGTGTAAAATGAGTTTTCACCCAAAATTTTACATTTTATTTTTTCACCTAAAGTAAACAATGTAAAATAGGAAAATTGTTTTCAGGGAAAACATTTTTCGCTCTAGTAAACGGACCCTTATTGTAACTTATCTGAACTTATTAAAATTTAAACCCGAAACTTATTTTTTTAAGGTGTATTTAGACCTTATTAGATCTGAAACTATCTAAACTGAACTTGTTGGAACTTATCTGAACTTATTAAACCTAAAATATATTTTTTATTTTAAGGTGAAGAGAATGCACCTTCATGAGAGTGATGGAAAAAAACAATGGCAAAACTATTATAACGCGATCAATAGTAATTAAAATGCGAACAAGGTTTTAATTTGTAGTTCACAAATTCATAATAAATCAAAATCGAAATTGCATCGAGAATGCGAAAGTAACTCCAGTGGCGTTACGATCAACTTGAGTAGACATGTCAAACGAGTCGGGGTCGGGTTGGTGTAAAATAATAATTGTTGTTCAATGTCGTAACGGGTCGGTGTCAATGAGTTCGGATCAATATTAGCTTTTTTTATAACCTAAAGTCACTACAAGATTCCGCGTTTCTGCCGTCTGCCTTTTAACGTCCGCCTTCTGAACGGACGTTAAATTCAATTTAACGTCCGCTTTTAAGTTTAACGTCCGTCATAACAGACGTCTTATAATTGGTAATGTTATTAATTTAAAATTTAACTTAACGTCCGCCTTTTAAGAAATAACGTCCGTTGTAGACGGATGTTAAAAACACGGAAAATTAATATATTTAAGTCGTTTTTTTAACGTCCGCCAAAGAAACGGTAACGTCCGTCTTCAGGCGGACGTTAAAATTCGAAGTATTTTTTCAGAATCAGAATCCCTTCACATTTGTTCACAAACCAAAAAAAAAAAAAAAAGTCTCTCTCTTTGCTTACCGTGTTCTCTCCGACGACCGCCCATCTCCAGCCCAGCACGTTGCCTCGCCAACGTCCAGCACCAACCTAGCCACTAGCACGCCGCCTCGCCGACGCTGTAACCTGCATTTGCTTCTCTAGGTTGAAAGCCTGACTCTCCCTTTACTTGTAAGAAGTACAAGACAAACCCTAGCTAATTCTATTTTGAAGGTAAATGTACGAATTTTTTTTGAATATTATGTTGAATTTTGATTTTTATGTTGAATTTTTATGTTGAATTGTATGGTTAATTCGTTTAGAGTTTTGGGTAGAGTTTTATAGAATTTTAGGTTGATTTTATGTTAATTTTGTTTAGAGTTTTAGGTTGATTTTTATGGTTGCTTTGTTTAGAGTTGTGAATTTTATGCTTATTTTATTTATTGTTTTAGGTTGAATATATGCTTCTTTTATTTAGAATTTAGGTGTTTTAATGTTATGCTTATTTTTTGTAGAGTTTTTGGTAGAATTCTATAGATGGATGATTGTTTAATGTTGTTGGTTGTTGTATTGTTTTTGGCTTTAATTTTATTTGGAATTGGTGTTAGATGTATAAGTTATAACACCTTTAATTTTTCATGTTTCAATGCAATATATATACTAAAATGTAATTTAAACGTTCGAAAAAGTACAAATTATAAGAAATCTATTCATTAATAACCAATTTAAAACAAATAACTGATGTTGTGATCCAATAAAAATATTGTTATATTAAAAGTTTTAATGGTAAGAAGTGTTTTAGATTAAAATTTCCCATAATTTCACAAGTTTAATACGAAGTACATTACTAATGATTTTCTAGTGGAGTCGGGTCGGGTTGAAAACAGATCGGGGTCGGATAAAGAGCGGATTGTATTTCACAGGTTTAAAATGGGTTCAGGTCGTTTTTTTTTTTAATCAAAACCCACTATTTACGGTTCACGTTTATTGAGTTTTTCCAGGGGGTTGATAATTGACAACTTGAAACTTTTTGAGTAATTTAGTGCTTAGTCCTCCGTACGTAACATATTAACTGCAACAATTTGACATTTTTCCTCCCTACTTTATATTAAACTAGCCTTGTGTGCACGCTTTGCGTGCGATGATATTTTTAGTGTATCTTCAATAATCGAAGGTTTTTGTTCGAGAAATTGATTTTTTTTTAAATTCACACTCATCCACATAATCGTAAAGAAATATTCCCTTTTCATCCAGCCATTCCACAACAATAAACAAAATCGGTTATCAAATTTTCTACGATAATAAAAAGGTAAAATCTTTATGTAACAAACTGTATTAAAATGAATGTCTATTTATAGAGAATTCAAAAATATGAATCTTGATTATTTTATTTTATTTTTCTGAATTGTATTTTGTAATAAATTTTAATTTAAAAAAATTCAAAAATTGTAATAACTTTCCTTAATAAATAAGAGTGATGTTATTTGATTTTTAATAAAATTTAAAGGGGCATTATGGACTTTTCGAGGGGACACCATGGCTCCCTCTTGGCTTATATAATAGAGATCGTTGCACTTATTAGGTTACGGGGTGAGTAACTGAGTATTATATAAGTGGGCCCATGTAGTCAAAGATATCCATTTGGGACCCATACGTGTCAGCAAGATAAATGTCACCTATCATCAACTTTTACACCCATATAGGTACTATATATACGTAGCATTTACAAAACTCACCCCCAAATTCAATTCACTCTAATTTCCCCAACTTTGAGAAATTCCACACACACACTTGTAGTTTTCTCTCCAAAATTGGTTTGAAACCCCCAAATTGTTTGATTCGAATTTCACAAAATTGATCATGGAACAAGATTCTGTAAACACAATCAATGTAGAGAACAAAAAAATTTGGCTATTGAAATGCCCTTCTGTTGTTTCTCGTCTTCTACAATCTTCTCCTGTTCCCAATGATCGACCTGTTGCTAAAGTCACTGTTTCTATTGACCCTCTTTCTTCTAAAGATGCTGACTCTACTGAGGTTGTTTTTTTTCCCCTCTTGAAATTCTTTAGGGTTCTTTTTATCTTCAATTCCTTGCATTTTATTTGGTTGAAATTTGATTTTAGGGGTTGTTTGTTGCCCTTTTATTGATGCCAAGAAGAACCATAGTTAATTTTGGTCTCGTTGATTTATAAGTTAGATTATCAATTGAAGGTGAAAGAAAAAAGAAGGGTTGATCTTGTGTTTTTAAACGCCAATGTAGTTCGATTCTTTAATCATTACATCATTATTTGCTGTTGTTGTATAATGCGGATTCTTTTATGTCAGCTTATAAGTTCTTGTGCGTAGTATACATCATCCTACTCTTAACTCTCCATTTCTGAGGGGAAATTCGTTTAGTTGGTTACATTTGAAAATTTTCTATTTATATTGGTTTCAATGTACATTATTATATCTATCCGGCACCACTAATATAATACTTCGTACGAAGTATTAATAAAATGAATTTCCCAATGTAACAAGAAAACCAGTTTCATAAAACGTTTTACACTCTATCAAACGAACCCTAAATTTGCTCAAATATCTTGCTTAAAATGTGTAGAGATATGTTGCAAAATATGAAGCAAAGAAAGTACAAAACATTGATATTAAAGTACATGAATCAAACAAGACTAATGTGATGTGACTGTTTTTTTCTGTAATGTTGGTAAAAATTGTTGATTCTAGATTGTGGCAAAATTTATTAATGAGAAAAACTTAGAAATGGAGTGTGTGTTTCATACACCCTCTGTTTTGTTTAGATGTAACACTTCACTTTTCACACTTCCCTCAGTACAACTTAGACTCGTAATATCTCTAAATATATAAGTGTAAAAATTATATATTTGGAAAGTGTATTCCGAGGTGAATCCAACAAGATCCCACATGGCTATATTTTTCTTTATATATAAGTAACAATTAACGGTCAAAGTGAGTCGGATAACTAGTGTCAAAGTCAAAGTGTTACATCTAAAAAAAACGGAGGGAGTAATAGCTTTTGGGGTTTGCGAGAGAAATAATAGTTATTTGTAAAAAAAATGCTAAATGTGCTGCCCTTATTTCATATTGTGCAGCATATCTTATGCACATTCAGAGATCTTCAAATGCGTCATTATGATTTTCGCGTGCATATTACGTGAATACATAGCCGTACCTTCTTAATTCTTATTTTATACTACATGTCATTTTGGAATGGCAATGCAATATCATCTGTTTGTTTACTATGCACTATTGTTTTTCTCTTATATAGAAACATTTTTAAGGCTAATGTGGTTGGTTTGTGGTTGTTGGTGCCTGTGTTTTATGCTTTTGGGTTTTTTTTATAGTAGTATTTCACCATTATCTTATCATCTAAGATTTAAAATCGCTTTAAAATCCTATGGATGTCTAAGAATGTGTGTATAACCTAGACATTAACAGAATATCAGGGGAATATAGACCCTCGCAGGGAACAAAGGAAGTATTGGACCGTGAACTAAACTTTCAACGAAATAATAATAATTAGAAAAATATGTCTAACCATTCCTGAAATTCTTATTAGCAATCATTTGGGGATGGGGGAGGGGAAATTATAATCAAGTACAGTACAAATGTTTGCTTGCTTTTGGACCTCTCCAAACCCTTATAGTTTATTGTGTTTGTTTTTATGCTGGTGTTTTGCGTGATTTGTTCTGAAGTGAAGGACGGTTTTTCTTTTGGTTCATCTATTATGATTAAGAAAGGAATTGGAGGACATTGTGATCACAAGTTTATGTCTTTTCTTTTGTTAGATATTAGTTCTGATAGATTTTTTGCTTGACTTTGGTAATTTGATGAACTATTCAAGTTAGCCTCTTACATGGTGTTCTATGTTTTGGTTCCATTGGAGAATATTGGATACATGAATAGCACCAAACTGTGTTCCACAGCTTGCAGGTGGAACCAGGTGCACAATGTTCTTGAAATTGTGAGGCTTTTTTCTTTTTTAAAAGTTCATATAATAATTACAGTATACTTTATTTGTATTTGATACAAATAAAGGAGTAGCCTTATTCACTTTCGGTAGCAAAAATCTATGATTCTAATCTTTTCATCCAGCATTGAACCCATCCTAGCGAATTGATAACAGAAAAGTATGCCTTCAAATCTTATTTGACTCTTAGACAAGGGCAAGTAGTTACTCTTTTTTTTAAATGATATTACTAATGGACGCCTTGTAACATACTTCCTGGGCGTTGGATAAATTTTTATTATCCTTTCTAAAATGATAGAAATTTTGGGATGCATGTCAAAATCACGAATAGATCGATGTTAATTTGAAATTAATATTTATACTTTTGGCTAACTTATCCAACGCTCCAAGCATAATCATTAATTTTTTCCTTTTGTAATTACACATTCACTGGTTGGACCTGCTGATAAGTTCAATGTTTTTATGATTTGGGTCATTGGGTTTAGGATTTCATTAGCATTGAGACCTTATCTAACGCTCCAGGCGTAATTATTAGCAATTAACCCGTTTTCGACCCCGTATCCATCTTAGTGCAACCTAGTACAAAAGTTCAGTGTTTAGTTGTAGGATTTCATTTATTGGATAAGTTAAATGCTGCAATTAATCTGGTATATTCAGACTAGATTTCAATGAATAATTGTTGAATCGTTGGTTTCGGATAGAACTTGTTTTAAATAACTATGAATAGATAAAAGAGTTTCCTTCCTGGCGTATTGTTTCTTCCACTGACTTTATTTCTGATGCATGCTCATGCTTTATATTTCTTGTCTATATATCTTATGTTATGAAAGCTTAAGGTTTTTTTTACCCCCTTTGCCATAATCTTTCTCAAATTTTGATGTATTGTTTTTTTTATGATTATCAGTTCACCATGGAATTGTCTGGCTCCAATATGGGAAATGTGCCCAAGTATTTCTCGATGGACATTTCCAAGGACTTTGCTCCAATGCTTGTCTTTTCAGAGTCTGAAGGCGAGTGAACTGGTTATTTCATCATTTTAGTTATCTTATCAATCAAAGAATGAGCTACTTGTCAGCCTTCAAGAAATGAAAATCTGGTCTTTTATCTTGCTTTGTGCCTCTCTGCCCAAATGCCTTTTGATTATTCCCTCCATATTTTTTTTAATTTGCACACTTGGGTTTTCATCAAAACTAAGAAACTAATTAGGAGTAAGAGAAAAAAATAAATGATTAAAAGTTGTACAAAAAAGTAAGAGAGAGAGTATGGAAAAGAGAGGAAAAAGGGGAATTTTATTAAGTTAGTGAAAAGTAAGAGAGATGGTATACCATAACTTAATAAATGCAGGTGAATAAAACTTCACTAGATTTAGGTAATATAAGAAGTCTCAAAAAGGAAAGTGAGTATGTGTAAATTGAAAAAAAACGGAGGTAGTAGTAAACACAGATTTAACCAATAAGAAGATACTGTGCTACTTAAAACCAGCGAACTTGCTACAATTAGCTTTGAAAATGGCATATCTATTGTCCAAAAATTTGTAATGTAACATTATGCTAGAAGTTGAGAAATGATGGTCCTTTCAAAACGTAACTGAGACATGCCAAGTTTCTATGTAACCTTCCCTCGATTAAAATCCAAATTGTGCAATATCCTGTAGTAACTTTAGCTTGGAAAATCAGTTTTTCAAATTGTTGATTTATTGAATTGTTTTTCTGGTGCTGGTGCTGTGGTGTATTATGTGTCCGTTGGATTGGTCAGGATGGCCGGTACAAATATAATGTACTATTATATGACCGCCCATCACCACCTGCAGAGAATATTTCTGTAGAAGGGAAAATTGTAAACAAATTTGACATGAAGCCTCACACTGATGCAATAGAGAGCTATGGGAAATTCTGTCGTGAGAGAACTGACAAATCCATGGTGAAGAATAGACAGGTTCAGGTCTGTATTACATCAAATTCAGCTAGTCTTTTCATTTTCATTATCATGATTGATTTTTCATTGATCAGTGTGTATTTTCAACCAGATGATTGGGAATGAGAAGCATTTTATACCTATGCCCGGCAGCACACATGTTAAGGTCATGCAAGTTTCTTCTTGTGATTTACCTTGTCAATTTTGATGTGTGCATGTATGCTCAGTCTTTCTTTGTTTTGCTTCTAGGGTTTTAGCTTTTCATCTTCTCCTAAAAGATAGTCTGTGACTCTGTGTTATAGGAGCAGAAGAAAGTAACTGTAAAAGCTGTAGAAAATAAAAGAACCAGGAGGGATCGCGGACAGATGGAAGAATGGGTGTTCCGAGCATTTGAAAGTCGACCCAATTGGACACTTAAAGAGCTGCTTCAGAAGACATACCAACCCGAGGTTTGCTTTGATCCTTTAAATTAATATACCTAGATGTGAAATTTACATTTTCTTTCACTAGAGGTGGCTTATAATCAAGAAGGTATTTTTATGGCTTCTCAAGTCTGCATCAATGATGCTACATGAGTTCATGTATTTTTCAGCTTCTGTCTTTTAATTTTTCCTGTCTCTATTGTTCATCATAATTTAGTTTCCATTAGAACTTTTATCTAATGAATTTACATAATTCCTCCCTTCTAAGAGGGTTTTTCGTATTAGATTAGTAAAGGTAATGGATTGCAAACAAATAGGGGGATAATACACAGTGTTACCCTTACTAGTTGTTTGATATCACTAAGGAAACGCATATGGTTACCATTCGGAAACGGTAATTGTTTCCACCAGATTTAGGAAGGTAACAATGTAAGGGGATTTGTTTCCCTTACAAATTTATTTCTATTTCCCACAACTCAGAGCAAACAGATGGTAACAGTATTGTTTTATAATTAAGTTTCCTATGCTAATTTTTGGTATACCAAACAACCCCTAAGAGTATACTATCAATGAAAGGGTTGATGCCTCATTGTCATCCTAGTTGATCAGCACTCTTTTCATAATGGGAGCTTCTGTTGGCTGGAGCGATATTGTGTTCATGTGTTCATCTAAAAGAGTTTATATATATATATATATATATATGTATATATATATATATATATATAGGAAGAGGATCAACTAAAAACGTTTTCAACCTAAAAACCCCTACATTAGACACTTAAAGGGGTACACGTGTGATTACTAATGACAATCTTTGCAAATATTAGTAACTTTCGCTAAAAACCATTTGTACCCCTTTAAACATCTAATGTACCCCTGCGACTGCTAATGTACCCCTTTAAACCATTTTCTGTCTGGTTTTCAACCATCTTTTGGTTTTTAGCCAATCCTTCCTCTCTCTCTCTATATATATATATATATATATATATATATATATATATATATATATATATACAGAATACATGGGGCTTGGGAAATCCTTTTTTCCGCAAAACTCTACTGCAGTAGAAGCACATCAAACAATTACTAATTAGGCTGTGGGCTAAGCATTAGGTTGATCTTCAAATAGCAGAACTGCATCAGTTTTTTGTTGCATACTTGCATGTTTGATGTGCGCCTACAACGTTCGGCCATTCTATTGAATTTGAGAATTCCTTTATTTTGAAGAAAAGAAGCTATGATTTGATTTTTCAATTAGAAGCACGCCAAACAAGTGCTAATTAGGCTGTGAGCTAAGCATCAGGTTTGTTTTCAGATAGCACATCAGTTTTCGGTCACATGCATGTTGGTTTTGAACCTACAATGTTTAGCCAATCTACTGACTGAAAACTACTGGAAATTGCTCTTTTTTCTCAAAAAAATAAAATAAAAAGCTATACTTTGACCTTTTATCCTGGAAGAGCGAATGCCCTCAATTGCAGAAAATAATCAGAATATGGTGAATTACTCAGTTTTCAATGCTTTCTAACATGGCGATCTGTACGAGGTTATGACAAACCTACTTAAATGTTTACACTTGTTTCTGTGCAGACATTCATGAAAGATATACTGAAAGACCTCTGTGTGTACAACAACAAGGGAGCTAATCAAGGCACCTATGAGCTGAAGCCCGAATACAAGCGATCTGTTGGAGCTGAAGACCCGCCAACTGGTTCTTAAGATGTTGGCCTCATTGTTCCTTGCTAAAAAAACAGAGTATATCTTAGTTTTCCTGCACATAACATAACAAAGCATTGCTTTAGGCTGAAGCTGGCCTCTGCATCGCCTTTTTTCGTTTAATGAATTTTGTAATAGTTTTGCCTTAACCATACCTGTCAAGCGCCTGGGATACCAAGGAAGATTGAGACATGATAGACCATCGGAAAATAACAGAACACATCTAATTGAGACCATATTCATTTCTGATCTTGGATATTGTAGTCTAACTTGATTTTGAATATATGGTATTATGATGATTCTACTATATGAGAGAAAGAGTCAAATCCATAGCTTGGAACCAGAAGGTTACACTTTTGGATGTAAGTGGTCGGGTCAAGTAAGAGACCTGCCCCATCAGGGCGGGGATGGGGCTAAATTTGGCGGGAGGTGGGGCAGGGATGGGGATAATAATTATACCCACCATGAGGATGAATTTTAGGATTTACCCGCTCCATCCCTATTCTATTAATAGTCTTATATATTTTAAAGGATTATTTGCCCTGAATAATACAACCTTTCACCAATTTGCAAAGAATAATACAACCTTTTGATTTTTCGTGAATAATACAACCTTGCACACAAATTTGCAACGAATGATACAAAACCTGTTTTTAACTTATAAAACAGGTTTTTGGGGCGCGTGTCAAGTTTTGACTGGTTGTTGCAATTTTTTTTTTAAAAAAAAAAGAAAAAA
Organism: Salicornia ramosissima; assembly: GCA_951394345.1. Taxonomy (NCBI): domain Eukaryota; kingdom Viridiplantae; phylum Streptophyta; class Magnoliopsida; order Caryophyllales; family Amaranthaceae; genus Salicornia; species Salicornia ramosissima. Next base: position 15,989,901 of record OX596239.1, read on the forward strand.
AGGAAAAATTAAAATTAAAAAAAGACAGAAAAAAAATTTAAAAAAAAGGGAAAAAAATCAGAAATTAAAATTTAAAAACCACTATAACCCCTCCCTCTTCTCTTCAATCTCCCTCTTCTCTTCTCTCTTCAATCTCCCTCTTCTCTTCTCTCTTCAATCCCGCCATTATCACCGCCGTCCATCAACACCGTCACCATCATCGGAAGCTCATCACCATCGTCACCAGATCTGATCTTTCTCTCTCTCTCTCTCTCTCTCTTTTTGCTAGGGGTTCGAATGGGGGTGGGGGTGGCGGTGGTGGTGGGGAGTTCGAATTGGGGTGGGCGGGATGGGGGGTTCGATTGGGTTGGGTTGGGGCGGTGGGGGTGGGGGTGGGGGTTTCGAGGGTGGGCGGTTTCAGGGGAGGGGGAATCGGGGGTGGGGGCGAGTCAGGGAGGGGGAATCGGGGGTGGGGGGGCCGAGTCATGGAGGGGGAATAGGGGGTGGGGGAGAATCGGGGAGGGGGAATCGGGGGTGGGGGCGAGTCAGGGAGGGGGAATCGGGGGTGGGGGCGGTTGCAAAGTGGTGGTAGCAGTGGAGGAGTGGGGGTGGGGGGCTGGTGTTTTGGTTTAGGGTTTAGGTTTTTTGGTTTTTTTTTTTTATTTTCTAATTTTAAAAATATAAAAAATATAAAAAAATTAGTTTAATCTGAATAACAGGTAGCAGGTCATTTGTATCATTCGTTGCAAATTTGTGTACAAGGTTGTATTATTCACGAAAAATCAAAATGTTGTATTATTCTTCGCAAATTGGTGAAATGTTGTATTATTCAGGGCAAATAATCTTATTTTAAATTACTTGTGTTTTTTAGAAGCTTTATAATTGTACATTGCGAATTATATATTTTTATATTAAGTATTTTAATATATTTTACAAAAATGTTATAGATTTCATTTAAAATGTGTAATGTATATGGCATATCTGTATTTTTTTTTTTTTTTTTTTTTGTAGGTAGCTATAAGATGATATTAACTAGGTTGTGGGGTAAGAAAAAGTGGATATGATCATATTAAAATTCAAATGGATGATGGGGCAAGGATGATTTTACATAAATTCATGTCGGGGCTGAGCTGGGGATGAATTCTAGACATGTTGCGGGGATGGGTATGTGAAGGGTAACATTCGTCCCGCCCTGCCCATTGACTTCGCTAGAGTTTCATCATTATGACACATGGGCCTATATATAGTTTACACTTATTTTTTTCAACTTTAATACAAAAGTTCGATGATTTATATTTAAATTTTTAACATTTTGATCTTTAATATTATTCACCTTTAATACAAAAATTTGATGACCTATATTTAATGTATTTTTTAACCTTCCATATTAATTATTTATGGGGTTTAATTTTCAAATTAAAACTGAGGCCTAGTTTCTTTAAGATAGTCTGGGTTGAAGCATTATGTAGAATTTTGTAGGCCATACGGTCTAGAAAACCTTGGTGTTAACTTTGATCAAGATCATCAGAGATCATACACTTTCTTCTAGTTAAACTTTAAGTTTTTTTTTTTTTCTATCAATGGAACTAATTGAGTGGCGTGACTTTCATTGTTATAAATTAAATTGCTGTAATAAACCGCCGCGGCTCGAATTTTTGCGAGCTTTGGACATGCAAATTAGGTTTGAATTTGGACCCAGCCTGGCTCGATTTTTCATTTCTTTATGTGGATTTTGGACATATAAAATTAGACTTTTGACTAATTAAGGTCCGACCCGAAAAAAGCAAAAAGCACACACAATATTTTCGGGCTTTAGCGAAAAATTTTAAGTCTGAACTAGGCCTGACCTAGACCCCACCCGTCTAATGGGCTTTATTTTATGCATTGGGTGCAGCCCGGCCCATGATCACCTCTGGTTATATTAAACGCACCATTTTTTTTTACTTAATAAGCAAACTATATATAGTTTCATGAAAAGTTTTATGCCTATTTGCGTTTTGAAGTTGCAAATTATTTTTAGAAATGTGTAAATTTGTCATAAATGGAAAGTTTTCATCCATCTTATATTATATTTTACTTTTTTTTTGAAGAAAGAAGATCTTATATTTTATTTTAAGTGTTTGTTGTATTAAGAAAATTGGATAAAAAAATGTGTGCTACGGCCTACGGAGTACATCCTCTGGACGATGATCGCAAAATGGGCAACCGATGAGAGGGACGTCATTCATTACGTCAACGTTACTTCTTTTCTTCCATTTTTTTGGCAAGAGATCAACATTACTTCTATTAGGTTGGATAGGGATAGGGATGTAAGTCATGTAACTAATTACTCTCACTTCCAAAGTTCCAAGGTACATGTTGTAAGCATAAATTTTATGATTTCTTTCATGAAATCGTAAATCACAAGATCTAGACTAAACATGATTCAACCAACATAATGCAAAAACAATAAAATTAATTAGTATGACTAACTTTGATCCATGATGATAAATAATTGAAAGATAACAAGTGATTTTCGTCCCTTTAGCCTTCCCTTCTATGGTTCTTTGATGAATAAGAACTTTTGTGTAAGTTATGTTATAATTTCATTAACCTCTATACAAACATACATATACATATATATATAAAGGATAAGTGCAAACTCATGAAAGGTTGTAACCTTTCATAAGTGTCTTTTCATGTAAGGTTGTAACCCTTCATAAGTATTTTTTCAAGGAAGCACCTTTAATATCATATATATATGTACAAAGAGATTAAACACAAAATACTTACTAGCATTATTAGGCAAGGGACGAGGGAACACCAATACTCCCGGATTTTAAAGTCATTAATTGAAACCGATTCATCACGGTGTCACCGTTTATATTAAAATCTAATAATATAATATAGACTTAGTCCTTTTATAATTAAACCTAAAACACATAGGCCACATTTAATATTTATGTAATAAATAATTCTTACATTCTCCCACTTGGCCTTTGTGTCTTCTTGATGGCTCAATAAACTGTAAATGCGCACTTTGATTAAGTCTATTAAACCTTAATTAAATTAGAATTGATCGGATCATGGCAGTCACATGTCATTGAGCGACACGATTCCTTCCATGTATCACAAACCAATTGAAATTCAACACAAATTTAATTTCATATGTCAAGATCCATTACATGTTATCTAATAACAATGAATGTATACATCAACCATAATGATAACACAATATTTAGGTAGAAACACAACTATTAGCGAATTCTAAATGTTATTTTCATAATGAGCAAACTTCATTAAAATTGCAAGGCTTTATCTACTACACCCATATGTTCTACATGGCCAATGAACACCTTGGGTGGAAGACCTTTCGTCAACGGATCTGCTATCATCATGTCCGTTCCAATATGCTCAAAAAACACTCTACGTTTCTGCACTTCTTCTTTAACTGACAAAAACTTCATCTCCATGTGTTTAGTACTCTTAGAGTACTTGTCATTTTTAGAGAAGAAGACGGCTGCGGAATTATCACAATAAATTCTCAATGGTCTCTCTATGCTATCAACAATACCAAGTCCCGAGATAAAATTCCGCATCCACAATGCATGATTCGTAGCCTCAAAGCATGCCACGAATTCGGCTTCCATGGTGGAAGTAGCAAGGATAGACTGCTTTGCACTCTTCCAAGATACTGCTCCCTCGGCTAATACAAACAGATATCCAAAAGTAGACTTCCTACTATCAACACATCCACCATAATCTGAATCTGAATATCCAACAACTTCAAGATGATCAGATCTTCTATACATAAGCATGAGATCTTTGGTGCCTTGCAAGTACCTAAGAACCTTCTTTGCCGCTTTCCAGTGGTCCAATCCAGGATTACTTTGATACCGACCTAGCATTCCAACAGCAAAGCTGATATCGGGTCGAGTACAAGTCTGAACATAATTCAAATAAACTTCCAACCACTGAAGCATATGGAATTCTTTCCATCTCCTTACGTTCCAATTCATTTTTCGGACATTGCATCTTACTGAACTTATCTCCTTTCTGAATTGGAACCAAACCTGCGGAGCATTTTTCCATTCTATATCTCTCCAAAATCTTATTGATATAACCTTTCTGAGATATTCCTAACCATCCTTGTGATCGATTTCGATAAATTTCTATTCCAATCACATAGGAAGCCTCACCCATATCTTTCATTTCAAAGTTTTTAGAGAGATACTTCTTTACATCATGTAACATACCTATTGTTACTGCCAATATTATTGGCCCAAGTCCAAGGAACACGAGCCCAAAACTTCAGCCCAACAAGGAGCCAGAACTTCGGCCCAAAAGAAGAGTCACCAAAGGCCTCATCTACAGGGAATACGTGGCAGAATACCATTGGCCCACGTGGCAGCACCTCATTGGTCCATGTGGCAGCACCTCATTGGTCCACGTGGCAACACCTCATTGGTCCACATGGCAGCACCTCATTGGTCCACATGGCAGCACCTCATTGGTCCACGTGGAAGCACCTCATTGGTCCACGTGGCACTTTCCTACGAAGACACGTGGCAGATTAGATCTTAGACATGAGTATAAGCAAAACTTCATTTTACTATGTATATATGTAAAGTTATCCCACATTGATAGTTTACTAGGAAAATGGGAAGATTCCTATATATAAGGATTTATGTAATGATTAAACACGGATTCCAAGAATTGGCTGATTTGACAACACATATTTGTAATTGTCGATTAACCCTAATCACTCCAAATTAGCAGCTAATTAAGTAATTATTACCATTTGCCATTTAATTATTTACTTTGCACTTATTTTAATTGTTTTCACTATTGTGGTATTGACTCAAGTTTGTAGCATAAAATTAGTTAGCTCTCCTTAAAACTAAAAACACCCGAAACATCTGGCGCCGTCTGTGGGGAGAGCACGATTTTATGGCAAACTTAGGAGATAAAACTCCCGAGATACCCAAAACCTCTGTGGTGGCGGTCGAAGACGACCCCGATTTTGAGGAAAGAGAGATGGACCAAGACCGACACCCTCGAAGGGAGAAGACTGCACAATGTGCAGATCAGGCTTCGGCCCAATCTTCCGAGGGGGATCAGCTAATCTCTCTCTCTCAGCTAAAACATGTAATGGTCGACTTGAGAAATTCTCTTGTCCTACAAGTGAAAGACATGATAGGGCAAGCCAACAAGGCCGAGCAGGGGCCTTCTAAGCTGACTGCAGGGGAAGCCGGGCCTTCGAAGCCGACCAAGGGTCCGGCCGACCCCAAGGGAGATTCGGGGAAGAAAAAAGTTTCAGGCAAGAAGAAGACTTCTAAATCACCGAAGGTTGATTGGAAGAATATCACCCAACGGGTGAAGACAGCTAAAGCTCCTCCGCCCCCTAGGAGGGAGCCGTTGATAAGTAAGTCTAATCAGGCCTTTAGAGATGCCAGAGAGTATCTAAAGGCAAAGCGGCAGCAATCCCAGCAGCAGTCTCAAGTAGACATCTCTGATACAGCATCAACCCCAACTTTGAAGGATAACACCTTCCGAGTCTCTCAGCGAACTATCTCTCGCTCGACGCAGGTGTGTACTCCTACTCCAGTGCCTAATGGCTCGTTCAAAGCCGAGCCATTCAGAGAAGATGTGCAACCGGCCACTCAGTTTCAACAACCTCCCCAATCATACCCTCCAGGAGGGATCACATGGAAGTCTCCTTTCTCTGTAGCCATTCTGACGGCTCCAAGGGCCTCCAAGGGCCTCCAAGGTCAAGGCACTGCACATCGAACCCTACGATGGCACAACTGATCCTGATGATCACTTGGCCACATACAAGCATTTGATGTATGCCCAGTCGGTCGACGATACGACTTGGTGCATGTACTTCCCAGCTACCTTGAAAGGGGTAGCTCAGAAATGGTTCAGCAGCTTGCCGGATCATTGCATCCAAAACTTCACCGAGCTCAGCATGGTCTTCGCACATCACTTCATGGCCAACAAACAGGAGAGGAAGACAAGCATGCATCTGGGCAAAATCATACAGGGACCGAATGAATCTCTGAGGTCTTACGTCAAGAGGTTCAATTTAGAAATGCTGCAAATACCCGGCCTCCCCGATGGAGTAGCCTTTGACAATTTTGTCAAAGGGCTTCATCAGTCGAGATTTAAGTTTGAGATGGTGAGGAGGAAGGTCCAGACCTTACCGGAAATCCTCATGGAGGCGGAATCTTACATACATGCTACCGAGATTTGCTCGGCAACAAAGCCTGAGACGAAGAATGCACAGAAACATGGAGAATCTAGTCAGAAGAAGGACGATCGAAAGAGAGAGGTGTGGACAGTTGAAAACACTCATAAGGAGCATAATGCTCCCAAGAAAAGCCGAACTTACGAGTCGGCCTATGAGTATAACAAAAAGCCCCATGCTATTTTAATGGAGATCAAAGACAAGTTCAACTTTGATGCGCCTCAGCCACTGCGAGGCTCGTCCAAATACAGAAATTCTAACAAATATTGTCAGTACCACAAAGATGTGGGCCATGACACAGATGAATGCTTCAACTTGAAGCGGTTGTTAGACAGGTTGGCTGCTAAGGGTATGTTGGAACCCTACATAGTCAAATCTAAGTTCAAATTTCAGAGAAAGACCACACAAAAAGATGGGGAGGACGAAGAGACCGACACGGAGGTTGTGGCCATGATTTCAGGAGGTTTCGCTTCCGGAGGCCCAACTATCAAAGGGACTAAGGAGCATCTCCGAAGTCTCTCCCAAGTTATGGTCTCAGAGAAGCAGGAAACTTTCCCTGAAGTTCTAATAAGCGAGAATGATCGGCCTAACATTCAAACTCCGCATGATGACCCTTTAGTGGTCGAATTCAAAGTCGCCAACCTCAAAGTCAGACGGATTCTGATCGACACTGGTAGTTCCGCCGACATCATCAGTTTTGCATGCCTGGGGAAGCTGAGATTCCAGGATGATGCCTTACAACCAATCAATCACCCAATAGTAGGGTTTGGAGGTGGAACCGTTCACCCCGTGGGGATAGTCACACTCCCGATAAGGATTGGGACGAAGGACAAGCCTAGGCACATGTTTGTCAAATTCCTGGTAGTGCGGGAATTGGTCGCCTACAACATTATCTTAGGCCGGCCAACTCTGAACATTACCAAGGCAGTTATAGTCCCTCATCTAATGATGATGAAATATGTGTGCAACAATGGAGAAGTTGGCACAGTTTACGGTGACCAACAAACAGCAAGGGAGTGTTATCTAACCACACTCAAGGTTAAGGCTTCTGAACATCCAAAAGAAGCCACCGCTGAGAAGCCAGGGAGGAAAAGAAAGATCTAAGCAGCTGAAGTAAAACCAGAGTCCCTGAGTATTATTTTTTAAGTATTCGCATGTAAGATCTCGGTTAGAGACAACGTAATCGCACTTCCATATTAACGAAAAGGGCAGGACTAGGTCCCAAAAGGCCCCATCACTTTCAAAGTGAATATTTTAAAGGCTAGTGTCCATAATTTTGTTTATAAAACATAAGACCGAATGCCCTTAGTGCTACTCTAAGCTCTAAGCTCTTACCCCCTACATTGCCCTCAAAAAACGAGGTCAATAGTGACAAGGGTCACCAGGATGAAGGGTGGCCACCCATGCCCCCTAATTTATTTCCAATTAAGTCGAGTTACTCGATAAACTAAAGTGATTCACAAACGGGTGACTCGACCACATTTAGGACGAGCCACCCGATAAATGAAGATGAACCACAAAAGGGTGACTCGACCACATTTAGGACGAGCCACCCAATAAATGAAGATGAATCACAAAAGGGTGACTCGACCACATTTAGGACGAGCCACCCGATAAATTGAAATGAATCACAAAAGGGTGCCTCGACCACAGTTAGGACGAGCACCCGGTCAATTTATAAATTTCACTTAGGGAAGCCTCGGCTTCAGTAAGCCGAGCCCTTGGAAAATCTAATCTTTCTTGCTAAAGGAGTGACTCGGCTAGACAAAGCACGAGTCATGGCACAAATCATGAAAGAAAACAACTTAAATAAAATAAGATATTTTATATATAATAAGTCCGATTACATAAGGGGGGCAAATGCTTGCCTTGATACAATAAATAAAAATAAATACTGGCAGACGCCAACACCCCTACCCTAATCACTCTCGTCAGGGTCGGGATGCACAGGAGTAGAAGGTCGAGGACGACCATTTCGCTCACACCAGCTCACCACGTCTGCCCAGTCAAGATAATCACTAAAGTATCCAAAGTCCTTGTCTGGATATGCCCTGTCCCAAGCTAATTCTACTCTCGCCCTATACTCGGCGTCCTCAGCCGTCAAGGGGACCGTTTCTGCGTGTTCCCTCTCCGGTCGCGGTCCCTCAACCGGTTCGCCGCGTTTCTTTGCGGCATCCCACTTCTTCACTCGCGCTTCGTGTTGCATGTGCAAGAAGTATTCCTTGCTTATGAAGCTTACATCCTCGTCCTCTGGCAGCTTGCCAGTTGGTGTCGAGCCGGTAGGCCCTGAATCCGCATGGGTCGAGCTCTCACCCTCCGAGGTACACTTTTCCCCCTCATCCCAAGTCACCTTCCATTTGTAATTATGGAAGTCTTCCTCCACTACTGTGGCGGGGCCGTCGTCCTGCTTCTGTTGGCTACCATTTTCTTTGTTTTTTGGCCAAGGCAGCTTGCCGCGACTATCCTTCTTTTTGGGTAACCACTGGCCGGACATTTTTCTTTTCTCTCTCCCTCTTCTTTTCTCTCTCAAGAATCTAAGATTTGAGTTGTGAAAATGAAAGCAAAGCTGGTGGTATATATAGAAATTTCATAATTTCCACTTCTTCAATTTTACCCCTATGCCTAGTCAGACGCATTTAATGTTTCTTGCAATAGGTTGGGGGCCCAAAATCAGTTTGTGCTATACAAAAATCTTTAACCACTTTAGGCCCAAAGCAAAGATTCATTTTTTAGAAATTAAAATTCCACGTAGCAATTTAATCATTTTATAATTGCCTCCCCAGTCAAAAGCTAACCCAATCAAGGTGGGACGAGCCCTGAAACGTGTAACGATCACATTGAGCAATACACTCGGTTTAAGGGCAATAAGGTATCTGATTGATTGCCCTCCAACTTATTTGGCAAAGCACAATTGCCAAGATAAATTGCCGAGCAATCACTCAGACTTTCTAAACCGACTGCATTGCTCAGGGGCATAATACACTACTAAAAATAAATGAAGTTGCAAATAAACTCAAAAGTTGAGAAGTGATGAAAAGAAAACCTCGTTTATTAATCATTGTAACTATTACAAACTATGGCGGACCAGCCGCCTACAAAAAATTAAAAACAAAAAATTAAAGTTAAAACTAAACTAATTTGGAACTCAGGCTTCGGCCCCATCGTCATCATCGTCTTGGCCCTCGTTCTCGCCTTCTTCCTCGTCTGCTCCTTCATCTTCAGTATCAGATGGGTAAGGAGGAGGGGGGCGACCAGCAGCCTCGGCCATGCCTTTCATGTCTACCCAGTCTATGGCACGACTGAGATGACCAAAGGACGCCCCACTATAGGCCACTTCCCAGGCCTCGGCCACCTGGTTCTTGTAGGCCTGTTCGGCCTCCAAGATCTTCTGTACCAAGCCTTTTTTGGAGGAGGAAACTTCCTCCTCTAACTTTTTCTTCTCCTCTTGGAGTTGGGTGATCTTGGCCTCGGCCTCAGTAAGGGCCGCCTGGGCAGAAGAGCTCGCCTTCTTGGCATCCTTCTCCACCTTCTCCTTCTCCCTCTTCACCTCATCACGCTCAGCGATGAGGGCACTGATCTTGTTCAGATGTTTGGCGCAGTCGGCCTTCAGATTGACGATGGTGTCAGCTTGTGATTCCACAGTAGCACCAGTTAGTTGGTCTTGTCGAAGGGTAGTGAACATAGCAGCATCTTTTGTTTCACTAACCTAAACCCTAGACTGTTTCACCTCATTTACCATGGAGGTGCGCCACTGCCTAGCGCCGTCCAGTCTCAGCATGGCCTGAAATAAAACTATCAGTTTTAAGCAAAATCAACTAAAAAAAAAATTTAGAGCATACCTCGGCCAAATTGTACAAGATGGGCATAATATGCCCATCATGAAAGCCCTTCATGTTGTGGGCTACCTCCTTGGGAGCTCCTCTGAGCATCCCGCGGACAACGTCCAGCTTCTCCTTCCCGGAGTAGCCAGGAAGGTAAGAGCCGCCCGGCATGCTCTCGGCCTCCTCTTCAGTAGGCCCTCCTAAAGGGTCAGAAATGGGAAGTACTATTGAGTCTGGGTGAGAAGGTGAAGATGAGATAGTTTTACCTGACACAGACCGAAGAGTTCTGACTCGGTGTGAGAAGTATTTACCTCCCATTTTATTCGCCAGATCCCTTATGGATGGCGGGATATTCTTGGAAACCGACTTAGAAATGCCGGCGAGTGCGTCTGGAGGGGCCATGACGCCGGGGGTATCCTTAACCCCTGGTTCATAGACCGACATTGCAGCAGTCGGTCCCTTCCCCAGAATGGGGGTAAACTTTGTTTCGAGCTCCTTGAGCTCGTCAGGAGTCATCTCCTGCTTCCCTTTTTCAGAAGGAAGCAAGGGAGCCTTACTCTTTTTCTTGGTGCCAGAAATGCTGGCACCCTTCCTCTTGGTCCCCTTGGAGGCACCACTTGCCTGTAAAAATTCGTACAACTTAGTTGAATTCATTAAAATAAACAATGCACCCCTCGCCATAAATAATTGCCGGGCAAGGCAAAAGTTCAAAGTTGTTTACAATACCCACTCTCGGCCTCCAAAAGAGCCGAGGGAGGATGTTGCAAATAGCATTCCATACAAAACCCCCTCGCCACAAATAGTGGCCGAGTGGGGCAGAACTTTGAAGCGGTTTACAACACCCCCTCTCGGCCTCCAAAAGAGCCGAGGGGGGATGTTGCAAACAACATTCCATTTAAGACCCCCTCGTCCCCAGTAGTGGTCGAGTGGGGAAAATGTTTAAAGTTATTTACAACACCCCCTCTCGGCCTCCAAAAGAGCCGAGGGGGGATGTTGCAAACAACATTCCATTTAAGACCCCACTCGTCACCAGTAGTGGCCGAGTGGGGCAAATGTTTAAAGTTATTTACAACACCCCCTCTCGGCCTCCAAAAGAGCCGAGGGGGGATGTTGCAAACAACATTCCATTTAAGACCCCACTCGTCACCAGTAGTGGCCGAGTGGGGCAAATGTTTAAAGTTATTTACAACACCCCCTCTCGGCCTCCAAAAGAGCCGAGGGGGGATGTTGCAAACAACATTCCATTTAAGACCCCCTCGTCGCCAGTAGTGGCCGAGTGGGGCAAATGTTTAAAGTTATTTACAACACCCCCTCTCGGCCTCCAAAAGAGCCGAGGGGGGATGTTGCAAACAACATTCCATTTAAGACCCCCCTCGTCACCAGTAGTGGCCGAGTGGGGCAAATGTTTAAAGTTATTTACAACACCCCCTCTCGGCCTCCAAAAGAGCCGAGGGGGGATGTTGCAAACAACATTCCATTTAAGACCCCCTCGTCGCCAGTAGTGGCCGAGTGGGGCAAATGTTTAAAGTTATTTACAACACCCCCTCTCGGCCTCCAAAAGAGCCGAGTGAGGATGTTGCAAACAACATTCCATTTAAGACCCCCCTCGTCACCAGTAGTGGCCGAGTGGGGCAAGTGTATAGAGTTATTTACAACACCCCCTCTCGTCCTCCAAAAGAGCCGAGGGGGGATGTTGCAAGCAACCCTTAAAAAATATCTTCCTCGACTTACATAGTTGTTGGATGGAAGAAATAAGGGGCGAGGGAGGGTATTACAAATCATACAGAAAAAATGACCTACTCGGTACAAAAAAGAAAATATGTAAGTACATACTTTTGCCTCCTCCTTCCGTTCGGACCAAGCCTTAGATTTGGCTTGGTACAACTCGTCGAGGTAGTCGTCACCTACTACCTCGCCCGTCTTCTCCTTGGAAAGCTTTGCCATAGCTCTCTCTACAAAAAAAAAAAAAAAAAATACATGGAAAGAGAGTTAGTTAAAAAAAAGCTAAGGTTCAAGAAAACGGACAAATAATAACTACCTCTATCAATGGCCTGACTCAGGCCAGCTGCGGATAAAAAGTTATTATCCTTAAAAAATGTCCAGTCCGGCACCCAAAGCACCGGGAACTGACATTTCTTGCCAGCTGTATATACAACTTTTGTTTTAAAGTGGTCACCCTTGAGAACCACATCATCCTCATAGTGTGTCGGGGGCAGGTCTACATCTCGACCACAGAGATAAGGGTTAGTGTTCATTCGACTCAGCCTCTCGGCCAGCTCCTCGTCATCAGCCTTTATGTAAAGGAACCTATTCCTCCAGTTCCTCCACTTGTTGTTCTTGGTGACGGTCATTTGGTAAGAGGGCCGAGTGCTGAGAATGTACCAGGCATCACAGCTATTCTCAGCCTTGTTCAAGTGATGCATATGAGAGAAGATGCCAAAGGACATCCTATACCCTCTTAGTGTACAGGTAGCCATGTACCCAAAAATATTCGCCCATGAATTAGGAGTGAGCTGCCATATGCCGAGCTCATACCCCTCTAGCACCTCCAAAATAAATGGGTGAAGTGGGAAACGAAGGCCGAGCTCAAAAACAGCCTCGTACACTGGAAAGGCGCCCTCGGGCAACGACCTCACAGTGGCCTTGGGCTCGGGTACAATAAGCTCAAACCCCTCGCCCTGAATAAAGGTGTTATGAGTCCGGATCAAATCAGACTCATATAAATCGTGGCAGACCTTAAGCATCCCACACATACTTGGGTCAAAAAACTTGTCTGCCGTCTTTTTGGAAGATCCAGGGACATCTGTCCCCTCTTCCACGCCCACCTTGGGCTCGGCTATGTCGACCTCTGGCCGCTCAGAACATGAAGGTTCTGGGCCGGTCGTCTCTTCCTCCTGTTCTTCCTGGTTGGGCGACCCAACCGAATCTTCTAAAGGAGGGTTGTATCGCCTTGTCTGCTTTAACCTCGCCATAGTACCCTGCAAAGGTACAAAGGGAGGAATGTTCAGAGAATGAGTCTCATAGCTCGACCAAGAGAAGACGGGTCTGGATACCCTAGATTCCTTACTACTCAAGCATTCAGCCATACTATCAAGACTAGAGGGCCGAATATAAAGGACAAAGCACAAAGGAAGGGAAGAGATGAATACCTGATTAATAGATTAATGACTCGGCTTAAGGAAGTGAAGATAAACAGCTATAGACAATTACTTCAGATCAAATCAAAGTTCAATCAAATCAAAGTTCTTCAGAAAATCCAACAAGTTCTTGCCACAATCCTGTTGTTCAATCCAAAATTCGCTGAAAGATTCAAAGCTTCGGAGTAATCGCTCTACCTTCTCTCTAGAAATCCGAAGTTATGGAAATTGGTTATGAAAATGATTAGGGGGTATTTGCCCCCAATCATTTCAAAATCCAAACTTTCCTTATTTTCCCCCCAAAACTTGGTTAGAGATCTTAATTTAAAAGAAACTGTTCAAAAGGGGAAAGAATTAGACTAATTCTTCTCCTTTTGAGGGGCAAATGTTACTGCCAATATTATTGGCCCAAGTCCAAGGAACACGAGCCCAAAACTTCAGCCCAACAAGGAGCCAGAACTTCGGCCCAAAAGAAGAGTCACCAAAGGCCTCATCTACAGGGAATACGTGGCAGAATACCATTGGCCCACGTGGCAGCACCTCATTGGTCCATGTGGCAGCACCTCATTGGTCCACGTGGCAACACCTCATTGGTCCACATGGCAGCACCTCATTGGTCCACATGGCAGCACCTCATTGGTCCACGTGGAAGCACCTCATTGGTCCACGTGGCACTTTCCTACGAAGACACGTGGCAGATTAGATCTTAGACATGAGTATAAGCAAAACTTCATTTTACTATGTATATATGTAAAGTTATCCCACATTGATAGTTTACTAGGAAAATGGGAAGATTCCTATATATAAGGATTTATGTAATGATTAAACACGGATTCCAAGAATTGGCTGATTTGACAACACATATTTGTAATTGTCGATTAACCCTAATCACTCCAGATTAGCAGCTAATTAAGTAATTATTACCTTTTGCCATTTAATTATTTACTTTGCACTTATTTTAATTGCTTTCACTATTGTGGTATTGACTCAAGTTTGTAGCATAAAATTAGTTAGCTCTCCTTAAAACTAAAAACACCCGAAACACCTATGTCATTTGCAGCAAGCAAAATATCATCATCATATAAGACTAAAATCACAAACTTGCTCCCATTGATTTTAATATAGATACATTTATCAACAATAACTTCCACAAACCCATAAGATGTGATAGTACTGTTGAAATTTAAATACCATTGTCTGGAAGCTTGCTTTAGTCCATATATTGACTTCCTCAACTTACACACCATGTGTTCTTTTCCTGTGGCCAAAAACCCTTCAGGTTGGTCCATATATATTTCCTCCTCTAATTCACCATTCAAAAAGGCAATCTTTACATCCATTTGGTGAAGCTCGAGGTCATAATGAGCCACTAAAGCTAAAATAATTCTTAAGGAGTCTTTCTTTGGCACGGGAGAAAAAGTCTCCTTGTAGTCAACACCATCCTTTTGAGTGAAACCTTTAGCAACAAGTCTGGCCTTAAATCGTTCAATGTTACCTTTAGAGTCTCGTTTGGTCTTGAAAATCCATTTGGACCCAACTGTCTTACAACCCTTAGGCAACTCTACTAGATCCCGGACATTATTATCACCCATAGATTTTATTTCCTCCTTCATGGCAATCAACCATTTATCAGAATTTTTACTTTCCATGGCCTTTCTGAATGATATCGGGTCTTCATTAATGCTCAAGTCACATTCATTTTCAACTGCATAAATCACGTAATCATCTGAAATAGCAGGTCTCCTTTCTCTTATTGACCTCCTCAAAGGTTCACGTGATTCATCGTTCTCTCTTTGAATAGTGACAGGTTCATCTTGCACATTTTCACTTTGTGGGTTTTGGACATCATTATGTTGTTCCATTGTGTCATATGGATATGATGCAACAATTGGCACAACAGCTTTAGAAGAAATATCAGGCAGTGAATCACTTTCAACCTGAATCTCTCGTATGTCCACATTTCGTGGTTCACCACTCCCACTAGTTTGACCATTTTCAATGAACCTAGCATTACCCGTCTCTACGATTCTTGTACTATGGTTAGGACAATAAAACATGTACCCCTTTGACTTTTCAAGATAGCCAATGAAAGACCCACTTATTGTCCTTGGATCAAGTTTCTTTTCATTTGGATTATACAACCTTACTTCTGCTTGACAACCCCAAACACGTATATGCCTTAAACTAGGTTTCCTACCCGTTCACAGTTCATAAGGAGTCTTAGAAAGCGCCTTACTAGGAACCCGATTAAGTAAATACGCTGCAGTCTTTAAAGCATATATCCATAATGAAACAGGTAAAGAACAATTATTTACCATACTCCTAACCATTTCCATCAAAGTACGATTCCTCCTCTCAGCCACGCCATTCTGCTGAGGTGTATTGGGCATTGTGTACTGTGCACAAATGCCTCTACTTTCAAGGAATTTTGCAAATGGACCTGGACATTGTCCACTTTCATTATATTTTCCATAGTATTCACCACCTCTATCAGATCTTACTACCTTTACTTTCCTATCTAATTGTCTCTCAACCTCATTAATGAACACCTCTAGGACATTTACTGATTGAGACTTCTCATGCAATAGATAGATATATCCATATCGTGAGTAATCATCAATAAAAGTGATGAAATAATTTTCTCCATTCCAAGAAGGAACATCAAATGGACCACATATGTCGGTGTGAATCAATTCAAGAAGTTGAGTACTTCTCATGGCTGGTTTCTTTACTATGTGTTTAGTTTGCTTTCCTTTAATGCAATCTACACACACATCTAGATCACTAAAATCCAATTGAGGAATAATTCTATCTTTTACCAACCTCATTAGCCTTTCTTTGGAAATGTGACCTAAACTTTGATGCCACAAGAAAGCAGATTTATCATTACATGCACTACGTTTAATGCCTTGACTTTCAACATTAAATAAGGATCCAGAGAATTTACTATCAATGTTAAACTTATAAAGTGAATCAATCAAAGTACCACAACCATACAAATAGTTATGCCTATATAATGAAAATCCACCACTACCAAACTTAACATTAAAGCCTAATGTGTCCAATTTACTAACAGAAACAAGATTTCTAGCACAATCGGGAACATAAAGACATCTTTCAAGATCTAAATTACAACCAGTACTTAAGATCAATCTATAAGTTCCGATCCCTTCTATACGTGCCTTCATCCTATTTCCCATGAACAAGTATTGCTCAGTTCCTTTTATGGGCTGGATCGTACTGAATCCCTGTTTAATACAAGACACATGAGTAGTAGCACCAGAATCTAACCACCAAGTATTGTTAGGCACTTCTATAAGATTCGATTCAAAAGAAACATAGCTATGATGCATACCTTTCTTCTCGAACCAAGCCTTTCTTTTCGGACAATCCTTCTTGAAGTGCCCCGATTTCTTGCAAAAGAAACACTTCTTCTCCTTTCGAATCTTGCCTTCCGGCCCTTTCACGAAAGTTTTGTCCTTGTACTTGCCCTTTTTACCTGGTTTGGCTTTGCTACTGCTGGAACCATCATGAGATACAAGATGAACTGCTTGATCCTTCATCTTCTTTAATCTACCCTCCTCCTGAACCAACATAGCCTTCAATTCCTGAAAGTTCCACTTATCCTTAATGATGTTATAGTTCACCTGGAACTGGCCAAACTCGGGAGGTAGAGAGTTCATGATGAATTGGACCAAGAATGTGTCATTTATATCCATCCCCATGCTCTTTAACTTTGCGCCAAGTTAGACATGTGAGTTACATGATCATGGATGGGCTGAGACCAGTCAAACTTTTTTGTAGTCAACTGACTCATTAGGCTGCCTACAATTGACTTATCAGCCAAATCCGATTGAGAACACTCCTTAATTTGTTGCATGAATTCCTTTGCATTCTCAGTCTTTGGCATCGATGGTTTAATACTTTCAGCCATCGTCATCCTCATAAGGTTCAAACTCAGCCGATTAGATCGCTCCCATGCCTCATAAAGAGACTTTTCTGCATCGGAGCTTTTCTCTGTGATGGCTGGGGGCTGCTCATCCATTTGAATTGCAATGTCCAAAGACATTATACCTAGTGTGAACCGGATTTGTTCAGACCAATCATCATAATTCAGCCCATTGAATTTCATGACAGAGTTAGCGAATGCATATAAACTTGATGAAGCTGCAAACAATAATACATACTTACCTATAAGTGCTTTGAAAAATTCATAATACATGCATCTAAGTAACCTTTGGGCAATACTTAAATACATGAAATATCATTGATGCTAAAAATTACAAACTTTAATAATTAGTCATAAAATACATATGTAAAATAAGTATGCTATCTTTGGATATACACACTATTTAACAAAGTATTAATTCCTAATCCTTTACATATTATTAACCATATTCAATGCTATCTTTGGACACAGGGTTGAGCTGCTCATTTACATCTTCGAGTTCAAGCTGAGTTATAAACGAGCATATGTTTAAATGAACTTTGTATCTATTGTTTTATTAATTATTTTTAATTTTACCTTTTGGCCAAGCATAAGTATATAAAAAATAATTAATTTAAAAGTATAATACAATGTACGATATTATTCTAAATTTATAACCAAGACAAAGTATGGTATCTAATGATACATAATATAATAAATATATTTTTTAAAATTCGAAGTATATATATGAGTTTTTAACGAGCTTTAACAAGTATTAAATGATTATAAACGAGCTTATTGACGAACTTGAACGAGTTGTTCGCGAACCTTATCGAGTTAAGTACTAACTTGTTCGAGTAAAACTTATTTATTAATCGAACTTGAAAATTTTGCTCGGACTCGTTTATTTATATACGAACGAGCTTTGACCGAGTTATAACCGAGTTTGTTCGCGAGTTGTTCACGAGTGTATTGGCTCATTGACTTCCTACTATGTCCCAAATTAAAAGGTACACTTGACTAAAAATTGTGAGATTTTTTATCAACAATTTCTCTTATAGCTTGGACAGAGGGGGTAAATTAATAAATAATAGTTCTTAAGGAATTGTGCAAGCACATAATTTATATTCTACACTTTGGGTGTATCCGTTTATGTACACCCATGTTTAATTTTGCTCATTCAATATGCAGTTTTAAAGAATGGGCAATATAAAAACTAAATGTTGAATCTGAAATAATTTATAAGTAAAACCACATATTAAAATAGCAAAATTTAAACTTAGGTACACGTACATATTCGTGCACATGAGTGCATAGTATATATTCTGTATATTACATACACATTGTATGCTAGCACTCTTCAAAAAGAAATTTGTTTGGTCAAATGTTCCTTATAACATATGCCCTCCTTCCCAAATTACTTGTTATTATATCCTCTTTTTCACATCTTTTAACACAGGCTTTAAATTAAATTATCTTTAACTATATATAATAAAATATATATATATATATAAATTATATATTTAAAAAAGTAAATGTTGAGACGAATCAAATTAAATCCATTATTACTATATATTTTCTTTATGTGCATAAAATTAGAAATAGTTAAGGTTTGCAAATGAATAGTGCTACTGTTGGAAATATATCAATTAAATATAGACATAGGGAGTATGATAGACTGAATAAATAAATTAATAAATGATAACTCCTAACGTGGTGTGGCCTTCTACGTGCTCATTGTACACTAGCATTCCTCCGAAAGAACTCAATGCCGTCTCAAAGATTTTGGGTCTCTATGCTAATTATACAAATTTACCCAAAAAATAAATAAAATTTACCCAAAAAATAAATAAAAGAAATTGTACATTTTTTTATTGAGTATATTTTATAATATATTTAATATTAATTATTCATTATCAAAGAATTAATGAAATTTTAGATTATCTAAAGAGAAAAATAAATTTTACCCTTTTTTATTTTACAATATGAAAAAATTATATGGGTCATTTAATTTAACTAGTAGGGAGGTTTTTTTTTTTTTTGTTTTTTTTATTTATTATATAGTAGGGTGCGTTGAACACCCTTGTTACCGAGGAAAGGAAACAATCAAACAACCCAAGATCCTTTGAATGTTATAAACTCTATTAATGCCACTCCTTCCTTTTGTATTAGACTCTAATCTCTATGATGAAGATTGTACTACGTACTAAATTTACGGTCTGTTTGGTAGCCGATCATAAATGGATGTAATGAGAATGAATTTATAACTAGATTTAGAAGGAAAATCAAAATTCATCCTCATGGTGGTGCTAGCTTAACTCTAATTTATCTAATTTTCTTCACACATATCTATTTTCATCTAATACCATTCGCATGGTAATGGATGATAATGAAAAATAAAAAGAAATTTCAAATTTGGGAAAGAAAAATATGTTTTCTATAGGGATTTTGAAGTTTTTCCTTAACAAATTACACCTTAAATTCATTATCATTATCACAATTCATTACCAACAAACAAACGGGCAGTAAATATTTTACTTGATTTTTTTTCTAATTAATGTTTAATTGCCACCTTCACCAAAAAAAAAAACAAAAACAAAAACAAAAAAAACAACATCATAGTTTGCTTTGACTTGGTCTATATTATGCAATGTGCAAGTGGAATGGCCAATACCATGCCATGTGATGATGTGAATACCATTTGATGGGAATATCAAATATGTGATGCCCACCATGTTGTTGTTAGGCTCTTAAATTAGCTACTAGCAGTATTATTTTTTGACTTTTCTTTATAATTCAACTCTTTATTATATTTGTAATTACATAAGATAACGGTTTTTTTTTATTTTATATAATTAGGATAAGAGAATGGTGTGTAGTATTCGTTCCCATAAAATTATTATAATACCTAGAGCTGGGCATGGACCGGGCCAGCACGCGGGCCAACTCGGCACGACACGATTTGGGCCTGGCATGACACGAGTCCGCTATGAGCACGACACGGCACGAAGGCACGACTAGTGGGCCGTGGGCCACCAATGAACAACATTTTAAAAGTTTGGCACGAACCCGGCACGAGCACGACGGGCCGGCCCGCACGTTGGCACGCTCATTTTGGTTAAAAATCCATAATATATAAAAATTAGTATAAGGCACGATGGCACGGCACAAGTCGGCCCGGCACGACACGTGGGTTGGGCCGTGCATGGGCCTTATACTTTATAACTTGGCACGAGCTCGGCACGGCACAAACTTTTCTTGGCCCGTTATAGGCACGGCACGTTGTGGCACGAGGCATGCGGGCTTAGCACGTGGGCCGTCCCGGCACGGCCTGTGCCCACCTTTAATAATACATTTACTTAATTTATACTAGTTTTTTTTGTGCACGTACTTAATTTGTGCGATGATCTTAAAATATTCGTTAACAAAATTAGCCTAGCAATAAAAATAATTAGTTCCCACATAATTTTAAATAGATAATTTTTTAAAAAAAAATCCAATTTTTTCCTTTTCGCTTATACATAAGTATATTGCAAACTGAGTATGTTAGAGACATTTTGAAAAATTAATTATGCATTCAATATATATCATATAACTATGCCAATTAAAATAGGAAAAATTGCCAAGAATAAGCCAGCTTTTGCCCGATCTTCCACAATTAAGTCAACCTTTTGAAAATCCATAAATAAGCTAACCTTGTTATCATTTAAGCCAAAAATAGGTTAAACGGTTATTTAATCTATTAGTTATCTGTTGTTTCAAGTTACTGTTATCATTTAAAGCAAAAAATAGGTTGAATGATTGTAAAATAGTGATAAAAAACAATGGAAAATAACATGTTAAATAATCATTTGACTTATTTTTGGCTTAAATGATAACAAGGTTCGCTTATTTCTGGATTTTCAAAAGGTTGGCTTATTTGTGGAAGATCGCCCAAAGGTTGGCTTATTCTTGACAATTTTTCCTATAATATTCAAAGGAAAAAGTCCAAATGAAATAGACCAGAATTTTTATCTGAGAAGAAGATAACTTGATTCCTTTTTGTTTAACTTTTATTTTTAAAAACATTATCCACATGAAATATCTCCATTATATATCCTTGCTAAAGCCTTATCAATGTTTAATTTAGTAAGTATGAATTATTAATTATAATATAAAATATAGTCAATTAAAATGAATTGTAGACCTCATTATTCAGAGCAGAAAATTTGATTTTTGTATTTTTAAACTTTAATAAATATATATTTAACTTATTTTTCTATGTTGTTTTAAATTAGGGGGAAAAGGCATTTAAATTATCATTTAATGAATGAAAAAGGCCTGCTCCTATTACATTTGGCTGATTAATTGAGTCAATTGTATAATTTCATGTTTGTTTTTTCAAGGTATTAGATAAGAGTAATAAAATTTTTGATCACATGTTTTTTGTTGTGTTTTAATTAATTAATATAATATTCTACTCTGTCCGTAACATAAAAATGTAAACCTTTTTTAAATCACGGACTCCCATGTAAAAGATTGAAGTGGGTTAATTGTGTTGTAATTGTGTAGAGGAGAGAGAAATAAATAAGAATTAGTAAGTTGGAACCACCTCTTTTTTGGAGGAAAAATAAGATAGAGTTTTTTTTTTACATTAGTTGGCCCCACCTTTTTCAAACAAAATAATAAAAAAATGGGGCCAATTGCACCGTGTTTTCAACACAATAAGGGAGAGGGAAATTTTTTGGGAAAATTCAATTTTCCCACCAAATTACACCAATGTTTACAAAAATACACATTACAACCTATAAATACCCCCACCAACACAGTATTTAAATTTTTATTGTGAATCCTTTGATTATGCTAATTTTTAGAACTTAAGATTATTGTTGTGATACAAATAAACTCAATTTTTAGATGCACGCATTATGTACATAATGTAAATCTAGTATATTGTTGTTCTTGTTCTGGAACTTCTCTTGAATAGTCAACGATCTTTGATGTGATTGATGCGGACTCCGTGCACTTCTTGCTAGGGTTTTGACCTGCAAAACAGTCAAAGGTTGCTAACCCGGGGGTGGAACCCGGGAACGCCCCTCCAATGCTTAAGTCAGGTATCGGGAATAAGGAGTTAGTGTGATGTGAGTTTTGTGAGCTATGAATTGCGTGTTTGATATTGCGTACCTTTGGAATGATTAGACTAATCCTTTATATAGGCATTAGGTTCCCCGATTAGGGTTTTACTGAACTAGCAGGGCCTGCGTGTGGGCCTGGCCCATGGCACATAGTGATAACCTGGTCAAGGTTTTACCAAGTTAGATGACACGTGGTATTGTCTGGTTCGTTGTAGAGTATCTGGTGTAGACCTAGCCCTATCAGAATTGGGCCTAGGTTTTGGGGCCCACTAATACGGGTTTGACCACCTGGGTGGGCCCAGAACAATTAGCCCCACGCTTGGCGTGGAACGGGAATCCGTGGACGTTGGATGCCGAGCGGAATACTCCGGAAAAACAAACCCCGATACCCCATGGATGACCTCGAAGGTGGCACCAGGGTGGACACCTCGATCGAGGTAACCTCGACCGTGAGGAGGGGTCCCTCGATCGAGGTGACCTCGACCGTGGCGTGGGTGTTGAGCCTTCCCTTAGGCTTGACTGTGCAGGCCCCTATGAGAGCCCTGAGGGTACCTCGAGGGTGGCACCCAGGTGGTCACCTCGATCGAGGTAACCTCGACCGTGAGGAGGGGACCCTCGATCGAGGTAACCTCGACTATGCAGCTACCATGGAAGCCCTGAGGATACCTTGAAGGAATCCTCAGGGAGGCTCCCTCGATCGAGGCAACCTCGACCATGAGGAGAAAACCCTCGATCGAGGTAACCTCGATCGTAATCTCTAAGAAGACCCTGAGTGATACCTCGAGGGAGCCTCCCTCGACCGTGGGTCCTTCCAGCATGTCCCCTTGAGCACCTCGAGGGTGAGCACCTTGATAGGGAAAGGCTTACCTCGATCGTAATGAACCCCTTTAGGTGAAAATCTTAGAAATTTTCTAAGTGTTGCTGCATTACCTCGAGGTTAAGCCCCAGGGAGGCCTGAGAAAAGCCTCGATGGGGTCTCCAAGGAGGGCGCCTCGATCGAGGCTACCTCGACCGTGAGGGAGAGTCCCTCGATCGAGGTGATCTTGGTCGTTATTCCCTTATATTTACCTCAAGGGTCTTCTAGAATGCAAGGAAAGATGTGATATGTGGTTCGTTGAGGATGACTTGAAGATGTCTACCTTGATCAAGATAACCCTCGACCCGAGGATATTTTTCCGCGACCAAGGGGCAAACCCCCCTGAACCTTTCCCTTTGAAATTAAAAATTTTCCTAAGTGTTGATGTTTCTCAGGCTTCTTTTCCACCTCGAGGGTCTTTTTCTTACCTCGATCGTGGGTGACATATCTTGGACTCAGAGTTCTTTCGTATGCCCAACGAGGTAAATGATGGGACATCAACCGCGATCGTTATTGTATCCTTCGCGACCGCTGGAGACTCCCCTTTATTTGAACCTCAAAATCTGGCTAAGTGTTAATTTTTTCAAGGCCCTCTTTTTACCTTGATGGACCTCCCTTTCCTCGATCGTGAGGGATATACCCTTGAAATCCATCAGAATTTGGCTAAGTGTTAATTCCATCCTTAGTAGCAAATGCCCATATTGAATGGGGGGTCCTTGGCATTGGGATGACCATCCTAGACCTGGGGGCTAATGAGTCACATGGATTGCCATTTTCACCTCGAGGGTCTCTCCTACCTCGAGAGTTAAGGAAAGCATTCCCTAGGACCAAGTTTCCCCAATGGCCTCGAGGGTCTTACCTACCTCGACCGTGATGAAGGTGTAAAGAGAGGATTGCCCACATTGAGTGGGGCTTTGGCCTAAGGTGGCCAACCATCCCTTAGGGGCTAATGAGCCCCAAGACATGGTTGACGCCTATCCAGCCTCCCATCTCCCTTGATGGGTGCCTATCTTGAGTAGGGCTTGTTAACTTTTGGAGCTTTCCTCAAAGCCAAGGGGCTAATGAGCCCTAGGGACTAAGTGTAATGACCCTGATTTTATTGGTATTTTTGCCGATAATTTATGTGCGTTATGTGTATTTATGTGTTAGTTCAAATTTATTGTTGAACTATTTATTTCATTTTATGTGAATAATTTCGATTTAATTCGAAATATTTTATTTGCAGTTTTTATTATTTATGTTAATTATTATTTAATTAATTAGAATTTTTATTATTTAATTTTCTAATTAATTATTTAATATTTTGGGCTAAATCGATTTGTGCATGATTAATCATGCGGTTTTTGCAAATTAGCCCAATGGATCACGAGAGCCCATTTTTAGGCCCATAATCCCTCTTGGCCGGTTTTCTTAAGTGGCATGGCAAGGCTTGCCACTTGCCTTGTGTTCACACCTTAACTAACTCTATATATAGATGAGTTAGTAAGGCTTGAGGATCTATTTGCTCATTTGCCATCCTAACACATTTGCCATCAAAATTCAAGCACAAAACTCTCTCTCATTTGCTCCCATCTCACACGCCATTTTTGGCTAGTAAACCCATCAAATTGTTCATCCATCTTTTGAATCCCAAACTTAAAGATTCAAACTCTATTGATCTTTAAGTATTCAAACACAATCTTAAACACGATCATTTCATTCAAGATCACTAGTTCGGGTTGGTTTTGGGTCTTGATCGTGTTCGAGAGGTGACCGTGTGGGTGCCGTGTGAAGCCGTGGTGCTCGTGTGCCGTGGTGGTGCAGCAGGCTCGTGGGCCGTGTGAGCGTGGTGGTGCGAATGTGCAGCAGCACCGTGCGTGGTGGTTGCCGTGGCTGGGTTGCTCGTGTGAAGGCCGTGCGTGTGGTGCCGTGTTGTGTGATCGTGTGGGTCGAGTTTTCGGGTTGCATTTGTGTGTTGATTTGTGTGTATATCTTCAATAAGGTAACATGCTTACTCAACCTTGTTGGTATACTATGATTATAGTATAGATTAAATGCATGTATGGGTTGTTTGGTGATGATTATTCATGATTTTATGAATTGTTTATATTCTGATTTTTATGTGGATTTCATGATATTTTGATGATGGTTTCCATGATTTTATGATTGATTATATATTGTTTTATGATCATGATAATTATGTTAAAGTTTGATGAATTTTGGATAAGTTTGATGGTAGTTTTCGTGTGGTTTTTGAGGCTATGCGTGTGACTTGTTTGGTTTGGATGAGTTCTTGATTGAAGTTCTTGAATCTTGATTGAGTTCTTGATTGAAGATCTTGAATCTTGAATAATTTCTTTATGAGTTCTTTATGAGTTCTTTGAGTTCTTTATGAGTTCTTGATGAGTCTTTATGAGTTCTTGGTTGAATCTTGAAAGTTAAAGAAAGTGGTTTAAAAGTTAAAGAAAGTTAAAGATTGAGTCTAAATTGATTAAAGAATGGAATTTAAATGATGGATTATGGTTGGTTAGACTCAAGATCAAGGCGTAAAGGCAATCTTGAGGATAACTTCGTTGTCTAACTAGTTATTTTCGAGAATCAAGGCCGCAAAGGCAATTCTTGAAATTAATTTAGTTATGAATGAGTTGAATATGATGATAAAATGATTAATTAATAATTAGCTTGATTTCATTTCTAGACGCCTAAAACTTAGAGTAAGATTCTTTGTTTTTGGGTTAAGACGTTGCCCCTATTCCATCCGCAGAATTGGGATAGTTGGAGTCATACTATGTTATCCTTTGAATTTCCAGTAAGATTGGTTTCACGGGACATGGATTTCCAGTAAGATTGGTTTCATGGGGTTTGGGAGTAAGATTCTCAAATCCGAACATAGTAGAAAGTTCGATCGCGTAAGATGCGTTCGTACGAGCACAGTCCGGTCTAGTATATGAATGATTGCGCCAAAGATAGTTGGTTAGGTTGTTTGAGTCGAGTTCACGTTTTTGGGTTGTTCTCGTACTTTGATTATTGATGTTGATTATTTGGTTTATGCTATGTTCATGTGTATTCCCATTAGGGTGAGTCAGTTATGTTACTCGCCACTGATGGTGGACTGTTGTTTGTTTTACAGGTAATTCTGATGACGATGTACTTGCTTAGCTTTGGGTTGGGCGAGCGACGTTTACTGTTGTTTTTGTTATATTTTCTATTTCAGTTGTTTTTAGATAGTTTTTTACTATTGTATGGACTTCTATACGTTATGTTTGGACTCTAACGTGTGGTTAGAGTTATCCGTATTTTAGTATTTTTAGTTTGACTTTTGGGACTAGTTATGTACAAACTTGTGGGTATTTGTACTTTTGTGGTTTATTAATAATATTCCGAGGAATTAGTTTTAATTCTTAAGTGTTTTGAGTTGTAGTTATAACAATTCGACTCGTCGGTTTCTTCCGCGCCGATTTAAGCGAGTCGGGTCATTACAGTAAGTGTCAGGCCAACCTCCCTAACGACCTCGAGGGTGTCTACTACCTCGACTGTGATAGAGGTAAAAGATGAAAAGGCCATGATGACCTCGAGGGTCCTCCTGTACCTCGAGTGTTAGGAAATGTGTGGGGAAGATGTCTTGGATGCCCATCAGCCTCGATGGGTGCCCATATTGAATGGGACTTTGGCCTAAGGTGATCAACTGATCCTTAGGGGCTAATGAGCCCCAAGATAAGCGTGATACCTGTCCAACCTCCCATCTCCTTTGATGGGTGCCTGCCTTGAGCAGGGCTTAATCATTGGCCTAAGGAGCTCTTTCCAAAGCCAAGGGGCTAATGAGCCCAAGTGATTTTGAATGCCTGTCCAGCCATTTCATTCTCCTCAATGGATGCCTATGTTGAATAGGGCTTTTTGTCACTTGATGAGTTGGAGGGTTTGACCAAAAGTCAACGAATTAGTGAACAGTGTTCACTTTCTAAACTCATAATTTGATGTCGTTTTATCTTATTTTTACCATAGTGGGGTAAAAAACCGTTTCACATTCTTACCTCCTATATATTCAACTCTCTAATCATTTTCCTAAAATCACTCTCTCACTCTTCAAATTTTCTTTCTCTAGAGTTCTCTAATCTCCTCGAAGGTGTCTTCTAAGCTCGTTCTTAGGCAGCCAAGCCAGTAGTCTTCTTGTCCAGGTAATTGTCTCCCCTCCTTATATTTATTTTGAATAAGTGAGTCCTTGTCCTGTCGAGTACCTTTCTTTTCCTTAGTTTATTTTCAATAACTTAGGTATTGGACATGTCAAGTACTCCACCCCTTCTTCCCCTAGAGTGCACTGGGGTCCTTCGGGTCGAGGGTGATGAAGGGATTGAATCCCAAAACATCCCTGAGGCCATCCCTCTACTTTCTGACTCGGATGGGTCAGTGTCTGGGGGAGAAGAGGTAGAAACCCCCTACCCCTGGGAGCCATCTGTAGCACATCCTAACATTTACCATTCAACGTATGAAAAACTTGTAGGTATACTAAACATGAACCTCGATGGTCCATCCACCTCTGGTCAAGAGGAGACAGAGAACATTGTGTACCCAAAAATTCCCCCTGAGAAGGGTCCCAAATACTTCTTTCTAGCCCCAACTCTCAACCATCGTCTAAAGCGAGATATTCGCTCATTTGCTGCCCAATTTCAATTTTTTGAGCCATATGTAGTGGTTCGGCCCATTAACCTTCAGACCATCCGTTCCCCTCCTGACGGATGTGTAGCTGTGTACAAACTTGCCATGGTCAGGGGGCTTAGATTTCCATTACATAGTTTTGTTGTACAACTCCTTTGTGAATATAATTTATCCTTGGCCTCGTTAGTGCCTAACTCTTGGGCCTCGATCAATTCTTTTATTGGCATATGTACAATGCTTACGATTGCCCCAACCCTTCGCCTATGGCGGAATTTGGCTAAATTAGTAGAGAGCCGTAGTGTTGACCATAGGAAGGGTTGGTATAGTTTTCAAGTTAGAAAGGGCTATAGATTTGTAAATAACGTGTCCACCAACCAAGAAGGATTCAGGCACGAATTCTTCTTTGTTTTTAATAGCGAGGGGTGGAAAATCCCTAGGGTGGTGGAAGATGAACCCAACTTCCACCTGAACCGTCAAGTGCCAAAGATGTCCGCCGAGGAAGCAGTGGTGGCCATCTACTGTGAGCTCAAGGCGAAAGAGGAAAAGGGGAAGACAGTGATGGTCCCTTTTAACTGGCTTCCCAGCACGGACGACTTGAAGCAAGATTTTTTCTTGTCTGCTATGGGGCTAAACCCAGCATATCCTGAGGGTAGGGGCTCTTATCTACTAAGTACTAACTTAACATTTCTTGATCCTCCCTGATATTCCAACTTATTTGTTCCTTTTATTGCAGGGGTAGCACGAGACAAATTAGATCCCAAGATGGCCTCCCTCATGACTGCAGCTGCTATAAAAGCTCTTGCTGTAAAAGGCAAGATCGATTCAAAGGAAGAACTAATTCCCAATCCTCCTGAGGTAATTATTAACCTCGATGATATTTTATTTTGCCCCCTTCCTTTGACTCGATGATGTCCTAACATATTTGTTACCTCGATAGGATCCCAAGCACAAGAAGAAGCCCTCGTCCAGCGGGGCTCCTCGAATCAAGAGGGTGAGGGAGAACAATCCTTTTGCTGAAGAGCCAAAGGAGAAAAAGAAAAAATAAAAAGCGGTGGAGGTGCCTTCGTCGTCTCCGCCTGAAGAGGGTATCTTTCAAAAAGATGCAGCCACAGAGGCTACCCTTGTTGCTGCTGGGTAGGTTATAAGGCCTTCCTCTTCGAAGGAGGTTCCAGCTGAGAGCGATAGACACTTCAAGGCGCTGACCCAGAAGGAGCACAACCGTCGCCTCCACGAGGCGTACAGAGTCATGTACTCCCCTTCTGATGAAGAGTACATCATGGGGGGTGATGGAGAAGAGGTCTTTAATGAGCTCCACAACTCCTGGCTGGATGTGAGGACCTATGCACCTGTTCAAATTCTTCCATTTTGTATCTCTTTGTTACTAACTTTTTATTTGTGCAGATGTCTATCCGAATGCATGCTGCATCCAAGTATATGCTGACCACCAAAGGTAAGGGCTTGTCCCTTGCTGATGCTGAAAAGGCCAAGGCTGACTTGGCTGAAGAAAAAGATGGGCATGCAACCACCAAGAAATATTTGGAGGCTGCAAACTCCAAAGTGATTTCTTTGGAGAGTGAGCTGGAAACTGTGAAGGCTGATCTTGCCACTGCCAACACCTCCATTACAGACTTGGAGCAGAAGCTGGCAAATGCCATCTCCCAGCGCGACTCAGTCAACCGCGCTAAAAACAAAGCCCTCGATGACTTGTCGAAGGCCAAGAAGAGCTTGAAAAAAGCTCAAAAGGCCAGGGACCATGCTCTGGACGACATGAAGAATGAGGAGGAAGTCATCATCAACAAGTGGCTCGATTCTGAGGCTGAGGAGAGGTACAAGTCAGGCCTCCGCCTGAATGGTGCTACTGAGGATGCTGGCATCCTTATTGCTGATACCCTTGGTCGAGCCAGGAAGGTTTTGGAGGAGCTACGCCCAGGGGAATAGGCTTCCTTTGAATCCAGGTACCAAGCATTGGAACTGGAGGAAGAGGCTCAGGGGCAGGAGGTTGCTCCTGAGGAAAAAGAGCCTAAGGAAAAGGCTGCCCCTCGCCAGGGTGAACAAGAGACCAACCTCCTCTCTTTTAGCTCGAGTGAGGGAGGTGACCTCGATGGAGTTGGCAAGAGTGGTGGGCAAGGCAGCCAGCAGAAACAACAGCAGCAGCAGCAACAAGGGGATCCTGATCAGCTCTTAGATGAGCTGAACATTTGTATAGATTAGGTTTCTTGTACTTAGTTTTTTTTTTTTTTTCATTGTACTTAGCCTAGGTTGTAACAGTTTTGAATATTAATGAAACAACTTTTTGACCAAGTGTTTGCCTTATTTATCGCTTTAATTATCGTCTTTGTTTATTGCTTTCGTTAACGTAATTGCGTGATGATGAAACTCTAAAACTCGACCCAGTAAGGGTTCAATTTTAAGGAAGAACAATAATTAACCATAAACTCCACCCTGCAAGGGTTTTTAGAAGTTAGTAAAAACTCGACCCTGTTAGGGCATTTATTTCATACTACAAAGAACAATAATAAACACTAAACTCGACCCTGTTAGGGCTTTTAAAAGCAAGTGAAAAAATTTGACCCTGTTAGGGCTTTATTGAAACAAAATATTCAAACTTAATAATTTGACTCGGTCAGGGCTGAAAAAAAACAAAAGAAAGAATAATTTCCTGCTAGGGACTTTATTAAAACCTAACTAACCCAGTGGGGGTAAGACTTAAGCATAAAACTTCTTTAGATGATCAACATGCCATGGTCGAGGTAAGGGCTTTCCTTCTTGATTGACAAGTCTATAAGTTTCTGGCCTCACCATCTCCTTGACTTGATAGGGTCCTTCCTAATTGGGACCCAATTTACCTCGAAGAGCAGTCTTTCCAGTAGC
This sequence comes from Salicornia ramosissima, assembly GCA_951394345.1. NCBI lineage: Eukaryota > Viridiplantae > Streptophyta > Magnoliopsida > Caryophyllales > Amaranthaceae > Salicornia > Salicornia ramosissima. Next base: position 16,020,468 of record OX596239.1, read on the forward strand.
CTCGACCTTCCTTAATACACAGTCTCCAATTGTTATCGTATGAGGTGATACTTTGCGATTGAAGTACCTTGTCATCTTTTGCTTGTAGGCAATGGATTTGAGCAATGCATTTCCCCTTGTTTCTGGTAACAGGTCTAAATTGATAGCTTTTTCTTCCTCGTTTTGATTGTAGTCATAGAAGGTGATTCTTGGCGAGGGTATTCCCACCTCGACAGGTAATACAACTTCACTTCCATAAACAAGTGAGAATGGAGTATGCCCAGTTGCCTCCTTGACCGTGGTTTTAGTTGACCATAAGATTCCTGGAAGCTCGTCTACCCAAGATCCCTTGACTGCTTCTATCTTCTTCTTGATGCCTTGAAGTATGACCTTGTTGGCTGCTTCAGCTTGTCCATTGGATTGAGGCCTTGCCACAGATGTGAACCTTGTTTGTATGTCAAACTGAGCACAATATGCCTTTATTGGGCCACTCTCAAATTGCCTGCCATTATCTGAAATTAACATTCTTGGAATTCTAAATCTGGTGATGATATTCTTCCAAATGAACTCTTGTATCTGCTTATCAGAGATCCTCGATAGGGGTTCAGCCTCGACCCATTTGGTGAAGTAGTCGATCCCAACAATAAGAAATTTCTTCTGCCCCATAGCCGGGGGAAAGGGCCCAAGTAGGTCCATTCTCCACCTATCAAAGGGTAGGACTGCCTGAACTGCTGTTAAAGTACTCGAAGGCTGCCTAGGGATGGCAGCATGAGTTTGGCATTGTACACACTTCTTCACAAGCCCGACGGCATCCTCCTTGAGAGTAGGCCAATAATACCCAGCTCGAAGGGTCTTGCCCGCGATCCTTCTTGCCCCTTGATGATTTCTACAACATCCTTCATGAATCTCCTTTAGAATATAGTCCCCTTCCTCAGGGGTCACACATTTTAGGAGGGGATGTGTGCAAGATAATTTATACAACTCTCCATCATACAATGTGAACCACTTAGACTTCCTTTTGATATCTTTAGCCTCTTTTTCATCCATGGGCAAAGCCCCATGTTTCAGATAGTGGATGATAGCATCCTTCCACGTTTCACCTCGAGCCAGAGTGTTGACTTCAGATTCGTTGATGCTTGGTTCTTTCAAGACCTGCCACTGAATGACTCGTGGCTCTTCTCCTTCTGCAGAGCTTGCCAACCTTGATAGAGCATCAGCCTGTTGGTTTCCGAATCGAGGGACATGTTGAATGTCAAAAGACTCTAATTTCCCAACAAGGGTTCTCAGTTTCTGGAGATACATCTTCATGCTATCTTCCTTTGCTTCGAATTCCCCTTTGAATTGTCCCACGACCAACTGTGAATCAGCCTTGGCTTTAATATGCCTTGCCCCAGCAGTGAGGCACATTTGAATCCCTAAGATCAGAGCCTCGTACTCTGCCTCGCTGTTAGATGCCACAAAACTAAATTTAATGGCATATTCCAGTCGATCCCCATTATCAGTCTTGATCAATATTCCTGCTCCTCCTCCACTCTGAGTAGAAGATCCATCAGTAGACAACTCCCAGACCTTAGAACTGTCTGGATTAGAAGAGTTTGGCCTATTGGTGCATTCCACTATAAAGTCAGCCAATGCTTGAGCTTTGATGGCTCGACGGGGTTCATATTCTAACCCAAAGTCAAACAGTTGGTTTTCCCACTCAGTTATGCGGTTTGAATGATTCTTTCCCTCGATGATCTTCCTTATTGGTTGCCCGGTTAGGAGCCTTATTGGGTGAGCTTGAAAATATGGCCTCAATTTTCGACTAGCCATGACTAAGGCAAAGATCATCTTCTTACCCTTTGTATATCTAGACTCTACTCCTCAAAACGCATGACTGATGAAGTAAACCGGGTGTTGCTGCTTATCTCTCTCAGCTACTAGCACTGCACTTAAAGCATACTCAGATATTGCTAAGTAGATATACAATGTCTCCCCTGGTAAGGGCGAAACGAGTTTTGGGATACCGGCAAGGTACTCCTTTAACTGTATGAATGCCTTCTCAGCTTCCTCGTTTCACTTGAATGTGTCTCGCTTCAACACCTAAAAGAAGGCGAGGCTCTTGTCTGCTGATCGGGATAAGAAACGACCCAATGCAGCCATGCACCCTGTTAGTCGTTGCAACTCTTTAACCATCCTTGGAGATTGCATGTTGATGACGGCTTGAATTTTATCAGGGTTTGCCTCGATGCCCCTCTCATCGACCAAAAAACCCAGACATTTGCCTCCCTTAACCCCAAAAACACATTTCTTGGGGTTGAGTTTCATACCAAACTTCCTCAGTGTTGATAAGGTCTCCCTTACATCCTTGGGATGATCACCTGCTTGTTTGCTTTTGATTATCATGTCATCAACATAAACCTCAACATTGCGACCAATCTGCTCGGCAAAGATTGTGTTCACTAGCTTTTGATAGGTAGCCCCTGCGTTCTTGAGTCCAAAACGCATGACTCGATAGCAGTAGACCCCATGGTTGGTGATGAAAGCAGTATGTGCCTGATCTTTTTCAGCCATTGGTATCTGATGGTAGCCAACATTGGCATCCATGAAGCTGAACATTGCATGTCCGGTAGTAGAATCCACCAAACTATCTATCTTTGGGAGAGGATAGTCATCCTTGGGGCAGGCCTTATTCAGATCAGTAAAATCTACACACATTCTCCATGTACCGTTAGGCTTTTTGACTAAAACAACGTTGGCCAGCCAATCAGAGTATTGGCACTCCTTGATAAACCCATGCTCTAGCAGCTTCTTTACCTCAGCCACAGCTGCCTTGTTTCTTTCCTCACTCTGTCTTCGCAATTTTTGCTTGACGCCTTTGAATCCCTCGCGAATGTTGAGCTCGTGACACATAACCGAAGGATCAATGCCTGGCATTTCCGAAACGTCGAAGGCAAAGACATCTCGAAATTCTTTGAGTAGCTGAGTGATTGACTGCCTGAGGGTGGGATTCATGTCAATGCCAATTTTGACTGTGTGTTCAGGATTTTCATCGATGGGGACTTCCTCGTGCCCTTCGATGGGTTTCGGTCGAGCATAGTGTTTGGCATCCTCAGCTAGAAACACAGCCTCAGAAGATTCGACCGGCTCCTTTCTCTTGTCGCCTACCTCGACCTGTGGTGAGGTAGTCTTGATGCTGTTGATGTAGCATTGCTTGGCTGTCCTCTGATCACCATAAACTTCCCAACTTCTCCTTTATCTGTCTCATACTACAATAAGAGCTGATATGTAGAGATGGCAGCCTTTATTTTGTTCAACAAAGGTCTTCCCAAGATGATGTTGTAGGGGAGTTTAATGTCTACGACGATGAATGTGACTGGTAAGTTGCGTATTTCCCCCTTCTCTTCGAGTCGAACAGGAAGCTTAATAATCCCCAAGGGGAAGACAGGTCGACCCCCAAAGCCAAACAGGGGTTTCTCCATCGGGGTTAGATCGGCTTCACCGTACTTTAGTTGTCGTAGGCGTTCCAAGGTCATTACATCAGCTGAACTTCCACTGTCCACAAGTACCCTCTTGACCCTAGAGTTTGCTACTTTCACCTCGACCACGAGGGGGTCGTTGTGAGGAAAGCAGGTAGGTCGAAGAGGAGATGTATTGAATACCATCGTCGGACCTGATGGGGGTGGTTCGATGGTCCCTTCAGCAATCTGAAAATTTGAGTTCTTGAGATCCCTCTTCAGTGCTTTGTTTGACGGCGCTTCTACTGAATATCCTCCAGCGATGATGTTGATCAATCCGTCAGTCTCGTTGCTGTCACTGCGTTTCTGCTTCTTAGCCCCATTCTCTTTGGACAGATAAGGATTGAGCTTGCCTTGATCAGCCAGCTTATCAAGCGCCTTCTTCAACTCCCTGCAATCTTTTGTGGTATGCCCACACTCGTGGTGGTACTCGCACCAGAGTTTTGGATTCCTTCTATTGATCGATTTGCGAACAGGGGTTGGCTTGGGGAGGATTTCTTAGGCTTTTATGTCCAAGAATATCTCCCGTCTGTTAACATTGAACCTGGGATCTTCTCCCCCATCTCGAGTGTCTTTCTTTGAAGTGGATGTTCGGCTAGGACCCCCTCGTTGAGATTCTTTCCTCTTATTATCTTTCTTTTTGTCAGACTTCTCGATGGGGTTATTGATATCCGAAGCCTGGACGTATTTTCGAGCCTTGTCCATCGCGTCGGTATAGGAGGACACTTCGTTTTCCAGCAAGGAAAACTTGAACTTGCCCCTCTTTAGCCCTGACATGAATGCAGCATAAGCTACTGAGTCTTCCACGTTAGGTATTTGCAGTAATTCAGCGTTGAAACGCTTGAGATAATCTCCCAAGAGCTCATGCTCCCCTTGCTGACAAGCCATGAGATGAATGCTCGTCTTACGCTGTTTCTTCCCAGCCACGAAGTGGCTAAGGAACATTGCCTCAAATGTCGCAAAACTAACGACCGACCCGGATGGGAGATCTGTAAACCAAGTGAGGGCCAGGCCCTTAAGAGTGGTAGGGAAATACCTACACCAGCTTGTCTGCACTGCCATTTGTGCTTTGTATGCAGCCATATGTTCAGCGGGATCGGTTGCCCCAGAGAAGGGTTCGATGGTGGGAGCTTTTACTTTCCTTGTGTCAGTGGTGTACAGAAGCCTCTGGCTGAATGGGGTTTGGAAGGTGACTTCCCCTATTGGACGTTCTGGCTCGACCACTGGAGAGCGTGTTACGCCATCACCCCGGTTAGGGATAGCCACTGGGGAGCGACGTACGCCTTCCCCTTGGTTTGGGATGGCAGCTGACCTCTGATTCCTAGCAATAGTATGGTGAGATCTCTCTGGTGATCTCCTTGGCTGGCCTCGAGTCTCCTGTTTGGTGACCTCCCTGACATTTGAGGCCGTTCGTGCCCGACACGACTCGATGATATTTCGAGCGTCATCACGTCTAGAACTAATGATTCCTCGAGCGTCCCCAGGCGGAGAGCCTCTCTGTAAACACGCCCCTGTTGCCCGGCTAGGGTTGGGGCCTCTGGATGGACTTGCGGCCTGGGATGGAGGCCTTTGTTGCCCAATCATAGCGGGTATGCTGTCTCTCAGCTCCTGTAGGCTCTGTTGGAATTTGTTGTTCATCGCCGTCACGATGTCTTCGAAGTCCTTACGTGAGACCGTCTGTTCTTCGCGACGGTGACGGTCACTCGCTCGATTGGACGAATTATCATCAGTGACGTGGGCATCTCGCCGGTTAGGCGATTCACGGGGATTTTCTTCTGGCTGGTTTGATCGAGTCGCCTTTGCTCTGTTGTTAGCCATGTTTTTTGTACTTGTCCCCACAGACGGCGCCAATCTGTTCATGTTCTGGAACTTCTCTTGAATAGTCAACGATCTTTGATGTGATTGATGCGGACTCCGTGCACTTCTTGCTAGGGTTTTGACCTGCAAAACAGTCAAAGGTTACTAACCCGGGGAGTGGAACCCGGGAACGCCCCTCCGATGCTTAAGTCAGGTATCGGGAGTAAGGAGTTAGTGTGATGTGAGTTTTGTGAGCTATGAATTGCGTGTTTGATATTGCGTACCTTTGGAATGATTGGACTGATCCTTTATATAGGCATTAGGTTCCCCGATTAGGGTTTTACTGAACTAGCAGGGCCTGCGTGTGGGCCTGGCCCATGGCACACAGTGATAACCTGGTCAAGGTTTTACCAAGTCAGATGACACGTGACATTGTCTGGTTCGTTGTAGAGTATCTGGTGTAGACCTAGCCCTATCAGAATTGGGCTTAGGTTTTGGGGCCCACTAATACGGGTTTGACCACCTGGGTGGGCCCGGAACAATTACTATTGCATGCTATGTGTGGATATTATCGCCCATCTTTCTAAGTATATTTGTTACTCTCTTCATTCTATTAATCGTGACTTTTCTTTAAAAAATTCCTAGTATGTCAAGTATTTATAATTTCTCATGATATCTAGGAATAAGATTTGTCACCTGCACCTAAATCCTATGTAGAATTAGAATTTCTTCCTAAAATAAATCTAGTGATACTAGTTTTCTTACCAATTTAAGATGAAAACTCTTTTTCGATTGGCCGTAATATTCAAAAGTTTGGGTATTTTTAGCAAAATATCCATTAAATTTCTTTGTTTAAGGCTCTACCCAAAAGATTATATAATTTGGAAGTAGATTGTTAAGATTTTTGTCCTCATTTAGGGGAAAAAAGGCTTAATCCATTGATGGGATTAAGCCAGGAAGTAAGAAAGTAAATTAATCCCTCCTCATAATATTGTCCCTTGGGTATTAATTCGGTGGGATTAATTAAGTGGGTTTTAATCCCCGTCTCATACCCATAATAAATCTCATCTCTATTATATAAGCCAAGGGATGAGCCATGGTGTCCCCCCTGGAAAAAGTCTGTACTACCCCCTGAAAATTTCCAAAAATTCAATTAGCATCACTCCTAACTATTATGGAAAGTTATTTCAATTTTTTAAAATTTTAAAATGAAAATATTACAAAATATAAATTTCATAAAAATAAAATAAAAATACCCAAATTTATATTTTTGAAATCTCTATAAATTGATATCCATTTTGATATAGTTTATCACATAAAAATTTTACATTTCGATTATTGTAGAAATTTAATAAACACTAGAATATAGCATTTAAATACATTTAAAAATCATAGCACGCAAAGTGTGCATGCAAGGGTAGTGTCTTATAGATAAACAAGAGATTGAGTTTAATAAGGATAGTAATCCTTATATCCCCATTACTTATCCCTCCAAACAAACTCCCCGTATGGTTTAGGAATTTGTGTTTAGCAACATATGCATATAACCTAGACAATAATACTCCCCTCTTCTAGTTAATTGAAGGCATTGCCTTACATAATGGTTTTGTTTATCTAAAGAAAAGGATTGTCATAATATTATTTGTGCTGAAGGTGATAATCTAATTGTTATAGACTTATAGAGCCCCTTCCCTTCCCTAGAAAATTTACTTGCTCATGGATGACATTTGAGCAATGCTTCAAGATTTTTCTATCTTGAACTTCTACTCATATTTATCGCAAATCCAACCTCTCAACCAATCACATTATCTCCTTTGGTGATTTTATACATACTCACTAAGTTATTGGTATCAATGTTCCTTTTATTTCTTATTCTTAAGAAAATAAGGTTCTAGTCTTGAAGAAAGACTTACCTAATTCATCGTTGATTTTCTTACACAAAATTTCTCCTAGGGTAATAAAAATGTGCTTCATATTGATGTCTTTTATTTTACAAAAGAGCAAGCCTTCCCCTACAGACTATGGGGAATAGTAGAAGACAAACTATAGAAACGAATGCAACAAAAGTAACTAAAAGTAGAGGACAACTATAGAACTACAGACCAGGGGGAATAGCAGAAGACAAACTACAAAAACGAATACAACGAAAGTAACTAAAAGTAGAGGACAACTACAGAAGATTATTTCTATCACGAACCCGCGGTTTTTTCCCTCCTGCTATGTACTTGGCTGGATTGTCATCTTGTTTGAAACTCGATAGAGATCGAGATGGAGGCATTCCTTTGAAAGAGCATTATTCGTTTTCAAAACCAGAGCTTGAAGAGTAGCATGCCGGTCCCGAGCCCAAACCAAAGAAACTTCTGCATATGTCCTTGAGCCTTCCTTAATCGTCCATCCACTTGAAATCATAAATGTATGATTGAATTTTTACAACTGCAAGAGTAACTATTGTTGCATTTGTGCAGTGAGTCCCAATAACACATAAGATCATCCTGGTCCTTGCCCCAAAACCTAGGAGGGGAGAGATTGCTTAACTGTCACACACTCGTAGCAGATCTCATAGTGTATGTTTCCTGCATTGCCTGGCCAAAGTTGTTATAGGGTTTCTAGTGACTTCATGGAAAATCTCTCTATTTCGCTGGAACCAGATACACCAAAGCAAAGACAAAAAGAAAACACCGTCATGATCTGGAGTGTCCTGATGCTTAGGTCAGAGGTGTAACCCAACAATCATCCAGTCTCAAAAACCAATGGAACTGTCCAAAATCTGATATAAAAGTGGGTTGTTATCTAAAACTCGACGAGCAAAAGCACACCCTCGAAAAACGTTCGGGGAGTAGTAGCGTAGGGCTTCATATTGATGTCACCAAAACAAAAAAGAAGTAAACACAAATGTTTCATTCAAGAGCAACAACAATGTTGATTTTACTATAAAAGAAATTCTCATTTTTCACCTCATGTTTCAAACTTTGATTTTTATCTTTTGCCATTAACATGTTGAACCGTGATTCTTGAATATTTTTTTGGCAATGGCTTGAAGAAAATACAAGTAAAACTAACCTTTTTCACACGTTTTGTAACCATAAACAAAGACCATACCAATTGTTCACCTACCAAAAAAATATCAATATTTTTAATAAGTTAATAATTGGCCCATTATCAATGTCAAATTAGGCGTGTGGGAAACACAGCACTTCTCTTCTTCCTGTTCGTCTCTCTCTCTCTCTCTTCATTCCTTCATTTCTTCATTCCCACCTAACCCAATAACTCTCCCCTCTTTCTTTGATTGATTCTTATTCTTTCGCCTGCTTTTAATCTGTCTATCTTACCCTAGTTCAAGGCGCTTTATTCTTCTTCCTTTCCCTTATTCACTTTCAGGTATACCCACTTTTTTTCTGCTTTTGTTTTTATGTTATATAGATCACTGCCGTTTTTGTTCTTGATTTTTCTGGGTTTGTGCTCAATTATCTCATTCACCAAGTAATTGGGTATTAATTTTTTTCTTTAATATTTGTTTTGTGAGGTGGGGTTTTGATTCAATTGCATATTACTCAATTATCTGTCAAATTTCATCTTTAATCGAATTTTTGATTTGCTTTGTATGCTGTGTGATCTGGTCTTGCAATTTAGCTTTGATTGTGTTTGTTAATTGATGTTGACACTTGAACAATGTCAAATTTTTGTGTTTTTATGGTTTTCTGATGCTGAGCTATGAATATGATCCTTTAATTTGATTTCTAGTGTTTCTGCTTTATAAATATTTGTGATGGTATGATATTTGAAGAATATTAATGATATGGAATGATTTGATTGTATCTGATCTTCTTACATGAGAAATTTGGAGTTGAGCAATTTAGAGTTGACTATATTGTAATTGTATGAAACTATGAATTAGGATGTTGTTTTTATCATATATATAAATAAATTGATTAAGGGAGCATAAGGTCTTAACTTGGATGTTTGCAATTGATCTAAAGCTAGATTCCTTTCTGTGATTGTATGTGAAACTATTTTCATGGCATTCTTATCATTGCTTTGAAGTTCAGCAAGCTTATTTTATATACATTTTGGTTTCACATTGTTCAGAGCTTGGATATTTGACCTTTAAGGTTCATAAGATTCCCATTTCCCTGTGCCTAATTTTCAGTTAGCTTCTGTTAAATGGCTTTTGTGATTATGTGATCAGGCTTTCGTGTCAGTCTGCCTTTTGATTCTGTTAAAGAAGTTACCCAAGTTTCTGATGGCTTAAATCTTAGTTTTTGTTGAGAGGGTTGCCAAGGTGTTTTAAATTGCAAATCTCAGTGAAAGTTGGAAAAGGGCGTTTTTATAACGTTTCTTTCTCAGGTGCTTTTGCTGAGTATGAATTGGTTGTCAAATGTACATCTTAGTCTTGCTATGTGTTTATCCATTTATGCTTCCTTTCCCTTTTTTCCACCTTAGGGTATGTTTTTACCTTTTAACCATTTATGCTATCTGCTGTTGATTTTGGCTTTGCTTGTCGTAGATGGAAAAGGATACTTTCTCTTTAGTTTTGGGCGTATTGACTACTATGAACTATATATTTCTATCTATATTGGTTTAATTCTGGGTTGGTTTCATATTCACGAAAATGGTTGTCTTGGTTTTTTCTATCAATTTTGTGGTGTTGCTTTGCATTGATGGGTTTATGCTGTAATCCTGATTACCTGATTAGTGACATGAAAGCCGAAAAGATTGTTCGTTATATGTAATGTGTTATTTATTCATTTGTTACTATTTTGTCATAATAATCCTCATTTTACCCTTTCCAATTTCATCAGTTGTGATTATTGCAGTTGGAGAAATGGACTTTTGCTTCAGAGAATTAGCTGGGGAGTCACTTCCTTCTGACAACGATATACTTCGATGCCCTTTTTTGAGGAATATCAATTCACCAACACATTTTTCTTTCTCAACTTCCTTAGCCTTTCCTTTGCCTGTAACAGTAAGTCGCATATTCTTTTCCAAATTCTTTTTTTTTTTTACCTTTGTAATTGTTTTAATGTATTGAATTCAATTTCTACCTTTGTTGAATCATTATTCTCCTTTATGAAGACTTTAAATTCATTGCTTTTAAAATTTGCCCCTGCTAAAACCAGGTTCTAGCATTTATTTATTGGATGCTTGGACTTAAAATCTTGAACTCCGCACAATCTGTTCTTCATTTACATGCTTTTGTGATGCTGAAATACTTTTGACAAAGGTTATTAATTTTTCTCTTTATTTACCGTTGCTTAGGTGCGTGGAGCCAATAAAGGTCCAATTTTTGAAGATGGTCCCAATTTTGACATGGCATTTAGGCTATTCCATGGTAGCGATGGAGTTGTCCCGCTTTCAGGGAGATCATACGTACCATCTGAGAACAAGGAGATTAATCCACCTGCCCCTTATTTTAATCCTTTGGCTGCAAAGGCTGCCACCATCAGCCTATCAAGTTTCGGAGCTGGAGGCCCCTTCAGCTTCGATGCATTCTCTCATATGTGGAAAAATCAGAATCAGAAGAAAAAATCCGAATCATCAAAGAAGCAGGTAAAGCCTTTCGTTGTTATACACTTGTACTTGTATGGCTCTTTGGTATGGGGAACAAAATGGTGGGAGTGTAATGAGGGTTAATAGAATCTGATAAAAAGGAACAATTTTCCCCAGGGAAGATAATCCATCTCTATTGGAAATGATAAAGTACACATTAAGTACTAATAGCCTAATAGGTCACTGCAAATAATATATGCGATAGTCATTTGCACTCTGTTCCCATTTCTGAGTTATGACACTTCTATGCCTAGCATGGGAGTGCAAATGACCAATGCCATCCACACTAGCAAAATTATATTCCTATTCCTGATCCCCCGCATTCCAATTAAGATGGTAATTTGGATTTCTGCAACAGCTAATTTTGTAATTTTGTTTGCAATTTGGGATCTTTATTGGAAGCTATGCTACTTGGACTCTTCATTTTAACAAGTACTCGTGTCAGACCCTCGACACTTCATTTTGGGTATGGGCACTTGACACTTCATTTTGGGCTAAAATCATGAAAACAATTCACAATTTAGCCGAGTCTGATACTTAGACACGTACCCGTGTTGGACACTAATACCAGAGTCAAAGTAGCATAGATTGGAAGTGTATTCACATAATTGAACATTACACCCTTTTAACTTATAAACTTTATTTTTTTCAAAGATCAATCCGTTGTTCGGATATCACTTTGATACTTTGTTAACATTCTATGTTTATAAAATATTGTTCAGGGAGGAAATGGAAAACACGAGGCAATGAGTAATGAGTGGTTGCAAACAGGGAACTGTCCTATAGCCAAATCATATAGGGCTGTAGGCAGTGTTATGCCATTGGTAGCAAAGGTGTTTAAGCCCCCACCTGGTGTAAAATTCACATGCCCACCTGCCATTGTTGCAGCTCGAGCAGCTCTTGCTCGAACCGCCTTTGCGAAGAATCTTCGACCCCAACCACTCCCCTCCAAAATTCTTGCTATAGGAGTTCTAGGCATGGCAGCAAATGTTCCCTTAGGTATATGGAGAGAACATACCAAGAAATTTTCACCTTCTTGGTTTGCAGCTGTTCATGCTGCAGTTCCATTCTTAGGCATGTTGAGGAAATGTGTGTTGATGCCTAAAACAGCTATGGCTTTTACTATCGGAGCCTCTATACTGGGTCAGGTTATTGGATCAAGAGCCGAGCGATACCGCCTGAAGGCCCAAGCTGCTGCAAAATCTGCCAACATTACTGAATTTGCTGTCGGTGATCCGAAAATGTTGCAGGTGGTCACAGTCAACGATAGCAGGCACTGCGGTGATGTGGTGAAGTGGGACCCGCTTTCCCTTCAGGCAAGCCAGCCTTCGCCGTCGGCTGGTGTCTGCTGCTAAGGTAAGGTAAATTTCTGTTGAGACGATCAACCCACCCTATTTGTGTATCTGATGGAGCCTTGTATACGCGTCTTTAATTGTATCATTATGAATACTTACTACTAAATATGAATGTATGTTATCCTTGCCAGTACTCCAACGGCACTAGGTTATAACAATTTTTCTTTTCTCATGAAACGATTGAGTTGTAATAAGTTGGTGAAATGGACCGATTGATATTGAACTGTAGTCTTATTTTCTTGTATTTTATGGGTGTTATAATGTGTGAATCATGCCTCAATACCATCTTATGTCATTTTATTAAAGAATTCGGGATAAAATTTTCAACAATTGGTTTGCTTTGAACTTGCTGTATGTATCAAGCTGAAGCAATGGTCAAAAAAAAAATGTTGGAATTACTGAGTGATGGCAATGGTCTGCAATTTTCACCAGAACCATTAAAGGGTCAGGAGTTACTCTTTGATCCCAACTGTGATATAGTGGTGAGATTTTTGAGTAATGTATTTTGACTCAAAGTATTTGCTACATAGTCAAATGCACAAGTTTGTAGGAAAATTAGTTGTGTGGTAGGGTTTTTGTGTGATTAAGAGAGGACAGAGTGATAAAATAGGTTTTAAAATTTGTGGGCGATGGGGTAGTTGCCTAGTTGGTTGATAAATTAAAGACAAACAAGGACAAATAAGTAAAAAAATTCAAATGGATCTCATTTACTTTGTATTAAACTAGGTTAGCACCCGTGCGATGCACGGTTTTACCAAAGTAATTAGTAAATAGAATTTATATTGGTATTTTTTTATTATTATTTAAATGTACGGAGTATTATAATTCAATGTTAATTTTTCATTATTTTGTTCTTTTATATAATGAATTTTTAATTTGTTAAAATAAAAATTTGAAATTATAATTTCAAATTTTTTTAATTCTAACAAAAAATCGCAACCCCCAAGAGGGAAAGAGTTTTTTGTTAGAATAATTTTTTAAAAATTATCAATATTATATTGAGACAATAGTGACGAAAATATTAAGAAGTGCCAAAATGGGTTGATTTTATATGAATTGTATACCCTTAAGAAGTCAAGAGTTAGATTCTAAATTTTCACTACTTTTTTTCCATTAATGCAAGATTAATCTATAAAATAAACAAATAGAATGAACCCTGTGCGTTGCAGTATAAATGTAAAGCTTCAAATAGCTATAAATTGGGGGGAAAAGGTGTTTTTAGTTTGAAATTAACTGCGACATTATTCCTTTAATTTTTTTTTTTTTTTTAAATTGTGGAAAAAAATGTAGTTACAATTCTTTGGAAACATTTATTATTTGCTTAGAATAATCCAAACTTTGGTCTGTTCGCTTATAATAATCTAACATTTTGTTTATTATGGAATAATCCAACCTTTGTAGGGCATTCGCTTTAAATGAGTCAAATGACTTGCAACCGTTTATTAAGCTTAGAATAATCCCCACTTTGGTCTGTTCGCTTATAATAATCTAACAAATAGAATGACTTGCAACCGTTCATAATCAATTAGGAATTATTATATGATTAATTTTAAAAAAATCTAATAATTATAACTTTTTTTTTAAAAAACCTGAACCTGTGTACCTTTTTTTTTCCTTTTTTTAATAATTTTTTTAATAATTTTTTTATAATTTTTTTGTTAAAAAATGGTTATTATTTTTTTTTCATAAATTTTTTATAAATTTTTTCCTTTTTTTATATTTTTTTATAATTTTTTTATAATTTTTTTATTAAAAATAGGTTATTAAATTTTTTTTTATAATTTTTTTCCTTTTTTAATTTTTTTAATTTTTTTATTAAAAACCGGTTATTAAATTTATTTTTTTTCCTTTTTAAAATTTTTTTTTTAATTTTTTAATAATTTATTATTTAAAAATTCCTCAATAATTATTATTATAAAAAATGACAAATCGCACGCTGACACGTGTCACAATTAACCTTAATAACCGGTTACAACAGGTTTTGACTCATTTAAAGCGGATGCCCTACAAAGGTTGGATTATTCTGAGTTAATCGAAAGGTTGACTTATTTTGAGCGAACGGCCAAAGGTTGACTTATTCTTGGCAAATTTTCCTATTTAATATTGAAACTTGAGAAGAGTAATTAATTAATGATGACATCATCATTTTTTTTGGAGGGAATTTTTTTTATGAGAGTATGACATGTGACCGTAGGTGATGTCAGCATATTTTGTTTTAGTATATATTATTATTATTATTATTATTATAGATCATAGATTATAGATATGAAAAATGTACTGTAGCAAATAATTTAAAACAACAAAGATGTAGTTTTTACATACTTTTCATACTTCGACTTGGCATCATTTGGGCCTACTCGAACCCCATGGATACTTGTGGTCACAAGGGTTATGGTCCTTCTGCAATGTTGTCTTTGATCCACACAATTTTAGTAACTACTAATAGAAGAGTCTGGTGGCCAAAATAATGGATTAATAACAAAGGGAAAAAAAAGGAAGGACATACAAATATAATTTTGGCATCATTTCGACCATAAATTTTTTTAAGGGTTTTTCTAAACTATGCCCTTGAGTTATTCACCATTCTAAGTTGTGTCCATGCTTTTTGAAATTCTAATCTATGCCCCTTAACTTAGGTTTTTTAATTAACAGTGCCCACTCCATTAATTAACTAAACGTTAATAGATCCGATAAAAGGAGTTGCATTTCGTAGAAGGGTAATTTCCCCTCTAAAATTCTAAGATTTTTAACTGATAAAAATGCATCATTTACAGTGTAATGCATCATTAGAAGAATCAACATGTCATCAGTCATCAATAAGATCCCATGGTGGTCTGGGACTTTGAAAAACTGAGGACATTAAAGAAGCATTTCTTTGCAAACTATGGTGGACTGGTGGAGGATTTAACATGCTCAAACAGTTTATAGAACCAATGTGTTATTATCTTTTTTCTTTCTATACTACTAAAGTTGTTGCCACTATAAAAAAATCAATTTCCCTCCCAATCTACAAAATTCCCCTCCCCATCCTCCTTCATCAACACATTAATTACTGCACATTCAATGCTTGGTCTATCAATTCTTCAATTTTCTCTCCTCTCTCTTCCTTAAACATGCTCCATTTTTTTTTGGAATTATAATCTGCATCAGAAATGACAAAGAGCTCATTATCTATTAATTCTCAGACAATAATGCACTTTACAAAAATAAAAATGATTTTTTTGGCTATGTCCAATCTAAATTATAATCTGCAACTATTGTATTACAACTTAAAATGTCAAGAGTTGCAAGTATTACGATATGTAGGTAGTACTAACGTAGTAAGCACAAAAAACTTTCCTAAGCCCGGATTATCCATCCCAACATATCAATGCTTTTATTCAGTATATTATATTAATACTTTTATATTAATACAATAACCACTAAAAACTATTTCCTAACCATTAATTAAAATCGAGCATTTGCTCGGGTATTATCTAGTTACTAAATATTTTTCGAACCAAACATATTTTAATTATGGAACTCAAACACAAGATTCAAGAACACATTTCCATTTTCCTTTATACTACATAAATTAAAGGTCTCATATGGAGAAATAAGAAATGGTTCTAGCATTTTATTCTGATTTGATAAATGGGTATTTCAATCTAGAGGAATGTTAAACTCACTCAACTTTCACTCTCAATTTTCACTTTCAATATAAACAAGAGTATAATTTGAAATTGATAGAAATTGTGCGGAAAACGATAAAGGCACAACTAAATTGATATGGGCATAACCCATTGTGAGAGAACATCTTTTTATGCTCCTCTCACAAAAGTTGTGTCTATATCAATTTTAGTTGTACCAATATCAATTCCCAAATTGTGCCTTTTATTTTTTTAAAAAATTTTATTCAATTTACACTTGTTACTTGTATAATGAGAGTGAAATTGAGACGGGAATAAATGAGAGTGAATTTAGCATTTCTCCTCATCAATCTAACCTAATAAATGGTTTTTCTTTGAACTCTCTAAACATTCAAAATCTTAATATTACTATGGACCAATGTATTTAGATAATGAGACTCATTCTTATTCTCCCTATTACAATTAGACATTGTTGACTTGTATTGAGGCAAAGGTCATGGCTCAGTGGGAGCCGCGCCTCCGTTCTCGGGCCGTGTCCCGGGTTCAAGTCCTCACTCCGGCAATTGCTGGGATTTTTCCTCCCCTTTTGTATTGGCTTCCTGAGATAGGACCAATACAAGGACCTACTCGTACACCTTATCGTCTAAAAAAAATAAATTGTTGACTTGTATTTATGTACCTTAAACACCCATTCTAGATGAACCTCGTTGGAAACTTTCTACTTCGAGCAATTATAGCGTAAAATCAACAATATGATAGAGATTAGCGTTGGATTTAAAAATCTCTTCAATTTGTACATTTTGCTATCAAGATAGAGATCCAACAAATTACCTCTTCTATACATATCTATTTATTTTAAATATTTGGTCTGATCCTCATACTCACAATTGGTTGGGCCCTATCCCTTCTCTCCCTCTATATTAAGCCCAATTACTTCTTAATGTAAAGTAAGTATATATATCATGTCAAAAACCACTTTTATTATTTGGAGTGGATTTGAAAGTCACATAATTTACTCATATTCTAGAATATTTCATTCTGTGTGACATTAATTTTATTCGAATCTTATTTGGAATATTTACAATGATATTTAATGCTCCCCTTTTTCAAAGAAGTCTTTTGTTTTGTTTTTTTTCCCTAAAACAACTATGTACTGTGTACATATTTTTGCTTCCCCTTCTTATTATTTAATACTTATTCATCTAAAACTCTTACCAATAAAAATAAATAAACTTTTTCATCTCAAACTTCAAATTTTAAACTCAATATTGTCTTACTTTCTTTTAAGAAAAATAATTAATATATTTTAAATTCATTTAAACTCAATATTTAATTAGCTAATTATAATCATATTTGCTCTCACATATTATTAAATTAAATTTAAGACGTGCATTGCACGGGGATTAATTAGTACTATATACTAAAACAAAAGCCACTATTTTTATGTTTTTCCTCCTAAATTCACTCCTTTCCCTCCAAAGCTAATTATTTAGCTCTTGATATTGTTTTTTTGGCAATGAACTCATGATATTATTAGTGATTGGAAATAGTTAAAAGATTCATTCTCATTTAATGTTAACATTGGAAATTTAAGCATGATTAATTAATGAATGAGCATTAATAATAATAAAAAAATGTCATAAATTAGCATTTGTCAATGATAATTTTAAAATTATATTTGAAATAAAAATTCGATAAGTTCGGTTCTTGGTCTATATTAGTTGAAAAATCCGAGCATCGCTCGGGCATTAACTAGTATTTTCAACAAAATTATTAAAATATCATTATGAGATACATCCTAATTAAACATCTAAAAATCTAAAATTGAGTAACTAGGTATTTTCCGATAAATTAGGGTTAATGTTGTGAGAAGATGTATACTTTTCCCATTAAATGAAGGAAAATTTGTCTAAAAAACCCTGAAAGTTCTAGCGTTTTGTGAAAAACACCATGAAACTTTTCTTTTTTAATTTAACAACACAAAATTGTAAAAATGTTTTATTAGCACAACTGTTGGATAAAAAATGGAAAATATGGGGGGTAAATGAACTTCAAAAAGAGGATTTGATTAATTAGAGTTTCAATTGTGTTCTTCTTTCCAATTATTTTTCTATTGAATTGTTCCTAAAGTCTAAATCTTTGGAATAATTATCTTATATTTCAAAGTTTCCGTCCAAAAGTTGTGCTACCAAAAGTTTTCAACAACTTTGTGTTGTTAAATTTCAAAAAAGAAGTTTTATGGTGTTTTTCACAAAACGATAGAAATTTTAGGGTTTTTAGACAAATTTTCCTTAAATGAAAAAAAAAATGTCATTTTTTTTCATCAAAAGTGCTCAATTTTTTTTTTGGGTTTTTCTAAGCTATGCCCCTGAGTTGTTCGTTTTTCTAAGTTGTGCCCATGTTTTTTGAAACTCCTAAGCTATGCCCCTCAACTTAGGTTTTTTAATTAACAGTGTCCACTCTGTTATCTCAACATTAATAGATCTGTTAAAAGGAGTTGCATTTTGTGGGAGGGTAATTTTTCCTCTAAAAATCGAAGGTTTTTAGCTGAAAATCAGATAAAAAACCTAGAATTTTAGACAGAAAATTACCCTCCCATGAAATGCAACTCCTTTTGACGGATCTATTAATGTTGTGATAACGGATTGAGGGTTGTTAATTAAAAAACCTAAGTTGAAGGGCATATCTTAGAAGTTTGAAAAAGTATAGGTACAACTTAGATCGGTGCAATTCAGGGCATAGCTTAGAATTTTTTTATTTATTTATTTTTTTTTTTGGTTTTTGCAGAGGAAAAAGTGAAAAACTACTCACCTATTTGACTAAACAATTTGTCATCAGTCGATCTAAACATCTAATCATGTTTAACTAATCACTCGTTAGGGTAATCCCGATTAATTAATACTTACTTAAAAGGAAACTCATCTTCTCGATTTTATTTCTGTTGTTAATTATCCAATTTTTTCAAATCAAGTATATGATCGAATTTGCGGTAACTGCAAATCAGTTTCAGCAGTGAAGCTAACCAGCTAGCCAACAATGGTGAAGACAATCGGAATACCATGGCCTCAATTCAACGAAGGTGTCACATACAACGAACTCGTTTCACCTTCTAATTCTGGTCAATCTCTTTCTTCATTCTTTATCTCAATACATTCATTAATTAAGAAAAAAATTCAATTCCTTCTTCAATTTCGTAATCACTCGTCTTGGTTTTTTTTTTCTCCCTTTGTTTTAGGTCTCACTTTGATCCAATACTATTCGTCCAACTACAGTAGCTCTGCTCCTTTTCAGGGGTACTTCTTAATTACGATTTTCCCTTTCTATTATTTGAGATTTCACTTTTAATTGAATGGAGAGTAAATGGGTTTTTATTCTTCATTAATTTGTTTTGTTTGTTGTGGATTCTGATTGTTTGATGGCTTTTTCACTGAATTTGATCAGTTGGCTACAGAGAATCTATAATGGACAAATTACCATTGATGGTCACATTGTAACTGATCCAAACACTATTCTTAGGTGAGTATGATGTTTTTATAATTAAAGGTTATTTTTGTTTTAAGTTCTCAAAAAAACTTGGAACCTCATTGAACACTATGTACATTCTCATTGGTAACCCGAGTTATTGTCACATTCTCAAACAAGAACAAGGAAAAACTCATTATTTTGGTTAACAATTTGTTATTAATGTTCCGTTTTGCTCGCCCAAAAATTGGCTCGGTTTGTTTGTGGAAAATTCACTTGGTTAAAGTTTTAGGGTTTATTGATTTGGTTGAGTGAAGGTTTTTCCCATAAAAAAAAAGTTTCAGGGTTTGTTTCGGCCCTTAAGGGTCAAATTTGCAGTCAAAATCAACAAAGAAAAAAAAGATGAAATCATATAGGTTTAAGTGCCTTAATTTACGTGTCTTGGTTTTTGTAACGCGAAAACTCAAGATTTGGGTGGTTATTTTTTCCCTTTGGAGTCAAATTATCCTATAATTCTAATGGAATTAATAAATTACCGATTTTTCACTTTTGAAAGTAGGGCAATAACTGAGGGTCACCAATAAGAATTTTTTTAAAAAAATCATGTTACCATTGAGAATTTTAAAAAGTACAGGGTTACCATTGAGAATTTCTGAAAGCAATAATTTAAAAAAAAAAAAATCATACCTAGGCTAGGTACAAAGATTAAATTAAGCATTAATATAACTTGTAGTTTCATTTTTAATCAGGTAATGAGAGAGAGAAGAGGAATTGTTGGGATGGAGAGTGAAGGGGAGATAATATTCACAACTTCTGACTATAATTTTGAATAGAATGGTGTGAGGTTTTATTTTGAATACTAGAACACACTAAATTCACAAAATTCGAGTTTATTCATATTGAATTGTACACCCCCCCCCCCCCTCCCCGCGCTGGTTTCTTATTGTTGCTCTCATTTAGAATCTTCTATGAGGACCAAAACATTATTAAATGAAGTATAATATTCCCCTTTTCTCTTGATAACCTTCTCGAATGGATGAGAGAAAATATAAATGACATTAATAAGTGAGAGAAAAAGAGGGTTGAATGAATATTTTTTGAAGACTTTAGTACAACGTCATTAATCAATGCATTTATTTGGTATAAGACCATCAAAATTGTGTAATTTCAAGTCATAATGGAGGAATTATTGTAATATTAAATGCTACTAAAATAGAAAGATTATATGTGAGAAAAATATTTTGAAAAGTGAATACAGAAACAACATTAAGAAACAGAGGAAGTAGTATTTTTTTAATTAATAAAATTATTTGTTTTCAAATTGTTGGTGCTGTGTTTCTGTGTTGATCAAATGGTTGTTAAATGGTGTAGTGCTGGTTCGAAGTTGGTGTATCATCGGCTTCCATGGATGGAGCCTAAGACGCCTTTCTTGCTTGAAGTGCTCTATGAAGATGATGACATGGTAAACAAATCCATGATGTGCTTGTAGTGGTGCTGATTTTTCTAAGTTGCATTTAGTTTTTATGTATTGTTATATTGCTTTGTATCGTTAGTTAAGTCAGTTGATATTGTGCAATGAAAATCATTTTTTCGGTGAAGGCCTTTATGATCCTTTTATTTGCTATATGTTGCTTCTGCCTTCCAGGAGCACCCTGCACATGATGCTCCAAATGAATTTGCACCTTATTTGAGCTGTACATAACCCTAATAGTGAATGTGTAACACATTTATTCATAGATAATTTACATGTTCATTTTTAACACATACCAATCATGTTGAATTGATTAATAGGATTATAACCTTGAACTCCTAACTTAGAGGTGAACCTTCTTCATGGTGGAGGGGCTGATTTTTTTTTTTAAATCTTTTTTAAGTTCAGGTGAACAATACTCTTGGGATGTTGAAACTAAGTGGAAGCGTAAGAAGGTTTTTGACTTTTTGGTACCATAACCATTTGGAGAGTATAGAGTGTAGACTGTACAACATAAAAAAAGGGGATGATTGAACGTGTATATTAGATCAAATCCTGGAGAAGTTTTGTTATTAAATTTTTCCCCAATTACATGAGATTTGATGATGATACAACCTTGCAGTCCAGTTGTACTAGCCATATAGTTTTATTGTTCTTGATTTAACAGTTTTTGTCATGTTTCTGATACATGACATGACAGATTGCTCTAAATAAGCCATCAGGTTTGCAAGTTCTACCTGGAGGACTCTTCCAGCAGCGCACTGTTTTGACACAATTAAATTGGCATGCCAAGACGAACACCAATTCAACACGAGGTCAAGATTTTCATCCTGTCCCTGTTCACCGTCTTGGCAGGGGCACATCAGGTTAGCCTTCTGGAAACTTCATTTACAGTTGTTATGAATTGAATTATAATTGAGATTGTGATTTGTGAGCATACGTCTTGTCCACGCTCTTAGTGCACAAAGTTGTTTGCACAGTTTTCCTTATTGATCTTGTTAATAGGACTTGTTGGAGTCCATCTATTAGATTATTACTAATTTTTTTTAGTTTCTTAATATTGACAAAACACATCGAGGGAAGCCAACTTCTGGTGCATTGTTGTATAAATAAGTTATAAAAAAATTGAGTTTAGTTGCTCCTACATAGTCTTTTCAGATGAAGTTGCTGAAGGTGATAAAAGTTGAAAATTGCCAAGCTAAAAGTGTCTAAACTATCCTATTATGTCTTGTAAAGGAACTTAATATTTCATGAAAGAAGACAAGTGTACCATTATCTCCTGATTCTCCTCCAATGCAATACTTTTTTCTTGGTGGTTAGTCAAGTCTAGTCATTCATTCATTGGAATGCCAAATCATGTACCCCGCTACAAAGTGAAAGTAGCTATCACTTGACATTTGGTGATTTTTTTTTCTTCTTAACATGAAGAAGCTGACTAAGATTTAAGTTTTAGAATATATTATGGTATTATTTCTTTGAGTAATTAGAGACTTAGAGTTACTTACACCTGTGGTGTGCCACTATCACCTCCTTTGGCACCCAAATATTCATTGAGCAATGCAAATTCTAGAATGTAACATTCCTCTTTAGTTGTTTGAGGAAGCTAGACATCTTTTATTGGTTATTCTTTGTAAATTCTAAACATTCCACTTCTGCTAAGTGGTTTATTTCATGTACTCATCCCACTTCTTGCTTATTTTGTTTGTCTTTCTTCCTCGCCCTTCTCCTTTCTCTTTCTTCTATCATTGTTTCCCTCTCTTCTCTAATGATGGGATGTGTATAGTTATCCTTTTTCAGACCTAAAGCTAATCTCTGATCTGTCTTTTAAAAGTCAAAATGTTGGTACGTCAAGTTTGATCAGAAAAGTTAGAACAGATCTCAATTGGTGCTGTCAGTGGTTATGTTCAGGAGAATGTGTGGGTGCTCTTGTGTAGATTTAGACTGATCTGGTGCATGATTATGAAATTTTGAAGCTTGAAGAGGTCCTAATGCTTTGGGATGGCTAATTAGAAATTTGGTTTCAGGGAAACAAATGCCCCTGGTTAGATTTGTTGGCTCTAAAAAGTTTGCCTGGTGGGCGATCAATGATAGATAGACAATGTTCTACTTCTGCAGGATCAATTCTTGTTGCATCTTGTCATGAGAAAGCCAGGATCAACCTGTAGAGGTCTTTATAGGTAGATGATATTTCTTTTCTAGAAAGTAATCAACAACGAAGCTGTTATCAATGATCACCAGTGCTAGGATTTTGGTCACATGTGACTGACTGATCAAGGTCAAGCCAGTGCACATTAGATAGAATAAATAAATATGTGAGAGGAGCATATTTGGTATTCTTGTGGTTTATGGAGTTGAAAGTAGGCAGTGAACTAGATGATTCTTGATATATATGCTTGTCGATATCCTAACACATATGTCCCATTCCCATATGATGGTGATTGAAGACACTATCCAAATGCATTCAAGGAAATAATATTGAAAAGGTGGATTAGGCCATAAAGTGAAGGTTGCTTCAATAGAGACTTAATTTTTTTTTCTTGGTATTTCCCCTTTGTCCCCTCTTCGAGGACACCTGTCCTCTTGCTGTGTTCTTTCTTTTCTTACTGTTCTACTGAGATCTTCGAGCCTAGATTATGGCAATGTCTTAGCCTTGAAAAAATCTGAAAGTTCAGAAGCTACTTAGGTAGTCAACTCTTCCCAATTTGAATAGGTGCTTAGGGTACTCTCAGGTGTAATATGCAATAAGTTCATTTGTTGAAAATATTAGAATCTATTGGTCTGGCTTCTTGTGTGATTCAAATGTTGATAGGTGTTGAAATTGCCAACTTTTTATCCAAACCTTATCTTTTTTTACCCCCTTCCTCCATGATTTCCACTTCATGCTGATTGCTAGGTTACTCACTTGCTTGTGGGAGTGACACATTGCAATGGCTGTGAGAATTTTCTTTATTCAACTCAAATTATCATCATCCTTGTAGAATTAGCTTATTATTATCACTACATAGTAATAAAAGAATACATTGCCAGCAAGTTTCAGTGAAAAAATACTTCATGATATAACTTATATAATTGCTTCTATCCATTGGGCATTCAAAATTAGTTTTTCGTGCTAGACACCTAGGGTTCTATGAGATTCTTCTTTAAAGAACGCCAATTTTTACTTTGATGGTGTTTAGAATATCATTGGGGCATTTCCAAAGAGGCAATCTTTTTTATATAAAAAATGAACATTTACACCATTATAAAGTTGAAAAGTTTTCAGTTACATTTTGGGTTCATTTGGTAGGGTGTAAAACGTTTTCAGATGAAACTGGTTTTCCATGGAAAACCTTTTACATTAAAATTTATTTTCATGAATGTTTTCCGTTGTTTGGTTGCATGTAAAATGATTTTTTATTTTAAGTGTTGTTTGGTTGAACTGAAAATTAATTGCTTCAATTGTGAATTTGTGAGGGAAAATGTCTCTCTTCCAATTGTGAGGGAAAATGTTTTCAATAAGGAACAAAATGGTTTTCTACCCTAAGTTTTACATTTCAATATTTTACTCCAAACCAAACAATGTAAAATGAGAAAACAATTTTCTCGAAAAACTTTTTACACCCTACCAAACGGACCCTTAGTGTAATAATGAGATAGGGTGAGAGCTTGGTTTGGTCAACAGTGTTGTTTAGGTCAGTATTTTGTGTCAGGTTACAAATATGAAGGAAAAATGGAGCAACTTTTGAGGATATATATGTGGTATCTCTGAAGAATGATGAATAGGGGATTACTTATTTGGCTTTTTGAAGCAACATAAATGACTTACCAGTTACAATGTAAGCATTTTGTGGTTTTAAGAATATTAGTGGAGTGCTCGAAGCATCTAAAGCTTTCTTTAGTTCATTTTGATAGGCAGTATGAGGTCTGAGCTTAATTGCGGAAAACCATGGAGATACAGTGGGTTTTGTGGTTGGAGATGGATGTGACAGATTTTGCCCAAGTCCATATGAAATCTAAATATGCCTTTTTGGAGCTGTGTGTGTGTGTGTGTGAAGTGAGAAGTGAGATCAAGGCGTGCTTGACTTCTTAATAACATACTAAAGATGGAAGATGGAATTCTCTTACAAACATAGACAAATAACTTTGTTACTACTTTTAATATCTTCGGAAAGTGTAGCAGTATCTACCTTATTGCATGTTGCTATTTTAATACATAGTGCACTGATTATTCTTTTCTTGATTGGTGAAGCCTACTATTTGGATTTTTGTGATAATATTTTGTAACATGTTAATTGATTTAATGAAATCCAGGTGCATTGCTTTGCGCGAAGACAAAGTGTGCAAAGGCTCGCCTTGCAGCATATTTTGCTGATGGGACATCATTGGTGAGAGGAAAAAGGCTAGTAAAAGTGACTTCGTTAAACGTTATTTTGTCCATAATTTTTCTAAGATTGTCTTTGCTTATTACTCCTTCTCAATAAAATGTCCCCGCTCTGGGATTAGACATTAGTGAGTTATTTGGTAATTCTGAGTCAGATGGAGAGAATAGGAGCAAAGATAACACTGTCTGAACTCTCTCACAGGACAATGCACCAAATACTAAAGCATAGGTTCTTGTCTTGAGGTTGATGTTTATCATTTTTGCATTACAAGCTTTCAGCCTAGCGTTTTCCAGGATTGCATTCTGCTGTCCATTGATGAATCTAACAAATGTGGTAGCTAAGAACTATGTGTCAGAAAATATGCGTAGCTTTTTTATTAGGATCTATATGGCTAAGCTACTTTATTGCATTTGGTGCAAATTAATTTGAAAAAACCAAGTCAAATTGAGCTCAACGTTACTTAGACTTGGCTCCGTGTCAAAAGTGGCTACATTTCTAATTACTAGTGGTTATGCTTTTAATTACTACTCACACCTAATTTGTAATAGTTTTGAAGGTTTTTGGTTGAGAAGAGTGTCTATAATCAATAGGATAGCTTATCAATTTTTCCAGAGATCTCACTTCTCAAAAAAATTACTCTCACCTTTGAATAGCTGTGACCGGATGGATACCCGATATGCGGAATTGGAGATATTCGTGCTTGATGTACGAAGTTTTTCGGATCGAATATTCCGGATATCCGAAAATTGCACTATTCATGATTTATTTTGTTTTTAAAAAAAGGAAAAAGAAAACTAATGCGTAACAAGAATAGAAAATCGTCAATTAAGACCAAAAGCCAATTTATTAACATTTTTCCTCTTGTGGAACTTTGCTTTCCTCTGTTCTTTAAGAATGAAGAATTTAATCGAAAAAAATAAAAAGAAAATCCTCTTCCTACTGACTTCCATCTCTGTTTCAATCAATATTACTATTATCAGAAAGTTGATTGAATCGATATACTCCCATTTTTTACAGTCAAGCATCCTTCACCATCATACTTCAAAACCCTTCACCATTTCCAAATTCCCAAGTCAAATTCCAGGAAATAAAAATAATAAAATGTATGAACAGCACCATCTCAAGTTCATTTTCCAGGTATTGTAAGAACTTTGGGGACCTAGAGATATATTCTTCAAACCAAACCTAGACTTCTTCCATGATGTTGAAAAAACTAGGGACAAAATGCAAGCACATGAGATTTTTTTTTAGAAGTGAGATCTCTGGAAAAATTGATGGCCTAAGATGCTGAATGACAGTGAGAGCCTAAGATGATGGATAGAGATTAGAGAGTGAAGTAAAAGGACTTGAGATGGATAATGAGATCTCAAAGGTGAGAGAGTGAAGTTCAGAGAGAGGTTTTTTAGGTGTCTGCGAGGAGTGTGGGAGTGAGTGGTTTTGTTCTTTTATTCTAAGTTTTTAAACTTTTGAAGATAATTATTTGAAAAAATAAATAAATTAACAGATTCTGGAAATTCGATTTAGGTATCCAAAAATTGATATTTGGATATCTTGGATTTGTGAAATTTTCATAACTGATATCCTAATTGGTATCAGAGTATCAGATATCCGAAATATCGGATATCTGATTCGAAAACTATTTTTAGATCAAATATGCAAAAAAAAGGGATCAGATACAGATCAGATTTTTGGATTTCCAATTGTTAGAATTCAGTATCAAACATGATTACATGAAGTTAAAGATGTTCGGGCAACAACAAGATAGACTGAAAAATGTAGACCAAATCCAATTGATTTCCCTTTTCATATTCATAGTCTATGTTACCTAGACTCTTCATTATACCTCAAGTACCCATGTCGGATCCTTGACACTTGGACATGGGTACAACACTTGGACACTTCATTTTGGGCTAAAATCTTGGTAATTTTTCACAAATTAGCCGAGTCGGACACTTGGACACGTACCCATGTTGGACATGGGTATAAGTGTCCATGTAACATAGTTCATAGTTACCCCGTCTATGTGGACGACCTCTCGGAATAATCACTTTGGTTCATTTAGCCAACCCCACTTATGGGAATAAGGCTTTGATTGATTGATATTCATAGTTACCCCATAAAATTCGTGTATTTTTTTAGCTATGAAGTGAGAGCTATTGAACATCGACATAAAGTAAATAGGCATAATGGATAAGGTGCTTTTTATCAAGGCTAACCTACCACTCTTGACAAAAGCTGCTTATTTCTACCCTATGATTGTTCCATAGCTCCAATAATCAGATTTTAAATAGATTTTCTGCTTAGGTGGAGCATTAGTGGAAGACCTAAAAAGAGAGATGGAAGAAACTCCACCATCTAGTTAAAGTGATCAACTACAATTTCCAATTTGGTACCTATCAACTAAAATAGATGCACTTTTCTGTACATTATCCTTCAAGCCCAATACTAATTCAGATTTCGGTAGAACTAATCTAGCAAGAATAATTTTCAGTCCGACATCATCAATTTCAATCAGTAAAGTTTCGATTAGTTTTTTCAAATATCAAAATACACCAGTCATAGTTTTTTTGTTAAATAAATAAATCAGTGTCATATTCTATAAAAATGAGGTGAGAAAAACAATGCTGGTACTAGTCAATTTTTCCCGATAAAATGCTAAATTAATTTTTAAAGCAAAACTTCAGCAAAGACATGATGAGAGTCATAAGACATTGAGAGAGATGGTTTTTGAAAACACAAGCTTCCATAAGATCACTACTGTGAAGGTGGCGATCGGGTTGATTTGGGTCGGGTATATTTGGGCGAAGGCCTTTCGGTCACGGGTCGGGTTGCATTAGTTCTTTTGTCAAATAGATGTACAAGGCATAATAATTATTGTTACACATATTAAGTGTTAGGTAATTCGGGTCAAAATATCAAGTGAATTCGGGTATGTTTCGGCTATGGGTCACTTTTGTCACCTGAACTCTACATAAGATAGCTACCTGTTTACATGAAGCCTCCATCGCATAATGGAAAGAAGAGGATATAGAGGATTGCTAAACCTAAAGAGGTTTTTTTGTGTGTTGTGTGTGTGGGGGGTGGGGGTGGTGGTGGTGGTTGGGGGTCGGGGGTTTGGGACTTTGGGGGGACCTTGCTTGCTGCTTGCAACTCACTGACTAACATCGAAAATCAGGTGTAATACTAATTTACACCCCAATTAACCATTTTTGACATAAACTAAGCATGGTAACCCAAGATCGTGATACATTTACAAGGCATGGAAAAGGAGGTAGCCGTAAAGTAACGTAAAGCTTATGTGTCTGCCAGAACCCACAAGTAAATACACTAAGTCATAAATTATGTGTTTAAGTCAAGGAGGTACCAATTGAGATTGTTTATAGTGTAAACAATTTAGATTCATCAATGAAGAGATCAAAAATTGTGATCAACCTGAATCAATATCCTGATCACTTTTTGTAATTTGCAAAGATGTAATGATACCCTAAGTAAGGTTTAAGACATCAGGTTTCCTATCAAGGCTCTAGTTGGACTCTGTGGAGGTCTGGAGGAACGTTCTCTGCTTCCGTGCATGAAATATGATTTCTTAACAATTCCCTTTCCGAAAATCCCCTGATGAGAGTGATTCATTCCCTTGTCCACTTGCTATGATTGTTGCATTCCCAACTTTAGTTGGTTTGTATTGTGAATGGTATGAATCGCTCTATTTAAAAGTTTATATTTATGAGTAGCATTCTTGAGCATGGTTGTTATTTATTTGAGGAGGTTTTCGAATGAAAGAGTGTTATGCTAGGTTGGAACTTTGATTTGATTCGAGAGTTGGTGATGAGTTTTTTATCCTTTGGGTTTTGACTTGGTGCCTATTTTGCATGTGTATGTTTGTTCCTCTTTTTGCATATATGGCAAGCAAGCAGCAGCAAAAGGGTAAAGAGGCCGCCTCATCCTCAGGGGTTCGCTTTGAGCCTTCGCTCCAGACAATGGGCATCACATTCACCAAGGAGCAACACTTTGTGAATTTTACAAAATTGTCGGAGAAGAAGTTGCGACCCACACTATTCAATGATTGGGTCGCGGTGGATTTTATGGGCATCCGCGAGGAGGTCCAATTCATTGGTCACTTTGGGTTGGAAGCAGTACCTCCTAAAGTGAGAAAACACCTACTGGCGTCCAACTCTTTAATAAACAACATTATATGTCTCTTGAGGACTTCAATAGGGTTTTTCGTGGCCTACGGACGGTGTACTCGGGCCACTTGGTTTTACCACTATTGAAGGGGATCCTCCAGAATTTTGGGAGTCCATAACCGGGGGTGAATACGCGTACAGTGGTCGGGATTGTAAGGCTTCACAGATTGTTCAGATCGTGTTGTGTTACTTTCACCGAATCACATCATTTACTTTATTTTTCAAAACTGAGCCTGGTCAGCTCCCGAAAGTGGACCTTTATTCCTTCGTAATGCACTTGACCCACGTGCCAACTATGGGGCTTATCTCCTCGATTGTCTGATATCGATTCGGGATAAGCCCCCAGGTGCACTGATTACTATACTAGCCCGATGGCTACGGTATGATAATCAGCTCACTAATGATAGGGCCATCCTAGTCAAGGGAGGTAATAAACTCTCCATGTCCGCCTTGAAGGACATGGGATTCTTTCATTTTGTTAGCCCCCTTGCGAATTAAGTGGATGAACGTTCCAATCGAGACTAGTCGGATGACTCATCCAAAATTTCCTGGTTCCCCCAAGAACCATCTTTGTGGATGGGGATAATGTGGGTAATAATATTAATAATGCTAATACTAGTGTGATCCTCCAATTGAATTATTTTTCTTGTGGGAACAAGCTCGAAATTCAACTTTTTAGCAACCAAGAGAGGCATAAGGCTAACACTAGCCCTCTAATCCGCCAAAGCTCCAAGACGTCCCAAGTTTCCAATCTTCACCGGTAGTGAGAAACTCCCTGGATCCTTTTGTTTTTGAGAAAGCTTCTTGTCAACATAGGCACTCACTTGATAAGGTAATTGGATCACCTCATCCGGAACTTTTCTTTTGTTGGTAAGCACATCCTTCAAGAACTTAGCATAAGTTGGCATTTGTGACATGGCCTCTAAGAATTGAACATTAATGTCCAACCCTTTCATCAAATTGACAAATTGAGCAAACTTGTCATTAAGCTTCCGCTCCACAATCCTATGAGGATAAGGTGGAGGTGGTTCATACTTCTTTATAGGAGGAATGACCTCCTTGCCATGTCCTCATCCTCTTCTTGGCTCTCATGAATGACCGACAATGACACTTGTGGTGTCTCATCCTCCATGCTAGGAGCCTCATAGCCCTTCCCCGAACGAAGCTCAACTCTAAGAACGGGTCTTGTGTCGGTGGAGGAAAAGGCACCACCGTAATAGTGGTTGTTGATGAAGCATTTGCCTCGGCCAATTGTGCAATTTGTGTTTACAACATCTTCTGATGGGCCCTCTCTTCTTTTTTGCTCCAATTGAATTGCTTGCAATTGTTGCATGATTAATTGAAGGCTTGAATCCGCTCATTGATTTAGGTCTTGCTTTTGGCCTTGAAAAGATGAAGAGGGTGCTTAGGAGTTGTTGAAGGGAGGCCTCGACGGTTGTTGCCTCAAATGGAGGGGAATGAACTTGTCGCTAGTGGATCCCCCTTGCTTAGAACCGGAACCTCCTCCCTAATGTTGGTTGGAGCCCCATTGATTGTTATTGTAGCCTTGTGAATGTGGACCTCCTTGATGAAATTGATTACCCGGTTGACCATGGAATTGATTGCCTTATCCTTGATTGAAGCTTTGCCCAAATCCTTGGCTGTAGTTTTGCCCAAATCCTTGATTGAAGCCTTGAGAATCCCATTGCCTTTGCCCTTGGTTGAAGTTTTGATGTTGATAGCCTTGATTCCCATAGCTTTGATGCCCATAGCCTTGATTGTTAGAGAACCCCCGGTTACCAAACCCTTGGACGCCTCGAGGACCCCCTTGGTTGCCATCATACCTCATGCCAACGACCGCTGCATGCTCTGGATTGGCTCCTCCACAATATGAAACATCATGATTTGTGCCCCCACAAATCTCACAAGAATAGTGAAAAACTTGTTGAAAAAATTGCCTAGAAGATGAACTCTCTCCTTTGCCAAGTTTTTTATCAATGATACTTTCCATGAAAGACTTCAAAGTATCTTGATCTAATTCAAATTTTCCACTCTTCTTGGCTTGGGAAGGAACTTGAGCTTGTGGTGTAGCCATTCTTCGAGTGCTCCAAGCGTAATCTTGAATTGCTTCCTCAACTTTCTCCTCAAGTTGAGCTTGGGGAATGGTCTTGAGTTGACTACCCACCCCCGCATCAAGTTGAGCCTTCGAAATAGGATCAAGAGCATCATAGAATATCCACATTAACATAAGCTTGGCTAGCTAATGATGAGGGCAAGCTCGTTGGAGCTCTTTGAATCTCTACCATGCTTCCCCTAGTGACTCATCGGTAACTTGCTCAAAACTCATTATTCTTCTTCTCAAATCCTCGGTCTTATCTTCTGGAATGAACTTCTTAAGGAAAGCCTTAGCTACTTCCCCCCATGTTGTCAAAGAATTAGGCCTCAAATGTTTAAGCTAAATTTTTGCCCTTCCGGTTAAGGATTGCCGGAATAAGTGCATTCGGATGTAATCTTGAGAAACCTCACTTGTTGAATCATAGAACATAGCTCTAGAAAGCGATCAAGTTGAGCAATAGGATCTTCATTCAAATTTCATGAGAAATTGGACGTGGTTGTTGGAAGTTGAAGACCACTGGTAAGCTCATAGACCCTGGGATTTCCGAAGTCTCTAAAGAGAGTGGTCATTGCCACCAACCCCGACCATTGTCAACTCTAGCTCAACAAACACAGTATCCCTTTCTTCACCCGAACTCGATGTATGAACGTGACGGTTATGATGAAAAGCTCGCTCAATTTAAGAGATTTTCGGAAACAAGGGCAAGTTTTGGGATCTCTTGTGCATACAAAACCAAAGCTAGAGAAAGGATTAGCACTGATAATTGCAATTATTCAACAAAAACAAAAAGAAAGCAATAACTCGAATCAAGTTGTTCACAACCGAAACCAAAGAGAAGCTCCCCGACAACTGCACCAAAATTTGATCGACTCCTAGGGTGTCGTGGTCCTAAGTGCCTACCAAATATACTATTTGTAATCCTAACTCAAATACGTAGCATTGGTAAGCTAACGTCGATCCGCAAGGAACTAATTCAGAATTAGTTGTACTCTAATTGATCCAAGGGTCTTGTAATGTGGTTTAGAGAATTTGAAAATCTATTTTAAATCTAAAATTAAGTTTGACTAGCAAATGACTAAAATTCCAAGGATTAGACCCCCTAATGTTACTTCAATTGGAGGGATTACAATCATTGAACTTAAACCATGTTTGAATAACTCAATTGCAAAGTAAATCTTCAAAAAGCATTAACAAACCCATTCCCAAACCTTCTCTCGAATAAGCATTAGGAAATCTTAGGAGATGCTAAATTAACCTCTCTCAACTAGCCAAAGTAGCAAATCCTAAAACCGAGTTTGTCAAGGTACTTTTATCAATTCACAATTCCAATTATTATCTCTAGCAATTAGGAAGATTCTCATAGAAATGTTGAAAGCAATCATGAAAATTTATCAAAAATCACTAGAACTCAACATGACTACTTCACCAAGCTATCATGCAAGCTTCAAGAAATCTAGAGAAAATACAATCAAGACATTTCTAACACTTAATCAATCCAATGATTAACCTCTAAAATCAATAACATCAAGTCATCTAATCCCAAGAAAATGGACTACTCACTCAAAGAAGCCATTAAAGCAAATTTCATGAACTAAACAATTATATCTATTCTAATGAAAGCAAAATCAAAACTCAATCAAAACTAAAGTAACAACATGAATGAAAGGAGATTTCAAACTAAATCATCAAATGAAAACTACTAATTACCTGGATTGGAAATCAAATCATACCATAAGAAACTTGAGATGGATTGGAGACTAAAAGATTTAAAGATCAAAATAAAACCTAGCATTTGATTTTCATAATTGAGAGTTAAAATGTGGGTTCTACACTTTTCTTGAGAGAAAAACTTTAAAACTAAGAGAGTGTCAGAATTAAAAATGTCTAACTAATGGTTAACCCCCAAAATTAACCCCTAAAGCTAAATTAATTACGCGGCCAAAACAGGGAGACGCGCACTGCAGGTCTTGCACGACCGTGCAACTTAACCTTTCACGGTCGCGGCGAAGCGAAGAATATTGGAAGCAAGGGTTGCACGACCGTGCATGATTAGCCTGCACGGTCGTGTAAACCAAATAGGGGTTTCTGACCTCTACACGACCGTGCACGGTTTGCCTGCACGGTTGTGTAGCTAGGTAGAGGACAATTTCAAGCTTTCAGCCCAACTCCAAAAATGCTTGATTGTGCAGCCTTGAGTTGCACGGTCGTGTGGCACCAAAACATGATTTCTTGCATCCTATGTGCTTCCAAACTCGGCGATTGGCCTCGGTGCTATATACGGGCTCCTCGGGATCCAAGCAGGACCTCCACAACCTGAACTAGACCCGAAATTACCTGCACAAAACACGAGACAACTCAAACAAATATATTTTGGTCGAATTATTAAGAAAAAGAACAAATCTAATACTAAAACACACAAAAGCTAAGAAAACACGAAACTAAACTAAAACCTAAAATACGTAAAATAAGGGCGAAAATGCTCAAAATACAAGCTAAAAGAAGCCGGAAAATAGGTCCTAAACGGACCGATCAGAGAGCCCTAACTACATCTGTGAGACTGATCACTTGGCTAGCCTTACTTTTTCCTTATCCTTGCTATCGACTACACAAATATATTCCATTGTTCCTTTATGCACTTGAACAAGTGACTAACATATCGGGAGAAAATTTTTAATTTTCTAAATTTATGTGTAATCCTTACCATTATTGAATAAGTGAATAACAATTTTTATGGGAAACAATGAATTACTTACCTTATGGACTTGCAACAATTCAAACTAATGCTACTAAATAGGATTTACAGAAGGCGGGGGAAGGGGAACTTTTTTTCAGGAGGGAAATCTTCCCTCAAGATGTTAAGCACTTATGAAAAAGTGTTAATAATATTTGGAAAAGATAAACAAAAACTTATACTCAATGTATTAATGTCTAGTTAACAACAGGACCAAGGTATAGAATTTTTATAAAACCTTAGGGGATATGTTGTAGATATTTGAAAGATACAATGACAAGATATAGAATCCCCCCCCCCCCTCCCATTGATGGCTTGGTTGAAGGGTTTTTAGGAGATTTCTATCCCGCCAAGCCCAAGACACCCCCCCCCCCCAACACACACACACACAAAAATTGGATGGCTTGGGCTGTCTTCTAACTCTGACATTTGGTTTTTGAGTTGGAAACTACCATAAATAACTGTTCCATATTATTATTTATGTATTGCAGAGAGATAGAGTCAGAGATTGGTGTGGAACGACAAATAACTAAAATATATCGGGCACTTGTCAAGGGGATTATTGAAACAAATGAGGTAATCCAGAAAAAAATTGCGATCTTGTGATGTTGTTTTTCCGTCCATACTCCGTTGTAGTTATTGCTTTACGGCATATATTAAGTTGGTGACCGTTCATGGTTTATGTCGCTTAATTCTCATTTTGGATTGACAGGTTACAATTGACAAGGCAATTGGAATTATGCGATATCCTGGGGTTGCAAAGGGTCTATATGTTGCACTGCCTTCAGGTTATTATGCATCTATTCAATGCTTTATGTATCTAGCATAAACCTTATTAAATTGAGTAACTTTCTACTGCACATTAGAGCATGCCTCTACTTCCTTTCACACTTTCATTTTATGATCTCTCTCCCAATATAGGTAAATTTCCCACTTTTGGTCTCTTTGTCTCTCTCTTTTTTCATTTGAAGGTGTTTGTACTAAATGGCCTTTCAAGAAAATCAGGGAGAGAAATGACACAACCCAACACACTCACTCCGCCACAATTTAGTTGCAACCAAGGAGTGGGCATGAACTGCTAGGGAAAATTTGTTTGTAAGAGTGAAATGGATAGAGAGAGATGAAACACATGTGATGAGGAGAGAGATAGGGAGGAATGATTACCTTTTAAAGAAAGAAAACATTTGTCGCAACTAATTTGTGGTAGTGTTATGGAATAAAATGAGACACTGCGAATCCCCTTCACAAACATTTTAAACTATAGAATTTGTTGGATTTAGCAGGGCTTTTGAATTTAAACGTTGTAAGGTTGGATTTGGTTATACAAGGAAATTGTGCATTTTTGGATGTAGAAGATTATACAAGAAATTGCTAATAACTAACAAGGTAGTAGTTTAGTTTCCGCTAGGAAATTTTGTCATAAACCACCTTAATATTTATCACTTCTTTTGTTGAAAATCACATAATACTTTTTTAGCGTTTTAAAAAACTTTGGGTGGCGTAGCACCAATAATTAGAAACCATCAAGTGGGCCCCACTTTTACCCTTTATATAACTACATCCTCTCTTTGCTTTCCCTTGTACGCCTCCACAATGTTTAACAAATGAAATTCCAAAACTCAAAATGCCTGAAAATTTGCCAAAACCAAATTTTGATTGAAGGCTTTGCTAATTGTCAACCGAGTCCAGGTAAATTACCTATTTAATTTATTTTGTTAGATTAAATTTTTATATAAATGGTTTGAATATACGGCTGTGGGGAATTTTTCTCCGAATTAGGGTTATAATTGGAAAAAATTATATTAAATTTTAATGTTTTAGGGTTTATGAAAGGTGAAAAAATGATAAACGTTGATGAATTAGAGTTTATAACTGGAAAATTTTAGGCAAATCGATCTTTATGTTACATTTGAAGGAGATGAGATAAGGGTGAAATGTGGTTTACAATGGAGAGAAAATAAATGAGTATAAAGAGTTAGATTGTGATTTACTAATAGCTTCTAATATATTCACGAGATTAATTGAACTCATTAATTGAGGGAAGTTAGTAAAGTGAGGCCTAGTTGATGACAAAATTGACGGATTCCAATTGGTGGTGCCGTGCTACCATAAGTTTTTGAAAATGTTTGGTAGTTTTCTTAAATTGAAAAAAAAAAAAAAGTATTAGGTGTTTTCTATAAAAAGTGATAAATTTAAGGTGATTTTTGACAAAATTTCTTTCCACAATCCTCATTATTGTGCCTTTAATGTTGCTAGGTATTTCTTTAGATATTTAAGTTTATCTAGGCAAATCCTTATTTGAGCAATTTTTGATATAAAGTTAAGATGGGAATATGGTATGGAGATAAAAATAATATATTATTCCAACATGAGCTGTCCAGAAATCATCAATAAAGATGCAACCATTTTATGGAGTTTCATTTATTTTTGTAATTGTAAATTACTTCATGTTGTGTAGGAAAAGAAGAGATTATGAGAAAATGATAACTTCAATTTAGTTTTCCTAGTCCCAGAAGAAATTTGTGTAGGCCTCTTTTTTGGTTGGGGAGCCAACTTCTCTCTTACTCTATTTTTTTTATTATTCATTATCCTACTAGGTAAACCAGCCCTGAGCAAAGTCAGGGTTCTTGAAAGAAATTTAGAGAAAGGCCAGACACTTGTGCAGGTAATATGTTCACATCTTTTTACGCCTCCCTTTCATCTGAAAATAAACTAAATCTGATTCTGATGTTTGTCTAGATGGCGTGCTTAACAACTCCAAAATTCAATAAAAAGACTTCCAATGGTGACTTGTTGGATCTAAGATAACATGTCTAAATTGGATCCACAGAATTTATGGTTGGAGATGTGGAGATGTGAGACTAGTGGGGTTAATGCAGACTTATTGTTCTATCTTCTTAATTATGATTACCACACATAAATGAGTTTTAAAATAATGCAGAGATAGATCATGGTGATAATAACAATATAGAATTTTAGTGTAATGAGGTCACTAGATTACATTCGTTTTTCAAAGAACAATGTAGGTCCTATTGTTGGACTTGTAATGAGGTCACTACTACATTACATTCGTTTTTCAAAGAACAATGTAGATCCTATTGTTGGTCTTGCATATGAGCTGAACTTTTATCCATTGTTCTTTGTATAAAAGTTGTTATATCATGCAAGTCCACAAAGCATAGTGGCTAGTTGACTAAGGTCAGTGCAAGTGTGTGAACTAATGTAGCATTGGGCCTTGTGGGCTTCAATGAAGGTATGATGTTATTACAATCAGAGAAGTGAGCTCTATTGAATCCAATTTAAAGTGCATCAACTTCCGAAGCTTGCTATTGTAGTCCATTATGCCAAAAGCTAAAACTGCAAACCTGAGTCTCTTCAGCTTTGTCAATGATGCACCTTGCATAAAGTTTTTTCATCAGAGTTGAGTTTATGTTTGTAACTTTGTATCAGGAAGCTTTCCAATTTTCTCATATGTGGCTTCCTTGGGCAGGTCCAGATACAGTCGGGAAGGCCTCACCAAATACGTATTCATCTATCCCTAATAGGGTATCCACTCTTAGGTAAATGTCCAGTACTATAGTGCTTGGTTGATGCTCTAAAGTGCTTCAGCCAATCAATAAAGCTATTCTTTCATGCTTCAATGTCAAGGACCTGGCAAGTGACAACCAAGGGATATTATGTGCATGTTGGTCATTTTTTTTAGGGCGAGGATGTTGGTCAATTTATGATCTATGAGTGACATCCAAAAATTGTTATTAAAAAAAATGAAATGTAGAGTACTCCAGGTCTCCAGTAGCACAGTTGTTAATTTGTTGTGTATTAATTATTTAATAAACCTTTCATATATCCATTCCTTTTCCTGACCCAATATATTACTTGTTATTCCTTATGTTCAAAATTTAAAACAAAGGCTTTAAGGCTCAGTTTATGGATGTGGTAAGTTGCAAACAATCAAAAGATGGCCCCTTTTCATATTAGCAAATTGCTAAATGTAATTAGTGCCTCTTTTCTTATATCAATGCCTTCCTTAACCCTCTACAGCTGTTGTGTCGTCACTTTCTCTATACTCATTTCTGTCTCTTTTGGAGATACATTCTGCACTATTTTGAGTTGGTCTGGGCAATTGGATCTTCCCAGTCCTGACCTGCAACTCATACAGACTGATGTTTTGGTGTCTTACTGTCTTACAAGTTACAAGAACACCTCAAAATAGCTGAAATGCTGATTTAGTTTTGTTATCTTGTAATTGGCACCATTTTAGATTATTTATATTGATGTAAAATGATATGAAACACGTTGCTGTATTGTAGTGTTTGTCCTTACTTGGAGTATTGCCCATCTCACTGCTCGTTTCACATTTCAGGTGATCCTCTTTATGTTGCTGGTGGTCAGCCAGAGTGTTTTGATTCGGAGCTCGTAGAGGAGGCATTTGCTGAAGATGGGTATTGAAAATCTGGCCCTTTTTTATTCCGAAATTTAATGGCCATCTCAACCCACAAGGGAACTCTGGCCATTTAGGCTGGTAACTGAATTTTTTTTCCTAGAAGAAAACCACCAAATTACCCCAGCTATGATGCCTATGAAACTGTGGAAACTTAGAATTGAACACGAGCCTAATGGTGGGAAAGCACAATGCTCTTCCATTAAGCTCCCACTTGATTCTTGCAACTCAAGATCCCTTTGAAAGTTTTTCACAGTTTAAGCTGCTGACCAAAACTTGCAAAGAGATCATCTAATTGTTTTCTTGACATAGCAGAAGGTTTTGCCTGAGGTAGCTTTTAGCTAGATTAATACACATGAAATGGATATAACAGTTACCAAGTTGACAACCAAAGGAAGAGTGTTTCTAGTTGCTTTTTATCCAAAAAATACATGTCATTCAATTTAATCTAATATGATAGATTTATTTGGAATATTTGGATGTGTGAAATCGAACAAAACTTTAAATAGTGTATCAGATGAGTATGTCTTAAGGCTCACGTTGCTTCCGTGTCCAGTAGTTGTACCTCTGCACGGATTCTGTGGCACTTTTTTTTTTATTAAAAAAAAAATCTTGATATTCCATTTCTTTTACTGAATGAACTTTACCCTAATTATTTTTCCATGTAGAGGATATCAACGGCCCACGAAGCCTGTCCCTGGAGATTGTGGGTATCACTTGCACGCTCATGAAGTCACTCTATCGCACCCTACTACACATGAGGTAATTGTAAGTTTGTAACATTATTTTGGTTCATGTAGTGTTTGGTGCTCGTCCTTACCTTCATATCAAGCATAACTTGGTTAAGGATCGAGCTCTAGCAGAGTTCAATTCCATCTAATTTCTTTCCCCTATAGATATAAGTGCAATCTCAAGCATAACTTGGTAAATGGTAAACATTAATCTCAAGCATAACTTCACCTTTTTGCATTTGCCGGGAAAAAACTTTAAACA
The DNA here is from genome assembly GCA_951394345.1 of Salicornia ramosissima. NCBI lineage: Eukaryota > Viridiplantae > Streptophyta > Magnoliopsida > Caryophyllales > Amaranthaceae > Salicornia > Salicornia ramosissima. Next base: position 16,060,010 of record OX596239.1, read on the forward strand.
TTAATATCTAATTATGCATTTGTTCAAATTACAATAACTAGATATTTTTTTATTAAAAAAATACACGTTGAGATGAATCAAACGACACCCCACACAACTATTTTTTACTTGCATATAAAAAACAAACTACATAAAAACAAACAATGCTAAAAGTCAAATCATGTAAACTACATAAAAACGGAGAGTAGTAATGATGATTTGTTTAAAGCAGTAACTAGAATACTAGATACTGTATTACTGTGCATGATGCCTCTGTTAGATAACAAAAATCAATAAAAAAAAAAATAAAAAAAAAAACCATGAAAGGACAGCCTAGCTGATAAAACTGCTTGCATGTTAAACTTTTATAGAATTAAAATGACATTGTTAATTACTGAACTCACTGTAAGAACACGTGTTGGCGACCTGAAAATCAAGTTCTGACATGTCAAGTGTGTACAAAATTCAACTTCACCCGCCCCCCCAAATAGTCATCTCTTGCACAAATCTGATATTGACTCAAGTGGTTATGCTATTATATTATTCTACTCTTAGATTGCTCACCTGCTCAAGTTGGTGCATGTGATTTATGAGATTGCTATAATTTAATACTAGTATAATATAAGGCTCTTATAATCTTCCTCTCCAACCCTTCCACTTCCATGAAATACGATGATATTGTCTCTGATGTGCGATGGATGGTTGTTGTCTTGTCTTGTGTTGTGTTGTAGGTGATCAAGATCATTGCACCGCTGCCTTCTATGCTTAAGTCACTGGAAGAAGCTAAAGTGCTCAACTAACATTTTAATGCGGGGTATAACATAACAATTGTAAGTGAAATGAACAGTTAGGCTCCGTTTGCTAGTGTGTAAAATATTGTCATTGAAAAAAAATTCCATGTTTTACTCTTTTAGTTTTGGGCCGGAAAGTTCAAATGAAAGTTTGGGCTAAAACCCTATTTTACATCCTTTTGAAAACGTTTTCTCCCAAAATGATAAAAATAGAAAATCATTTGCATGACAACTAAACATTGGAAAGGTGTAGGAAAATAAGTTTTCCATGGAAAATAATATTGTATTCAACAGAAAATGTTTTACACCTTAGTAAACGGAGTCTTAGTTTCCTTACAAATTTTGTAGCTATTGTAGACTCGCATACACTTTTTGTTTAATTGTTTTAGTTATTGTAGCATCGTCCACACTTGTCATCATGATTATCATAAGCAACTCTGTAATTATAGTCTTGGTTAAGAGGCCATTGGAAAAGAATTAGTAGTTAACCCATTACTAAAGGGTAGTAGTTGTTGATTTACTACTGATAGTGATAGCTTCTGGTGTGTAAATAGTGAAAAGTTTAGAATTAAACCTTTTTTTTTTGGGAAGAATAGAATGGCCCTAATCTTAATGGCCTGATTATAATAATAGAGCATTTTTCGCTAGTCATTAAACGAGGACATCAGAAGTCATGTGCTATTTCATGATTTCGCTGCTTCTCACTCATTAAATAAACAAAACAATGGTGCATAGGATAAACTAATGCCACTCTTGGTGGGGCTTACATACCGGAGATAGCAGATGAGAGTGTCTGACGGAAAAGATAGTGGAGGTGCTGTAAAACTCACTTGAATAGACTTAGGAAACTACTGTAGTATGAACAAAAACACAAGATTGGTGATTTGTTGACAGATGGAAAGGAAGCCATAAGATTTGACTATGAATTCCTTGCCTCCCAAACATCTTAACAGATTATTTTCCATCACATACAACAAATTGCAAACCCTGCAATATTACAAGCAATCTACTGGGGACCTAATTTAAATCTCTATTTTTTTTGGGATTGGGATAAAACAAAGGTGATGATGAATTCAACAATACAAAAACCCTAATGTACAAACTTTTTTTTTGTGGCAAAGATGATTTGCCACACCCAGAGAGCCCTTCCTACCTAGTAAAGGACCCACCCTCCTGGCATCTCCTACTACCTCCCTACATCTCTTTCTCTTTGACCCCTCCATGATTCCTCCCTAATAACCCCGTTTACTGCATGACTACCACCGCCACTGTACTGTTGACTTGCATAATGCAATTTCAGTGCCGCCACAGGATCTGAAATGCCCGTGCATGAAACATTCAATTTTGCCAAACTCTTATCAGGCTGCTGTAAACTAGACACAGATTCAAACCCATTCCCCTGTAGCCGTTGTGTCATGTCTAGTCTGAATGGCTGCAGCCCATCTTGGTGGTTCCTTAACACTGAATAGCTACTGTTACTTTTGCTTATTTCTCTTGGGGAAAAGACGCACGCACCATTCGTATTGCATTCATTATTGCCATTTGCGGAAATTTCTGGCTGATCTGACTTAGGTGAGGATACCGTGTAGTTGTTAAAAGCGCCTGGGTACTTGGCCAAGAGAAAAGCCGAATCTGGAAAAGATGAAAAGCCAGTCTGTATTTTAGTTCCATCCCAGATACCATAACTCCTAATAGGAACATTTTGAAAGCTGTTGTTGTCATCATCTTGATTAGCAGCCAACTTCACATCAAACTTGCTCCCAGATGAGGAATGATTCTTGGCCTTCTCACCATGTACTGTGATATTAGAAGATGGTTTATCAGCAGAAGATGATTTGCTGAGAATCTTCCCAAATAGTTTGACATCCCCATTTCTGCGAGGCTTCTCTGATTTTGATGAACAGCTGGACCCAAGATCATCTTCGCTCTGTTGGAGGAGAGGAAGTTCAGTAACGGAACTGTGAGATGAAGCACCATTACATCTTCTGAGATAAGACTTGGGAAATGGATGGCCGATATCCTCAGATCCAACAGAGTGGGTTATCACATCATGCAATTCTGCCTTTGTTGGCAAGACTAAGGGGAAACCCTTAAAATCTTGGGGGAGTTCATGGTTCATCATATATCCAACAGATTGGAGATTCTCCCCAGCAGTTGAAGGCTTGGACAACCTATCAAATGGAGTTGAATACTTGACGGGCACAGAAAGCACTCCTGGATTGCTGCCAAACATCCCATACGCTTCATCCATATCCATAGCATTAGCTGAGACAGGAATACTTTTTCCAATTGCTGTGTTCACCTTAGATTTATCATCCTGGACCATAAGGTGAGCTTCAGATCCTTGGTTATCAACAGTTGCATCTGTTTCCTTATCCAGGACGTCAACCACTCCATCAATAACCATTGCATTTGGATCATCATGTGGTAGCAAACCTTCCCGTTTCAAACCAGCAACTTTATGGCCCGACTGTTCAGGACCACAATTTTCCTCTGCCGTATTCATTTCAGCAACAGCATCTTCAGGTTTGGACACATCTTGGTTAACAACGAGCAGCTCTTCATCTATTCTGGAACCCGATTTGTCACTACAGACAACTGAACCTGTCTCCACAATACCAGCATCTTCGGTGTCGCTACCTCCCCCATTTGTATCATTGCTTCCACCACCAAATCCAGTGTGTAAAGTGTCCAAACCAAGGCACTTCCGTGCCTTACTGAAGAAGACTTTACATTGATCCCTTGACTTTGTCCTGACACATCGAGAAATCATCGAGAAATCCTTTCCATGAGATGAGAATGCATGCACAAACAAAGACTTCTCATCATCTGTCCAGTCAGCAGGGTCCATCTCACCACAGTTTTCATCTGAACATGTATCATCATCAACATTCTGTGTAACCTCGGGAGTCAAAGGCCGTTTGGTTGAAGAACCTATCCTTTGGTGCTTCCAATCTTGGTTACCCTCGCCGGGATCAACAGAACTGGTGATACAGGAACTCATAGCCTCAGATGATAATGAACCACAGATGCCAGCCAATACATCAGCAGCTGCAGTCTCTCTTTCATCTTCAGCGCCATACATACTATTTGATGCTTCAATGACGCCTTCTGACCCTCTACACTTCCTGCTGCTTGATTTTCCTACAAGCAATCTTGAAGTTTCCAAGGCCTGATCAGCTTGAGCTGCAATGACTGAAGCTGCTCCTAGAATATCCAGGGAAGCAGCATTCATCTCCCTACTCCATTTCTTCCCAGATGTCAACAAATAGGTGTTCGAAGATAAAGGCTTCCCCAGCTTCTTCACCTCTGTCTTTTTCATTTTCTGGAAGCAGTCTGATTTATGATTCTTGTAGTAAAACTCGACACAATCAGCTGTGGTCTTGTAATCAAGAAATGAAGCTATCATCCGGAAATCTTTCCCATGAGTAGCTAGTTTATCCATGAAGATGTCCTTCTCTTCAGCAGTCCAAGGGTTGATTAAAGCTCTTTCCTTCTCCACTGCAAAGGGATCTTCAATCAAACCATTACTCGACACAAACCTCGTCATCTTTTCCCTCTCGTCCAAGATCATTGCTGGCATTTTCAAACTGCTCCTATAAACCTTGACCTGGGAATCTGAAAGAAGCTTGCTAGTATAATCAATTATCTCTGTTGTAGGAACCAAGCTGAAACTTCCAGCTGCAAAACCAATCCATAGCTAAAAAATTTAGTAAACAGACCAATGCCCAATTTGCTTCAAACCACAGAAACTCAATCAACAAGAAAAACCATATAATTCTGATATAACACCAAAACATGCAACAAATCACCAATTATAACATCTAGGGGACAAAGCTAAAAAATTTAGTAAACAGACCAATGCCCAATTTGCTTCAAACCACAGAAACTCAATCAACAAGAAAAACCATATAATTCTGATATAACACCAAAACATGCAACAAATCACCAATTATAACATCTAGGGGACAAGTTAGATATTCACTAGTGTCCCAGATTCAGACAATCAAATTCTTGAACAAGCTCTCTGTGCACAAAAATAGCAATAATAACCCTTGAACAAGTGATCCATCCATTTTCAACCTCAATCCAAAAATGCCAAAAAAAATTATAGATACTAAAAATCTTCTTTGGCTATTGGAAAAACAGAAGTATATTTCACAAGAAGACTGGCAGCACCTCTCACATCCTGTTGGCTTAACTTTTCAATGTTAAACAGTTCAATAATTACATAAACCGGTTGGCTTATCTTTTCAACCAAATGTCCGTAAAATAGTATCACCAAATGGCCAACTACATATATTTAACAAATGCAATTATGAAACACGACATCGAAGTATCTGACAGAGAACAGAATGCATACTGTGTTGACTTTCAATATCCTCTATATAATTGAAAGAATGACAAAGCTAGAGAAAACTGGTATTAACACCACCAAGTAGTTGCAAACACACCACTACAAAGTTGAGACAAAGCAAGCAACATTGACAGACACTGATATGATGTTGATTGTTGAACAGTTGACAATTGGCAAGCTCCCATTTGTTAATCACTTAATCATTAAAATTACATATCATCTTTTGATTAGACTACATAACGCGCAGAAACTTAAAAAAACTAATCCATGCAGACCATCCAATTTCCTTGAGCAATCAACTTCCCAAGGCCATCATATACCACCAACAGATTAAAAGAAGGATTACTACTAATAACTATATCCCAGAACAAACACACCCACAAGTAATATGAACAAGCCAACTAACAGTTCAATGAAATTCAGGAGATCTCTGCTTCCCACAAATCCTCAGGAAGATTGTACCCAACTTTTTACAGGAGGCAATTGCACATTATTGTGAAATATACATGTTAATCAAACTCAACTAGAAGTATCAGAACCGAATAAGTGTTGCACACGGTGAATAGAACGGGGATGTTGCTCACGGTATCATATTGGGCTGGTGAAAGTAGAAAGGAGCTTCAGGATTTCTTTGTGACCAAGGTATACCAGGACGATTATGCCAAGACGACTATTAGACCAGCAATGCTCCATTAGTGTTGGACATTGAAATAATGTCACATTCATTTTGAAATAATGTCAAATAGTGTTCAAAAATGAATGTGACAGATACATAATTACATATGCTACGTTGGATGTATGGGCATATAAGGGTAAAATAAGAAATGAGGATGTTAGGAAGAAGGTAGGGGTAATTACTATTGAGGATAAGACGAGGCAAAAGTCTTAGATTGTTTGGTCATGTAAAACGGAGACTGATAAGAATAATGTGGGGGGGGGGGGTAGAGAAAGACCAAAGCAATCCAGGGGGGCTGTTACCAAGGGATATGAGGCTACTGGGCCTTGAGGAGGCATGGTGTTAGATAGGGAAGCACGGAGGGAGAAAATATGGGCAAATGACTTCTGCAATTCATGTCTAACTAGCCCAAATTACTTTGGGACTAAGGTAGTGGTGTTGTCTGGTTCACAATGACTGACACCTACTGCCATATCAATGTACAGCACAGGTACTTGAGGTGAAATAAAGAGTTCCTACGTACCAACCTAGGACTATTAACAGCGCCTACAGAAATTCCACCTTCTATTGCAGAATTATTGTAAAAGTGGCTAATTAAGAACCTTGTACCTTTTGTTTAATAAAAAACTGAAGGCAACAAAATTCCCAAAAAAAAAATCAACGAATCCTTGAACTTCTGGGGAAAGGTCTACAAGACTGCATATACAAAGTTTGTTTCTTTTCCTGTATTCTAATGATGGAGAATATGAAGTCAAGTCAGTTGCTTCCCCTTTTGGTAACACTTTCAGTCAAGAAAAGTTAATGAACCTATTGCAGCCTATTGACAGGTTACTCATAATAACAAAGCAATTCCAAGAAAATTCACCACCAGTTTGACAATTTACACTCAAAACAAATCCTACAAGTTGCCTTCCATTATTAATTCTTCAATATAAGAAGGGCTTCCCATGTTTCTATTTCAAATATTCCTGCAGCTGCCACTTCAAGCACACAGCTTTCGCATGCATTCTAGATAATTTCCCGTCACAGTTCTATCAGAAAAAGGGCTGCAACAAGTTTCTAGCTACTTGTAATAATTAAGCAAAATTTAAGTGCGTACAAAAAAACATAATTTATTTTGGAAGATTCCTTTTACCTGGTGAAGCAAAACGAGAGCGTATGGAGGACCTATGCTTCTGACAACCGCTTTGTAGTGTACGTGGACTTAGCTCAATCTTCTTTTGTGGTTTACTGCGATGACTTCTAAGTGAAAGCAAGCGCAAGTCCTCCTTCCAAAGGTGATGAAAAGCCCTGTACTTCAATGATATCACCCTCTCTTTAAACCTGAGAAACCGCTTCCTTTTCAGAAATTTCTCTCTAACTGAGGAATCAGCAGGCACGCAAGAGACCCTATCAACTTCAACAGAATACTCACAACTTGGCAATAACTTAAGCAGCACATCAGCTGCTGTGCTAGCAGACTCCTTATTAGATGCTAATATCGTATCACAAATATTGTCCTCTTTTTTATCACATACACCAAGGTTTTCAATCCCAACCCCACTGCTATTACCATCTTGGACTACATTTCTATCATGGCCTTGACTAGATGTACCCACATCCGTCTCATCATTATACGCAGATAGATTCTCTGTTGTGCCTTTGGTAGATTCAACAAAGCCAGATTCCCCAGAAGAATTTTTGCACAACTCAAGGGAAACAGACTTTTGAACAGAAGGTTCCACAAATTTGGATGTGGCTGTACCCGGACTATCAATATCTTCATCCTTGTTTTCAGCTCTAACTCTTCTAGCATCATCACCAGGAATTCTATCTTCCAACATAGCATCTCCACTAGAAACTACATCCAAAGGTTCTGGTCTCGGTACGATATTTAAGCCATCACTTGGTCCATCTTTATAATCTGCAGGCCTTGAATTTGATGATGCGGGGCAATGGAAGTTTTGAATGTCATGAGAGTTCAATGAAGTTAATTCATTTTCGAGTGAATCAATTTCTGTTTCAGTCAACTCCAACGCCTTTGAGATATCACCTTTCCATATAAGCAATTTATTGAAAGCTGAGGATCTCATAAAACCAGATTCCAAAGCAAACTGGTCATCTGCCTGCAGTAATTTAATGATCAGTGACTCCAAGTTGCTAATTGATTTCAGTTCCAACTTTTCCAAACTAAAATGTAATCCTTCAGGCTGAGCCTCGGGCAAAGGCATTGATGATACACTGAAGTTGCTAGCATCACCATCAGCATCTATTGTTTTCTCATATGTCTTTTCTTCCATCCCTGCCACGTGTAAATATGATAAGGAAATAAACATAATCATACTAAAGCTACAATTTAAGTGGATCAAAATGCCACAACATGTTCAGAACTAAAAGGCCACTTCCCAATCAAGGGACAAAGAAAGGCCAACAAATATGCATGTATGACTATTAAACCATGCCTAACATTCAGTAAAAATTCCACTTTGTACGTTTGCATTGTGTGATCTGCGCACTTCTCATCTCAGTCTCACGTACTCCGGCTCAAGCAAGAGCCAAAGTAACTAGTTAATCCACAAATAAGGGAAGGAATAGTACTGCACAACTACTGATATTGAGAATCTACCAAATTACAGCTTTAGTAAGTATGGGTATCATAAGCTAATATAGAGCAATCCCCTAGTCACAACCCTAAAACAAAAGATTCTTTAAGAGTACTGATTCATGTGTGTTATGAAACGATGAGAGCAATTTTTGAAAATTTAATTAATTCAACAGAAATCAACTCCTATATGTGGAATTTAGGAGCAAGTAACAGCTCTTCAAGATGGCCCTGGCTAATTGAGGTAGCATAGCATCTACCAACACATGTAGTAGTTTGATTTAAAAGGTTGCTTACATATAAGCATACCATATACAAAGTAATATAGTTTTCCAAAAAAAAATGCCTTCCTTTGACACCAAAATTATGTTCACCCACTTCCTGAATGAAGCTGACCTAGAAACAACTTATACAGAGGCTAATTGGAATGTATGGTTGGTGTACACCCTCAAGATTAGAAGTTTCAAAAGCTAATTTTGTCAATATGCAACTATGTTATAATTTATCAAAGCTATGTTTAAATTGGAAAAGGCCATGCTTTTAAAGGATTACATCAGCATTAAAAGTGTTCCAGAGATGCAACAGCCAACATACCGCAAGCTTGATAAAGAGTAGTTCGAGAGAGACTTAGCGCACAATTGGCAATTATTTTAATTTGGAAGCACATATATTAGTTTCAAGATCAGAATAGTGGCAGGTGGAAGAATTCTACTTGAAAAGAATGAGAAATCCAAGGGGATGGGAAAACAGCCACACGCAAAGGAAAGCCCAAACTAGTTTAATTCACCATAGAAGGAACAATGCATAATCAGACAAACCATCACTCAACACAGGAGATTAATAAACTGCAAACAAAAAAGGAAATGGAACATACTAGTCTAAGATTTGCCCCTACATACACACAAGCATCAGGTCCAAATAAATAAAACCATAAATGAATTGCCTTTTGGATCCTAATACAATGCACAGTACACCAGTAAAGTTTTTTTTTTTTTAATACCAATGCAAAGCACATGCCAGTAAACTAAATCAGTTGCAATAATTCAAAAGAGACTACGGTGATAAAAAAAAAAAAAACCACACAAACAAAACACAGAAACATAAATCTGATTTCAAGTTGTAGCTCTAATCATTAGTTTGTGCCCTTGTGTGGTAAAGAAGAAATGAAATCAGCATCACCTTATTAAAAAGCTATAACGAATAAGAACATAATCAATAATACCTGGAGAGGAGCTGCACGCAAAAGAAGATGGTGTGGCAGGTGAGGAACAATCAGAGAAACCTGCAACTTTGGGGCTCTTGTGAACCAGATTCGAGGGGAGCGGATTAGAGAATTCCACATTACAAACTAAAGCTGAATTGCCAGCCTTCTGTCTTTCATCTTCCGGGCCAACTTTCTTTTTCTCATACTTTGCCAACCCCTCCCCCCATCCAAGCCGTGGCTTCTTCCTAGAAGACGTTTCTTCAGAAGGGACAGAAGATGGCCCACAGCCAACAGCTTCCCCAGAAGGCGATTGAATTGGACTAACATTCTTTGCAGGCATATCAGACTTCACATCACTAGACTCACCTCCCATACTCTTAGAACTACTAGAATGACTAAAACCAGAACCCCTTGATGTCAGGCTTCCCGGACGAGACCACTTAATAGTCTTCCAATCAAGGGATCCAGGCACATTGTCTTTATCAGCTTTCTGACCAGTACTAGACCCATTGACATCACTGATCTTATCAGCTTGGTCCTTTGACTGCAACTGATCACAAGGATCGGAATGTGGGTGCGAAGCACGCACAGGTGAATCACTAAATGGCTTCTGATCATTAACATGTGGCCTACCTACTCCGTTTGCAGAAGTACTATGATTGTGCTTGTGTTCCCAAGTGGGGCCTCTCCAATCTTTCTGGACAAAGGAGGGACGATTTTCCCTGTAAGGCCTACCATATCTCCCATCTCCCCGCATCCCCGATGGCCTAAACACGGCATCTTCCAGAAAACGATCGTTCGATCGAGGTGTTGGGAATCCGTGATCCTCCGGAAACATATGCCATCCACCCTGCTTACCATGACCTTCATGATAATAAATTCAAAGGGGAAAAACACAAAGAATCAACACAAGAAGCAAACAATCTACTCAAACATATCAAATAAAATGCACCAGCTGAAACAAAAAGTTGAATAAACTACACCCTTGACGACCCAGATCCTCATCTCGCCCTATCCCTTTTGCAATAAATTGCAATTTCCAAAAAGCTTGATAGCTACAACAGGTATCCCTTTTGCAATAAATTGCAATTTCCAAAAAGCTTGATAGCTACAACAGGCTTACAAATCAACCGAAAAAAGGCTAAACAAACCCTAGCAAACTCTACAAAAAAAAAGTCTCAAATACGCCTCATTTACCTACAACTACCTGGCAAACCAAACATCACCATCCTTGTGAACCATGGATGTAGTTTACAACCTAAAATTCAAAGAACCGGTCTTAAATACAAAAACCACCTCTTTAACACCAAAACCATCTCAACTCCAACCCCACCACTCCCCCCCCCCAAAAAAAAAAAAACACACCAAAAAAACGCCTTTCAGCAACATAACAAGGAAACAGGGGGGAAAAACCTGAACACAAAGACAATCATCAAACAAACAATACCACCAATACCCACCTCGAAAAAACAAAAGAAACCCTAAAACTCAAAACAGGGCACGTTGACCTAAACCTGCCGACATCAAACAACAAACTCATCATTCCAAACATCTCCGATTCTTCATAAACTCCCAAACAAACAAGAACCCTAGATTCATATTTCCACCACAAATCCACCCCATAATTAAAAAAAAACGGCTAGGGACAAAAAATACTGACCATGTAGACGACGTAAATCCGGAGATGGTGCACTCCAACGAGGAGAAAAATCGCTGTTGTTGATGTTGTTGTTGCGGGATCCAACATAAGGCGAAGAGGAAGAATCTCTCCATCTTGAAGAACCTCCAAATTCGTGATTGTGTCTTCTATCCCTAAACAACTCTTTCCGATCCCAAGGCAATGGCTCTGGCGGCATCAATTTTGTCTCTCCTCTTCCAATTGCATCGACCAAAGAATGTCTACCCAGAAAAAAAAATAGAAAAAAAAAACCCTGTTGATTTCTCACAAAACTGAAAGCACCCCTTTAAAATTAGCAGAAAAGGAGGAAAACCCAAGTGAGATTGCTCCAATTGAAGAAGACAGCATGAGAAAAACCTGAAAAAAGAAAAATGGGATCTCTTGTGAAAGGTGTAAAAATGAAAATGGTGAGTTTCTTCCCTTTTTTTTTTTTTTTTTTTTTTGCTTCTTGTATATGTGTTGTATGTGGGTGTGAAAGAAGAGAAAAGAAGATTGGGTTTTAATGAAAGAAGAGGAAATCTGGTGTGTAGGTGAATATTTCTGCTTTGCTGAGGGGGAAAAAAATGAGGTTTGAGGAAGTGCTGAGAGAGGAGAGAGAAGGTAAGAATGATGATAAGAGAGAAAAATCAAAGAGAGAGAGAAAGGAAAAAAGGGGTGTCAAAGAAGAAAAAAGAGAGTAGATTGAGGGTGAGGAGAGAGAAAGCACAAAATTGAAAGAGCGTAATTGAAACCCTATTGTTTAAACCCTTTTAATTCCTTTACTTCACGTCCGCAATCTTTTTTTCTTCTATTTTTCTACCAAGGCAAGTACCACTATGCAATTTGCTTTGATTTGCCCTACTAACCCCCCCCCCCCCTCTTCAATTTTTCTTTATTTTTGTGTCCCCTTGTTTTTTCTTTGTCAAGGAGATGAGGGAAGTCTCGTGGTTGACTCATGAGAGTTGGGGTTTTGGGTTCGATATTTTTGGAGTATGACTATTGACTAGTGTTAGCCTCTTAGGGCCTAGGGGTTGATAAAGAAAGCCCGTAACTGTTAACCGTGTAAGGGTGCGTTCTCTTCACCTTGAAAAAATAAGTTTCATGTTCAATAAGTTCAGATAAGTTCCAATAAGTTGAATAAGGTCTAATAAGTTGAATAAGGGGTGCGTTCTCTTCACCTTAAAAAAAATAAGTTTCAAGTTTGATAAGTTCAGATAAGTTCCAATAAGTTATATCAGGTCTAATAAGTTCAATAAGGTCTAATAAGTTGCAATAAGTTCTAATAAGTTCCAATAAGGTCTAATAAGTTGCAATAAAGTCTAATAAGTTCCAATAAGGTTTAATAAGTTCCAATCAGGTCTAATAAGTTCCAATCAGGTCTAATAAGTTCAAATCAGGTCTAGATTATTATTTTTAATTATTGATCAAATAAAATTAATTAAATTAATAATTAACTTAAAGCACTCTTACACAACATAAACCAATTTTATTTTATCATTCTTGTTTTATAATTTTTTTAGAGAAATCAATCAGAGTTAGATTGAATTAAACTATTTTTTTTATATTATAAAATAAAACTTATTTTTTATTTTGGGTTTGATTTAATTTTGGTCCAAATTAAACTTTACCCATCCTTCATATTATTATTATTATTAATTTTGGTCCAAATTAAACTTTACCCATCCTCCATATTATTATTATTCAATCCGTTCTAGTTTGTTAATTTTACTACAAGTGAATTAAGAAAAATTAAATATGTAGATAAGTTGTTATTGGAATTGATAATATTAATTAATAATGGGTTTGAAAAAAAATATACTAATTATTATAGAATATATAGATTATCATCATCATCATCATTATTATTATTATTAATTTATTTTATTCAATCATATGAAATACGTTCCAATAAGTTTCAATCAGGTTCCAATAAGGCCTAATAAGGCCTAATAAGTTCCAATAAGGCCTAATAAGTTCCAATAAGGTCTAATAAGTTCCAATAAGGTCTAATAAGTTAAATAAGGTCTCATAAGTTAAATCAGTTCAGATAAGTTCAGTTCAGATAAGTTCAGGTCTAATAAGTTGAAGAGAACGCACCCTAAGTGTTACTTCATAACGGTTAATTTATTATACAGTTAGCAATTTTCATAAACGGTTAATCGCTATTTTTTTAAAAGAAATTAAGTCCAATTTTTAAATGGTTCAAATGCATTATATTTTAGAAGGCCATTATAAGAGCACTCTCAGTAGCACTCAAAAAAAATGCCGACCAATCTCTCTCTACTTACTTTCTCACTCTTCCACATAACCCAATCTCATGGGTAAATTTTTTTTACAAAACTTGTACCAGCAGTGAGTTAAAAAAAAAAAAAACCCCACCACTCTCTCTTCTCCTATCTACTATACCCCACCATTTATCTTTCCTACAAATTTACTATTTTACAATTATTTATTTGCTTTCATGTATGTAATATTTTGATTGACGTATTTTATACCCGTATTTTTTTCGCGTACTTTACGAAAATACTTATACGTATTTTTACCCATATTCTTTTTCGCTTTTTTTTTGTGGCCCGTATTTTTCTTAGCGTAAAATACGAAAATACTTTTTTTTGTGTCCAGCATTTTTTCACCTTTTTTGTGACCCGTGTTTGTTTTTTGACGTAGCTTTTTCACATATTTGTATTTGGCGGCCGTTGCGTTTGGAAATCGAATGGTTTATGATCATCCATTTACTTGAATTTTTTTAGCTATTTTGATAAATAAAAAAATGTAACAAAATTTGGATTTTCTTAGAAATTATAGAGAGAAAGTGATTTTTTAAAGTATGTCAAAATATAGCAAAATGGGTGTCTATTTATAGATCTCGAAAAATTATGACCATTGGTAATTTTTATATATTTTTTAAAAGAAATAAATACAAAAAATAGCCGTTGAAGACTAATTGAAACTAGTTAGTATTACAAAAGCATCAACAACCAACCACAAGAAGCCGCGTGGAATGCCTAGGACCAGAATTTGCAGCGTGTCAAGCGCGTGGGCCACACGCACGATGCAGCCAACCTCAACTCGCTGCGTGTCCTTCTTTTCTGCAGCTCAAGTCAGGAGCTCTCCTTCCTTCCTTCCTCCAATTGCACGCAATTCAAAATCAGTAAAAAAGCCATGAACTTTTACCTCACTATTGAGGATGCTCTAAGTGCTCAATACACATTGTCTATGTGTAAAAACAACTTAGCAAGTCGAAATCATCATTTCATCGTTTCACCTTCCTTCCTTCCTTCCTTTAACTCGTTCCTAAACCCTAAACCACAACAACTAGTAAACCTAAAGTCTTCAATCTCAATGCAGCAACCCACACATTGCCAAGCCACTAACTAGTAACTACCAATCGTTAAGTCGTTGATGGATTCATCCCTCCGGCAGTTCAGCCAATGCATAGCAGTCAAGCCGTCGACGCATCCATTTTTGTTAAGTTTTTCAGTTGAGTTGCTTGTTTTTTAGTTGTTCAATTGTTAATTGTTTTTTTCCTATATTTTTACTCGTTTTTTCTTTTGATTTTTTTTAGTTGGTTTTGAATTTTTTAGAGTTGCTGAGTTGTGTTGCCTTTTTTTGAGTTGTTATTTATTGATTTTTTTCTGTATTTTTTACTCTCTTTTTTCTGATTTCATATTTTTTATCTTACTTGTGCTCTTGTTGCTCGATTATGTTTGGTTGTTGTTCCATTTTTATTTTTTAAGAACTAATTTTCTTCTGCAATCATTGACTCTTTCTATTATTAATTAATATATTATGGTCCTTATTGTTAACAATTTTGCGATTAACCTGTAACTGAATTGTGAAGAAATAGTACAGTAGTAATTTTTAGATGTTCGGTTATGGTTATGGTTATGGTTACAAAAATCAAGTAACCATTGAGGTGATTAATCGTACCGTTGAGCCTAAACCGTTCGGTTAACCGTTTATAGCTTTATGTCCATCCTAGCTAGAATACAAAGAATATGCACTACTCGGATACAGAGATTTTAGGTATAGTTTCTATAACTCTTTAAAAAAAAAAAAAAAAGACTTTGTTACTGTTAGTATAAAGTGTTATGTGTAGTTTCAATAACTCTACTACTCGAATCAAGATACTTGAACTTGTAATCTCTATCCCTTTTTGTGTCACTTGATTATGTTTTTATATTGCTCACTAATTTGAAATCGACACACAGAAGATATAATTTCTGACTTCATCCCCAAATTCAATTTTAATATACTTACTATTATAATGCAGTTGTTTAGTGTAATTTTTGTCCATTCCAGGCATGTAAATATTGTGTTTTTATATTTCCTTTCCATGGTTTTTTTAGTTTATGTTTGAGTTATTTTATGTCGTTTCATGCCTAGAATTCATATTTTAGGTTGTATTTTTTTTTCTTTTGGGATATTTTCCCAGGAGTCCTTGAGATTAAACCTAATAACCATAATGTCCTCACTTTTTTTAACCTGTATTAGGTGCCTTTAAGGTCAATACAAATGGCTAGAATGTCAGTACTGAAATTCCGACCTCAAATCAGAACTAATATGTTCATTTTTTGCAAATTCCAACTTTAAATCTGGTCCTTAAAGGTTAAAATGACCCGCAAGGCTGTAAAACCTTAAGAGGTCAAATTTTTTTAAACAAGTAGATCAAAGCGCGCAAATCGAGGCGAATTGGGACGTTGATCAATACTCGCAAAAATTGACCTCTTAAGGTTCAAATTTGAGGTTGGAATTTGCAAAAAAGAACATATTAGCCCTGATTTGAGGTTAGATTTTGCATTAATGGCATTCTGCCCATTTATACTGACCTCAGGAGCACCTAATGCAAGTTAAAAAAAATAAGACATTCTGACTATTAGGCCTTATCTCAAGGGCACCTAGAGAAATATCCCTTTTTCTTTTTATTTCATGCCTTCATGTTAGTTTTGGTTAGTTATCTATTTTTTTGTCTATGCCATGTTTTAGTACGTAGCATTTGATTTTCTACGTTGTGGAAATTTGTTTTTTACAAGTTTTTTTCTTTTTTTTTTCTTTTTATTAGAGTGAATCGGTGCAAATGCATTGATTTAATAACTATATTAAATATAAACAGTTTTAGTTAGATTTGGAGAGATTTGGTAGTTTGGGAATATTTTGGAAGGATTTGTGGTTTTTTAGAAGTTTATTATCTCAGTTTTTTTTAGTTTACTCAGTTTGACTTTATTACTATTCACTGATTATACTTTGACTACCGTGTGTGATATATACATAAGATAAAACATAATCATGTGGGTCTCGTTGGATTTGTTTCAACATATAGTTTTTTAATATCTAGTTTTTATAATTTTTACAAACACATAATTAAATATATCAATCTTCAAATTTTTGTCTCGACAAGCGTAAAAAGTGAAGTGAGTAAATTTAAAAAATGGAGTGAGTATTAATTAGTTGTTTAGTATATAATGTATTGAAACAAACTCTTAAACTATATTGAGAACCATATGTTTTGTCACATAAGTTTTAGAAGTTGTTTATTATATATTACTTATACTTCATCCGTTTCAAATTTAACACAACAACTTATGTTACACGCTTTTTAAGGAAGAACTTTACAGGCATAAATGAGCAAATTAACCCAACAATTTTAAGACACGCAACATATGATCTTATTCTTGCTTGTATTAAAATTACTTCGATTAATTTACTCATTTACACCATGAAATCTCTTTCTTAAAAAGCGTGCAAAATAATTTATTTTGTTTAATTCAGAACGGATGAAATTTCTTATAAATTTTGGAGCGTATAAAATGAGCATATTACGTACTAAGAGTCGTTTGGAACAATAGACATAAAACAGTTCATATGAAATTTATAGCC
Organism: Salicornia ramosissima; assembly: GCA_951394345.1. NCBI lineage: Eukaryota > Viridiplantae > Streptophyta > Magnoliopsida > Caryophyllales > Amaranthaceae > Salicornia > Salicornia ramosissima. The sequence goes on from OX596239.1 coordinate 16,077,132, forward strand.
GAAAATTTGAATTTTTTCTAGCCGAAATTTCTAGACATAAAACATAAAACAGTTCGTATGAAATTTCTAGCTGAAATTTCTTGCGCTGATTTATCAGCGTTTTATTCTTTTATTCGCTAATATCTTTTATATAAAAAAAGGTTTCAAATTTCTTTTATTTTTTTTTTATATGCTTTCTTATTAAATTGGATTAATAAAAGGAATAATTAAATTAATAGGTACCAATTATTGCACTTTTTATTTTATAGGTACCAACTTTTGATTATTCACCAGCAGCACAAATTATTACATAGAGTTGCAATGATAGGTATATGACCTAAATATTGTTGCAACTTATAGGTCATCCATACCTATCGTTCCAACTTTAAGTAATAATTAGTGCTGCTGGTGAATAATCAAAAGTTGGTACCTATAAAATAAAAAGTGCAATAGTTGATACCTATTAATGTAATAATTCCTTAATAAAAAAGGTCAGCGTCAAATTATTTTTTGCGCTGATTTATCAGCGACTATTTGTTCACTACGCTGACATGTCAGCGTGATTGTTTTCTTAACGCTCATATGTCAGCATGGTGTTTTATTAAACGCTAATTCATTAGCGTTAATATTTTTCGCTGATTTCAAAAAAAAATTATTTTTTTATATAACTTGTATATTTGCAATTAAGAAAAATTAATAAAGGCTGCATACGGGCTAATATGAAGCATTCCGCCATATTAGTACCCTTGCCCCCAAATTCAATCTCTGGTTCGCATGAACATTTATTAAGAGTCATCCCCATGGGGTCGAAGGGGCAAATCCGTGCTATTTAGATCCATCCCTAAATCTTGTCTCATTCATAATTTCTTGATCTAAATACATGGTTTATGAGTTTAACTCCTAAAACTCATTGCCGACTCCTACTAATACTGTCCCTTTTCATTAATCTTTTCTTCCCTCTATCTAGTCCATTCTTCCTCCTATCGCCAATATGTCTAGGTCTAAAACGACCTCTTGGCGGCGACGTGCAGAGGAAGCAAAAAAGTGGGGAGCCGACCGTGGCTCCTACAAATATCGATGTGCGAAGGGGTCCAATGCCCTAGAGATGCGATATAGTCCAGACACTTATTAGCTTCGCGGTAGATTTGAGTTGAGATGAAACAGGTAAAATCGCGGAGGATGTTTTGAATATCTGACATAAACAGATGGATCTTCCAAGGTCAGCTGAATTTACCCAACAAAACATTAATAACAGTGAGATTATCACCTTCAATAAAAATAAAGGAAAACTCAAGATCGCGAGCTAAAAGAAGACCATATCGAAGAGCTAAGGCTTCACCAACCAAAGGGTAGATATTGCCTAAAAAGAAAGATCGGGCAGCTAGACAGGACCCAAGGTGGTCACACAAAACAACACCAGTTGTAGCCGAGTGTCCACTAGACGAGCCATCAAAATTTAACTTAATAGTTCAGGGAGAAGGAAGGAACTAGCGAACCCAGCGAGACGACTGAGAGGGGGCCGGAGTAGGAGAAGACCAGTGTATAGAAGCAAGGGAATTGACAGACAGACGAGTCTTCCATTCCTGAAAGTAAGAGAAAATAGCAACAGACGAAAAAGGGGTGTTATCGAAGACTAACCTATTTCTAGCCTTCCATATACTCCAAAGAATGTGGAGGAATTTGACCAGAGAAGGGTAATGAGAGGAGTGAAGATGCAGAAGGAGAGACAGGAGCGAGTACAAATTTGAGAGGGGGGGTCAACCAGCGAATAACTTGACAATGAGACCACACCGGGACAACAGAGGGATAATGAAGGAATAGATGATCCTGGGATTCATTGTAACTTTGACAGGGGGCAAATAGGAGAAATCGGAATACCCCAAGTGACCAGATTTTGACGGACCTGCAAACCGTTATGCAAACATTGCCAAACAAAAATATGAAATTTAGGATTAATATCTAATTTCCAAATCCAGTCGAAATCCCATTTAGAAGCATAAGCGAGGATTACTTAGTTTTTCAAAGTTTATTTTTATGTGTCTTATTTGATGTCTTAGCTTCTTAGATTATTTTACTTCCCTTACATGTTTGTTTGAATTTTATTCCATGCTCTTTTTTACTTTTATTTTTCATGCATATACTATCTAATACTCATATTAAAACTTAATACTAACTTATTCAATACAGGTTTATATACTAATTGTATTTACTTGTTGTCTCATGTTTATGTGCCTTTTTTACCCCTAGTATTATATTGAATTTCCAAAAAAAAATAATAATAATAAATTTCTTTCTTTTTAAAAAATTGTCGAGCCCCCTCGCCTTTTTTATTCTTTTTTTATTTAAAAAATCTATTATCTTATTTTTATTACTTGCTTTTACATAATCTCTATTATATAAGGAAAGAGGTGAGGTCGCGGCGGTTTTCAAGTGGACCACACTATCCTTACTCTTCCTTAATAATTTGTAGTCAAGTTAGGGACAATTTTGTCATTTTTGTACTAAAATCTCTCATAATGATATTTGATTTTTAAGATTGTTTATTAATAATCTTATTTAAAACAAGTAATCGGAATTTTAAAAATTGCAAGTATAATTAATTGTAAAATTAATCAAAATTTATGCACAAGTAGTAAATATTTTAGAGAAATAAATTATTTACTCAACTTGTAATAAACTTACTATGTAAGAGCGAAAGTTAAAAAAGTAGATTAATTTTTTAAAAAAAAAAATCATAATTTTTTTTAAAAAGTTTTTTACAATTATGTGAAAACTTATTAATTTTATTATCAAATTATGTTCTTAACGAATTTTAAGATCGCACGCATTAGGTGCATAAAAAACTAGTATCTATTATGTAAGGGAAGGGAGGTGACAATGGTGTTCAAGTGGATCACCACACTACACTTACTCATCCATTATAATTGTTAATCAAGTAGGGAACAATTTTTTCATTTGTACAATAAAATCTTCCACAATTAAATTTGATTTTTAAAATTATTACTATTCTTATTTAAAACAAGTAGTCACAATTATAAAAATTTGCAAGCACAATTAATTATAAAATTTTATTATTCAAATTCTCTTAAGACTCAAATTTATTCATAAATAATAAATATTTTAGAGAAATAAATTATTATTCAATTTGCAATATACTTATACAGTTATACTATGTATAAGCGAATGGAAAAAACTAGATTAAATTCAAAAAAAAATATTATTTAACATTTATTAAAAAATGTTTGAAAACTTATTAACTTATTGTCAAGTTAATGTTATTAACGAATATTTAATAATATTATCACAAACAACTGGTGTTTATTCCCCTAGATTTGGGCTATTTAGAATTGCGGGCTAATTGCTCTAGTAAGTGTACTCAAAACGTTTTTGAAAGTAAGTTATTTGTTGGGCCACAAAAGTATTACCAGCCTACCAGGTTACTTGTTAGGTTTTCCATACAGCCCATATTTGCTCTTAAAAAACACCAATTGCTCTCAACAACTAATAATTGCACTCTTAGGGCTTGTTTACATTAGCTGAATAGAGATGAACTGAATTGAATTGAATTGAACTGAACTGAATAGAAGTGAATTAATTGAACTAAATAGAGATGAATTGAACTGAATAGAGATTAAGTGAACTGAACTAAACTGAACTGAACTGAATATAATCTGAAATAAACAAGCCCTTAAACATTGGTTAGGCGTAGGGTTACTTGTCACTTGTCAATGAGTTGGGTCAAGTAGGAGACATGACGCATTCCCGCCTCAATGGGGTTGGGATGAGACTATTTGGCTGAGGGTAAGGCGGGGATGGGGATTAAAATCACACCTGGGATGAATTTTAGGTTATACACTTCTCCATCCCTACTTGACCATATTCATATATATATACATATATGAATAATATTTCATCCACTCCATATGAGTGGCAATGTATCTCTTTGACACACATTTTGAGAAGAGAATTGAGCAGGTAAACAAGTAAGTTAATCAAAATAATTTTAACATCAGTAACATATAGGTTCCACCATACATATGTATAATTTATTTTGATTAATTTACTCGTTTACCAACACATTTCTCTTCCTTAAATTGTGTCGCAAAGTAGTACATTGCAACTAATGTGGAGTGGATGAAGCATTGTTTTTTAGAGGTGTTGCAAATTACATAATTTAATGCCAAGTATTACAATATTTTTAATATAAATTCTAAAAAAAAAAGTTTTAGATTTAATCTAAAATGTGTAATATACATTTCATACTTTTTTTAGAAGGGTATAAGATATATATTTGATACGTGGTGGGGCCAAGAAAGTGGGGATTATGTGGATATAGGTACTCAAAAAAGGTAGTGAGGTAAGGAATAATTTTACATCAACCTCCGTCGAGGCAGTGAAGGGGACGAATTTTGAATTCGTTGTAGGGAAGGGGAATAAAATATCATGCGGGGATGGAGATGGGGATGAGGAGGGCAACATTCAACCCGCCCTAATGACATCCCTAATTAGGCATACTAATCCTTAAATTTAATAATTTAATAGTAAAATATTATAGAAATATGTTATTATACTTTGAGACAAGCTAAATAATCCTTTAAAATTTTCTGAAATTTCTATCAAAATACGCCTCAATTTTAAGTTCATAAATTGAGAATCATGAAGTCCTTTTTATAAACAATAAAAATAGTTCATAAATAGAAAGAAAAATGAGGTATCAACTAGTCACTCTTACCTTTATTCCTTTAAGGCTTTAATTTTGATTCTTTGGATTTTGGAGTTTGAGATTTGAATCCTCATATTAGTCCATGAACTAGTCACTTTCTTATCAAATAAGAAAAAACAAAGAATAACTCATTTATATAATACTTGAAAATCTTTGTGTCAAATTGACATTTTCTTTAATGGCTTGATCCATTTCTTCATTATATTAACATTTTTTTAGCATATATGGAATTGGGCCCAACACTTTTTAGGCCTAAACATTTAATAGTTCGCTTGAGAATTCTTACTTCATGGGAAATATTCAAAATAAGGTCCCTTCTCTTTTTTCTAAGAAATAATTATGTGTGTTAAGTTCGCAATTAATATTTGTATTTGATACATGAATAACCAAGGAGAGGTAGATTAGTAATTTACAATTGATGGGAATTTCAATTCCCTTTGGAACTTTAATTTCCTATATATATATTTTTCTTATTTAGTGCCAATCAAACACAAGTTGATTAATTTCCTCCATTTGGAACCAATACAATATTCTGCAACACTAAAATTAAGGTTGAGTAATCAGGGTAAATTAGTTCCAAATAGTCGGAAATCAAAAAAATTTGCAACAAAAAACCTCATTTATTTTACGCAACACATGACCATCATGTGATTTTAAGTGGCCTGAAAATAAGAGTCGGCGCTGGAATTTGACTAGAGGTAGTGGTCAAGAATTTTTTTACTAACTTAGATAGTTTTCTCACTGACTTTCTAAACTAGTTAGTTTCTCCGAAAAACTACTACTAGTAGTAGTAGTAGAATTAAATTAACAAGCTCATATCTGAAACTTAAGGTCCGTTTACTTTGGTGTAAAATATTTTCGATGTAAAATGATTTTTTATGAAAAAAAAATTACGTTGGAAAACTCATTTTCATATAAATTTTCCAATGTTTACTTGCACGAAAAATAAGTTTTACTCCCAAATTTGAAGGAAAATGTTTCCAATAGGGAGTAAAATGAGTTTTCACCAAAAGTTTTACATTTTAGTTTCTCACCCAAAATAAACGATGTAAAATAGGAAAACTGTTTTCAATAGGAAAACTGTTTTCAGGGAAAACATTTTTCGCTCTAATAAACAAACCCTTAATGAAACTATTCCGCTATGTGGTCGGTCATTAGCTGTATTCACTTGGCGGAGCTAGATGTTTAGTTCTGTCTTTGCCCTTTGTCAAAACAAATAAATAAATAAATTTCAATTCATATAAGGTAGTGTGTTTGGATATGCGGAATTCATTTCAATTGATGAATTCAATTTCTAAAATTGAAATGTTGCAATTCAAATGACAATTATTTGTTTGGATTGTTTTTAGAATTTGAAATGATATGGTTTTGTTAAGTATTTGAAATACACAACATTTGTTTGTTAAACATTTGGGTTGGAAATTGGGTAAAATCCAATTCCAAATTTTTTACTTACCAAATACTCCCTCCGTTCCCAATTGTTTGTCTTGTTTGGAATCTTACACTACTCTCAACATATAAAACATAATATAGTCATGTAGGTTCTTGCTTAATTCGTCTCAATGGGTACGTCTTTAATATCCAATTATTATAATTTTTACACTATACAAAAAAAGATATTTACGGTCAAACAAGTGCATTGGCATATGTGCAAAGTCAAATAGGACAAACAAATGGGAACGAAGGGAGTATGTAATTTGAACTAAATCCATCATTTCAAATGAAATTTTTGTATCCAAACATAGCATTTAAATTCAATTCAACAGAAAAAAGTTCAATGAGAATTATTTTCAATCATTAACAAATTGTTAAAGCAAGCCTTCGACAAAACTTGGTTCAATAAGAAAAAAAAATTAACAAATACAATCTAAGTTTAGGCTCTGTTCTTTAGGACTGATCTGATCTGATTAGGTGGGGCCGTGGGGTATTATTTTGTGAGAGTATAATATTAAAACAAAGCTGAACTGATCTGATCTGAAAACTGATCTAATCTGATTACTGTAGCTTTTAAGTCCAAAAGAATAGAGCCTTATTGGAGTAAATATAAGTCAACTGTTATAAAGATAAAAAAAATTGCAATTTATTAAAAATCAGATGCAAAAAAGGTTCTAGTATGTGATGTTTGACATTAATCAAAAAACAAAGGTGATATTTGACATGTTATATTTTTCTAGCTGGTTCTATAATGAAACAAGTTTTATTGTTAGGATATTTCAAATCAATCTCTCTAAACACTCATCTTGTGAGGGGAACGATAAGAAAATCCACACAAGATGAACATAAAATTATACAAAGTGTAGAGGTGTTCATGGGTCGAGCCAGTTAGACAGAAAATTAAACCAAATTTTAGTGTAAAGCTTGCCCAATTGAGGCATACCAATTATGAACACCTTGGCGGGCCGAAAATTTCAATTAAAATATGGCTAGGCTAGGAACCTTTGATTAGGCCAGGACCGAGTTTGAGCTGAAAACGAATTGCACAAATTCACTATTTTTCCGGACAGGGCCAGGAACCTTTGATTAGGCCTAGCACATAGGTTCAAACTTCAGCACTTCAATCGGTCCCATATTTTGTGCTTGCAGTTCAATATGTTTTGTCAATGAAGATAACCCTAGTTGCATTTATTTACTTCCTCCAAGGGTTCGATCTAAACAATTGCAACGTTTTGACAAATACTGAAAAGTTGTTTTAGTTAAAGTGTTGTAATTATTTCGGATCAGAGGAATTTTTTACTTTTTTAATTTTTTAATTTTTAATGGAGATCGAATAAGGAGGAATGCTTTATTAAATTTTCGGTTGGTAAGGCATGCACATATTGTGCCGAACTTCTTGGCTGTTTATACCGTCAATGCATCGCTATTCAACGCTTGCAGATTAATTAAATAATAATACTAATCCCCCCATATATTTTAACGTTAATTAAAGATTAAAAAAGGTTTAGGGGGGACACAATACAAAGGTTAGAAAATTTTAGCGCATGCGATGCATTTGACCAGTTTAGGCATTGTATTTGAAGTGTCAGGTTGTTTCTTCGAGAGAAAGACAACGTAACTTACCATGTTTACCTTTCCTTAAATAAATAAAAAAAAAAAGAGTTTAGGCATTGCAAGGCCAATTTCACTTGGACTTGTTATCTTTTTTAAAAAAAAATTTAATAGCTTTATGTTTTTATTTGAAACTTTTCTGTTATCAGTTTTTAAAATTATACTTCATCAGTTCCAAATTAAATCCAGCAAATGAATTTTTTTATATTTCACAAATAATACACAGTACATTTGTTGCGTTTATTTTGGAACGGAGGAAGTACTATAATTTTAATAGGTTTGACTAATTTTTGATTCATTATTATGCAAATGAAATATACAAAAAACCAAAAAGTATGAAACTAGATATAATGGTACTAGACAAACAACCATAAGTCATAAGTGATAAGTCACCGACAACTATAATTTATGTGCACATAAAAATTGTGTCAAACAAAATACTTTTGAGGGTCAAAGTTTAGATCATTTAACAAAATATCAATTCTCACTTTTCTTGATGCATTGGTAAATGCTTCAATTGTTCTTTTTTTTTATGCTTTTATATATTATATGCTGTTAGTGTTAAATTGTTATCATGTTATTTATGTACACATACACTCGTGTCTGACGCATCCAAAAAAATTAATGGGTTCCAAATTTCCAATACTTTTGACAAGAATGAAAAGTTTTTTTTTTTTTTTTAAAAAAAGAAAGTTGCATGAAAGCTAGAGTTGTCTTCTCATACAGATGAAACATGAATAATAAAGTTGGACACAGGCCGTGTCAGGACGGCCCATGTGCCAAGTCCGCGTGTCTCGTGCCACAACGTGCCGTGCCTATAACGAGCCAAGAAAAGTTAGTGTCGTGCCGGACTCGTGCTAAGTTATAAAATATAAGGCCCATGCACGGCCCGACCCATGTGCTATGCCATCGCGCCTTATACTAATTTTTATATATTATGTGAGTGTCCCAACGTGCGAGTCGGCCCGTCGTGCTTGTGTCGGGTTCGTGCCAAACTTTTAAAATGTTGTTCATAGGTGGCCCACGGCCCACTAGTCGTGCCTTCGTGCCGTGTTGTGCTCATAGCGGGCTCGTGCCGTGCCCAAATCGTGCCGTGCCGAGTTGGCCCACTTGCCGGCCCGACCCATGTCCAGCTCTAACGAATAACAAAGGCTATGTGAATTGTGAGCTACATACCTATATGCTCATGGCGCTAGCTAATTATCATCCTTGGATCGCTGGATTAGATGACTAAAAGTAAAAATATTAATTAAAAAAATATTTTAATTTCATCTATTGACGTTTAATTTTTACATTTATTTCAAAATTCATACTATTTTTAAAAATATACGCCTCGTTTTTTAGATGTAACACTTTTTCACACTTATCGAGATAAAACTTGGACCTATAATATCTCAAAATATATAAAAATTATAAAATTTATATATATTAGAAAAGTGTATTCCGAGGTGAATCCAACAAGATTCACATGACTATGTTTTTCTGTATGTATAAATAACAATTGACAGCCAAAGTAAGTTAGATGAATAGTGTCAAAGTTGGAGTGTTACACCATAAAAAAAACAATTACCAAACTCACTTTTGCAAAAAAAAAATAAAAAATACGAAATCTATAAGTTAGATGATTAAAAAAATATATACTTGTCAAGTCTAAAAAACATATACAGTACATTAAATCCACAAAAAATAGGCACAGACGCACAGTTCATCTTAGATGCCAATTGCTCCTCCAAGAAATACAATACTTAGATGCCATTATGCCAATTACATCTCAATTTTTTTTTAAAAATATTTTTTTTACAAATATCCAAATTGTTTGTCAAATTATACAATCGGAATTTTGTAATCTTACTGAAAATAGAATTTATATTTTACATCCGAGTGTATGTACATCCACTTATGTTTATATTTTGCTCATTTTATGTGCAATTTCAAAAAATGACCAATCATCAATATAACTATACTATAAGAGAAGCAACTAGGTCAAAATCTTGCCACGTGTCGCTCTCTCGTGTATTCTTTTCCCGCTTTTTTTTCTTCCCTATTTCCTTAAATACCCCCTGCATAAGTATAAAAATAAAGTTCAGTTAAATTTATATTTTTTTTAAAAATAAAACAACATATCATTGTAAATATGACAACAAATATGACAATAAAATTAATATGGAAGTTAAAATGTTAAAATAAACATTGCAACAAAATAAATGGTAATAAAATAAAATGAAAGATATCTTAATACATTATAAACGTAGTAATTTTGATATGAAATAAAATTTAAAAAATATTTTGGCATCAACAATATGTTAATATTATATATCACTTTAAACATATATGTTGATAATATATTATCTTTGGATGAGATTTTCAACAGATTATGTCAGTCATACCAAAATGATAAGAAAAAATTATGAAAAGATTTGTTTTTTTCTCCTTTCCTTATTTTGTAAATGCGATGCATATCACTATAATAAATTAGTTAATTTTTTTTTTCTCAAAATAAAAAATAAACATCATATCATTGTAATCCTGAAAACAAATAATATGAAATAAAATAATAATAATAATAAAAGTTAATATATCATTGTAAAAATGACAATAAATAATATGACAATAAAATAAAAATAAAAGTTAACATACCAGTGTAAACATGGCAATAAATAATATGACAATAAAATATAAATAAAAGTTAACATATCACTGTAAGCATGACAATAAAATAAAAATAAAAGTTAACATATCACTATAAACATGGCAATAAATAATATGACAATAAAATAAAAATAAAAGTTAATATATCACTATAAACATATAATTTTCACGATATAATATGTCAATAAAATATACTATATACTTATACTATCTATAATATAAGAGAAGCCACTAAAAACTGTTTCTTGTCATGTGTCGCTCTTTGGTGAATTTTTTTCCCGCTTTTTTTCCTTTCCTTATTTTGTAAATACGATGCATATCACTATAATAAATTAGTTTAATATATATTTTCACAAAATAAAAAATAAACATCATATCATTGTAATCATTGTAATCATTGTGACAAATAATATGACAATAATATAATAATAAAAGTTAATATAACACTGCAAATATGACAATAAAATAAAAATAAAAGTTATATATCATTGTAAATATGGGAATAAATAATATGACAATAAAATAAAAATATATAAAAGTTAATACATCACTACAAACATATAATTGTCTAGATATAATATGGCAATAAAATATACTATACTATAAGAGAAGCCACAAAAACTGTTTCTTGCCACATGTCGCTCTCTGATGATTTTTTTCCCGCTTTTTTTTCATTTCTTTATTTTGTAAATACGATGCATAATTGCATATGACTATAATAAATTGGTATAAAGAATAAACATCATATAATTGTAATCATGACAACGAATAATATGACAAAAAAAATTAATATACCATTGTAAACATTGCCATAAATAAAAATAAAAGTTAATATATCATTGTAATCATCTAATTGTCATGATATAATATGAAAATAAAATATGGTAAATTATGCATAAAAACATTTAGCATGTCAAATCTAGCAATACAATAATAATAATAAAATACCATTGTAAACCTATCATTGTAAAGTATGCTGGTAATTAAGAAAATATTACAGGCTTATACTTTTTTCTTAAGTAAACTTCTTTGTTGATTCACAAAGTATTAAATATGGCAGACTTACACTAATTAATTATTATAAGATGGAGTTTAAGTTTCCTTAAAATTACTTAAAATTCTAACATAGATTAAAGTTTTTTTAACAGGAACATAGATTAAAGTTAAAACCTCCTATTTTATTGCCAAGAAAAATATTTCATTAAAAAAAACTCATATTGTATAAAATTAATTTTATTACCTTTTATCCAAACTATCTCTCAAAATTAATGACTAATGTATGACGAAGATCGTCATTACGGGATAAAGGTTTTCTAAAATGGTTTAAACTTAATCCAAAATCTGTTCATATTACATTAAATTTAACCATTTAATTAAATTTAATGTACCATCTTACACAATATTTTTTATTGTTGATTTAATTTCTTTGACTTCTCATGCAATATTTTTTGTATTCCTATTCATGTATATTACAATAATTTGAAGACAAAATTCATAATATCTAATTTCTTATTTATCATTACTTGATTTTTAAATTATATTAAGCACAACTATTATTGAATTTCAATCAAAATATTACTAAAAAAAATACCATTAATCTTTTAAAATTTTGTTACAATCGTCATCATTTTGCAAAAATTGTATAGCACATATCATTGCACGAGCACCTATATTAAATCATAACATGAATATTAATATTCTTATTAAAAGTTTGTATGAGATGTTTTTAACAAGTTATGAGTTCCCACTTAAAAGATGCTAGCAAGTTGTATTTTTAAAGGGAGATTGGTAATGATGAAGATTAAAAAGTTGAACTCTTAAAACAGTAAGGTGAATCAAAATAATATGTTTGCCTTCTCATAACTATTACATGTCAAAAGTCATGATAAATTTCTAAAAGAATAGTTTATAGTTGATTAAAAGCACTCCCCGGACACGTCCTGATTTTTTACGGGCTTTTTACATGCAAATTATGCCCGAATTTTGGTCTGGCTTGACCCGACTTTTTAATTTCTTTATGCGGTCTTGGACACTTAAAGTTAAGTTTTTTTTGTTAATTTTTTAGGCCCGACCCGAAAAAATCCGTCAAACCCGTACTAAATTTTCGGACTTTAATTAGCAAAGAAATTTGAGCCCAAACCTGGCGCGCTCAATGGGTTTTGTTTTATGTATTGGGCCCAGTCCCAACCCAGCTCGGCCCATGATCACCTCTAGAATAGTTTGAAAGGTGAAAAACTACTAGAGAGGTTTGACAAGGTAAATAGTGGATAATTTTTGTAAAAAAATCACTTTAAATAAAATGTAATAGGTGTTATTATTTAAAAGATTTCTTTTGTTATATAATCACGGGTATAAATAAACTTCTATTAATTTTGTTTATTTCAAAAACTAATATTACTTTTCGTGCTTTTTTAAATAACAACTTAAAATTTTATATTGTAGTGTTAATGATAAACTTTAACAAAATATTCATTAGGGATATTTATTATCCAAAAAGCGGGTACACTTTTTTTGCAGCCCACAACTAACTAAATGTGAGTACCTGCTAGGCAGACACTTAATTGCTTTAAGTGGCTCGAGTCAACGGATACGTATGTACCCATTATCCACAAGACCACATGGAAAAAAAATACTCGGTATAAAAATACACAAATTTTATAAATTCTTTGCAAAATAAATTGTGGATCTCCTGGTAAATGGTGACATATTTTTTAGCCATCCCTGACACGCAAAAATTTACGTAATTGGTGTTATCCAGGTATGCCACCCGCAAAATTCAAATTTTCCACTAAAATTATTCGTCACAAAAGAGATCGGCAGATGGATCATGCTTGTTGAGTCCTCTCCCCCATATTGATTCAATCACCTATTTATGAAAAATAAATACATAGTTATATTATGAAATATTTACAGAGTATACGAAATTTAATTTAATATTATTTCATACAAAATAATTTTCTAGGGAGTTAAATTAAGATTTAAAAAATAAATAAATATAGTCCATTTTTTTATATAATTTTTTAAATATTTCATGCATAATAAATTTCACTATAATTTTTAAGCCGTGTATTGCACGGGTGCTATACTAGTATAATACTAAATGAGTGAATCCACGTGCACTCGTGTGTATAGTATACTAGTATAGATCGAACTAGGAGCTCTGTAGAAAACATATTCCTTAAAAATATTGTATTTTACATAGAGAGTTTTTTGTTTTTGTTGACATCAATTGAACTAAAATATTTTCATAAAGAGTTAGAGACTGAAGGAACTTGATGAGTTGCCATTCCATTAGAAACGTGGGAATATATATACAAACTACAGGAGAATAATTAGCCTAACAAAATAGGAACTAAATCGCTATAATAAAGAGGTCAATATATACTTAACAAACTAAGATATATACTTACCAAACTAAAATATATAAATAAATAATAGAATATATCTCTATTATATAAGTCAAGGGGAGCCATGGTGTCCCCAGAAAAAGTCTGTATTACCCCCTGAAAATTTCCAAAAAATCAATTTGTATCACTCCTAATTATTATGGAAAGTTATTTCAATTTTTGAAAATTTTAAAATGAAAATATTACAAAATATAAATTTCGTAAAATTAAAATAAAAATACCCAAATTTATATTTTTGAATTCTCTATAAGTTGATATCCATATTGTCATATTGATATAATTTTGCACCTAAAAATTTTACATTTTGATTATTGTAGGAATTTGATAGCCACTAGAATATAGCATGTAGATACATTTAAAAATCATGGCACGCAAAGCGTGCATACAAGGCTAGTTTCATATATTATAACAGAGACATATATATGAAATATATCCATAATTTCACTCAGATTAAAAATTGGACAACCCTCATTTTTTTCACTCTTGAAATATGCCACTCTCCACCTAAAAATAATAGTCACACAAGTACACAACTAGTACCCCAGGAGTGATGCCCTAGGTTCGAACCTTACATGCAATGTTGTGGGGGGTGGGGGTGGGGGTGGGTGGGGGGGGTTCCTCTCATACTTTCAAGTTTCAAGGCTCTGAGATAGGGTCTTGATAGTTTGTAACCGTGTACTTTTCTAAAAAAAAAAAATTGAAGGTCCTCAATCTTGAGATAAGGTTTTGACAGTTTGTAACCGTGTAACTTTCCTCCAAAAAAAAAAGGTTGTACCATAGTTGAAGTGGTAAGAGACTAAGGCTCTGTTTAATTGGGTGTAAAACGTTTTCGGGAAAATGTTTGGACTATGGTGTAAAATGAGTTTTCACTACAAATTTTACATTTTATTTTTTCTTCCAAGGTAAACAATGTAAAATGGAAAAACTATTTTCAAGGAAAACATTTTACGCTTTATTAAACGGAGCCTAAAAGCGAGTGACACCCCATATTCGAACTTTACCCCAACATTGTTGGTTTTCACCTACCCTACTTTTAAGGTCCTAAAATAGGATCTTAACAATTTATAATCGTGTATTTTTCATATATATATAAAAAAAAAAAAAAACTAATAGCACTTCGGTCGTCATTCTTTGAGTCTTTGTAAAACAAATCAATCACTTAATTATGGGATTTGACCCCACATAAAAATCTTTTTTGTTTGACTGCCATAACAACTAACTCAAACCAATTCTTTTCTTTTTGGTTTTAAATTGTAGGGAGTAATGGTCTAATTTTGATTTTGATACATATATTCCCTCCGTCCACAAATAATTGCTATAATTTTAAATAATATCATTAATTATATATATGGAAAAATTATAATCAAATGAGATCCAAATGTCTATATTTTTTATGACCTATATCAAATTAAACAAGGTTAAAGTTACAATGTGAATAATACCAAAGTTAAATTGGAGCAATTATTGAATATATAAAACTAGGTTGAACCTCATTCAATGCATAAAGTTATAATAACAAAATTAATCAATTGTTTGGTTAAATGAGTTAAATATAAACGCTTAAGATATGATTCATGGTCATATTAAATCCTTCAATGTCTATGATTATATAGAAAGTTTAAAATTGTAAAAAGATTGTTACGATCACTTGCAAAAAGCATACTTATATAAAAAATACTCCGACGAGTATATTTTATTACTAACTCTGGTTCTTATTATTTAAAATTTTTTAAAAAAAACATGTACCGCTCAAATGCTGGTCAAAGTACATAGCATAAATAGTGTAAAATTTAAATTGTTGCAAATAATAAGAACCAGAGGTAGTATATAGAATTACTAGTTTTTGCCCGAGCCATACTCGTAATATGTATTCTAAGTAATTTATAGGAAAAATTCACATGAATAATCCGACCTTTGTGCGGTCTTCTCAAAATGGTCCGACCTTTTGATTATCTCAGAATAATCCAACCTTTCACCCTCATCTTCTCAAAATGGTCCCCAACCCATTGCGATTGGTTAGAGCAGGTTAATTAGACACGTGTTGCATTCTTATTGGTCCTTAGCGAATTAATCAAAGTTTAATTTGATTTACTTAAATTAATTAATTAATCAATTTTTTTAAAAAAACCTAAACCCTAAATCAGGCCACCAGTGTTGGGGGAGGGCGGTGGGGGTGGGGGGTTGTGGTTGAGAGGGGTCGGCGAGTAGATGTAGAAGAGGGCATTGGGGGTCGAAAAGGGGCGGCGGTGTGAGAGGGAGGGTTTTGGGGTGGGGTGGTTTGCAGGGGGAATCGGGGTGGGGGTGGCTGGGGAGGGAAAATCGGGGTGGGGGTGGCTGGGGAGGGGGAATCGGGTTTAGGGCTTTAGGGTGGCTGAGGAGGGGAGGGGGGGGGGAATTTGGGTTTTTTTAAAAAAAAATATATAATTTAGTTTAATTTTATTTTTTGTCCCAAAAAATGACCGGTTATGTAGGTTTTAGGTCACTTGGACCATTTTGAGAAGATGAGGGTGAAAGGTGGGATTATTATGAGATAATCAAAAGGTCGGACCATTTTGAGAAAACTGCTCAAAGGTCGGATTATTCATGTGAATTTTTCCTAATTTATATACTCTGTTTTTTTTTTCTTCTAAAATATGCTCAATTTATTTATTCAATTTCCCCTAGATACATCATATTCAATTAAATTAGTTAAATTTTGTTACTGCAAAAAATAAAAATGAAATAAATAAATTAGGGAGAATAATGTTTTTTGGAGGAAAAATATTTAATATGAAATTGACATGTGTACACCTTACTTACCACTTTAGTACTAATATAATAAGTAAATGAACCACATGAAACAATAGTGATTAGGTTTTTTTTTTTTTTTTTGTGCTAATGAGGGCCTAAGCCCATTACAAAATAAAAATAAAAAAAAGATTAAGTGCAAGGAATTAAACAAGGAGTGGTGACTCCCATAGCATCATTGTTCAGAATGGCTCCTAACTCTGCAGGAATGGCTTGAAGAATCACGAGCTTCTCAATTTGCTCCATCCCTCTATTTGCCAACCAGTCATCTGCCTTGTTTCCCTCTCTGTAGGAATGCTTGAATTTCACTTCCCAGTTTTGATCTGCTATCAATTTTTGGCAATATTTGAACAATAATGCATATTCTCCTGCATGATTCTTCTCCTATTGGAAGTAATTGACCATTGCTAGGTTGTCAATTTGAACCTCTAGCTTTGATAATCCCAATTCCCTAGCCATTTTGATGCCTTGGATTGCTGCTTTAATTTCAGCTTTGAAGGCTACTGTCTCCCCAAAGTTAGAACTAAACGCAGTGATGAACATTCCATTAGAGTTTCTGATGATTCCACCACCTCCAGTTGGTCCAGGACATCCCCTAGAAGCCCCATCCGTGTTTAGAGCATACATACCAGCACTGTTTGGTAGCCATGAAATGAATCTTTCTTCTACTAGCTTACCTGATTTTTTACTCTCAGGTTGTAAATCCAGGGCTTTGCATGTTTCTTCAAATCTGATCTTCAAGAAGGCTCCTAAGTCATATGGTATTTCACATACCCTGCCATGAATTTTGAGATTTCTCCATTTCCATATCCACCAACAGGTGAGACTGAAAAAAGTTTTCCAGAGTTCATTTGTAGTTGCATCTCCTCTTTGAATGTTTCTAATAATCCATGGTTGCAAGTTATCATTAATGAAGCTGCTTTGTTGTCTAATGGCCCTAACCCTGAGCCAAATTTCTTTGGCAATTTTGCAGTCTCTAAGCAAATGTAAGGTAGTTTCCTCTTCCTCATTACATATTTGGCACATCCGGTCATGACCAATTTTTCTTTTTACCTTGTTTACATTGCTTAGCACTCTGTCATGAAGGCTTAACCATAGGAAGATTTTAGCTCTTTGATAAATTGGCACTTTCCATATGAGTTCCCAACTTTGATCCCCTTCTCTGTTGTCTTCTTTTCTAATGATTTTCAAAGCTGTTTTTATGCTGAATTTTCCTTTAGGCCCATTTCCCCAGTAGATTAGATCTCCCATCTTAGGGTCTGGCATGACTTCAAAATAATCTATTGCTTTTAGGATATGTTCAGGAAGAAGTTCAACAAACATATCCCATTTCCAACCACTATTTGAGTCCCACATCTCAGCAACAGTAGTGCCTAGCATATGCTCAGGTATGTCCTGCACTGCTAGGCTTCTTAATTGATGTTCTCCTATCCATTTGTGTTCCCAAAACAGAGAAGATTCTCCATTTCCAATTCCTACTGTAGAGCCCTATTGGAGAATGTTGACATTTTCAATGATTCCCTTCCAAGCATTAGACATGTTTGTTTTGGTTTCAAACATGTTTATGCCACATCTTCCCTTACAATACTTGGCTCTAAGAACTCTAAACCAAAGCGCATTTGGTTCAGTGAGCACTCTCCATCCCAACTTGGTAAGAAAGGTTGCATTAGCTTGCTTTGCTGATCTCATATCCAGGCCTCCTTGGCTTTTGGGCTGTTGCAAAGTGTCCCAAGATAACAAGTGGATTGTTCTCTTGTCTTCACTCCCCCCCCCCAAATGAATCTTTTTGTTTTCTTGTCTAATTCATCACAGACAGACCTAGGAATCTTAGCTGATTGCATAGCATAATTTGACATAGAATTCAGTGTGGACTTTGCCAAAGTGATTCTTCCAGCCAGTGATAGATATTTGTCTTCCATCCAGTCAGTCTTTTGTCTAGTTTCTCACAAAGATAAGCAAAGGTATCTTTAGTGACTCTACTGGTGAGGGTGAGCATATCCAGATACATTCCCAAGTCATTAGTGGCCTCTATATTCATTGAGTTGCAAATGTTGACCCTCATGTCTTCATTTACATTCTGAGAGAAATATAGTATACTTTTAGGCAGACTCACCTTCTGTCCAGAGGCTTTGCAAAACCTTCCTAGGCAATCCTTGATTGTGTTAGCTTGTTCAATTGTAGCTTCACCAAAAAGTATGATATCATCAGCAAAGAACAGGTTGGATAACAAAGGCCCACCTCTTCTAGCTCTAATAGGCTTCCACTGATTATTTAGAACATCCTCCTCAATAATTTGGTGAAGTCTTTCCATGCACATTACAAACAGATAAGGGGATAAGGGATCCCCTTGTCTGACCCCCCTTGTTGGCTTAAAACAATAGTGATTAGTGAGTTAATGTTTTTGAACTAAAAAAAAGGTAGGTTTCTTTTTTTTATATAAAACTTTTTTTTTCCTTTTATTTAATAAACAAAAAAGTTATGGAGTATTTTTTTTTTATTAAAAAAATTGTATTGAATTTAGACTATAATATTAATAAGAGTTATATTTTTTAGGAAAGTGATTTATTTATTTTTCTTTTATTTTAAAACAAAAAGATATTATTGTGAGCTTTTCTCAGTTATACCCATAACGGCCATAAGGTATTGGGATTTCCCACCTGCAGCTATGAATTTTGAATGTTTTTTGTTATACCCATGGCGTTTTTAAAAATTCTTAACGGTAACCAACAAACATAATTATAGGTCACAAATAATGTTAGCACCGTTTACTTTGCAAACGGTGCTAACATTATTTGTGACCTATAATTATGTTTGTTCGCTATAGTTAATTTTTTTTACAAACCTCATGGGTATAACAGAGAATGTTCAAAATTCGTGGCTACATATGAAAATCCTAATACCTCATGGGTATAATTGAGAAAACCCCTATTATTTTTTATTAAAAAATTTAAATTTTATACAAGGGAGACTATATGTAATATTTCAATTTTTCGAATAAAAACCTTTGTCTATTTGTTTGTTTAGTGACAATATGATCGTCAAACTATATTTTTTTTAAAGCATAAAATTTTCTAATAATTGATTAACTATAAGAGTAGTATTGTATTAATTAAAGGGAAATATTTGTAAAAATTGAGAAAAATAAATAAATAAAAGTATTCAATCAAACCATATCAAAGTTTTAACTACAAGAAATTGGTAGGTAGTCGAGCTAAGATACAATATAATCTAAAATTCTGAACCCCACACCTCTAGCTATTACAAACTCAATCATAGCGAAGCAGCTGCACATGCCCCATTATGGTGAGTTGTTGAAAACTGTTGATATAAAAGATAGAGTATTCAAAACACACGAATAACCGTACTTGATATATTAGCTATTACAAACTCAAACAACTGAATACAAGACTTAAATAGACCAAATAAACAAGAACTACTCCCTAAACTTAAGGCCCTTTAAAACCACACACATTGTCATTAACAAATTAAATTAAACTTGCCCACTAACTAACTTGAGAGTCTAAGTAACAAAACCACTACTTTAGCTAACATAACTCACTTAATGAGTTTGAATCATAAACTAACAAAAACTTCTGAATCGCTTGAGCTACGAAACATCTCCGCCTCCAACTCTCTTAATTTGTAAAAAATAAAAAGAATAGACAAAATCCATACCGAATTGCAAGTTTCGACAATGATCCTTCAGTTTATTATTATTATTATTATTATTTTAAGTTTAGGATGGAAATATTGAATAACGCAGAAGAATTGGATCACCGTCAACATAATTTGGCAAACTGGTACCCCTTCATTCAGTCCTCACATCACATCAACCACTCCATGTGCATGCTCTAGCTGTTTCGGTCAAATGCCTCCCCAAAAATACCCAAATTTTTATTGCAGCAGCTATGAAAGATTCATTATTGCCATCACATATTGTTATATATATATATATATATATATGAATATAAAACAAAGGCTTTATATAATTGTTTTTTTACACCAATCACAACTCTTCATATACATCATGTGAAGCAAATAAATTAATGCAAAGTTTTTAATAATGTACTCTCTTCATCCAAATAATTTCTCTATTTGTTTTTTCACTATCTTCCGATCGTTACATAACTTTAAATAATAATATCTCTAATTATACATAAGAATTTTTTTTATAAAAACTATATATTTAAAAAGTAAGCTTCGAGACGAATCAAACGAGATCACATGACTATATTTTTCATTACATATATCAAATTAAACAAGGTCAAAGTAAACATGTGAATAGTATCAAAGTCAATTTAAATCAATTAATTGTGGACAGTGAGTAGCTTGTTTTCCAAACGACCAGAGACGGCCTATTCAATTTTGACTAATAAAAATCGTCACTTAACAATAAAATAAACACATTTTACATCAAAATATAATTTCTTATATTTCAAAGTTATGGTTATATTGCTATAAACATTATATATTGCTATAAATAGTGTCAAAATTAAATTGCGTTAACTAAATAAAAACGGATGGACTATAAAAAAAACTTCGTATTTGATCACATTATTTTTGTAACAACTAACAAGTAAACATAATTTTCAAAGTAACGTTCCTATTTAGTGCGTCTTGAATCTCTCTGTATGTTCATTCCCCTGCAAATGCGCGTGTAGCATGTTGGCTAAATTGAACCAGGTAACTTACATTAGTGCTAATATTTTTTTTTTTTGCACGCAATGCATTGCAAATTGTGTAAATAATTTTTCTCTAAAAGATTTATTATTTATGAATAAATTTTGTTTAATTTTACAATTAATTATACTTTCAATTAAATAATGCTATTAATGATTTCAAAAATCAAATATCATTATTGAAGATTTTAATACATAAAATTGTCCCCAACTTAACTAACAATTAAAAAAAAATGAGTAAGGTAGTATGGTAATCCACTCGGACACCGCCTCGACTTTACCCTTTCCCCCTTATATAATACAGATATTAAAAACCTAATACCACATACATTATCATATTAAAAATGTAATTAAAACAGAGAGATCAAATGAGTACATAACATAAATTTCCATGAAAATCAGTAGTAACAAACAGAGTACCTACTTCCCCCCTTTTAATTCTCTTTCTGTTTCCTATCATTTAGAACCTACTCTCTAATCTCTCCTTAATCATTCTGATGTCACTATCCCTTTTTTGGCATATCTTTTTGTTATATCTAAATCTTTTTAATAATTACAATTACATTTTTTTTTTATTTTCACCAAGATTTTCTCCTTTATTTCTGATTGGTTAGTTGCTGGAATACTTCAAGTCTCAGCCACCAGTTGACAATCTTCATTAAAATCCTAGATTTATACTTATATATATATATATATTTATTGGGATCATTCATTCACTGTAAATTTTGAGTGCTATTTTCCTTTTCTTTTTCTTTTCCTCAACATAATTACCAATTTATCACTGCATTTTTTTTTAAACTCCAATTTTATAAAGCAAGAAACTTTTGAGTACCCAGAACATAATTTCCTGATAAATTTTCTGGGTCACAATTATTTTCTGTTTTTAACCAAGATTTAGATTCAAAAAAATCATGGGAAATTCCAAGAAAGCAGTTTTAGGGTGTTTTTTTGTACTGATTTTGAGTTGTTTATGTTCTGCATTTGCAAATCAAAACAAAGATAGAATAAAATGGTTACCAGGGCAACCAGAAAATGTGAAATTTGAACAGTATTCTGGTTATGTAACAGTAGATAAATCAGCAGGAAGAGCATTGTTTTACTGGTTAACTGAGTCAACTTCAAATCCTGAGTCAAAACCATTAGTATTATGGCTTAATGGGGGCCCTGGTTGTTCATCCATTGCTTATGGTGCTGCTGAAGAGATTGGTCCATTTCATATTCAAAATGATGGGAAAACTCTCTACTTGAATCCTTATTCATGGAACAAGGGTATTTTTGTCATTTCCCCCTTTTCCTTTTTCTTGGGTTATATTATATTGTTGTTTTATAGCTTCGTAACATATTAACTGCAACGATTTATGTCAAATCATTGCAGTTATTTTGTTATTGAGGGAGTAGTACATTTTGCTCCATTAATTAATGGCTAATATTGTTGAGTGTTTTTATTGATATAATATATGGTTTGGTTTTGGCAGAAGCAAATCTGCTTTTTCTTGAATCCCCTGCTGGTGTTGGGTTCTCATACTCAAACAGGACATCTGATTTTTATACTTTTGGTGATAGAAAAACAGGTAATTATTAGTTCCTCTACTTTAAAAATCTCTCTTTCTATGCATTGATCATTGCAAGTTTTCATTTTTTTGAAGAAATATTTTTTTTTATTTAAAGTTTCCGAATCCGAAACCAAGAAATTCACCTTCTGATGGTGTAACAACATAACTTTTGATCATAAAACGATTACTTTATGTTAAAAGTTAGAGATTTATAGTAAAAAGTTACAGTTTTTTTTAGTTAAAAATTATGTTAACTATAACTAATTAAGCCCGAGTTTATGTTATGTTATAGAAGCACATATTTGAAATCTTAACACAAAACTCTGAAATTTGGCATTGACACCAAACAAGTTTTACTCAAATTCATTTTTTTAAAGGTGAAAATTCAAAATCTTGCAAGTATACAATGCAAAAATTGATTATATCCCATCTTTTGTCGTCTGCTCAAAATATTCTCACATATAATTAATATCAAAATAATCTCTCTTTATACCTTATAGAGTCATTTCACCTGTAACCTATTTAATAGGTTAAAATTCATTGTTTTTGTAACCTTACTAATAATAGAATCTAGTATTGACTATTTGACTATGTAGAATGAAGGGTATTTTTATTTGATGCTTTTATATAGCTTACTAATTTAGCGTCTTTTTAATTCAACTAAATACAACTGATTTGAAAATAATATTTTTTATCGAGAGCTGAATCAAACTAAATTTAAGCTGAAGTAAACAGACCCTTAATCGTAGCTAAATTATGTGATGAATGTACTTTTGTATCTTTTTGTATAGGAATTTTATAAATTTTATAGCTCATAATCCCTTTATTCTGATAACAATTTGCAGCTAAAGATTCCTACAAATTTCTGGTTAGATGGTTAAATAGGTTCCCTCAGTACAAACACAGAGAATTCTACATTGCTGGGGAAAGTTATGCAGGTTTCCTTGCCTAATCTTCATCCTAATAATACTTAAATTATTCTAATTATATATGCTAATAATTAATCATACTAATTAAACTTTTGCTCATCTTCTTGTCCTTTTTATTTTATAGGTCATTATGTTCCTCAATTGTCTCAAATTATTTACAGAAGAAACAAAGGAATTGCAGAACCTGTCATAAACTTCAAGGGATTCTTGGTACATACACCCTTTTTTTTTCTCCATTGAGTTGTTTGATAACTGTCTATAGTTTAAAAAAAAAAAATGAAATGGAAAACTATATATAAAGCCCAAGGGATGCCGGATGCATATAAGAAGCTAAAAATGAAAAAAAATAAAATAATACTCCATGGGTCCAATTTTAATTGCTACAAGGCACGGTGTTTTTTGGAAGTTGATTTCATGTGGGAGCCACTGTTAGAACTTTCAATTATACATTAACAGTACCAACTATAACTTTTACGGCCCGTTTGGTAGCTGGTTGAAAATCAAAATCCATTCCCATGGTGGTGCTACCTTAGCTTCAATTTATCTAATTTTCTTTACAAATATCCATTCCCATCAAATACAATGGTAATGGATGAGAATGAAAAATGAGAAGAAAATTGAAGTTTGAGAATGAAAATTTGTTTTACATGAAGATTATAAGGTTCCTCCTTAACAAAATTACACTATAAATTCATTACCATTATTACAATTTATTACCAACAACCAAATGGGCCGTTAAGGGTTAATGGGAGGTATTTGTAAATTTGTAACCTACTGTTAAGGGTTAATGCGAGTGTCTTTGATAATAGCTGTTAGGATTTTTATTATCAAAGAAACTGATACGTTAACACATTGACCCTTAATAGCTTGTTACAAATTAACTAATGTCTCTCATTGCAAGTAAATGTCATAGTTGGTAGTGTTTAAGTATAATTGAAAGTTCATATCTTTAAAAGTTGTACAAACTTGCCACGTTTTTTTTAATTGTTTCTTTGGTGGTCCACCTTGCCACGTGGCATATTTCTTTTAATTACAAAACTGCCATGGTATGTACAATACCAGATATTGATGTATACTTTGTCAATACAATGTATATTATGTACAATAAGCTTTGTTTTTATTATATGTGTGTGTGTGTAGGTGGGGAATGCAGTAACAGATGATTATCATGACTACATAGGTACATTTGAGTACTGGTGGACACATGGGTTGATATCTGATCCAACATATAAGAACCTTAGAAAATCTTGTATCACTGGATCATCTCAGCATCCATCAATTACATGTAATCAAGCTCTAAATCTTGCTGATTCTGAGTTTGGAAACATTGATCCTTACAGTATTTACACCCCTTCTTGCAAATCTACTTCCTCCACTAAGCGCGCTCTCAGAGGCCGTTATGTAAGTCCCTCTGATTGATTTTATTTACTAAAATGCCACTGTCCCGCCGCCACAATGTTTTCCTACTTATAGTGCCCACTTAGGCATTAGCCATGTATATTGTCTTATACAATATGTTTCTTGACCATAAATCTGTATATGTTTTGAACCTAGGCTTGTTTCTTTGCTTCTTATAAGTCTACGATTTAGGGTGCGTTCTATTCAACATTTTTTTAGCAGGTCTTAGAACTTATCACGTTTGAACAGATCAGGTCAGACCAGGTTTAATAAGTTATAATCAAGTCACGTTTAATAAGTACAGTTTAATTAGGTCAGGTCAGTTCAGGCCAGATCAGATGAGTTCAATTCAGATCAAATAAGTTGAAGAGAACGCACCCTTAGTTTAATTTAGTTTAGTCCACAAATTTGGTTCAGTTTAGATTAATTAATTCAGTTCAAGAGAAGTTTGTATCCGGATGAGTGTACATGTGAATTTATAACGTATGTTCGTCGATCTCTCAATACATTTTGTGTTGAATAATTTTTGTACTGAAATTGTGGTTTTGTTTTTTGAACAGCCTTGGATGAGCAGAGCATATGATCCATGTACCGAAAGGTACTCGAATGAGTACTTCAATCTCCCTCAAGTTCAAGAGGCTATGCATGCTAATGTAACCAAAGTTTCATATCCTTGGAATACTTGCAGGTAACAAAAATATATATATGTTTGTTTTATGTTTGGCTTAATATATATTTTATGTTGGTGTCGTGTCAGACCATCTAATTTAACACTCTATTAAATTACATTTACATCGATTTTTAACTTTTAATAAAAATGAATGTAACTTTTTATCTTACACCATCAGACGGTCTGAGAAACGAAATAGTTTAAACATTTTTTGTATTAACTTTTATGATTGATAATCGAACTTTTTGATTTTGATTTTCAGTGATATAGTTGGAGTTTATTGGGCTGATTCTCCACTTTCAATGCTTCCAATATATGAAGAACTCATAGCCGCTGGCTTGAGGATATGGGTATTTAGGTATTCTTTTCTTTTCCACCCACGCCCGGTTTTCTCTCTGAGTAAAAGGTTAACAAATTCGTTATTTAATTTGTTTCTATAATGTGCAATTTAGCCAAAATAGAAGGAAAAAGACTCCAAATCAATCATAATTTGCTTATTTTAGTTTTCAATTCAACTCATAAGGAATTTAGGGAATTAGGCCGGTAACACTACTTTAAATTTAAACCTAGCTACTCAATATGTTGTGGTTCTGTGGCACTAAAAATGAAAGGGCGACTTAGGGTGCGTTTGATTCAACTTAAACAAACACTTCTATACTTGTGTATTTTTATAAAATTCAGGTCAGGCTAGATCAGAAAATTTCAGACCAGATCAGAAAATTTCAGATGAATCAAACACACCCTTATCGGATTTACCAATTCTTCCTATTAGAATTTGTCATATGCCCAGATATATGTACACCAATATTTATATTTTGCTCATTTTCTAAAACTAAATTAGCAATATAGAAAAACTAAATGATCAGTAATTTGAAATAATTTAATAAGTAAAACTACACAGTATTAAATGAGCAAAAAAACAATGTGTGGTATAATTAACTTTGTTTGGGTAACTTTTGAGTGTCAAATTTTTTTATTTGTTAAGAAATTTATAATTGATTTAGAATTGGTGTTATGTGCAGTGGAGACACAGATGCAATAGTGCCTGTAACAGCAACTCGATATTCAATAGATGCACTCAAGCTCCCTACTATTACCAATTGGTACCCTTGGTATGACAATGGAGGGGTAAGTTCAATTCCCCAAATGTTCCTTAAAACTAAACTAATGCCTTAATTAGCATTATAAAATTATACAAATATTATACTCTAGTATATAACGATCAGATTGTCTGGCCAAACAAGAGTTATTAGCATTATATTTTCCGTGCTAGGAATGAAAAACACGTAAAAATCCGTACTTTTCTAAAAATTATTCTCATTTTAAATATGGCAAAATTAACACCACCGGACCATACTATTTGTCATCTTCCCATATCAGTCTGAACAATTGATTATCCCAGAGTAGGCCCAACTATTCTGCAAATTTGTCAAAAACAGTCCAACTTACCTGTTGACCTATTGTAGCCGGTAATCCACAACATGTGACTAGCACATGACTTTTAGTGGGGGTTAATTGCTAATCAATTTATTTTTAGAAAATAATTAATTGATAATAAAATCATTTTTAGAAAATAATTAATCCACAACACGTCACGAGCACGTGTCTTTTAGTGGGGATTACCGGCTACAATAGGTCAACAGGTAAGCCGTTCTGCTTTTGGCAAGTTTATGTAATAGTTGGGCCTACTCTGGGATAATCAATTATTGGAACTGATATGGGCAGATGGCAAATAATATGGATCGGCGGTGTCAATTTTGCCTTTAAATATTGACACTATTTATAATAATAGAAAATCGATCTTCTAATTTAATACTAATACTTCCTCCCTGCGTAACCACATAGTTGCAACATATGCTCATTATTTGCGAATATATAAAAAAAGGCAACTATTTGATAATGAAGGAAGTATATAAGAACGAATATATTTATGTAGAGTAACTTTGGATGATGCTTTGTCTCAGCGAGCACTAATCAGATCAGATATTAAAATTTAAAATAGTGCAATGTATTTGTATAGAATAAAGGAAAATTGCCAAAAATAAGCTAACATTTGGCCGATCTTTCACAATTAATCCAACCTTTTATAAATCCAGAAATAAGCCAACTTTGTTATCATTTAAGCTAAAAATAAGTTAAATGATTATTTATCCTCTTATTTTCTTTTGATTTAGATCACTATTTTACAATCATTCAACATATTTTTTCTTTAAATGATAACACTAACCTGAAACAATAGGTAATTAATAGATTAAATAATTATTTAACCTATTTTGGGTTAAATGATACCAAGATTAGCTTATTTCTGGATTTTCAAAAGGTTGGCTTAATTGTGGAAGATCGACCAAATGTTGGCTTATTCTTAGCAATTGTTCCTAGAATAAAAGTGGAGAGATCTTAAGGAAAAAAAGAAGAGTGCTTTACATTTTTACTTAATCACCACCACCCCCCAAAAAAAAAAAAAAAACTACTCCATTTTGACTAAATTTATGAGATTTTTTTTGTCGAAATGGAGCAAAGTAATTTCTCATCTTTATCTTTATTATTGTGTTTTGCATCAATAACCTAAAGTTTTCGGGTGCGGGTTACATATAAACATAGTCTAATTGTTGTCGTGTGGATTTTAATTAATAGGTTGGTGGATGGAGCCAAATATACAAGGGGTTAACATTGGTGACCGTTAGAGGAGCTGGTCATGAAGTGCCTCTTCATCGCCCTAGACAAGCTTTCATTCTTTTCAACTATTTCTTGAAGAACAAAGCTATGCCAAAAATAAAGCCTCTAAATTAATGAGTATTAATTAATATTTGCTTGATAGGACAGGATTAGATTATTATTGTTTTACTTACTATCTTCGGTTCTTAATATGTGAAACACTTGGGTACTTTTTATGAAAGGTAAAAAAATTCAGGAGTTCCACATAATATGAACCAGAGGTATGAGATTAGTCCTATAACACGGTAGTATTTATTTTGGTTTTTTTTTTTTAATTATCATTCATTTGATGGAATTGTATTATATTTTTGTTTTTTTTTTCTTAATTGATTTTGTATGAAAGTCTCATTCATATATATGATAAAGTGAATAATCCTTATATGCTCAAGTAAATGTATATGAATTGCTGAAATCAATGACCATTAAAGGATTTTCAATGCATTGCTTCATAAATTTCTCTTCCCTTGAAATACTATATATGTCAATGTTAATATTTTTTTAAAGGAAAATGTTATACATAGGCCTTAAAGGTTAAAAGAAGCGGCTCGTATCCAAGAGCTATGAGGTTCAAACCTTATTACTGAAATCATCTCCTCGTATATGTGTGAAATTTTAAAATGAGCGGATTTCATTACCCAATCTCTCTCTCTCTCTCACACACACAAAGACCTTAAGGCTATGTTTAATGAGTTAAAAATGGTAAGTTTTAGTAAAAATAAATATTTATTACGCCAATTTACACCCAACCCAATTAATTTGACACACACATTTGAAAAAAAGGAATAATAAATCTTTGCAAATGTGTGCGGTGAATTTCAAATCTAAAACCTCATATACTTGATGTTCGCAAGTCTTAACCAGTCAGGACTTATACCTCACCTATTGTATTGATGGAATTCAATTCATAGAATCGAATCAAAATTTAATATTAATCAATGATCCAAATTGAATGGGGCATACACTTTGATTAGGACTAAGGGCCTGTTTACGTTTACTGAATCGAGATGAACCGAACTGAACTGAATTGAACAGAAATGAATTGAACAAAATATAACTAAATTGAGCTGAATATAATTGTTTATGATAGTAGAAATTGAGAAATGAACTGAATTTAACTGAACTAAACTAAAATAAACTGAAAATAAGTTGAAGTAAACGTGACTAATTTTGTAAATTGTATGTCTTTCTTATAAATTAAAGGTAGATATTAGATGAAGTATATTCCTTCGTGGAAGAAACATGTTTAAACAATTTGGATTTATGATTTATGAATGGTCAAAGTAGCCAAAAGTATGCTTTTGTAGAATAACTTTTAGGTTGAGGCATCCAATTAGAAGGGGTATTAGGCTTTGTTATTGTTAGTCATAATTGTGTTGTGAATTTGTGATTGGGCTGAAAAAGGCAAGTAAGTAGTTACTAGATTTATTATCTACAGTATATTTAGTTTGTTACAAATTATGGACCCACCCAATCTGTCAATCACATGCCCATTTAAGATTTTTTTTTTCCGGCTAACAATGATTTTGGCACCCCTCTAGAGATGGCATTTGGGTCGTTTGGATCAGGTACGGATCGGGTTAATTTGTGTCAGGTTGATTCGGTTAGTACACTTTTGATTTCGGGCCGGGTTGGGTTTTCTTTAAATACATTTAAAATACATAACACTTAATATTACATACTTTAATGTTCCGGTAATTCGGATTAGGTCGAGTTAAATACAAGTCATAATATATATATATCAAGTAAACTACGGAATAATATGTTTATTATTGTCACATATTTGCACATATAATGAATATTGATATATTTATGTCTAATGATAAAACCACTCCACTTGTTGCAACTATTAAAAACGGATGAAGTAGATTTAATATAATGTCTAATAATCATTATTGTTTTATTTATAGAATGCCAATTTAATGAATTTATTGGCAAGTTGAGGCACTCCTCAACATTATCGATGTCATATGATGTTTTCTAGCCTTAGTTCCCTATTATACAAAATATTATGTCATGTCCAGATGGTATTACATATCTTTTTACTCAAAAATTGTACTCGTACTATTTTTTTTTTAACAAAAGGAAAGGTTAATTCATTAATTAAAAGTCATACGATATCTATAATAGAAATTAGTAACAACCAAATACATATCAAAATAGATCAAACTAAAATCAACTTTGACAAAAACTAGATCGTTATAAGAGATATCTGTTAGTACAGTCCCTCCTCTTTCAAATCGCAGCTTCTTCATACAGCTTTTCTCGAGGGATTCTATCGATCTACAATAGTTTTGAAGTAGATCTTGATTTGATTCTTTTAAATGTAGTGGAAGTAAAAAAAATCTGTTGTAATCCCACGCTAATCTCTATCAACAAATCAATTTCCATAGAAAAACAAGCACATATGGCCGAATTAAACTTTGTATAATATTAAGTTAAAAAGTTATTTTTTTGATCTTAAAATTATCCCATTAAACCATCAGATTATACATTCTTGTATAACGATTAATTAGGTTTTCTTACTTAATAATTGGGGAAAAAAAAAAAAAAAAAAAAACCTAACACTAAGCCTGAGTGTAGTACTCAAGGATTTTGTTGGATTTGACCAAATTTTGCTTTGCTTTGAAGTGATTATAAATGAACTCTTGGACCAACAAAGCAAACAAAGGCTACATATATAAATGTACCATTTAAATCTTTAGGTTAGATATTGTCAATTGTTACATCTATTTAAAAACAGAGGGAATAATATATTACTCCGTAGTTCATCGATGAGTCCAGCGTGAGTTTAGAGACGTCAGGGCCGTCCCAAAAATATTTGGGGCATGTTCTAAAATTTTAACTAAATGCGATAATTCAATATTATATAATTATATTGACAACATATATATATATATATATATATATCAAAGTTTTTTTTTTAAGATAATGATATATTTATCTAGAAATATAACAATAAGACAAAATAATTTTAAAAACATATTAAAAAATTAAGCCCTTTGAAAAATGAGGCCCTGTGCAGAGGGTATTCTTGCACACTTACCCGGCATGGCCCTGAGGGTTAGTGTTCGTTGTTACTGTTAAAAAAATAATAATAAGAATAATTTGTTGTGTTTACAGTACAAATGGACCCCTGTCAACATTGGAATGAAGTAGACATGAGAAAAGAAAGAACAAACAAAACAATGGAGTGAAGAAAGCAATCAAAGCATGAAATTAAAGGAAAATGATGTGGAAACAACATTTACAAATATCTTTTTTTTTTTTTACTGGTTCATCAATTTTGTATCAATCATTAATGAGTATTAATTATTTCATGTAAGAACTGTACTATGGAGCCAAAACAGTAGAGTAAGTATTTACTATTAGCTGTTATATATATTTAGCACTTTTTCAGTCAATGATATTGCTCTATTTGTGTCATAAATAAATGGAAGTGGTCTCACGTACAAGTGAAGCCAAAACAGTACGGAGACAATAAACGACACATTTGGGACAATAATTGTGTTACACAAGACAATAATTGCGTTACACGTGACAATAATTATGACATTCATTCAAAAACCGTTAAATGCATATAGCAGCTAAGAGTTTATCATTACTCAAAACTCTATATAGCCAATTGATCGGTCCAGGTTAAATCGTTTGATGGTCTAATAGAACTCTCAAGAACAAAAATTGCAAATTTATAAAGAAATTGTTGAGGTCAACTCACACCCTAAAAAAACGCAAAACTAGAAAATTGAAGACTATCATAGATGAAAATTTTCATGGTAAGCTCCAAATCTTCATGTTAGTTTATTGTTCATGAAGTCTTTATTAGTTTTTTTTTTTGTCAATAACTGAGTCTCTCATTATGGGAGTTATCACTCCTCTTTTTAGGGTTTTGTGTGTTCTTTTGGGGTACTGTTTTCTTTTACAGGTTTGAAGCACCGAGGAAGATGATGATGGTCCAAGAAGGTATAATACATAGTATAAATTCTCCGTTCAAGATAACTATATCACATGTATGTTGTGAATATGTCCGCCCGTAAAGATGCATATACATCGAAGTTCACGAGGATTTTCATCATTGAATCCATCCTCCAAGAGCTACGCTCGGGTATGCCTTTTATTTAAGGGAAATTTCCATTGGTACTACCGTGTTTTGGCGAATTCCTAATGGTACTACCGAGTTATTTTTAATCCCAACGGTAATACGTTACTTTTTATGATTTAAATTCCCAAATGTGATGTTATAAACAAAAAATCGTTAAAATTAACAAAAAGAAATACATTACTTAACTATAATTAACTAAATAACTATATTAAAAAATTAATTAATCATAATTAACAAAACAAACCCCCATAAGTGTTAAAATGATTTGTAAAAGCTTGAGCAGACTATTTTTGTATACGTATATCAATGCGCAAATCGAAGTGAATTGGGAATGCAAATTAGAGCTAATCGAGTCGTTTTTTGCAAATTCCAACCTCAAATCGGACCCTATAAGGTTTAAAATGACCCGTAAAATCTTAAGTGGACTATTTTTCTTTACGTGTAGATCAATGCACGAAAATCGAGGTGAATTGGGAGCGCAAATTATGGTTAATCGGGTCATTTTTTGCAAATCCAACCTCAAGGAGGATCCCATAAGGATTAAAATGTCCCGTAAAACCTTGAGCAGACTATTTTCTTTACACGTAGATCGATGCACGCAAATTGAGAAAAAACGAGAATGCAAATCGGGGCTAATAAATCGGGTCATTTTTTGCAAATTTCAATCTCAAATCTGACCCTTTAAGGGCTAAAATGACCTGCAAAACCTTGAATAAGCTATTTTTTGTTATTATTAGTTATTATTTTTTATTTAATTAACGGAGTATTCCATTACTTAACGGAATATTCATCCACGATGCTACATTTGAGAATTTTAATCATATTAGTATTACCGTTGGAATTAAAAAAATTTGGTAGTACCATTGGAAATTCGCCAAAACATGGTATTACCGTACCAATGGGAATTTCCCTTTATTTAATTGTTTTATATGGGAAATTTGTTTCCGTATTTTAGATATTTTTTATTCATATACACATATCTAATGTAAATGTCATATGACTATTTATGAATGAAATTAATCTTTCTTATCTATCTATCTATCTATCTATTAACTATTACTAAAACAAAACCACTAACTTCACCATTTGCCACATGTCACTTCCTCATTAAAAAATTTCCCTCCAAACTTTCATTTGATTTTTTTTTCTTTTTAAAAACTTACTCACTACTTATTGGGTTTTTTTTCCAATATTATCTTTTCTAAAGTTTTTTCTCCATATATTATTGAAAAGATGATACTTAGGGTCTGTTTGATTCGTCGAAAATTTTTATATCTGATCTGAACTTAACTATTTTGATTTTATCTGATCTGAACTTTCCTGATCTGATTTGAACTTTTCTAATTTGATCTAATCTTATTTGATTTTTTTGGGAGTTTTTTTAATAGTTATTTTAACTATTCTGATCTGATCTGGATTTTTCAGATCTTATCTGGTCTAAATTTTATATTGCTTAATAAGTTTTATTAAAACACCCTTATTTTTGCTTAAATATAAATATTTTTTTAGTTACAACTTATTAATAAGAATATTCAATCTTACTAAAATTTTCATAAGTTAAAGTTGTTGTACTAATCTTTTTAAAATAAAGTATATATATATATATATATATATATATATATATATATATATATATATATAATTTTATTACAATTAAATTAAAATTATACAAGTGTAATAAAAATAAAATATTTTTGTGAAGATTGTACCTATTCAAGTGTAACCTTGCTACTGATAGAAATTTTGAGGCGATGCGCATGTGGAAGTTTGATGAGCAGAATTTATATGAAATGTAGAAGTTAATTGATTGAGAATTTTGTTACAAAG
This sequence comes from Salicornia ramosissima, assembly GCA_951394345.1. Classification (NCBI taxonomy): domain Eukaryota; kingdom Viridiplantae; phylum Streptophyta; class Magnoliopsida; order Caryophyllales; family Amaranthaceae; genus Salicornia; species Salicornia ramosissima. The sequence continues at coordinate 16,111,592 of OX596239.1, forward strand.
TTGGGGGAGTTAAATGTGATACTTCAAGGTTCCATGATGATGGAACTCTTGGTGGTGGGATGTATATATGACTCTCCACTTTTAATTTTCTCTCCACACTACAACTCATACACATATGACATATTTATAAGAGTGACATAACACAATCTAGAGTATTCTATATTCATCCTATATTTTATGTCACCTCTAGTGTATTCTAGAACACTCTTCTAACTTCTTGTAAACCCTAACTGTACTTGATTATTCTAGAATGTTATTTCACTAGAGTTTTCCTAAAATTGTTCTAGATTTTTCTAGATTAGTAATTCCAACACTCCCCCTAATCTTGAAAAATCTGAATTTCATGAATGAACTGATCTTGTTCAACTCCCCATTCTTGTATCTTCATTGTGCTCTTCGTGTTTTTATAATGTGCATTTATTTTGTGCTATTGAAGTCCTTGTTGAGTGCTCTATGGCCTTTTTTTTCTTGTTTACTCCTCTACTTTCGCTTCCCTTGTGTTGAAGCCTTGTGTTTGCTTGAATTACTCTTGATATACTCCATGTTATTTGTTTCCTTGAATTGGTCGGTATCTTGAATTTTGATCCCACCGACCAGGTCTTCTTGCCTCAATTTGCATTTTGGGTCTTTCCCCATCACATGCACTGTTATTGGGTCTATTTCCCATATTTTGCTTGGATCTTACCAAACTTGTGTTAGGGTCTAATGCCCTTTTAATGCTCGGGTTCTTTTGCCCACCTCTTGATTGTTGGGGACTTTTTTTTTTTGCCCCTTGATGAAATGGTTGACAATGTTTTGTGTTTGTCACCCTTGAATGCAATGGGCTAGCTTATATTTGCCTCCCATATGCTTGAAATGTTGTGGCTCTTCTTGGCCATCAACATGATTTGGTTGGCATCTTAGCCACCTTGTGATTGTTAGCATGTGCATGTGAAATGTGTAGTTTTATGATGGATAACATATTGAATGGTGAAACATGGAGTAATTTTGAAATAGACATAACTTAGGAAGCATATATTGTCTTACCGTACTTTTGGTAAAAACTTGGAGGAGACAGAATCTTCTGGCTCTGATACCATGATAAAAAAATTTGGTGGAGCGCACGCTGAAGTTTGATGAGCACAATTTTTATGAAATGTGAAAGTTAATTGATTGGGAAATTTGTGTTACAAAGTTGGGGGAGTTAAATGTGATACTCCAAGGTTCCATGACGATGGAACTCTTGGTGGTGGATGTATATATGACTCTCCACTTTTAATTTTCTCTCCACACTACAACTCATACACATATGACATATTTCTAAGAGTGACATAACACAATCTAGAGTATTCTATATTCATCCTATATTTTATGTCACCTCTAGTGTATTCTAGAACACTCTTTAAACTTCTTGTAAACTCTAACTGTACTTGATTATTCTAGAATGTTACATCACTATAGTTTTTCTAAAATTGTTCTAGATTTTTCTAGATTAGTAATTCCAACAGCTACTATTTCAAAAAAAAATAGTGTTAACTTGCTACAAAATAAAACAGAAACTACTAACAATTATAATATTTATCTATGCATATGGAAATTGTTGTTCATTTTACTTAATTTCAACTTTTTCTTACAAATTATAGATTATCATTATTAAAATAAATTTTAACAATTATTTTTGTAAAAGCCGTGCATCCGCACGGGTGCTAACCTAGTAAAATAATAAAATGGTAAATTTTTATCATAAATTTATAACTTTTTATATAATTAGTTAAAATTTTTATTTAAAAAAATATTTAAGATCCTACGCTATAAAGTTACGCTGTTAGACCATCATGCGGTTTGACGAGCTACACCAGAAGCAAGAAGGTAAAAGACTACTCCTAAAGTTCTTTGTGCTCGAGTGAGGGTTAATTCTCAACCAAAATTGTATAGGGATAGGGAATTAATTAATAATGGGGAATTCACTAATTGTATAGGGATTATAATTAAAAGAAGAAATCTCCAATTCTCCATCACTTGTACATGCCAATCCTAGGTATAAAATAAGAGGGGTAAGAGGGTATTTTATCCCTATCTCTATTCTCCTAAAATAAGAAATCCTCCCAAACAAACGAAGGATTAGAGAGCAAAAGGATAAGAAACGTCTTCTTTCTCGATTCTAATTAATGGACACAACCATCCCGATGTTTCACTACTAAGACCGATTCTCCTCTCAAAATGAAGCTATCCATGCCGTGTTCAACTCATAAGCCTTATCCCTCAAAACAAACGTTCCGATCTGTAAATGCACAAGTACATATTTCTCCGTTCTTTTTGTTAGGCTCTGTTCTTTAGGACTGATCTGGTCTGATCTGATCTGATCTAATTTGAGTTTTTCTGATTTTATATTTATATTTATATTTATATTTATATTTATATTTATATTTATATTTATATTTATATTTATATTTATATTTATATTTATATTTATATTTATATTTATATTTATATTTATATTTATATTTTTATTAGGGACAAAAATTTAATGAGCCCAAAGCCTCAAGCTCATTTCTTTTCACCTCTTCAGTATTTTACTTTTCATTCTTTTCAAACCCTTCATTCAATCTGACTCCAAAACCGTCACCGAAAAAGTCGACTGAATAATCACCGCTGAAAAAGTCATTCCGAAAACCGTCGTCGGACAAGCCGTCTCGAAAACTGTCGCCGAAAAACGCGGCCTGAAAATCGTCACCGGAAAAGTCGGCCAAATAATAACTGCTGGAAAAAGTCAGTCCGAAAACCGTCTTCGGAAAAGTCGTCCTGAAAATCGTCGCCGGAAAAGTCGGTCGAATAATCACCGCCGGAAAAGCCGACCGAATAATCATCGCCGGAAAAGTCATTCCGAAAATTTTCGTCGGAAAAATCGTCCCGAAAATCGTCGCCGAGAAACTCGGCTTGAAAATCGTCGCCGGAAAAGTCGGTCAAATAATCACCGCCGGAAATGTCGACCGAATAATCATCGCTGGAAAAGTCATTCCGAAAACCGTCGTCGGAAAAGTCGTCCCGAAAATCGTCGCCGGAAAAGTCGACCGAATAATCAACGCTGAAAAATTCAGTCTCGAAAACGAGGTAAGTATGCGGATCGGTGTGCTACTCTTGGGTATGGTTTCCTTCCTTTCTCTTTTTCTACTTTTGGCGAATTCGAGGAGGATGCTGTTGCACTGCTGAAACGGATTCAGAGATTTTTCAGAGTACATGATATTGGTGCGCGGGCTGCTACTCACATCTTCACTCGTATTGGCTTTGCAATAGCTAGGGGAGTGGGGGCCCAGATTGTATCTAGGCTTCCCACTAACTTTTTGTAAACATTTTGAATTTTAGTTTATAATAATAATAATAATAATAATAATAATAATAATAATAATAATAATAATAATAATAAAGAGTAATAATGTCTGATCTGATCTGATTACTGTAGCTTTTAAGTCCAAAAGAACAGGGCCTTAGTTATTTATGAAGGCATTCAATTCGTCAACAAATTTATTCATTATTATGGGCCCATTGACTGTCCAAAATCAGCAAAGAACAATTTCCTGCTGATCTTATTAGCACTTAAAAGCGTAGTTAATGCAAAAATAAATAAATATATTAGGGTTGTGATCCAGAATATGAGGCACTTATTAGGGCGTTAACGCTGTAAATATCTTCCACTTTAAGTATTCTCCTTCAATTCGCTTGGCAGAATTGCAACTAGCCATATATGCATGCGATGCGTACATTAATTTATAAATTTTTATAAATAAAATGTTATCATGTTTATATTGTAATTTTTTTTTTGAATGAATAACGAACAAAGATTGGTTGGTGTTAACGTATTAACATTATATTAGGGAAATTCCCAGTGGTATTCCTGAGCTTTTTCGAAATCCCACTGGTATACCTGAGTTTATTTTAATCCCAGTGGTATACCTGAAATTATGTCTAATTCTCATCTGTTACATTTAGAAGGTATATTCCGTTAAATGTAATGGGATATACATATTTAAAGGTTAGATTTAACTTTGGTTAACAATTTTTTTAATTTTTTTTTTTAAAAATAAAATTTAAAACTAATAATATATTAAATTAATGGGTTTTTGCAAAAAATAATCCGATTGCCCCCAATTTGCGTTCTTGATTCGCATCGATTTGCTCGCATTGATCTACGTGAAAAAAATAGTCCGCTCATGGTTTTACGGGTCATTATTATCCTTAAGGGATCCGATTTGAGGTCGAATTTTGCAAAAAATGATCCGATTGCCCCTAATTTGTGTTCCTGATTCGCCTCGTTTTGCGCGCATTGATCTACATGAAAAAAATAGTCCGCTCAAGGTTTTACGGGTCATTTTTATCCTTAAGGGGTCCGATTTGAGGTCGGATTTTGCAAAATATGATCCGATTGCCCCCAATTTGCGTTCCCGATTCGCCTCGTTTTGCGCGCATTGATTTACGTGAAAAAAAATAGTCTGCTCAAGGTTTTATAGGTCATTTTTGTTCTTAAGGGAACCGATTTAAGGTCAGATTTTGCAAAAAATGATCCGATTGCCCCCAATTTGCGGTTGTTTTTCCTTTGTTTTTTTTTTTCAATTTATTAACCATGGTTAGTGTTTTTAATTAAAAAGGTTAGTTTTGGGAATTATGTTTAACATTAGGTACACAACTGAGATTAAAAAAACTCGGGTATACCAGTGGGATTTCTAAAAAGTTCGGGTATACCACTGGGAATTTCCCTTATATTAATATGATTGAATATTTTATACATTACGTCACAACTAATATATAATTGTAGTGTTTATTTTGTTAGAGATAAGATTAAATGTTTTTAGTTGATTATATATGAGTCAAAAAATAACACTTTTCACTTATTCAATTATAATTGTTATTAATTGCCATGATAAATTTTTAATCCACTTTTTGATGTGAAATTAAATTATATTCATTAAGGGTATTTTAGTCATTTAGAGGGGGACACGATTGCTCTCCTTTCACTTATATAATAGAGATATGTATAAAAAAATGGCAATAAAAAAAAATTTGGGAAAATATTTTAACTTTAATACTCCCCGTCCAAAAAAAAAAAAAACTGCTCCATTTGCTTTTTCGCAACTCCCAAAACACAACTTTTAAAACTAATATTTCTAATTATACATAGCAAAAATTATAAAAAATATATATTTGAAAAGTATATTTCGAGACGAATCAAACAAGAACTCATACAACTCCCAAAACACAACTTTTAAAACTAATATCTCTAATTATACATAAAAAAATTTATAAAAAGTACTCCCTCCGTAACACAATTCTGGCAACAAACAAGTTGTGCGCGGACTCATAGACATTTTTTCTTAATCTGAGTTTAATACATTAAACAAAACCCTAATCCAACACTACTCATTAGACTTAACCTAACTAAACTATCCAGCCACCAACACCACCACCGCCAGTCCGCCACTGCTCACCATTCACCACCGCAACAGCAGCCGCCGGCGCGCAAAAACCACCGACACACAAGCAACCACCAACGGTCTAGCAGCCACCAACACACAAGCATCCAAATCGAAACCCCAATTCGAAACCTAACCCTAACCCCAAATTGAAACTCAAAATCAAAACCAATCCCCAATTCGAAACCCAAAACTCAAATCAAAATCAAAACTCAAAATCAAAATCTAGGATTTTAAAATCTCGAGTTGGTGGTTCGAGTTGTTGCTGGTGGTTCGAGTTGGCGTGTTGAGTTGTTGCTGGTGGTTCGAGTTGCTGGTGGTTCAAGGTGGTGTTGGGTTTCCTGGTGATGGCAGTGGTTGGGGTTTTGTATATGGTGTTTAGGGTTTTGAAGGTTAAGGGTGGTGGAAGTGGTGGCGCTGACATCAAATAAGGTGGTGGCAGATTGGCAGTGGCGGAGAGGTGAGAAGGGAGTGGAGGCCAGTGACAGGAAGGTGGAGGAGAGAGAGTGGGAGATGAGGGAGGGTAATTAAATTAAGTATTCATTAACCTTTGTTTAATTTTTTTAGTAATGACATTTTTGTAAATTGCTAGACTTTTTATTACAAAAAATAGAAAGAAACAAGTTTGTTGCCAGAATTTTGTTACGCCCAAATATGACAATTGTTGCCAGAATTATGTTACGGAGGGAGTTTATATTTGAAAAGTATATTTCGAGACAAATCAAACGAGAACTCATATGACTATATTTTTGTTGTCTATATAGAATTAAAGAGGGTCAAAGTTACAATGTGAATAGTGGATATAGTCAAAGTGGAGCAGTTTTTTTGGGATGGAGGAAGTACTAATTCGTACATTTAATTATGCATACATGAACAAATTTTTAAAAATTGAATACATTTTTTTTTGACAGGTAAACTTTAATACAGTACATTATCTAAAATCTACATGTTGTCACAAAAAAAAAAGCATTTTTAAATACTCCAGCCGTAATGCATTAATGACAATAATTTATTTTGCATGCATCTTAAGAAAAATCTAAGGGTGCCAACAAACAAATTAATCAAAAATAATTGTAAGATTAGTAACTACTTATGATCCAATCTTACTTGTATTAAAATCACTTTGGTTAATTTATTTGTTCGTCTATACCCTTAAATCATTACCTTTAATTGCATACTAAATGAATTATTGTCATTAATTTGTTAGGGAGTGAGTATCATTTATCTTTAAAAATAATATAGATAACTTTTTTTATTAGAGAAAAACTAATCATCATCTAGAGGCACTAAATAAGGTAGTTAAAAGTGGAAATATTAGAATAAAATGAATATTAATTACACCGATTGGCACTTGAATTCAACTTGCATTCCAAAATTTATACCATTGTATGTTAGATCGAAAATATATTAAATATTTATCTATCACAACTAGGAGAGCCAATTAACAAGATCGTGTTTATTATATAGCCAAAAAAAACAGTAAATTATTAGATAAAAACCATCAAGGGATCAAGTGAAGCGAAATTAAAGATGAAAATTAAAATTGAGATTAATTAAAATGGCAGGTTAAGGTTCCTTTCCAAAGAAACAAGAAGTTCAAATTTGAATGTAGAGGTATCAAATATAGATGTACTAAAATACTGAATAAAATGGATCCATTATTGTCATGCATAAGAAACGACCCTTCTACTACAAACACAAAATTAATTGTCTCAAGATTTTTTTATTTTTTTTTTGGGTGTAACCACCGGTTCACCCTTTTGGGCTAATTCAGATTCAAAGCGCGTCCCGAGGTTAAGATTTTGAAACCCTTCCAACGTGCTTGCAGGGGATCAAATAATGGTTCTCCCTACTAAGTCTAGCCCCTGACACCACTAGACCAAGACAAAGTTGGTATTGTCTCAAGATTGTGATTGTGATTATTGTGATTGTGGACTATCATATTGTGCTACTTAAATGAAGGACGATGGCATCATCATGTACCGGTGTAGACATGTAGTGTGCAATAATGTACTCCCTCTGTAACGAATTAGTAGCAACATTTGGATTAGCACGAACTCCTAGATGAAATATGTTAATTGTGGTATTAGGTGGTATAATGATAAAAATAAGAGAGAGAACAGTAAGAGAAGGAAAAGTAAATGGAGTATTATGTGATATGATGATAAAAGTAAGAAAGATAAAAGTAAGTGGCGTATTGTGTTGTTTTTTTTGCCAAAAAAAGAATAAAATGAAATTGGAAAAAATTGTTGCAAGTATTTTGTTATACCTAAAAATGGAAATTGTTGCTAGTAATTCGTTACGGAGGGAGTAGATGTGAGTATAAATATAAATTGAATTTGGAATATTGGCTCTTACACGTGCTAAATTAGTGGGTATTTGATAGAGTATATAACATATTCATAGGCCTCAACCATAACCTTAAGCTTTTGGTTGAGATGGTCCTTTAACATGGTTATATACTCTATCAGTATTTTTAGGAGTTTGCGATTCAAGTCTTGCATGGAAAATTTTAGAAAGTATTGTCTCGTATATAAATACAATTTTGGATGGGCTATGTCCAAAGTGGGCAATATCACCTGACGATGGCTTGGTGCGTGTAGAAGCACACCAGTGTAGAGTGGTGTTGTAATGACCCAGATTTTTATCGGTATTTTTGCCGGTATTTATGTGTTTATTTGCTAGTTCAAAATTTATTTTGAACTATTTATTTTAATTTTATGTGAATAATTTCGATTAAATCGAAATGTTTTATTTCTTAGTTTTTATTATTGATTTTAATCATTATTTAATTAATTGGCCCAATTGAGACTTCAAGATGAAGCTGCCAGTTTAAAGATAAGGCTTCAAGCTGCCGGTTTGGTCTTCATAAACCGCCAGTCTTGGACCTTGCAAGCTGCCAGTTATATACCGCCGGTTTGGTCTTCGTAAACCGCCAGTCTTGGACCTTGCAAGCTGCCAGTTCTATACCGCCGGTCTTGAACTTCACAAGCTGCCGGTTCCATACCGCCGGTCTTGAACTTCACAAGCTGCCGGTTTTGCATGATTAGTCATATAAATTTAGTAAATTAGCCCAATGGATCACAAGGCCCATTCTGCTTCTCTTGGCCGGTTCTACAAAGGCATGGCAAGGCTTGCCACTTGCCTTGTGTTCACACCTTAACTAACTCTATTTATAGGGGAGTTAGTAAGGCTTAAGCTCATTTTTGCCATTCTAAACTTTGCCATCAATTTGCTAAGCACTTAAACACTCTCTCTTTCTCTCCATTCTCACGCCATTTTTGGATGATTGAGCCTTCAATTGTTCATCATCTCCCTTTGCCCAAAACTTAAAGATTCAAACACCATTGATCTTTAAGCATCCTAAACACAATCCTAAACACATTATTCAACCAAGATCACTTGTTGGGTTGTTTCCGGGTTTGTTCGTGGGTTTTGTGTTCGAGTGTGGCCGTGTGGTGGTTCGTGGTTGGGCCGTGTTGCTGTGTTCGTGGTGCAAAAGCCGTGCAGTGGCCGTGCCAAGGTGGTGCGTGGTGTTCGTGTTCGAGCTGGGTGAACCGTGTGTGCAGGCCGTGTTCGTGGCTTGTGTTCGTGTGTGTGTGCCAAGTGGGAGTCTTTCTTGGACTACATATTTGTGTTGATTTGTGTGTTGATCTTCTATAAGGTAACATACTAACTCAACTTGATTGGTAATACTAGGTTTATAGCTTTGATTAAATGCATGTTTGGTTGATTGATGATGATTGATTCATGGTTTTAAAGATATTTCTATAATCTGATTTTGAAGTGTTTTAATGGTGTTTTAATGGTGGATTTTCATATCTTAAGATTGTTTATGATATTTTGGAAATCAAGGTGATTGGGTTTGAGTTTGTTGAATTTTTGATAAAAAGATGTTGAGTTTTGCCGTGTGATGATGATGATTTCATGCGTGTATAATTGTTGTTGTTTGAGTTCTTGATTGAAGTTCTTGAATCTTGATTAGTTTCTTTATGAGTTCTTTGAGTAATAGATGAGTTCTTTAAGGTTCTTGATTGAGTTCTTTAGAGTTCTTGTTAAGGTTTGATGAGTTCTTTAAGAGTCTTGAAAGTTAAAGAAAGAGGTTGAAAGAGTCTTGAAAGTTAAATATTTGGGATATGTTGATTAAAGATTGAGTTAAAGATTGATGATATGTTGTTTTGGTTAGTCTCAAGAGTATGGCTATAGGCAATTCTTGGGTTAACTTCGATGATTTAGTTGTTAAATTCAAGAGTATGGCTTATTCTTGTCTTTAATTAACTATGATGATATGATGATATGATGAAAAGATAATAATGGTATGATGGTTAGCTTGACTTCTTTTCTAGACGCCCTTGACTATGTGTATGGCTTATGCATAGTTTTTGGGTTAAGACGTTGCCCCTATTCCGTCCGCGGTATCAGAATAGTTATGGAGTCTCACTATGTTATTCCTAGTACGCTCAGAATGATTTGGGGATTAGGGACACGAATTTCCAAATATGAAATGGGTTCGTGGGATTTGGGTGTATGGCTTATGCCCGGTCCTGACATAGTAGAAGTTCGGTTGCGTAAGATGCTTCCGTACGAGCATAGTCCGGTCTAGAACTAGAATGATTGCACCTGAGTTAGAATTGAGTATAGTGATGTCGTATGATGATGATGTCGAGTGATTAGTCGAGTTTGGATTACGAGCTTGAGGTTGTCTCGTGTCTTCGAGGTTTATGCGTGTGATGTTATTTGATTATTGCTATGTGCTTGTGTATTCCCGTTAGGGTGAGTCAGTTATGTTACTCGCCACTGATGGTGGATATGTGGTGTTTTTCAGGTACATCTGACGATGATGCTCTTGCTTAGCTTTGGGGTTGGGCGAGCGGCGCTTTGTGTGCTTTGTTATTGTCTATTTCAGTTGTTTCATAGCATTAGACTTGTTAGATGTTGTTTTAGACTTATGATATTACATTTGTTGTATAAGACTCTAGCATGTGGTTAGAGTTGCACTTTACTTTTGTTTTAGTACATTTGACTTTTGGATTTAGTTTTTGTACAAGTTTGTGGGTTATTGTACATCTTTGGTTTAACAATAATATTTTGAGGTATTAGTTTATTTTCTAAGGTGTTGAGTTTTAGATTATAACTACTCGACTCGTCGGTTTCTTCCGCGCCGATTTAAGCGAGTCGGGTCGTTACAGGTGTGGCTCGATGGCGGCGTGGTGTACAAGTTTTTGCCGGGACTGACAATGTTGTGTGGGAAACCCTCATGAGATGGTGTACTCCAATGGTGGTGCAAGACGGATAGACGAGTTATTGTTCAAGGGGAGGTTATACCTATGAGCTTCTTGGGCGTCCTTGGAAGATTTTCGGGGTTTGCAATTAGGAATAACAACGGGTCAGACTCGGATCGAATTATGCATAATTCGACTCCAATAATAGTTGAAGTGAGATTTTTTTAGTAGGAGTTGGAAGTGGATTTTCAGTTTTCAGATTCAAATTAAATTGGATTTTTTTTCTTGCAAATTGAATTGAACTAGGGTCGGATTCAGACTAAATTATCTTCCCTTTTTGCAATCCCATGCCCCCACATGGATAATTTAATAAAATGTCGTCTTGCATATAAGTATCCACTTACTCCGTCCGTGCAAGCTAGCTAGGCCAATTTGTTTGTATTGTTAAAGATATTGGTTGCTCACAAGTACAATAGAAATGTTGTTCACCTTTTTTATGTGATTTTAATTATACATATATACTAGCTACAAGCCTACAACCACTAATCATGCAAAAATGACAAAGTATTATATTTTGTTTTCACCTTTAAAAAAATTCAAGAAAAAGAAAAATTTGGTATATACACATTTGAATTGTGGTTAAAGTATTAAAGGTGTATGCAGTACGAGACAAATTAAGAAAGTGTAGATCAATGAACATGGTGATATATAGGATAGGATCATGGACCACAACTTTCATAATTTTATAAAAGACATGTATATAATATCTTTTCATGTATTTGATGGTCCATAAAAAGTTGTGCGCATATGTCATCAGTTAGTCCGTCTGACGGGAGATGACTGCTTTAAAATTTAACAAAAAAATCGAAACTTTTTACTTTAAAATCTCACCTTTACGAATATTCCTAAAAGTTTTAATAACGTAAAATGTTAAAATGTTTAGCTAAAGGTTCTTGTAAAACAGTTAGTCAGGCATTAGAAATGATGCAATAATATAACAAAAGAAGAAAAAACTCATATATAGAACAATAATTACATCAACACCAAAAAAATGATCATTATTAAACTATGTATGTTAATTAAACCGTCCATATTAGTTTATGTTTACGTAAACTATAAATATATGATCACAATATTATGTTACTTGCATGTGAAGAAGGCTTCTTTGCCTTTATATGACTATAGACACCATGTGAATATATACTTATATACAATAGTTGTATGTATGTATGTATCTCAATGCTTAAAATTTGACTTGATTCTCATTGTTTTTGGTTCCAAATTAAAACAAACATAACCATGTCAAACACTATAGGCCAACAATGTAATAACATGATCTTTTCATGCTCTTGGCTCCTCCACATTACACTCTATATTACCATCTTATTACTTTTTTCGGCCGAGCCATCGTCAGTGGCGGCACATGGTGGGTCCCACCACCGGAGTTGGCAAGTTAAAGATATGATCACCTCGCTACCGGGAGAGCCGGTAGGCGAGGTGGACTTCAATCAATTTTCAGGATATGTAACAATTGACAAAAAAACAAATAAAAACCTATTTTATTGGTTAATTGAGTCACCATCTAGTGCTAAACCCCACTTGAAACCACTTGTATTATGGCTTAATGGGGGTCCTGGTTGCTCATCTGTGGCTTATGGGGCTTCAGAAGAAGTGGGCCCATTTAGGGCCCAACCCGATGGTAAGACACTCACTTTGAGCCCATATGCTTGGAACAAAGGTACGTACATGGCTGAACTATTTCCGTCTCTTTATCTTTGTCCTATTTTCTTTTTACTTAATTAATAGTTGATTTTGAAACCATCGAGCAATTATTACTCATATACTAAATCCTTCTACTCAAACCCCTTTGTCAGTTTTTAGCTGCTATATTTGACCAAAAATTGTGAGAGCTTTTTTGGTCAAATATAGCAAGTAAAAAAAAGACAGAAGAGCGAAAGAGTATCAGAATATAACAGTTTGTTGAGATGAATAATACATAATTTGAAATGGAGCAAAGAATAACAAACAAATAGAAAACAAAAAATAGGGGATAAAACAAGGAAATAACAAGTTGCCAAGTTGATTTTTGTTCCCATACTTTTAAACTTTTGTAATTTTGTATGTTTTAATATGGTCATTTCTGCCATTCTAGTTGTCTTTTTGCTTCTTCCTTATTCTCAATGAATGGAATGGGATGTTTGGAAATCATAGAGGTATCTAGTTATTGATTAGAAAGGATATTGGTGATTCACACAAATTTTACATGCTTTCTTGTTTGTTTGTTTGTTTGTTTATTACTCATCATAATACTTGTGTGGGAAATGAGAATATTACATGTTGTTTTTACTTTTTTTATAGGTAGTATTTAGATCCAAATTTTATTATAAAGTCCTTTACTACTAACACCAATATTATAGGTGGAATCAAGGGCCGAGGTTGAATTATTTAATTAGTACTCCCAATTATTTATTGGTTTTGATAAAAATTCAAGTATGTAAATAAAAATAAAAATAAAACGGAGGGAGTATTAGTTTTGGGATATATAGGATAATGATAGTTGACTAGCTATTACTGTCATTGTTTATTTGACTCAAGGTAATAATCTGAATAATTCTCAACTCAATATATAAAAAAAAAAAAAGCAGCCATGTGGGTTTTGTCTGATCTGTCTCAATGAGTACTTCATAAATATTATTTTTTTTATATTTTTTTTATTAATATGTATATAATTAAAGATATTAATAGTCAAAGATATATATTGAATGCATATTTTTATCGAAAAATAAAGGGGGGAAATGCGGGGAGTAGATAGACTAGACCCTTCTTATAAGTTTTTATTTTTGGTTTCACCACTGATATGAGTTCTTTGTACATGATTTATTATCACTATTAGAAAATATGTTATTTACGATAGGAATTACATCGCGAAAATGTGACCACGTCGTAGAAAAGGTGGATGAGTTATATATAAATGATTTTTCACGTCGTGATCCCGTTGTAAATGAATCCATTTTAATATAATTTAGGTTAGGTATTAGGTGAAATTTAAGGACGGACTCAAAAACTGTTATAAAACACATTTACATGCATTTGCGATATGATTTAGGCCCGTCATTAATGTGTACTCATCGTTAATGTGACAATTATTTTGCCCACTGTTTTTAAACATCCTCTAATATATTAAATTTACTTGTAGAGGCCAATTTGTTGTTCCTTGACTCGCCAGCAGGAGTTGGATTCTCTTATTCAAATATTTCAATTGATCAACCAGTTGGTGATAAGAAAACAGGTGGTTTTTAATTAGTAAACTACTAGTTAATTAAATAAATTTTGAGACTTAGGGTGCTTTTGATTCATCTGAAATTTTCTGATCTGATCTGAAATTTTTTAATCTGCTAGTCTGATCTGATCTAAAATTTTCTGGTTTAATTTGATCTGATCAGAATTTTCTGAAAATTTAAATTGAATCAAGCGCACCATTAATTATTTGAGCTAAAAAACAAGTGTGTTTTTTATACTAAAATAAAATAGTGTTTGTATGATGGTGCAGCACAAGATACGTACATATTCTTAACAAGATGGTTTAAAAGGTTCCCTCAATACATGCACAGATCTTTCTATATTGCTGGAGAAAGCTATGCAGGCCATTACATTCCCCAAATCTCTCTTATATTAAGCCGCCTTAACAAAGGAATTGACAATCCTATAATTAACTTCAAAGGTTTATTGGTATGTACTGCAATTAACTACTCTCTCTGTAACATATTGATAGCAACGATTTGACATAAAGCAGAGAGCAAAAATGTCAAATCGTTGCCATTAATATGTTACGGATCGGAGGGAGTACTTGTTATACTTTCTCTTTCAATTCCCTCTTGTTTGTTAAAATTTCAAAATAAAATAAAAACAATATTGTACCATGTTGGAATATACGAACAGCCCGTTTGGTAGCCGGTTATAAATCATGGTAATTGGAATGAATTTATAACTAAATTTGGAAGGGAAATCAAAATTCATTCCCATGGTGTTGCAATCTTAGCTCTAATTTATCTAATTTTCTTCACAAATATCCATTCCCATCAAATACCACCCTCCTCAATGGTAATGGATGAGAATAAAAATTGAGAAGAAATTTGGAACTTGGGAATGAAAATTTGTTTTACATGAAGATTATAAGGTTTCTCCATAACAAAATTACACTATAAATTCATTACTATTACCACGATTTATTACCAACAACCAAACGAGCGGTAAGAGCATTTACAATGGTAACCTACGTACAAACAAATCCTTGTAGTTTTATTTGCCACGTCATTGTTTTGAGATATATCATTTTCAAGCTACAAGTATCCATAATGGCAAGCTACAAACTTTGTAGCTTTGAAAGCAATTTTTAAAACTTATATTTAATGATATAGGCCCTGTTCTTTTGGACTTAAAAGCTACAGTAATCAGATCAGATCAGACTTAGTCAAACCAGATCAGATCAGACATTATTACTCTTTATTATTATTATTATTATTATTATTATTATTATTATTATTATTATTATTATTATTATTTCGAGCATTGTTTTTCCGCTCGACATTTTCCGACGACGGTAAGAGCATTTACAATGGTAACCTACAAACAAATCCTTGTAGTTTTATTTGCCACGTCATTTTTTTTAGATATATCATTTTCAAGCTACAAGTATCCATAATGGCAAGCTACAAACTTTGTAGCTTTCAAAGCAATTTTTAAAACTTATATTTAATGATATATATATAGTGAAAAAAATACTACTTAAGTAAAATAAAGGGTGGGGCTCAAAACCTTGTAGCTTAGAAAAGCTACGAGTACAAGGTTTGTGCAAGCTACAACCTCATTATCTCTTCTACAATGGTCGAGCTTGCAGCTTGAAATTTTGCATTTTTAAAAGCTAGACATTTCAAATAACAATTGTGGATGCTCTACTACACGCCTATAGCTATAAGCTCTAATACTAGTAGACTTGTAGCAAGTGATTAAGGCCTCGTTCTTTAGGACTTCTATTGACTTAATTTAATTTAATTTCATTTAAATTCAGTTAATTTAATTTAAATTAAGTTAATTTAATTTAAATTAATTTAATTTAATTTAAGTTCATTTTATTATTATTATTATTATTATTATAATAATAATTATTATTATTAGTTTCGGGTATTGTTTTTCCGCTCGACACTTTCCGACGACGATTTTCGAACTGACATTTCCGGCATTGATTATTCGCCCGACTTTTCCGGCGACGATTTTCGGGACGAGTTTTTCTGCGACGGTTTTTGGGACGACTTTACCGACGACGGTTTTCAGACTGACTTTTCCAGCGAAGATTATTCGGCCGAGTTTTTCGACGACGATTTTCGGGACGACTTTTCCGACGACAGTTTTCGGACTGATTTTTCGGCGGTAATTATTCGGCCGACTTTTCCGGCGACGATTTTCAAGCCGAGTTTTTCGGCGACGGTTTTCGGATTGATTTTCCGGCGGTGATTATTCGGCCGATTATTCCGGCGACGATTCTCAGGCCGAGTTTTTCGACGACGATTTTCAGGACGAATTTTCCGACGACAGTTTTTGGACTGATTTTCCGGCGTTGATTATTCGGCCGACTTTTCCGGCGACGATTTTTCGGGACGACTTTTACGACGACGATTTTCGGACTGATTTTCCGACGGTGATTATTCGGCCGACTTTTCCGGCGACGATTTTCAGGACGAGTTTTTCGTCGACGACTTTTCCGACGACGATTTTCGGATTGAATTTTCCGGCGGTGATTATTCGATCGACTTTTCCGGCGATGATTTTCAGGCTGAGTTTTTCCGCGACGATTTTCGGAGTGACTTTTCCGACGACGATTTTCGGAGTGACTTTTCTGGCGGTGATTATTCCGCGGAGTTTTTTGACGACAATTTTCCGGCGGTAAAAAATGAAGGTTTTAGGGTTTACTTTGAAATATAAATAAAATAAAAAAAGAATCAAAAAATAAAAATAAAAAATAAAAATAAAAATAAAAAATAAAAAATAAAAATAAAAAAATAAAAAAAAAAAAATAAAAAAAAATAAAAATAAAAAAAAATAAAAAATAAAAAAATAAAAATAAAAATATAATTTAATTTAATTTTTTTTAATTTAATTTCAGTTAATTTAATTTAAGTTCAGTTAATTTAATTAAAGTTCATGTTTTCTCAGTCCTATAAAACATGGCCTAAGTTTATATTATTATTAATTATTAATTATTATTGTATAAAAAAAAATAAAATGCAGGTGGGGAATCCATTGGTAGATGATTACCTAGACAATAAAGGGTCATTTGAATATTGGATGAACCATGGGCTAATCTCAGATGCAACTTACAACGCACTCAAAGATTCCTGCTTAAATGAGTCATTTTTGTTCCCAAAAGGCGAATGTAATAGTGCACTTTTCAAGGCCTACTCCGAGTTTGGCAACATCAATCCCTATGACATTTATGGCCCTGTTTGCTCTCATCCCTCCACCTTCCGCCACCACTCCTCCACCACTCTTGTATGTCATCCTCTTTTACTTGTCCTTAATTATATATATATATAATATTTGGTCTTTTGTATTATTTATTTATACTTTTTTTAATGACCATGTTATGTGAGTTCTATTTAATAAACAAAAACATAACAACATGTGAGATCATTTAGAATGAAGTTGTTTTTACATTGTAATCTTTCGAACCTGAATTTTTACACAGTACCTCAATTGCAATAGGAGTTCCGCACAGTATCGCGAAAGTACAATTAATAATTATACAATATTTTATATATGTCATTGTCTAGATATTAAATCTCATTTTTATATTAAACAACAAAAAATGGTTCTCTCTGAAACCCAAAATTGCAACAACCACCATCCTTAAACCACGTGGTTTAGGTTATGTTGGTTGTTGCGATTTTGGATTTTTGAGGTGGTAGTTGTCGCAACTTATGCTTTAGGGACGGTGGGTGTTGCGTTTTGTGGTTTAACAAGAAAATTAACCTAATTATTAGTTTTATATAATGGATGGGGTATTATATAATTATTAATTGTATTTGAGTGATATCATGTGGAGCTCCTAACACACTAGAGGATACCATGCAAACCTTCTCAAATGAAAGGATACGTACAACGTAGAAAATCCGAAACCTTAGGCAGCATGTAGAAAAACTCAAGAATGAACTATTAAAAAGATTGTATTTGACTAGTTTAACCATTTGAAGTCACCATATATTTATTAATCGAAAAAAGAGAGGAAAAAATAGTATAGCAAGTTGGCAATGCATAACATATATAATTGGCCATGAAATTAGAAAACACTCTGTCCGTAACATATTAATTGCAACGATTTGCTATTTTATGTCAAATCGTTAAATGTCAAATCATTAAATGTCAAATCGTTGCAATTAATATATTGAAATTGCACTTAAGGGGTAGTTCATTGAATTTAATTTTGAGTAGTTTTGTGATCTGAACTTCACCAGTATTTTTCATTTTTGTAGCATTCTTAAACAAAATCGTCTTTTCAACGTTACTGGAACACATGGGAATTGAATACTTTCTAATTCACTTCATTCTTCAACTTTTAGATTCATTTTAAAACAATAGAACAATAATATATTATCTCCGTTTTTAGATTCTTGCAACAAATGTCTTCTCATGTACTCCTTTCGTCTAATATTAATTGTTCCATTTAATCAAAATAGCTCTCACATTTTTTGGTCAAATGGAGCAATTAATATTGGACAGATGGAGTATGTCGATACAAAACTTTAAAGATTAATATATTTAATTATGTATTTTTAAAAATTATAATCACAAAATAATAAAAAAAAACTACAAGTTGAGACGAATCTAACGAAATCCCACATGACCAGGGGCGGTGCCAGGGGGGCTGGCGGGGGACTTGGCCTCCCCTTTGGCCCAAAATTGTTAGTACTGTATATTTTAAGCTTAAGTGAAAATAAACAATAAAAATATAGTACTACCTTCGTAACGAATTACTTGCAACAATTTCCATTTTTAGGTGTAACAAAATACTTGCAACAATTTTTTCCAATTTCATTTTATTGTATTTTTGGCAAAAAAACAACACAATACCCCAATTATTTTTTTCTCTCTTACTTTTATAATCATACATTCATACCACATAATACCCCATTTACTTTTTTCTTTCTTACTTTTCTCTGTCTTACTTTTATCATTATACTACTTAATACCCCGCTTTCCTTATTTTGCCTAGGAGAATGTGCTAGACTGCTAGTGCAAATGTTGCAATTAAATCGTTATGGAGGGAGTAGCTCAATTGACTTCATTGCTTGTTTATACTTTTACAGACTAGGGTTCGAGGCTCATTAGTTGCATTATTCTTAACTTTTTTTGCTCTTTATCATTCCATTACATTTTTCTTTATGTGTAAATGATAAATTACGATCAAAGTGAAAATTGTAAATAGTGTAAAAAATACTGTGATGTAATAATTTAAAAACAGAGGAAATGTATGTATATGCCGTAAAGATTAGGATATTTTAATACGCTATATATTTTTATTTTGTTATTATTATTATTATTATTTTTATTTTTTTTTTGAGAAAAGGTAAAAAATTGATATATTTTGATTGAAAATGGATGGATGCAGCCATATAAATACAAGGGGAATAATAATGATGACTGTATAGTAACATATACAACAAAGTACATGAACATGCCTGATGTCCAAAAGGCTCTTCATGCCAACATTTCTGGTTCTATTCCTCATCCCTGGAATTCTTGCAGGTTTGCTTCAACTCCCTCCCTTCATCATCCATACATATTTCTATTGTACTAATTAAACAATATATGTATTTATGTATTCACGTCCAAAATTGGGTCGGGTGACATGCAGTAGAGCCCGGTTCAAGGCCTAATATCTCACACGTCATCATACTATTAAAAATATATACACTTTAAAAAAAATATATATATATATACATATATAAAACGTGGGTAGTATTGTTGTACTCGGCTTTGAGCTGGACCAAATTGCAGGTCATGTCATCCGACCCAATTTAGCTAATACACACATTTGAGAGGGGATTCATAAGGAATCATCACTAATATGTCTGGTGAGGTTCAAATTAAATCCAAGACCTTAGATATACTTGGTTTTATTATAAAAAGTGGGAAAAGACCAATGTCTGCTATTTTGATCATAACTTTTGACATACTAATCGTAGTAATAATGTAATTCCATTTGCATTAGAAAGTAGATTTCAAGAGCTTTCCAACGATACGTCATAAGCTCAATTTTCTGACGAGTAACAAAAAAAAAGTCATAAGCTCAATTTTGACTTTTCGTGGTTCGCAACCTTAGATCGCAAGTCGCGACCAAAGACCTGTAGAAGCAGTTTTAGATCAGTAAATCCTCACGAGTCGCGAAATGTTGACCGTGGGGGCTTTTTCGGGAGAATCTTTTTGTGAAACGTCCATTTTAATGACTTTGTTTTTATGCTTGAGAGGTTAAAAGAAACAAGAGCAAGAACAAGGAAACAAAAATAAAACGAAAAAAAAGACTACATAATTATATTCCTAGCTAACGCTACGCCTTGGAACATCTTCATTCAAAATCCTTGCAAGTTCCACAAGGGAAAACAACACCTCAATTCTCTTTTATGCCTATAAAATCCTTTTGATTCACCATATTCTTATACAATAGTATATTCATATACTTTTTTTGATTTTCTCATTACTAAAAAAGTCATAAACACTCATTTTCTTTGGCATAAGTGTTCTAAACTCCAATCTTTTTCCCTAGAGTGTCATAGTGAGGAAGAATGTGTGATTCCTTGATTTACGTACCATCAACGATTATAGTACACCCTAGTAGAGCCGGAATTCGTTTTCAAGTCGGTGGATCTCAATCCACGACACACCTAAGCTATTGTTCTCCTTTCCGTTGTTTGGTCTATAATTATTTTGTTCATCGTTGTATATATATATATATACAAAGAAGTAAACAACACTTGGCGATCCCAAGAGTTAATCACTAGCTAGACTAAGACTTGTACATCTACACGATCAGTGCATACATGTATAAATGCATGCGAATCACGATCCGTAAAAAGGAGTAAACTATAATCAGTTTTGAGCTATTTTTAGCTCATTTTGGTCAAATCGAATTATAAAAGCATATATATATAGTGTCCTTGTGTGATAATGGTTTTTATTTTGATTTTTATTTTAATTTTAATTTGATGATATGCGTATGTACAGTGATGTTGTTCGAAGCAGTTGGACTGACTCCCCAAAATCAATGCTCCCCATATTCAAGGAACTCATAGCTGCTGGTCTTCAAATTTGGGTGTTTAGGTAAATCCATCTAACACCTACTATATTCAATTCTTTCATAGCTCATTAATTATTAAGCCTTAGCTTTATTAATTCTCTCGTGAAACTGTTTCACAATGGTGAGATCAGGAAAAGTTAATGAAATATTTTTTGAAAGTGGTTGAAAATATATAAAAGGTTACCAGATAGTTTTATAAGTATATATATAATTGCTTGTATATTTTCTGTAACTTTCGTAAGTTTTTTTTAATTTTTTCTAGTGAGACTTGGTCTTTCCATGAGACCAAGGAATCTGTATAACATACTGATAAAAATAGAGTTTAATTGATCCTTTCAAAACTCTGGTTACAAATATAGTGGGGACACAGACGTGGTTTTACCTCTAACATCAACAAGATACTCTATCAATGCCCTCAATCTCACTACAATCACTGAATGGTATCCTTGGTACGACAGTGGAAAGGTCAGTTTTCAACACCAAAAAAATAACACTTAAAAAACTGAATGAGAACATTTGTGTGCATGATTTTGACAAGTATTACTGATAATCGGTAATAAAAATTGTGCTAATAATAATAAATTTCAGGTTGGTGGATGGAGCCAAGTATATGATGGACTGACCTATGTGACAGTTAGGGGTGCAGGGCATGAGGTTCCATTGACTCGTCCTCAACTTGCATTGCTTATGTTTCAGCATTTCTTAAGGAATCAATCCATGCCACAAATTACAACCAAAGATTAAAGCCATTTATGGCATTTTAGATTCGAAACAAAACTAGATTCAACTCCTATATGATGGTAGAAATTACAATCTTTGATTGAATTGTGTGATCTAATTGATAGGTAAACCAAGTTATGTACGTATAATTGTGAAGAAATTAATCGAACAGACGAATGAATGAATAGCACCCCTTTTGTAAGCAATCCTCTTATGAAGCTCCTTAATCAAAAGCCACCATACTCACATGTGGGTTGTTCGGGAACCTTAAGAGTTAGCCAATTATGTTGAAGAGGGTGGCCCGAATTCCTTGTCCTTTAAAAGGGGTGGTACCATGTAGGAGTTCATATAGGAATATGCCAAAGGTCCACCAGTCCACTGCACTACCATGCCCTTCCTCGCATACTATTTTAGGGGCAAGGTACTCGTGAGTCCCGACAAAAAAGAAGGACCGCACGTTGATGGGCTTAGCTCGGGTAGGGACCCATTTACAAAAAGGCTGAAATCTGATTTGGATTTTTGGTTCTTTTTGCTAAGAAGTATTCTAAACAAGAAGTTTGAGGGTTGTATACAGCCCAAAATAGCCAATAATTGACCAGATTGGTAGAATAAGTGACCCCTTGCGATACATTGATAAAAAAAAAACGACATTTTAATAATTAAAATAATAATCCGCGTCAAATAATTCAAAAAATGAATCATAATTCAATTTCACATGTGTGTGTTCCACTACCCTAATATTCTTTTTTTTTTCATTGTTTTAATATTTTAAGATATGATTTTCTCCAATTTAAAGATTTGAAAAGGAGAAAATTTGTAGAATGCATAATTTCACAAATTAACTTTGTAAATAGCAATTATGATTTATTTTTTGAATAATAAAATTAGAATACATGCCAGATTTCTCTTATAGATAGGCCTTAGGCCCTTAACAAAGGAATTGAGAATCTTATACTTCCTCCGTTCCAAAAAAAAAACGCAACAGTCAAATTTTTGCACTATTCACGTTGCATACTTTGACCAAGTTTTAAGCTTTACACATAATAAAAAACATAGTCAAGTGGGATCTTGTTAGATTCGTCTCGTTAAATACTATATTAATATCAACTTTTTATATTTTTTAATTATTCATAATTATAGATATTAATGGTCAAAGTATCGTCTCGGCATGTGTGAAATGTTGACTGTTGCGTTTTTTTGGGAACGGAGGAAGTAATTAACTTCTAAGGTTTCTCGGTAACTACACTTATTCTGCTTAATTAATCTCTCCCTCTTTTCGTTAACATTAGAAGGTTTGTGCGACTTATCAATATTGCATGTTTAAAGGTAACTTACATGTGAAAGGAGTACGGAGTTGGGAGTGTATATATCCCACATTTTTTTTAAAATTGAGAGATAATGACTAAGGGTGCATTCTCTTCAAGTTATTAGACCTGAACTTATCTGAATTGAACTTATTAAATCTGAAACTTATTTTTAAAGGTGTATTTCCAACTTATTAGACCTGAACTTATCTAAACTTATTAAACCTAAAACTTTTTTTTTTATTACGATGAAGATAACGGTACGCACCCAAATACTACCTATATAAACTCGGTAGGCTACTCTTTATATTACCAACTAATTTTATAATGGAACCCAATCAGACTTGTATATTAGTCAGACTTTCATTCGACCTAGGCCCGTAACTAGGGCCTAATAAAATTTATCACTTCTTGTTAAAATTTCAAAATCACACTCCAGAAAAGAAAAAAAAAAAAAAAAAACCTACCAACCTTTTTGGAGTTATGATAACACCGTTTGCTACCTAGGATGGTTTCGGATGGTTTTTTTTTTTTTTAACCATGGTTAAGCATGGGGCCCACCCAACATCAATTAAACAAAAAATCCAACAAAATAGAGTGAAGAACATAAATGAGACTTTTGTTTACTTCAGCTTAAATTTAGTTCAGTTCAGGTTTTTTCAATAATTTTACTAATTACTTTCTATTATATTATTTAAGTAATAATAATGATAATGATAACTAGAGGTGGGAAAAATTGATACGACCTACTAACCTGACTCGAAATTGACCAGTTATTAACGTGATTGGGTTGAGAAATTTGCCCATTTAAATAAATGGGTCAACCCGTCATGACCCGTTTATTAAACGGGGCGGGTTAGGGTCAAATGATTTAACCCGTTTATGTAAACAATTTAACACAAACCCAAACCCGATTCAATTTCCAAGCCTCCAAGGCGCAAATTTTCACTTTAAAATTATTAAATTATTATTTTTACTTTTGCAATCAAATTTTTACTTTAAAATTATTAATCAAAAAATTAATCCAAAAATGAGAAATCATTATTTTTCCTTTAAAATCATTATTTTAAAAGTTAAATATTTTTAATTCAGTTAAGTTCAGCTCAGCGCAAATTATTGTATGGATCCGGTTTGTAAAACCCGATCCGCTTTTTCGGGGACCCACCAATGTGAGGTCCATGTCTTTTTGTCGACACCCTAAAATTTTGGTCGTAAATTTTGGGTACCCGTTTTTTCGGATAAAAAAAAAGGTATCGGATCGGGAATCGTGTACGGGTTTTTTGCCCGCCCCTATGAAAAAGTGATAATTTAATTATGAAAATTTGATAATTTGATGTTGATAAATATTTGATAATTTTGTTGTAAACATTTGATAGTTTGATGTTGATAATTTTATTGTAAGCATTTGATAATTTTATTATGAACATTTGATAGTATGATGTTGATGAACATTTGCTAGTATGATGTTGATGAATATTTGATAATATGATGTTGATGAACATTTGATAATTTTGTTGTGAGCATTGAAAGTACCACATAAACTTGTGTGGTCCCGAGTCCATCCATTACCCATTATTTTTGTGAAATTACCTATTGATTTTTGGTGTGACGGAAGAGGTACTCCGTATTTTTTAAGCCTGATTGTTTCAATAATATCCCGCCATTTTTTTAAACTAGTTGGAACAAAAGTGGAGTAATTAATATCCCGCCAATTTTCTCCTCTTAAAAACCTCCATTTTCACTCTCGTCTACCTCCATCTCATTTCACAAACTACAATTATCAATCAATTAATCATAATCATCAAATTATGGACATCACAGAGATAGCAAAGAAGCTTGGTCTCGCCCACAACAAACCCGTCGTCCGTAAAGCTTCAGAGTTTCGCCGTCTCTCCGATGTTAAATTCGACTCTTCCGCCATTGGCGTTGTATATTCTCTCTCTCTCTCTCTTCCCTTTTTATTCATCTATCAATTCATCTCACATCGCTCACTCACCCATTTTTGTTTGATTTTTCATCAGGGTGAGATTTGTAAGGCCATCATTTGCTTAGAAATTGCCGCCAACAAGTAGGTTTATTTATTTTATTTTTTTTTGGGATTTGCCCTGTTTTTTTAAAATACGTTTTGGTATGGTGATATATTGAAATGGGTTGTGTAATTTGTAGATATGAGGTTATCTTTGATCGCCAAATTGCGATTCGGTTAAGTGGGATGTCGGAGAAAGCTTACAACCGATCGTTTAATCATTTGCAAAATGTTCTTGATGTCAAGTGAGTTGTTTTATTAAAAGTAATTTTTTTTGCATTTTTTTTTTGGGAATGTATAATTTTGCTGTGGTGACTGTTTTTTGGGAGTTCATTATTTTAAAAAAATGAATTAATTTTGAAGGAATAATTTGGATGTGAGAGAACTGGCTATTCAATTTGGATGCGTAAGGATTATCCCTTTTGTGCAGAAAGGATTGAAACTGTAAGTATATAAATCAAAATTTGTTGAGTTTTATATGGATTTGAAGTCTTTTGGGTTTTTTTTTTTATTTTTTTATTTTTAAATTTTAATTGCCCATCATGTGTTTGTATTTGAGAGTTTTAATCATGGTGGTTTGTTTGGATGATTTCTAGTTACAAACAGCGATTCTTTGAATCTCTCCCATCGAGTAGGTGGGGTGGCACTGATTTCAGTCGACCTGTATTTATGGCTGTGGCATTCTATTTATGCGCTAAAAAGCATAAGGTGCGCATTTGTTTGTTAATATGTAGCTTGTTTCAGTTTGTTTAGAAGTCTAATGTAAGCATTGGTTTCTCTTAGGAAGTTGTTAATTGTTACTTATTTTTCCTTTTCAGCTTAAGGCTGACAAGATTAAGTTGATTGAGCTTTGTGGGACTTCAGAGTCAGAATTTTCTAGTGTAAGCACTAGCATTTCCATTACTCTTTTCACTTACTGACTTACCGGCTTGTATTATTCGGATGCCCTAATAGTTGAAGACTCAACTGTAGGTTTCTAATTCAATGAAGGACCTATGTCATGATGTTTTTGGGGTTTTGAAGGAGAAGAAAGATCCCAAAGAAGTGAAAGGGAATAGAGGTGATTATTTAGGCTTTCTTCTTATTTTCTTCTATGTTTGATACTCGAATGGTCCTTAATCTATTACACCACATTTAGATGATTAAGTGAATTGTTCTTATGCGTTGTTACATTATTGCAGAACTATTAGATGCTTTTCCTGAGAAAAGAGGATATGAAGATGGTGGATATATGTCTGATGAGGAGAAAGAGGTACTTACAAATAAGTTCATTTTCGTTGCATTTATAAGTTTTAGTTTTGGTCACAAGTAAATTGATGATGTTAGCCATGTCAATCGTGTCTTACAATTTGTAATTGAAGCAAAATTCTATGTATCAGTAACTTTTTTTTGAGGGGTATGTATCAGTAAGTTCATCACAATTTCTGTTGCAATTAACATGTTAACCTTAACTCCTTCGGCCTTAGCTCATAAGGCATAAAACTCATAAGCATGCAACATAACCTTATTCCAAAATCAACCAATTATGACTTGAATTAAGAAGATTTCCTCATTGTTTGTCATGCTTAGGGGGATGGTAAAGTGAACTTCCCTAACATAATGCGCCCTGTAAAAGACAAAATGGACTGCTGCACAGAAGCAATTGATTGTTTCTACATTACACACATGTCACACATTACACGGGTGCTTGAGATGTCAGTGTCTCAAACTCAAGTATTTTATGAATAAAATCCATGATATTGGTGTAATGATGTGTAAATTCTCTTATCTATGATGGAGTAACAGGGGGTCTAGCACTTGT
The DNA here is from genome assembly GCA_951394345.1 of Salicornia ramosissima. Lineage (NCBI taxonomy): Eukaryota > Viridiplantae > Streptophyta > Magnoliopsida > Caryophyllales > Amaranthaceae > Salicornia > Salicornia ramosissima. The sequence continues at coordinate 16,138,457 of OX596239.1, forward strand.
ATATCTACAATGAAGAATATGGGTAACACTACTATCAATCTATTGATTTTTTAGTAAGTAAGATGCAGGTTCTTGTGACTAATATATTTTGTATGTTTCAACCCTTTCATTTTAGTCTAGTACAACTAGCAAAAAAGCCTGAAACTATGAAACCACCAAGTTGGAAATATGGTCTGTTATGGATGAATGGAACTCATAGCTACTGCCAGATGTAACTGAAAGATCATTGTACCTTGGCTGTTTGGTAGTCGTCACTAAAACTATTAAATACTAGTACTCTTCTATGTTTGCCATGAAAAGCTGTAATGAACTAAGCGGTTATAGATAATGTTTACTTACTGATTGTTACTTATTAAACTCGCAGCCTTCAAGCTACAAGAAACGGAAGTTAATGGATAAACTTGCTTATGAGGAATGGAAATCAACTGTAGTTTCATCAATTGGCAAGGAAAAGGATAAAGATGGTATGGTTTCAGATTCTTTTGCCAAGAAACAATCTGAGTCCATTATGCTGTATAAATTCTGTTGTATTCTTAAAATTTTCGAATCTATGATCCTTTTCAGCAACAACTGTGAAAGGTGCAAAGCAAGCTCGCCTGACCTTCCCAACAGTGGCCCGTGATTCTCAGAATTTGGAGGTTACATAGCCTGCACTCTGCATATACATTCTTGTCTAGTGTTAAACTTTAGTCATTTCATGATTCCTATGAGTGACATGATTTTCATCTCCTTCGGTGGTATAATTGTATCTATGCTTTCATGTGGTAATGTAAGATAGGTTAGTCAATTAAGTCATTTGAATATTGGATGAACTGCGAGTTGATCTCAAATGCAACTTATAATGCACTCAAAGATTTGTGCTTGAGTCATTTTTGTTCCCAAAAGGTGAATGTGATACTGCATTTTCAAGGCTTACTCCGAGTTTGGCGACATCAATCCCTATTAGTGCTATGACGTTTATGGCCCTGTTTTCTCTCATCTCTCCACCTTCCACCACCACTCCACCCCTCTTGTATGTCTTTCTATATTATTTCATCCTTGTATTTGGTCTTTTATATTACTTGTATTTATTTATACTGTTATGTGAGTTCTATTTTATAAACAAAAACATAAGATCATGTGGGAACATATTGGATGAACTGACGAAGGGTTCTTCATATTACCTAAATTTAGAGTTTTCTATGTTGTACCCTTTCATTTGTGAATTTCCACATGGTACCCCAACTGCAATAGGAGCCCCACTTGGTAGCCCTAAAATTAGACATGAAAAATCATCTTAATTTTTGTGTTAAACAACAAAACTATCATAATAGCTATTCCTAAACCACAAATTAGATCATATAAAAAAAATCAGATCATATCAGACCGGATTAAAATAAAATCAGATCAGATTTTTTGCCTTTTATCTATTACTAAATTTCTATAACTTTTTTTAGGTGAAATTTCTATAATTTCTTATTAAAATAAATCATGAAGATTATACCGTTGAAAACTAATCATCAATATGAATTTAATGATACTTTATTTGATAATGTTTGTTCTTACAAATTATTGTATAAAGGAGATCAAAGTTTAGTCAAAATTTATATCAGGTTAGATAAAAACAATTCAGATTAGATGAATTGAATAAGAAATAATTTGGAGAAAACATGGATGCAGCCATATAAATACAGGGGGAATGATGGCTCTATAGTAATGTATACAACGAAGTACATGAACAGGCCTGATGTACAAAATGCTCTTCACACCAACATTACTGGTTCAATTCCTATATGATGGTAGAAATTACAGTCTTTGATTAGATTGTGTGATCTAATTGACATTAAAGCAAGTTATATATACCTGTGAAGAAACTAAATGAGTGAATGAATGAATGAATTCATATTGTGTGTACCGTCAAAAAAGGATTAATGTTCCTCAAATAATAATACAAATTTCCAAGTTCTTTGTACAGCAAAAAATTATCCCCTTTAGAGGAGCAAAAAATAACAAATAATTTTTTTTGGAATCATTAGAAATACTCGAAATCAATGTAGGAAGACTCATTGGAGGAGCTATGGTTGGTATCATTCCCGGTAGAATTATCAACCGCCTTCTTGTCCATGCACGGGTGGTGTGTTTCTTTAGTAGCAAAGTGCGAAAAATCAACAGGTTCAGGGACATGAGGGGGTGGAGCACTTCTAACAAGTGCCCAATTAACACCTTCAAAAAAGGGGTGTTGCTTGATTTCAGTAGCACCCCTTTTGTAAGCAATCCTCTTATGAGGCTCCTTAATCAAAAGGCCACGAATTAGATCTCGGGCTACCATGCTCACATGTGGGCTATCCGGAAACCTTAAAGGCTGGCCCACAACGTTGAAGAGTGTGGCCCGGTTTCCTTGTCCTTTAAAAGGGGTGGTACCATGTAGGAGTTCATATAGGAATATGCCAAAGGTCCACCAGTCCACTGCACTACCATGCCCCTCCCCACGGATTATTTCAGGGGCGAGGTACTCGTGCGTCCCGACAAAGGACATGGACCTCACATTGGTGGGCTCCGCCATTAGTTCAGGTAGGGACCCGTTTACAAAAAGCCCGAAATCTGATTTGGATTTTCGGTTCTTTTTGCTAGGGAGTATTCTAGGGAAGAAGTTTGAGGGTTGTATACAGCCTTGGATAGCTGTTTCCTCGTCGAGGATCCCACCACCACCAGCATTGTTGGGCACATGAACTGAGGTAGACTTCACTAGTGTTGGGTTGACTGAGCATCTGAGGGAGAGGTCAAAATCTGAGAGCATGATGTGGCCTTCATCCCTTACTAGCACATTCTCTGGCTTTAGGTCTCTGTACACTATACCAAGCATGTGTAGGTACTCCAATGCTAACAGTACTTCTGATGCATAAAACCTGCATTAACCAATAAGTCAGTCATATTGTATGAGATGTTAGTTTTAATCTTAAATTTTAACACTATGTTTGGATAACAATATGGAGGGGAAAGGAAAGGGAGGGTAAAAGAGGAGGGGGAGGGGAAAGAAAGGGAGAGAAGAGGAATGTGTGCTCCATTTTCCCTCAAAATCTCTTTTATTTCAGAGGGATAATGACTAAAGAAGGGGAAAAAAGGATCCCTCCCCCTCTATCCCCTATTCCCCTTTCTTTCTCGAACCTATTTCTCAAACAAGGAGATTCGTTCTCCTACCTTTCAGTCCTCTTCCTTTCCCTCCACCTCTTTCTATTCAAACAATGTGTAAGTGTTTGTTTTCGGATGATGAGAAGATGCATAGAAAAGATAACAACCTAGGAAGTAAGAAATTTGGTTGACAAAAACATTATAGGACTTGTTCTCTTGGAATTAATTTCAAAAAAATTATTTTAGTTCAGCTCAACTCTTGTTGAGTCTAGGATTTAGTTCAATTTAACTCAAATTCATTCATCCTAAAAGAATAGGGCATGCCTAGGATTCTAAGATGCCAAGTTATGCCATATAGGAATTTATGCAAAATCTTACCAAATAACATAATGTTTGAAAAACAATAGATCATCATCATCATAAGATAAAATGTATAAATAAAAGAATGAAAAGGTAAAGAAGAGAGTACAAACCGAGCAGCGTCCTCAGTGAAAAACTTATTAGGTTGCTTCTGCCTAAGAGAATGAAGATTGCCACCACTACAAAACTCCATAACCAAGCAATAAAACTTATCAGTCTCAAAATGAGTATACAAAGTAGGCAAGAAAGGATGATCAAGCAAGCCAAGGATTTCCCTCTCAGTTTGAGCCCTAAGCAACTTGTTCCTACTAGCAAGAGAAGCCTTATCCATAACTTTCATAGCAAAATGAGTGCTTGTACTTCTTAAATCAACAAGATAAACACTACCAATATCACCATAACCAAGCCTCTTCAAGAGTCTAAAATGGCTAAGTCCTAAAGGAGCCTCTCTTGCACTAACCCCATTTATTGCATCCCATCTCACATCACCTCCTGTATGAGGCTTTACTGGTGCACTACTTGTGCTCTCTATGCTGTCACTTCTGTTGTTCTGATCTCCTCTTCTTTGTTGTACGGCTCGCTGCTGCTGCTGCTGCTGTTGTTGTTGGTTCGGGTTATTCGGCCCTTGTTTCCACATTGGATCAGGTTGTTTTCTGTGGTCCGCCGGAGGCTTGTTTTGGGCCGGAATTGTGGGTTTCGCCATTGAGGTTGGTTCCCCTGGTGAACTTTGGTCTGAGTCCATGCTCATTTTTGATCCCCAATCTGGACTTGTTCTTTTTAGTTCATATGAATCTTCTTCTGATGATGGATAGCTCATCTGCATTGTTGTTGAATCCAAAGAATTATATTTACTTTCTCCGTTAAAAAAAAAAGGAATAGAGAGAGAAAGTGGTGTGGGAGATAGAAAAAAAAGACACAAAAATTAAAAGATTAAAATTGTCACATTTATTTTGAAACTTACGGAAATAGAAAATGTTGCATTTATTTTGAAACGAAAGAAGTATATATATATATGTGTGTGTGTGTGTGCGCGCTCTCTTGAAATACTTAACCAATTCTTAGCTTATTAGTATAGGATCTTATGTACATTTTTTTTGAACTTTTTTTGGGTTACAATAGGAGAATTGTTAAATCCTCTGTTAGCATACATCATATTGTAATTGATAATATTTGCACTACAACTCGTATCTTTTCCAATTTATGGACCAAACAAAATTATTGGACATACTTAGAATACAAAAGATAGACAAGGGATTGAATCCACACCCATGGTGTTATGGTAGAGATTTAGAAAGAAAAAAAGGGAAATGATATGTGGATTACGTATAAGCCACAACAATAAGATTGCAAAAAAAAAAAAAAAAAAAAAAAAAAACGTTGTAAGCATTAGTAGTAGTGTGTGTTGGGAGAGTTCACCCCCCCTCTAATTGGAGTCTGATCCGACTTGAATTCGGATTAGTCGGATCCAAATTCAAATCAATAATCAATTACCAAGCCATAAATACAAAGAACAATGGTTCAAAACCAATAAAAATATGAAGATTTTAAAAATACACATTTGAGATTTCACAAAAAATTAGGCGATATGTGAACTAATTCAGAACAAATCAATACTAGTAGAGTTATTTTGGAAAAAAAGGTACTAGCAGAGTAAAAATTCATTTACATAATAAAACTCATAATACAGTAAATAATGTGTAATTAGCAAGCAAATGACCAAAAAAAAGTGTGATTAATGAGGCTAACCTCAGAAATTTCAGCCTTACCGACAGGCTGAAACGATGTCAATGGGGCAACACAGCAACGCCGAGTAAATCCCTGATTAGGTTTGTCATTTGGAAACCACATTAATTGAAATTTGCTATAAGAATACCTTTGTAATGTATATGATTAAGAAAGATCAAACATAAATCAATTGCAATATGCCAAAAAATCCCAATTTTCCAAAACTTAGGAACCAAAAGAAGATGCAATCAATTTCTTATGTGTAGCATAATATTCATCAAAATATGCCATTGTTAACAATTGCAAAGATGTGCAAATCCTAAAATGGTGACATTTGCCTAAAATTGACTCCTTTTTTAGTGTAATATATTGATATCATGAAGACATGATCTAATTTTTTGTTATTTTTTTGTGACATTCAATTCATCAAATGAAGTGAAAAATTGTGCTGAGCACGTTGATTGCATCGAAACAGCCACATATCTCTTTTGACCAAATCTTATTAGTTTGTCATTGACAAATTATCAATCAACAAATCAATTGGAACTGTGGGCTAATAGTTTTGAATTTGGGTTTCAAATTCCATGTATTATTGACAATTTTTTGACCTAAACTACTACATTATTGTTAAATTTCTAACAATTAGCTGATTAAATGAAATAAAATTGTTGGCTCATCATGTTAATATGTTATATATCTAGGTTGCACCGAGTAAGGGACAAGGAAAAAAAATTAGTACGCGTACAGAGATTGAAAACAACAAATTTATAAAGTAGCTGATAATGGATATGTTGCGAACATTAATAAAAGTATCAGTACTGTCCCTGATATGGCAACACATAAAGTACGGGGACAACATTTAAATGAAATATTTGTGCTACATAGTTATTATTGACTTTTATTATTCGGGATTAAATGATCTCACTCTACATTTGTTTTCAAGTTGATATAATTTTAATCAAGAATCATTTTATATTCGTTTATTAAACGTTTGCTTGTGAGTTATAATGTTGTATACATGTGTGTATTGAGCTTGCAATTAGTTGATAATATATACGTATATTCAAGATTTTGACAAAGATGGTAAAATTCTAACCTTTACATTTTTATATAAGAAAATTTCAAAACTTTTTTATATTACAATCATTATGATTGGATATCTAGATGTGAAACAAATTTAATTTAATAAAATATAAAACCTAACTAGAAAAAGTTGGCGGAAAAACGAACCAGATGCACAAATATCAAAGTTGAAGCAAAATCTTCACTGCATCATATCATGTTATATCCTCTTCTTTGAAATCTAATAACAAAATTAAATCTTTTTGCTTACTTAATTTCTTTCCAACTTTTAACAAATTTCTACACCTTCAAACAAAATATTTTAACGAAGAAAGTAAAGTTTAATTTTTTTTTTTTTTTCTGGTTCTCAACAAAAACTTTGGAAGAGAAAAAGAAAGAAAAAGGAAAAAAAAATGTATCAATAAAAAAAATAGTACAACAAAAAAGTTTACACATGAAACAAAAGAAAGAGAGGTGGGGATGAAAGATTAGGCAATGTTGAGGATTCTATAAAGATTGATGGATATCCGTTGAAAGCTGCCAAAAATTGTGGTGGGGGAGAATGAGAGATTTTGTGGGATCCACACCTCTAATGTTAATTAAATTGTTGATTATGTTCATAACACTCTTAAGCACTAAATTAGAAGATTTTTAAGCACCACCAACAATGAGTGAAATACTAGTACATAGATAGATGGTATTACAAGTTATAATGGTGAGACTAGATCTTGTCAAATGCAATTATGAAAAAAAAAATGTACCCTTTCGTCCCTCTAAGTTTGTCCCATGTTGATTTTTGAACTGTTCACTTAGTAACTTTGATTCTCTATAATCAATATATATATACATATACATATATACATACTAAAAGAGAAACAACTAAAACTGTGGATGACACGTGTCACCTCTTGGTTAAAAATTTTCCTGCTCTTTTTCATAATCCATAATTTTTGGTAAAAATATTTTGTATAATATTCATGGTAAAGGCTAATTTTTATATTTTCTACAAAAATTACATCAATTATAGGGCAAGTTAGTATGAAAATCTAATACACAATATATCCAATATGATATGCTAACATATATTCTCTAATATTCATTTTTTCTAATATTTTATAATTGTGACAAATCTTTGATTGTTTTTTTTGCATGAATAATAATTGAAAAAGGGAAATGAATATAATTTTAAAAAATTGTTATTTTCTAGGAAATTGTAAAGTCAAATTATTATTCAAATGAAAATATAGGTTTATTTTTTAAAAAATAACATACACCGGATAATATTATCAATAATTATAGTTAAAATAATTATCTAACTTTACACGTATGGTTTAAAGGTTTTTTTACTCATATTTGCTCCTCTACTCCCCCCCCTAAATTTACGCACTTCACCTTTCCAATCTTGCACTTGGTAACTTTGATTTTCTATAATTTTATATATATAAGGAAAAATATAGTCAAATGGGATTTCATTTGATTAGTCTCGATATGTAATTTTTTAATATATAGTTTATAAAATTTTTTATTAAACATGTTTAAAGATATTTTGATTTGAAGTTTTTTTTGGGAGATATGAAAAAGTAAATGTAGCAAGCTTAGAGGGACAATGGAGTAAAAGTTATTGAGAATATCTATAAAAAAAAAACTATCAACTAGTTTTAATACATACTTGTATATAGCTATTTATATGTTTTTTTTGGTAAGTTTCACAAGTTTTCATTAATTTTCCTGGCGAGATTTGGTATTATGGTGGGACCGCCTCGCCCAAAGAATTTGTATGAGTGTAATTGCTCTCGTGAGTGAAATTTGTTACCCTCTTCTTTTCATAATGTTGGTTACATTTGTAATTTTGGGTATAAAGAAATAGAAATATAAACTTTAACATGACTTTTTAAAATTATATATATATATAGGGTTGGGTTCCGGTGAGAAATTTCTTATGGTGAGAAATGTGAGAAGAGATAAATACATCAACTATAACCTAGAGGTACATTGAGCAGCAACTATAGGTACATTCACCATACACTATAAATACATTGAGTAAAAATACATTGACTTTATACCATATATACATTGACTCCAAACTATCAAAGGAGTAAGGAAGGAAAATCAAATTTAATCTTAGCCCTTCAATTGGTGATCAAAGGGTTGTGATTGCTTCTCACCCTTCTCACCAAAACTACATTTCTCACATGAGCCTACTTCTATATATATATATATATAACATATTCATATTGAATCAAGTTAGACTCGTCCAGATGAATAGTTTTTAAATGTCAAGTTTTATAATTTTTATAGACCGTAGTGGAACTTATAGATTATTAAACACATACCTTAAAAATTATGCAAAAAATAAATGTAAACAATCATTATAAAACAATGGAAGTAGTATTTTATTTGTGCATCTATACCATTAGAGCATCCACAATGGGGTTAATCAAATGAAATCTGGAACCAGTTTTTGACAACCCACCACTGTGAAAGACTGAAAGGTTACTCAACATTTGGTGAGGTAAGTTAAAGAGTTAAGGATAATACAAGGTACCAATTTGAGTATCCAAGTTTTAAAAATTACAGTTTGGATACCAATTACTAACTTCTGTTATATCACCCGATAACTCCAGTATAATTACTTCAGACAATTTTTTTTCTTTCTCTCTTCGTTTTTCAAGAATTCTTTTAATTTTAAAATTTGGAGATTAAATTTTTCGGAAAGGAAACTAAAATTTTTAGGTTGTTGCTCATGCTATTGCTCATTTGTTCCCGAACAATTTTTTTTTTTTTGGAGTTCGTATTTTTAGTAATACGAAGGATGTTCCACTGAGTATTTTAGACTTGGTGGCCCGTTTTTCCTCAGAAAAAAAAAATTGAATTAACTATGAATCCGCCATCAAGATAGGGTATGTTATAAATTTGGCACATTTTATTATTGAAACAACACGTGATAAACTGATAACCCATGCAATTATACAATTGAATGCTACCACCATGTCCTCGTATATATATATATATATATATAAATTTAAGTGATGTGTAAGTAAACGTTTTTAAGAAATATAAAAAAAATGTTGCATTAATTTAAAATATATATGTTAGTATACATGCGGGATTGCCATACTAATTTTTAATTTTTAAATGTATCGTGATAGTTTAGTTTAAATGTTAGTCTCCTCGTTGTATGATGCATTCTTTTTTATTTATTTATATATATTGATGAGCTACAAAATGAATTTAACAATTTGATTTATGAATGAATCAGACTTGTTTCTTGCTCTATTTATTGCTTAAATAAGATGAGATTTCAGATTTTAGCTCAAAGTTGATTAGGTAATTTGAAGGAAGATTGAGTGGAGGAGGATGTTGATGATGGTGTTTAGGTTGATATAGAACAAGTGGAAGGTTGGAGATGAAATTTGCTTGAGGACAAGTTTTTCCAGAGGAATCTTGTATGGTGATGATGGAGGTTGGAGAAAATGAATGGTGGGGATGAATTGAAAGGTAGTAGGAAGAAGATGATTGGGGATGATGATGAACAATAAAGTATTTTTTTTAAAAAAAAATTGTTGAAAGTGGGCCCCACTAATGCCAAACATAACAAAAAATGTTAATTGGTACTGAAGTTTAAAACAACAGTCAGTATTAAGTAATTAAATAAAAATAATAATTAGGTAGTTATTTAAAAAATTTAGTAAACATTAGGTACTTATATTTAAAAAAATCCTAATAACAAATAAGTACACAAAAACTATGAAATAGACAAAGTTAATTTTGCCTAAAGTATTGTTTTGGTTGATGTAGCCATGTAGGAACTAAATTCCTATAAAAGCTTACATTACATTGGAATTAAAATCTCACATAAAATTTCCTATGAATTAATCAAACATGTTTAGTTGTCATAAGAGCATTTAAAAATCATTGAAATTTTGAGTTACCAAAAGAACACTTCGGAAAAAAAAAAAAAAAGACTCATATGCAATTTTTTGTTTGGTATTTCAATGTGTAGATTTATTAAGTACGCCCTCCGTAACATTTGAAATCTTTCTACATCATATTTACATAAATCATCATTATTGTTCCTTGATTGAAAACATTTATTATTGCAATGTTATGATCAATTCAATCTTAATTGTCAAACATAAATTTGTATATTGCATTCATTATCATGAGCACCATAAAGTTATTGAAATTGAAATCAGCAATTTTCAATTGTAAAAAAAAAAAAAAAAAAAAAAAAAAACCACTATCTATTTACCTGAGGGAGTGCAATAACTTATCTGCGGGGGCAAATGGTAAATTCAACTCCGGTAAATAATTTTTATATATAAAAAAGGACAGTTTTGATTGTACGCAAACATTAAGAGTACACAAAATGGATCAAAAAGGTCAGGAAGACCTATCTAGTCTAGTTTAAAAAGATCCCTGAGAAAACTGAGCTTTGAGTCTTACATTTGGTTGAAGTTTTCTTGTAATGTTACACTTCACTCTTCAGACACCAATGCGAATAAATAGCTAAGTGGAGTACATACAAAGGAGGGTTGCTAACGCTTGCTCCTCCCAGAGTCCCAGTCCTACCTCTCTTTAAGTTCTTGTTCAAACTGTGACAACTTTTCACGCAATGGTTGCAAGAAAGACTTCAAGTCCTCGGTAATACTCTGCTTATCTTTGTGAGCCAAGTCATTTCCTTCATTTATCTTCACTGTAACCTATAAATATACGAGGTTGACGAATATTAAGCAAAAAGAATAAACCCAGCTGAAATTGCTCCAATCAGGGAACATAACATCCATAAATGCTAAGATAATGTGCTACAAAAGCAACTATTTGCTATTAGTAGAGGAATGATAAACCACTAATTGGTAGTGGGTGAAAATAGTTCACTACTAGGGGTAAAATGCTCATTTTACGCATTTCACCGCACAAGACAAATTAAAAGGCAAGTGTCCCCACCACCAAGTTGTGCATTGACCAAGCGTAGATTTGAGTTTACCAAGTGCTGATTTGTGTTTTACTAAGACTACCCAAAATATGTTAGTGCACTATTTCAGCCACTGCCTATTCGTGGTTTATCATCCCTCATCAGTAGAGTGTCAGATAAGGCTATAAATCCATGCTCAATTCTGACAGATTTGAGAACACCAAACATATATCATATATATAAGTTCAAGTTTATTCTTTTTAAAATTAAGCAAATTGGATTTCAGGTTACATTGATTCACATTTGTTTGGCTTTATCACATTTACAAAACATAATTTATATTGTACTACTTTTAGGATAAAAAATAGTGGGAGGAAGTTGAAAGCCAACCTAATAATTGAAGGTACTCCATCCGTTCCCCAAAAATATATACAACATAAATTTTGTTTTTGGCCATTCCTCATAGTTATTACAAATTTCTCTTTCTGCCTTCCACTTAACCCACTGATTTCAGTCGCCAACTTTAGTTTTACTCTCAACATTCTAGTATTCTACTCTCCGTCCTCAATTACATGAAGCAATGATGGAATCGGTTCCCACTTGCATTAATATATCTTTTTCCTTGACTTGATTACAAATAGTAACACTAAATTCTTTGTGAAACGGAAAGACTAGAAGATTTTGAAAGCAACAGAAATAACCTAACTAAGATGAATGTTAGATTGCATTTGCAATGCAGCAGGCTAAGTCCAGGGAAAAAAGAGATGGGAAGTCTCAAAGGAATATGACGCAGCCTGATCAAGCAATGGAAAGTAATTGGGGTGTTCTATATAAATTTATGAATGAAAATGGAATTGAAACAAATTAGAAAGGGAAATTGTAATATTAAATGATACCATTATATGTTATTTGGTATAATTAAGAAAATGGAATGGAAACAAACTAGAGATGAAAGGATTCTGTTTCTACAAGGTTGAGAAAAGGTAACAAAATGGTGGTAATGGTTTCCATGAGAAAAGGGCATATGTTACCATTATCTCATATCAAACAATAGATAATGGAAATGATTATTTGATTCCATTTTAACACTAAAAAATAACAATATCAAACATGCTCTTAGTGAAGTTCAGTTCAAATGGATATTAGAAACCATTTTGTGGCAACTCAAGATACTTGAAGAATCAAATGCCTGCACCTTGCTCAATTGAAAACAATGATGCCAACCTTAGAAATCCACAAGAATTGAAAGCAAGAGGATTGTTATTAAAGGTGAATGCTAAATGCCATTCCAAAAGCCACAACAAAAACACTTTTTTTAAAAAAGAGAGGGGATAGATCACTCCAATAAGTGTGAGTTAGGACCTTCCCATATAACATCATCACCCTTTCTTCCTAATTCATTCTACAGGTGTAATATTACAAAGGCATGGACAGATCAAATTATCATAACATAGCATTTATGTGAGAGAGCAATAATTAACCAGATTCGATGTTGACTTTTATAGTAGATTAGATTTCTACTATATTTAGCAATCATCAATCTTCAAGCCATACTATTCCTCTCACCCCCACTTCCACCAAAAACCCAATCCCCTCGGGGGGGGGGGGGGAAACTGAACTAGAAACTTTTAAAATATTCATCAGCACAAAATGGTCATTTAGAAAGCAACAGCCACTAATTAGCATCAGATAACTTTGACAAAGCATGACAGAAAAGGCCAAAAAAAATCATTTAACCGGGCAAATTGAGACTTGGATAGCAAATTATCAATTAAAGAGCACAAATCTACCACATGCATTATGCTGACAAACATGGGGTAAACTGATAGCTAGAAGGTAATACACGTCAAAAAGTAGAAAAGAAAAGGAAAGGAAAGCGTGTACATAGTAATGAGAACATACCTCCAAATCATCTAGTTCACCATATGAAAACTCTGGGATATCTAAATATCCATTAATCTCCTTCTTCTCTCCATCAACCACCCATTCACCTGTTCCAAGTTGCCATGAGATAGTAAAGCAGAGCCGCACAACAAAACTAACAAGCAATCAGTAAGATTGTAAATACCAACCTTTGACATCAATGGTCAACTCATAAGTGTACCCAACCCGTTTCTTGTTACGGACAGTCACCAAGAAGGCCTGTGCAACATATTTGTGACAGAAAACCAAATTTGAATGCCAAAAAGTATTCAAAAAAATAATTTCACATCAAATCATTTTTGATTAACAGCTAACAATCAGGGTTTGAACCGAAAGGGTTAACAGATTCAAAAACCAAAACCAAATACAAGGCCATTTTGAAAACAGTCATTACTGATTAAATCATTTTGTTCAAGGAATCACAATCAAGTATGCAGAAGCTAAAGAGTAGTTGACGTTTAGCGCCTCCTGAACTGTTAATAATAAAAGGTTTCCTGTAATGACATGGAATTTCAATTTCAAACATTAAACCATAAGCAGAAACTAAACATGAACCTTGAGAAAATGGTATCCATATCCAAAACTGTGTTTCATATGGATTCAAATTAGAATCCAATGTGAAAAAATTACAAATATGAAAAACTCTAATCAATTCATGTGCAGTCAGCTACTATCACTGACATCTTCATTTACATGAATTACATCCTACTGTTACAGAGGGTAAAGATTAATTCATATAACCTACATAGCTATTTCACCAAAAGGTCCAAAAGCAATTTGTCTTCTTAACCCAAGAGCTTTACATCACATAATTGAACCAGGATACTGAGTAATAAGACAAAAAGGCATCCAATAATAAATATAATTTAAATTCATCAACACACGACTATGTTATGGTCCCATTGCAAGGTATGGGACTTGAGTCCCACATCGGTCATATGGGGGCTGATGTGAGATTTATACAGTTCAATGGGCTCTCCCTCTCATTGGCTAGCTTTTGAGGTGGCTCTCCCATTGTCTTATATCAATGGTATTAGAGCCAACCACGCTCCTGTACGGACCACATGTGACCGATGCAGGTGACGCCGATGCTCGTCCGGGGCTAGGAACCTTCTCTCTCTTATGTTCTCCCTCCCTTTTGCCTAGCTCAAAGCCTGCCACATGAGGCCTGCGAAGAGGGGTGGTATGTTATGGTCCCATTGCAAGGTATGGAACTTGAGTCCCACATCGGTCATATGGGGGGCTGATGTGGGATTTATATAGTTCAATAGGCTCTCCCTCTCATAGGCTAGCTTTTGAGGTGGCTCTCCCATTGTCTTATATCAGACTATTACTTTCTAAAATGAATCAGCAATTGAGACATATAATTCCAGCAAAGAAATGTGGGCAACAAGACTCACATCGCCTGTACATTGAGATACTTTAATTACTTCTGCTTTGCCATTAGTGAACTCCATAGAAATAGAATTGAGCAACTCCTGCAATTCAACACAGAGAGGAACAATGATCAGCTAACATGCAAGCAATACCCATTAAAAGGTGGAAGAAAAAAAGGGTTCATCTAGATGCCAATTGTCAAGCCAATAGTCACAAGATTCACACCTACCACTTTGGTATAGTATTAAGGGACAAGAAGAACAAATTCCAACATGAGGAGTCAAGATAGGGAAAAAGATATCACAGCCATTCCAAAGGTAACTCAGGAGTAGGAGCAAGGGCACGCAGGTAATCATAGTAACAGTAAAAAATGCCTACAATAACACTTACAATTGCCAAGGCAATCCATCAGTCCATCATCCCATCATACCACGGTAAAGCCCAAAAAAAGAGTTTTGAATAGAGGATTGAGCAAGAAACATAGAAAATTGATAGAAGAGACAAGGAAAAACTTATTTACACCTAATTCAAGTCAATTCTTCTTTCTTTTTGATGTAGAAATATGTAAGCATGTATGTATGTGTGTGTTTGTGTGATAAGTGAAAGGAAAAATCAACAAGAATAATCCAAACTATTGGGGTATTCTTGTTTTAATCCCAACTATCAATGAACTTAAATTAACACAAACTACAAAGGTATCCTTCAAAACAGTCTTTATTTTTTTGATTTGATAGTGTGTGCACTTTAAATTGGCCAAATTTTTTTACCCATTCTTCTCTATCTCATCCCACCCTAGTAAATACCTCTTGCATAACACCTACCATGCCCCAAAGCATGCAACACTTGGTAAATAAAAATAAAAATTCTCATGGATACCGTTGCCCCTTGCCCGCCCACAACCCACGCCCATCCAGTTCCCTACTGCCTCTGCAATAATAAAAAAATAATAAAATATTAGTAATGAACAAGAAGGAAATTCCATTGGTGAGTTGCGTCTCAATTTCAAAGCAGGTGATTACAAATTCGGGATCTTATATAAGTTTTTTTCAATGAGTATCATGTCTCATTGTCTCCTTGTTATTGATCTTGGGATTGTGTTTAATTTTACTCTTAGTTTAAGCAGTGGCCTTGTAGAGCTTGAAACGGTTTGCTGACATAAAGACAAGGATTCTGATAAAGCTCTTGACCCACTTGATAGATTATTGTGCAAAATTCGAACATATTTCATAGAATATAATTATAATTGAAAAAATGGTCACATGAATAAATGGTTTACGGTATTATTATGGAAGTACATGTTAGGTGCGTAGGGTGCCAGGATAGTGGTTTAAAAAAGAGAGATTAGTAGTAGAGGTGATGGAAAGATAGAGCTTTTAAAAAAAAAAAAAAACAATAGTCTTGAGAAGCATATGCTACTATTTGGGATTACTATGAATTAATTAATAACTGGGACTATTGCGAGAAGAACACCCATCATTTGCATTATTAGTGATACTTTTTCCTAAATGAAACTAAGTTTCATTATTCCTGAAACTACTGGTTTTAAAACATGAGTATATTAATCAGTTTTTAGGTATTTCAAAAAAAGAGTCTCTAGGTGGCTTTTCTAAAGGGTGAAACGTTTAAGTAGATACTAGGAGTTTTAATTTGCTACACAAATCCTTTAGGCTCAATTTGCAAATACACCCCCATCCTAGAATGAAGGTCGCCATGATGAAATTCTCTGCCTAATTTAGTCACCATCATTATATTACAACCATGGAATTAAAACTCGGCCGTTCCGTTACGTAACGGCCGTTCTGTAACCTATTTCTGAGTTGCCGATACGCGAAATGCCGTTATAACACTGAGAGTCGGAATTCACACAAAAATTGCCGCGATGGCGTTCCGTAACGGTAAAACGACCGTTCCATAACGCGTTTTTGCAAGAAATGCCCGTTTTTTATAAAATAAAATAAATGTTAAAGAAGAAAAGTCTAAGAGAAGCCATACTTGTACTTTGCAATGGTTAAATTTTTAATAAATAAGCTGGATTATTAATAAATTTTAATAATAATAACTAATAACATTATTTTGACATAATGTGATACAAAAACAAATAAGAATGAATGAAGATTGATAAATTGATAAAGCTTAATATTGAGCTTATGGGATTTTTTTGATAAAATTCACGCAGCGACAGCCGCGAAACGTTCTTTTTTGCCGTTACAAGCGATTTCCGCGACAACGCAACCGTTTCCGCGAACGTGACCGCGACCGCTATTTTTTTCCATGATTACAACACCACATAGTGCATACTAAGAGTGTGTTCTCTTCACCTTATTGAACCTGACTTGACCTCATTTGCCCTTATTTTGTGAGAGGAATTGCTCTTATTAAACCTGACCTGATAAATTCTGAAATAAGTTGAAGAGAATACACCCTAATTCATATTATTTTGAGTTGTTTGTTATGAAAAGGGTGAGCAAAAATAAGCAAAAACACATTGTTCAATTGAACAATGTAAAACATCAATTATATATACTAGAAGCAGCTAAATCCACAGCTTGTCACATGTCGCGCTCTCATTAAAAAATTTCCCGCCCTTTTCCCTTAATCTAAAAAAAGCAACTTTTTTATTCTATCTTAATATATTTTCTACCTTAATAAAAAGTGATATATAATATAACATATCTTTAGAAATATAATGTGATTTAATTCCTATAAATAATACATGTACCTTAATTCTTTTATTATAAGTAATTTAGTTTTGATCATATATTAATTTCCTATATATTTTTATGATCAAAAATTACTTTCGATATATTATTCATTCATTGCTTATACATATTCCCATAATAAAATTTTTGCTACTTTTTTTTGGGGGAAATGAGTATCATTATTGATTTATTATTTTGACATGCATAACATGACTTTTTATATAATTCGAAGAATCACTATAATAACTTATCAATTTTTTAGGATTATCATAATTAGAAAATTAACAAAAAAATGTCCATTTTAGTTTTATTTTCTCCTAACAGTTGTGCTAAAACGAGTTTTAGCTTAATGTAGTTATTCTGTATATTTTAATTTTGAGTGTATTATAATTTTTTTATTTGTATGTATAACTATAATTTTCATAGAAAATAAACGAGAAAATAAATTTCTAAAATTGAATATATATATATATATTTTTATGGAGAATCTATATTATTACTATATGTTTAATTAGAACAATTCTATAACATAATTGATCCATATGTAAAAATATACTAAAATAGAAGTATTTAGAAAAAAAACTATTATAATATAAAACTTCATGTTTTAGATTTTTAATCCGTGAAATTTTCTTTTAATAAGATATTTATTTCAAAAAAATACTCATAACATATAAAAGTAATTTTATTCTCTTTCATTAAAACTATCCTTTAAAAATTAATAACTAGCTAACGTTTGATAACGGTAATTGGAGGTTAAATTTTTTTCTAAAATTGTTTAAATTCACTCCAAAATTTGTTCATACATGTTACCTTAAATTTAACCATTTTATATTAAATATAATGTATCACGTTATACAATATTTTTTTTTGTTGATTTCGTTGACTTCTGCCACAATTTTTTTTATTCTTATCTATATATATTGATTACCGAGTGTTAGTGTAATGGTTAGGGGTTAGTCAAGATTTTGTATAAAGATTACTCATTGTTTTGTATGGGTTTTTTTAATTAAAAAAAAACTACGAGAATATTAATATGGGTTGCTATATATAAAGTTAAAATTTTAATATGTTGTTAAAGTCACTATATCGGGAAATGAATTATACAAATCCTTACATTACTATTTACAAAGTTAATATTAAGCTTTCTAAACCGTGCATCGCACGGGTGCTATGCTAGTGAGCTATAAAATTTTCATTCCGGAACTCTCTACTTCTCTAGTACTTCGTATTAAAAAAATCATGATATTGGATTCCATAATGGTAAAAACAAATACCCCTAAATTCCTAAATCATATTTTAGGCAGAAAGCCCAAAATATTAAATATGATCTCCTCTAGCCCTTTTACTTAAACTTTACCTAGAAACCCAAGAAAAGCTTCATGTAAAACTTAAATCCTAAAACTCCTGAAAAGCAAAAATAAGCAAAAATATAAAAAAAAAAAAAAAAAAAAAAAAAACACCCAAGTTAGCTTGAGATAGGTGAAAAAAAAAGGTTTTAGCTTCTGAGTTTCTCACAATTAAAATTTACTTTGTGATAAGTTTACAAGTTAAAATAAGCAAAAATAGATTGAAAAGAATAGACTCTTGTTCAGTTGTTCACATGATGAATATTGATAAATGACAAAGAAACAATATTAACTAGCAAGAACAAATTCAACCAAAAAATAAAATAAGAAGGGATCCCTTCTCTCTAAAAACCCTAGCCTGCTCCACACAAGTCATTGTGCCGCCGCCAACCTCTTTCCATCATCTCCATGATAGATCTACCTGTTTTAATGGCTAATTTATCATCCTCCCTCTAAAAAAGCCCCAAATAAGAGAAAAACCTAAGCTCCTAATCTTTTGTAGAGCTACTTTTATCATCGTCATCGTTTGATGGTATTTCCTTTGCCGCTTCATTTCTTCGCATCTCTTCATAGCCCATTCACTGCTTTTTTCGTACTCTTGCAATTCCCATATCTAATTTCTAGCTAGTGTTCTGACATATCCCATAACCAATTTCATCAAATTGGTATGATGCGGCCATGCGGTATTTAGAGGTGCATCATGTTTTAGCCCAACTTTAGTGTATTATAATTTGCATTCTGTATATTTTGGAAGTTGTTTATCAGCTTCACTCAGCTTTTGGGCTTAGTTTGATTTACTTAGAGAGTCAATTTTTTTTGTTGGTTTCCACTCTACTGTTGCATGGCTTCAGGTTGCTCCTCAGAGAAAATTTTAGAAGCCTGATCTTTTTTAAGATCAACACAAAGAAACAAATAGATCTATTTCGATCGATCTATCACCATAGTCTCTGATTTGTGCAAACAAATCAAAAATCACTTTATTATTTCAAGAATTCAAAAACCCTGATCCACTCTGCTCTGAACCAACACAAGTGTTTTTCAAGTGAAGAGATACTCCAAACTCCAAAGGCTTTGAGATCGAGGTCCCCCCTCACTTGATCCAATAGAAGAAATCGTTCAAGGATTAATTGCAACTTTATTTAGTTCAAAATTCTAATTTACTTAGTCTTTGTTTTTTAGGCATTTTGTGGTTTGGTTGTATTTTCGTTTGTTGTGGGAGTTTTTTTTTTCTTTTCTTTGTTAGGCTCCTGTTCAAATACTTAATGGAGGATGTTGTGGTTGGTGCTTGTCTTGTAAGCCAATCGGTTTTCTTTCCTTATCAAAAATAAAAAAATAAAAAGTAAACAATTTTGGAATTCGGAGAACAAACCTTAATCTTGTCAGTTGCCCATTTGTTAAGGTTCTTCTCCTCCCATGTTCCAGCCTAAATTTAAACAAACACAGAGTAAACTTATGATGGCTAATGTAATCAGTAAAATCAGAGCAATGATCAATGTAACCAAAAAAAAAAAAAAAACAACAATTTTGACAGCAAAAATTTGATATATGATCTGTGATCAATGATGCTTCAGGCGGCGATTTCAAGAAAAAATCCGAAGTAATTAGAAACTACAGATCAACATCAACTATATATAATATAATGGAATATAAAAAAGGGGTGGAGTCATTTAGGGTTGAATACCGTGTTCCAAACAGAACCAAGAAAAGGGGATTGAGAAGGTTGATTAGACAAATCAGTAGCAGAAAGCTTCTTAGGAAGAGGCAAAGGTGCAGCATCAGATGAAGTTTCTCGAACCCAGTAAGTGTACGAAGATGTCTGCTTCTCTGACACTGCTTCTCCCTCCATTATTGATTGTTTATGATTACAATCTCTCTCCCCTCAAACAAAAACGCAGAAACCCTAATTCTAAAACTGGATTTATTAAAAATTCAGGTGCAATAGATCAAGAGAGAATACAATGGGTAATGGATGGACCGGGGAGCACACAGCTTTATGCGGTCCCTTAAATGTTCACAACAAAATTATAAAATGTTTACAACACAATTATCAAATGTTCACAACAGAATTATCAAATGTTCACAACATTACACTATCAAATGTTCACAACAAAATTATCAAATATTCATTAACATCAAACTATCAAATTAATACAACAAAATTATTACTTGTTCATCAACATCAAACTATAAAATGTTGACAACAAAATTATCAAATGTTAGACAACAAAATTATTAAATGTTCACAACAAAAGTACCAAATGTTCACAATAAAAGTATCAAATGTTCACCAGCATTAAACAATCAAATGTTGACAACAAAATTATCAAATGTTCAACAACATTAAACTATCAAATGTTCACAACAAAATTATCACATGTTCACAACGTCGTTTAAACCGGACCACCCAGCTGCATAGTCCCGAGTCCACCCAATATTTTGCGGAGAGAATAACAGCGCAAATTATTAGTTGGACCCGAAACTAGCCGAGTGCTTGTCTCGAGTCCAAAACGACGTTGTTTCGTTGTTTTATATAAAAAAATCGTTTTTAAAAATTTCTAGGTGGGATTTTTTTTGTATTTTATTTTTCTTTTCCTACTTATTCATTTTTACGCGACACTATTTTACACCTCTATTTTTTTGTTTTTATTCATCAAATGAGCATTTTATTTTTTCGAATTCATTTTTTTTTCAAAATTTCTTGTTAATTTCTGAATTTGCTTTTTTTCCTTCAATATTCACCAAACTTGTGCTTAATATTCACTAGAATTGTGTTTTTGTGCTTAATACTCCCAATATTTTTTTGTGAACATTTATGTTGTATGTGGTCAATATTTATATACAGTTGGTGATATGTAACTATAGTGAACATTAGTTGTTTAATTGGTGAACATTTTTGTTTAAACGGGTGAACATTGCAGTTTTAGTAAACAATTGTGTTGTATGTGGTGAATATTTATATTTATTTTATGATTTGTAAGTGTTGTGGGTATTTACTGTTTAACTGATGAATATTGTTGTTTAAATTGATAAACATTCCAGTTTTGATGAACATTTAGGTTGTATATGGTGAATATTTATATTCAATTGGTGATTTGTAAGTGTCGTGAGCATTTATTGTTTAACTGGTGAGCATTACATTTTTTTGTGAACATTTGTGCTTTATGTGGTGAATATTTATATTTAATTGATGATTTGTAAGTGTTATGAACATAGTTAATATTTGCATAAGTTGGAGAACATTGTAAAACATAAATTTAAAGGTGAACATTTGTAGGGTGAGAAGAAGTACGTGGATTTTTTTTCAAGAGTTGGGACGCGCGAGACCATAGACAGTTGGCTGATTCCAAGTCCATCTATTACCTACTAGAATAAAAGGGGCTGAAATTGCAGATCCAACATAAGTTTCATGGACCATGCGCGTGTACCTAGGCCGAGGCGCATAGGCCATGCGCCCCGACCTTTCTGATTGCGCACTTAATCTTCAAATGTTCATATCTCCTTCGTTTCTCAGTGACATTTGACGTATAATATATTAAATCGAAGCTCTCGGAACAAGGAATCTTTTGCAAGTTAAATTACCTAAAACGGAATTATGTGTAAGAAGACCATTTTGCAAAAACAATTGTAATGCTTTCAATTCATAATTTATGTTATAATTCATGATTTTAATGTAATACTTCCTCCGTTCCAAATTAAACGCAACAAACTTATTTGCACGCATTTTAAGGAAGGGATTTAAGAGTGCAGATGATTAAATTAATATATGTAATTTTAAGACAAGTAACCTATAATATCATTCTTGTGTTAAAATTATTTTGATTAATTTGCTCATTTACACTTTTAACCCACTCCCTTAGAAATGCGTGCAAAATGATTTGTTGCATTTAATTTGGAACGGATGGAGTAATATGTTTCATTTGGTGATTGGGATGTGATATGTGAATTATTATGTTTTTAGGGATAATTATTTCGTCCAAAGACTTTAAGAGGTAAAAAGAGATATTTATTTAGCACCTCAATCAAATTTTTGGGGGCCAAAATCATGTCCCATAAATCACATTTTTGATTGTTAAAAAAAAAATTCCAAAAAAAAAACTGGACCAACTGGTAGTCTGCTTGTTTGATAGGCAGTAGCGCTGTAGCGGTGAAGTGTGATACAGTAATCTAACAAGTCCTATGATGCCAGTAAAGAAAGAACCTTGCAGAAATTTTCTGCGTGGGAAGTAAGCTCGTCTTTTTCTTTCCTTTTTGTTCCATGTTTTTTTTTTTTTTTTTTTCCTGCTTTGAAGTTTGAATATCAATGGCAGTGCTAAATCTATGCCTTTTTCCCTTTCGTGTTTCAGTTATTATTTTATGCACTTTGATTTCGTTATTATGTGTAATTTATGCGTTTCTGTAATTTCTAGGTTTGTGGTGGATTGGATTTGGGTGATTTTAGATTCCCAGCTTGACGTTTGTGTAGTAAGGAGTTTGCCCATTTTCGAGTTAATTGTGAAATGTGAATGAAAGAATAGTAGAAACATGAATGATTGTTTGGTTAATGTTTCTTTGTTTTTTGGAATAATTTGAGAATGCTAAGTGCTGTAGAAGAGTTTTTTGTTGAATTATTTAGAGTATTGGATGATTTATAACCATTTTTTGATTGTATTTAATCATATGGATAAGGTGTTTTAACTTAATCGATTATGTTAAAGAGGGTAGCAAGGTCGCGAGTCGTGAAGTTTAATCGCACCTCGCGATAGGTGAAAAGGTAGAATCAATTTCAAGTGGACAAGTCACACCTCACGACTGCTGGGTAGTTTGACCAGTTACTTTATGGGGGAGGTACAATTCAAAGTTGAATGGTTGAGGAATCTCATGTTTGAGATACACTTGATACCAAAGCCGGTTTCACCTATTGCCATTCATTGTGAATTGTGATTGTCATTAGACTTTGGCAAGGGCATATAGCCATATAGTAAACATATAACCGTAAGTATAGACACATTGATGTAAGACATAGCTATATAAGAGGACTTATCTAAGATAATATTACTTCTATTGATTATGTGCGAACCACGTATAATATAGCGGATTGCTTTAGAAAAGTTTTAGCTAGAGATACGGTTGAAAGGATGGCAATCGGTTTAGGATTGGAGCCCTATGTTAATCACGAGTTAGTGAATCGTAACTTGACACTCAATAAGACGTTGGGTTTCAAGTTCAATAAGAATGTAGGATAAATTTTCTTACTAAGATGATTGGGAACTTGTTAAGCATCCAAGGTAAAGTTTACTTAATATGTCTCTTGACATTGTGCTTAATTAAAATAGCATGTTTATGAGAGATCTACCTATATATGTACTTATGAATAGATAAGGACACATGACCTTTAAAAGTGTCAAGTTATTAAAGTAATTTGTAATTGATCTTGTGTGTATAATATTTTCATGTTTCCTCTATGTATTGAAAATGGTTCAATTGCTTTACAAAACCATTTGGATACGGTTTCTTGGAATGTGGTAGAGTTTGATGTGCGGAAGTTAGTGGGCTAAGTGATTTTAGGGGGTGATTTTGATTGAATTATACTCCGTATTGATTATTGAAGATGTTAGAATGGAAGATAGGAGGAAATTATTGCTTATTTATATATTTATTTATTTATTTTTTCTTATATTTTTATTGGATTGGATTAACTCCCTTGCCTTACAATTTCATGCATTATATACTGCTCTAATGTCGGTGAATCGCATTACAATTTGGTGCTTTCCATGGAAAAGAAATGGATGGAGAAAAAATGATAAGCTTTTAGATGTTTGAATTGAGAATGTTGAAATCTTGTTTGAGAAGGTCTCACTAGTCGCAGTAACAAATTGAGAAAAAGGTTTTACTTCATTGCCAACTTCTTTTATTCTTTACTCCTGTCTCTTTGGTGCAATGTGCCTCTAATTTTTTGGTTATTGCACCCAAATCATGTAGGTGGATTAAGTTCTTGACTTTATTCTTCCCAAATTATTAGTTATAGTTATAGATTGAGTTTTTATTACATCTTAGTGATAGGAGGGATTTCTTACCAAATAAAAAACCCCCCGTCGTAGTATGAGTGGGGGTGTCGAACATGGGGAAGGTACTTCGCACTAGCCTAGGCGTGATTATCGAACAGGCTAGGTCAAATAATGGTCACGAGAGGCGAAGGGAACTAACTAAAACTACACTAACGAAACAAAAACAAAAGGGACTAGGGTAAGAGATCCACAACTCATACCACCATGAATTATGAATCAATCGAAACATAGACTTAGGTCGTGGATAAGGGGAGGTCGTTCTAAGATCGTACCACTCTTTCGAGCTAGTACGATGACCGGAAAGACATATACAACTCACTTTCGTGCAGCGACACATCTAACAAGTTCTAAGCACAAAATCACAAAGACCGGTAACTTTCCGTTGATCGAAGTCCCAACTTTCGTGGTGCTTCCATCAATCGGGCAAAGGTGCTTCCACGTTCACCTTTCGGTCCTTTAGTGGGGATTCTTCAATGAATCCTATGCTAGCTAAACATATGACTCAACATTACCGAATCCTAAGGTACCGACAAAATCACAACCAAGCCTAAAAACAACTAAACCACAATCATGGAGGAATTGAGAAGTTTCACTGAAACCCTAGAAATTAACTACTCACACATAATTAATAAAAACATAATTAAAACTAAAACTAAATACACAAATTAACCTAAAACTATGGACAACAAACTAACAATTAAAACCTAGAAAAATAAGAACAAGGAGGAAGATAAACTAATAACAAAACAACTAAACCAACAACAAACAACTACAACAAACCAAGCATAAACAACTAAATTAACAACAAATAACAACATAAACAACAAGAACTAGCAAAATAAGTACATAAAACAAGTAAGAAAGCAAGTAAATGAAAGCTATTAAATACCTTGAGATGGAGAACAAGAAGAAGAAGAAGAAGAACAACAAGAACTTTGCATAAATTAAGAAGAAAATGAAGTAGGAATTACAAGAGAAATGAAGAACAAAGCATTAAAACTAACCTAAACCCTAATTTGAGCTTCTAACATCAGCTGTGGAAGAAATGGGAAGAGGGGGGTATTTATACAACCCCCCAAAAAATTGAGCAAAACAAAAGAAAAGTCATAAAAAAAACGCAGAAAAGCACATCAGCGGGCGTTGAGGCGATGACAGCGCCCGCTAAACCCTATAATCCTAGGTTTGCAGGCTGGGAAGAAAAATGGCAGCGGGCGCTGAGTTGGGGTCAGCGGCCGCTGCCAGCCTTTGTGATGATACTGCCTAAAACAGGGGAGGGGGACAGCGGGCGCTGAGTTTGGGTCAGCGACCGCTGTTCTTCTATGTATGCTCATATGCCCTGGTGACTGCAAAATCAGCGGTCGCTGAAGAGCCTTTGAATGCTATTGCCTCTTTTCAGTCAAAAAAATGCCTCGAACCATAATACATCTCAGCGGACGCTGAGGAATTCCCAGCGCCCGCTGAGGCCTTTTTAGCACCAACAATGGCATATAGGGCTTGTGGTTTCCTCGAGGTTCCCGGTTCGCTTCCTCGGGTTCCGAAATCGACTCGGGACCTGCAAAAGGGGAAGAAAACGCAGAAACAAGGAAAAATAGAGGAAATCACATAGAAAAAGGGGAAGGGGACTACAAAAGCAGAACTAAGCTAAAAAGCCTAAAAACGCTAACGAAAGTTAAATAAAATAAGAAAATAAACTAATAAAAACTAAGAAAATAACTACCAAAATACCACTTATCACTTAGATATATGCCTCCTTGGCTATGTGCTATGTAATTTCACATTTCAGTTCATTTCCTTTCTTCTCTGTCTATTCAACTGTGGATAAAATCAGGTTCATTTAATTTGTAATTAATTTTCACCATTTTTTCATGTTATTAAACTATCAAAGGGCCCTTGGGTGAACACTTTTTTTGTTTGAAGTTTCAAAGAATTTATGTCTTCATCTACCTAGCTCAATTGTAAGACATACGGATTTCAGATTAAAAATGTTCTCATTTCAAAATGCGTCTGCATATTTTAGATATATGGATTCTCCAGTAGACTTAGTGAATGTATTTGAGTCTGTATATTGATGCTTGCATTTTCTTGTGTGGACATGAAGAATCGGATCATAACTTTGTTAACTGTTAAGGATTGAATTCACTTGGTCTTGTATTGCCATGTTTCACTAGTTTTCACCTTGCTACTGGGATTCCAACTTAAATGAACCGTGTAATTGGACAAATGGATTTGAGTGCAAGGTATCGGTGAACCTCAGAGTCACGTCAGTGCATGCTATGTTACTGGAATAAAATGATATTTAGTGCATGCTATGTTACTGGAATAAAATGATATTTTTCCTTACATGCTTATCCTTGTGAATGTAGCTGGTTAGGTTGTAATCTTTCTATTCTTCACAATGTTCATTTTCATGTCAGCTGCCGCTATGGTGATAGATGTAAATTCTCACATACCAATCAACAACAGCCAAAACCCAATGCTTATGGGTTTGGTTCGCAGACTTCCTCACCTTTTCAGCAGCAGAAGCCCAATCCTTTTGGATTTGGTGTCCAGAACAGTGGCCCCACCAGTGGGGCTCCACATTTTGGAGGATCTGGGCAGAAGGTTACTGCCTTCACTTATCTGAAATTTATTCTGTTAATTGAAGAGGCTTTTCATTACCAATTTTCTGCTGCTTGCATGACTTCTAGTTTGAGCTTTTTTTTTTTCTTTTTCTGGGAGATATTAGAAAATATTTAAGTATTTTCGTGTGCCTGGATACTAATAAAAGATCTTCGTGTTGTGTCACAGCCTTTTGAGAATAAATGGGTTCGTTCAGAACAGGTCACAAATCAGAGTCAGGCTGCTACTCACCAGTGAGTTTGCTTAGAATTTTTCTCTAGTTTTCAACTGTAAAATTAGAGAACCAACTTTTTACTCCAATTTTTTTGCCCAAGAATTTGGCTTTTTCTTAGAATGTGTGGACGTGCTGTGTCCCCAGGTGCACAGATCCTGATTCTTGCAAACGCCAAATTGTTGAAGACTTTCAGAATGAGAGGCCACTTTGGAAGCTCACTTGTTATGGACACTATAAATGGTAGTTTTTTTAGAATTACAAATAGCAGGTTTTGTTTACCACATATATTATCTCATACTGTGGTTTTGTTTACATGTTTGTTTTTGTGAAAGCTGGAATTAATCTTATTTTTATTACTATGAGAACCATTATTGTCTTAGCTATTAGTTTTCCTTATAGCGGTTAGTTTTGTACTGGCTGGTAGCTATTTGCAGTTATTGGTCAAGTAATTTTTCAATCAATTAGTGTACTTGGTAAAACTAGTTCTTGACTTGTTGGTAATTGGTATAATAAAAGAACAAAGAGTGGGTTATGTTTTTATTATTCCAAAAGCTACCTCTAATCCCAATGGTTTTTCAAATTAATATCTCAGCTGCAAAAAATGGCTTTACCAAGGATTTAAGTACTTGAGTTACTCCTGTTATTTATTTGTCTATTATACCTGTAAATGAAATGTTGTGTTGATATTACTAATTTTTTGGAATTTAAATTTCTCTCTATGCAATTGCTACATGTACTCATTGAAATCTCTTGATGGCTTTTCTATGATATCAAGAGGTGTTGTTAACAGGTTTTCTCAATCCTAACAAAGCCACAACAAAGTAACCAATATTTTTTCATTTCTTATTTCCAAGGAAGAAAAACCATGTCCCTAAACTCATTGTGCATAGTATTGTGCCAACTGTAAACTGCTTCTCTAGTTGTTTGAGTTAAGAAAGACAATGCAGTCTTTAGCATACAATACAAAAATTATTTGAGAGTTGATCTTAACAAAAACTGTTGTTGTCCTATTGCACTATAGAATTCGTCTTTTATTGTTGTTAAACTCCAATTGCTTCAGAAAGAAGTTGTGTACAATATGGAATCTCCTACATATATTCTTGTCCATGGTTTCTAATTTTCTATATGGATAATGGATTAATATAGGATCTGTTCTATTCAACTTATGTTGGCTGATCCGATCTTATCTTAATTTATTAGAACTTTTTAAAACTTATTAAATCTTATTTGAACTTATTAGACCTTATTTAAACTTATTAGATCAAGTATTCTTCTAAAAAAATTAATTTTCTAATTTTCTCTAATTATTCTTCTAATTAGCCTAATTAGAAAAATAATCAAGCTAATTAGAAGAATAATTAGACTATTTAGAAATTTATTTAGGTTGACTAGAAAATAAGAAATATCATTAATTTAATTAGGTAATTACAACAATAATTATGTTAGATTGATTATCAACATAATAAGCCTACTTAGAATAACAGTTAAAATGTAATTTTTGCTACTAAAAACATAATTATGCTAATTAATGTAACTTAAAAATATAATTAGCCTAGTTTAGTTGTTTAATAGCTTGATACTATCTTAGTTTACTTCATTTTCAGCAAGTCATAATCAATATTTTCTTCTGCTCTTAATTTTCACATTATCTCCTTGTTTCTGCCAGCCATGTGGTTCATAGCAATGGGATAATTTATGTTTTAGTCATTCTAAAATATAAAAAGAACAAAGCCTTTTATTTTGTTCATAAGTAGGTCGAATGTTTGATTGCATGGATTCTTGGTTACTCTTCTATACAATGAACCAAGTGTTCTGCATGTTAAAAAAATATTGAATTGGTATAAATAAACCTGAATAGAACTTATTGTTCGCGAAGCTTTTGTGCATCGACCTTTTATCAACTAAACCAAGCTAGAGAATTGAGGCCTTGAGGGTCAAGGTCTATACAGGCTTGTCCATTTAATTTTTTTAAAAATTTGGTTAGTGCTTCCTGATGGTTCTGTGAAAACTATTGACTATTTGAATACTTCCCAAACTATTTGTGACTTCCTATGGCAGTACGGCTTGAACCAATGTTCAAAATCTTTATATTTTTTCCTTTCCAACTATGTTGCAAGGGCATTGTACCAACCTCCAGGAACTTATGCTCGTTTTGACAGAATTTCCAGGTACTTAATTTCATTCAAAGAATCCCAAAAATGTGAGAAACTCTTTAATTTAACCCCAAAACGTTATGAATCTATTAAATAGCACCCCCATTTGCTTACGGCGTTAACTTTTGACGTTAAGTGTGACCCACTTTTACAATTTCTTTCTAAAAATGCCTTGCTCATTAACTCTCAAACTCTCAGTTGCCTAACTGCCACTTTCCTCAATTCAACAATCGCTCTCGTCTCTCTCCTCTGCTCATCTCTCTCGTCTCTCTCCTTTGCTCCATCTCTCTTGTCTCTCTCCTCTGCTCCATCTCTCTCGTCTCTCTCTCGTCTGCTCCATCTCTCTCCTCTGCTCATGAGGATTCATCTCTCTCGTCTCTCTCTCCTCTGCACATGAGGATTCATTGTACTTGCAATCCCTATTCACAGTAAATTCTAGGTTTTTACTGAATAAAAAACCTAAAAATGGCATCAAAGGAAGTAATGGCTGAAAAAGGGAAGAAGATTTGGCAGTTAAACAAGAAATTGGAGCTAAGAAAAGGTATTTTGGGTTTAACTTTTTTAATTCACTACAATTTATGTGTTTGTTGAAAGCTTGGTGCATATTATAGTTTTTGCTGTTGTTTTATGCTTGGTAGTGGTCATGAGCAGGTGAGAGAGATGGAGCAGAGGTGAGAGATATGGAAGAGAGGAGAGTGAGACGAGAGAGATGAAGAAGAGGATAGAGACGAGAGAGATGAGTAGAGGAGAGGAGAGAGACGGTTGAATTGAGTAGAGAGACCGTTATGTACATGAGAGTTAGAGGGAAATTGTAAAAGTGGGCGACATTTAACATCAAAAGTTAACCCTGTAAGCAAATTGAGGTGCTATTTAATAGATTCATAACGTTTTGGGATCAAATTAAAGAGTTTCTCACATTTTGGGGTTGTTTGAAAGAAATTAAGTTCCTGTAGGTTTATGTCAAAACGAGCATAAGTTCCTATGGGTTGTTTAAAAAAAAATTTCCTTCACATCAAGATATACGTGAGAAGTGCAGAAAAGTGTCGGCCCTTTTGCACTCCCAGTGTGTGTTAAACATTTTGGATGATAGACCGTGTAGTCTAAAGGTGAAATCTTGTATACTGATGCTTTTAGATCCGACACATCCGAGTTAGTAATTAAAAACATGTCTCTGGAACTATCTTATCTTTTCCATATTCCAAGGATAGGAATTTCTTGAATAACTTTTTACAAATTTGTTTTTAATTTTGCAGCTTGCCATGTGATATTACTGGTGATATTAGTTATGAAGAGTTGCGTGCAGTGGCATATGATGATGCTAAACGTGGCACTAATTTGCAGGCAATTGTAAGTTTTCTACCTTTGCTGCTTCTTCTATAACATGCATTTCACAAACTCTTATATACTGTAAATCCTATGATCCCCTCCGATGGTGAACATTTCCTCGTTTCTACTGATTGTGGGAAACAAAGAATTTTATAAGTATATTAACTTTATGCTGCAATTTATCTATGTAGAGTTTCAGCTTCTGTAATGAAATCTGAGGTATCCATGCTGATGGAAACTCCTGTATACGATATACCTGTAGTGCTGCATTAAATTGTTCAATGTAATTGCATTCTTAGAAAATTGATGGTCTTGCCCTCTTGCATATAAATAATCGCATTGTTTTGTTGGAAACTTGCAGCTCCTTGTGTCTTGTTTCATGATCTTTTTCCGGGCTAATGTATTTCTATTATCTGTTCTACATAGGAGCCTTCATTTTAGTTGCATGGAAATTCTTTGTTTCATCACGTCTTTTGTTGAGTTAGTTTGAGCTGAAATCATTCTGTCATCTAAGGGATGTTATTATAGTCTTAAATGCTGAGACATTCACACGGCTGTCGGCCTGTCGTTAACCCGTCAAGAATACCTACGCTAACCAAGTAGCAAGGCAAGCTAGGGTCAATCCCACATAGAGGCAAACTTAATTTCACTATTCTAAAAAAACCTATGTAAAGAGTGTTTGATAACAAGGGATTTATAAAAAACTACTCTCCTGTCCCAAAAAGGTTGGCACACTTTCCTTTTTAGTTAAATAGTTGACACATCTATCTATATCTATATTACTAAAACTCTAACCACTAAAAACAAAATTTCCCTCCCAATCTACAATTTTCCCTCCTACATACCTAACGAAATTTAAAATAAAAACCTACCATAAATGAAAAGGTAGTTAAAAAAAAATGTATTTCTTAAAGCATTTAATTATGGTTGTTTATTCCAAAAAAAAAGGAATAATTACATTAATAGGTACCAACTATTGCACTTTTTATTTTATAGGTACCAATTTTTGATTATTCACCAGCAGCACGAACTATAACATAAAGTTGCAACGATAGGTATGGATGACTTATAAATAGGTATGGGTGACCTATAAGTTGCAACAATATTTAGGTCATATACCTATCATTGCAACTTTATATAATAGTTCGTGCTGTTGGTGAATAATCAAAAGTTGGTACCTATAAAATAAAAAGTGCAATAGTTGGTGCCTATTAATTTAATTATTCCAAAAAAAAAATCTATTATGGTTATTGTGATTTGTGGACTAATCACTATTGGGAACTAAAACGTTATTGTTCAATTATATAATTGTCAAACATTGGGAGTAAAAACTATACCCCTCAAGCATCTAAGTTATTATCTCCAACTTTATTTTAATTATTAAGTCCAATGCACAAGATTGAAATTTCTTTCATCAAGAGACATAATTTACTTATTTCTCTCTTCCTTTGCTTCTCACTTTATAATATTCTTCAGATATATCTATATATATACAATTATGCCTGCATTTCTCATTCTATCTATACTTCTATACTAAAATTCAAGTCACTAAAAAAAGTTTTCCCTCATTATTTATTATCATAATATTAAATGCTCTCCATTTTCCAATGATGCATTTGTGTTTTTTCCCTAAAACAATTATAGTTACTTATACTTTACTTTCAAATAAAAATTATATTAAGAATCTATCTTCAAAAAATTTCTTACTTAGTGTTCATTTCTCAATTTTTATAGTATTTTTTGTCAGCTTTAATTCGTTAGTGATTGTATATTCTTTGACTAAGCTCGATTTTCTCCATCTTAGTTTTGCCCTATTTTTTTTGGTTTTCAATTTATTCTAAAAGTTATTAAAATTTACAATAGGACAACCACGTGCCTTTTTTTTCTTTTAGTTTTTTGACAATAGTACAATTTTATATTACAAGAAATAACTACATAATCTTGATAAAGAAAATGTAGGAGATTGCAGTGTCAACGTTAGAAAACATGAAATTTATGAAAATAAATAATTTGATTGATACCAATCCACATTTGAAATGGCTATAGAAAAAATTGTAGTTAGTGATCTAACTTTAATCTATTGCATAAGTTAATTTGAAAATTATGTACATTTCGGGTATTACTTATTCTCTATTGTCTAATATAACTAAAATAAAGTACTTAAATAATTTTTTCATCTACAATAACTATTTATCCATGATTAATTGCTAAATAGCATTTATTGACTTAAATCTTTTACTTTGTTTGTTCGAACATGGGTTCCCACAATTGTTTTGTTTGTTGTTATTGGGGAGAGAATTTGGTGCAAACAGGCGGTGATTTAGTTTACCAAGGAGGGAGTAAGGAATTGTTGTGTTTGAACTTTAGTATGAATTTCTCTCAAATTTTGAGCAAGCTTCATGACGCTGTTGGTGTGGATTCGAGTTGTGTCAAATTGGACGTTTTAATGAGGTATCTTATGGTAGGATCATATGAGGCTATTCCTTTGGATGGCGATGACGCGGTTATGGCATTGTGGGCTACTATGAATCACACCGATTCTCTTCCATTGCCACTTTACATTAAGTTTGTTTCAAAGGAGCCAGTTGTACAAACTAATGTAAGTTCCTTTCCGGGCATGGTTTCCCATGAAAGTTTGGAACATCAAATTCCAGTTAACTTGTGAAAAGTTAAAAATATTCAGGTTGCCTTGGTCACACATCCTTGCGGTTTGTCATTATTGAAGCCTTTCATATGCTGTCTTTGTGGTTGAATCTTTTAAGGCTTCAATGTACATACTAACGTACTTGAAGTGTTTTATGCCAGTTCCCGCTCCATCATCATGGTCTCCTTATTCCGGTCCTATAATTTTGGCTAATCAAGTTTTAAAATGAGGTCCGGGGAGGAAGTTAACACGAACTAGAAATGAAATGGATGAGCATTCCTATCTTGTGAAGAGGACTTGCAACATTTGTCGACATCCTGGACATAACAAGAAAAAATGTCCATCTAGGAAGTACTAGCGGATAGGGTTATTTGATTTTGGTGTTGTCAATTATTATGTATTTTGTTATAGAGAAGGTATTGTGTTAGACTGGAAATACACTCAAAATGACATAACAAGAAAACATGTCCAACTGATTTGTCAAAATGAACAAAAACAAATTTGGACATTTACTCAAAAAGACCTGGACACTCACTCAATAAACTTGGAAATACACTCAAAATGACATGACCTGGACAAAACTAATACTGACCTGGACAAAATTTTAATCTCTAATTGACCTGGACGAAACTCAATGCCTGGATGAAAAAAAGACCTGGACAAAAAATTTGAGTACCTGGACAGAAAAAAAGACCTGGATAATAATTTTCACACCTGAACAAAAACAATAATTTTTAGACCGAGACTAATTTTCAAACCTAGACGAAAAATTTGAGTACCTGAAAAAAAATTCCTTACTACCTGGACAAAAACACAACCTACCTGGACCAAAATAAGACTAACCTGGACAAGTTAAGAACTTACCCAGACAAAAAGGAAAAAACAAACCTAGACAAAGATAAAAGAAACCTGGACCAAAAATAAAACAAACTTGGATAAGAAATTGAACAATCCAAGTTCTCTTTCTTCGTCTTCTAAAAAAAAAAATAGGAAAATTTGTTAAAAACCACCTTATAAAACATTTTTTTGTCAAAATCCACCTTTTAATTATTTTTTGTAAGAAGCCACCTTATTTTAATTTTTTCTTGTAAAGAACCACCTTTAGCCTAATTTCGGTGTTTAAATCGAACCTCCCTCTGCCATTTCGGCTAACCCCCTTCGTACCTCCCAAAGCCGTCTCCGTCCCTTTTGTTCCCTTGAACCACCACACCAAAAATAACCCAAAATCAAAACCCGAAATTCAACCAAAGGTGGTTCCTTGCAATAAAAATTCCAAAAAATGTGGCTTCTTTCAAAAAAAATAAATTTGAAAGGTGGTTTTTGACAAAAAATTTATTCTATAAGGTGGTTTCTAACAAATTTTCCAAAAAAATAATAAATAAACTGAAATTGAATACCTGGACACAACAACACACATCAGCAATGACATTGACATAGCAACAACTTCAACTTCATTTTCTTCTCAAAGTATGTTGCCAACTTACCTTCATCTTCTTCTCCAAGTATGTTACCAACCAAACCAACCACGACCACAACAACATCATCAAAATCATCATCACCGCATCATCCAATCACCATCTTAATCCTTTCCTCCATCGCCACCACCATTGTTGCCATTGTAAAATAAAATAGCTGGAAGTTGCATCATTTACGTCACGAGATTTGACATTTGCTGCACTTTTTTGTTGGATCTACTAATTTGATGGATCTTCTCCAAGTATGTTACCAACCAAAACCACAACAACATCATCAAAATCATCATCATCGCATCATCCCACCACCATCTTAATCCTCTCCTCCATCGCCACCACCATTGTTGCCATTGTAAAATAAAATAGCTGGAAATTGCATCATTTAGGTCACGAGATTTGACATTTGCTGCACTTTTTTGTTGGATCTACTAATTTGATGCAATTGGTCTCCATGTTGATTTTGATTTAAGAAAAATTGATGGATTGTAAATTTTTGAAAGAATTTGTTGGGTTTTAGCCGTCTGACAGTAACATTAGATTAGACGGTCTGACCCAATACTTTCTCTATGTTATATTATGTTAAAAACGATTGTCTTATGATACATTATTATTTTGGTTATTGTTATGATTATTATTATTATTTTTTTGAGAGGTAACTATTATTATTATTATTGTTGTTGTTGTTGTTGTTGTTATTATTATTATTATTATCATCGAAAATATGTTATGCACAATTTAACGGAGGAGCTATGGAGCAATCTATTCGTCTGGGTCCACTTGACCCATCTGTGCTACGGTTGCAAAGTAATCATAGGAATGAGACTGTTTGGGTGGACGGTGATGATAATGTTCTTTCATTTAGAGAACACTTGCTCGGGTTACGCGAAGGGGTCGTGGATGAGTGTATGCTTCGATATATTAGGCGCGCTGGTTTTATTGTATCCACCGCTTAGCGGGAGGGCGGTTCGAGTTAGATTAAGGTCTATTGATGGCCTTGGTTGAGAGATGGAGACAGGAGACACATACCTTCCATTTAGCGGTTGGAGAGGCTACAAACACACTCCAAGATGTTGCGGTGATCTTAGGCCTCAGGGTGCACGATAGACCGGTGACCGACCATTTGCCAGATGATTGGGTTGCAGTTGTCGAGGAGATGCTCGGGGTGCGCCCTGTTATCGATGAGGAGACACAGGTTTCACCTCCATAGGGCTCATATCTTAAGCTAACCTGGTTGCAGAGACACTTCTCTAGGGTTGTAGATGATTTTGACGATCTGGTAGTTCAGCGACACGCATGAGCGTACATCCTGACCTTGATGGATCTATTCTGTTCGTTGATAAGAGTGGTGGCTTAGTATCGCTGTACTACCTTCCTATGCTCAGAGATTGGGACATAGCTTCGACGTACAGCTGGGGTGCAGCTACTCTTGCCTTTCTGTACGTCAGCCATGTAGATCAAGTATGAAAAAGGCACGGGAGATGGGCGGGGCTCTTATCCTCATGCAGATATGGTCATGGGAGCACATCTTGGTCCAACGCATCTCGGTAATAAGGCAATCCTGTAGCACTATTCGTACTGGTAAAGTAAATCCGGAGCCAACTACAACAAGTTTATATGTTGAGAAATTAAAATCAAATGCAAAATAATTACTAATGAAATTAAATTAAATTCAAATTACAATACCTGCAAGCCAATGAGTCCACCCCACGAACATGCTGTGACCCTAGTGGGTACTGTAACTTCTCTGCCTAATTTTGCTGCTCTGGTGGATCTCGAGGTCTATTAGTGTGAGGCCGTCCAATACAGATGTACTCCCATGACCATATCTGCATGAGGATAAGAGCCCCGCCCATCTCCCGTGCCTTTTTCATACTCAATCTACATAGCTGACGGTACAGAAAGGCAAGAGTAGCAGCACCCCAGCTGTACGGTCGAAGCTATGTCCCAATCTCTGAGCATAGGAAGGTAGTATAGAGATACTGAGTCACCACTCTTATCAACGAACAGAATAGACCCATCAAGGCCAGGATGTACGCTCCTGCGTGTCGCTGAACTACCAGATCGTCAGAATCATCTGCAACCCTAGAGAAGTGTTTCCGCAACCAGGTTAGCTTAAGATATGAGCCCTGTAGAGGTCGAACATGTGTCTCCTTATCAATAACAGGGCAAACCCTGAGCATCTCCTCGACAACTGCAACCCAATCATCAGGCAAATGATCGATCACCGGTCTACCGTGCACCCTGAGGCCTAAGATCACCGCAACATCCTGGAGAGTGATTGTAGCCTCTCCAGCTGCTAAATGGAAGATGTGTGTCTCCTGTCTCCATCTCTGAACCAAGGCCGTCAATTGACCTCGATCTAACTCGAACCCCCTTCCCGCTAAGCGGTGGATACTGTAAAACCCAACGCGCCTAATATATAGAAGCATGCGCTCATCCACGACCCATTTGCGTAAAGCAAGTGTTCTTTAAATGAAAGAACCTTATCATCACCGTCCACCCAAACAGTCTCACTCCTGTGGTTACTTTGCAACCGTAACACAGATGGGTTAAGTGCACCTGGACGAATAGATTGCTCCATAGCTCATGCATTAAATTGTGCGTAACATATTTTCGATGATGATAATAACAACAACAACAATAATAATATAAATAATAATCATAACAATAACCAAAATAATAATGTATCATAAGACAACTGTTTTTAACATAATATAACAAAATACATAATTATTGACAACACCAAAATCAAATAACCCTATCTGCTAGTACTACTCCTAGATGGACATGTTTTCTTGTTATGGCCAGGATGTCGACAAATGCTGCAAGTCCTCTTCACAAGATAGGGACGCTCATCCATTTCATTTCTAATTCGTGTTGACTTTCTCCCCGGACCTCGTTTTAAAGCTTGATTAGCCACAATTATAGGACAAGAATAAGGAGACCATGATGATGGAGTGGGAACTGGCATAAAACTCTTCAAGTAAGTTAGTCTGTACATTGAAGTCTTAAAAGATTCATATATGAAAGGTTTCGATAACGAAAAACCACAAGGATGTGTGAACAAGGCAACTTGAATATTTTTAACTTTTCACAAGTGCAAGTTTAACGAGCCAAGGTAACAGTATGAGTGTTCCCTCCTTTGTCCGCCCGTCTTGTTCCACGTCTAGTTTCCATTTGAAACAAGCCTAACTCGAAATCATAGGGTTTGGGTCGTATGGTACATGGCCTTTTCCATGCTTTCCTGGATGGTCTTTGTTGCCTTTTGAGAGTGCTCGTGCCCTTCTTCTAGCCTCTTTTTGCCCCTTGAACGTCGGAATGCAAAGTATGAATTCACTTGACAAAACGTCATCTTCACTAGCGCTGTGATAGGAATTAGGAAGACAACGAGCAACTTTTAAGACCCCATTGAAGACCTCTGACATATTTGTTGCCTTCATACTAAACCTATACCCTCCATCATGATGAATTGACCACCTATTATACGGAATCTCTATTAGATATCGGCGAGCATCAGCATTCAGTTGACCAATTCTGCCCAAGTAGTAATCAAACTTCTTTTGGAGTGTATTGGCATCTTTCCCAAATAAATTTTTCACATGCACACTCTTAAACTGGTTGTTCACATTAGAAGCCAAGTGTCTAGTGCAATATTTGTGGAATGCATGAGGCTCCTCCCAACCACTTCCAGCTTCTGACATTGCTGCCAAAATCCCAACATGCCTATTTGATATGACACAAATGCCTTCTGTTGCGGTTACTCGGGCTCTAATACAAGCCATAAACCATGACCAACTATCTGTGTTCTTGCCTTCAACTACCGCAAAGGCAAGAGAAAACAACTGAAAGTTCGTATCACTAGCCATAGCAATAAGCAAAGTACCTTTGTATTTACCATACAAATGAGTGCCATCAATTCTGATCAGTGGTTTGCAATGTGGAAATCCTTCTATGGAAGGCTTAAATGCCCAAAAAACACGTTGGAAGACATGAAACGATGAACGATTGGATCACGTGTTTGTAGTAGTTTCCACTCAACAACGGTTCCAGGATTGGACTCCTTCAGTGCCTGCATGTATTTAGGCAATTCTTGATATGATTCCTCCCAATCTCCATAAATGGCCTTAATTGCTTTCTTGTAAGTGACTGTGAAATGAAACCTTTGTTTCAGTAATTGCACAATTGTTTTAATCTTCAAGCTCGAATCATATCTAAGAATGAGTTGCATAATAACTCCGAAGTGAGTAGGTTGTGATCAATCGAGTCGATCTCACTGACGCAATTGCTAGCATGAGGGCCATTATACCTCACAATCCTGAAGGTAGGAAGGGCTACATCTTTCACTGCTCGAAGCCTCTATGGACAAGTGCATTCGTTTTTTCTCTGACACTCTACCACATACTTTTCAGGCTCTGACTCAACCACTTTGATCTTCTGATTTCGAGCTATGGAGTATGATTTTACCGCATCTTTCACTTGTTTCAAAGAATCAAATTGCTGCCTAACCTGGAACTCCCCCTAAGTTGTGAAGGTTGTCTTCCTTGACCAAGTCATCCATGATTGATGTGCTGCTTCATCAACTTCAATTACTTCGTTGAAATCTTGCGTAGCTGCGGTTTCTCTAAGCTCTTTGTCTCGAGCCTTAATCACATCATCATCATCATCAAGGTCACTATCATTCCCAATCCCATCAAGCCTGAAAGCTTCGACATTGTTAGGATCAAGTGTGTGAATGGAATGTTGGGCATGTGTGCTTCTTGAGGTTCCTTCACATGTGGATGTAATTGGAGTCCCAAATTCGGACATATGATCATGAAAAAATTCATCATCAACAAGCAATCTTGTGAATGAACCCATACCCACAAAGTGATTGTTAACGGGAATTTGATGTTCCAAACTTTCATGGGAAACCATGCCCCGAAAGGAACTTACATTAGTTTGCACAACTGTCTTCTTTGAAACAAACTCAATGTAAAGTGGCATTGGAATAGAATCGTTGTGCTTCATAGTAGCCCACAATGCCATAACCGCGTCATCGCCATCCAAAGGAATAGCCTCATATGATCCTACCATAAGATACCTCATTAAAACGTTCAACTTGACACAACTCGAATCCACACCAACAACGTCATGAAGCTTGCTCAAAATTTGAGAGAAATTCATACTAAAGTGCAAACACAACAATTTCTTACTCCCTCCTTGGTACACTAAATCACCGCCGGTTTGCACCAAATTCCCTCCCCAATAACAGCATACAAAACAATTGGGAGAATCCATGTTCTAACAAACAAAGTAAAAGATTTAAATCAACAAATGCTATTTAGCAATTAATCATGGATAAATAGTAATGGGAAATTGAGAACAATGCAACATACAATTCACATAAGCATTTCATCGAACACTTGGCATACACTCTAAATTACATATGCCACACTTGAATTAATGTTCTTTTATTTATTAAAATACATTTTAATTGTTGTTTTGTAAAATAAAATTAAACTTTTTACTTGAAATTAAGAACCCTAATGTTGCCCCAATTTGATTTTCAAATGAGAACAGGTTGAGACCAACTCATTGTTGAAAAGTTTAATTCATTTGAAATTATTACTTCATAACATGAATCTGCTGCAAAAACCAAAAAAAAAAAAAAACTATACCTGAACGATGCCTGAAAAAGAAGAACGGATGGCGACTGAACGAACGCCTGAATGACGGACGTAGACGGTTGTACGACGTTGCCTTTATGTCGGTGTTGGAGGGAGGACGTGTGAGACTATTCGTCCTGGAGCTATGCGAGTACTGTAGCGTTTTTTGAATTTTTTTGGTCTGAATCGAGCAAATGAGAGAAGTGAACTGACCTTTTTTTTTAACTAAGGGAAACCACTACTACCAGTAGCGGTTTACCCGATCTAAAGTATAAAAAAAATGATTCATTAAACCGTCTACGTGGATCGTAGATTGGGAAAAAAGGAGAAGCTGCATTTTGGGAATTGAGAAGCTTTCTAACATTATTTGGGGAAATGATTCATTAAACCGTCTACAGTTTGACCTTGACATTATCCATTGGTCATGCTTTGACCGCCTCTTATGATCTAAACTAATAAATTGAGAAAGTAAACG
Source organism: Salicornia ramosissima (assembly GCA_951394345.1). Taxonomy (NCBI): domain Eukaryota; kingdom Viridiplantae; phylum Streptophyta; class Magnoliopsida; order Caryophyllales; family Amaranthaceae; genus Salicornia; species Salicornia ramosissima. The sequence goes on from OX596239.1 coordinate 16,179,567, forward strand.
ACAAACAAAGATTGAAGAAAGATTAAATAAAATAAACTTCCTAGGACCAAGGTTCACTATGGTCAATCAAGTAGGAAACTAATCAATCGCAATAGGAAAATCTTAGTCTTGTTAATACAAGTCAAAAAGTCCTTTCGGATCAATCTAATAACAAAACTTGCCTAAGCAGGCTCTCGCAACTTACTGGGTTTGTCTTGCCTACTATTTTGGGTCTATGCGGGATTCTTACCTCTTAGCGCATAACTTGGCATATACTAGACCATAAAATCAAAATCTATCTGAAATTTAATTGCAACAGTGCAAAACCCCACATCAAATAAATCGAGAACATTGAAAGAATTAAATACAAAGCAATTAAACATACGGCCCGTTTGGTAGCCGGTCATAAATGGTGGTAATGGAAATGAATTTATAATTAAATTTGGAACAAGAATCAAAATTTATTTCCATGATGGTGTTAGTTTAACTTTCATTTATCTATTTTTCTTCACAAATATCCATTCTCATCTAATACCACCCTCCCCAATGGTAATGAATGGTAATAGAAAATAAGAAGAAAATTCAAGCTTGGGAATGAAAATATGTTTTCCATGGGGATTATGAGGTTTCCCCTTAACAAAATGACACTATAAATCTATTACAATTACCACAATTTATTACTAAAAACCAAACGGACAGTTAATGTATAAAAACAAAGACATGAATCATCTTGAAAGCTTGAACTTACACAATGGAAGAATAAAAATTGAAACTTTAATTGTTTTGGAGAAGGGAACTCAAAATAGATCTAAAGCCAAAACAAAAAAATTTATACAGAAAGAGATAAATCTTGGAATTTGTCAGAAGTACTGCAAAATCTAGGTCGAACAAAGTCCCAGAAGCAGGGGACAAAAGTCTCGATCGGGATTGTAGCGAGTTTGGAAAGTCTGGGTTGAAAATCGCAAGTCTAAAAAAAGTCCCGGAACCCAGGACAATTGTCCCAATCGGGACTGCTGAATTTTCTCCTAATTTTCCCTTTTTTCCTTTGAGCGTCAAAACTCTTAAGTCACGACTACATCCCGAAATCTCGGGACAATTGTCCGGACCGGGAAAACATTCATAGCAGCTCCCAAATTGCGATTTTTCTTCTTTATTGTTTCTATCTTTTTTCCTTCTTTTTTTCCTTCTTTTTTCCCTTGCTTTCCAAGCTCAGCCTCTGAGCTTCAAGATCTTTGGCTTTAAATTCCTTGGCCTTTTGCTCCTTTAATGGCTAGCAAGCACATTCCTGCAATATTCAGCATAAAACAAAAAACACTCCATTAGTAGCAAATGGCTTTGAAGAGCACATTTAGTCCACAAAATTGCCAAGTAAAATAGGGGATAACACACAAAAATTCACATTATCAGCCATTCAGTAATTAAAGTTGTTAAGCATATTTTAAGTTTCATCACGTCTTTTTCTGTGTTAGTTTGAGCTGAAGCCATACTATTTCTGTAATTCTGTCAGCTAGGGGATGTGCTTTTGTTCTAGAATGCTTAGACATCTAGGTTATGGATGTCATTCGGTAATTGAAGCTGTTAACAATATTGACTATGTTTAAATTCCGTGCAGGTTGAAAGAGAGAGGAGCTTAGTGAAGTCCAAGGAGATGGAATTTGATAACCTACGTCAAAGTCCTTATACAAAGCACACACTTCCTACTCAGTCAAATCAAAGTTCATTTCCTTCAGTTGGTGCCCGCTCACCATCCTTGACACCTCAGAATACTGGTCCGTCACCCTTTGCTACCTTAAGCCAACAGAGTCAATCATCTAACATGTCATTTGGTGTGAGGCAAGTATCTTTTGTTACTTTAGACTTTAGTCATTAAATATTTGATGACATCCATTGTTGGAGAATTACTATTTCATGATGTTGAGCATGTAATTTAGACAGTTGTGTACTTGTGTCCAACAGAATCAATCACCTAACCTGTCATAGTGTAATTTAGTGTGACCTGTGAGGCAAGCATCTGGTGTTAATTTTAGCTTTAGTCACTAATTCACTAAATGTTGATGACTTCAACTGGTAGAATTACTATTTCATTTTGTTGAGTATGTAGTTTTAGACGGTCGTGTACTATTTCGATTTTTTTTTATGCCATGGTAAAGTATTTGAGTAATAACCTGAGAATTTAAGACTAAGAAATTATATGGATCATGCTAATGCCAAACTTAACGCTTCAACTACGGGCCTGGAATGAAGTTTCTTCTTCATTTACGATTCTAGTCTGCTTTATAGTTACCTGATTGGGTTGAAAATTTAATCGTTACAGGTCTCCTACTCCACCAAGTAGTGGTTTCGGGCAATTCCAAGGTTCTGGTCCACTCGGAAGTAAAAATGTCCCTTCAGGTTGGTAGGTGCATCTTACAATTTACTGTACTGTATTTGACATGTGCTATTTTGTGGTTATGTTTTTATTCACCTGATTTATTAGAGAATCCTACATGGGAATGAATTCTTAGGTACTTAAAGTGAAATATGCACAGATTTCTGAATTTTAGTTTTTGCATCCCAAGGATTTTGCACTTGCATTGGATACTTCAGCTAAATCCATGCAATAAATCCATGCAACACACATACTTTCCTTCTATTAGTAGAGCCGCCATATGCCCATATATGACTTCATCTTGTAACATGGAAATAAGCATCTTAACTAACTTCTGCTATCTTTAGGTGGCTTTGGTGCTCAAGTTCCTGCACAAACAGGGGGCAATCTGCTTGCTAACAATTTGACAGGCTTTGGCAATAGTGGAACTAGTAGTCAAGGCAATCAGTTCTCTGCGCCAGGAGGGGGTAATGCCTTTACTTCCACGAATGCAGTAGGTTTTGGCAATATGGGTATGAATAGTCAAGGTCCTCAAGTCCCAGCAGGTCCATTTACTTCTAACAATGGAGGCTTTGGTAATATGGTTGGAATGAGTAGTCAAGGGCCTCAAGTTCCAGTGCAAACAGGTCCATTTACTTCTAACGTAGGAGGATTTGGTAATAGTGCCAACATGAGTACTCAAGGAAGTCAATCGCCTACTTTATCCTTATCGTTGCAATCTCAGACTTCATCTATGCTTCTCAATGGACCTGTTGGCGCTAATGGGGGTCAACAAATGATGTATGTTTATCGTTAAATCATTATTGATTGGTATCTGTGGTTCTGTACATATTGCTATATATGTCTAATTTGACGAATTCCTTTTGTTGATTGCTGAGATCTGTTCTCCTTCGGTATGGGATTAGTAGTCATCTTATATTATTTTAGGATGTCTAATAGGAAGGCCACATTGCCACCTTTCCAGATATATCAATGGTTTTGTACTTGCGCAATTATTTACCGATAGCCCATTCATTAATTGATAAGAAAACAGTATAAATTTGACAATACTGTTAATTATATATATCAGCAAACTTTAGATTTTTGTATATTTCAATGGTAATATGAGAAACTGCTTACTGATCCTCTTGTTTGCAGAGACAACAATGCACAAGGGGTCTTGGCTACAGATGCAAGCATTTGGCTGAAAAAAGAGTGGAAGTGCGGGGAGGTAAGGACCTGTTCTTACCCCTTCTTTTACATATTATTTGCAATTCATGTAGTAACTCTGTTACATATTATTTGCAACTTTGAGAGCCACACGAACTCCTAGGCAAAATTTATATGTGAGAGGAAAATGGAGAGAAAAATATGAATGCATGTCATGGGGAGAGAGAGAACTGGCAACCTAATAAGGAAAGAAATTTTTTGTTGCAAATAACGTGTAGCATTCATTTTTAGCAAAAATTGCAAATAATTGAAACGGAGTTAGTATTATGCTCATCCTTATTAGCTGCAAAAAGTCTCTTTAAGTGGTAAGATAAAGTTGAAGACTGTTGATGCTACTGCAAGAAAGTTTCCAGCTATTGTTTCTAGTTTTGGAGAAGTGACCTCTTTTTTTTTCCCTGTGTTTTTTTTTGATAGATAGAAATTTGAGAAGCTTTCAGTTGATGGTAGAAAGATATAACTTATGTTCCCATAGTTTGGAGATAATGTGTACACTTAGGATTTGTTCTTTTGGATTGAACTTTTCTATTTTGATGTTTTGTTTTTAATTTTAATTTATTACTTCCTCCGTAAACGAATTCTTGCAACAAATCCCTTGGTACGGACTCCAAAAATAATTTTGTAAGTATGTTTAAGTCGGTATATTAGGAAACATATGAGAGAGAAATAAGATGAAGTGGTCCCCCTTAAGGAAAGTTGGTATTTTGTTAGTAGATTACTAAAAGCAGGAGAGAGAAATAAGTAAAAACTTGCCAAATATGTGAAAATTGGTATTTTCTTGCAAGAATTCAAAAATATCCCAAAATAGAAAATGTTGTAAGAATTCATTTATGGAGGAAGTTTTATTTTTTATTTTTTAATTTTTGTTTTTGTTTTACATTTTTTTTAGATTTTAATTTTAAGTCTTTTTTCTTTTAATTTTTAAAATTATTTCTGATTTTATTTATGTCCAAATACCGGAAAACTGTCGTCGGTAAACCATTGCCGGGAAATATTTCCAGAAAACATTGCCGGAAAATTCACTAGAAAATCATTGCCGGAAAACTCACCAGAAAATCATTGCTGGAAAATCTTTGTTGGACGACCGTTGGCGGGAAAAGTTGTGAAAATCGTTCCGGAAAAAGTCATGAAAACTATTTCCGGAAAACTCGTTGGAGAATCATTGTTGGAAACCCGTTGTCAAAAAAATCACCGGAAAATATTCCCCGGAAAAGAGCGCCGGAAACTTGCACCGTTCTTGCTAATGTGCATATTCATGTGGAGAACAACATTCAACATATCATCTGCGTCTCTGTTACAATAAAAAAAAAAAAAAACTAAGTGAAAATGATTTTAGTCAAATAAAAAAGGACTCGGTTTGGTTCGGTTTAGTAGGGTAGATGTTGTTTAGGTTTTCAAGTGTGTAATCCTTCTTCAGTGGAGTAAACATTGAAAGAAACTACTATGATAGAGAGTATTTTAGTGAAGCCATAGCTATGTAGCACAGCTGCACAGGTACTTTAGCTGCCCGCTGCTCCGTGCCTGTATTAGGGATGATACTGATGTTTCGAGTAATATTTTTGTCATACCCATTGTCATTTAAATTTTCAAATTTTTTGTTTTCCGCCCCCATACCCGTATTCGGCATTTCCCCCATTCCCAATTCCCAATTCGGTGCAAGCTAGATTCATAATGAATCATTAAATATGTTGATGGGACAATGTGGCTGTTATATCCCGATTCAGTTCCCATACCCGTATTTTGCCAGAAGTTCTAATACTCCAGCTTTTCTGTTGCTTGAAATATATAATTTGCTTCACTTAATACACCATTCTGTGAGATAATTTTGTGTCTTTGGCTTCTTTCTTGTTCATAGGATCAATTTCCCCCCCTTGTTTTTTGACCTTTTAAACTTTTTCTCTTAACAGATTCCAGAGCAACCGCCTCCACCAGAATATTGTAGATAGACTGAACTTAGATCCCTCAACAACAACAGAGGAAACTTGTCAATCATCAATACTCTGAGCCTGTGACTAAAGTGAAAGCTGTACTAAAGTTTAGACTTTAGATTATAGGTTTTTTTCCGTCCAATTGTAAATTGTGAGCATTATATTTTTACAGATGGTTGGTTTACTGTCAGCAATTACAGGTGAGCCATATTTTAGAGTACTGGCATCAACTTATAAAACAATTTGAAACGCCCAGAAAAAGGTATAAACACCCAGAAGACAACGGACGGGTTCTTATGGATCACAAAGACTTGAGCCAAGAAAAAGATGGACAAAAGTACTAAAGATGCAATTTCAGAGGATGGATAAAAACTAGAGCCAAGTAAATCACTTGTTACATTCATGTATTGTAGACTATTGTGATCCAACAAACTGAAAAGAAAGTAAAAGTAAAAACAGATCAACTTTAAAATCTACCTTCCTTGACCTAAGTTTACCCAAACATTTTCTTAGTTAAGTTTTCCCCCATATCTGATGGTTACAACTGCAGCAAATGGTGTGTCAATCAAAATAGAAAAGGAAACATATGCAGGAAATGGGTTCAATCAAAATGAAGATAACTAGGTTGCTGCTTCCCTGTACTATTGCTCGACCCTCCACATATATTCGACCTTCAATTTTAGGCTTTCGAGTTTTCAATATTTTTTCCATCTTTGTCTAAACTCTTTCTTTTTATGTGTACTGCCTAGAGTTGTTTATGTAGCCCTAATTAATATTATCCCTGTCCCTTAAAGATTGCCTCATATTGATTTTTGCTACTGTTCATTTGGTAACTTTGACTCTATAATTTTAAACATGTAAGGAAAAATATAGTCAAATTGGATCTCGTTTGATTCGGCTCAATGTCTACTTTTTTAATATGCAATGTTTATAATTTTTTATTATACGTATGTCAAGATATTTTCATTTAAAGATATGTCTCGGGAGATGAAAAAAAGTAAATGGTGCAATCTATTAGGGACAGAGGAAGTAATATGAAGATCCTCCCCTAAAAAAAAAGCCAAAAATGTAGACCCTCCAATTTTTATTTTTTTATTTTGGGAAAGAAAGGTAAATGAGTATAATTAAATTTTTTTTCTCTTGAATAAACATTCTGATTTTTCTAGCTGAGTTGAAAAGTAAAAAAACTTAGCATCCATAAAAGGATCGATTACAACATGAGTGGGGGTCCGATCACCTAACGAAGCTACATAATCAGCTGTCTGATTTTCTTTATGGAAAATGTGGGTAGAAGAATTCGAGGTGAATTCGTGGAATAAGTTCATGATGTCATTCATGAGCATCTAAATCCTCCAGGGACACTTGAATTTACTGTGCAAATATTAATAACAATTAGATTATTGTTTTCCATAAAAATAGAAACATATTTCATTTTTGTGACGCTGAGCGATGAGCAGACTATAGAAGAGAGTCTTAACTTCAGCTATAAGAGGGTTAGTATTACTGAGAAAAAAGTATGTGTTTCAATAAGGTGACTTTGGTGGTCACAAAAGACGATTCAAGCGGCTGCAGAAAGATCCTAAGAGGAACCATCAAAATTAAGTTTGACGGTAAATGGAGAAGGGGTGCCATTGAAAAAAGTAGAAGTCGGGAGAGTGACATCGTCGAGGGGGGTGGGGCTGTATATGGAAGAAAGAGAACCAATGGAAGCTTTAGATTCCATCCTTGAAAGCAGGCCAACGGAAATAGGGTTTGAGAAAAAATAAGGCTTTCCAAATACTTTAGAAGAGATGCATGATTTTGACCATAGAAGGGTTGTGTTGAATTTGAAAACTTTGTAGAAAGGGTGCGACGACTCCTTAATTTCATTCCAATTTCTACACAACTAATGTGTAATTCAATTCCCTGATTCCCTCCCATTTCAAAGTTTACTAACTCTGCCTAAAATATTCTCCGATTTCCCTCAATCACCAGTCCAATTCGCATATAATATCTCCATAGCAAAATCGTTAGTTTAAATTGAACAATCCACTAGCAAAGGGCTCCTTGGTACGCTAAGTCAAACTGCTGACCTTGATCAGTTGCGAGAAACCACTGTTGATTATGACTCACCTTGAGGATAAGGTGAAATTTTAACATTAGTGTTCTATGTGTATCATAAATGTTCTATTTTAAGTGCTCATCATGACCTGAGTGCAAGAAGAAATTTTCAATCATATTATGGAAAAATCTTATTGAGGTGAATTCAATTTTAAAAGTATTGTTACACATTGATATTTAATACAAGGTGATTTTACAAGATGTAATTATGATATATTGAGGTGATATTTGGTTGAATGTTGGAAATTACAATTCCTATACGTTTTTATTACTCCGTAGTTTCTTATTAAGTAAACACTTTTATAGTTATATGATCATAGGACGTATATATTTCACTGAAAGTGTCATTTACCTAGGTCCCCACAAACAAATGAATATCTCCATCTTGCTATGAATTTTAAATTCCTATATTTTGATAAGCCAAACAACAATATGTTTCTAATTCATGCAAATTTTTACCTCCCATGAATTTTTACAAGTCAACCAAATAAAACTCAAGTATATAGAATAAAAGAGAAATGAAAAGGCCAAAACCTTCTTTTGGTTTGGAAAACCAACTTTATAAGAATCATGTAAAATAACTTTTAAAACTATCAATGTAAAAGACTTGTTTTATTTTATTTTTAATTTTAAGATAAGGTATACAATACCCGCACAAAGCTCCTATATCAGGAAATTATCTTGGCGGGCTGGGGTGTGTGTGTCAATCCTGTGACCTCAAGAGGCACTTGGAACCAACACAACCAAGTGTCCCTTAGACTGTGAAAGATGTTGAACAAGGCCAAAGAGGCAAAGATCACATAGTAGCATAAACTGTCAGGCTAACAAGGAAGCCTAATAGTGCTCCTGCTATAACTTCAACCTCAGTGTGACCAATTGATTCTTTCAGAGCAACATAAGGATTAATCCTTTCAAATTCTTTGTCTCTCTCAGTTGTATGTTGCCGTTGCTTAGATCCAAGTAATTGAGTAGCAACTGATTGTTCTTTACCAAAAGCATTTGGTTTTTCAATGAAACTTGAGCCTCTTAAGTTCCTTGCAGATGAATTTTCTGGTACAGAATCTACGATATTTTCATCATTCTTTGTTTCAGACGTCATTTGGAGGTCCAATAGCCGTCTATTTAGCGTTTTTGCATGAATACCGACTTCTCTTCTCACTCCCTGACAACAAAGATGTACAGTACAATTGAATCAAAGGTTCATCCAGTTTACAATTTTGTAATCACCCACAGCAAAGTTTGTGAGCAACAGCTAGATAGAACCATCCGCAAGCAAACTATATACTGATACATGTTTTCTTTCTTAAAAAAGAGTAATGATGCTCATTTTTACAATAAGTCAATAATTTTTTTGACTGATTTAAGTACAAAGTTTGCAAGTTTAAGTGTAGACTACACAGGAGTTTGCAAGTATGTCACCCACTGACACCCAAACACACTGACACACACAAAAAACAATAAATGAACATATATATAGTTGTATACCTGTGCATCATACATAACAAGGCCTGCATAAACAACACTCATTCCAAATATTGAGTCAGAGAAACCCCTGCATTTGGAGTAGATTAAAAATGTCAAATATCACAGAGCAAGCATATAATAGGAAAAAAAAAGAAAAATAAAATAACAATTGAAAAACACATGAAATTACAAGAATCAACCTTTCAAGAGCCAGACATGTAGCAACAGCGGTAACTGCCTGTCAATTGGAAAAACAGAAGACCTAAGAAATACAAAAACATCAGCATATGAAAACACCAGCTTTCATAGTCCAGTTTAAGGTTAAAAATATGCAGACATTCTACTACCAGAAATCTAGGACACTAGAGGCATAATTTCGACCAAGGTTTATGCATAAGAAAGACTGATAAAGTAGTATAAATCTTCCTGTTTTCTCTAATCTTAGATCAATTTGAAGTGTTTATATAGAACGCTCATGAGTTTTACTTGCTTTGTTGCATAAAAAAACTAAGCATGCCAAAAAGGAACATTACAATAACAGCAAATCTATACAAGATAGTACTTCATATGATATCTTATGTGCACTCTCTTAAGTCACGATTCAGTATTAAACACTAAAATTAGCAAAACCTGGCATGCTGCAAATACATAAATACAAGTAGTTTATTGAGCAGAAGATAATACAGACAGCGGCGGCCCAAGATTTCTATAATGGTGGGTCACCATGACCTGTAACGAATACAATTTTTTCCCCGCAAGTTCTCCATAATTCATTACATTCCAAAAGTTAAAAAAACTACAGTATACATCAAAATATTACTCCCTCCGTCCCAATTTACTTGCTACATTCTCTTTTTCACACCTCCCGAGACACAACTTTAAATAAAAATATCTTTAACTATATATAATAAAAAATTATAAAAATCATATATTTGAAAAGTACATGTTGAGACGAATTAAACTAGATCCATCATGACTATTTTTTTCTTACGTATATTAAACTAAATAAAGTCAAAGTTCACATGTGAACAGTGCCCAAAGTCAAACTGGGGCAAGTACATTGGGACAGAGGGAGTACTTAAAAATTCATATTACAACCAAAATAACAAATAGTTGATACTACGTAATACATAGATGGAAATAAGACAAAAAAAAGAGAATAAAGGAAAGCAAAGAAAGAAATATAAAAATAAAAAAATTAAACTCAAGAAAAAGAAAAGGAGATAGAGTAGCAAATCAAATTACAATAAAAGACCATATATCTCTATTATCCATTGAATTAAGCAATTACACATTTACACACCCATTTGGACAACTTCACTCCTACTTGCAAATCAAACCACCTACTTTTAAAACCATCATTCCACCTTTGTGCTTTCTGCCTTTTTGTTTCCCCAAAATTTATCCTTTTTTATTTAACTGTAATAAACCTAGGTCAAGTGACCCATGATGCACATGCATGGGACCGTCACTGAATACAGACACACAATGGAGGCAATATAGGCTAAACTAAGGGGCAGCCGGATGAGCACTGCAGAACATTGGGTTACTGTATATGATTCATTAATGAAGTTTCAGTTTCTTGGCTCAAATTGTGAGCTGAGCTTTCCTCTTTAGGGCTCTGCTTGGTTGGCTGTTTTACACCCTACCAAACGGAGCCTAAAACTTGATAGTGTTTCTTTTTCTATGAATGAATGGTGACTTAAATTTGGACCTCTATCCTTTCTGGTGGTTCATCCTTTATAAGTTGAAGCAGTGGCCATAAAACCTATCTTCTATATCATCTCACACATGCATCTCCATCTAAACCACTTACAAAATCCACACAACCATACCAACGACCCAATATTTCTGTAACACATCATTAAATAATATTTTCATATTCACAACTTTATAGTTAAAAAAAACTCAATATCTATTCAATTTTGTAAATCCTTTCCAAATAATGAGCTAATCAACCCCATCATACTGATTTTCAAGTGAGAGAGTGTTGGGGACCTTGTTTTTGTAAACAAGATATAGACACAAAACAAGATGTTCTTAAGCCTCCTCAACCTCCTATATCATATGTACAATTTCTCTTGTGAGTTCGTCCCACATTTGACAGCTTGACACAAGTTTTAACTAAAAAACAATAACTTTTTACCAAATTTTTAACTTACTACATAATTAGTTAAGCTTTATATAAAAAGTTTTGATTATTTTTTAAAATTAAAAGTTACAATTTTTAAGCAAAAAGTTAACTTGTTGTATCACATGTTAGAAGGTAATGCACAGATTTTTAGGAGGTGTTGGTTATTCAATTACAATTTAAACCCACTAATAATATTGTATAGTATTTGTAAACAAAAAACAACAATGAATTGGTAATTTATACAAAGGATTAATAACAAGGTTAAATAATTTGATATAGTAAGAAATAGGGATGGGAACGCAAACGATTGAAATAATGACATATTAACAGGTTGGAAGGAATTCTAAAATGATGGGAGATTACCCGATAAAACTTCGGATAATGCCTGATTTAACACTGTGCACCATTTCAAACCATTGCACAATAACAATTTTGTAAATAAAAGCAAATACAAATGAAATATGCCCCACACAGAGAGGTGATTTTGGCATACAAAATTACAAAAATGCCATAGTGCATTGTTAAAACATGGTGCACAAAACTTCATCTATCTTACAAATTTGTAGAGATAAAGGAATGCAAAGGTAAAATCATAACATGTCACTCACAACCTCTATTTTTCACTAAAATAACAATCAAACTACAAGAAATAACAAGAAAACATAAAAATCATAATTCCCTAAAAACAGGAAAAAGAAGAAACAGCATTTCAGACTTACAGAAGAATGGGTAGAAGGAAAACCACCAGCTTGAATAACAGCTCTTATATCAAAATCCTTGCCATATAACAGAACCGAAGTTAATGGCTTTGATATTTGCCCAACAGCTGCTGATACTCCTGCTGCTATTAACACCTACCCACAGCCCCACAACATACCAAATTACCAAATCAAACACTTCAATTTCCAAATAAAATCAGAACAAAATAAATTAAACAAACACATAAAAAAAATTCACCAAAAAATGCAAAAAAAAAAAATCAAAGCAAGTAGTTAAGGAAGTACCTTGTTTTGGGTAATTGTAACAATATCTTCTACCCCAACACGAATTTGACATTTGAATGTAGAAGAAGAAGAAGGAGTTGAATTTAGAGGAAAATGAATTTGACCTAGATTAAGTTTTTTGTTCTTTGAAATTGACAAAGAATTGGGTGTTCCAAATAAAGAATTGGGGAGAAAACAACAATTTACTGACATTGTGAAAACACACAAACACAATTACACAAAAACAATCTCCAACAAACAAATTGCACCCAAAAAAAGTTTGGATTTCACTTTTCAGTAGGTTTTCTTATGATTAAAACAAGTGGGTTTAGTTAAGAATGAGTGGTTCAAATAAATCGTAAAAAAAAAAAAAGAAACAGTTGGGAGTTAAATTTACGGTTTGAAGAAACCATAATCGTTTTTTCTATGACTAATTTGTTTTCATGTGTTCCTTGCTTCCTTGTTCTGTTTTCTATTCTAATATAAGGTCCTCATCATTTAGTACACGCATTTAATTTTACAATTAAAATCAGAATAATAGGTTTCTAAAACCATATTGAATTTAAACTTATGTGAATTAAATCAAATTGAATTTAGGTCCTGAATTAAACTAAATTGATTGAAATTAAATCTAAAAGAGTAGAGCTTAAAATTTTCAATTATGTATTCATTTACAAAGAGAAAAATACATCGTGTAAAAAAAAAAAGTAAGCTTGGTTTGGTAGAAAGGAGGGCACCGTTCATGTGAATTAAATCAAATTGAATTCTCCATTTGTTAGGTCATGAATTAAACTGAATTGATTGAAATTAAGTCTAAAAGAATAGAGCTTAAATTATTTTGATTATATATTCATTTACAAGTAGAAAAATACATCGTGTTAAAAAAAAAACAAGGTAAGCTTTGTTTGGTAGAAAAGAGTGTATCGTAGAGCCTGGGATTTTCCTTATCCTTCCTCCCTACATTCAAAGTGCTTAGCTTGCTAATCTTGACCGAGTTAACTTGAGTGATTTTCTACTTGATAGGGTTGTTCTATCTTACCTTAAAAAACTATGCATACACACTAGGAAGAGGTGGGGTGTAAAAAAATATTTCCAAAAGCAAAGCAAAACTTAGAAAAATGTTGCAATCAACATTGATTCATTGAGGAATGAAAGTAGTCATAATTTAATTTTTATCTTTTTGCACAAACACAACACTACACGCTTCAATACTTATTGAACAATTTAAATTACGTGTCTTGTATTTTAGCAAGTATATTGTAAGTATGAATTATACAAAATTATGGAACAGATTTGAAGATACCTTTTATATATAGCAAGTATGACAAACGGGCTTGGGCCGCGCCCGCCACGGGGGAGTGCAGGTCCACTTTATAAGACAAAGGAGGTTCCACCTCAAAACCATATGGTAGTAAGGGGAGTAACCCCTTAGCCATAAAAAGTGGAGACAACTTTATTATTTTTCCAATGTGGAATTTATTCCCAACACTCCCCCTTAATTCCAAACTCTTTCCACACTCAGATGTGGGCTTTTACATGGGCTCAACAAAGTGGGAATAACAAACAAAATCATTTAATTTGGCTAGACATAATTGACAACAACAACAAGTACAAACATACTCCGTAAAAAAGAAAATACGAAATAGACAGAATATAACATGAATTTAACCCGAAAATATGGTTAAGTTATTTCTCATGTTAGATAGTTTATAACATACTATGATCAATACAAAATCAATATGGATTTTTTTTTTGTATATCATTTGGATCCAAAGTCCAAAACACCTATATATTACAACAACCTAGTCCACCTTATATATATATGTATATATATATACCTAAAAATGTTTTATTCCATCATTATATATAATAACATCAATAATACTCAAACATAAAGCTGTTCTTTATTAATAAATCAGCTAAGAATAATAATTAAGCTCTTGATCAAACCATGGACTCTTTTTAGGCCTTTGAATAGTCCTAAGAGCTCTCCAAACAGCACTAGTACACTTAAATCCAGAGCCAAAAGTTAGTTGCCAAACTTTATCACCTCTTTTAACCCTTTTATTAACTTCCAAATAAGCTAATTCATACCAAACACTACTACTAGAAGTGTTCCCAAATCTCTCCAAAGTTTTCCTTGATGCTTCCATGTACTCCTTTGTTAGCTCTAAGTTCTTCTCGAATTCGTCGAGAACTTTCTTGCTAGTAGCTAAGATGCAAAAATGATCAAATGCTTGCTTGAAATTTGGGATGTAAGGCTTAGTAGATGAGTTATTGTTGAGGAGCAAAGTGGTAAAAAATTGAATTTGTTCAGAAAAAGGAAGGACTAAAGGTCCAAGTGTGGTGATGTTAGCCTTGATTGCATGGCCTCCTACTTCTAACACATCTTTGCTCACTGATATGCCTGATTTCCCTTGCTCATCTTCTTTTAGGTGTATGCTCTTGAAGCTCTTCTTGTCCATTCCCTTGTGGGTCCGAACCACCTACCCCCCAAAAAAAAAACATACATAGGAAGAAATATAAGTGGAAAAAAATAATGTATATTTAGGGCAAATTTTGACTATGATTGCACCAACTATATATGAGGGGTTGAAAATAGCACAAACTTTTCGAGGCGTGAAACATTGCACAAACTATATGAATTGGTGTAGCAAATAACTTAATTTTCATAAGCCTATAGTAGCATGTATGTCTAATTTCCGTGTTGTTTAATGCACTTAATTAAGTTTATGTCATTTACAGCACTTCAGCGTAGAGTTTGTGCTATAATTCACACCCAATAAGACTGTGTTGTTCCCTGCACAGTGTCGACTATGGACCTGTGCAAGATGACCCATAGCACAAGACCCCAAATTCCTAAAAGGCTCCAAAGCTAAACATAGTATAAATAAAAAAATTGTGACACAACTCACATAAAGTATTGGAGTATATACTAGTGCTTATGATGCTTTATTTTAACGACTCTCCTATGACTTAGGATCAATTCCCTATCAAATCATTTGGTTTTGCTTTTCTTCCCATTTTTTTTTTTTAGTGATTAATTATATGTGCAATTTTTTAGTGATTATATAAATGTTTTCTTCCCATAATGTTTTCTATCTAACTTTTAGTGATGCTTAATTATAACAATACAAATATTCAATTTTGTAAAGAAATACAAATACTTTGTATATGAACATTACAAAATTTTATGAAATTTATGCTAATCACAAAACAAAATCAAACCTAGAAGCACAAATAATACAAGCACAAATAATACGAAGTATATATAAATTTAAAATTTAACATTGTGCATATTTATTTTGAGCGGTTTGAATTTATTGAACACAGTCACACACTCGCACATGACCCCCTAAAATGTTTAAGACAACCCTGTCTCTACACCTTATTGAGAGACCATCGATCACAGTGAGTTATAGTGAGACGTACCATCACATGGAACGCACGACGTACCCAATGATGATTTTGGCATGCAAAATACTAAAACGCCCCAGTGCTATTGTTTTTTCCCACGTGGCACAGTTTATCGTTCGTTGGTTATTCATTTATAAAATAGAGATAGGCAGGTGAGGCTTGCCTAAATTCATAACTATACCACATGTTTTCACAATGCACAATGACATTTCGGCAATTAGAACATGCCAAAATGGCATATTCTGTGTGACACATGCCATTTGTATTTGCTTCTATTTACAAAATTGCCATTGCGCATTGCTTACAAATGCAGCACAGTTATGAATTCGGCAGGTAGTGAGGTACCTGTTTGAGCTCATACTTGGCCCTCCAACGATCAAGGCGGCGATTCGAGAGAAGCATAGCAGCAGCTCCCATCCTAAGGAAGCAATTTGGTAGAACCATATCAACATCTTTTCCTGTGTACCAAGAATGGCTAACTACCTCAGTACTAACAACCAGAGCATAAGATCCCTTATAAACATTCATAAGATCTTTAGCCATATCAATAGCTACTGTTCCTGCAGAACATCCCATGCCACCAAGGTTGAAGCTCTGTACATTGTGCTTAAGTTTGTAGTGGTTTATAACCATGGCTGAAAGTGATGGTGTTGTGTTGAGTGTACTGCAGTTTACTATCAAGATTGATATGTCTTTTGGGTTTATCTTTGTAGCACTTAAAAGATCATCTACTGCTCCAAATATAACCATTGATGCTTCTTCTCTTGATGACTTTAGGGACTTTTCAAACCCTGGTTCAAATAGTGTCTTTGGTAAATAGGTCTCATCTCCTATCCCAGATTGTTTTAGGGCTTTTTCTTGAAATCTTAATGTTTCTTCATCAAAGTTTCCTGATTTTCTTGCTAAATCAATGAATTCCTCTTTTGATACCTGCCAGCCATGATGTATATATACTTATAGTTTCAATCTTTTTGGTTAGTTCAAATATATATACAAGACAAAACATTCAACTAAATTTATTTATTTTTAACCTTTTTTCTATAACCTTTTACCTTAACTAGTTAGGCTTTATATAAAAAGTTGTGATTTAATGTTAATCGGTGAATGGGACCCGGATGCATAATGAAGAGTGAAGACCATATACTTCTATGTAGAACAGAACATGCATACCATGTATTTAAAACATCTATGAACATTTATGTTTTATATTTAGAGCACTAAATATTACTCCCTCTATTCCCGTTTGTTTGTCTTGTTTAGAATCTTGATACAATTCATAAGATGTGAGAATCTTCTAAATTACCCTCAATATATAAAACATAATATAGTCATGTGAGATCTTGTTTGATTCGTCTCAATGAGTACATTATTAATATCCAATTATTATAATTTTTACATATACACAACAAAGTATATTTAAGGTCAAACAATTACATTGGTATATGTGCAAAGTCAAACAAGACAAACAAATGGGAACGAAGAGAGTATAAAATAAGTGTTACAGAAGTACAAAGATATTGTTCTAAATGCATAACATACTTGGCATATACAGTATGTTTTATTTTAAAAGCAGATGCATGATGATCACCATGCACCTAGGTGTAGGAAGAAATTTTCCTTTTAAGTGTCTAATCCTCTTCATATATATATATATATATATATATATATATATATATATATATATATATATATATATATATATTTTATAGCAAAAAGTCCATTGACAGTCTGATGGGATATTTGCGAACATATACTTCATCCGCTCTAATTAATTGCAACATATTGATAAAAAAGTAGAGGATTTTTTGGTCAAGACTTTTGCAACTAATATAGAGCAGAGCAAGAATATACAAGTATGGTTATAACTCAAAGATTCAATATAAGACAACATATAGTATAATGTTGATGTTATTCACCTTAAAGTCATTTGGTGGGCAGTAACAAGCAAAATCAACCAAGTAGGTAGCTCTTGGAAGAAGAAAATCAATATAAAAATAAACAACCAAGTAAACAAGTCCTAGTATTAGAATGGCAGTGGTTAAATTGTAATGAAGGTAGTTGGTATCATCCCAAATGATGAATTTGCCTAGTAGTAGTGGTGCACCCACCATTAGGGCTACAAATGGTGGGATAACAAAGTAAAAGCCATGGTTAATCAAATATTGGTACCCAAGCTTCACATATTTGAGGTTAACTGAGTTTAAAAAGTTGGGCAATCCTCTTCTAACCCTAATTGAAAAATTAGGGGATCCTGCATAAGGACCTACATTTTGAACTCCTTTATTCACAATAATATTAGTGGAAAGGTTTTCCATGTTTGTTGACATGTTTGTTTTATGAAAAAGTGAACAAACAAAAACAGAATTTTGGGGTTGAAAGCATTTGTAAAGATAGTTAGATATGAAAGTAGGTGGTTTAAAAGACTGATTTTAACAAGGATGGTAAACAAGAATTGAGTGAGATGTTAGCTAGGGTTAGTGTGAGTTATTATATTGGAAGAAATGACGTTGAGGTTTAAACTTAGGAAAAGAATGGAGAAATGAAGTTGGTAGCAACAAACAATCTTAATTTTCAATTGGTAGGAGATCACAACAAGTGCATGAAACCATATGAAAAGCTGGTTTTTTGTACCAAAATTTGGGAGTTTGGAAAGTCTAGAATTTTGATTTTTCTATCTAATTGTGATTTCTTACCAATTGAGAATTGAGATTAAGGGTTTGGGTTATTGGCAAAAACTCTTGAACCCCAAGCAAGAAATATGAATTCTAACCTCATCAAACTCATTTTGTGGAGATTTTCTTTCCCCTTATCTTACAATCTAGGTGTTCAGGCAAATTGGATTGGAAGTATTGTGATAATATAGTCTCAGTCTCAGGTCTTGGTTCAATTTCATTATTATTACCAAGTTTTTTTAAAACCTTACCGTTAACCTTTTCTTTATAAAAAAATAAAATTATAATCTTATATCTCCACCATTAGGCTTTTCTGAAGCTTGATTTAGAATTAGTATTATCCTTCAATCAACCTCAACATGGAGTACAATGTGATGAGGATTTGTTTCTCTCCTTGTTAAAAGAAACAAAAATAACT
Source organism: Salicornia ramosissima (assembly GCA_951394345.1). Taxonomy (NCBI): domain Eukaryota; kingdom Viridiplantae; phylum Streptophyta; class Magnoliopsida; order Caryophyllales; family Amaranthaceae; genus Salicornia; species Salicornia ramosissima. The sequence goes on from OX596239.1 coordinate 16,198,236, forward strand.
TTATTTCAATGCCTAGTTCTTGAAATGAACTTGATCTATTTAGAACTCTCCAAATAAACCCCAAACTCAAAATTGGTATTTTCTTTACCTTTTTAAAGTTTGAAAAATGACAAACAAGTCCTATAATAAAGTTAATTTTTGAGGTCCGGATTATATTCGAAGATATAAAAAAAATACAATTGTGTTAGATTGAACATGGTATACTCTCAATAGTATGATACCATTGAAAAGTATCCAAAAATAAAAGCTCCACAACATATTACTTATAACAAACTATTCCATACAAAATCCTCTAGTTGTGAATGTTAGATAAATAGATATAGAAAAAGTGAAATGTGAGAGAGAGAGAGAGAGAAATGACATCCAAAAGAAGAACATAAACAAATGTTGCAACTAATGTGTTCTAAACCTTTTTTGTAAATGTTGCAACTAAAGTGTTACAAAGGTAGTAATAATATTCAACTAATTTGTAATCTGTTTTAGCTGCTGACAGTATACTAAACTGTACTGTCAATCTACTCTATGAAAAATCATAACGTGACAGAAAGAGCTGTAGCGTTTGCAATTTGAGGAAAATATTGCATTGGACAAGATTTTGCTGAAACAATTTCATTCATTGTTGCTCTACAAAATTTAGTAGTCTGTATAAACAAAACTGTTCTTCTATAGCTGTCACTGATATGAAACTTTCACCAAAACAATGGCGCTACATAAACTAAACTAGTTAATCTTAGGCTTTGCCCGCTTGGGTTTTAGAACCAACCAAAGGATAAAGAAGACAATCAAGAAAGCTGGAATAGTTGTCATGTCAAACACCACTTCTACCTCTCTATCTCTTGTGCAGTGTATCGGATGGAGGAGCACTGCAGTTGAATTAACTTTCTCTGCAAAACTATAGAAATGAAAGAAAAATCAAACATAAACCAAATCCCATATAGCATCTCCTATGGTAATGCAAATTTCAACTGCTAAATGTATCCTACCCAACTTCTGATGTTGCATGATGTCAGCTTTTATCCACACCAGTGCAGTCCAAAAAAAAACATCAGAAGTTTGGTAAGATACATTTCTGGACATGTCAACTTTTATCCACACAAGTGCAGTATGGGTGACTGACTAAGGATGCATCACCTTACAATACCTTAACTAATCAAAACAGTAATTATTTGAACTTGTGGATTGGTTTTAATCTTTTTGAATCTTATTGAATTTATCAGACTTGAGTAGACTCGATACTAAGACATAATTACATCTTATTAGACCTAATTAAAACTACTTCACTTATTAGACTTGATTCCATTTTATCTTGCCCCGGAAAGTTTTTTCCCCTAAAGGTGAAGAGAATGCACAAGGGTTGTCTTCTACGAGGTGAGGACTTAAAACTGACATGGTCACTGCATACAAATCTATTTCCAAATTAAGTATGTGCAAAAATCTAAAATTCAGATTTGTTACAACTTGGAGCCTTGGAGGTACAAGCAGAGAGTATATCTTAATGCTTGTACAAAAGAAATCAATGAGCATTTCATCCTACAGTATGCCTTACCCTTTTGATGCATCTTCCAGGGTGTACAGAAGCCTTATTGCGTCAGTATACCGCAACTCTCCAGTAACAGTGGCAATCTGGGAAAAAAATTATGGTGAGCACAGGCTTCAAATACAAAACCAAGTAGATGAAAAAAAAAATTAAATTAGCAACTCACTCTTTTCCACAAGCCAACAACAAAATTATACTTGCTCACTAGCTCACGCTCCTGTGACTGAAAAGTTCTGAATGATTTTTCACCTGGTTGCAGTCAAGTTCACCAAGATAGACTTTCCATATGGACAACACAAGTCTCATAACAAAGCACAAGTCAATCTAATAGTAGCATTTTCTTGTCTCGCTCTTACTAATTAAGCTAAGAATTCAACATGAATGGAAGTATCTCAAACATAACTAGTTTAAAAACTTCACTTCCAAAAGGTCATACTCATGCAACTACAAAATGCATAAAACAGCACAGCCTTAAAGCTCATGTAAGAAGCGAGGATAAGATTTTTTTGGGCCATCTAAAAGTTCAATTACAAAACAGTCAGCCTCACAGAATCTACATAACCACTGCTAGGAGTCAGGACAAAAAATATGGGAGTTGCATAAATTAGATGGGATCAATAGAATTACTGAATTACCAGTCTAAGTGATCGGGTAAATATAGCAAATGGAGTTTCCACTAAGGATTTTACACAATAATGTCAGCTGTTCCTAAAAATGGAGAATTGATCAACAAAGGAATTGAAATCTAATTTACAAATTTCCCTTTGTAATGGTCAATGATTGTTCATTATTAACTAGACATTAGTTGTATTTGGTAGGTGGTTTTCTTACCTTATATATTATATATAAAAAAAAAAATTAGATCACCTATTGAACAGAGTTGTTTCTAGCACATGGATTAGTGAATTCCATGTCAAGACATAGCAAAATTGCAGCTATACTCACGTCAGATTTACTTAATTCATTTTTATTATCAAATTTTAGATGATCAAATAAAACTCTATGCAGTTATATCCCAAAACAAATGCACCAGAATGATATCTTCATAGATGTAATAGAAGGTACTGTAATTTATACTCCGGATTGTTTAAATCGTATTGTTTAAATCACTGGCAACGCTAATTTCTATACATTTCCCATAAAGTAACCGTCCTGGTCAGCCACATCCACCCACATACACACACAAAGTCAGCACGGCAAATGTATGAAATAGACCATAGGAAAAATGACATGAAAATGTATCTGGTTCCTGCCGGCCATTATTAGGTAAGGCATTGATTGCTGTAAAACATTTAAAAGTTAAAACATTTTTTTAAAAAGTGAATCTGAAAATATTTCCCCCTTTTTTTGATGAGGAATTATTAAGGAGGCAGAGAATATAATAGGGATGAATCAACTAGACTATCATAGCATCTGCATTTGTAGCAGTAGTAGGGATGATTGATGAATAAAAAGAATTTAGCACATCTGTTTGTCTTGTTACCACATACACAATTTTCTTCATTGATACCAAAAAAAAATTTGATGAAAATTTGGCAGTAGAAAGTAAGGATACTAGTCTGCTCCAAGGTGAGACGGTGAATAGCTGAGTTCACAAGCTGGATAGACTCCTCAAGACTAGTGATAATATAGCTCCTAGCTATGGTATCTGAGTGAAATTGAGAGACTCTCCAACCTTGGGAAGTGATTGAGATAGGGTTGCACCCAATGGACCATATCCAATCCTACATACGAGACTTAATCATCAAGATGACAATAACTAAACATCATATGATTATGATTGATGAACATGAAGCAAGTCCAATGGGCAAACATAACATAAATCACAAAATATTTTTTTTAAAAATAATAATAATAAAAAAGAACGAAATCACATTTTGAATATCTTCAGCTGCACCAGAATAACTTTACAGTTTTTTTTTTATTATTATTAAAGATTTCCCTTCATGCATTTAATTCAATTGAGTAAAAATAATAGTTTCAAAGCCTAGCTCTAAAAGCTTCTACGCCTAGAGTTCAGTTTGGAAAAAAAAAATACCACTCCTTTGGGAACTAGGGAAGCAGTCCACTACTACATTTTTAGCAATTATAGAACGATGGCCAGAGAGAAAAGGAAAAAGGGGGCAAAAGAGAGGAAGGATAAAAATAAAAATAAAAAGTAAAAAGGCAAACATCACAAGCCCTATGTAGGAAAAGAAGTGGCTTCACCAGGACAGGATTAACTATTTAATCAATATGCGACATTGCAAAAACAAAGTTAAGAAATATGCACAAATGGGAGTCCTCCAGAACTTAACGAAACATGTGCACAATGGACATTTTGATTCCAAAAAAGCAACAAAAGGCTGACCATAAATTTGCTTTTACATTAATGATTGTTTAGTTTGAAAAATTATGGGTTGCCAGTTGCCACTCTAAATTTTAGTGTAACATAACAGAAATTATTTCCCAAATCAAGTTCAATAATACGAAGGTGTACCTCAATAGCAGTTTCATGGGCATGACTGTAGGCAAGATGAAGAGGAAGCAGACCAGCAAGATGCTCAGACGCAGCAGTAATTGCAGCTTTTATAGGCTTCCTAAAACAATGAGGAACACCAAGAATATATTTACTGACTAATAGCACAACTGCACAAGCTAATGGGTAAGGCAGGTTATCAAATCTCATATATCACCTTCTACATCAAATCTCATGTTATGTGACATGTGACACAAGTTTAAGTCACATAACACAAGAAAAAAACTGAAACTGCAAAAGAATAGGATACTTGTATTTATCTGGTAGCACCAGCACAGTAAAAACAACAATTTTGAATTGTCAGTTGTGACATATCAGTTCTGCAATCCTAATTCTTAAGCTTCTAAAAATTATTACTTCCTCCGTTTTTAAATTCTTGCAACAAATGGGTATTATTTGTGAGAGATAAAAAATTCATTTGTTGCAAGAATTCAAAAACAGAGGAAGTATTATTTCATAAAAAAACTGTCTCGATTAGAATCCAAACACTTTGTAAGACTGATTGAACTTATTAGAATAAAATAATTTAGATTACAAATCCAATTTATATGGTCCTTCAAGCAGTCAACCAATGCTAATATAGTATAGTAAGCTCAAATACAGATCCATAGTACGTATTTTTTTCACTTTTCTAAATTCTAATACATATACTTTAGCATTTGAGAATAATCTGATTGACACATTACAACTTGGAAGATATTGTTCATTTCATCAGTAACAACTCATACAACATCTCAAAAATACCTAAACCATTTTTTTCAATTGGGATGAAAGCAAAAATATTTCATCCATTTCCTTTAATTAGTTAGAGACCACACCTCAATTCATTTCATCATATCTTCCTTTTCTCTATCCTTGATATAATAACACCTACCTAATGCTTCCTTCATCCTTAATCTTTTTGCCAAAAGAAAATGGGTAAGGTATTATAAGACGGGGTAAAGGAGGTAGTGGTATGTTTGGTTGGGGTATTAATCAAAGGGAATGTGGGCCAAAGGGAATGGGAATAAACTGCCCCCATTCCCTTTGATTGTGTTTGTTATGCCACTTTTGTCATTCCCATTCCTTTCCTCATTCCACTATTCAAACACTTTTCCAAATCCAACCCCCCCCACCCCTCATCTTTTGTATTCCCTTTCCCCACCCTCCACCCAACCACCCCACAGCCACCCTTGCAAAACAGTAACCACCCACTCCCCCCCACCCCGCGTCGGCGCCGCCACAGCCTCGCCCCAGCCCCACCCACAAACCCCAACCCAGACTCGCACACGCTCTCCGGCTCCGCCACAGTCTCGCACCCCCTCTCCGACGCCGACCCACCCTTGCTGGCCCTCTCCCCTGCCCCAGCCCACCCAGGAACCCCAGCCAGCCCACCACAAAACCCTAAATCCTACAAAACCCTAAAACCTATGAAACCCACCCTCGCACCACCCTCGCCGGCCCTCTCCCAAGCCCCAGCCCACCCACGAACCTTGAGCAACCTCACCACAAAACCCTAACCACCAAAAAATCCACCGTCGCCCATCCTTGCACCCCCTCTCCGGTGGTTTCGGAGGTGGTGGCATGTAGTTTGGGTTGGGGTGGTGGTGTGGTTCCGACAAAAACCATTCCTTTTTTAAACAAACAATTACCTAAATCTAACACTTTTACTTTCCACTCTTCCTCATTCTCATTCCTTAAGTGATTTTCTTTCCCCTTTGACAACCAAACGGCCCCTAAGTGATTCCAATGCAACATGAACCCCAAGATTTCAATATTAACTAGATATCTTAGTTGCAAGAACCAAATATAAAAAGCTAAAGAATGAAAGAATTAGCATTCTTAAACTTCGGATACAAATGGTTTTCAATAAGCTAGAAGTATAAATCACTATGATACTCTAGCCAACATGTACAATCCAATGATTTTATGATTTGATCCAATCCAACAATCGAAACTTTAGTATTCCCTCCATTTTAAACTAAATGTAAAGCTTCAACTTTGGGTGTTTTCTTCCTATGTTAAGTTTGTCCTTTTTCCTATGTATGAAAACAAATGTGTAAGGTGTTGGATTTGTCTCCACATATATTTTCAGAACATGAAATCCTTACAATTTCTAATAGCATATCATTACCAATATAGTTGAAGTTGTATCTTGGAGAGCATGAAAGTAGAAGTATTGCATTTATTAATAAATAGCGAAAGTAAACCATTGGTACAAAGTGGGATCTCATTTCTAACAACATTGATGACAGGGGAAACAAGTTCAATGTCCACAATCTAAGGCTAGAAGCTGAACCAACTATTAATGCAATGTTATGAAATGAAGCATGTAATCCTATAAAGTATGGCATTCTATTGGTAGAACGATTATGTCTAAGCTAGAGCCTATTATTTCAAAATGTACAACATCAAAAATTTTACATGAGCTAATGCTTGCAGATTAAATTCTCAACATTTTGCCTATTGATGCTCTAAACTCTGCTGGATTGAGGAACCAATATAGTTTGAAGTTTGAGCACATATAGCACATTGTGTATACGGTATACCTAAGACTAGCGAATGTTACCAGGCTTCAAAAATTTGTGGGAAAAAAAAGCAGTCATGGCCACTTCAAACCAAGCTTTACCAAAAGGTGACCATCTTATTCTATAACTTCATCCCCAATCCTATTTTTTCAGCACTGCCACATATCCCTATTATCATCAAAAGTCAAAACAGATCTTCCTGAGCCCTTGTAAAGAAAAGACCAGCCTTAACATTCTTTCAATTAAAGTTACATGCTTTTCACTAAAAATGACTCAATCCCCAATCCTATCCCTTTCAGCATTGCCAGTTGCTACATATTAACAGTATCGTCATTATCGGCTCCAATCAGATATACTAAAATAAAAGATAAATTGATGACACCAAATAAGAGAAAAGAATATGATCATTATTTTTCCGGGTCAAGCATCTTAGGTTCATCAAGGCAAACCAAAATGCTCACTATGACCTTGATTTTCCCTGATTGTGCCAAAAAAGATTTTAGAAACTAATGCCTTGTTTGGTAGGAGGGATTTGGAAAGAAAAGCAAGGAAGGGGAGGGAAAGCATTAGTTTCAACTTTCAAGTGTTTGATTCAAAAAATAATTAGAAGTGATAGGAAAGGAAACGAGGTGAAAGGAAATAATCTTTACAAAATATAAATATCAACTTTTCTTTTCTCAAAAGTGGAGGAATTTGGAAGGAAAGAGAAATTTTGAACAAAACATGAGAAAATAAGGTTTATTTCCTTTCTCTTCTCATCATTTGCTTTCTTTTCCCTTCCTTTCCCTTCTTAAAAATGAACCAAACAAGTTGTAAGTAGCACAAATCATATTATTATGCTGATGAAGCTCAAAATCTCACCTATCACATTACACTGACAATAGTCTCTAGCACCAGTGACATTGTCAAGAGCAAAGCAAATTTGAAACAGAAACACCCTGAAAACCCTACCTTAAATCCCAAAGTATTGAATGTCCATTGCACTGGAAATGGCTTTCCCATGAAGAGGTTTCTGATTGAACAACAATGATCATATCAGAAAGTGCTTTGGCTTGATAATGCTTGTCAATCAGCAATGGATCATCATGAATGAACCAGAAAATTGGAACTTCCAACGTCAACCTGCTATTAGCATGCATTCCTGTAAGAACAAAGCATGCATTTTCAAATTGGGATTCCCATGGACTATTGGATACCTATTTAATCGATTCTGAAACAGAAAAACAAAATTGCTGCAGCTGCACAAGTCATAAATCAAACACCAAAGACTATATAAATAGATGTCATTAACTCAATTTTTGTCGAGGACACAATGAAAGTGAATATGTGATACTGCACTGACATTATGAACATAACCGAAATCGGATGTGCTTTATCAAATAAGGTGTGTTTGGTTGGGGGTATTCGTCAAAGGGAATGGGAATCAACTGCCCCCATTCCCTTTGATTGTGTTTGTTAGGCCATTTTTTCCATTTCCATTCCCATTCCTCTCCCCATTCGCCTATTCTAACACTTTTCTAAACCCAACCCCCCCTATCTTTTCCATTCCCTTTCCCCACCTTCCACCCAATCACCCCACTAACCACCCTAACACCAACCATAACCACCCACCTCCCTTCCCCCACCCATTTCCGGCACCGCTGCAGCACCGTCACTCCAGCCCCACCCATCCCACCCCCGCCGAAACCCTAAAACGAAAAATCCCTAAATCCACCACCACCAAAACCACCAACCTCCCCCACACATTTCCGGCGGCGCCGCCCCACCCTCACCCTGCCCAGCCGCCCCATCCCACGAAACCCTAAATGCAAAAAACAAAAAAAAAACCTAAATTCACCTCCACCACCTAAACCACCCCCGAAACCACCTTCATCTACTCGCGGTTGGGCGGCGAGTAGAGTAAGGGTGGTTTCGGGGGTGGTGGAGGTAGTTCTAGGGTTTTTTTTGTTTTTAGGTTAAAGGGTTTCGTGGTGTGGGGTGAGGTTGCTGGGCTGTGTGGGGTGAGGTTGCTGGGTTGTGTGGGGCTAAGGTGAGGTTGGGGCGGCCAGTGGCGGATCCAGGGGGGTTCAGTTGAACCCCCTAGATCTGGGAAAAATATCTGATTTTTTTTATAAAAAAAAATAATTCACTAATATATACATTTCGAAACATAATAATAACACATTGAGGAATTAGTTCAGGTGGTAGAAGCTTTGCATGATACATGGGAGTTGTGGGTTCAAGTCCCAACTCTAACAAATGGCTTTCTGTTTACCATTCCCTCATTTCTTTTTATTCCCATGTATATCAATTCCGTTAATTGTAGTATATTTTTTTTTAACTTGTTTCTTTTTCTATTGTTTCAATTTTTTTATTGTTTAGTTTGATTTTTTTTTTTTGTGTTTTTTCTTTTTAATTATATGTTAATTTATTTTGTTAATTATATGTTATATCTATTTGTTTTGTTTTGTTAATTGTTAAACTCATTAATTATGTTTGCAAAATGTTAGAATTGTGTGTGTGTTAGTGTAACCATGAAAGTTTAGAGCATTTTATAAACAAATCTCAAAAATCATCAAACTTTTCCTCTCCAAACCATAGAGAACCCATTATTTTAACAACCAATTTATATCCGAGCGTCCAATAGCCAGTCTTTAATTAAGTTTGAACCCCCTTGGCACAAATCCTTAATTAAGTTTGAACCCCCTTGGCACAAATCCTGGATCCGCCACTGGGGGCGGCAGTGGCAGAAGTGGGTGGGTGGTTTCGGTGGTGGACATGGGTTGGGGTGGTATGGTGGTGGTGGTGTGGTATGGTGGTATGTTCATAGTTTCATACTTTTTTTTTAACAAACAACTAATTAAATCTAACACTTTTCCTTTCCATTCTCCCTCATTCCCATTTCTAAAGTGATTATTTTTCCCCTTTGACAGCCAAACGACAATATATTAAAGACCACCATGACACTGCAAGGATATTGTGAGCATAACTGAAACCAGAGGCGTTTTATCATAGAAATACATTAAAGATCCAAATGTTCAATTGAAGAAGGCAATTTAGCTCTGATATTTGAGTAGATCCTATCTCAAAAAGATATCATGTTTAACAAATTATTCAACACCATCATGTTTAAAGACATGGATAACCTTTTAGCTCACTGTGATCATTGATCCGTTGCAGTTGATGTTGAAGAATAGAGGAATCAAGATAGTTGGTGACCATTTTTCTATATGTGCCATTGACAAATAACATTGGCACAGCAGCTGCTCGCCGAGCCACAGAGAAAGCCATGGCCAAAGCAGGATCATCTGATAGCGGCAACCTACAGAGACAAAAAACACAGTTATCAATGTCAAGTGCCTGCTCAAAGTCTGAAACTACAAGACAATAAGTCTATCATGACATTGTAACAAAATGAAATCAGACATTAGTGTGTGGTTCTGCTGGTGGAACAGAGAACACATAGGACTATATATAGGAGCAGTCACTACTCACTAATTGCATAAAGATAAACTATCGAAGTAATTAATCACACCACCCAGCAAAAAAACCCTACTTACAATTCTTTGATTATGGAAAGTTCATTAAATTTTCATCCATAGCTTTTGTTGTCTAATTTCCACTTTTATTGGGACCACTAAATTCAAAAGGCTCATGTATGCAAAATTCTAAGTAACATAAATTCGGACTAGAGCAACTCATCAGTTCTATGGTAGTGAAGATGAAGCTTTTCGCTAGCAAGTGCGAATAATTTTACATATAGGATACAGCCCATCTTTTCCATAGACTGAATCACACATGTACATGCCCATTGAATCAGCGTTACAGCTGTACTCTATCAATTAACTTTCAGTAATCTTCTAAAGAAGGTAATCATCCAAAAAATCCGGCCATCTTGTGTCAGTGTTATATTACTGAAGAGAATACCAGAGTAGTAACAATACTTACATATGCTGGCTGAACATTACCTTCTGAGAAGGTAATAACAAAGATGATAGTCCATCCATTAGAGCCTTTAAATCCACAGGCAAATGCTTAGCATTCCTGACTTTCTGCAAAAACAGTGATTACATTATTATTGTGGTCCTGGCCTCCTGGGTTCTCCTAATGGATGGGTGAAAGATGGAAATAAGCTTTGCAAACTGATAAAGTTGAGACAGCAACAATACCAAATCCATAATCCCAAAACTAATCAAGCTGAGAAAACAACAGTGTCAAATCCTTGACCTCAATACTGATCAAATTAAGAGTAGGGGAAAATTCTATGTTGAAAACAATAAAATAGATTACTCCCTACATGCACACAGTATGCATCATATTCCTATTTGAGATGTTTCCATTATTTCACTCTATCACCAACATGAGGCTTCATTGTTGTTACTTTTTCATAAACTCCAGGCAGCCAGATATTTAAAATTGCTCCCAAATCTAATAGCGTGCACTATAAAGAAAGTGAGAGTATAAAGCATATACTCATATAGAGATGTGGAGATCAAAAGGTTAAAGTGATTATACAAGAGCAGTTGCAAAAACTCAAGAGAACACTATAAAGACGCATGCACTTACATACACAGTCAGAGCGCGCGCGCGCGCGGGGGGGGGGGGAGTGGAGAGCATTGACACAAAAGGGTGAGAAAATATTACATCTTGGGTGATGAAAAATAACTGATAAGATATCTGCTCATAGAAATGAAACCGGCCATCAGCTACAGAAGGAGCTATAACGTGCCTCAGAGATCCCCATAAGGTTGAACCTAAATGTGCCAGAAAGGTATCACGAGCGACAGTGTAATTATGGAACTCCTGCAAGAGAAGCACTATTACGTTTGGATACATGATTCCCACGTCAATAATTCAATATGAAATTCTCTTCTTTAAAAAGCAGAAAAATGAATGAAAAAAAACTTTCAATGCCTTAGTCAAAATTTTAATAATATTAAGTGCTATTCAGAAGATTACCACATTTGTATCACTGAAAAGATTCCAACTTTCCATTCGTGTTAATGCATCCACCGCCTTTCTCCTGTGATTTTCATCATTTTTATCACCTTCCATAGCCTGGAGTTCACGCACCAGCTCCTGCATTCTCTCGTCAAGTTCTGCAAGGTCAGACAAAAGTTGCATATATCAAGAATATTTTTACAAGTTTGGCATATATTGTTATAAAAATGTAATTCTACTCATGCAGAAGAGAACCAGTGAGAAGCTGCTGGCTGAAAACCAAACAAAATATTTTAGTTTCAGTAGCTAAGACAAATTACCTTCACAAAGGGCAAGCTTCACTTTCCTTCCTTTGCAATGTTTAAAATAAAAAAGCTCATAGATATCAATTTCTGCAAGAAGGATGTCAATAGCTTCATGTTCTTTCTGCAACAGTTCAGAAACATGCTATGAGAAGGCCCATTAATTAAAGTCGAAGTATTTTATAACACATAAAGCAACAAGCAAGAGCATAAGTAGGCTCCCAGGAAACTATCTTACAGCAGTAAATGGACTTTTCCATTAGGATAAGTTTCAACTTTCAAGTAAGGAGTTCATTACCACATGTTGGGATTGTAATACTATCAAATATTAGAAATCAAGACCCTTGCAAAACTCCTAAAAGTGTTAGTAAAACTTAGAAAAGTAAAGCAGAACATCCCAGCCACGGACTACAGAGCTTATGCCTATTGCCCAGTAAAGCCTATGCCTCCACCTAATTTTTCTTAGATCTTTATTTTTAAGGTGCATGGTTAAACATAGATTTTCTACAAACACAGAATAATAGGTTAAAAAAGATTCAATTGACAAGATCAAGACTGCAAGTTTCCAGAGCAGAAACATTGCTATCCCACACTCTTCCACTAAGAAAAATATTCAAGCAGTACAAGATAGACCATTGTTATCAGATAGGTTAAACATCAAACCTCAATTCCAATTCAAAACAAAAACTTACGTCCCCAAAAACAGCAAATCTTTCTTGAATTGCATCTTGCAGGCGATCTTCAGCTTCATCTTCTGAAATCTCTGAAAGCACAAAGTTCGGAAGAATGTTGAAAGGAACCTACTCAAAAAGCATATGAGCATATACTATAACCAATATTGGGTATTACTTGCCTACCAGGCAACCACATCGAGATCACTGCAAAGTATCAATTATAGTGGACTGAAGGCAGTGCAACTGAGAGCTGCCGGGAAATTAGTCCCTGTGTGCTTTTATACTTCATTATTCAGGCTTTTGAACAATGACCAAGGGTTGAATCAGAAAACATTTCTCTTTTATATAGAGAAAGACTTATCCTAAACCATCACAATAATAAATTTTCAACTTTTTTCTAACTCCGTTTTTTTAGTAGCAACATTTTCCTAGTATGGCAATTTGTAAAAGTTGCAGCATTTCTACAATTTACATTATTTAAACTTGTTGATAGCAATATTACAAATACCCTAATTAAAAAGTTTAATAACTTAAGTACTTTACGTAAAAACTTGAACTTCTTAACTAGAACTAATTACTTCTTCAACTCTACTATCAACCCAACCTCACATACTCATCATTTCTCCCGCATCGTCACCATTTCATCATCTCTCTACTCGTCATCAGTTTCATCATTTCTCCACCAATCACCATTTTAATCATTTCTCCACCCACCCTCAATCCCAAATCCCAACCTAAACACCCCCTCTGCATCAATCTCAACACCATCAAAGGCCACCTCACTACCAATGAACCTTGAATACCACCATCACCACCACCACATATAAGATTTCAGCAACTGCCACAACTGTAATTCAGAACAACAAAGCACTGAGTTGTTTTCTCTACCCTGCCTCTCTTTTTTACTTTCTCAATCTTCTTTCACTAATACTCTTTCTCTACTTTTCAATCTCAGAAAGTTACGGAATTTATGCAACAGTTGGAGTTAGAATTTGGCGGCTATGGGAGTAGTGTAAGTGGTGGGTTATTGAGTTGCGGCAGTTGGTATCCTGAATTCCTGATTGGGGCAATGTGTTATGTGTTAGTGAAAAGTTGTAGCTGTTACGATAGTTGAGTTTCTAGAATGTTATTGATAGTGGTTGTCGCAATAGATGCTGGTGATGTTGTAGGGCTGTCATCAGTCATCAAAAAAGTGGCGAGATGTTTGGTTGTCTGAAGTTATAAAGGAGCATTTTGCCTCAACTTATCATAATCACATGGGTATATTTAGAACGAAAACAAGTTTCATTACTCAATTGATGTCTTCCCCCAATCCCCATGCCATACAACAATTACTCAAATTTGCATAAACCCTATGGCCCATGCCATACAATAATGTTGCAACTACGAAAAAGGGGGAAGTATTTTGTTGATAAGGGAGGGAGGCTGGAATATTAGAGTAACCATGACTTGCATTGGGACTGAGTAGGAGAGCCAAGCATCAAAATAAAGCTAATAAAAAAATAATTACTATTCTTCTTGCATTGGCAATGAATACTAGTGGCATTATCTCCATTAACATAAGGTAGAATCACACACGGAGTCTCATCTTATACCAATGACTTAAATGCAAGTATGAATCATGAGTTAGCCCATATCAACATAATTATGGAATGAAAACATGAAAATAAGTAATCTAACTACTTGATGTTCAAAAGAAGGCAAAGGTAAAAGCTAATGGCAACACCTGTGACAGCACCAATTGTTTTTGTTACATTTGGCATACTTTCCTTTGTGCGGACACCTTGTCCTCCAACCGCAGGACCCCAAGTAAAGGGACCGGCACTAAGATCAATAAATGCCCACCTGAAAGTAATCTTATTAAAGGTTAGGGAAAAGTTGTACTTTTTTTATCAAAAAGTAGGCTGAAACTATAACCTGTTTTTTCCTATCCATGTATCTGTTAGACATTCAGTATGAAGGTTACTGAGGTCCCCAGATTTAAGCTCCTTATGCAATGCAAGCTTTAGATCTACACTTTTCCCATTCAACACCTTCAAACCCACAATGACAAAATATCAATGATGAATTTAGGCTAAAATTATTTCTTTTCATGATAGTATAACAAAGAATTACCTGCAAAGCTTTGCTCTGAATAATGTGATCTGTATCCTTTCCTTGATATAGTTTTTCGATACTGTCTAAAGCTTCTAAGCATCTATTGGACCACTCTACCTGCAAAGACAAACAGACACAGGGTCTAATTAGAATGGCATATTATGTATCATGAAGCACCTGACATCACTCAATTAATGTTTTCTCCCGTCAGGTTTTCATTAAAACACAGCACATTGACAGCTGTGAAGTTCAACACAATCAATCTGCCATCAGATCAATGATTTTGCAAACTAAACCTTTGAATGCAACAAGGCTACATTTTGACATTTTCATACATGGAAAATGGAATTTATTTAAGCAATTCACATAATGAATACCCCACACACACCAGCATACCCACCACCACCTATACATGAAGACACAAGACACTAAATTAAACATACCAACCCAACCACCCACAACCACACCTACATATGCACATGAACGAGCACACACATAATTACACATGCTCATGCAAACATGCCAAATGCAAAACCAACACTACGATTTCATATTGTTAAATGAACTTTAAGAAGGAAAACCTTAACATGATGATTTTGCCCAGTCTTAAATATTTAACAACGGAGCTAAAAATATTTCCCAACTAAGCCAAAAAAATTCTCCACAAAAACAAATCCAGTTTATTGTTATTTTACTCCCAGAGAAAAGTGTTTACTCCAACCACACCATTATATTATTATTACTTAACATGCATATTTTGCCCAGTTTATTGTAATTATATTTTTAGTTTATTGTTAAATGAAAAGTGTTTACTCCAACCATTCTCCACAAAAAAATATATTATTATACCACATCAACTACAGTTTATTTTACAAGGAAAGCAGAAGTGCAATTATAACACTGTAAATATGCATTCAAAGTGATGCATGAAAACAATATGATCTAATCAAAAACAGCCCATTAAATTAAAAACAATGTAAGAGAAACATGGAAAACACATATTTAGAAAACTAGAGCACAAACCGTATCAGTTTCTTCAGTAGTTGTCCAAGCAAACTTAACCATGGGATGTTTTTCATACAGAGGCCTCTGAATCTTTTCAATAGCTGAAAAATATCGACAAAAAAGAGGAAACATCATCATTGTGCATAGAACAAACCAAGCTTGTTTTTGTCAAAAAATAGCAAGAAGCTTGAGAGGAAGTTTTCTGACCAAGAGTGATTTCAGGAATGTTTTTTGATTCACGCAATGTTGCTTGCAGGCTCTTATTCTGCTCCAACCACACCATTATATTATAAGCAGTGTTTACTCCCAGAGAAAAGTAATAATACAAGCAAGAAAAGGATAGCTACACAGAATTAAGGTGACATGTTTTCCCCAATACTTTCAATCAAGATAATTCACCAAAATTTGAAACATTAATTTATACCCATAGGTAAGATACATAATCAAATTAGAATACCATCAACGAAGAAAGAATGAAGCACCTGGTTTATAAAGTTTATCTCTGACTCAGACAATCCTCTCCTGCAATACCATTATAAGCTCATTTAAAAGGGAAGGAAATACATGGCATAGCCATAGGATAAAAACAAATCCCTAGCTAAGTTCGCAAGTTCATCGTTAATTTGTTATTTGTTATTCTGTAATCTTTGAGGCTGATTAATATTATAGCATTTCTTAGTGAAAAAAAGGCACACCTGTAGCCATATCTGCCCGTGTTAAGATTATGCTTTGGATTCAAAACAAAAATGTTGTATGCATTTCCAAGTTGCAAATACTCAATAAGGCTATCATAAATCCCTTCCATCATATCCAGGTCCACTTGCCACAAAGCATCTTCACTTTTCCTATCAAAATAAAATTAAAAAAAAAAAGAGAGAAGGAAATTTCTGCTATGAGATAAGAAAAATATCAGAAAGTAGAGAAACAAAACAAAAGGTGCATTTCTTGAAGCAGAGAGATATTATTGTAAAGCTAGGGCAAAAATCCATATCCTTTAGATTTTCAACACAGTTGGACAAGTACCAACCAAGCAAATTTTAACTTTACATTATAATTGTCTAAAACCGACACTCCTGTAATATATCCTCTGCTTCTTGATTGTTATCCCCACTTTCCCAAAATAATCCCAAAAAAGAAACAAAAAAAAAAGCATAAACAATAAAAGATTAAGAAAGCAGCCACGAAGGTTACAGTGGAGGAAAAAGAGGTGCGGAGCTTTGAAGAAAAGACGAAATATAATAAAGAGAAAAAAATAAGAAAGATGTGCAAGGAGAACACCAAAAGGCACTAGAGTTGCATGCCTTGCACCTTTCCAAAGACACACATCTAGGCACGCCTTTCCAGCGCTTTTTGGATAGTGTTGTGCCTAGGTGATTGTAGGCACTAGGCCTGAGCTTGTGAGTTCGTATCTTGGCAATTGACATCATGCCTAACCGCGCTAAAACCAAGCTTGGGGCTCCATCAAACTACTAAAAGTCTAACTTTTACCAAGACATAGGCCTAGATAAAAGTCACTCCGCAAGAATTAAAACTAGGTAGAATATAACGTAACATACCCTGAAACATCATCCTTTCGAGATAGAACAGAAATGGCCTGCTCCAAAACCGAAGTAACCTTTTCATTCATTTGTATTGCATGAACAGAGAAACTGCACAGATAGATCCATGATTTAGTTTCAAGTACATTAGTGCAACATTTGTTGTTTTACAAAGAAATTCCACTAAATAATTAGTATCAACAAAAATAATACTTCGTACAAAAGTTAAGGAGAAACATTACTTGTAGTTTACATGACTCTGTGTAGGAAAATGGCAACTCCCTTTATCAACATTGATCTTATAAAATGGATTCAACACTTCTTCAATCTGAGGGACCCGTGTGTGTTCAAAAACATGATCAATTTTCATGAACCATCTCTCAAGTTCCTCAGGTTGCAGCCTAAATGCTGAAATTAAAGATATCTTATTAAGGGGGAAAAATTGGCTTATACATAACTTAGTAAATATAACCCAAAACACCAGACGATAACTAGATACCTTGATTTCCTTTGCCTTCAAATCCAATAAAAATGAAGTTCACAGGTACAGGAAAATACATAGAATCAACTTCATGAAGCTTCAAATAATTTGCAATGTTCCCTGCAACAAGGTTTAGATCAAGCACCAATGGGCTGTCAGCAACAGATGTTCTGCATGTTAGAAGAGTTTTATTCACTTAAAGCTTTTACTTAGAAAAAGAAAAGAAAAAAAGAAACTCAAAATGAATCCAAATGCCCTTTGCTGCAGATGATCACTCGTATTCAACATCTACAGATTAAATAAAGGGCTACTTTTGACCTTCATTTAGATGTCTTTGGATATGGAAAAACACAAGCTTTTTGGCTCAAAATTAGGTATGGAATAGGATTTATGAGGAAAACTCATAGGTTCAGAAATCATAATAGTTATAAATTATAATTGATAATAGTCATACCTAATATTGGTAACCCAATAGAACATATAATGTACATGTAGTTTATAATTGATAAAAGTATAGTAATTGACAATGAACACTATCCAGCAACAATGCAATAGGGCATTTTACATTTAATTCTTTAAGGAAGGTCATGATCAGTCAAAAATGTGTAGCCCGGACTATCCCCTCCTTTATTTGAAGGATGATTAGTATCAACTCACAGAGATTTATACGCTTGAAATAAGTAGGAACATAAACCAGGAATCTCAAACCACATAGTCAAAACTCCAATACAAAAAGGGATACACAAAGTATTGATAAGAAGCAACTACCTGCCATGGAGTAATTAAAGATACCACTCTTTCCAGGACTGGAAGATTTCAAATCATCAAAATCTGAACATTAATGGAGACTGTCACGCCAAAATAATCAGAGGATTTTTCTCAATAATTACAATTAGCAACATAAAAAACGAATAATAACCCATGGGAATTTAATAACTTACCACCATGTATAACAGACTCAGTCCAGAATCTGCTTTTCTCTTTGAGATTAAACAAAGAAAAGACAGATGACATCCCACGCCTATGATGTTTAGGAGATCCATGCAACCCAGGAGCAAAGACCTGCAAAAATATTTTAACAAAAAAATCATGATTTATACTTGTGAGAGTGTGGAATTTCAAGTGAAACTATAAAGCTCACTTGTGCAAATAAATAAATAAATAAAAGAAAGGCCAGCATAATGGACCTATTAAGGTTGACTAATGACTAATGATTGAGATTCCAACCTCCATTTTCATAACAGGGCAACCAACCAAAGTCACCGATTGCAGTTGGGGGAATTGTGTGGGGAATTTGATCGGGTAGATCCTCAAAGAAAGGCTCAAAGGGGTAGAACTAGTAATAGTTGGGAGCTCCGAGAGGAAAGCTCCAACAGAGCCATATAATTGTATAATCACATAGGGGATCACATTGAGATAGTAGAGGAGTATGAGTTGCTTGTTATGTGATTTTGACACTACCTTAGTTTTAAAAAGTGTCCCTTCGGGCTTGGGCACAGCTGAAAGTAAGCATAGGCGACAGCAAAAACATTTTAACACGGGCGCATCAAGGCGCACACCTTAGGTCATATAATACCCTAATTTTTTGTTTTGGGGCAAAACTTATTTTAGGGAGGATGGATTGTAAATTTGTAATGCCCGCTTCTAATAAAATAAAAAATACATTTTGAATGTATTACAGATTATTTATAAAATTAATGAAGTATTTTATAAGAAGATATGAAGAGTTAAATTCATAATTAAATGTCAATTGCAGGCTCTTCTAGATACTTTATAAATTGCCTGTCTCAACTATGGATTCCTTTCCAAATTGAAGAAGGAATCCAATCCACAAACAAATGTGCTTTAGCTTCGATTCCACCACAATAAAAAAAAAAAATCATTACATTTCCTTGGCCGCTCTAAAAGAATGTGTTGGGTAAAGCAAGGCCTCGGCGGTGGTGAAATTGTAATTTTTCAATCACAAACAATTTTTACACTCCTTAAGGAGGGGAGTAATTGGCTCGTTGATATCATGTTAGTCAACCTAAGGGCTCAGAGATAGTGCATATAGCTATTTGCCATTGACACTGCATGCTCGTTTTTATGGCCCTTCGACCCTTCCTAAGGGAGAATTAAGAAAGCAAGGAATGAGGACCCCCCAGTAGCACTACATGAGATCATGGGGCCACGCAACCCCAACTTAGTGGATCAAACGCCTCTAATCAACTTCAACTATGGAGTAACATTTTTTATAAGGATGAGATTCACCATTCTCGAACGATCAATGATACCCTCATTGCCAAACATCAAGGGTCTCACAATGGTCAACTACCACCAATGGTTAAACTCAATGCAATGATCAACCCCATTAGGAATAATGGCTATGAAATACTTCAGTGGGTCAAGCCAACCTTAAGTTGCACAACCTCAACGCCTCAGAGTTTCTCAGCTATGATTCTCCACCATGGATTGTCCACATCAGAGTTTCTCAGCCATGATTTTCCACCATGGACTGAGCAGGTCCCAAAAAATCCAACCAAAAAAAAAAAACTGCAAACTCAAACCTAGATCATCAAGAATGTCATCTTGAACGAATACTAATCCATATTAACAACAACAAAACCTCCTCGAGTAACAATTAACTTAGGCCACCATTTTGGCATGGTCTCCTCTAAACTAGAACATTAGTGCACTGATTATAGAAACGCCAACTACCCTGAGCTAATCAACATCATTTCCAGCCTAACCAAATTCCAGTTAAACGCCATAATATACAAATCAAAAGCAGCAATTGCAATGTAAGCTACCACCAAAAATTGTCACGCTTTTGTCAGAAGACTAAATATCAAATCAGCAAAGAGAAACCACAAATAATAACGAAAGTGAATACAAAGGACAATAAGCTAACCCAAAATTGAGGAGAAAGAGATTACCAGCAGAAGAATGAAAATGAAGAAGAAGAGACGGGAAAGCTTCGGAAAGTGAAGTTGCTGAGGTGCGATGGATCCACCAGCAGCCATTGTTATGGAAGCAGAAAAAGCTCGAGCAGTGGATTGAGTATGGAATTGGGAGGAGAAAACGTTAATGGCGGAAAGGAAGAGGGAAATTTTGGAATGAAAGTAAGGGGGGAGAGTGTGATTTAGGTTGTTGTTGATGATGAAGCCGAACAGGAGGGGGTGTTTTCGTTGGTGTTGAACTGTTGACGACGGCGGCACCACTCATAAATTCATAATATTAACAAAATGAGTAGAGTTGAGCAAGCAAGGACTTGGGACAATTGGGTACCTTTATTTGCTGCATTTATCTTATGTTACTCTATTTTTTTTTTTCATCTTGGTTATAAATACATTTATTTTATTTTTTTTTTTGCAAGGCGAGGCAATTAAAATTTTCTAAAGTTTGTAGCTATTACATGAGCTTTTGCAATCCTAAATATGTCTACTTTGGAACAAGTAACACTTTGTGTCCTGCCTGCTAAAGTCATAAAATTTTCTATTATTGGTTGAATTTGGATGTCTGCTTTGTTCGGTTTGTTCAATGTTGCTATGATTTTTTTCACTATCTGTCAGGATGTGGACCTATGGCCCCAGCTTGTGTGCTTCTTGTAAGCCTGTAAGTAGTGCTCGTGCCTCTGTTTGTAGTGCCAAACTTGAAAACACACGTATTCCTCCAAAAAATGTTGTATGCAGATCTTCAAAGTACCAGCCTATAGGTGCTCTAATGGTTGTGTTGGATCCTGTGTGATTGGTATATTTCCAAGCGTCATCCACCTGCACTTGAATAACCTGTGTCTGGTCACATGTTCCCCATTTCCATTCATATCGTCTTTGCTGGGCAGAGTGTGTTTTGGGTCCTGGGTTGGTTATCGGTGGCAGTGATCGTAACCATCTGTTGAGAACCTCCCGTTGGATAGCAAGGATGCGACCAGGGTTGAGAACCTCATTCTTGAAGATGATTTCATTGCTATGGAGCTAGATAGCCCAGGATATTGAGACTAGTACCGCCAGGTGATAGTCATTTTGTTTGCATGCTGCTGTAAAAAGCAAGTGATTCTGAGTTCCTCACAATTAGACATCTAACAAGTATATAACATGACATTTTAACATAATTCTGAGCAATTTTAGGGACATAAATTAGAACACCAACTAAATAGGTGTGTTTTGGAAATATATTTTTAACAAAATTACAAAAATGTCATTGTGAGAAACTTGAAAGATATAAAGTGTGAGGAACTTTGTTTTCAACTGTAGCTTTGCTTTGTTTTTGTATTTGTCCTTCCATTTCTACTACATACAAAGATAAACTGATGACTTCTCATTTACTCCAACAATATTACAATGCAATTGTTATATGGTCCTTTTTATACAGTTATTTTTAGTATTCTTAAATTGTTATAACAGATAAATGAAAGCCAAACACTACTTTTGAAAGGTCAGATGAACTTCTCAAGTTTATATATATTGAACAATTGTGAGGGATTAACTATGAAGGGATGCTTATTCACCTTCAACTATGGTAGCTTTTACCTCTACATTAATGAGAACTCCATCTAACTTTAAGTTTCATCCTTACTACTTACAAGGTGTTAGAAAATATAAAAGATACAAGCAGAATATATAATCAAACACACTACCGAGAAATGAATTTATGAACAAATAAGACATGATACTAACCACTTGTCCTCAAGGTAATATATATTAGCACCCACTAATTGTTGTGGGGTTGTGTCAGACCGGTCTGACAGTAACGTTTCTGTTAGACTAGTCTACTGGACCTGGACACATATTGTTGAATCTGGACACATATGTGTTTAACCTGGACACATGCTGTTAAACCTGGACAGGTATTGGTAGACCTGGACACATTTGTAAACCTGGAAACAGAACTGGACACATTTGAAACCTGGACACAATTTGTAAACCTGATGAAAAGTTGTTAAACCTGGACAAATATGGACAAACCTAGACAAATCTAGACAAACATGGACAAATCTGAATAAATCTGAAAACACCTGGACAAACCTGGAGTAATATTGACAAACCTGGACAAATATGAACAAACCTGGACAAATCTAGACAAACATGGACAAATCTGGATAAATCTGGACACACCTGGACAAACCTGGACTAATGTTGACAAATATGGACAAACCTGGACAAATATGGACAAACTTGGACAAATCTGAACAAATCTTAACACACCTGGATACATATTGTTAACCCTGTATACCTATTTGTAAACCTGGACACATATTGTTTAAACATGGACACATATCGTAAAACCTAGACACATTTTGTAACTAACTTGGACAAAATATAACCTGGATACGTTTTTTTGCATTTTGAGGCCTTTAGAGCCCTCGTTTGGCGATTTCCGGTGGCCAAATCCCCTTTGGCTATTTGCAACTGCGTTCGTCTCGAAAAATTAATCAATTTCGACATATTATATGCCCCGATCCAACACCCGAGTGCAAAGTTATAGCCTCCCAAACTTTTTCACTATTATAACTGGGTATATGGGTCAATCGTCTGACCAGATTGTTTGGTCAGACCGTCTGGCCCAATACTTTCTCTTTCCAGAATGAATATTACAATAATGATTATCCTATCTCCATTAATGTTATGAAATAGTTTTGTGGAGGAAAAGAAAAAGGAGAAGTTTTACGAATACATTATAATGAAGTGATGTCATCATATATTTATATGCACCAAGAGACACAATTAAAAAAAATGTGTATATCCATAATGTCAGTTAGTTATGAATAACTAAATGTCATTATCCACAAACCAGAGTATAAAAATAAATAACATAAATAGTAAATATTAAATTACTTAATTGATGTTATTTTATCTGATTTTTTGCTAACTACTGATAGTCGATGATTATAATTTATAAATATATGTGCATATTCTAACCATACAACAAGGCCCACAAAACTAGGCCCAATTTAATACAACAACATTTAGCACAATAACAGTAATAACACATTGATATGTTCTTCATCTTTCAATGCGGGACAAAATCCCATACTTCCACTCATATCGAAGAATATAACATAACACAAGGTACAATGAAAGAAACTTAGAGCACCAGCAGTGGTGAGGAGCATCTTGCTCATACGTTGCTCAAGAGGTGGATCACCAATGTGAAAAAAAAAATTGTGAGGCTGCTCATGGGTAGGGGATGTATTGACAGCGTTGGGGAGCTTTGTACCTCGTCCCATGCGCCAAATATGTCCTCAATTGGCTGACGCGTGTACAAGAGTAGTACAAATTCTGCATGCTCAATTATTACACCATGCAAAACTTAGTGGATGGGGAGTGTAACGATCCGACTTTTTGGGCATGTCGATTGACGAAGGGAAATCGACAAACGGATCATTACTTAAACAATTAAACTATAAATGAAATTAATTATTCAAAACTAAACATCTTTTAATAAATAAATAAACTAAAACTCCAAAGGTCTACATAGGTCGAACTTAAATTACATGAGTTAAATAAAATCCATCCCAACAGGCTGGGATAATCTAAACTGCATAGAAATCTTATTAAATAACTTAAGAAAACAAAGGCTAAACTACAGGTCTCTGCTGCACAAAGCCCAACCCAGCGGAAGCCCGATTTAAGCAGCTGCATCGTCACCTGAAACTGAGGGGGGGGGTCCACCGTCAGTGGCGAGTAACTACATAGGATAACACATAATAGCATAGGATAACACACGGAAAACATGCCAGCAAATAATATTCCAAACACATGTACATACAAGGTACGTATACAATACGTATAAAAATACCTGCAAAATACGGTTAGAGATGCGTATAAAATACGTATAAAAGTACGTATATAATACGTATAATAATACCTGCAAAATATGGT
Organism: Salicornia ramosissima; assembly: GCA_951394345.1. Classification (NCBI taxonomy): domain Eukaryota; kingdom Viridiplantae; phylum Streptophyta; class Magnoliopsida; order Caryophyllales; family Amaranthaceae; genus Salicornia; species Salicornia ramosissima. The sequence continues at coordinate 16,222,675 of OX596239.1, forward strand.
TAGAGATACGTACTAAATACGTGCACCAAACTAGCTTACATACGAAATACACATATACATTCATGATCAGACATACACAGCGGAAGACTTATACCAAACATATTATATTACAACCAATACTTAACTTATACTTTAATCCTTCTTATTCTTCAATTATCATAATATACCTTATATTGTCTTAATTCCATAATCGTATCATATCGTTCATCTTAGCTTTATAATCATATTATATCACTCATCTTAACTTTATAATCATATCATATCATATCATCTTTATCTTTTAACGGACCGGTCACTATAACTCGTTGTGGATCCCGTATGCACCACAACTTTCCTAAAACATGCCGGGGTGAACTCGTGTATTCAACCCGTAGTGGATCCCGTGTGCAACACTAAGCCTAAGCTATGGCCATAACCCCTAAATAGCAGCTCGTGTACTACTACTTAGACGACTACATATTCTAGAACCAAGAACTGCACGGGGGAACTCGTGTGTTCGTCCCATAGAGCAGTGGCATCGACTTAACCCAATCCGACCACTCGTGTATCATCGAATGGGCGTCCTTATCTTATCTTATATTTCATATCTTAAATCTTATCTTATATCTTCTTGAATCGGGAAATACTAGGTGGCCGTAATCGGAAATGAAATGTTCGAAATCCCAGGAAAGAGAGGTGCGGCACGTATATTGGTCACCTTAAATACCAAGTCTTTCCTAGCCAGAGATCGAAACAATTCAAATTCCTTTTACTCTGTTTCCTTTCTTTCCCTTTTTAATATCTTATCATATCTTATTATAACTTATCCTTACTGATTTCTTAATAACAATAATGATAATAATAATAATAATCATAATAATATTAGTCGTAATACTAATAACAATAATTATAATATTACTAATAATAACCGTAATAGTAATAATAATAAATATTAATAACAATAATCTTTTAATCCTTAATATTGTTATATAACCCATTCCTTAGTCATATTATTACTTCCCTTCATATTACAACTTATCCCTGATAATAAGACTTATGATTCCTAGAATTTAACTATCTATAATCTTATAAAAATAATAACATGGCACTCGACATTTTAGGAATAATATAACAATTACGTAAATTCATCAATTAATCATATAATTAATTCAATAAATCATATAAAGTAACATTTAACATCATAAATTACTCAAAACATGATAAAAATCCTATTTTTTCATAATTTGACTCACTCGAAAACTTCATGAACAACAATACAAAAAATTACATCTTTAATTAATTAAATACAATTATCAATGGTTAGCAATTAAACTTAATAGTATTAAATTAAAGATCATACTTTAAACATTAAAATTATCAAGATTAGATTCAAGAATTCAATGATAACATGTTTTAATAATTTAATCACACTATTTTACACAGTCTGATTTTAAAGAATTAAATTAGGAACGTCCATTTAAAGGTCTCTAATAATCTGGAAATTTTGATGGGAGTTAAAAATGAGTTCAAGGTTTAACGTGCATAAATTTCGTCCAAAAATAACATCGTTTACTATTTTTAAGTGATTTTATAACTAACAAATCAGATTAGTCTGAAATAAGTTTCATATTTTTCTGCCATAGCAAACGAACTTTAAAAATTACGAAAATTTAACACAAGATGTCAAACATTATTACGGACTTCCACCTAAAATTTCGTAGCCATCCGAATTGATTAAGTTCCTTAAATAATTCGTAAACCAAATCTGGACAGTTTTACCGGTTTGAAAGATTAAATTGTTTCAAGCAAGAGAATGACGAATTTCGCCATGAAATAAATAACAAAATATTTGAAAATTTTTTATTAGTTAAATATATACGCACATTCTTACAAACTAATTGACAAAACATTGTCAATGTTTATCACATACATATATATATATAAATAAAAAAAAATACAATCGTGCATCACACGGGCACTTACTGTTATCACATTTATGAGTAGTTGCGTGGAAGCTGCATACGTTTAAATCTTCCATTTTCATATTTGAAACTTATTAATATTGACAGCAGTACAGATGTACATCTATTCTAATGTTTGATTCTTAAAATTAATTGTGATCAACCTAGCTCTGAATGACCACTTTTACTTTCTGTATGAGATGACCATCTCTTGGGAAAAAACAACTTGACATGCATAATGGGCAGATGGGTTATTGATTGTTGGCTTCACTGCCATGCGCATGACTGCACATAGAGCTAATGTGAAGGAACACTGACCATTTTTATTTTGTGAGTTCATATAGATTTGCAACCAAATGGTGGGGAAGTGCTAGAATGAACACTGACCATTTTATTTCATCTTATGTTATACAAGTCACATGTGAAGGAAGGTCTTCCTTACCTATACTCTACACAGTAAGCAAAAACATATAATCCCTTTGGCCCAAAATAAATGCTACATTTTCCTTTTTTGTATGTCCCAAAATAAATGCTACATTACTACTTTTTACTATTTTGATATTATGGCTCACCTATAAAATTAAACTTATACCCTTAACATAACATTAATTAATTCCACTTTTACTATTTCTGGTATTGTGGTCCACCTATAAATTCACACTTACTACTTTTGACATTATGACCCACCTATACCAACTACAACCTTAAAAATGACTCACTTTCTCTATGTTGCATTTAAAAAGGGACGGAGGGAGTAATAAAAAAGAGTTAAACCCCCATCATGTCATTACTTAATAATCCCAACGAATGGCAAGTGTCCCATCGTCGACTATTATCCAATATATACGTGTTAAGATCCTCTAGAGTTGGAGTTGTTGTAAAGTTGTGAGAGTGTAACAATTTTATATTACTTTTTATTTTACTTTTAATTTGTTTAGATAAATTTATTATAACCGTTGATTATGATTTATATGGTCTAGATTTGTTGAAATCTATCAACTCTAGAGGATCCTAACACAGTATATACCCCCAAATATACTATGAAAACAAAGCAATATCAAACAAGATGCAAATTTCCAGCTGTCTGATCAACATTAAGTCCTCTCCCATGTGATGTATTCATGTATAAACCCAATGAGATTTCACAGTGAACACCACCAATATTTACTCTATTGCATGCAAAACTACATTTTCATCATTCACTTGTATAGTTACCTCTGTTTACACTCATGCTTACCATTTACTTATCTTCATAGGATGAATCAGCAACTGCAGTTAACGAATTGAATGAACTCTAAAAAAAATCTACATGAAAATAAGTCCGGCCATCGAATTATCAGCTAGCCAGATCTTGAAATAAAATGTAAATATTTTTCGTTCGTTTGATTTAAGGTTGCACGCGCAGGCACATCCGACTTTCATGATATATATTTAGAATATTATCACTACCTCGTAATTGCATTTTCTATTTACATATTACGTCATGTTTCGTTGACCAAAATCTTTTTGCGTAACATTCCTATGTCGTCAACGTAGAAACTAAAAGACGGGTTACACCTCTTGCCTGTTGATGGTGAATGGACTAAACCAGGTACTACATTATGTAGTTGGCCGCTACTAATTTACTGTTAACTCTTGTGTGCCTTATATTTACTTTACTATGACATTGTGGTTTACTTAGCCTTCTTAACTGTTGACATTCTCTCCTACAACTTTAAGTCCCTTCTTCACTAAACAAGATCTTTCCTTAACTTAACTTCTCATACACACACTACAACCCATCACTATCGATTTTAACCTATTGCCCGATACTACCAACCAAGCAATCATCTAGTAGCTCGGAAAATAAACGACAACTAATATTGGAAAACGGTACGCGTTAATATTAGTATGAAGTGTTTAAGTGTTTATGCAACACAAAAACTGACAATAGTTTTCCCAATTCTGCCAAAATAGATGGAGTAATAATCTTTATTTTACTACATACTATACACTACAGATTACAAAACTTCAATTCCTTCATCTCCTTTCATCTCATATGAATCCAATCCCAGAAGAAATAACAAGGAACCCAGGATTCATACCGAATTACAGAACTTGTTCTAACGACTAGCTATTCGACTAGACCAACCTCGACGAATTACCAGAGTAAGAATGTAAACAGATTTACTCACCGCAATGTACCATTTACATTAACATAAAACAAAAATCAAGAATTCTTTCTCGGTCGTTTTACCTCGAAGAGGGGCACCTGTCTTGCCTGCAAATCTTTCATCTTGGTCTCAAATATTATAACACAGCAAAATTAGCTATGACTCCATTTCTGACATACTCAGGGCTTCTTGATTTATAGGCTTGACGGTCCAATTGCGTTCAGTAGATTGAGGATCCATCTTCATTATATTCAAGACTTTGGTGTGATACTTATACAATGATCTTCGATGGCCAATACTAACGTAAGTTACATCAGCAGCTTCAATCAAACGGTAAAGATGAGCCTGGAGTAGACAATCACAAGATTAAGCCTGGAATTAGCATCAATTAAAAGCATTCCACTTTTTTTTTTTCTTTTAATAAACAGTAAATTATTAGCTGATAATTAGATTGATATGACAGAGAAGAGCTAATCTACATGAATGATAAGCTAATAAATACCTCATTATCTGCATCTAAAGCGCTCGTAGATTCATCCATGAGGATCAAATATGGTTTAGCAAGCAGAAGACGGGCAAAAGCAAGGCGTTGCTGTTCACCCAGAGAAAGAATACTTGACCATTCACATATTAGATCAAGACCACAACGAGGCAATAAATAGCCAAGACGAACATCCTCCAAAACCTTTATTAAATCCTTGTCAGTTGGCTTTGGTAGCCTAGTTACAGCACTTCCTGAGCTTTCTGGGGACAGCAAGAAAGGTGGACAACCTGTAACAGAGCATTAAATGAAAACAAAATTCAAGAGAGAGACCTGTGCCACTTCATAGTTAATACATAATCTATGCGATAAAGCAAGAACATAAAATATTTTTTTAAAAAAATAAATAAAATTGGAGGAATAGCTGTAAAAGTGCATCGATACATATAATATTAACTCATCTAGTTAATGACAGATTAGCTGACATCTAATAATTTTTTGAATCAAGATTCATTTGTCATTTGTCAATAATCAAAGTTCATGTTTTAAGTTATTCTTTAAAAAACTTTACTATTTCTACAGTTATACCAACACAGCTTATTCAATCTATGTATGTATGTTTACAATGTTTTTTAAAGAATAACTGTAGAAATAACTGTTTACAATGTTTAACTGTTTACAATGTTTAATTTAATTAGATTGCTTCTTACTTACTCTACTTAATGTTTACAATGTATTAATAATCTATGTATTTATAATTTGTAATTAATGTACTTTAGTTGTTAGTCAATGCACCTATAGTATATAGGGTTGGGTACATTCATTGCAAACTATAAATTCATTGATTAAAGACACATTGTTTGCAAAATTTAAGTAGAGTAAAGAGGAAGTGATCTAATTTAATCTCGACCCTTCATATGTTGATCGAAGGATCATTGCTCTTTCTCACCAAAACTAGTCTTCTCACATGACCTATGTATATATATAATTTCATTGTATTCAATGGTACTGTACCTTCATATATCAATATATCACCAGGTCACAAATATTCACTCAGGTGTATGCCCCATCCTAAAATTAAAAGTTATACTGATCCAGCTTATAAAGTGAAAAGTTCCAAAGCAAATCAAGCAATATTTTCTAGTAATGATAACTTCACCAGCTAGTAGCTTTTCCTTTTATCTCTAACTTTATTCCTTGTTCTTTAAGTCAACCTTGCAAGGAAAGCACCAATAGGTTTCTGCTCACAACCCAATAATGAAAAAAATTCCTCTTGTATTTTGATCCGAGAGGGGAAGTAGGATTGTCAAATGATTATCAGCCAAATAGGACATAACAAGCTCTTAGTGAATGCACTTTGGGAAAATAGGTATTAATTTCTTACAGCTCTCTTTTCTCTCTATCTGCCCTCTCCCCTCTTAAGAAGAATTTGGAAAAGGAAAAGCAATAAATTGTTATGATTATTAGCCAGCATCCCCCCAAATTATGGAAAGCAGCAATCATGTTAAAAACCATAAACACGCATAAGCATTCAGCCTCCTTTAGTTCAGCAAGCAGGGGGAAAACCTTCCTAGATATAGTAACTGCTCACCACTTTGCTCAGTGCCATCAATAGTTGGACCTTCAGCCCACATCGGATAAAGCAACTGTTGACGTAGAGTTCCCAAAACCATATATGGTTTTTGCGGTAGGAAAAATATCCCACTAGAACTTCTATTTTTGAATGGCTTTCTTTCTTCAGCATTTTCATGCGTAGTAGTTGGTTGAAAACCATCAGAACTTTTCACATAAAATGTAATTTTTCCTCTTCCAGAAGTCCAAAGACCAGCCATGGCTCTTAGCAAGGAAGTTTTGCCACTTCCACTGGCCCCAGCAATCTGTTACAGGAAAAAAAATGGATGAGTTTAAAACTTGGTACTCCATTCCATTTCCTTTATCTTGTCCCTTCTTTGCACAAGAATTTAGCCAAAAAGTCTTTTTTATTTTGGCATTTTGTTGTGTTGGAACTTGGAACGTGTGTTTGGGAGAGGTAGGCGTTGCCTCATTTGATTACAAGGCAAAGTATAAGGGAGTAGGGACAAAAAAAGGAATTAGGGGAAAGAAAAGGGGACAGAAAGAGTATGTTCTAACATTACTGTTTAAAATAAAGCAAAAATAACCAACACCAATCAGTTACCAATAGATGATCCTTTTCGTGTATCGACATTGTTAAATCCATGAATATTGTGGCTTTCTCAGGAGTCACAAGCGTCAAATTCTCCAAATCAACCAACTTCGTATAACTTTCCATTGGCAATGGTCCATTTGAATGCAAGGATGTCTGATTTGTTGCAAAATTCACATTGGCATACACAACAGAAACATTAGTTGTTGAATCACTGAGGTTTTCTGAGCTGTTGTTATCAAGAAGATCATCAAATTCACCTGCACAAATTAATAAGCCAAAATTTACCACCACCAAGTAAGATAACCTTCAATTCAGAAGCAATTTACATTCTTCTCTCATAACAGAAATATTTCCTAAAAAAGATTTCAAGATGAAACGACTCATAATTCTGGATCATTGTCTATCAGAAAGAAAATTAGAAAGTCAGACAGGGAGCTGCTGTTTTGAAGATCCTCTGTAAATCTTGTCAACATTCTAAGAGTCTGTAATGAATCAAGACTAATGCAGATAGCATGTAGAAGAAATCCTTTAAAAAGATTTGACAAATATAAATTGTATGAATTTTAGTGACAAGGTAAGCTGATAACTATAACAATACTATAGAGTGACCCTAATATTCACAGTACAGGGGTCTACTGTACAGAGATTTATCTATATAATATTGTTAGGGGTTAGCGGAAGTGAAGATGTATAAATCGAGAATTATAATAAGGGCGATAATAGGCAAGACTAATATTAAGATAAAAACACACTATTTTATGTGGGAATAACCCACTAACGACGAGCTTTTTATTCCATTATATAAAAATTAGGAGATTACAATTATCCCTTTAAGGTGTTTGTATTACAATAAGTCTCTCTATTTTTACTCACAAAGGACTATTACAATAAGAGTATAGTGAATTAGTATTTTTTGAATAGCCAAATCAATAAGAGTATAGTATATAAGTCTCTCTCTATTTTTTGATTAAATAAAAGCGTAGCCAAATCCTGATTAAAGGACTATTACAAAAAGAGATATGGACCAATGCTACGTGCAACCATAGCATGAATCGCAAATTAAATGGGAAATTTCTATGAAGGATTAATATTAAGAAGATGGGGAAGGCATTGAGGATAAGACAACTGATGCATACCAGTTGTAGAAAGTTTCTTCTTTTGGTAGTTTCTTGTTTCAGTACGTTTTTATTAGTCAATAAGTTTCTTTAATCAGGATTTGGCTACGCTTTTATTTGGAAGAGTTTACGTATTTTTAGCCATTAGACAGTTTAATCAATAGTTTTAATTTTTAAGGCGTGTGGTTTTCTAGTTTTTATCTCTTTGTTTAATCGTCCAATTAGAACTAAGTAGATGAGATTTTGGATAGGATAGTAAGACAGGTTCAAAAGTTACTGGGCGTTTTTATAGGTGAGCCTTATCTATAATGTCTTAGATAGAGTTGGTAAGTTGAGAACCTGTCCTAAATCCATAGGTCAATTCAAATCTACTTCTAATCTAGGTATTATAAAGCCTTTGTTAGCCAAATAATTAAAAACAAATTTTATATGAGTTAATTATTTGATGGGTTCTGTGGGTGGTCAAACACGAAGCCAAACTAGTATTAGAAAGATGGGAAGTTAAGATTGTGGGATTTCAAAAAAGATGCAAGGACACCTGATAAGTGGAAGGAAGCTGCTTAAAAAAGGTACAAATTGTCTAAATTCAATCTTTATATCAAGTGAAGGAAGAGCACTTATATCAAGTGATTCAGCCAAACCATTTATTAAAATTCAAGCTTTGAATGTGGTAGAAATTAAAGAAATGACTTAGTTTCGATTTAATTACTAATGTCAGAGCGGCAAAACAAAGTTCCCTCTAAACTATTAGAATCACACATCATAAATAGTTATATCCTTTGTTTTGAAAATCACTCCCAAGTGCACCTCTGCCACCTCATATCTAAAAGGTCCACGCCTTCACCTTGCATCTTGTGTTGGGTTCCAAGTCTTTGATGTGCCTCTCACTTTTTAGAACCAAAGTTATATCCTCTATACAAAAAGAATTCCTCCATTCTCCTAGTAAAGTCAAGAAAAAAAAGAGCAGTGCCAATAGCTAACTCTAAGACTCGTTATCAACCCTCTCTTCGCCATCCCATACCACCCAAACTTTTTTTTGAAAAAAAAAAAGGGTACACAAAGATGCTTCCAACTTTTAAGTGGAGCAAAAGCACAACATATACCACAGGATAACCCCTCCAAAACCCCTTAAAAGAAGCATAGAGCTTTATGCAGCACACACAACTTTGACACCATGCTCATGACAAGACCGTAGCCATGAAAAGGAAGAAATTACATAAAATCTCTGGAGCCACAAGCTCTTTGCCTCAACTCACATCCTTAAGTGGAGTAAAACACACAATCCATGCCTAGCAACACCCTCCAAAACTGTCGCATGAAGCATGGAGCATTCTTTGACACATGCCATTTCAACCCAATACTAATGAAAAAATTGTAGCCATGAAAGGGGAAGAAATAAGATACAATCTCTTGAACCACAAACATTTCTCCAAATTATATATTTTAACATTTTCAAAACAAAATGCTCCCTCTCTTCCATATCCATTATAATTTTAGGTTATCCCTAATTTTTTGCTCCAATACCTTTTGCGGTAAATTTCTCTCTATGGAGAGGCCCACCAACCCACTCATCTATCTATCTAATTTTCAATCTCCTAAAACTAGGTGACAAACCCAAGTGACAAAGAAAAAAGAACAAGGGGAGTAAATAAACAGGAAAAAAAAAATCAAATAAAAAGACCATTTCAATATCTAAAACATAGAACTCAAATGGTCCTTTAAATTTAAAAAATGTGGAACTTCCATGTTGTATCATGTCTTTAAATTTTGTGCAACGCAATAGTAGTAACAATAAAGGAACCCTATTTGTGAAACAACGTGTAATTGTAGCCTAATGTCTAGGTCGCAGTAATCTCAAATTTCATCATAATGTGATGCAACCAAGATTTAACATGTGTTGTACCATTATATATTTTCAAATTTATTGTTTTCCATCCTTATTCCCGTACCCATTTAGGTCCCTGTCCCAACTTGATGCAAACTAGTATGCATGTAGCTGTATAAGTGTACCATTTACCCAGTATGTTTAAATGCATATGGATATATGTTATGCATGTGTAAGTGTGTATCTGATTATCTGAGCTCCACTAACAAATTGCAATAGTGGCTTGCATAATCTTGAAACCTGAGGTTCTCGGGTTGATAAACTCTTGAAATTAAAGGCCCTTTAAATAATCATGAAGTTAACTTGTATGCGAATTACCTAAAAGCAGAGACATAAGAATTAAATATGATACCTAGACGGTCAATCACAGCAGAAAAGGCACTGATGGCCTGAAATTGATAAATAATGAGGGAAACATCTCCAAGGATGTGATTGAAAGCCGATACAGATTGATTGATAACACCAAATTCTATCTTTCCAGAAAAATACAATGGAGCAACAACAGCTGCAGGAAGAACTTGAATGAGATAGCGGTAGCCATTGGTGAAGAAATCCAAGTTTCTGGAAGCTACCAAGAGACGCTGCAAATCAAATTCAAAGTAACACAATGCATAAAATTAATATTGAGACTAAATTTCTATTTCATGGTGAGTGTGCAAGTAGCATGCTTATCACACACATGATTTCAAAGAAATCGAAGATGCCAATATTACTATATCTAGTCCACACTAGTGGATATAGGCAACTCATCTATTTGGCCACATGGTCAAGATGTTAATCAACTGTTCCACGAAATTGGGACACCAATTTAGTCAAGCCAATATAAAGGTTGCAGGATTTAAATGTTACAAAGAAAAAGTATTATCAATGCAAAATTGCAAATATGTTACCCAAGAAGATTTTTATCAATGCAAGACATGCAATGACTGAAAGCTATGAACTCTTTTGATTTAAGGAACATCAAAATTTCAGCTGTTAACTCCCTCAGAATTCCCAGATCACTTGGTAAATTTAATGAATAACGATAAATTGGCAACTGAAGGGTACAAATTAGTTTTGAAGATCAGATATTCCATTCAAAAATGGTATAAATATTATTATTTTCGGAAGAGCATACAGATACGTCAAGGAAATCTAGAACGTAAATCGTACTACCCATTGAAACAAAACATAAAATTAAACTTAGTAATGTACTATCCACATCCTTATTACAATCCTCTTGGTCGTTCTTATTTATTGAATTTTTTTTTTCATTTGACAACTGAAGAAGAAAGTTTAGCAGGGGAAAAGTCAGCCAGATGTCAACACAAAGAACGGAAATGTAACCAAAAAAAACCAGTAGCATGACACACCCCCGTGAATCCAAAGAGAAGCTACAATCTATATAAAGTCAGCCTGAGCTTCAAAGTTCCTATCATTGTTCCTTCTCTTCAACTTCCCTCAAAATGGGAAAAAAAGCATCCTGGCACAAAAGGTAGATGCCTCTTTTGCCTTCCAAACTTGATATACCACATATGTAAATGAGTAAATGACTCCAACGAGAAAAGACAACCCAATAAATTCCTAAGAAACTAGACTAACTCAGCGAAAAATATATCATCCAATGCATTGCACTAGCTCAAATAATTAGTTGGTGAAACACTCCTGAAACAACTTTTGAGAAGTGGAAACAATAAGCCTGGCCACATAGAACTTTTATGAATTAGATAGATAAGGATGTGAAGAAACACTCCAACTAAATACCTCTCAAATCTTAATTAAATAAGTATGTGAAAAAAGCACTCTAATTAACTACCTCTCTCAAATCAAATTAAGGTCAATCCAACATAGGTTGATGACTGTTACACACATTCTATTGCAGACTGAATAATGAATAAAAAGATCTTTTTTGCAACTTGAGGAAATGCTTAAGACCAGAGAAAGAAAAGACACAAAAATGTGGAAAAAAGGATAAACAAAAGGGATTTTAGGTTCATTCACCAATTGAAACTCCTAATACAATGATTCTAAAAGAAACCTTTAGAGTGTTTTTATCAAAACAAAAGATCAAGACACTACTAGGAGGATAAAATCTTAGCGTGGGTACATTGCCTTTAGGGCTCGTTTACATTAGCTTAATAGAGATGAACTGAACTGAACAGAATAGAAGTGTATTAATTGAACTAAATAGAGATGAACTGAACTGAATAGAGATTAACTGAACTGAACTGAATTGAATATAATCTGAAGTAAACAAGCCCTTAGTATCATAAGTTAGCATCGAAGAATAGACGGTGAATACAAATGCATTTAGATAGTCAATGCAAAGAAACAACATGAAACAAAATATACGAGAGTTGAGAAAACATACAGTTAAATTTTGGAAAGCACTGCGAAACCTTTGGACTAGCATTTGCATTTCATTTTCCTCACCGCTGTAGAAGGCGATTGATTCGGCATTTTCCCTAACACGAACAAGTCCATAACGAAAATCAGCTTCCTTCTTCTCTTGAAGGAAATTTAAAGTGACTAGCCCCTGAAGTCAAAATATTGGATCACTAGATTACTAAAAATGATAAAAAAAATCATCGCAGAAGTAAAAACCCAATTGTTGAAAATACTTTATTACCTTTCCAAGAAATACACTAATAACTGTTCCGCCAATTGAATACACCAGAAGCACAACAAATAGTGGAGGATAGATACCAAATAGGATGTTACTAAATGATATCAAGTCAATTGCAGCATTGAAAAGTGTTAAAGAGAAGGCAAGTGCTGTTCCTGTGAATGTACTCAGATCATCAACAATTCGTTGATCTGGATTGTCAATTGTAGACTGGGACTGAATTTTGTAAAAGCTCTGGTTTTGCAAATAACGGTTCATGTAGTACGTTGTCATCCAAGACCTCCATCTCAACGAAAGGGTATCTTTTGCAAAATCTCTAAATACAAAAACCTGCAAACGATGGACCAAGAAAATTCTCAACCCAAAAAAAGCAAAAAGCTAAAATCAATCATGAACATAAACCCACTCTCACCCCATCTACAGGAAATGCTTGAAGCTTATCTACTCTTAGCTCAATGTCAACTGAAAATTGAAGTGGGAGAGATAAAATGAAACCTACAAATTGACCCATCAACAATAAAAATAAAAGTATTCCCCTCTCCACACTTTATGTCACATAACAATTTTGTTGCTCCTAAGTTGTCAAGGTAGTTGGCAGTTACTCACAGATTCAACACCAAGTTTAACCACACACAATCCCTCTCCCTCTAAAACTGAAATCATAAGCTCGCATACATTTATTTTTCTAAAATGAAATAATGGTAACAAAAAAATAACAAAAATCTGGAGATTCCCCTTTGACGTTAGAAGTTAAAGAGTTGTTGATTAAAATTACTAATGCTTTCTGGGACTCTAAATCTTACCCTGGGTTTTACAACACTGTTAATTTCCAATTTCAATTCCAGGATCAGTACTTCACTGCTATGTCTTTCTAAGACAGCACATCACATGAGCATTCGTGCAAGTGTGCAACAATCAGTATAAAGAAGAAAGGACATGCTAGACAGTACCTAAAGAGAATGAGCAATGTGCTAACCGGAATACCAACAGCAAATCCACCAAGATAATAGAATAGCTGCTTCATAAATTGATCTTGATCTTTGTCTGTAAAAGAAGGCATCCAAAGGTACACCAACAAGTCAATCAGGAGTAAATTAAACTGACCAAATATTAAATTCAAGAACGGAAAAAAACAAAAACACAGTATCAAAAAGAATTTTGAAAAAAATTCGCTCAATAGGTTAGAATGAGAATGATTCCCAGATATCAACGCTGAGGTTTTACAATTGATAGTTACATTGCCAGACTTCTAGTGCAGCTTCAAATGGATGCAACTAGATGGCTATTGTGTGCTTCATAGCAGACCTTAAATGCACCAATTTATGTAGTTTTAAAAAAAATTGGCTAAGTGAGAGAGACAGAGAGAAGCACAAAGTATAGAGTATAAAATGCAAAATGATATGTGGAGTCATATGCCAAGTAATTTAGCCCTCAAGCTTCTTTTGAGAGAGATGCACCACTTCCCCAAGACCCGAGCTGGGCAGTAAGACCAACACTGGATCATTGATGGCCTCAACTTGCAAGTTAAGAAACAAGGAATGTAGCAACAAAGGGGAAATCAATCATGCTCCAAGCATCATGGTTTCAGGTGGCAACCTCCTAAGTTGCGCAAAAAAAATGAGAAACCAAATTCAAATCCTGAAAAATCCTAGCTGGAAATCTGGGTAATTCAATCGGAAATTTCTGTTTCAGGTAACCTTTTTTTAAATAATAATGGATATGGTTCTGGCTTGTTGTTCTCATACCCTAAACATACATAATCTATATTAAGATCAGAGTTGTACTCGATATACTTCATTAGCTTAGTGATTGGGATTAAGACTCCAGAAAAGGGTATATACTTCCTGAGTTCTTAAGTTCCTAAGTTCATTAACCGTCTGATGGGAATGCTCCTGCCAAACGCAGGAAACTTACTTTTTTTTTCCTGTTTTGCAAACAAATTCAGATTCTCTAATTGTTTTAGACTCGTAATATTAGTTAGTGGCCTTGTGTTTTTGTTTCAATTAAGTACTAATTAAATCAGAACTCTAGTTTGTGTTACTTCATGGCCAAGCCTTTATAGTAACAAACATCAGATAATCTTTGTGGTTTCGAATACTAATCTAGAAAACACAACAGTATGCAAGTCAAAATTAAGGATATGTCGGGTGCAAAGATCATCTTAAGAGCTTTAAATTAAGAATCTTACAAAATTGGGGATTTACAATAACTATATAAATTTATGTTTTTCTGTGCAATTGCCCTAATTAGATGATATAGACGTATGATTGCTCTCGAATAAGGGGACAAAATATCCATAGTGGTCCCCCAAAAATAAAGAAGCTCCCAAGAGACCCCAAGTGAGACTAATATTAGATCATTAATGGATTTAATGCAGAAAGTCAAACAAATTGGATAGAGTCTCCTATTGGCATAATTGCATTTGCAACCCAAATTATACAATTAAGTATTTGACTAACTAAACCTGGTTTTTTCACCCATACTAAAAATTGGTATCTTATCTAAGAAAAGGAAAATCAATCAAAGATTAAGAAATGAAGTTCAATTTATCATTCTGTAAATGGTCACATGAGCTATGAGGGGAATCTCCATCAAAGTGACATGCCATCATGAAGGGAAATGTAGCTCATGAGCTTACAGGTTGTGAGGTGTGACAAAGCTATGCACTTAACAAAACAAACAATAACTTCAATTCAAGACAGGTTGTCAATAACTCAATAGTAGATATATAAAAGTTATGGAATTTATCTCCATTCTTACAAGATAGCAGCATAAAACTTGTGTCACATATAGTAAACTTCTTTAAGGAAGACCTAAATCTTCAACATCTTTCATATCTAGACTTTCTCATCATTTATCATGTTGCCTTGATGCTTGCAATCACGGTCTAGAGAATAACTTAACATCCAAACACACTATCGACCTTCTGTTTCTCATTCTGTGCTACCAAAGCACCTCAAAGGTGCAAATTTTGTAAACCCTAAATTACCACAAAAAATGACACGAAGTTGGCATTCTAACAAAAATGAGATGAGGTTGGCAATCTTAAAACAAAAATGACATAAAAATGATCCGAAGGGAGCCCTTTCACCAGAAAGCGTACCTTTTATTAAAATAATAATAAAATAAGATAGAATTTGCATTTAAGTCCTTAAATATTGTTAGTTTTTTTTCATTTAAGTCCTTAAAAAGTATGCTTTCTGGGTAAATGCCCCATTCGGATGATAGTTATGTTTTCGTTTTAAGGCTACCAACTTTGTGTCATTTTTGTCAACGTGCAAAATTCATGTCATTTTATGTAGAACACCCAAAATTTGGGTCATTGAAGGTATATTTTCCCTTATTGCTTAACACTCAACTCCAACCACCACAACATCTTAGCATATACTTCCTTTGTCCCTTAATGTTTGCTACATTAGGTATTTTTACTTTTTTAAGTTGTATTAGATGGTTAGGTCGTATGTAGGCTAGGAGTAAAAAGTACGGAGAGAGTGTGTGGGGCCATTTACTCTAACGGTCCGTTTAGTAGCTGATCATAAATGATGGTAATCAGAATGAATTTAAAACTAAATTTGGAAGGAAAATAAAAATCCATTCCCATGGTGTAACTAGTTTAACTCCAATTTATTTAATTTTCTTCACAAATATCCATTCCCATCAAATATCACCCTCCCAATGGTAATGGATGGGATAAAAAAATGAGAAGAAAATTAAAGCTTGGGAATGAAAATTTGTTTCCCATGGAGATTATAAGGTTTATCCTTAACAAAATTAAAATATAAATGCATTACCAGTACCACAATTTATTACAAACAACCAAACAGGCCGTAAAAGTGAATATGGTAAACTTTCAGTGAAATCCAATAAAGGAATATGTAGCAAACATTTAGGGACGGAGGAAGTACAAAGTATTCTTCTATCCTAACTCCTCAATTCTCCTTAGCGGATACATGATGGGAAATTGCTAGTTAATCACAATACCGTATCTCACATAATATCACAATGGCATTTCCGTCCTCATGACATGTGTCCATTTCACTTAACAGTCAGACACACATAGACATACTATATAGAATATAGATTATACAAATCTAATTTGCTTTTATCAGTTACATTAATTCAACAATGTAATTAACTGCTGCTTGAATTGAACAACTTAACTAGCAAGGGCATAGGGGTAGTATCTAGTAACAAGAAATGACAGAAAATGGAAGAAAGGTGTACTCACTGGCAAGGGCATTGAAGAAATCACGGCCAAGAAAATTGAAAGCCACACTAATACCAGTGGTTCCCAAAGTCAAAGCAAAAACAGCAGCCAATTGCAATCTAGCTTGAACCTTATCATCTGATGACCAATATGGTTTCGCCACTTTCAAAAACCTCCTAAATAGTGTCCCAATCTCAGGCAATTCCCTCTGTTCATTGCACACAAAAGTCATCACTTTAGAATCATACTAACATAAAAAATAAAAATAAAAAATTCTCAAAAAACAAGCGATTAAAAATGGGATAAACTAACAGTATCAGTAACATTTGATGATGAGGAGGAGGATGAAGATGATGAGGTGATGGTAGAATTCCACTTCTGGGGTTTCAATTTGAGCAAATGGGTGTTTGAAAAACGAAAGGAAAGAGGGGATTTGAATGAATTTTGATTGGTAGATGAAGAGGGTTTTCTCCTGTGAAGAGACATTGGAGGTAAAATGTAAGCTTTGGGGAAAGTATGAATATGAAGCATGTTTTTAAGGCAGTTACAGAAGGTGGGCAGTTACAAGAAGTGCAGGTGATTGAATTTTTTGAGTAGAAAATTGGCAAGTGATGGGAAAGGCCCAAGAGTGTGAAGCAAGAGGGAAGAGGGTGTGTGGCTGTTGTATACTTGCAATTCAATTTGACACTCTTCATTAATTTCCAAAGCATGTGGATGGTTGAGTGGTTGTTACATCTTACAGTCCACTGATTCATGAACTGATAAACAATTAATTAACCTCAAAGAGGTGTCTTGTGGGCTGTGGCATGTTGGGGGGGTTGTACTTCTCACTTACAATTTACAAATTACAATATATAATCCATGGATCTAGATGACATAGCTTTTTGTCCACTTGTGCGCCCTAATACATGACATTAAAAATAAAAAAAACATGCATTCTCTTTCTCACCATACACACCCTTGAAATCTGCTAGAATTAAAAACTTTTCACCTTCCATTTTCGTGATAAAAAAAAAACAACAACAATTCTCTCTCCAAATTTTCTCAAAAACAAACGCAAATTAATCAGATTCAAGTTTAAATTATGTGCAAAAAATTCCAACAAGCAAAATCCTTGTAAAAAGACGATTTTTTTAGTTGTTATTCTTACGAAAATGACGAAAACACAGACAAGAAGAGGAAGAAGAAAACCTTGCATTTGAATATTAAAAATGTTCACACTACTATGCAATGTTCACCAACTTATACAAAAATGTTCACGACATAATGCTACAATAAATATTAAATTATTATTTGCATGATTGTTCACTATTTTGATTCATATTGTTCATCTTTTTACAACTAAATATTCACAACTAATTATAAATATTCACCAACTAATTATAAAATTTAATTTGTAACACCAATATTCACCATAAAAACATGTAAAAATCCAAATGTTCATCAAGATCAATAAAATATTTTCAAAACTTACAATTCACTTAAACTAATAAAACTGCAATAACTAATGCAAATAAGATGATGGATAATTGGATATTCTAGTGGAAATTGCTCAAAGAGAGAAAAAGGAAGAGATAAATTTGATAAATATTGCTGCTAAAATTTGGTGAACATTTGTTGTAACTAAGATGGTGAATATTTGTTCTAAATAAGATGGTGAACATTCGTTAAATTTTTTTTCCTTTTTAAAAAGTTAAAATGACGTTGTTCGGGTTGGATCATTTCAGTTAAATGGTATAATTGATTTCGGGTTGGATCATTTCAGTTAATTTCAATTTGATCACTTTTGAATGGTCTCGTCTTGATCACAATTTAGATTTGTTTCTTTATTATACATTTTAGGTTAATATCAAATTCGAGTTGTTGTTTTCAAATGCAATCCTCTTGATTCGAGTTGTGTCGAGTCAATAATTCAGCTCGAGTCAACATATTTATTTATGTTTACATTTATAAATTGTTGTTATATTCAACTTCCAATCATATAAATCTTTCATTTTCGTATTATTACAACATGATCTTCAACTTGTAAGTTAGAATTCAAACAGTGTCAACCAGCATAAACATATATATTGGGTGGTCATTCGTTCTAAGAAATTAAACCATGAGGTAACGTGAACTGATGTGTAATTAGAGAAATTTGGTATATAAGGGGAAAAAAATCTTAACAAAATTTGTGTATATGATAGGATAAAATATCTATATGTATTAATAACTAAAAAATTATACTACAAACTACATGCACATTAGGGGAAAAAAATGTATGGTATATTATTTTCTAAAAAGATTTTGAGCAAAATAATATGGAAAAAGTAAATTTTTTTTTTTTTGAGAAAAAGTAGAAAAAGAAGAAATCATGACCTCTTCCTCTCGAAGAGAAAACCTGATTTATCTAAAGCTAAAAAATAGGAGAATTTAGCATCCAGAAAGGGATCAATATCAATGTGCGAAGGGGTCCAATGCCCCAGAGACGCAAGATAATCCTCAGTGTAGTTAGCTTCACGGAAAACGTGGGCAGAAGTAGAGGTAGCAAAATCTCGTAGGATGGAGCGGATATCGTCCATAAGCAGCTGGATTTTCCAAGGACAAAGGAATTTACCCTGCAAAACACGAATAATAGTTAGGTTATCGCCTTTAATAAAGATAGAAGTCAAGTGATATTCCCGAGCTAATAATAGACCATTGCGGAGAGCTGTAGCTTCAGCAAC
The DNA here is from genome assembly GCA_951394345.1 of Salicornia ramosissima. Classification (NCBI taxonomy): domain Eukaryota; kingdom Viridiplantae; phylum Streptophyta; class Magnoliopsida; order Caryophyllales; family Amaranthaceae; genus Salicornia; species Salicornia ramosissima. The sequence continues at coordinate 16,241,933 of OX596239.1, forward strand.
GAGGGGGGAAGCTTTGCCCAAAAAGAACGCACGGGCAGCAAGACAAGTACCATTATGATCTCTGAGGATAATACCTGCAGATGCAGAAATATCTGTAGAAGAACCATCAAAATTAAGTTTAATGGTGCCTGGAGGGGGAGGAAGCCAACCGACCAAGGAAGGCCCCTCGGGAGCAGGAGTAGGTACTGCTAAAGTGTACAAAGAGTGAAGACCATCAACTGAAAGACGCAACTTCCATTCATGAAAATAGGAAAAGGCATGAGAAAAAACAGCTATTGAGGAAAAAGATGAGTGACAAAAAACTAACTTGTTCCGAGCTTTCCATGTACTCCATAAGATATGGAAAACTTTGACCAGGGAGGCATAATACTAACTATGGAGGGCGGAAAGAAGAGAGGACAGAGAAGGATGATATAGCAGAGGTAAAATCCAGCGAATAGCCTGAACATGAGCCCAGACTGGACGAACAATTGGGCAAAAGAGAAATAAATGATCCTGAGTCTCATTAGCCAAGAGACACAGAGGGAAAAGGGGGAGGATGGGAAGGCCCCGGGAAGCAAGATTCTGACGAACTTGAAGGCCATTAAGAAACAATTGCCAGGCAAACATCTGTAGCTTGGGGTTGATATCCAACTTCCAGAGCCAAAGGAAATCCCATTTAGGGGCGTAAGGGCGTAATCCGGGATACCATGGGCCAACCAAGTGGCAGATTTAATAGAAAATCAGCCATCAGAAGAAAAACCCCAATAGGGTTCATCCATAACCGAGGATGAGGGAAGGGGAATGCCAAGAATAGTGTTACAAACATCGAGAGGGAGAACTTCGTACAATAAATGAAAGTTACAAGACCCATGCATGATGAAAGAATCTACTGTGAGGTCGAGATTGGGGATGTCAGAGGGGTTTAAATTAAGGTGAGAAATCAAACTCACTTTATGCACCCAATTATCAAGCCAAAAGATAACACTAGAGCCGTTACCAATTTTCTAACGGATGCCTTTAAGAAGAAGAGGACGAATATGGAGAAGCTGCTTCCATATCCACGAGTCTTTAGGCTGGACATGGTAGTGAAAGAAGGAGGAACGACGAAGGTACTTCGCATCTATAATTTGAACCCAGAGGTTGGTATGGTCGGATAAGATCTTCCAACCAAGTTTGCAAAGATAAGCTTTATTCACTGCGTCGACTTACGAAGGCCTAACCCTCCTAAGGACTTAGGCCTACAAATTCTATCCCAGGAAATCATAGGTAAACCTGGTTTATCTGAACTTTGTTTGCAAAAAAAAGCACGATTAATATGATCCAAAGAGGAAGTGGTATTGACTGGAAGAGCAGCGGTAGACATAGAATAAGAAGGGAGAGCCTCTAAATTACTCTGAATGAGAACCACTTTGCCAGCTTTAGAAAGCCACTGGGCTGACCAAATGTTCAGCTTAGAATCAGCCTTACGTAGGATATGAGCAAAGTTAGATTTTGAAAAAGTATTGGAGGAGAAAAAAAAACCTAAATATCGACCTAAAAACTGTTTGGGGGTCATATCAAAGAAACCAGCCAGATGGCGTTTCCGAGGGTTGTCCACTTTTTTTAGAGAAAACGATAGAGGATTTGTCGAAGTTGATAAGTTGTCCTGAAAGGGACATGAATTCGTTAAGCATGGAATGAACTTTTGAAACAGCTGAGTGGGTGGCCTTACAGAAAAGGAGGCTGTCATTTGCAAAAAGAAGGCACGATATTATGGGGGCCGTAGGGGCGAGCTTAACACCAATAGGAGAATGAGGGCAAGCAGATTCCAAAGCTAATTTGCGAGCTAAAACTTCCATACAAATAATAAAAAGATAAGGGGACAAAGGGTCCCCCTGACGGAGGCCGTGAGAAGGGAAAATAACATTCTCCGTCTGACCATTAACTGAAGGAGAGAAGGAAACTGAAGTAACACAAGCCCGAATCCAAGAAACCCACTGATTATTAAACCCGAAGCTGTGAAGGGTGGCCCAAAGAAAGTCCCATTCCACCCTGTCATAAGCCTTTTCCATATCTAGTTTGAGAGCAACCCAACCAGTAGTACTCTTAGATTTGGAGAACAAGTTCATGATTTCGTGAACAATTAAAATATTGTCTTGAATGGCCCGATCAGGGGCGAAAGCGTTTTGAAAGGGACCTATAATTTTAGAAAGGAAAGGACATAGTCGGGCGACGAGAATCTTAGCAATTCCTTTATAAATAGTGGTGCAGAGGCTAATTGGGCGAAAATGGGAGGTACGTGAGGGGGAGTCAGTCTTAGGGATTAACTTTAAGATAGTATGATTAATCTGACGAAGGAGAATCCCGTTATGGAAAAAACCTTTAATTGCTTTACAAAGATCGGAGGCGATGATATGCCATTATGACTGGAAGAATTTCGGGCCAAACCCATCAGAGCCAGGAGCTTTAAAGGGGGACATATCAAAAAAGCATTTTTAATCTCATCATCCGTAATTGGGGCGGTAAGAATAGCATTGTCGTCCATAGTGATAAAAGAGGGAACCCAAGGGAGAAGAAGGAGACGATGGGACGGATGAGTAGAAGTGAATCTATCACAGAAGTCCTTTTGGAAAAGGGCTGCGATTTCAGAAGTATCGTCTAACCATTGATTATCATCATTTTGGATACGGAGGATAGCCGCTTTTCGAGTGCGATTTTTAACACTTTCGTGGAAAAAACGGGAATTGCGGTCACCTTGGGTGAGCCATCGTTTACGGGAAAAGTGGCCCCAATACTTCTGACCAAATTGGAGTAAACGTTCCCGTTGTTTAAGCAAACGACATAGATGCTGCTGAATATGTATATTCAAAGGTTGAATCTGGAGTTGGGATTCAACATTCGGTAGTTTTTCGTGGTTAATTTGGAGCTGACGTTGGGAATTTCCAAAAGATCTGAGGTCCCAACGACATAATTCAAATTTGATAGTCCTTAACTTTTGGGAGATACAATAGAATCGAGACCCAGAGAACCGTTGTCTCCATCCCTTGGAGACAATATTTCCGGCTTCAGGGTAAGAGGTCTAATGATTCTGAAATCGAAACTGACGTATCCGGTGGTGGATCAAACGGTCAGTATCTAAGATAATGGGAGCATGGTCTGAAATAGAAAAATGTTCATAGGTGATCGAGGAGTCTATTGGGAAACATCATAGCCCAATCAGGACTGGATAAGGCCTGATATAGACGTTCATAGACAGTAAACGTAGGGAACTTCTTTTTCCAAGAAAAAGGAGTCAATGTTGAAGGAACATCATGGAAAAAGTAATTATGTGTTAATAATGTGTTATGATGTTATTCATATACTCTTTTGATAATACTTTTACAAACAAAAAAAAAAAAAAAAATTTACAGCAAATGTATTTCATATTAAAATAATGTTTAAATAGAATTATATTCATAAACGTGGAGGATATAGGTGGTTAGTTATATATGCTTCTATTTTTCAACTTTTTTTTTACTTTTTTTTTTATGCAAGAGAGAGGGAAACCTCAGAAATGAAAAGTAAAGGAATTACATGGGGATTTTACGAGCCCAAGCTACACCTATAAGGTCCTCATACAAAATTTGGGCTAAAGTATGGGGTGGGACATTGTGAGCAGTTAACGCTTCCTCTTGAGTCACTCCTCTATTGGCTAACCAATCTGTGGCTTTGTTGGCTTCTCTATATGCATGTGAAATGAGTACAGTCCAATCTTCCATTTCAATGAGCTTCTTGCAATGATAAACGACTTGCTTGCTCGGGCCATTGTAGTTAGTGTTGTTGTTGATGATCTGAACACAAGCTTGATTGTCAACTCTAACATCCAACTTCTTGATGCCATTTTCCCTTGCAAAGAGTAGCCCTTGATGAAGTGCCATAAATTCTGCATGAATAGCTATACATGTTCCAAGCTTTATTGAGAAAAAACCTATGCAATTACCTTGATGGGAACGAAAGATTCCCCCACCTCCAGCAGGGCCCGGGCACCCCTTGGCAGCCCCATCAATGTTCAGTGCCATCCATTCATATGGGGGGAGATTCCACCTCACGAAGGCTTCTTGACGTTGGATTTTGATAAGAGCTAGCAAATTATTTTTAGTGAGGGCATCTTTTGCTTCATTGATCTTCAATTGGAGGAAGGATTTTTTATCAAAAGGAATGAGTGGGAAAGAATAGCACCAGTCTTCGTCAATCCTTCCGCTGTTTCCAATCAGATTCTTCTGGATCCAAATTTGAATATTTTGTTCATTGAAAAATTCATGTTGTATCGAATTTGGGCAGAATTGATGCCAAATTTTCTTAGCATGGGAACAATCTCTAATGGCATGAAGAAGGGTCTCAAGGCTGTTTTGGCACAGTGAGCAAGTGTCTGTTAACTCTCACCTCATTGCATAGAAGTCTATTGTGCATTGCAAGCCATAGGAAGAATTTTACTCTATTTTGAGCCTTTGCTGTCCAAATTAGCTTCCAATTTAGATGTTCTTCATCAAGCTCTGGATCATGCATTAGCTGTAAGGTTGATTTGATAGAGAAGCATCCATTTTCTGACTTGTTCCACAAGAATGTATCATTGCATGAATCATCATTGATTAGCTTGTAAGATTGAATAATTTTCAGGGTGCTGATGGGAAGGTATTCAGCAAATACATCCCATTTCCACCCTAGATTATGGTCCCACATTTCACACACAGTAGCTCCAAGAAGGTGGCTGGGAACTTCTTTGATTGCAAGATCTACAAGAAGTTTTTCAAGAGCCCATTTGTGGTCCCAAAATAGGGTATGACGCCCACTTCCAACAGCAGTTTGCACCCCTGCTTGAATGAACTTGGCATTTTTAGAAATTCCTTTCCAAATATTGGAGGAATTGGAGTGGCTTTGAAACATATCCACATCACATCTTCCATTACAATACTTGTTACGCAAGACTCTGGACCATAGAGCATTAGGATCTGAGAGCATACGCCAACCTAACTTAGTTAGAAAGGCTGCATTGGCCTGCCTCATAGACTTGAGACCTAATCCACCATATTCTTTAGGTTTTTGAAGTTTCTCCCAAGAAATTAAATGGATTTTCTTTTGTTCCTCATTAGAACCCCATATGAATTGTCTTGTTTTCTTGTCAATCTCATCACAAATTGAGCGGGGGATTTTTGCTGATTGCATCGAATAGAGGGCCATGCTGGAAAGAGTTGACTGAGCAAGTGTGGACCTTCCCGCTAGAGAGAGTGTTTTCGATTTCCAGCCTGTTAATTTGCGATCAATCTTTTCACACAAGTGCTTGAAAGTTTCTTTTGTTACCCTTTCATGAATTGCAGGCATGCCTAGGTAGAATCCTAAATCCTCAGTTTTAGGAATAACCAGGGCATTACATATTTCATCTTGATTATCAGGGCAAGCATTTTTAGAGAAGTAAACTCTAGATTTTGCAAAACTAACTTTCTGACCAGAGGCATCACAGAATCTGTTCAGAGACTGTTTAATGACTTGAGCTTGAGAGAGTGAAGCATCTGCAAATATCACTACATCATCTGCAAAGAAAAGATTAGAGAGAAAGGGGCCTCTTTTGTGGATTTTGATGGGGTTCCACTGATTTTGGATAATTGCTTCTTCTATGATATGATTTAACCTTTCCATACACATAACAAAGATGTAGGGAGAAAGGGGATCACCTTTACGGATTCCTCTTGATGGTTGGAAGGCCTCGCTGGGTTCACCATTCCAAAGAATTTGCAATGAAGCAGTGGTTATGCAGTCCATAATGACTGAAATTAGAGTGGCAGGCAGCTTCATTTCTCTTAGAGTTTCAAGAATAAAGGACCATCTCAATCTGTCATAAGCCTTTTCTAAGTCTATTTTGATGGCCATGAAGGCTTTTTTTCCTTGTTTAATTCTCATAGAATGAAGGACTTCTTGAAAGATGATTACATTATCAGTGATGTGCCTGCCAGGTAGAGCTGTAAATGGGTCGACCTGGGTTGGGTTCGGGTTGACCCATTAATATAAACGGGTTGAAACCCTCAACCCAAACCCAACCCATTTAGTTAAACGGGTTGAGATTCTCAACCCAACCCAACCTTATAAATAAATGAGTTGACCCAATAATCCGTTTAATAATATTATCACATTTTCATTAGTATCAAATAAACTTATATCACTATATGTCTATACTTATATATGAACCATAACAACAACCCGCGATAGTCATATGTATTACAACTTACAAGTCATATTGTCCATAATTTACACATTATAACACGGTATTAATTAATAACTAACAACCTTTTGCGTTCTAATGTTTAAGATAAAAAAAATTAGATTTTAAGACATTACAACCACCTACATAACTCGTAAAAAATCTATAACATAATAAAAAAAATTATATGAATGTGATATAATAGATTAGTACGTCAATTGAAGTTGAAATTAATTTTATTACAACATATATTCTTAATGGGTTAAACGGGTTGAAATCGGGTTGAGAATTTCAATCCGACCCAACCCATTAAACTAAACGGGTTAGGTTGGGTCAACCCATTTAACTAAACGGGTTGAAAAACTCAACCCAACCCGTTATTATTGGGTTGGGTTCGGGTTGGGTTATCGGGTTGGATCAAGTTTTGCCAGCTCTACTGCCAGGAACATAACTAGCCTGGGTAGGTGAAATGAGACTTGGCAAAATGGATTTCAATCTGTTGACAATCACTTTAGTGATGATTTTGTAATTTACATTACATAGGCCAATTGGTCTAAACTAGCTAGGGGACTCTGGGGCTTCAATTTTTGGAATGAGAACTAAGAATGTTCTGCTTAATTGGTCTGGTATGCCACCATCATTGAGGACGCTTAGCACCAATCTGCATACATTTGGAGCCACTACATGCCAGAATTTTTGAAAGAACAAAGCTTGAAATCCATCAGGGCCAGGGGCTTTAAGAGACCCCATGTGTTTAACCACTTCCTGAATTTCATTGCCTGTAAAGTTCCTTGTCAGAGTCCACCACTCATGCTCAGGAATTTGAGGAAACATGTTGCAGGGAGCTTTAGAAGAATTATTGACATGATCTTCAGTATATAGATCCTGAAAATACTGCATGACAAATTGCTTGACATCTTCTTTGTTTGAAATCCAATTGCCCTGGTTATTTCTCAAGGCAACAATTTTGTTTTTCCACTGGTTAATGATAGTGCTGAGCTGGAAATAAGAAGTATTTCTGTCTCCATCTCTTATCCATTCAGCCCTTGCTCTTTGATACCAGAGGATCTCTTCTTGATTAAGCACTTCTTCAAGTTCTTTTCTGAGTTTATTTTCTAATTTGATCAGCCCTCTTTCATACTTAACGGCCAGTTTCTTTTGAATACCTGCTAATCTTCCCATTAGTTCCCTTTTCTTTCGAAAAATATTATGAAAAACATTTTTATTCCATGCTTGCAAGTCCTTAGAGAAAGACTCCAGTAATGGGATTAAGGGGGTTTCAGTTGACCATTTGCTATGAACAAATTCATTGAACTTTTCATGCGTCATCCAGGCAGCTTGAAATCTAAATGGCCTGTTGATCTCACCAAGGGGAGCAAATCCATTGGGAGATATTAGCATTGGACATTGGTCTGATTGAATGGCAGGAAGATGTCGCACTGAAGCTTGCACAAATCCAGTGCTCCAAGAGGTATTGCATAGAGATCTGTCAAGTCTTGCACTCTTAAAAGTTTCCTCAGTGGTACCTCTTGACCAAGTGTGGCTTGGTCCAGAAAATTCAAGTTCTATTAACTCCATACTTTCAATCCAATCATTGAAGTGTTGGGCTCTTCTTGAAGTTTCAGGACTGTATGAACTGCGCTCCCATTCAAACCTTGTGTCATTGAAGTCTCCACTCAAAAGCCACGGTTTATTATTTTGACTTGCAAAATCTTTGAGATCCTGCCAAAGGGCTTGCTTTTTTGAAGGGTCTGGATTGGCATAGATGACTGAAAAAACCCAAGGTTCTTCTCCTCTTCTTGTGATTTCAAAGGTAATATGTTGATTGCTCTTGTTGATGGGGCCTAGGGTGACCAAATCTGATCTCCAATAGACCCAAATCCCTCCTGAAAAGCCTTCTACATCTACTCTAGCATGACCAGAAAATCTGAGTTTGGAAGCAATTAACTCAGCTTGATGTCCACCCATATGGTTTTCAACCAGTCCAAGGACTGTAGGATTATGAACTCTAATGAATTCTTTGAGAGTAGAGAGAAAGGCATTGCTACCAGTGCCTCGAGCATTCCATATCATAAAGGATATGGGGGTGAGGTCAGATTGTAGCATAGGGATTCTATCTGTCATAGAGGTAGGAATTGAGGGCAAGGAGTTCAAATAGGCATCAATTAGCATTCGAATGCATACCTTGTCATCAATGGTGTAGTCATTGTGGCTATCAACTCTGGTGGATTTGGGTATGGTTCGATCCAAGATGTAAGTTGGACTTCCATCTAGTGGATCATTGGGTGCATGATTCCCATGTATGGAATCTCCATTGGACTCCTTATGAACATTGTCCATTATGGGGGCAAGCTCTTGATTAGAGGGTGAGCTTGCATGTGATGTTGCATGGTGGCTTTTTAGGATAATGAGTGATGATGATGGACTGTTTCTGGGTTGAGATGTTGTGGATTGTGTGGTGGAGTTGGATGAGGTGTTTGCTTGGAATGCTGACTGAAGTGATGGATTTTCTTGAGTGATTATGGGCTGATGAGATGGCTTGAATGATGGCTTCGGGTTAGTGTTTAGGGTGAGGACCTGTTGCTCATTTTCTGCTTCAGAGGGAGGGAAACTTCCCTTTTTTTGAATTGATTCTTTATTGCTTGAATCATGCATTAATATAGGAGAGGTTTTTTTAGAAACTTTATCTTTTGCCATTTGATTTTTATATTTTCCTATGGCAAATTCTAAGTTTTGGAAATTTCCAGGAGTCAATTCTCCTTGGTTGATTGGGGGAATATTATTAGGAGATTCTTCAAAATTATTAATGGAAAACTCTTGAAGATTTTCCATAATTTGCTCCTTTTTCCTTAACTGACTCATTATTGTCATTGATAATTTCCTTTTCCTCAGTCAAAATTTGAAATCTTGAGCCTCCTTTGTTTTTTTGAATTTGAAATTTTCCCTCCTTTTGAATATTCTGAGCATTCTGATGAGCCCTTGGATTGATAGACCTGTGGGATTCAGAACTGGATCCTTTGAAATGCTGATAAAATTTTTTAGTTGGTTTCTTGTTGTTTGAAGCATTTCTGTTCCTGATCGATTTTTTGACTAGCATCCAGTCTCCATAGATGGATTGTTCCTCAGGTTGTTTTGACTTGTTAGGCTGATTTTGATCATTTTGCATACCTGAACTGCCTTCAGTATGCAGGGCAGCTTCATTGACTTTGCTCTGATCATCTACCCTTGCTTGGAAAAGTGGACAATCCTCTTCTTTGTGATTGATCCTTCCACAGTTGTAACATACCAACCTAAGTCCTTCATATTGTACCTTCCAAATCCTTCCTTTAACCAAAATTTTGACAGAAGAGGTTTAGATAGATCAATTTCTACACAAAGCCTAGTGAACCTGCCTCTTTCTGCTTTGGCTGTAGTTTGATCAATCTTGATCACTTTGCCAATTTTTTATCCTACCTTTTGCAAGAAGCTTGAGTCAAAATATTCAACTGGTAGATTAGGAATTCTAACCCAAGCATTGATCACTTATTTTTTTACTTAACCAAACTTATTTTAGTACAATTGAACTTATTAAAACTTTTGTGTGAGAGGAAAGCCTAATTTTTGTTAATCTCAACTTATTAGAATCTATTTTTGTTTAATTGGATTTATTTTACCTTATTTGAACAATTTTTTTCTTCTTATATAAGCAAAAATGAACCTGAGATTCAAATTAAAACTTACATAATCCTTAAAAAAAAAGATACAACAATCACTATTACTTCGAACTCTGAATATTCATAAAGAGGAGTTATCATTTGAAAATTGGCATAAATGGGAGATCAAATCATAGAGCCTACAATTGCATAAATATGTTTTTCAAGCTACTTAAATATGAACCCTAATCTACCCTATCCCCCCCCCCTTCTCCAATATAACACAATTGACAGCCTACTTTTGAACTGCTGTTTTACATGATGAAAAATCTAGGTTTCAAATTTTCTGATTCCTCTAGATTTTCCACTTACAAAACCTTAGGCGACGAAAAGATGAAAACAAACAAAAAATTGCAACTCAAAAGATCAAGCTCTCATGAATCAAAACATTGTAAGAAAGAGAATGATGACACCAACAAAACACGGAAGCAATCCCGGGACTCGAAAATTTAGGTCGGACCCTGAATATGTAGGTTCGATCATGATTCCGAACCTGCAAATGTCCCGAGAAGGATCGGATTTAGTTATAGCTGCAAGGCCTTCAAACTTACATGCATCTTCAGCCTGATCATTTATCTGGTAATAACTGTTGTAAGCATAAGATATATTCCCTCGAGCATCCAAGTCGCCACAAGAGCTTCCATAACCAAGGCTAGTACAATCAGCCCGAGCACAAGCATAACTTACACTAGCAGCAAGTCTTGAGTCATCAAGCTTAACAGATGGTTTAAGCACACACCATTGGCGATCCTCGTACGTCACACCCTTTGCTTTAGCCAATGATCCCAATTTTGTAGTACCCAAATTTAGTGGGTATTTGGGTAACCCATCATAAGTGAAAATTCCCCAATGCCGTTCGAAGTTGCCCGGTTGAATGCTCTTTTGATCTTCATCAATCAAGCTAAACAAGTATGCATCAACGGGTCCTGGTCTCATCGGTGTTCCTTTTCCATTTGCAATGTGAGACATGAATCCTTGGTTGAATCTTTGTGCATATTTGATATTAGCATTGATGTCTCCATCGGTCGGCCAACCTATCTCCCCAACTATAATGGGCATGTTACCAAACCCATTCTTTTTCAAAGCCCAAACAAGGGTGTCATAATTAGCATCAAACATGTTGTAATAACTAGTACCTCCATCGGCCAACGGGGTTGCATTACCGTCGAAGAAGGCATACTCCACCGGGAAGTCGGGGTCGGTATATAGACTTATAAAAGGATAAATGTTCACAGTGAACGGTGCACCATTTTGAGCCAAGAGTTTGATGATCTGAAGCATGTAATCATGTATATCAGCTCGGAAATCACCACCAGAAGGCATGCTGCCAGGACTTTCATACACATCAGCATTGCTAGGAACCGTAACCTTTACTTTGTCACCTAAGCCTGCCTTTATCAAGGCGTTCTGAATGTTTTGAAGGGCAGGAAATGTTGTTCTCAAGAAGGTTCCGTTGTACGTCGCTAAGTAAGGCTCATTACCAACTGCAACATACCTAAATATAAAATACAAGTATGTCAGATTATTGCATATTAGACAAAGCAAAACAAAATTCAGACCTAACGGACTAACCGACTAAGCCTGTGTTAACAGCATGTTACTTCAGCACTAGAGATTCAACGAATTAGTGATTAACTATTACTTGTTACTACATAGCAATCAATCACAAATAGCTATATTGTCTAATAATCACAAATAGTTTCCCTTAGAGATAAGACTAATATAAGTTTGTCTTGAAAACAAGAGGTAAAAAAAGGGCTAATAAGACTCAAATGATTTAGTATTCTATGCAGTTTCTATGTAGTTTAAATGGAAAGAAAAAACTTCTTCCAAAAAAATATACTGCGTCCAAAAATACTCCTTCCGTCCCATTATCTCAAAATCCTCCTTCCGTCCCATTATCTTTGCCCCATTTTCCATTTTTGTTTGTCCCAAAATCTTTGCCCTATTTCTTTATTATGCATACTTTTTCTCTTATTCTCTCTGCCTTCCCCCCACATGCTTCCTCTATTAAACCACACATTGGTTTGAGTGCATAGCCCACAAGGGACAAAGAAAATGGGACGGAGGGAATATTGATAACTATGCTACATATCTAAGTATTGCAATTACTCAAGATCGGGGAAGTATATTTGCATGACAATTGAGAATTGGTAAATATGCATCTTGTTTCACACATAATTTCCCTCAAAGCTAACCCAACTCCTAACATTGAAAGCCAATAGATAAGACATCCAAAGAATCAAAACTAATGTAAGCATTGGGCAAATGTTCATTCTAATGTAAGCATTGTTTATCAGAAGATAAAGATCCCTAGTGTTCAATGTAAATAGGTTTTTATCTGGGCTTAACATGAATCTTTAACTGAAAGATAGGCCAAACTACCAAAAATGCGACCGTAATGGTAATTAAGTTTCATTTAAATTAGGTTCAAAAAGGAAATCTTGATATGTTTCAACTGTAACTTATGCTATACACAAATAGAAGCTTCATTGTCACACTACTGTGAAACAAAATATGTACTCCCTCCATCCCTTTAAAAAATAAAAATAAAAAAACCAGCTCCATTTCATTTTGGGTGAAATTTAAGGTGGGCGGTGGGCCCCATTTTTTTTCTTGCAGTGAGTAAATGCAAATGTTAAAATGTAAAATGTAGGTAAAGTTTGTGGTAATTAATGGTATGTAAGAGTATAAATGTAAAATGGAGGATAGGCCTTATTAAAAAATGGAGCAAATAAATTGAGACAGATGAGAAATGAAGGTGGAGAGGGAGTAATATATGTCATAAAAATTTAGTACAGCAAGAACACCAAAATCAGCAGCAATTTAATGTAAATAAAGTAATGGGAAAGTTTGGATAACATTAAACAACCGAGGAAAAAGTCTTCCTAGCTTCAAATTTTCCAAAATCAACCCAATACAGTATTTCACAACTAGTCAAATGAGCTTCAGATCAACAGAAGCACCAAGCATAGCAACTAAACAACTTTCAAAGATCTGAATTACATACAATTAAACAGGTAAAAGTAGATATGAGTCAAATATTTTCTAATTAATTTGGATAATAAGCGGGAAAATAGTAATGAAAGGGAAATTATCCAAGTTCAATTGACAACTATAACATATAAATGTAATCCATCAAATATATGAAAAACTAATTCCAAATAAGGCAAATTCTAGTAATCATGACTGACTAAAAATTATACTTTAAGCCTATGAAGCATGGTACTTCATATCGATAGCCGTGCCCGAACCCGATTCATTCCCGTACTGGGGACGGTGGTTCCCGATTCATTCCCGTACAGGGGACGGTGGTTCCCGATTCATTCCCGTACTGGGGACGGTTCCCGATTCATTCCCGTACTGAGACGGTTCGGATTCTTCATGTTATAATTGGCAGTACCCGTTAACATTATTTTTTAGATTTGCCGTTTTCAATACCCGTATTCGTATTCATTTCCGACCCCATTCCCGACTCGGTGCAACCTAGCTTTAAGCAAATAACTTGTCAATCTCATTGCTAGAACACAGAACATTTCTTCATTCAAACAAATATAATAATACCTCCATTTCTTTTTTAATTGAAACAATTTGACATATAAACTAACTTGTTTCATTTTAATTGCAAAGATTTGACATAAAATAGTAAAAAAAAATAAAAAAAAAAAAATACTGGAAGCAAAAAGAGAGGTAGAAACCTGATATTGACTTTGTTTCTGTTAATATGCTCAGTAACATTATCAGAAACCCACTTATCAGCAGCCTTACTGCTGGAAGCAAGAGATGAAAGCATGTCATTAGGAATACCCACCATAACTTCAATCCCAGTTTTACCAAGAGCACGAAGTGTGTCATAATCTGAATCAAAAAGCTTCACTTTTTGAATCCCATTTTCTCTCAGTAACCTCACCACTACTTCTGGTGCTACAGGGTGACTTGATTGTGTCCCCCAATTTGCTCCTATTCCATTCACTCTCATTACCATTGAATTCAACCAAAACACCCCAATTATAACCAAAAAACACCCAATACTACTTTGCCTAGAACCACCCATTTAATAAACAAAAGTTCTAATTTTTTTTTAGCAGAAAGAATCAATACATTAAAACCTGAAAACTAAAGATCTGATTACTAAATGCAGCAAATGGGTTCTTTTTGAAGTGAAAGAATCATGCTTTATCTCTTCCACAACCCTGAAAATCAAAATGGGGTAGCTAAAAAAACAAAAACCCAAAATTGAAGAACACCCATTTCCTGTTTTGGCATGAAAATTAGGAATCTAGAAGATTTTTAAAGCAGGGGAATAAAAAAAGATAAGAACTTTGAATGAATTGTTGGAAAGTAGTTCTGGCAGTTTGAGGCAAGGAAAAAAAAGAGAGCTGGAAAGGGAGGTCTATAATACAGACAGGTTGAGAAATGAACAGCAAAAAAAAAAAAAAGACAAGTTAAAAAGACTGAATTTGTTGCATGCCCTACAATACAATACAATACTCCACAAAGCTAGTGACCTTTCAAAGAACAGATAGACATGAAATTAATGAAGGTGAAACTGAAAATAAAGCACGGTTACACGGGAAAAAGGAGAAGTGTCTAGAGGAGAGTAGGATTTGCAGTGATTCAAGAGAGAAACATGTGAGAGAGAGAGAGAGGAGAGAATGAATGATGTTTACATGAGTTTGTTTGTTTGGTTTTTTTTTTTTTTCCTTTTTTGTTTTTGGGTAACCTTTTTTTTTATATAATAGCAAAAAGTGAATTTAAGGGGAGATATAGTTAAAAAAATTGAATAATTAATTGGCTCACAACAAAAGTAAAGTCAAAAAATTAAAATAAAAGCTACACATGAGTAATTTTTTACTAAATATAGTAAAAAATTATTTGTTGCTAAGTATTGTATTATAGCCTAAAATAAAAAAAAGTTGTGAGTATTGCAATACAAAGGCTGACACATGCATCTGCAAGGGGAATGAATCCGGTGATATTCGAACTCGAGACTTCAGCTTTCGACGTTCACAAGATTGCAAGACTTAATCAGCAGACTAATACTCACCCTTATAGAGTTAGAGCCTATTTACTTGAGCTTAAATTCAGTTCAGTTTAGTTCTCAATTTCCTTCTCTTATAAAATATTATTTTCAGCTATATTCCGTTTAATTTATTTTAATTCAACTGTATTCAGTTAGACTAAACACGTAGTCAGACTCATTCATTGGTAATTGAGTTAAAGTAAATGCAGAATTTATTAATGTATGCAAAAAAATAGAGCAGGGGGAAGCATCTTTTTGCAGCATTTTTGGTACTGGAAAGGAAAGAAAAGGAGAGAGGATGCCCAGCCCACTTGAAAATCATACAAGAGGATCACAATTGACAACCCCGACTTGTCTTTTCGGATGAAAAAGAATCTTTTTTTAAAAAATAAAAATTTAAAAATGGAGAATATATTGTGGCTTATTATTTGTGTTAGGCTCTGTTCTTTAGGATTGATCTGGTCTGATCTGATCTGATCTGAGTTTTTATATTTATATTTATATTTTTATTTTTATTAGGGACAAAAATTTAATGAGCCCAAAGTCTCTAGCTCATTTCATTTCACCTCTTCAATATTTTACTTTTCATTCTTTTCAAACCCTTCATTCTTTTCAAACCCTTCATTCAATCTGACTCCAAAACCGTCGCCGAAAAAGTCGACCGAATAATCACTGCCGGAAAAGTCATTCCGAAAACCGTCGTCGGACAAGTCTTCCCGAAAACCGTCGCCGAAAAAGTCGGCCAAATAATAACCGCTGGAAAAAGTCAGTCCGAAAACCGTCGTCGAAAAAGTCGTCCTAAAAATCGTCGCCGAAAAACTCGGCTTGAAAATCGTCGCCGGAAAAGTCGGTCGAATAATCACCGCCGGAAAAGTCGACCGAATAATCATCGCCGGAAAAGTCATTCCGAAAACCGTCGTCCCGAAAATCGTCGCCGGAAAAGTCGGCCGAATAATCAACGCTGAAAAAGTCAGTCCAAAAACCGTCGTCGGAAAATGTCGAGCGGAAAAACAATGCTCGAAATAAAGGTTTTTTTGTCCAAAAACCACTAAACTTTTGGAGGGTTTGTGAAAAAGCACCTTAAATAAAAAGAATTGTCCAAAACTACCGGAATTATACAAAACCATTGTTGACTCATACCTTGATGGTTTTGGGGGGAGTTGACCATGGTTTTATACGTATTTTTATGTGTATCTTTATACGAATACATATTCTTTTACATATTTCTGTATTTTTATGTGTATTCTTATACGAATTCATATTTTTATATTTATTTTATACGAAATAGGTATAAATATTTTTTAAATGACACGCGAATCGAGGCTATCCGCGAATACAATTAGGGTTGATAAGGGTTAAAATGACCCGTAAAACCTTGAATGGGCTATTTTTTCCTGATATGTAAATTGATGCACGCAAGTCGAGGCTATTCACGAATGTCGTTCGGGCTGATCAGGTCGTTTTTTGCAAATTCAGACCTCAAAACGGATCCATAAAGGGTTAAAATGACCCGTAAAACGTTGAATGGACTAATTTTTACCTGACACGTCAATCGACTTGCGTGCATCGATTTACGTGTTAGGAAAAAAATAGCACATTCAAGGTTTTACTGGTCATTTTAACCCTTATAGGGTCAGTTTCGAGGTCAGAATTTGCAAAAACGACCCGATCAGCCTCGAATTGCGTCCACGGATTGCATCAATTTGCGTGTCATTAAAAAACGTATTTATAAGTATTTCGGGTCAAAATAAATGTAAAAATATGAATGACCCGAAATGGACGCAATTCAAATATGAATGACCCGAAACGGACGCAATTTGAGGCTAATTGGGTCATTTTTTGCAAATTCCAATCTCGAAACGGACCCTTAAAGGTTGAAATGACCCATAAAACCTTGAACAAACAATTTTTTTTCTGACACGTAGATCGATGCGCGCATATCGAGGTTCACAGATAGAAAATAGCCCGATTTGCGTGCATCGATCGACGGGGTCAGGTAAAAAATAGTTCATTCAACGTTTTACAGGTCATTTTAACCCTCAATGAGTCCGTTTCGAGGTCTGAATTTGCAAAAAAACAACCTGAGAACGTCTTTCATGAATAGCCTCGACTTGCGTGCATCGATTTACGTATCAGGAAAAAAATAGCTCATTCAAGGTTTTACGGGTCATTTTAACCCTTATGGGATCCGTTTTGTGGTCGGAATTCGCAAAAAATGACCCGATCAACCCCGAACTGTATTCGCGGATAGCCTCGATTCGCGTGTCATTTAAAAAATATTTATACCTATTTCTTATAAAATAAATATAAAAATATGAATTCGTATAAGAATACACATAAAAATACACAAATACGTAAAAGAATATGTATTCGTATAAAGATACACATAAAAATACGTATAAAACTATGGTCAACTCCCCCCAAAACCATCAAGGTATGGGTCAACAATAGTTTTGTATAATTCTGGTAGTTTTGGACAATTCTTTTTATTTAAGGTGGTTTTTCACAAACCCTCTAAAAGTTTAGGGGGTTTTGGACAAAAAATCCTAATAATAATAATAATAATAATAATAATAATAATAATAATAATAATAATAATAATAATAATAATAATAATAATAATAATAATAATAATAATAATAATAAAGAGTAATAATGTCTGATCTGATCTAATCTGATCTGATTACTGTAGCTTTTAAGTCCAAAAGAACAGCGCCTTATTATTGTATTGATTATCTTCTAGTACGAATATTTTAGTTAATTAAATGGTGTTGGTAAATTATTTAAAGTTTAAAAATAAAGGTATTGCGGCTAAAAAGAAGTGTTTTGGAGAGTTAATTAATTAACTTTTTAGTTTAGAAGTTTAGTAACCCTACTTATTGTAGTGTACAAGTTTAGTGTTAGGTTAGCCACTTGTCTTAGTGGATTCATGTGGATTAAATTAGGGGCGTAAAAACGGTCAAACGGTCGGAAACTGGTCGGTCAAAAACAGGTTCGGTTAAAAACGGTCAGTCAAAAACAGGTCATATGAGATCTTTCGGTATCGGTCGGTAACGGTCGGACTTCTTCGGTATCCGGTCGAATTCGGTATTTTCCTAAAGAAGTGTCGGTCGGTTTCGGTCCGGTACTTATCGGTCCGGTCGTTGTCGGTAACAGGTCACATTCGGTCGATTAAAAACGGTTTTTTACAGGTCGTAATCGGTATACGGGTTATAATCGATAGGTCAAAATTGGTATGCGGATTATAATCGGTCGGTCAAAATCAGTATGCGGGTCATAATTGGTTGGTCAAAATCAGCATGCGGGTCATAATCGGTCGATCAAGGTCAAATGTAGGATGTAACCTGTTAGTCTTAAACGATCGAACACAAATCACAATACAATTAGTCAATTCAAAACTCCAGATCGGATTTTGATATTTCGGGTTAGTTGGCTCAGAATATTTGGCTTAGAATCTTGGGATCGAAAACTATGCCCACCCCTGAATTATGAGAATAACAACGACGTTAATAAGTGACTAATATAAATATTATATATGGACATCAAAGAATAATCTCAATGAACCATATCAATTTATGATGAGTGTGATGGCTACGATTACAATAAAAATATATATCATTAGAATATCAATGGCTATGAGGATGGGATTTATCGTTGTCAACTTGTCATCATCATCATAAAAGCAATATACTACATATATGTTAACAATAGTAATAATGATATGATGGTGAGTCAATGACATAAATAATCAATTGATCAATCATAATAATGATGGATGGTAATAACAACGACGATCATAATCATGGTGGATGATGCATGGTGAATTGGTGTTGATCACGATGTTGGCCAACATGAAGGATGTTGATTGATGATGGTAATGAATTATGATGACATCAATTATGTATGGTGATGATAACGTTGATGATGGATGATAATAAGTGATGATAATGATCATGGGTGATGATGTATATGAATGGTGATGAATGTTGATGATGGATGCATATGATGACAACGATGATGATGACATCAATGATGTATGCTGATGCATGATGACGATGATGGATGTTGATGATCAATATGATAGATGGTCATGATGACGACATGGATGATGGTGATGGATTATGACGTTAATAATAAATGGTTATGAGCTTATGATGACGATTAAGATGATGATGGATGATAATGAATTGACAATAACAAAGATGATAACAATATTGATAACAATTAGCAACAACAACGAATTGATAATGATACTCATGATAACGATGATGATACTCATCAATCATGTAAATAAGTTCGATAAAAAAATGGGGTCAGTCGAACTTCAGTCGTAAGGTCGGTCAAAATAGGTTCGATAAAAAATGGTCGGTCAAAAACAGGTTCGATACAATAAGATTTCGGTCGAAAACGGTCAGTAAAAAACGGTCGGTCAAAAATCGGTCAAAAAATGGATTCGGTACAATACGATTTCGGTAACGGCCGGTCTCGGTATAATAAAAACTGGTCGAAAACGGATTCGGTCTTAAACGGAGTCAGTACCGGTCAGTTTCGGTATGCATAAAATCGGTCAGAAACGGTTTTGGTATAATTCGGATTCGGTAGCGGTCGGTATCCGGTCACTAAAAATACGGTCAAAAATAGGTTCGGTATCGATCGTTAACGGTCGATCAAACAGTTTATAGACCATATTTACACCCCTAGATTAAATAGTAGTTGAGTTAGCAAACAATTTTTTTTTTAGGGCGATAAACAAATTTAATTTTATAATAGTGTATCCCTCCGAATTGGGTGCTCGACTTAAGGGCAAAGGGCTAGCCAAAGATTTATTTTCATTCCGAAGGGTTGAGAACTTGAGATTCGAACTCTCGAACTCTTGGTTAAGAAACAAGGTGAGCGACCAGTATACCAAGTGTAGGGGTTTATAGATGTGATTAGCGGAATTTCATGAAACAATTTCCTAACATCTATAACATCAGGATCACTAATAATAAATAATATGAATCAAGTATAAAAGATAGTAATTACAACCTTTGATGCGTGCTTTCAATGTCAAGAACGGAGATCTAGAGCCTCAATTGTTGCTCCTCTAATCAGTCCACAAGCACTGGATTAGATTCCATGTATGCTAGTACGGAAGAGATAGATCAATATTCACTCTCTTACTTTTTAGGGAAAAACCATATGAATGCAATAGGTTTTAGGGTTTTTGGTTGTGTGTGACAACTTATCAGAATCAATTAAATTGCTTACAACCTTAATGAGGTACTATATATACACCTCATTAGTCATATCACAGAAACCCTAATCCTAGCATCCATTGGGCCCTTTTAATTTATGCCCAATCCTGTGCTATATTGTGTGACCTCATAGGATTAAGTTAAGTATAGTTGTGAGCCCAAATAATATGGATCCACTAATTATATTTATTCTCTAGCAAGTAAATATAATTTCCTAATTTAACTTAATTATTATCTCCATAATATAATCCTAATTATATTTAGTAATTGTCGATAACGACTGAGGACATATTCCTTCAATCTCCCACTTGTCCGAAGACAATATCGCAATTATAAATTCCCTAAGTCTCTTAATGTCAAATTGACAATACTTTGGTATTCTCAATTTATGTTCCTTGATCACTGAGTTCGAACTTCTCAAACGAAGTTCAACACTTATACTTCTTTCGCATGGCCATGCAATTTTCCAG
This sequence comes from Salicornia ramosissima, assembly GCA_951394345.1. NCBI lineage: Eukaryota > Viridiplantae > Streptophyta > Magnoliopsida > Caryophyllales > Amaranthaceae > Salicornia > Salicornia ramosissima. The sequence continues at coordinate 16,262,548 of OX596239.1, forward strand.
TTCTAGCTCATCAAGAGGCCCTGACACCATTCCTACTAATTAGGAGGACTTATTCACTCTAGTATGACCATAACTCCCACTCAACTCTTAACTCCACCTGATCATTGCTTTTATAACCTCCTTTTACGGCACGCCGTTTAACAATGTCAAGGTTAAGCTAATTATTTTGTGGTTATTAAGACATACTAATGTCTAAGGAATCCACTAAATATAGATTTTCGATTCTACTTTTTAGAATCTGTTAGATCAAGTCTCAATGTATCGAACATATATCCATACAATCAATTAAACATCACTATATTTCTATAGCTCATGGAACTGCGCTATCAATTGATTATATGCTAGTCTTTAAACAAATCACTTATGTCCATTTTAGTGATTTTGACTAGGGACTCTAGATAAGATGTGATTTCAGTCCACTTTATAGAGTTCCATTATCAAAACATTTTCGATAATTCTATTTGAAATCACAAGTTATTTGGACATTTTATTTAATACTAAACCAAAGATTAAATAAGAAAGAAATATTTTATTAAATTGATAAACATTAAAATGATTGTTTTTACAATTGTAAACATATAGTAAACAACCTAAAGCCAATCTCCCATATGCCTAAGCCCCATAGACCTAGTATGACATTCATGCTTAGGTTGAGCAAGCGGTTTAGTCAGTGGATTTGCTACATTATCCTCAGTATGAACCTTGCTTATTTTTACATCCTCTCTGCTAACGATCTCTCGAATAAGATGGAATTTCCTGAGCACATGTTTGGACCTTTGGTGTGACCTAGGTTCTTTAGACTGAGCAATGGCACCATTGTTGTCACAGTATAATTCAATGCCAGTCTCAATACTAGGAACTACACCAAGCTCACTTATGAACTTTTTAATCCAAACACCTTCTTTCGCTGCATCTGCTGCTGCAATATACTCAGCCTCTGTTGTTGAATCCGCAATGGTACTCTGCTTAGAACTCTTCCAGCTTACGACTCCTCCATTGAGACAAAATATGAAACCAGATTGGGATCGGAAATCATCTTTGTCACTCTGAAAGCTTGCATCTGTTTATCCAGTAACAACCAACTCATTTTCTCCACCATAAACCAAGAAGTTATCCTTTGTCCTTCGTAAGTACTTAAGGATGTTCTTGGCTGCCATCCAGTGCGCATCTCCTGGGTTTGACTGGTATCTGCTACATATACTGTAATGACCCAGATTTTATTGGTATTTTTGCCGATAATTATGTGTATATTTGTGTGTTTATGTGTTAGTTCAAATTTATTTTTGAACTATTTATTTTATTTTATGTGAATAATTTCGATTTAATTCGAAATATTTATTTTTAATTGTTATTATTTTTGTTAATTATTATTTAATTAATTAGAATTTTATTTATTTAATTCTCTAATTAATTATCTAATATATTTTGGGCCAAATCGATTATTGCATGATTAGTTATGCGGTTTTCGCAAATTAGCCCAATTGAGCACGAGAGCCCATTTAGGCCCATTATAGCCATGATGGCCGGCCCCCTCTAATTGCATGGCAAGGTTTTGCCACTTGCCTTGCTTTCACACTTAACTAATTTCTATAAATAGGAATGGTTAGTGAGCCATGAGATTCATTTGCCCATTTGCCTTTTTAACACTCTTGCCATCAAATTCAAACACAAACTCCCTCTCCTTTGCTCTAGTTACACGCCATTTTTGGCTACTTGCACCATCAATCCATCTTTCTAATCCCAATCTTAAAGATTCAACTTCTATTGATCTTTAAGTACCTAAACACAATCCAAAACCCAATTATTCCAATCAAGATTGCTAGTTCGGGTTTGATTTGGGGTTGCTTATTGGGGTTCGTGCGTGGAACCGTGAGGTCGTGTGGTTGCTCGTGTGGTGGCTTGTGTGGAAGGCCGTGCGTGAAGGCTGGCAGCCGTGTGGGTCGTGATCGTGGCAGCAGCAACGAAGAGGTGCAGCTGTGTGGAGCCGTGCACAAGCTGTGGGCCGTGCGTGTGACTGCCGTGTTGCAAGACTCGTGTGGGTCGATTTCCGGGCAGCTTTTTGTATTGATTTTTGTGTGTTATATTCAATAAGGTAACATACTTTCTCAACCTTTTTGGTATACTATGTTTATAGTATAGATTAAATGCATGTATGGGTTATTTGATGAAGTTTATCCATGATTTCATGAATGATTTCTAAATCTGATTTTTATGTGTGTATGGTGTTTTGATGATGATTTTTCATGATATTATGATTGATTATATGTTGATTTATGATCATGAATATTATGTTAAAGTTTGATGAATTTTGGATGAGTAAAAGTTGGATTTTCGATTGTTTAATGATGATTATGCGTGTAGTTTAGTTGAGTTTGGATGAGTTCTTGATTGAGTTCTTGAATCTTGATTGAGTTCTTGATTGAAGATCTTGAATCTTGAATGAGTTCCTTATGAGTTCTTTATGAGTTCTTTGAGTTCTTTATGAGTTCTTGATGAGTCTTTACGAGTTCTTGGTTGAATCTTGAAAGTTAAAGAAAATGGTCTAAATGATAAAGAAAGTGTCTAATATGATTAAAAGATGATTATAGAATGTTGGATTATGATTGGTTAGACTCAAGATTAAGGCTAGAGGCAGTTCTTGAGAATAACTTCGATGATTTAACTAGTTAATTTCGAGAATCAAGGCTAGAGGCAATTCTTGAACTTAATTTAGTTATGTTGGGTAATAATAATGAATAATATGATTAAAATGATTAAATGAATTAATTGATTAATTAGCTTGATTTCATTTTTAGACGCCTGATACTTTGAGTAAGATTCATTGTATTTGGGTTAAGACGTTGCCCCTATTCCATCCGCGGTATTGGGATAGTTGGAGTCATACTATGTGATCTTTGTGAATTTCCAGTAAGATTGGTTTCACGGGACATGGATTTCCAGTAAGATTGGTTTCATGGGGTTTGGGAGTAAGATTCTCAAATCCGAGCATAGTAGAAAGTTCGGATGCGTAAGATGCGTCCGTACGAGCACAGTCCGGTCTAGAATATGAATGATTGCGCCAAAGATAGTTGATTAGGATGATTTGAGTCGAGTTCACGTTTTGGGTTGTTCTCGTACTTTGATTATTGATATTGATTATTTGATTTGTGCTATGTGCATGTGTATTCCCATTAGGGTGAGTCAGTTATGTTACTCGCCACTGATGGTGGACTGTTGTATGTTTTTCAGGTATTTCTGATGACGATACTCTTGCTTAGCTTTGGGTTGGGCGAGCGACGTTGTTATTGCCATTGTCTGTTGTATTTACTATTAATGTTGTTTCTAGATAGTATTGGAGTATTGTATGGACTCTTTTACGTTGTTTATAACTCTGACATGTAGTTGGAGTTTTCTGGTATTTTAGTATTTTAGTTTGACGTTTGGGATTAGTATGTACAAACTTGTGGGTATTTGTACGTCTGTGGTTTATTAATAATATTTCGAGGAATTAGTTTTAATTTCTTAGGTTTTGAGTTGTAGTTTATAACTATCCGACTCGTCGGTTTCTTCCGCGCCGGTTTAAGCGAGTCGGGTCGTTACATATACTCAAAGCATATGCAACATCTGGTCTGGTGCACATCATGGCATACATAATTGATCCTACTGCAGAAGCATAAGGAACATTATTCATACGCTTGATTTCTTCAGGATTTGAAGGACATTGTGTCTTACCCAGTGTTATGCCATGCTGCATGGGAATGAATGCTCTTTTAGAGTTTTCCAATTTGAACCTTGCAAGAACCTTATCAATATAAGTTTCTTGACTAAGTCCAATGAGTCTTTTCGATCTATCTCTATATATTTTTATTCCCAAAATGTACTCAGCTTCTCCTAGGTCTTTCATCGAGAAACAACTTCTAAGCCATTCCTTGACTGACTCAAGCATGGTTTTATCGTTTCCGATGAGAAGTATGTCATCTACATACAAGACCAGAAAGGTAATACTACTCCCACTTAACTTCTTGTACACACATGATTCCTCTTCATTTCTGAGGAACCCAAATTTCTTGACTGACTCATTAAATTTGAGGTTCCAACTCCTTGACGCTTGCTTTAGTCCATAAATGGACCTTTTAAGCTTGCATACTTTTCTTGTATTTTCAAGATCTACAAAACCTTGTGGTTGCGTCATATACACATCCTCTTTCAAGAATCCATTCAAGAAAGCGGTTTTGACATCCATCTGCCATATTTCATAGTCATGAAAGGCAGCAATCGCAAGAATTATCCTAATGGATTTTAGCATTGCTACTGGTGAGAAGGTTTCATCATAGTCAATGCCATGAATTTGTTTGAAACCTTTCGCCACCAACCTTGCTTTGAAAACACTAATGTTTCCATCCTTGTCTGTTTTAAGTTTATATATCCACTTGCATCCAATGGGTGTAACCCCATCTGGCAAGTCAACCAAGTCCCAAACTTGATTTGTAGACATGGAATTCATTTCAGATTTCATGGCTTCAAGCCATTTCTCGGAGTCTTGACTTTCTAAAGCATTGTTGTAGCTAGTAGGTTCTTCTGATTTTAACATTGTTATATCAGATTTTTCAGTCAAAATAAAATCAATATATCTTTTTGAAGGAATTATAGTCCTACTAGACTTACGTTGGGGAACAACAGAAGAAGTTTCTACCTCATTAGGTTGAGGGACTTCGCATGGATTTTCTCCACGTGGGACGGTAGAAGGTATGTGCGTTGAATACACTGTCTCCTGAGCATTATTATGTCGGGGTCGCCACTAACGAGGTGTTATCCTCATCCATTTGTTGCTTATCTTGAATTTCTTCAAGATATACATTACTCCCACTTGTTTTTCTAGAAATAAATTCTTTTTCAAGAAAAACACCATTACGAGCAACAAACACTTTGTTTTCGCTTGGATTATAGAAGTAATATCCCTTAGTCTCTTTTGGGTAGCCCACAAAGAAACATTTTTCTGATTTGGGTGCAAGCTTATCGGAAAGTAAACGTTTTACATAAACTTCACATCCCCAAACCTTTAAGAAAGACAATTTTGGAACATTTCCAGTCCATAATTCATATGGTGTCTTTTCTACTGCTTTATAAGGTGCTCTGTTAAGTGTAAATGCTGCTGTTTGAAGCGCGAATCCCCAAAATGAAATAGGAAGATTAGCAAGACTCATCATAGATCGAACCATATCTAATAAAGTTCGATTCCTTCTTTCGGAGACTCCATTCATTTGTGGCGTCCCCGGTGGAGTCAATCGTGAGAGAATCCCACAACTTTTCAAATGAGGTAGACATATCCAAGTTGGTTTATAGATCACTAATAATAAATAATATGAATCAAGTATAACAGATAGTAATTACAACCTTTGATGCGTGCTTTCAATGTCAAGAACGGAGATCTAGAGCCTCAATTGTTGCTCCTCTAATCAGTTCACAAGCACTGGATTAGATCCCACGTATGCTAGTACGGAAGAGATAGATCAATATTCACTCTCTTACTTTTTAGGGAAAAAACCATATGAATGCAATAGGTTTTAGGGTTTTTGGTTGTGTGTGATAACTGATCAGAATCAATTAAATTACTTACAACCATAATGAGGTACTATATATACACCTCATTAGTCATATCACAGAAACCCTAATCCTAGCATCCATTGGGCCCTTTTAATTTATGCCCAATCCTGTGTTATATTGTGTGACCTCATAGGATTAAGTTAAGTATAGTTGTGAGCCCAAATAATATGGATCCACTAATTATATTTATTCTCTAGCAAGTAAATATAATTTCCTAATTTAACTTAATTATTATCTCCATAATATAATCCTAATTATATTTAGTAATTGTCGATAATGACTGAGGACATATTCCTTCACCAAGACCACTTAATTCTCATAATTAAACGTTCATTAACCTTAATTTGCTTCCCGATTCCAAACAAGACAAACAAAGGGGGACTAAGCAAGTACTAAAATTACCTTAGGTAGTGTTTAGATATGTGTAATTCATTTCAAATTGATGAATTCAATTTCTGAAATTGAAATGTTACAATTCAAATGACAATTATTTGTTTGGGTTGTTTTTAGAATTTGAAATGAAATAGTTTTGTTAAGTATTTGAAATACACAACATTTGCTTATTAAGCATTTGGGTTGGGAATTGGGCCAAATCTAATTCCAAAGTTTTTACTTGTCAAACATATAATTTGGCCCAAATTCATCATTTCAAATGAAATATTTGTATCTAAAAATAACATTAGTTTAATGTAATTGGTAACAATTTAACAAGCGTTAAAAAAACAATTAAACAAGCTAGATGAGAAGATTAACACATAATCTTTGATTATTTCTTGCAATTTCTAAATATTAAAGTAGCATTACTATGAAGTATTAAAATGAAAAAATTATTAAAAAAAAGTTTTTTGATTTTCTTAAATGAAAACATTACAAAGTTTAACATTCTAAAAAAAAAAAAAAAAACCATATTTTATGTTTTTGAATTCTTTACAATTAGACACCCATATTACTGCAGTTTAGTCACATAAAATTTAACTTTTCAACTATAGTGAAAAATTAATAGTAGATAAACTATATTAAATGAATCTTTTCTTTTCTTTTGTTTATTAATGTGGGAAGAAGAAGAAAAGGTTTGTCTATGATTAAGGTTGAATTGGATGGATTGAAAATGTTTCTTTCTAATCTTCCCAAATAATTTGCTACTCATTTACAATTGCATCTCTTTTCAAATAATGCACGTCGAATTGACGATTATGAAATAATGCAATTGGTTTGTGTGAGAATGGTGTAATGAACGATCATATAAATGCACGTTGAATCGGCGATTATGAAATAACCGAGAAACAAAAATACCAAAATAGGCCTAAGTGTGATATAGTGTGCCCCAGACAGGGAGTTTGGCACGGGCACGTGGCTTTGGTCCCTGTCCGTGACAACGAAAAACCAAGAAAAATAGAAACAAGGGGGGCCGCACCCGCGCCCTTTGTTATGTCGCGCCCGCCGACAATTCTTCGACAATTGCAAATTTTGTGGTTCTTGATTCAAACTTACGGTTATTTGGTAAAACCATAATGTTATCCCACGGGCTTGCTAAGAGCAGCTAAGAATCCTTAATATTCCTCTTGCGGAGCATCCGGTTCACCCTCGTGCTGTCGGCTGCAAGCTCCCTGACTATATTGTTGCAAACATTCATCCTAGCGAGCTACCCATTCCTCCTTTTGAGAACAAGGATTTGACCCAAAACCAGTGTGTACATGAATGGGATTGCACCGGTTTTTTGTTCAGGATACCGCACAAGCAAAGGTGCTTAAGGCTGGAGTACTTCCTAGGTGCTTCCTTCCGAAGGGAGCTTCACCCCCCAGCCTCAGCTTTTGTTCCTTATTTTGGATATTGTAGTTTTTCAGCCCTTTCCGTGCGACTCGGTTGTCGTGGTTTAGATTCCGGCATTTGAATGGCCTTTGACTAATGGTTTTAAAAGGGCACTAAGAGAAGAGAGGAAAAAAGAACATCTTATTTTTCTCTTTTATGATTTCTAATACTTAGCAGTTTATCTCATCTTCTCCAAAAAGCTTTACATACATAGTGATTTTTTGAGTGAGCATTAATCAAACTTGTTCCAATTTATTCGTTGTAGCTCAAAGTCTTTTTCGGTAAACCCTTGCTCATCAATTATGGTCGAAATCTAATCTTTAAGAAAGCGTTTCTCGTGCCTCGAAGGTTACAATTTCTGAAATTTATCTTTATGTTTAAACCTTATTCATCATTTCTCAAACACTATTCCCAACAGTGATAGTGGTCATGTTCGGGCAATATGGATCATTGGAAGTTGTTGGTACCGTAGTTTGAACCCATGACCTATGTGGTAGAGAATTCAACTTTTAACCACTAGTCCATTAGGTTACCTGGTGGATCATTGGAAGTTGAAACATAGTTATAGAGGTAAATTTCTAACAGAAAATAAGGATAATATAGTCATTAAAAAAACATAGAATACTAAATAATTTCAAGGTCACAAACAATCCTCGACAGTCGACATCCTGAAAAAGGCACTAAGAAGTAAGAACTATGATGGCACATACATTTTTTTTTTATATAATAATATTTAGAGGGTTTTGTTCCTTTTTTTTTGGCAAAGATTTTTGGTTTTTGTATCTCAAACTTTTTTTGCTTGTTATCTTTGTTGCCCAGTGTGTGTGATAAACAAGTTGCATTTTGATTTTTTTTTTTAAACAAATTATCGATCTAGTGGTATCAACTCTTAATTCATGTACTACCTACTCGGCTACTCTTATGGTAAACTTTAAAACTTTTGTTACAACCTATACTCATATTACAAATTACAAAACTAATAAAATACTCTGTCCTTAGGAATCCATATTTAGTTCATAAAAGCAAATGGACAATGCCTTTAGGCTCCAATTATTTTCATAGAAAATATTTTTCAAGAAGATAATTTCACTTATTTTCTATTGTTCGATTTATAAAAAGGTAAAGACATAAAGTAGATACAGAGTAGACAACATTTTCATGTCAAAAAGAGGAAGACCGCATCTCCCTCCATAATTTCCCTTGTAAACAAACAAAAATTAAATTAATTTTACAATCAAGTTTTCTCTTAAAACTTGTTTTTGTTACGTATAATCAATTTTCCAAAAAAAATTGATCTTTGCCAAAACAAACAGAGCCTTAGTGTCTATATACATATTCACATACTTTCCTTTTTACAAAATTACATACATGTACAATAAATTGAATGGTAATGATATGGTACAGGTCAATTATGGGCAAAGTAAAGAGAAAGAATCAAATGCTGTGCAGAATCCATCTATGGAATGCTCATTGAGCTTAATATAGCTAACCTTCATAGAAATGACTTGTATCTGCTCTTTGTGAATTAGTGATCATCTTAAATTCTACTGAATTAGAGCTCCCAAAAGACGCTCATTTCAGGTAGGCAGCAAAGAACAGTTCATTGTCAAAACAATTCGATCACTTCTTTCGAATGATCAGCAAACTGATGAAGGCTATCACACGGCTAACTACACCGTAGGCAATGAGGATCAAGATGCAATTTCTCCAAGCATGGAGATTATACCCCAATTTGTCAAGGACGCCACAACGATTTATTAGCCATACCCCATAATACCTTGAAACAGGAAAACAAGGAACCTTTAGTTTAATGTTAGGATAAAGGGATATGCGTGGTTTTTAGATCAAGGTTTTCATTAATGTCATTCAAAATCACTCGTGTAATTGTGTACCCCTTTAAATGTCTAATGCAGGGATTTTCAAGCTGAAAACATTTTTCGCCGACCCTAGGCAAAGATTACCTCATTTCAGGCAGAGTTGGCAGAACATCAAAATAAGAATGAACTGGAATGCAGGCCCTGACTATATGGTGCAATCAGAATAATATATGCAAATTATAACATTATAATACTTTGATTTTGTGAATTCAAGTATAAAAGAGGCTGAAACTACTACTCCTTTCCAAGCAAGAATGGTTCAAGAGTTGATAACTACAAGTGATTTTATTCTTCAGTCACATTCTTCACCAGGTGATGCTAGACCCTTTGCTACTACTACGACAGCAATACCCAAAAACCCTAGTCATTACCTTTACAACACCACAAATTTCACAAAGTGAACAAGTTATCTCAAATCAACTTGATGTTTGGAGGAGTCAAGTGTTCTAAATTGAATAATAGTTGTTCAAATTATGCTCTTAAACATTCTCATGTTTGTGGATTTGAAGACAATACTTGTGACATGTTAATGATAATTTGTTCTTCAGCACCTTTTCTAGTTTTCTTAACATAAAATTTGAATTAAGTAGGGCCTACAAAGAGAATTGTTTAATATTCCCTCTGGAATTTCTCCTCTAATCATTTTTTTTCCTAATAATCAATTGATACTCCATCAAACATCAATCAATTCAACTCAAAAAGAATTTTTTGTGGGGATAACCCAGCATTTGTGGCCATTTTGTGGGGACATCCCTCAATAATTTTTTGCGAGGATATTCCAAACTAAATTTAATGATTGCGAAATTAGCCCAAATTCTATTTTCCACGGAAAAAAGTCAAGATTCTAGGGATTGACCGGCTCAATTAGGTGAGTTTATGAATTTAATATGTTGTAGGATTAAATGCGTTTGATGTTCACACACAATAAACTTGTCTAATTGAGCCAGTCAATGCCCGAAATCTTGACTTTTTTCCCCGGAAAATGGAATTTGGGCTAATTTCGCAATCATTAGATTTAGTTTGGGATATCCTCGCAAAAAAAAATTATTGAGGGATATCCCCACAAAATGGCCACAAATGTTGGGCTATCCCCACAAAAAGTTCCTCAAAAAATGGGCAAATTCTTTAAAAATTAGTGATTGTCAAACTTTACGCGGGTTTGATTGAAGCAATTGCACTATCAATAGGAGATATAATATGATAATGATTTACATTCTAAAATTAGAGTTTTGTGAAAGTTGTGGATTTGGGTTAGGGCTCATGTAAAAAATTTCAGTTTTATAATCCTAAATTATTATCTAATTATCTTAACCTAATTGAACTAATGTTGTGTAATTGCTTGATTTGGAATCACAAGAGCAATCCAAACCCTTATTTTGGAGTTGGGTTGAGTTGGAAGAAATGTTGATTGGTTATTAGGGAAAATTATGGCTAGAAGAAGAGTTTGGTATTTTGCCACGTGTCGCCTATCCATGCTAAGTCTTTCAGGTGATTGTCATTACATAAAATGTGCTTACAAAAGGTTTGAACTAGAACCTCTTACCTTCAATGTAAAACACTTGCCAACTCATCTACATGTGTTATTGAATTTTTTGTTTCATTAACCTATTATGTTATGAATGGGAAGTTATATAAAAATAATAATTATAAAAGAACAATTTCAGCAATGTTGACAATAGGTATCATATTTGATTTATAACTATATATCATTAGATCTACAAATATATATACGGAGTATTTTTTATTTCTCATCAAATTATTGTATCTCTAACCTATTCATCACGAATGCATATTCTATCATTATCTTTGTTTCTTATATTACCTCATATTAACATCGCCTATAATTTGTTAGAAAATTTGAATTTTTTTTCTTAACACGACTTTTGGCATTAATTGAAGAACATAGATATCCATTTTTTTAATTAAAAAAAATTCATATTTCATTCTTTGACTCTGGCCATTGGCCAGGGTAAAGTCTAGTTTGCATCTGAAGCTTCAAAACAGTCAGACTTATCGTACAAGCTTTCTGGTTGTTAGGAGTATATTTTTGCATGACCTAAATAAGCGATGGCACAAAATAAAAGTACAGAAACTTCATATGATTCTATACTCTTAAGACTTTAAAACGAACTGTATTCCTCAACAAAGAAGCTAAACTAGGAGACTCAAGTATGCACTTCATCTTGTCCCTCCCATTACCAAAAAGAAAATTGCAAAGAGTACATATATTTCATACCTCTTTGCATTTGCTATCACTAGTGCTTCTAAAGCCCACTTAGGGTAGCATACTGTAGCTATGCCTTTCAATCCGTCATTTTTCAGTGCTTGGCTCGAAATCAGAGTTAAGCAAACAGGGAAAAGTACTGAAAACTGCAGGAAACAAAACGATAAAGATGACCATTACAGCCTCACAGATAAGCAATAATATGATTTTTTTTTAATCTAAGTGACCAAGTCACTTACCAGTTGGGCAGGACCAGGGTTCAAGAAGATGGCGAAGGCATAGCCCATTCCTGTCACACAATAGACAAGACAGACCAGAACAGTATAATTGTCGACGAAGGAAGATCTTGGATTTGTCAAGAAGTAGAACATAGAGAGAAACACAGCAGGCTTGATCACTGTATTAAAGTGGTCCACGGAGTCCTTTGCAAGGAAATTTGCCAAGCTGCTAATGCCAGAAGCACTCTCCCTCAAATACTGTAATTTGTCCAATGCAAAGGTTCTTAGAGCAGAAATTTGACACAGGAGAGCTGAAAGAAGGATTCATATATATATAGTTAGGCAGTGATAAAAAAAATAGATGAAGATATGAGGGGAAAAAATAGTATTAACTACGGACTGGAAAAGAAAAAATGTTTATCTGAGGTGCATTCAGATCACAAATTATGCTTTTCAGATGCTCTTCAGTATGATAGGGAATGATGCAAGCCATGGAAGAGAAACTGAAAAGTAAATTATGTAGTAGCCTGGTATTATTTTTTATTATGCATTGCTTTCAACAACCCTAGAGGGCTTCATGAAAGATAGTGGTTCACTGATATCAACGGTGATATTGTTACTCAATAGTTTCCTTTTAACTTACACATAGCAATGATAGTATATGTATATCCAGCTGCCCCAAAATCTCCGTCACTGAATTTCGCAATAGCACCTAGACAAGCTCCAGCAAGTAACAATATAAGATAATCCGTTGCCTGTAACTTGGCCTCTCGCAGTCGCTGTTTGGTTATCCTGAAAAAAATTGAAAACAAATAGATTAATAATCAATGAGTTTAAAATTACTAAAATGTTAGTAAGTCATTTTTTTTTAAAAAAAAAGAAAAAAAAAAAAGAAGAAACAAAGAAGTATCAAGAAAATAGGAAACTAGAAGAGGCATTAGAGTTCATTGTTTCTAATAGGTCCACAATCTCCATAGATCATTAAATTGAAAACTACAAGTGATGAAAATCACAGACCATTAAAATAAAACAAACAGGATCAGGACACAAGCATGAGTAACTGGAATCTTTTAATTCAATGAATGAAGAAAGGTTCATAAGTAAATGTAAATCTGAAATGCAAAAACAAAGCCTTAGTCCCAAAAGTTTGGGGTTGGCTACAAATGAATCGATACGTGGAATCACAAAAGGCCAACAGCTCGTATTCTCTCCCTTCATGCTTCCCTATCTAACACCAACTCTTCCTCAAGCCCTAGTAACCTCATAACACCCACAATTTCCCTCATCCAAGTTTGCTTTCGTCTTCCTCTCTCTCTCACCTTCCAATACATTTTCCAAACCTCAAGCTTCATTAGGGATGCATTATCCGGTCTCCATATCACATGACCAAATCCTCTTAGATGATTCTCCTTCATCTTATTCTCAATAGGTGTCACCCCTATTTTCTTCTTCCTAATAACCTTGTTTCTTATTTTATCCTTTCTTGTATGCTCACAAATCCAACATATCACACATATCTCTGCCACCTTTATATTATGAACTTGACAATATTTTAAAGTGCAACACTCTTTTGCCATATAGCATCACCAGCCTAATAGTTGTGCGGTAACATTTTCCCTAAAGTCTATGTGGCATGCCCCAATCACGAAGAAATCATGAAGTCCCCTTTTACTTTAACCATCCTGATTTGATCCTATGAGCAACATCCCCGTCCAATTTCAGTTCTAAACAATTACTAGGAAGTTCCTACAATTTCAGTTATTGCTTGGGACTTTGGTCTTCTTTGGGCATTAGTCACAAAGTGCTATGTAGATAAGGAATTCCAAGGATTATAAAAGCTGGACATAAATTCAATGAAGTTTAAAATTTCAAGCACCAAGATTGACCTTTTCTGGGCACCAAAAAAAAACATTTCTTGCTACCTGCTAGCAGAAATAGTCAAGCCTGAGTCTGACAGAACCTATACACACTACACAATTTCAAATAGGATTCAGTAACGTCCAATAGGAGCCAAGACTCCTGAAATGTCTAGTCAGAAGGCCACCGAACTGTGGTACCCACAAGACTAAATAACATGCTAGTAGCTATAAAGTGAACTGGTAGACAGACAATAAAACTATTCGTAAACAACACTTGTTTCCTGAATTTCAAGGCAAAAAAAGAACCTTAAGACTAATTTGTAAAGTAGATATGCCTACTTATCAAGCTATCAAAAGATCAAGATTCACCTGCCAAGGAAGTACTTGTATTGGCGAATTACACCAGGGGTTCTCCGATTAGCCAAGTCCTTCTCCCTGAGAAAATAGTGGTGTATGTTGTCACGCCGTTGCTCAACAGTGCACCTTAAATCCTGCCACATTTCTGTTGTAAAAGATTGGAGCTCATCAGCACTAACAGAACCGCTGAATTCACTTTCAAGTTCAGCAGCTCTGGATTGCATATCCTCTGGAACTGAATATCCATTGTGAAGCATCCATCTTAAAGGAAGATCTCTATAGCTAATACTAGAACTTTGACTTGGCCCTACCATGCCCTCCAGAATATCAATATAGTGATCTGGTGGGTTCACTCGTTCTGGGACGTTAATTCCAAGCCCTCCAAAGTACTCCTCTACTTTTCTTACTGATCCATGGTAAACCATGAGACCACCTTTTGCAAGAAGTATCAAATCATCAAACATCTTGAACAGTGCATAACTGAAAAGGGAAATCAATAGTAAGGAGTTGAATATCATATCAACAAAGGGTACAAAGCTCAATGCCTCAATGGGAATCAGAATAAGGCAAAAATGTATAATGCAGTTTCAATTTCAAAATTGGATCAAATCAATAGACATCTTGAATAGCAAAAAGAAGAAACACTAATACACTATCACATATTACAAGGCTAGATCATAAGAAAATGAATTTCAGTCAGCATCAGAAGGATCAAGTGTTTCAACTTAAAAATTGAGGTAATTGATTGGCGTTTTCAAAGTAAAGAATGAATGAACTCCTTCCGATTCTATGAACTGATAACAAGATACAGGTGCAAACAGTGGAGAATTGAATTCTTTTCAAGAAAGACTCTTACTGTGAAAATAAGCTTACCTGGGTTGATGAACTACCATGCAAATGTTCACTCCTGCAAGGGCTTCATGTTTAAGTGCTTTTAGGAGTAGTCTTGATGATGAACTGTCCAAACCAGAGGTTGGTTCATCCAAAAACAAAAGAGAAGGTTCAATAACCATCTCCAGGCCAACATTTACTCGCTTTCTTTGGCCTCCAGAGATTCCTCGTTGCTCCACAGTTCCAACGAGGGAATCTCGTATCTCCTGTAGCCCCAAGTTCATTAGAACTCTTTCAACAATTAGGACTTTCTCTGCTCTTGGCAATTTAGTGGACAGTCTTCAACCAGAAAATATATAACCATCAATACAGTGAATATTACCAACAAGAGTTGTACCAAACAACAATTAAAAAAGGAAACAGTAAAAATAAAAGTGCAAACCAGGACCCCGAGTCCCATCTTTTACTGTGAATAATATTTTTATGCAATTGTGAGCTCACCCATATAATTTTTCTTCTATAAATGCCTACAAGTCTACAAAAGAATCCCTCTCCAACAATTATTTAATCTTATGGGGAATGTTTAGGTCTCAAAAGGCTATAAAGATTTTTTTATAGGAAAGTTAGGCCATGTTCTTTTAGACTAAATTAATCTAAACTCAACTAAATTTAGTTGAAAATTTTCTCTTAGCTGAATCAAGCTGGGGTGAACTAAAATTAAGCCTAAAAGAATGTCTTACACTCTTACATCAGATAATATCAACAACATTGCTAGCTTGTGCATTTGAAGGCCTTACAGGGGTATCTTTCCTACTGTCTATATTATATGCCTTGAGTAGGAGATAGATGATGTGGCATTTTTACTAATAACAAACAGTTCAAGACTTCCTACTTTTGGTTATATGATTTGTTTTCAATGTGAAGTGAGTTTGCTTCCTAAATTTAAGGGCTTGTGAAAGAGAAACACAGTTGATGTTAACGTACTTCATGGACCAGTAACAGAAAGTTGTCCCAGATTCCCTAATCTTCTATATACATGGCTTTGGTCATAGAAAGGAGCAAAAGACTTGACTGTAATGTAATTTACTGGGGTTTTTTTTAGAGAGAATGCCTTGAAATAAACAGATATTTTCCATAATAGAGCTTCTGAATGGGCCATTGAGCGGCATTGGCTCTGAAACATTTCATGGCTTGCTCTGTCATACCGTCAAAATGGATGTCACACTACAGAAAAATAATGCGTTCTTTTGAGAGGACTCCTGCAGTTCACCTCTTCTTGTCATACACTTTCCATTTTATGGATAGATTTTATTATTTCCTATAACGAGAAAATGCATGATGTTCACCGATCTTAGTCTTCACCTAGAAATATTTAACTAGTTAATGACCTTATCCAAGCTTGAGAGAGCATATTTTCCTGAAATCAACTAGAATTATCTGCTAAAAGTAAGTTTAAGGTGAGAATTATCATCTATCCTTTCCTTCTATCCTCATTGCCCATTCAAGAGAAGTTGAATGATAATGAAAGGTTGAGCTACAACATTTATTAGGAGACAATTACAAACACAAGACCCTTCTCAAAAGGGATTTGTATTTAGGCACATCAAAGATGCTATGCCATGCAAAACCTATTTGGGCCCAAATATTGACTGGAACAAAGAATATATGCCTAAAAATCTAGTATGCAAACAGAAAATTTGTAATTTTAAGAATCTAAGCGATGAATGAAAAATCACTTGCCTTCAGTCAGAAAGAAACATTTCTTTCAGCAATCTTAGGAAAGATCTTATATACTTCCTTTGCTCCATAATTCTTGCAACATTTGCAATTTCACGCTTGCCAATGCATAATTCATAGTCTTAATATCTTTAGTTATGTTTTACAAAAAAAATTATAAAAATTAGATTTTAATAAAGTACACATTGAGACGAATCAAATGAGATCCCACATGACTATATTTTTTACTATGTATAAAGCATAAAAACTAGTTTGTGAATGACTATGTATAGTGACAAATTGCAAACGTTGCAATAATTATGGAGCGGAGGAAGTAGATAAAATTATCATTTCTTTCTTTTTCAGTTTACAGTGATAGGGATATAAACTCTTAAGACATTCGCCCATAAAACTGAATGAAATAGATAGCATTATGGCATTGCAGTATTGAGTATTGTACTTGTGGTCTTTAAGGGAACAAATCAACATACCTGCACCATGCACTGAATCGAAGGTTCTCCTCCACTGTCAAGTTCCCATGAACAATATCATCTTGTGGCACAAAACCAACAACCTTCTTGTAAGAATGTATTGACTCAGGCTTCCCATTTATTAGAACTAAACCACTCCTTGTGCAACCAGTTGCTTTTCCTGCTAAAGCAGACATAAGCGTTGTTTTCCCAGCACCTGATGGACCCATGATGGCAGTTATGTGGCCAGGCATAATTTTTCCAGTAAGACTTTTTAAAAGACATCTCTTCTTGCCTTTCAATGTCAGAGTTAAATCTTTAAAACCAACCTCAATTAATGGTCTTTTCGTCATTACATCTCCAGTAGCCATAGAGATCACTCCAGAAAAGGTCAAATTTTGAAACTGCCTTTCTTGAGATTTTTCTTTCTCAATTTGAGCATATGCATACTTGAAAATTTGACTGTCTGTACGAATATGTTTTTCCTTGTGAGCCTTTTCCTTCGACTTTTTACCTTCAGTCTCAACACCCGATCTACCATGTTTTTGAGGTCCATCTACAGGTGCATTTAATCTTGCTTGATGTATTGATTCCTCTAAACCCATGGATGATGGCTGCGAATCACTTGAATTACCTACATAATTATTTTTTGGTGGTGGAGAAGTGTTTTCTTGATTGTCAAGGGCATGCAAAATGTTGAAACTTTCTGGGTGTTGTCTCTGTGAAAATCTTCGTGATAGATTAGCGTGTAACTTACCTGCATGGTTTATAGCAGCATCTTTTGCCAACTTCCAATTTGCTAGCACACGTTCTCTCTGTTGCACACTTGTAACGGCTCTTTCTCTGTTTCTGGCACGCCTTCGCTCCCGAATGGAAAGAATTTGATCAAAGAAGTTGTAAACAATAAGAAGAAGAGCAGCCAAAGCAATCTACATCAGAAATGGAATATGTCAATTCCCTAATAAATAATTAGCCATGTAGTTTAGACAGTCTAGACACCCGAGGAAAACAAACAAACGCAAAGAGACGTGCACAAATTCTGTAAGTTACAACAAAGAACAGACAACGACTTAGGTTGAAAATGAAAAGGCATTGACATTATGGTTCTAAGATAGTTCGTTGTTGTTGAAGTGATCTTCCTCAAAGGTTGGAGATTTAACTTTCAAAAACACCTAGTTGAGAGAAGTTTTTTTTTTTAACTCTTGTAATTGTCCCAAGTAACAGTTGATAGTTTTCTTTCGCTTACACATAAACCAAAAGTCGAATAAAATCCATTCTTTCACTTGTAAGTGCATACAGTTGAGGGTACTCGCCTAGTCCATACAGGCCAAATCTCGTTTACAAGTTCATGATAATATGATTAATATCACTACATAACACCTTTTGACTTACCTCGATTTTGTGAGTAGCCTCATTCTACACTTGCTAGGGATTGGTTTCAGTCAATCATGCCATCTAAAGATGGATATGTAAGTGGAAAAATGCAGAAGTCTCCACAATAAATATTTGGGTAATACTCATCCAAAGGCATTTTACATAATAGATTTATGAATACCTTTTTCGTTTATAATCATAATTACTAATCGAAATGAGATATTTCCCGAAAAAAGAAAAAAGGATTGAATATGATGAGTAACTTGCTCCCCTTGAAAAAAAGGTGACAAACTGGTAACATGAAGAAAACTCTGACTATTCAGGTAAAGTTCCTTATGTAGGAAGGAGAGAGTGGGAGAGCAAATCTATAAAATGGAATGAATACAAGTTATCATATTTGCCTCATTCAGGAGTAAGGCAACTTACAATGAGCATGATTCCATAAGTGTGGATGTTTTGTTCCTGTGAATTTTCTTTGCATGAGATCAACTTTGAGCACCCTGCATATATGGGAGTCGGATTCTCAATAGCATAAAGGTATCAAGTACGAAATATAATTACAGGATAGAATGCCCAGAACTCTTTCTAGGCATAGATAATCGTTATGAAATGCGCCAGTTCAATCTTTCAAAACAAACAAGACTATTTAGCATCAGCTAAGCTTTGATAAGAAGCTTACGTCGTTCTGATGTAGAACCTGTCCTGCAGTAATGCCTGAAATTTCATGAAAGAGGGTTACATATTGAAACATGTGTCTATAATAGGAAATACTAATATTGAGCTACTTGTAGCATTTAATAGACAAGCCTTTTTGAGTATTTGGTAAAAGAGAGTACCCGCTGTCACACGGCCTTTTTATAGTGGTTGTGGGACAGTACGACCCTGCAGGACAGAAAACATGACTACTACTACCAAAATCAGCCCATCTATTTGCTCCACCACAACTATGATTTTGTCCAGCAGGAAGTTGATAATTGTATCTGTGAAAAGCCGTAACAAACTGTTAATATAAACCATAAGGGATATATAATAAAGACAGGGAGCTTCAATACAGAGAGGGAAAGGGAGGTGATTAAACAAAACAAGAATTTGTCTTACGGTTCACAAAAGCCACTTGTTTTGTTAAACTTTGCCAGCGGACAGTATGCACCCAAAGGACAAGCTTCAAGAATGAAAGCACAAATCAGTAGGAAAGATGAAATAAATTATAACATTTGCAATCTTTTAGATATAAAGAAGTAACGCAAAAGATATTCCCATTCACAAGTTCCCAACTACTGAGCTCATGGAATTAAAACTCGGCCGTTCTGTAACCTGTTTCTGAGTTGCCGATACGCGAAATGCCGTTATAACACTGAGAGTTGGAATTCACACAAAAATTGCCGCGATGGCGTTCCGTAACGGTAAAACGCCCGTTCCATAACGTGTTTTTGCAAGAAATGCCCGTTTTTTATAAAATAAAATAAATATTAAAGAAGAAAAGGCTAAGAGAAGCCATACTTGTACTTTGCAATAGTTAAATTTTTAATAAATAAGCTGGATTATTAATAAATTTTAATAATAATAACTAATAATATTTTTTTGACATAATGTGATACAAAAACAAATAAGAATGAATGAAGATTGATAAAGCTTAATATTGAGCTTATGTGAATTTTTTGATAAAATTCACGCCGCGACAGCCGCGAAACGTTCTTTTTTGCCGTTACAAGCGATTCCCGCGATAACGCGACCGTTTCCGCGAACGTGACCGCGACCGCTATTTTTTTCCATGGCTGAGCTATTCATTTCTCAATTATGTAAAAGGGCAAAAGAATTAGCAAGCCAAATCAAGTTGAACCAAGTGAATCACATTCTTCTGATGAAGAGATGAGAAAGGATAGCGAAAGAATATAACACTGTTAATTTCTTATTGATATGAAGGAAAGCACAAAAAGGAAAGGATAGGCTGACCATGATAAGCAGAATTTCAGCCAAATTACAGATTAGAGTAAATACTAGCCTACTAAGTATTAAGGCTCAGCAGTGACTACCTCAAGCAAATTTAACAAAGAATACAACTAGGTCATATCAAAGGAATAAATTATCAAAATATTCACTTGATGGCTGGGGATGATCAAAATCAAAAGGAAAGTAGAAATGTTTATAAATAGCATGTTAACTTTTTCAACATATTGAAAATTTATTTTGAGGCCAAAAGTGCCATAACAGTAACATATTTATACATGTAGATTACACAAGTCTAGCTACAAGGAAGTTTTGTTGGAAACTTTCTACTGAAAAGTGAAAAAACATAGGAGAAGGCATATATTGTCAGAAAAGTTGGACCAGCAAGGGGGGACAGACATCCCAAGACATGTATGTTACTTGGACTAGGGGAAGGATCAACCATTGTGCAATTTGAGAGTCCTTTGAATCATACACGAAACACTATAAAAACTAAATAATGTTACACAAGCTTTTCATTGAATGATTTATAGTTCCATAATATGAAGATATATAATTACAGAACTGATCTTTCTCAAAAGAAAACTTCGTAAAAGTCCATTTTTTAAGAAAAAAGGAGGTACAAGTTTCTAGAGAAGCTTTATCTTCAGTATCCTACTAAATCATTCTCCAACAGCCCAACATGTGATCTCACTAGGGAAAACTCAACCTCCAAGGTTTGAATGGGATGTCAAGAATACTAAAATATAGCCCATATCATTATTACAGAACTGAGAATCCCCCAATAAAGATCAAAGCTGACTCTCGACTAAGTTTACCCCATAACAAAATTTATAAAGCACGCATTGATAACCTACATTTTTGTTATTTTAAAAATGCTTATATATTATAAATTGAATTCACATTTTCAATTCGGTACAACCTACATTTTTGTTATTATATTGATTTTCAAAACTTCGGGTTCATTCTAGATTTATGACATTGATCATGTTATAATTATTAATACACAAATTCAAATCAAAAGCACACATCGTATGCACAAAAAGCTAGTAGAGGAATAAAGGAAGGAAAAGGGAATATATTTAGTTTTTAGTTTTTGCATGAGCAATGTGAAATAGCCAGCTAAATTTAGTTTTTTCATGAGCAATGTGAAAAACCATAAATGATTGAGTTGAAAAACGTACGCATCATGCAGGTAAGACCTTCCGGGCAAAAAAATCCCTCGCAACAACTTTTACATTGGGACGTTCTTGCAGGCATCTCTGATGAATTCTTCAAGTCAGACCCTTGAACAGGATCAGTGCTGCAAGCCCATCCAGGCTCACATCCAGCAACCCAAGATGTTAAGTTACAGTTCCTGTTAGGCTGAAGACCCATTCCATTAGAGAAGTCACTCAGGTAAAACCTTATCTCTGCTTCACTACACAAACGAGCTCCAGCATCTGTAAAAGTTACAACTATAAGATTAACACCGAAAACAAGATTGGTAGTAACTAACCTAGCTAGTTTCTACTAAGGCAACAATATAAAAGGTATTTATTTAGATTCAGCTCATCACAAATCATTTTCATCACCAGCAACAATCTAGCAAACACTGTTTTGAAAATCAAGGGGAATTTTTTTCAGATATGAACATCATTACTCAATACTCATTGAACAACATAGCAGATAATGCCACATTTGTCTACTCCCTCCGTAACGAATTAATTTTACCCTCTGTTTTTTCACGCATTTTGAGGAAGCGATTTAAGAGTGTAAACGAAGGAATTAAACAAAATGGTTTTAGTACAAGCAAGAATGTGATTATAAGTTACTAATATCAAAATTATTTTAATTAATTTGGTCGTTTACACACTTAAATCGCTTCCTCAAAATACGTGAAAAAACAAAAGGTGAAATTAATTCGTTACGGAGGGAGTATATTGGATTGTGGAGCGTAATTATGTAAATAATTATTCTTCTTAGATTGTTTCCATAGTAGCATATAGTTATTAGGATTCGGTAACATATGAATTATGAAACCTCCGGGCTTCAACTCTCAGCTTAAACTTTTAATTTTTCTGGTCATTCAATTTAATATTAGAACCAATGTGACAAAGAAGTCAAGAGTTCAAATCTCATCCACCCTCCTTCCTTTTAGGATTAGTTTATTAGGGAGTCCTGAAGCAAATTTTTTATGGGTCTTAGGGATAATCTAATGCAAGACTAGGTTAAGTCTTGAGTTAGTTTTGTTTTCCAAAACTCAAACTCAAGAGTCAAGACTCACCCATGTCAATTGTCAAGTGTCAAAATTTGATTGGGTGAATTTTTTTTAAAAATATATCAACCCAATTTTATTTTATTCTTTTAAATCAGATTATTTTTTTAATGAATACGTAAGTCTAAATTAGAGTATGGGAATAAAGTATAAAAGTAAAGAGAATCTGAAGTGAGTCTGAATTAGTGGATAATCTCACCCATAATGTGGAATATATAATGCTCGTAGTGACTCACATTGGAGGAAAATAATAGAATAAACCAAGTTATATCTCTAAAGGTCCGTTTGGTGGGGTGTAAACTGTAAAGCGTTTTCCCCGAATTTTTTTTCCCGATTTTTACATTGTTTGGTTTGGAGTAAAATATTAAAATGTAAAAACTTGAGTGAAAAATCATTTTCTACCTTATTGAAAACATTTTCCCTCCAAATTGGAAGGAAAACATTTTTCAACACAATTGGAAGAAAAATAATTTCCCTAATAATTGAAGCAATTAATTTTCAATTCAATCAAACAATACGAAAAATGCTTAAAATAGAAAATCATTTTACATGCAACCAAACAACAGAGAAAACCTACATGAAAATGTTACCATATAAAAGGTTTTCCATGGAAAAACAGTTTCATCGAAAACGTTTTACACCATACCAAACGGATCCTAAGAGTTACTCCTCCAATTACCAATTGTCCGATTTTATCAATTTTTTCACAGGATTGCTTGTATCCTTGTGTTCACAAGGTTATCTTTGCTAATTGCTATATATTTTTGCAATGCAATACATCCCAATCAGGTACTTTTGAAAAATCTAGCATTTCATGTCAAGTAGTCAACATTAACATATATAGATGTAAATTTTGCTACTAAATTTCATGATATGGACAGTCAACAGTGGACAGACAGACTCAACAACCTATGCATTCTGAATGAAGCCTTAAGCTTGTAATAACCATGTGCACAGTTTATCATCTTTTTCAAATTGAAATAGATTGAACAAATTATTTTTTTTCTGATATTGTATGGGAAATTTTACCCTTACCTTTAGTTGTTTCCGTGCATACAGCCAAGAAGTCCCAATTCGAATAGTTGAAAGCTCTATTCCAGTCAGTCTTCCTGAAACATTTATTTGTGAGTTTTCAAAATTAGAAAGTGTAGCATAAAAAAAAATGGAGTACCAACTGTACAATACATGTTATATGTGCTTCAATCAATTACAATTAACAAGTGATTCCTTAATTATATAACCTTAACTTTAAAAAATTATGAAAAAATTACCTAATTTGTGCTTCAATCAATTACAATTAACAAGTGATTCCTTAATTAATTCAATAAAAAGTTTAACTTTGCCTTTATCATATTCAATTCTAATGTTTTGAATTAATTCAATAATATATCAATTATATATTATTTTATTCTATAAAATAAAATATGAGTTATTTTATGTAAAAAATAGATTTTTTATGTTTTGTATAACTTTGTATTTTTTAATACAATATCTTATTATAGTTTGACTGCCACTATTTAATATATTGCTATTATTTTATTTTTAAAAAAAATCAATCAATACTAAATTTTGTAAATCTTTACATGGTGTCCCCGGCCCAAGTAAAGTTTTGATTTCACTACAAACAATAAACGTTTGTTGCAAGCAGCGTAAATGGATACATAAAGGATTAAAAATGAGTTTTAATTAATATTTTAAAGTAAACAATGTTTCTCCATAGCCATATGAATGTCAACTTAGTTACAATCTTTTAATTTGGAATTGGTTTATTACTACCGAGTAACACTAAGCGCTAAATCTCAGCACGCATAGCGTGCAAAAGGCTAGTGGGTGTATAATGGAAAAGAAATCATTGTTGGATTTATTGCGCTGCTATATCATAATTTACAAAAAAAAAATATTAAAAAAAAAATATACAAAAGTGAATTTATGTCTGGTTGAAGTTTAAACAATACTCGTACTAGATATGGAGATTGAAGTTTGTCAAAACAAAATTATAATTAAACATGAAAATTAGGCCCGAACTTAGGTCCATCCCGTTTTTTTTTATTTTTTCGCGCGGGCCTTGAACATTTAGAACTAGACTTTTTGGTTATTTTTTTAGGCTCGGCCCGAAAAAGCCTGCCAAGCCCGCACTATATTTTCGGGCTTCGGCTAAGGAACTTGGGCCCGAACTAAGCCCGGCTTGCTTTATGGGCTTGAATTTAACATCGATCCGGCCCAAACCCTGCTCGGCCCGACCATGATCACCTCTATGGAGTAAGAAATACCGTCTATTACTCTAATATTACCTCGCTTCCTATAAGTTTGCCACATTTGGGGAATTGTTATTGTTCACTTTGTAACTTTGACTCTTTAATTTATTTATTTTTTTGGTATACCCACCCGGTTCACCCTTTTGGGCTAATCCGGATTTGGAGCACTTCCCGAGGTTAAATTAAGGTTTTAAACTCCTCCCAATGTGCTTGTTGGGATCGAACCATTCTCCCTACCAAGTCTAGCCCCTGACACCACTAGACCAAGACAACGTTGGTGACTCTTTAATTTTAAACATATAAAGAAAAATATCATCAATTGCGATCTCGTTTGATTTGGCTCGATATGTATTTTTTAATACTACCTCCGGCCACAATAAATTGCAACATTTAATTTGCCAAAAAATAAAAGGTTCACATTACTTGTAACACTTTTATTTTTCTCCCTATCTCAATTTTACTTTTTTTTCTCTCTCTCACTTCTAATTACTCACTAAGAAATTTGGTCTAGAGAAACGTGCAACCAAAATTGATGCATTCTTTTGGGACCGGGGGTAGTATATATATTTTTTATATTATACTCACTCCGTCCCAAAAAAAAACTACTCCACTTTTCTTTTTCGTCCGTCCCAAAATACTTGCTCCGTTTTCTATGGTTCACCACTTTTTTACACTTTCACCATTACTTATTACCAATCTCAACCCCACTAATTTCACCTAATTTTATCGTAAACCATTAAAAACCATGACCTTAACTCACTACAAGATAAAATGGTGGGGCCTACAAAGAGAAATGAAGCAATTTTTATAGGACAAAAGGAGTAATTTTTTTTATTACACGTATTTAAAAATATTTTCATTTAAAGTTGTAAAAATATAGGACAAGGAGAAATATATTTTTTTTTTTTTATAGGACAAGGAGTAATTTTTATAGGACAAAAGGAGTAATTAAGTGGGCCCACAACAAAAGTAAAGTTAAAAAAAGCTTCACATGGATGGTATAAAAATATATGTTGCAAGTATTGTGTTACAACTAAAAATGACAAAAGTTGCCGAGTATTGCGATAAAGAGGTAGTATATTTTATAGTATAATTAGAAACTTAGGATTATTGAAAATGATCTATTGCACATTAGTATAACTTTCTTCATGTCCCAATATATAAAGGTTAAGTTCGAATCTCATTATCTATAGCTAGCTTTTTTTATGGTATCTTGGCCTAATCATGCAACTCTTGGTAAAATCTTATAATAACGACTCATTCTATACAAAATTTTTGGATCCACCACTAAAAGTATATATATTGCCTTCATTTCTTATTATTTATAATGATTAGACACTTTACTATCTAATCTGTACTTTATATCTTATGATTCATATCATTGCAAACAATAAGCACGAAGGTAATATTTCACATGTTCTTTATATTATTGCAATATTACTTTTACTTGAAGATTTCAAATTAGTTAATCACGAGTACAATTTTACTAGCTAAATTTTAATATATCCCCTAAAAAAAGCTAAATTTAAATACAGTATATATATTTTTTCTACCTCTTTTTGTCATATAGATTCATTAATTGTCTTTACATCTTTCTTTTGTTTGAGAGAAATGCATAACTTAAATGTTATATTCCGTAATAATAAAATATATAACATTTCTGTTGTAAAACGATTTGATGGTCTGATTTAATTTTTAACAAAAAAATTATAACTTTATATTCTAGAACTTTTAACTTTTTTACAAAAATAATTGAGCTTTATATTAAAAGGTATAATTTTATGCGTAAAAGTTATACTCCCTCCATAACAAAATAATTGTAACGATTTGACATAAAGTAAATATTGACATAAAGTAGATAGAAAAAATGTCAAATTGTTGCAGTTAATATGTTACGGAGGATTTATTTTTTAAGAGAAAGTTATCTAATCACATCATAATGATAATACTTCTTCCGCTCCATATTAGTTGCAACGTATAGCTCCTATCTCAAGGTAATCAAGCTGAACAAGTGACAATAACCAGAAAGGGGAGACGAGCAGAGGCGGACCTAGCATTTTTATGTTGGTGGAGCACTAAGCAATATATGTATAAGAATATAATAATTTGATTTACTTTTTATAATGGTAAATATATGACAATGCATATCAAAATTATGTGTAACTCAATATAATAAATGGTTGATTTGGCTAAAATTTACTATTTTAACCCCTTAAACATGGCCCGAAGGTACAGAAATTTTAAAAAGTTTAAAAAAAAAAAAAAAAAAAAAAAACCATGCTGAGAAAAGCAAGCAAATTAATTGTTGCAAGAATTGAACACAAGACCAACTGTCCTTTAATCACACTTGACCACACACGATAACCCGAGCCACCTTCATCTCAACAACATTCTACTTCTTTAAATTATATTTATTGTGTTCCCATGGGGTGCAGGGGCATGTGCCACCCAGGACACAACGTGGGTCCGTAGACGAGGATGGCCTTAAGATCCGAATGTCATGAGGTGGAGACTTTACCATTAATCGGTTAATGCATCTCACTACCTCATACTTATAAGAGCACTCACACCAATGGGCTAATTTTTACTCATGAGGAAAAAAATGACAACACCAATGAGCTAATTTTTCCTTCCTCATGAGCATCCCCAATTCTCCTCAAGATTTGAGGAAAAACAAATCTGCCCAAATGCTATTCTTGGGCCTGCAACAGGCGGAAAAAAAAAAAAAATTTCACGTGTTTCTTCCAGCAGGCGGGAAAAAAAAGGAAACTGCTGACTGGTCGCGTCAGTCAGCCCAATCAGGGCGTGACATGTGTCCCAGTCAGCAAATCAACCAATCAGAATTCAGCTACTTTATCACAACGGCTCTATATTTGTAACGGCTATTTGGACCCCGAAATTAATTTTTTTTAAAAAAATTTATCAATGTTCTTATTTTTTTTCTCTATAAATAAGCATCCATTTTAATATATTTTGGCACACTTCAAAAATCTCAAAAATCATAAAAATCAATTATTAATCTCAAATTCTACCTCAAAGACTTTAATTTCTCAAGTAAGTGCTTCCTCCTTGTAATTGTTATTAATAATTCTCATTAATACTACTGAGAATGT
The DNA here is from genome assembly GCA_951394345.1 of Salicornia ramosissima. Lineage (NCBI taxonomy): Eukaryota > Viridiplantae > Streptophyta > Magnoliopsida > Caryophyllales > Amaranthaceae > Salicornia > Salicornia ramosissima. The sequence goes on from OX596239.1 coordinate 16,290,438, forward strand.
AGAAAAAAAATATTTTAGATTTGTTTTGTTGTTGTTGTTTTAATTTGTTAATTATTGTTAACTGATTAAGTTATTTTTTAAAATTATTAAGTAATTCATTTTTTTAATCGTGATTAATAGTGTTAAACTAATTACCAAACCATAATTTACTAAATTATCACTCATAATTTACTACATCATAATTTAATAAATATTAAAAGTATAATTGTGTTAAAATATTAAAAGATGATGTGTAATATGGTGGGGTATTGGAAATAGTAGGAGAGAGGGTGTTGAGAATTTTTTTTTTTTTACCATTGGTGTGACGAGAAAGTTATACATAAGGAAAAATGAGTTGGAAAAAGAGAGAGAGTAGTGAGGAGTTTTTATTTTTACCATTGGTGATAGTGCTCTAATCATAATCATAATCATAATACAAGAGACTTGTTGTCAAATATTTATATGCTCCGTATTTTAATATTTATAATATATATACGGAGTACTTTAATATTTATATGCGTATGTCACCGCAACTGCCACGATACGAGTACCCGACCAAGTGGACAGTCCACCAAAGTTGACGACTATGGTTAAAAAAAAAAATACACGCACAAGAAACATTCAAAGAGTTCAAAAAAATTACTCATTTCTTGGAAGGAAAAAAAAAAAGGTTCATTTACCCTTTTACATGTATAAAATATAACTTTAAAAATTAATATCTTTAATTATAAATAAGAAAAAAAATATAAAAAATTACTTCACATTATGCATTATTGATAATATTTGGTATTGTTTTTGAGAGGTAAAATATACAATTGTTACTAATAATGTGTGTCAAAGGGAGTATATATTTGAAAAGTATAGGACGACATGAATCAAACAAGATCTCTATAATTTTTTTGTTGTCTATTTAAAATTGAAGAGAATTAAAATTACAAAGTTAATATTAGAAAGAGTCAAAATGGAGCATTATTTTTTACAGGAATAAAAGGGAAGTGACCTTGGCACTCCATTTTTTTTGACACTCCATTGTGTGAGTTTAGTAACATAAATTTTTTCAAAAATTATTTTTTCACTCATTTGAAGAAAACAGTTTAAGGGTGTAAATAAGATATTAATCAAAATGGTTTTAATACAAGAAATAATATGATTATAAGTTAATTATATCAAATATATTTTGATTAATTTAATCGTTTATCCCTTAAAATCATTTCCTTAAAATATATGCAAAAATAATTGCTGAAATTTTTGCATAACAAGAGTATAAACAAATACAAAGTATTCTCTCAAAAAAAGAAATACAAAGTATTATAGTATTATATTATTTACCTACTAAAACAAAATATATTCACATTATCACCACCTTATAAAAAGGACACATGTTATTTCCTCCTTCAATTTACCCCTCCAAAAAATGCATTAAATATTTTCATTTTTCAATGTTATGTTTTGTTTTACAAAAATCCTTACAAGTTTAATTTATCTGTAACTATGCTTACATCATCCAAGTATATATGACGTTATTTTATGCAATTGATGATTTTTTTTAACTTAATGAGAAGGTATTGTGTCAGACCGGTCTGATAGTAACGTTGCTGTCAGACCAGTCCACTGGACCTGGACACATATTGTTGAATCTGGACACATATGCGTTTAACCTGGACACATACTGTTAAACCTGGACATGTATTGGTAGACCTGGACACAATTTGTAAACCTGGACCTGGACAAATGTGGACAAACTTGGACAAATATGAACAAACCTGGACAAATATGAACAAACCTGGACAAATATGAACAAATCCGGACAAATCTAGACAAACATGGACAAATCTGGACACACCTGGACATGCAAACCTAGACAAATATGAAAAAACCTGGACAAATCTAGATAAACATGGACAAATCTAGACAAACATGGACAAATCTGGATAAATCTGGACACACCTGGACATGTAAACCTGGACAAATGTGGACAAACCTGGACAAATATAAACAAACCTAGACAAATCTAGACAAATATGGACAAATCTAGACAAACATGGACAAATCTGGATAAACCTGGACATGCAAACCTGGACATGCAAACCTGGACTAATGTGGACAAATCTGGACAAATATGAACAAACCTGGACAAATATGAACAAACCTGAACACACCTGGATACATATTTTTGACCCTGGATACCTATTTGTAAACGTGGACACTTATTTGTAAACCTGGACACATATTGTTTAAACATGGACACACACTGTAAAACATGGACAAAATACTTTTTTTGCATTTTAAGGCCTTTAGAGGCCTCGTTTGGAGATTTCCGGTGACCAAATCCCCTTTGGGTATTTGCAACTGCGTTCGTCTCGAAAAATTAATCAATTTCGACATATTATATGCCCCGATCCGACACCCAAGCGCAAAGTTATAGCCTCCCGAAGTTTTTCACTATTAATTTAGTTATATGGGTCAGCCGTCTGACCCAATACTTTCACTAACTTAATACTCCTACTATCCTTTAATGTTCCAATGCAAAAGTGTTCTTTTAAATTATTAATGTACTTTTTATTATTTGTATAATTTAAATCATATTTATTATGGGTCTATAGCCATTGTTTTATTTTATTTTTAAAAAGTTTTTTTATAATTATTACTAGTATGATCAAAATGAATTATTATCTAAATTTTTTTTTTGTCTGTGTCAAACTGAATCTAATTACGAAATACAAGAGGTGAGTTAGCAAGTTCTTACTCATCAATAATACAGAAGCTAGCACTGCGTTTGAGCTCTGAAGCAATTCTATCCGTTACATCCCCAACCCTACTTCTCACCGCAGCCGTAACTCTATCACCATTAACATCACCATTTTGAGCTTGTGCTTCTATTTCCGCCATTAAAGCCGAGCTCAGTAGCACCAATAACACCACCATTAATGGCCGACAACGACATTTTGCTGCTGATGTAACACTCATAATCACAATTCAATTCAATTCAATTCAATACAATTATATTGTATATTATATTATAATCTATCAATTGTTGAAGCGAAATTTGATTTGATCGAGAAACAAAGAGCTCGATCCTTTCGAAAAATTAGTTGAATTTCATGGAAACAAAATTAAATTCGAGTGAATTTGATCGAGATTATGGAAAAGTGGAATGAAAATTGAAATTAGAGAGAGAAATTAATCGATGTCGTAGTAGCAGAGATTCTTTCACCAAAAAAAAGGGGGAAAAAAAAAATTTGAAGCAGAGTTGCAGAGAATCGTAGAAGATGAGTATTTTGTTACGTTATTATGTGGTAATGACCCAAGGTTTATGTAATATTGGCTGCTGATGAGTTTATTATTGTCAGCTTACTAGTTGGTCAAGTTGAACACTGAACAGCAATTTTTTCAAAAAAGGAAACTTGTTATTTTCACATTTATTTATTATTATTTTATGATAAAGGTTGCTTACATTTACGGATTTACCGCCTGTTTGGTAGTCGGTTATAAATAATGGTAATGAGAATGAATTTATAACTAAATTTGGAAAATTAATCAAAATTCATTACCATGGCGGTGTTGTTTTAGCTCCAATTTATCTAATTTTCTTCACAAATATATATCCATTCTCATCAAATACCACCCTAGGTAATGGATAGGAATAAAAAAATGAGAAGAAAATTGACGCTTCGGAATAGAAATTTGTTTCCGTGGGGATTATAAAGTTCATCCTTAACAAAATTATACTATAAATTCGTTATCATTACTACAATTTATTACTAACAACCAAACTGGCCGTGACAGTGTATACTCAAAATTTGTATACTACGTACATAATAAAAATATCTCTAATGGGTATTTTACCAAAATAATGTTGGGGGAAAAAGTATTTATCATATTATTGTCAAACCAACTATAATTATCAAAATATGTCAATGTCAGTCCTTTTTTTTACGCATCAAAAATAGCTATTTCAGATAGTGATTCTTTAATAAAATTGTTATCTCAAATAGAAAAGGTTGTTGGAGTTTTTTTATAAAAAAAAATAACCAAAAAATGTTTTTGTAAAAATCGAATCGGGTACTCAAATTTTTAAAATCGGGTACCGGATCAGATTCGGGTGGTCGCGATTTTTAAAAATCGTGTTACTCGATATCTAGTTTTTATTAACATTTTTATTTATAAAAAAAAAACATCAGATTGTTTTGAACTGTTACTAGAGATTATTAATTTGTTAGTCTTTTCATTGATGAGAATTTGTAGGCAATCAAAACTTGGAATCTAGGATCACATAAAAGAAGATAAGTAATATTATTAAAATTTCACACCAAATTATTTCACTTAGAGGTGAATTGAATGTCCTCCTTATTAATTGTTATATAATGTCTTAATTATCTTTTTTAAATAAAATATATAAAAATATATTATCCTAAAAAATTAAGTTGTGCATCACCGGGTATTACCTAGTGCTTATATATATAATTGCATACCCTTACCAATTAATTAATAATGTAGCTTAGATGACAATATCATTATCAAATGTTCATGGGTTTAACTTATGTAGCTTACTTTATATTTAACAAATAAGTATTTTAATAGATTGATTGTGGTGACTGGTGATGATGTGACACTATATGAGGATACATTTAAAATAATGTTCTTTAGGGTTTAGAGCAGGTAGAGATGTGTCTAAAAGGTTAGTAATATTGAGGATCGCCCAAACATAACCGAACTGAGCTTGAATTGATTGCTACGAGATGTGACACATTACAACTGACACGACTTAATATAAAACTGAACATACATATTATATATTTAGAACATTCATAATTTATATTCATAAAACTTAGGCAGTTAGGCTATATATAAAGAATATTTGCTGATATAAATAGCTACACCAAGTCAACAAGACAACAATGTAATTTTGTAACACAATAACAAGGGCGAGTTACAATAGCAACAAGCAGCAAGACAACAAGCATAAAATAATCTATAATTATGTTAAGTCAGACTTTAACCCAAAGTCCCAAACAATTTACAATTGCAACAAGCATAAACATTAAACAAGTCCATTAATGATAAATCCAACAACTACATTTAAATTTACATTATCTAATCTATATAAAAACAATCAAAACAATTAAACTACTGTGCGTCTGTGCGAGTCAGTGAGCCGGGGGAGGAGGTGCTAGCCGAGGAACCTTGGCTATAGTGATGTCAACGAGCCAAGTCGAGCCGAGTAATAACCTGTTCGAGCTAGATTTGGCTAATATTAATTGAGCCGAGCCGAGTCGAGCTCGAGCATAACCGAGCTTCCAAAAACCTTGTTCGAGCTTGGCTCGTTGATTTTTTTCATGTTCGGGCTCGGCTTGAGCTTGCTCGTTTGCGTATTCGAGCTCGAGCTTAGTTATAAACGAACATATGTTTAAATGAGCTCTGTATATATGGTTTTATTAATTTCTAATTTTAACTTTTGGCCAAACATAAGTAATATAAAATATGAAAATTTAAAAATATAATACTAAATATAATATTATTCAACATTTATAACCAATACAAAGTATGTTATCTAAATGGTACATACTATAAATAAATACTAGATAGTACCCGTGCGTTGCACGATTGTAAAAATTTTATTTTTAAAAATCTATAAAAATAATTATTAATAAGTCATTTTGACATCAGCAAAGCCAAAATTTATGGAGTAACAGAAAATAAATATGAATATATTTGTCATCTATTAGGTAGTGTAGGGCATGCATAATTTAGAACATTGATACTCCCTCCGTAACATAATTCTGACAACAATTTATTTTTTACGCATTTCAAGGAAGCAATTTAAGGGTGTAAACGAACAAATTAATCAAAATGGTTTTAATACAAGTAAGATTGAGATCATAAATTACTAATCTTAAAATTTTTTTTGATCAATTTATTCGTTTACACCCTTTAATCGCTTCCTTGAAATGCGTGAAAAAAACTTGTTGCCAGAATTATGTTACGGAGGGAGTACAAGGAACGCGGGACGGAGCTACGTTTCCCGATCTGAGTCGTCCGTACCAAATCGCGGAACAAACGCGACCCAATTCGTTGGGAAACGCGACTCAGTTCGGTGATGTCCACGCTCCGCTTCTTAAGGCCATTGATTGTTGAAAGGTTGAAGTTGGCAGTTACCATCTCCAACAGAGACTTCCAACTTCCATGAAAATAGACCTATTTTCTCTTAGTTGAAAGGTTGAAGATGAAATACGTAAATTTTATCATGTTTTTAAATAGGAACGTAAATGGGTGTGGGACAACTGTTACCCATTATTTACTGTTTCTTTTTTTTATTATTATTTTAACCTATTAACTTCTGACCTTACGTTACCACTTCCCAACAATAATAGGAGTAAATTCTTTATTTATTTTATTGGGAAGTTAAAACACTCTTCTTTTTATCTTTTTATTATTTATTTAATTTTTTTACATTCCTTGTACAACTTGCTCCACCCACATCACCCTTATAGTTTATAAATCATTTTAAAAAAAGAATTTAATTACATTTTAAAAACTATTTCTTCAGATTTTTTTATAAATTTTTTTATTAAACTAAACACCCAAAGATCCCGATTCACTCAAGACATCGTTTCTCGTTTCTGTTTACATCCCACGTTTCGTATCGAATTTCGTTCCTTGTATCACTGGTTTAGAACTTAAAATTTAATTCAAAGTGTTGTTTGTATTTAATACTTCATCTTCGGCCGTCGTCGGCATCGTAACCTCATCTTCCGCCGTTATTGCCTTTTTCTGGACGCTGAGTGAGAAAGAGTGCAAATGTTGAAATAAAATATTTTTAGAATATAAGGGTATTTTAGAAAAAATACGGGCTTTAATAAGTAATTTGTATGCTATTTTTAACAACGTACACCATGAACTTAATAATAACTACAATTAGAAAAATTTCATAATAGATCATAAAAGTTCATATTAGATTAGAAAAATCTATAAATTGGGAAACAAATTTGTATATCAAAGTGTGCTAAATTTTCATTGTTGAAGGAATCGTTTATTCACAAAATATTCATGTAAAAATTGTGCGCCATAATGTCAAAATCAACAATTGAAAAATACGCCCTTTGTTTTTATTTAATTTGGTGAATTTCCTTTTCGGTTGTTTTTTTTTAAAAAAAAAAATTTGCTGACTTACTACATTATCAAGATATTTTCTCTCTTAATCTTGTTAAGAAACTATAATAAAATAACTTAATTTTCTATCTTTTCCCTATTTTCTCTCTTTTGTGCAAATTTTCTATCAAAATTTAAGGTCAAATTTTTTTTATATAAAAAAATGGAATATTTATATTAATTTGTAGCACATATGTGATACACAAATAGTGGATAAAAGATATACAACGTATTATGTTTTTTGAGTTATAAGAATTCAAATTTATACATAAAATTTTCTTCTTAAATTAATGTTACCACTTAGTCCATTGATATACAATGAAGGCAGACTCCATTTGAACATTAGAGCACACATAAAAAATACTACCTCATTATCTATTTATAATGATTTGATATTTTTTCTCTATATTTTATGTTAAATTGTTGCCAATAATAGTTAACGAAGGACATAGATCATTCATCATTAAATACTATTCACATCATTCATCCTAAAAATCTAGCCTTCGTCATTGCAGTAAAGGAATGCTCTATTGTTTATATAATGTATTGGGAAGTTAAATACTTTTGATTTTTTTTTTTTTTTAAATTAAAAATTCAACTTAGGTAAATATGTGCATGGAAAAGCAAATACGGAGTATTAAATATTCAGTATTCCCAATTCCCAATTCCCAACAGTACTCTGTCTTTGTTTTTTGTTCCTTTACTATTTTTTTACAATCACAATGACATCACATCCTTTATTATATCCTACCTCATTTCAATTCTAGACTTCTAGTGTATGACAATAGGCGGGAAAACAATGAATATGCAAGTGACATGTGGATAGTTTCTTACATAGTGGTTTTTGTTTTAGTTATATTTATAGATATTTTAAATTCAGAAGTATATAAAAAACTTCTTAACAAGCTTTTAATGACTATTAAACGATTACAAACAAATTTATTGATGAACTTGAACGAGTTGTCCACGAGCTTTGACGAGCTGAGTAATACCTTGTTCGAGTAAAGCTTGTTTATTAATCGAGCTTGAAAGTTTTGCTCGGACTCGTTTATTAATATATGAACGAGCTTTGACTTAGCTTTGTTCGCGAGATATTCATGAGTGTATTGACTCATTGACGTCCGCACTTGGCTATTAGGGTTCATCGGATTGATGAGATGAAGAACAACGAATTTTTTTTATATAAATATTTTTTTTATTCAGATATTCAATTTGACGAACATATGGATTAGAATCTTTAAATTTGATTTGTTTTGGGTTTTAGTTTATTTTGGGCCCAAACTTTAGCTTTACGTACATGCTCTGATTAAGTGCTTGTTTACTTCAGATTATATTCAGTTTAGTTCAGTTCATCTTTATTTAGTTCAGTTCAGTTCATCTATATTAAGTTCAATTAATACACTTCTATTCAGTTCAGTTCATCTCTATTCAGCTAATGTAAACGAGTTCTAAGTCAGATTGGGATATTATATATTAATTAATAATCACTTGGGCCTCTCAAATTGAACTTGATTTTTTTAGGCTTGGGTACGTGCTGCATTCTCATAAATCCACCACTACAAGTATGGATTCAAACATTCTGTCCCATACATTGCGTCCCAATCATTTTTTTTTTTTTAGGGAAAACCTACTTGAGGCTAGATTGAATTATCAATTAAAATCAAACTGTCAATACAAGTAGGACATTGATGAAATCAAAACCTATCTTCCTCTAACCATGGAGAGAAATGAGCCATCTTATTCACATCCCTCTTAGCAAAAGACCTTTAAAATTTAGTGTACTCCCTCCGTCCCAAATTTAGTTGTTACATTATCCTTTTATATTTTTTTGAGGTATGAATTTAAATAAAACATCTTGTACTACTCATAATAAAAAATTAGAAAATTTGACAAAAAAAAACTTTTAAAATTTTCATTTTGCGAAAAAAAACCTTTTAAATTTTTTTTGGCAAGTTAAAACCCAAATCTCAAATTTTGTTGTGATATAAAACCTTTTTGTGGCTTTCCATCATTGAAACGTTGACTTGCCAAAAAAATTTAAAAGTTCTTTTTTCGCAAAATGAAAATTTTAAAATGTTTTTTTTTTTACAATTTTTTCTAAAAAATTATAAAACTATACGCAATCAAAGACCATATATAAACGGAATTGCTAAATACCGCATAAAATTACTGTATACCGCCTGCATTTATACATATACTTCTTAAACTACCCCTCCCCATTTACCCACTAATTCCCTTCCCATTTCCCACGTGCACTCACAACCCCCCCCCCTCCCCTAGGCCCTACCTGACAGCCCCCTCCCCTTTACATAAGATTTTTTGTTCCCTTTATTTTTTCTTTGATACTTATATATTTACTCCTATATTTTCCTTTGTTTTTCTTTTTCAAAAAAAAATACAAGTATATATATTTACTCCTATATTTCCCTTTGTTTTTCTTTTTCCTTTTTTTTTCTTCAGTCTTACTTTTTAAACTTTTACATCTATATTTACATATTCTTTTCTACCACTCACTTACTTATCCATATACTTTCTTCTCTTTTATTATTTTTTTTTCACTTTCTAAAAATTTTGAACTCTAAAAAAAATTAACACTTCAAAACATTTACTTCTACTATGTGGGTTGCTAAACGTCGCCCGCAGATTACTTAAAATAGCCCACAATATTAAGTAAAAAGATAAAATTGCCCATGATTTTAAATTACACCACAACAACTTAGATTAAATATACAACGACGTCGGACACCACCCCATCACCTCGACCACCACCGCCACAACAACCAGATTGGACGCCCCAACCATGGTAGGGACATCCAGATCAGACGCCCCAACCATGGTTGGAGCGTCCAATCTGGACGCCCCTACCCTTATTTTTTTGTTTTAATTTTTTTTAAAAAAAATTAAGGTAGGGACTTCCAAATCAGACGTCCCAACCATGGTAGGGACTTCCAGATCAGACGCCCCTACCATGGTTGGGACTTCCAGATCAGATGCCCCTACCATGGTAGGGACTTCCAGATCAGACGCCCCTACCATGGTTGGGACGTCTGATCTGGACGCCCCTACCATGGTTGGGGCGTCTGGTTTGGACGCCCCTACCCTTATTTTTTTTAAAAAAATTAACCACCACCATGGTGTGGTGGCGTGGTGGCGGTGGTGGTGGTGGCGGTGGTCGAGGTCATTGAGTGGTGTCCGCCATCGTTGTATATGTTGTTGTGGTGTAATTTTAAGTCAGGGCAATATTGTCTTTTTACTTTAAATTGTGGGCGATTTTAAGTAATTCATGTGCAACGTTTAAGTAATTATAATTTTATTACCTTCACATATTTATTAAAAGTGATATGTCGGACGACAACAATACAAATGTAAATGCCGAAGAGGTAAATTTGTCAATGTATAATTGGAGAAGAGAGGAGAGAGAGGGAGGGAGGTGGGTGAAAGGAGCGTGTAATTGGAGAGGAGAGAGAGGGAGGGAGGTAAGGGTAAAATAGGAAATGTCTGTCAAAATTAGAGCTGGCAATCGTGTCGTGTCGTGTCAATTTCGGGTCGACCCGCATACATAAACGGGTTGAACCCTCTAACCCAAACCCAACCCGTTTAATAAACGTGTCGTGTCAACCCGTTTACTTAAACGTGTCAAAGTCCTTGACCCAAACCCGTTAATTTCATGTCGTATTCGAGTCATGTTAGCGTGTTAGGTCAATTTTTAACTATAAAATTAATATTCAAGTGTAATCGTGTCGTGTCGTGTTAACCCGTTTATATAAAACGGGTTGAAACCCTTGACCCAAACCCGACTCGTTTAATAAGTGTGTCGTGTCGTGTCAACCCGTTTACTTAATCGTGTCAAAATCTTTGACCCAAATCCGCTAATTTCGTGTCAGCTCTAATCAAAATACAGGCGGTATACAGTAATTATAGTGCGGCAAATAGTAATACCCTATATAAACCGTGTTAGACGTCAAAATGCAGCGAAATCTACTATATTACTGATGATTTTTTTTCTTTTTCCGTGAATCGGAATCTGAATATTTAAGGAAATCTATGAAAATGGCGCACACGCAACTAAGCAAGTTTGTGAACTATTAACCGCTTTTCGCAAATATCAACGACAGGCATGTGGCAATGACAGAACCCTTTTTGTGAATTGGGATATACTCTCTATGACACTACTTTGCTGGTTTTGTTTGCTTTCCTTTGATGTGGTTGTTGATTAATACATACATGATTGAGAAAAAAAAAAAAAAAAAAACCAATTCAGATTGAGGTTAACTTCAGGAAATTGTGGTAAAATACATTAGAATTTTGTGAGTAATCAACTCTTTTTTCTTCTTCACTCTGTTATAGATGGGTTTTGTGGCAACTGAAACAACGACATTGATGATGAAGATGAACCATTGTTCTAATTTAGTACCCAGTATTAACCCACTAATTCCAAACCTACCCACAAATGTATTCAATTCTTCACTCAGAAAAAACCATGGTTTCTCCATTAATTTCTCATTTCCCCACAATTCCCAGCTTCCTTTTCAGGTAGACTCACTATTTCTTTTATTTTTTTTGATGTTGTTATATGGGGAATTTATATTGTGTGTTTTATTGTTTCGTACTACCTCCGTGATAAAATAACGGTAACGATTTGTCACGAAGTAAAAAGAAAAAATATCAAATCGTTGCAGTTAATATGTTACGGAGGGAGTATTTGTTTTTGAATCGCCAATTCAAGTGTTTTCTTGTTCTATAACTAGTTATAAATTGTTGTGCTTTGTGATTTTTGAATAATGGAGATTGCTTGTTGATAGTGGGATATTTATAAGATTTTGATTTGTGATTTTTATGGTGTTGATGCATGCTAACATAGGTTGATTTTTATGGTATTGATGCTAGCCTTCTAACACAATTGAATTATTGGAAAGAAAATGAAGGATTGGTAAAAGAATGGAAGAGGGAGGAATAACTTAATTTAATTTGTAAAAAATAAGTCAACATTTAGCCGATCTTTTCAAAATAAGTCAACCTTTTGATTAATTCAAAATAAGTTAACCTATTACACATATCCGCTCAAATTATTATTTTTTTTTTTAATTAACGGTGGAAAAAGTTAACAATTTCAATGAAAAATCAAAGCGGTGCATTAATATGTTGTTGTTTATATGGATTTTCATTGAAAATGTTAATTTAGTCAACAAATATATAGTGAAAAAACTTAATTTGAGGAGACATGAATATTAGGTTGACTTATTTTAAGTTAATCAAAAGGTTGACTTAATTTGAGAAAATGTTGGGGAAATTCCTGTAATTTGGGTACAAGTATGATGGATAAACACTTGAGGCGCGCACGAGACACTATCCTGAAAACAATATTCCTACCCAATTCTTAGGCAGGGTTACAAGGAATTTGTTAACGAGATACAACAAGAAACCGTAGTCATCGAGCCTAGATTCAATCTCTACGAATGAGTAAGAGTTTTTGTGTTCACTTCTTTGTAACAATGGAGAGAAAACTTTTGTTTATGCAAGAGAGAGAATGAAAGTATGAATGTAACTTCAAGTCCATTCATTTCTGATTAGATAAGTTAATATATAACTTATCCAAAACATACAGCAGTTATTCCCAATCGACACAACGCAACGGGAAAAAACCGAATAAAACTAACACGAAACCAACAGGTTCGCGGGCTGCGAGCTGCTGTCGCGGACCTCGAGCTGTTGTCGCGGGCCGCGAAAACCTCATGTCCCTTTTTAGCACCTATGGGTCGCGGACCGCAAAAACTCTCTGACCCATTTTGGTACCTTTGGTTCGCAAGTCGCAACTCTCTGTCGTGGGCTGCGAAAACTCTCTGACTTGTTTTGGCAATTTGGTCTGTTTTCGCGTGTCGTGAACATCAGTCACGACTCGCGATTTGCCACAGTTTCTGCTATACTTTCCTCAACATTTAACGACCTAAACCGCTAATTAAACTTTGCATAATTACGAATTTCAAACACATAGTACTACGTCTAGTATTATTAATATTCATAACTATATACATTTATATTCTAAATCAATAAATCTCAACATAAAATCGGCTAAAGGTTGACTTATTTTTTACAATTTTTCCTTTTATTTTTCCAAATAGGAAAGGAACTCCAATGAAGGACTTCAAACTTCTAGTTTTGTTCTTTTTTGATTGAGAATTTTAAAGCAAACAAGCTTTTACACAACCAAATATGGAATCTGTATGATGATTAAGGCATTATGACCCCGTCCTTTTGGACTTAATCCACAAATTCAGTTTAGCTCAGCTCCTGATGAGTTTAACTTTTTGTTTCATTCAATTCAGTTTGTTCAGATTAAACGGGCCTATGTTGTGTATGTCCTAGTATGATCAGGAATTCTTCTAATCATGTTAAAAATCTGCTAATCCTGTTTTGGGTTGAACTATAGATGCCTTGATAAAGGCATGAGGTAGAACTGTAGAAGAAGACATAAAGGACTATATATAGTGTTTAGGTTGATAAGGCTAGGGTTAAACTTGGTTACACGATTCATTACTGGGAAGCTGCTGAGGAAATGAAGAATGAAGTGTTATTAGCCTATGGATCGCAGAGAAAGTCCTCGGATTGCAAAATTATATGGGTATGGATGTCAACCACAATATAAAACTATCACATGTTTTGAAGACATGAGTCACACATTGATAGTGAAAATCCAATTTATATATTTTTTTTAAAATGATAAGGAAGTCTATCAACTCATTTGCTGATAATAGGTTACTAAAAAACTAACTGGTCCTTGCAATGAGGAGGGGGGATTAGGGGTCAAGCACGGAGTTGGTGAGGTTTGATCCCTCACAAGTCACAACTCACAACTCACAACTTAGGAAAAGAGTTTGAGAGACGGATTAGCTTACCACCAAGGCACCAAGCTACTACCACATACCAGCTAACCTAATAGACTAGTGGTTAAGATGTTGCACACTAACTCCGGACCACCACGTGGCTTGAGTTCTTCTTTTGAGAGGCCAAGTTCTCTCCTAATTTGTCTTTTGATTGGACATATTAATTCTTATTAAACTCTTATTAATTCCCACATATCCAATATTACACACACTTATTCCTTATTTATAGACTAATGACAACTCTAAAACTAACAAACTACAAACAAACAATTATTAAAAGACTAAACTACCCTTATTACTAAAATACAACAAAATAACGAAAACGCCATTATTATTATAATTAGCTAGTGTATAGCAATACCACCCTCCCAAAGTTCCACCTTGTCCCCAAGGTGGAAAGAAAGAAAAATGGCCGGTGAGAGACCGATACGCATGATGCATGAGTTGTCGAAATCCATTTGGAGTTTTGGGTGCTATGATATTGAAGTCAGACTTGGGTTTGAATGAGGGGTTAGAAATGTTGGGTTGTAATTTTAGTGGGCTAGTGATGTTTGTTAAATTTGGGTTGGAAATTTTGGATTGATGGATGGGCTTAGAATGGGACTTGTTGGGTTGAGTAAATGATGACAAGCAAAGGGGTCTTGAAATAATTGGGGCCCAAAATTGTTTCCCTTCATTAAACATAATAGTGGGCTTAAGATTTGCTGGCCCATTTTTTTGCTTCACCCTACCCAAATCAGTTAGGTTATTCCAGGTCCGCCGCCCGACCGTCTTTCTTCAGTGACGTCGCCGCCACGCCCCCCTTCACCGGTGGTCGAACGTTTTTCCTCCCATCGTTCCTCTCTTTCCTTCTCTTTTTTATTTGATTTTCCTCCACCACCCACCGTGGAAGCCACCGTTGCTCCTGCCGTCGAAAGTCCGGCTCGCCACCAGCGGGCGAACTGGGATCTCACTAGCTTAGCCCTAATTTCTGACCTAGATTCTTCTCTTGCATCTTTTAGGGTTTCTGGGTTTGTTCGAAAATCTTGGAATCACACCTCCAAATCTTCGCTCTTCTTCTGGGTTTCTAGGGTTTCGAATCTCTTCACTCGTCCCCATCCCATCGCAAACCTGTCGGGGTCACCACCGACCTTGCTCAATTAGGACCGAACTTCTTCTTGGACGATTTTTTGGTTTGTTCGATTTTCTTGAATTCGAAACCCTAATTTTTCTTGCTTGTTTTTCGCGAGACTTACCCCTTTGCCGGCTTCTCGTGCGGTGGCTACCTCAATTTCTTGCTGGAGCTTGACTTGAAAACCTTCCTGATTTCTTTCTACCTCATGAGAAGTAGCTTTGAGTTCCTCCGCAAGGGTATATGATAAGTGTTCTACCCTAGCTGCGATCTGTTGCAAGGAATTCTGGATGAGTGTTGAATGATAGGCAATGGTGGTTTTTAGGGTAGCTAATCCAGACTCAAAGGTTTCCTCCTGTTCTGACTGTGTTGAGCCGCCCATGTCGCCGCCCAGAATGGCCTGCTCTGATACCAAGTTTGCTGCACACTAACTCCGGACCACCACGTGGCTGGAGTTATTGGCTTTCGAGAGGCCAAGTTCTCTCCTAATCTGTCTTTTGAGTGGACAAATTCACTCCTGAAAAGTTATTAAACTCTTATTAATTCCCATATATCCAATATTACACACACTAATCCCTTATTTATAGACTAATGACAACTCTAAAACTAACAAACTACTAACAAACAATTATTAAAAGACTAAACTACCCTTATTACTAAAATACAACAAAATAACGAAAACGCCATTATTATTATAATTAGCTAGTGTATAGCATAAGAGTTGAATTCTCTACCACATAGATCATAGGTTCAAGCTATGGTATCAACAACAATCAAAAACCAGGCTACTACCACATTCTCTGATGGAGGAAATCCATGACTCATAACATAGTTGGTTTTACTTTAATAATTCAGGAGGCCTAGTAAAGATTCACGTGCAGGTGTTTATGATTTACTTGTTTGCACTATGAAGACAAATAATCTTTTGTTTACATAACTTATTTATGAGGAGTATATTGTCCAGGATCTTTTGAGGTATTTTGGTGAATCCTGCATCAGTTTGGGAAACATCCGAAGAGGCAAAAATATGGCTACAAGCTTTGAAAGTATAAATCTTGATGATGTAAAAGAATAAATCTTGATGATGTATGGGTTCTTTTCGTCAATTGAAAGTGATTTCTTTGGACCTTTTGAAGGCTTTACCTTTGAATATGTTTTATAGAACCTCTACCTCTAGATACTAGATTGGAAGGTTTTGATGGCTTAATATCTGATTTTGTAATCCTTGATACCCTAAATGACTGCTATATTTGTCCGTCTTTGTCATCAAAGATAGCCAACAATTTGCTTGATTTTTTTTTTGTGAGAGTTTATTATCTTTTTATATTTTTTTCCAACATGTATCAATGAAGATTGCAAGCAATGTTATGAAGCTAGGAGGATTATTTTATCTATAATCTATTACAAAATAACTTCCTCTTTGCTATATATGACCAGTAATATGTGAAAAAATGCAGAATTTCCATTTGTGATAAATAACATTGCTGGATTTATATTGGAAAGTAATTTCAAAATTGTTAATGTGATGCTTTTTAATAACCTATAATGATAAAAATATATATATAATGGCTTAACTTTTAAGATTCTGAATTAGTCAGTGTGTTTTCTAGATGCTCTTAGTTGTCTCAAATTTGCAATATCTTGATAATGACTGATGACATGTTAGTTTTGTTAGTATGGCAAGAGCAGATACTCATCTTTCATTTTTATATAATCTTTTAGCACGAGTTTTGTGCATATTTAATTGGCATGTAATAGTTTGATTGTTTGAATTACACTTTCAATGTGACAACTAATACTGGACAGAGGGAGTAGTTTTTATTTGTACATTTTTTGTGTTCGATCATCTCTCAATTTTTATGTTAGACTCTTTCCATCCCCAGTCAGGTACCTGTAGAGTGGCAAAATCACCTATTTTGACTATAGAAAAAAATGATTGGCCTTCTCCTGATGATGAAATCCCTTTTTGGGAAAAGAACTTCACTTCTTCTGATGTGACTATAGACATTCCTGTCAATGTAGACAAGGATTCAAATCCTATACACATAGTTCATGTTACGGCTGAAATGGCACCTGTTGCTAAGGTGGGCGGTCTTGGAGATGTAGTAACTGGACTTGCTCGTGCTTGTCTGTCACGTGGTCATTCTGTGGATGTTATGCTTCCTTTCTACGAGTGTCTCCCAATGCAGCAGATAACTGAATTGAACTTAACCTGCACATATAATTCATACCACGACGGCAAATGGGTCTCAACAAATGCATATCGTGCTGTAACTTCAGGTATCCCTGTCATTTTGATAGAGCCAACCAACAACTTTTTCAAAGGCCAGAGGATATATGGAGGTTCATATGATGAGCTGGAGGCATATTTGTTCTTCAGTCGTGCCTGCCTCGAGTACATGCAGGTCTGTCTAATGACCAGTTAACTCATGCTTTGCTTAGTGTTTGTGTTGTTGTTGTCTCCCTCAGTCTCTTAAGGATATTCGTATGAGATATGATCATAATCACTGTTCTTTCCATGACTAGGTGTTTTTTCATGGCTTCTGACAGGTGACTGGTTTACAGCCAGATATAATTCATGTTCATGAATGGCAGACAAGCGCACTACCCTTGCTTTATTGGGATATATATCATCAGCTCTCCCTTAAGGCATGAATAATGAATATTATGTTATTAGTTACGTATTATTTATTTTTGTTTCTATCAACTTTACTTCTTCCTTCTGTGGGTGGGAATCCCGTCAGTTGATCTCATATACATATTTATAATTGATGTTTTGCTTTTTCCAGAAACCAAGAATATTATTGACAATTCACAACATGGAGCATTATGGAGAGTGTCGGTATGCGGTAAACCTTTATGATATGTGTGCAATCACTTTGCAAATCCCTGGAG
Organism: Salicornia ramosissima; assembly: GCA_951394345.1. NCBI lineage: Eukaryota > Viridiplantae > Streptophyta > Magnoliopsida > Caryophyllales > Amaranthaceae > Salicornia > Salicornia ramosissima. The sequence continues at coordinate 16,308,453 of OX596239.1, forward strand.
AAAATTAGCTTCTAACATATACTTTGAAATTTTGAATATAAGTTTGAGTAACTAATTGGGAAAGAAAACATTTAAAGTGAAGCAAAGATCAATAAGTATAGCCGTAGAAGTGACTTCCAACTGATGTATGAACTGTAGAAGTTCGAAGTTGCTGTTGGTAGTTACCAGAATACCATTTTTTGTTGTTGTTGTTGTTGTTTTTGTTTAGTACCAATCATTTTTGAATTCTGTGCTATAAATTAGGAAAAGAATGAACCTACCAGCATAAGTGAAAATCCTAGTCATTTATTTCCTGTTAAGTGCTTCTATTCATAGGTTTAATCCGTAGCGACACGTTACTTGAAGATGTGCAGTTTTTACTTGTTTTCTAATCTGTGGTATTGGTTAGTAGTGCAGAATGTAACAAGTTTTGGATTTGCATATCTAAGCTCTTTTTTTGCTACTTACTGTAACACTCAGAGCTAAAGAATCTTAGTATACTGTGTAAAATAATGCTCATCAAAGTATGATATTTGACTACACTTGTAATCTCTCTTGTGATGTTAATTGTAGGGTGACACTATTGGACTCTGGAGTTGTTATAATAATTTAGATAATTCTTGAAAAGTAGCACTGGGTGGATTCACTTCTCTGTTAACATTTCATCTTAAGAGCTGCCTTGTTCTATTCCTCTTACAGTCTTACAATAGTAAGTTCTAGGTAAACAAGTTTAGGTCGGTTCAAAAAGGGCTACTAAGCTAATTCAGAAGTATGTGGTTGATAATTTGTGCAAACATATTTTGCTTGTAGTTTCATCATTATCTTAAAGGATAAACTATTTTATTTATTTATTTATTTTTACTTTGTATTTGTTTCCATTATTCGTCTCGGCAGCAAAGAGCAATTTGGAAAGTCTGGCCTTGACGGAGATGTTTATGCTACGACTGACAAGGTGAATATGCTCAGATTATTTTTTTTGGTTCTATACCAGTATACCACGTTTTATGATCATCAATTTGAATTTTACAATCTTCTGAAAATTTGTTAAATTTTGCCACCATTTAAGTACAAAAAATTTAAGTTTTACCACAATTTGATACAAGGCATATAAGAACCTGTCTGGTGGGGCCACTAATGACCTTTTTCCAAGTCCTCCTTCCCTTAGCTGTCCATGGGCATGGCCTATATGTTTCAAACGACCAACTTTAGATTCTCAACCTTAACTTCAAACCAAAATCCTTCAATCCTAAAAAAAGCAAATAGTTTAAAACCAAGATTTGAAAGGACCTTTTAAAATTGAAACAACCAGAGAGAAAGTGTAGATGTAGAAGAGAGATTGATATCTGTAGAAGAAAAGAATTTTTGGTACAAATGTATGAGAGGACTCAAAATCTCTGAGAAAATCAAGTTCAATTGAGAAATGTGGATGAAAATGGAGTGAAAAATATTTGGAATAAAATGTAATGCATTAAGATTAGAAGGGATAAGCCTACTGGAAATTAAGGACACCCTGCAATGCAAGAAAAATAACAGCAGAACAAGATGCAGAATGGGTGTTATATGATTAGCTATATTTAGATCAGTGTAATCTAATAACAGCCACTCTCCTTCATTCAAGACGAAGGACTCTCTCAGATGAGTCAATCTCTTGATCTTCTATGTATAGAAGTAAAATGACAATAAGCAAGCTCACTAACCAACTGCCAGCTGTACTCAGCCTCTACCAACTCTGATTAAACATTATTTAATTAGTAACCAACCTTTTCATTTACCAAACCGTTGCCTCTGTGTGCATATGTAAACTGTATAGGAGGCCTTACACCCTTACCAGTCGGATTCTTAGAATTTGTCAAATGGTGGTAAAACTTACAATCTTTGTATTTGAAAATGGTAAACCCAAATTGAAGATAATATAGGGTTATGTAGAAAAAAAATCCTTATTTAAATACGTTATTAAATATTATCTTGGTTCATAAGAAGCTAAGCCAGTCAAGCACATGTTTTTAATTTGTTGGCCCATCTTCATTTCACCGATACATATTTATGCTATGTTTAAATCATCCTAGTTACGTTGTTTATATTGGGCTGAAATAATTTCAAATTAGATAAGGTCAGACGACTATTATTAGAAAAAATTAAAAACAATAGATCGTGTTAAAGATACTGATGAGGCTGTGTTTCCAAGAAAAATATTTATAACTTTTTTTTTTGAAGGGAAAAAAAATATTTATAACTTATGAACCTGCAGAGTATGAATATTCTAAATTTGTAATAATTTATAAGCTCAAGTCTCAATTGTAAAATATTATTAAGTTAATTACTAATATGAACAATAGGAATGCTATGCAGCAGATCTCCTAGACGGCTGACATTATCATTTTTTAGTCCAGAATCATAACTTTTCACCCCAAAATCATAACTTTTACTAGAAGAACATATCTGTTAGGGATCGAGAGTGCGCAGCGGAAGTGAAGATGTATTGATCGAGAAATATAATAAGGGCGATACTAGACAAGACTAATGTTAAGATAAAAAATGGACGATTTTGGGTGGAAACAACCCACTTGATGACGAGCTTTTTATTCCACTATATGAAAATATAGGAGAGTACAATTATCCCTTTTGAGGGTGTTTGTATTACAATAAGACTCTCTATAATTACTCACAACGGAGTATTACAATTTGTATAGTGGACTTATAAACTAATTGGTTTAGTGGAGAATTAAGAGGTGAAAGAATTATGTATTTTGTGGCTTCTTTTGTGTTTTTTTGGCTTTGTATGTGTTTTTTGTTTACGTCTTGTTTTCTTGTTGTTGATCATGCCTCAAGAAAGAAACGGCACCACCTATTTATAGGTGAACAAAGGCAAGCATGGCCTTTGGTAATGTCGGTGAACCAAAGAAAAATCCAGAAGCTTCAAGATAAAAAATCAAGGCTTGAATTTATGTTACAAAATAGACAAGACTTCTTCTTGTTTATTATCTCCCTTATTATATTTCTCGATCAATACATCTTCACTTCCGCTGCGCACTCTCGACCCCTAACAAGTGGTATCAGAGCTAAAGGTTCGTTGGAGTATATCATCTGAAGATGTCTTCAGTAACAAAATTCGAGATTGAGAAATTTGACGGCAAGACTAATTTCAGCATCTGGAAGGTCCAGATGAAAGCCGTTCTTGTGCAGAGCGGATTGAAAAAGGCTATGGATGGGAAAGATAAAAAGCCAGAGTCAATGACGGACGAGCAATGGCAAGAGTTGGATGAAAAGGCATTATCCACAATCCAACTATGTTTAACCAAGGAGGTTCTGCGTGAGGTCATTCACGAGGAGACAACGGCCAGATTATGGTCAAAGTTAGAGTCTCTATATATGACCAAAAGCCTCGCTAATAAATTACGGCTTAAAGAAAGGCTTTACGCAATCCGGATGGCCGAAGGTACATCAATTCAAACTCATCTTGATGAATTTAATTCAATTATTATTGATCTTGAAAATTTAGATATTAAAATCGAAGATGAGGATAAAGCCGTGCTACTAATTGTCTCCTTACCACCTTCATACAAACACTTCAAGGAAATCATGTTATATGGAAACAATGACACTCTTTCTTTTGAGGATGTCAAATCACATTTACTCTCAAAAGAAAAGTTTGACCTTGAAGTGCATACGGAAGATAAAGCCGAAGGATTAAATGTGAAAGGGAGACAACAAAATGGCAATGAAAGTACCTATAATAGGCCCAAATTTAATGGGAATAAATCCGGAAAATCTTGCAAATATTGCAAGAAACTTGGGCACACTATTGAAGAATGTCGGTTTTTAAAGAAAAAGCTCGAGAAAGAAGAAAAAGAAAAGAAGGCTAAGGAGACAGCAGAAGCCGATTTTGGAGAACTAGAGTCCGATGATGTTCTCTTAGCTACTTCTCCTAGAAGAAGTAAAAATTCTAATTGGGTTCTTTACTCCGGTTCTGCCAACCATATCTGTTCTCAAAAGTCTCACTTTACCAATTATAAAACGGTAAAAAATAGAACATTTTCTATGGGCAACGGGTATCGTTGCAAAGTTCGTGGTGTTGGCTCTGTTCGGATCAAGACACAAGATGGTGTGATCAGGACTTTAATCAATGTTCATCATGTTCCTGATCTAAAGTAGAATATCATCTCTCTTGGCACTCTGGACTCTAGAGGTTATAAGATTTCGGCTCAAGGTGGAGTACTTAAAGTCTCCAAAGGTGCTCAAAAAATTTTGAAGTCCATTAAACGTGGAAATCTCTATGTGTTACAAGTATCATCTATAATGGCTTCTAAATACTCAAGCTCGACTCGGCAAAAACACCCTCATAGTAAGGGTTCAAGTAAGTCACTCTATTATTCTAAACCTAAGTTTCGATCGGGTTTAGCAAGTGACATGTTTACTTAATATCGTTCGAGCTTCATACGACGAGCATATACAGAATTTGGTCCAAGGTGGAGATTGTTGGGTATGGTGGCCCAAATTTATGGCCCAACCCTCTTTTGGTATTGATCTTGATGATGATTATTCTAGATCATGCATGATACTTCAATTCTAGAATAATCAATCACTAATGACGGTGGAGTAATAATAAATTGATCATGATTATTCTAGAATATGGTAACATAAATTCAAGCCTTGATTTTTTATCTTGAAGCTTCTGGATTTTTCTTTGGTTCACCGACATTACCAAAGGCAATGCTTGCCTTTGTTCACCTATAAATAGGTGGTGCCATTTCTTTCTTGAGGCATGATCAATTTATTATTACTCCACCGTCATTAGTGATTGATTATTCTAGAATTGAAGTATCATGCATGATCTAGAATAATCATCATCAAGATCAATACCAAAAGAGGATTGGGCCATAAATTTGGGCCACCATACCCAACAATATCTTTTTAGCAAAAGACACCTAAAATCATAATACCTAGAATTCCATATCTGCGTATTCAAAATTCTAAGTTTCTCAGTATGAGCTGGGTATACCCATGTCGAAGACCCTAAGATCGAAATAATGTGAGATTATAATATATTTGGTAACTAAAACAAGACAATAGCATCATTGGAGATTTGGTGTTCAAGTTAAAGACATGTAGGAAATTATGCAATCAATATTAAGTACTTGGAAGATATGTTTTCTCCCTTTTTTTGTGTATTATTAGTATTATAATCTATAAAATAAAATAATAATAGTAGAAGGTAGTTAGGTAGGAACAGACTAGCAGTATTAGACTTAGTAGTATTATGAAATTTAACAAATTGGAACTCTTTCACGTTTTGTATTGCAGGCAGTGGATGATAGAACTATTGGGCACAATCCAGAGAGGTTAAGTTTACTTAAAGGGGGGATTGTATACAGCAATGCAGTTGTGTAAGTAATTAAAGTCCACCCCTTGTGAAGCTTATTGAATGTTTGACAATCTTTTGTACTTTGTAGATTTTCTAATTATGGTGATTTTCATAGTTGTAAATTCTAGAAAATAATTATCGTCTAAGTTATGTTGTGCTGGTCAACTCACACCTGTTGATGGGCTAGCAATTTGAGTGATGTTAGCACTTTCATGGCAGTTGCTATTGTTAATTTTCTATGCAAATTTATGTTTTTAATAAGGTTTAAATAAACTATTTTCTTACAATCATGTAAAAAATAATAAGCACTTCAAAGAGAAATAATTGGTGGTGGTGATAGCATGTTGCTAATCAAACCTAATTACAGCTTGTTATGAATCTTATGATTAATTGATTACTACATCATGATCTCTTTTGTTCTTGTCTTTGAAATCTAAATCTGCAGCTTGATAAAGATTGTGCTGGTACATAACCTCATTATTCTGATCTACAGACTCGCATAATAGGAGCTTAACTTTATTTTTCCCTAAGTTCGATGATGCTCCTGTGAATGACTGAAGCGTTGAAATAAATATAAATGATGGAAGAGCGTTTGTGTATTGGTAGAATGATTAATGTGTGGTTCCTTAAAGTCGCAAAATTCTTCTTATAGCTATTGCTCGATATAATACATGATTTTTTATCCTCTCCTTTTCAGTACAGTCTCACCATCCTATCTGACGGAAACACTCAGCTCTGGTTGGCTTTCTAGTATTCTAATAAAATATCGTGACAAGTAAGTCTTGCAACAAAAAAACTCTAGCTGTATTTTTGTGCCTTTTGTGGTGGAGCTGTTTTATGTGTCTACTGAGTTCTTGTGGCATTTATTTATTTATTTTATTTTGAATTATCATTGAGTAGTGCAACATTATCCTGTATCTTCCTCTGTGTGAGAATTCAGAACTCTGAAATTGTGATGGTCAGGTTGGGATCAGTCTTGCTTTTGGTGGGTGTAAATTGAATGGGGTTAATCTGGGTTTTGGTGTTGAAATTCAGTGAATTTTTAAGAAACCTGATACAGTTGTATTGCTTAAAAGTAAATGATTTTAGCTAAGTGACTAATTTTAAATCTAATTAATCCAATATATAATTGACTTCACTTAGTCTTTTCATTCTGAATTTAAAATTTTGTCCAGCCTATAAAAACCCTAATTTCAACGCTGGAAAAGGCTTATGGCTGGAGCATTAGAAGTAATTCCATAGATTTCCTGTTCTAAAGCTATTAAATTCAACATTACTTGTTTGTAAAGGATGTCAATGTCTAAATATTTTTGGACTGGAATGTAAGAGCGAGCAGTTTTGGATTTGTGTGTAAAAGAATTTGGATATGGAACTAAGAATGAGGTTTGGTTTAATTGTGATAATGACTTATCAGGTGTTTTTCTTAAGGCATGGAAGTCAAATAAATCTTCTATCTGATGTATAGAGTTCATCAGATGGTTCATGATTTTCATAATCAACCAATTATTATTTACTCTTAACTTTTTAGGATGATCATCAACAGTTCTGTAATCACTTAATTTGACAATGTCTTGATACTCTAATCTTTCTACAGGTACAATGGTGTTTTGAATGGCATAGATACTGCCTTGTGGAACCCTGAAACTGATTCATTCTTGCCAGCTAAGTTTGATGGTAAAACAATTTAAATTGATAATATTATATCTCTTTTACATTGCCTCTTCCCTATCCTCAAAAAGAAAGGGTGTTAGGTTCAAGAAAAGTTATTGGTGCATTAAGAATGATCACATTTTCATTCGATGAATTCAATACAAAAAATGCTAATAAAAGAAACAGCACGAAAAACACAGGATCGTGTATAGTTGTATACTACTATCTAGATGTTGATCTCTGAGTTCACTGTGGTATGGGTGTGTGTGTGTGTGTGTGTCAGTGTGTGTGTGTGTGTTTTTGGGAAGAGAAAAATGACAATTTTTCCTGTTTCCATTTTATTCTGCCAGCTTCACTGCATAGGGATTAGCTTTTGAGGTTTGCCTTTTCCCTTTCTCCTGTTGTTTCTGGTGTACTTATTTTATTTCTTTTGGCAGCACAAAATCTTGATGGGAAGGCCATCTGCAAAGAGTATGTCCAAAGAGGCCTTGGGTTGCTGACAGAGTCTGTTGGGGCTGGTACCCCTTTTAAAGACAGGATACCTTTGGTTGTCTGCGTCACACGGTTGGTTGCTCAGAAAGGTCTTCATTTGATCCGACATGCCATTAAACATGTTGAAGAACTAGTAAGTCTTTTAATCCTCAGTTTGCAAAAGATTTACTCTTTTTTATTTAATTTTACAATGTTCAATGATTAGCTCAGTCTTTGACATCTTTAATTACGTCTTAAATAAAAATTATACAAACTTTGAAACAACTTGTTGAGAAGAATTAAACAGATTCCACTTAACGATAGTTTAATATGTACATCAGTGAATGTATACAGTCAAAGTTTTACAAAAGTCAATTGTGTAAATCTTTTGCAAAAGAAGGGAGTATTTACCTGTGTTACTTTGACACCTTGATATACCTTTAAAAATGCATGTCTACTCGTGTCGTGTCGGACACAATAAGATACTTGGATACTTCTTTTTTAAGTTTTAACTAACTTGTAACTTTCTCAAATTAGCTGAGTCGGATACTTGGACACCCATATACACTTTATCCGTGTCTAAGTAACATAGGTATTTATTATGAAGGTATTATCTCCATGCATAGTTGCTACCTGCTTCTTCTTCCACCTGTTTTGTATTCTGAAAGTTGGATAACATTTCAATGTTGATTTCCCCCCATTATTTGTGGTATAGGGTGGACAGATTATTGTACTGGGAAGAGCTTCAACTGGTCAAATTGAAAGGGAATTTGAAGACCTTGCAACTTTGGTAAATGGCCATAATCTCTTGAAAGTCATACTCAGAATTTGGTTAAGGCTGAAATTCAATGTGGACTTCCATAGTAGTGAAAGTTCATACTCCGTATCCAGTGCAGTCCAATTTATTCTGGGACCAATGAATATTTCCATTTGTCTTGATTTTGAAGCATATATGATAAAACTTGAAACGGTTTTAATTACATTATTACACATTATTGTTTAAAGTTTAATTACTGGATAATTGGAAATGTAAGCACTGGCACTCCATGAACCTTTTAGGCCCTTGGACAGTGTTTGAAACTCTTTTTAACTGAAGAAGTTATTTGACTCTTCTTGTGTGATTTCTCAATAATTAATATTAATGAGCATATATGTGTATATTCCAATGTGAGATTCTCTGCTTTTTCCTTGTGTATGGATCATGTACTAATTGAGGGACGTTTCTTGCACAAGTCTCTTGCCACAGCAGGGTCTGGAAAAAAATCCTAATATATATAGGCTTGACTTTATTTTCATGATGAAAAGGCTGTTTTCAGACTAATCTATTATGTGCACTTTGTGATTATATACGAAGACATGATGTATGAATTCTGCCTGAAACCTGATATAACCTCTAGTACTTCAGCACATAAATCTGGTGAATCAACATTAATAGGTGAGGCCTAGCTAAAAGTTAACCTACAAAATCAAATAAACCAAAGAGTGCAGAAACCCTACAGGAACCCTATAGGAACAGGAGAACTTGCACCACGCCAGAGATACCAAATCTGAAGCCTGCAAAAGCGGATTATATTTAGATCCCTTTACTTAATGAAAGTATTAAAATAATTCAAGAGACAATGACATTTAATATGTTGTATGTTTGCATTTTTATTATTATAGATACATTATTCTTAGAGTCTATTGTTTACTCTCTTGCCCACCTTTTCATCTTAAGAATTTGTGTGGCATTTCAGTATGGGATGTTTATTGTATGGAGCTAACTACTTTTGCCTTTTCTTTTGCAGCACAACCAAGGTCCTAGCATCCGCATCCTTTTGATTTACAGGTAACATACATTAATGGGGTATTTTTTTGACTTCTGTAAAAAAAAAATTTCTCTTTCTGGTTTATGAATAGGGAAGAGCCTAGAGTGAAGGGAATTTCAGGTACGTTCATTCATTCAAGGTAAGGGCACGATTAATGATATTGTTCACAAAACTAATGATATTGTTCACAAAACTAATGATGTGCAACTGAAATGGAACTTAAAGAGCTATATGCAATAAGAAGACTGCTATTAAAACTCAAGTGAATATTCCATAATATTTAGGACTTGGGAGAGTGATAAGGGCAAGGATGAAGTGATAGGGCTGATAGGGGGGTAACTTTAATCAACTTAAAATCTGTGAGAGTTGAGTTACAGATGGCCTTGGCATGTCAAGAAGAAGCAACAGGATTTTTAGGTTAAAAGACAGTGAGATAATTCCTGTTATAGTTCGCTAAAAGGGAAAAGCAAGATCCAAGAAAAGTAAGGATAGCCGGATAGGTGTACAAGGCATGATTTTACATTTTAGATATTGTGGAAAATGGTGCTGTTAATAGAAATCAATGGCAGCCAGCCAGCCAGGCCTCCTAACAATATTAAAGATGGTCAACCAATAATTCACATTATGCAGCATCTTTAATGATATGTTTGTACCACTTGTATGCATGTATCCTTCTGCTAAGGCCTCGTATTATTTGTTTTCTTCAAATTTTTATTTTTTTGTCTCTGATGGGTTCCTTTTTTTTGTGGGAGAGTGACTTATTAAGTGCATAAAAATGCATCTACCACCTACCAGTGTCCATAAGGCTTGTCATATCCAAGGAGTCTATTACAAAGAATTACTTTTTCTTTGTATTGTTAAAGATTGATTTTACCTTCTTCTCTTTGCAGAATGGGCAATTCTATTGTGAACCTTGTTCATGGCTTACTTGTCCAGTCAGCCTTTGTGCTATCTGAATAATTCCTGTTTAATCCAGCTGCAAATAATCATCCTACGTAGATCATGCCTGTTTCTGTAATATATAGGTGATTACAGCATTTTTGTTGGTCTGTCTTGCAGTGAGGAGTTGTCACATATGCTTTATGCTGCTGCAGATATGGTCTTGGTTCCTTCCATATATGAGCCATGTGGCCTTGCTCAGATGATTGGTATGCGCTACGGAGCGGTATGTTCCTATGAACATTTATAACGTCTCTTATCATGATGTAGATATTGAAATTTGTCAGTTTGATACGATTAATATTTGTGATTTCCATACCTCATGGCTTCATGAGTTATGAGGATATGATATACCGTTCATGGCTTTATATATTCTGAGGCGTGTTTTCTTATTTCGGTCCCTTTTAGCATGTGTCTTTAAAAAATGTAGCAATTGTCTCAACCTGAGTTTCCAATACATCTTCATTATCCAAAAAGAAAAGTAAATGTCTCTCTTTATATTATTAGTGTGAGACTCCTAAGTGATAATTTACTTATTTAATGCAAGTGTCTTCTTGTCTTCTTCTAGGTTTTCTTGTTACTATTTCTGCAAATACTTTCAAACAAACCTGTACCAAATATGTCTCAAGTGTTTGGAGAACGCTCAGTGCCTGAAAACCAATTCAAGTGTTTCTTGATTGACACTTAGGCATCACCATCCTTGATGATAAGTTGCAGCTGTGGCAATCAATAGTTCTATCTCATCTATTATTTAGCTTTTGTGTCAAAGTTATGAAGTAAAATTGGGCATAGAATTTATAGACAAAATTGGAAAAAGCATTGTAGCATTTTCCTTGGATGCGTTGTGCCATTTTTAGGTAGTTTGTGTAGAATTTATATCTTGTACCTGGGTGTATGTACACCTATGTTTATACTTTGCTCATTTTATATTTATTTTGCTCATTTAATATGCAGTTTTAGAATATGAGCTATATAGAAAACTGAATGAGCAATATGAAATGATTCGATTCGGATTCGGTGGAGTTTTATGAAAACTCTACAAGGTAGAGTTGAATCCTAACCTTATATTTTTAAATCAATAGCTCAGATTTTATGGAAGGAGATGAAAAGGGGATGATTTTTGAGGAATAAATAGGGGGAAAATTTTGCAAAAAAAGAAAGATATAAAACCATTGATTTTCTAATCAATGGTCATGATTTCTTAAACTCTACTTGGTGGAGTTATTTACAAACTCTATTGGATCTAAATTCGAAATAATTTCTTAAGCAAAATTACATATTAAATAAGCAAAATATAAACATTGGTGCACCTGGGTGCGTATTATAGGAGCTTTAGTTTGTGAGTGTTGTGGAAAGTAATGTTGGCTTTTTGTTCTTGAAAGTTTTCCAATTGTGTTCTCTCCTATTGAATCATTGTTCTTGACCTGTACTTTTGTGTGATCAACTTCCATTAGATTGCCAATCTAGTAACTTTATTGACACATGTTTACATTAAACAAAAAAATCCAGGTTCCTATTGTTAGGAGGACGGGTGGTCTCGCAGATACAGTTTTCGATATGGATGATGAATCTAACCAGGATATATCAAATGGGTAATATATTTCTCTCTCTAGTTTATTTCATGATGTTGCACTTCTTCTATCTCACTTTACTTTATTGTGTATTACAATAGCTATTAGTCTATTACGTATGTGGGTATATTCTTGTTAACAGCCTGTACATAGTTCAATACAAATTCGAAAATACACCTGTGTGTATCAATAGAATGATACACACTAATGTACATTAGTTCAAAATGAATGAATATTAGTGTAAAGTTTAATGAACAATATTCAAATTTCAAAATCAGACCAAATGAGCGTTCATCATCAACTTAATGAATATTAATTCATATTGAGTTGCATTTGTATAAAGTAATTTTCTCTAGGTAATCATGGTTGCACCTTCTCCGACTTATTATTTAATGTGATCTTTTTCAGTTCCTTTGAATGTTAGGATTTCTTTTTAATGTAGTTAAGAGAGCTATTGGGAAGCTTGGATATGCATTGCAAGAAGCTAAATCAACTTATAATTTGATTTGTTGGTTTCAGCCTTTTGACACGACTCCTATCGTCATTTTAAAGAATGATGCCTTAGGTTATCCCTTTGACAGATGATAATTGGGTTTTTTCACGTAATTGAAGTGAAAAAGATTTAAAACCGTCCAAGAAAGGAAGTCAGTAATCCTTGATCCTTATTAATTAATCCCTATAATGTTTTTTTTTTCTTTTTCAAAGCACAATTTCACAGCATTGAAAGAAAGGAAATTTAGGGTTTAATAGCAATATGAAGTCTTCCTCTAATTTTGTGTTAATGCCAACTTGTTTTAACCATTTTTCATTCTCCTTGGTAAAGCTTTGTTATTGAAGGAATTGACGAAAGGTCACTTAGCTCGGCTATGGACCGTGCATTTACTTTCTACTCAAGTAGTAAGTTCATCACCTTCCTTTTTTTACTTTCAGTTATATAAACACCATATGGTGTATAAAGTCCAATTTTTCTACCCTCTATTTTTCTTCTTTTCAATTCCAGTATGTCTAGTACTCACATACATTTTGATGCTTCCTAAAAAAGTAATATCTCCTTCTATATATATTTAAAAAAAAGAAAGATATGTATCATATTAGTTGCAACGATTTAACATTTTTCCTCTTTATTTTATATCAAATCAAATTGTAGCAACTAATATGATACGGAGATGTTGAAAAGAAGAAAGAGTTTAATGTGATCTGAAATTGATTCGTATAAATATTGGTTTCTTCTGGTTTTGGTTTTATGCAGAGTCGGATGAATGGCAAATGCTTGTAAAGAAGATAATGCAGATCGATAATAGTTGGAACAATGCAGCTGCAAAATACATAGCTATCTACAACGCTGTTAGATCGCATTGAGTTTAAGCAAGTTTTGTATAATACTAGTCGTATCGTGCACGGTATCCCCAAAGGGTGATAACTTGTTGGAAATTCCATGCGAGCATTTGTCTTTAAAAAAACAAAACTACACCTCATTCAACAAATAACATTCATGTAATAGTGGTTTGCCTAATGCATACCAAAGGGAAAAGGCTCTAACTGCATGAAATGCAGTATAATGAGATTCATATTAGTCTGATTTAGTAGACAAGAAAATATTACAGTACATGGAGAAATATATTTGACTAAGGGGTGAGGGCGGTGCAGTTTGGCGTCCAAATTGCACCAAATTGTAATTTAATATTAATTTTATTGATTTCTGATCATACTTATTTTAATATATCCAATTTAATTAATCACTAATTTTAGTTTATTATTTGTCTAATTCATGTAGATACATATTACTTAACATTTAATTAAAAAAATAAATGAGGTGGATGAGAGATAAAGTGTTGCAGGGTAAAGTATAAAAGTTAAAGAAAGGGATGAAGGGTTTTTTTTGGATCATGGTTGTAATCAAGGTGAATAAAATATTCTTAGATTGATGAATAATGGAGTGAGAAAGTTAAGAGAAATGAATGAAAATTTGGATCATGAGTGTGGATGCTCTAAGTCAGTCATCTTTTCTATTAATCATTCAATTGAATTTCCAAATTATAAAACTTGTTTCCTTAATACACAAGGATTGCAAAAGAAAAAACCTACAATAAAATAAGATTAGAAACTTAGACCTACAACTAATAATCCCTCTACAAATTGGACTTGCAAAACTCTAATAAAGTTGATAGCAAAAGCTGAACTACACTATTACATTAACACCCACTCCCCCCCCCCCCAAAAAAAAAAAAAAAAAAACAGAGATAGAGGAGGGGGGAACTTGGTAATACAAAAGAAAAAAAAAAATACCATGATCCATCCAATGCTCTTGCAGAAGTGTTTTATTAAATTGCTTCCCAAAAAAACTGGGGGATTACATCAATCCTTGAAGTATTCGGTACCCAAGGAAATTGGTTATCTAAGCTGTAGACTCCACTTAACAAAGACAGTAACAAATTTAAAATAAAAATAAAAAAAGGCATTTTTTTTCGGGGTTGACGGTATAGGGCTAAAGTTACAACTCGAAAAGAGCCAGGCACATTGTACAACACTGCCACAGCAACCAGCCGAGACCTGAACGTGCTCGGCTCATGTACAACTCACTCAATATGAAAGGATTAAAAAAAAAAGTCAAAAAAGATTGGAGAAAGAACAAGGCGAAAAGGGAATACCGAGTATTGTATAAGGAATCCAGATTCCAGTATTAGGGGCATCACTCTAAAGCCCGAACAGATGATAAAAACTTTTGATTTAAGCTTCTGAGAAGACGGAACTTAGTAATATGTAATGTAATAAGATCAGAAAAAAAAAGGACCTATTATGATCAGTTGACGGAGAAGATGACGTCCTGATGTGCATCTCTAACTACACCTTACTGTTCGGGTGTGCGTTGCTGTTCTTCTCAGTTGCCACTACATCTTTACAACTCTCGTCTAAATGGAGAGTTTGATCTAATCTGTCAGAAATATTATTCAACATCTCATCAGTTAGAGATTCTGAAACACTCGGCTTTACTTTAGCTTGTTGTCGACTCTTCCTTTCCTGTAAAACCTTCTCCCTTTCGTCGTAAAATTCAAAGTCGTCAAGGATGGATGTTTGAGAATCATATTCTTTGAAGATTTTCAGCATCTCAATACCCTGTTCCAGTTTCACCTACAAAACAGCACATAGCATATAATTGGTAATGTCAACCATCTAGTAAAAATCCTGATATAATACAGGAGTGCAGTGGATTCTAAATGGCTAACGATAGGGACTAATTCTAATACTGCAGCAGGTCTATTATGTTATCGGACAGTGATACCGTTATCCCTCCCTACCTCCCTAAAACGTAATTCATTCAAAAATAATTATTAAAAAGAAAAGCAAAGAATATTTTCTTATCAATGCCAAAATAACATTCCATTTAACAGAACTCTCAGAAGAAAGAAATGGGAATAAAACATGTTCAAGTTTAAACAAGCCAATTAATACCTCCTGAGAGTCTCGGCTATGAGTAACAGGCTTGTTATCATTGTTTTCCAGCAAAATGTGCCGGAATTTACTATTAGGAATGTCCTTAATTATATGCCAACGAACTGCAAACTGTCCAGTCCATCTATCTTGCTGCCAATATTCTGCATTCTTCTCAAAATCAACTGCTCCACCCATTTCAGCTACTCCACAAAATTGGCCACTCGCATTAACCTAAACAAGTATGGTAGAAAAATCTTCAGGTCCAGCACCAAATATAACAAAGCAAAAGACGTCAAACGAAAAGGTTGCTTGTTAAGCAAAATGATAAAGACTGCAGAAATCAAGCCACCGTTAGTCATACAGAAAGCAGTATCAAAATCCAAGCAGAACGAATGATGTGATCAATATAACATATTAACCAACTCATCCAAGGCTTCAAACCTTTAGGAATCAGCATCCAACTCACCATAGCAGTGGATGACAGAGAGCACAATGTTAAATACTTTAATGTAATATTGTAACCGTATACAAAACAGCATAAACTGTTACATCCATGAATAAGGAAAGATACTTTCCATGCATTATAAGTTTATAACATATAAATTATACACCACCAAAACATGCAAGCATCCTTAAAAGATCAGTCACTCGTACTTGAACATAGATGAATGACTGCCAAAGTCAGTACTCAGTAGTAGCAACAGCCATTTTAAAATGTAACAAGGCAATATTTATTCCAAGCATTTTATGAAGTAAAACAGTGAAATTATCAGAACACATATCCAAGTCTCAGGTCATGAAAACATACCGAAAACAAGAGGAAAACAGGACAGTTGCCTTTCTCCTTTGCTTCCAAATAGGCCCCGTCTAACTTTCTATTTCCATGAGGCGTACTAGCCCAAATACCATATTTAATGCTTCTATGAATATTGTCTTCACTAAATGACTTAATGATAAAGAACTTTGCATTCTCATACTCGGTTGGAAAATCTAAACTGTTGTAGGAACCATTCACTCCAGAAGCAGAAGCGCCCATTTTAGCAGTACTAGCCAACGACTTGTTTTCTGAAGCATTTTCAGTGCCAGGCAACGAACCATTTCCAGTAGACCCCTTCCCTTTTCCCTTTGATGCCCTTGGTCCTCTATTGCGATCACCTGAGATAACAAACATTGACTCTTGTTCCCTTTGATTCCGCGCTTTTTCCAAATTAAGGCGGTTACGGTAGCTAGCTCCTGGTTGAGAGTTAGGTATGGCACTAAAATTTGAACTGTGAAATGAACCATCATACGGATATGGCCCACCAACAAAATCGGATGCCAAACCATATCCAGGATATGGTCTTTGTTGAGCAATCTGCATCTAACAATAAAAATTAGAAAAAATCATAGCAAGATCAGCAACAATAAAACAAGCACAATACATAGATGAAAGGCTATATCAAATACAATTATCATTTAGGAAATAAAATAAATTGGACCGTCCTTTTAGAAAGATCCGAATTTTGGTTAACTATAATCGAGATAACTCAATGGCGCCTTCATCAAAGATCAAACACATCCTTGTATCTGTCTTACTACCTGCTACATTTTTTACCATTTTTTGAGCTACTTTTCCCTTTTGAAAACAGGGTGCCCGAAATAGATAGTGATCCATATTATTTCTAACTGTTAAACAAGTCAGAAAAGGTGAGAGACCAGCCTCAAAGTTATAAACACCCATATTTCAATTGAAATTTGGGATTTTTTTAAGAGAGTTCATCATAATAGTTAAGACCTTTATAATCACATATTTCTCTAAAAGATAAGAAAGATCTATACTGTACCCCCCCCCCGCGGACACACACAAACATTCTAAGGGGGAAAAATCACACCATCAAAAAACTGCCATCACGGTCAAATATATGCCAAGCACCTGACAACAACAAACTAGTAAAAAAAGGGCCTCCAACCTGTCCAACTGTGGGGTCATATGAACCAAGGGTAGCAATTGGTTGACTGTATGCAGCAGTTGAATTAAAAGCTCTCCACCCAACATCAGCAGAGTTTGATGGACTTGACAAATGTTCAGCAGATCCAAACATCCCATGCATGTTGTAAAAACCATGGTTATGCATCGTGTTCATGGGCATGTGTCCTGTGATTAACAGCTCAAAAAACTGTTAAAATACACAAATTCCTTTAGCTGTAGTGGTGTAGGGAAAAAGATCTTCATCACATTACCTTTATGAGTCACCATCTCAGCATGAGAAACTGGCATTGCTGCTGACATATGTGGCATCGAGCTACCAACTGGCTGGGGATAGTATTGCGGAGAAACAGGAATCTGTTGTGGTGAAAATATCTGGTTATCAACCATTATTTGAGGCACAGGCGTAGTGGCAGGTGAGTACTGTCCATATGCCATCTGGGAACTGAAGCCATAGGGAGAATGCATTCCAAGAGATGGATTATCACCGTATAGGACCTGGCCAAAATAAAACAAGAAGACAAAGAGTAGAGTCATAATTTGAAGAGTAAATCAAAGAAGAAAACAGAGATCAATAATCAAGCCTCACCGGAGGTACAACATGTAAGCCCTCAGCACCAGCATACTGTGGATATCCACTCCAACTGCTTGTGCCATTATCATATCCTAAAAATAAAAAGCAATGCCCTTTAAACACCTGATGAATGTGAAGTTTCACATGCTCTAACAAAATGCTAACACTAGGGAATATAATGACACTGACCTCCATAAAAGTAAGTTTGTTCAAGAGATCCATAGTTGTTAGCTTGGTAAATCGTATTATTATCAGCAGCTGGATCTGACGACCTAGGGGGATCAACGGCATTCCTTGAAGGCCCTGTGATGACTGCATCCGGAGAAGGATTGGTAGAAACAATCCTTTCATCTTTGGGCGAAAGTGGCTGATAATATATTGCAAAATGAAGTGCTAGAGGGATATAGTTACCTAACTAACAGTATATGAAAATCAAAGAAATTAAAAGGCCAAACAAAGTAGTGATACAAATTGCTACCTGATTCATCATGTTATCTGCCTTAACAAACTTAACTCCTGCAGGATAGTGGTGACTTAAATTTAGAATAACCCCAACCAGAAAGAAGCATAAAACGGCTTATTCCCTGCAGTGTAACAGTGACCAAGTTTAAAATAACATCAAATATTAAAGAGCACAGCACAGTTCATCACCACAAAAGCAGTGATTAAATCAAGAACACCACCCAAAAGAAAAGAATGAGATAGGAAATTTCCTCCAAGAGATTTGAACTTTAATTCATAGTGAACCACTTGGGTGTGTTATTACCTACTCCATTAATTATCTTTCAACATAAAAAAATATATCGAGTCATTTCATTCTTAACATCGTCATGTTCAGCAAAGATAAAAATTGATTAGGGTGGGAATTCCAAAACAATCACCCGGTATATATATAAACAGAAAAATTGCCACAATGCACATCATGTTCCGGCACAGGTTACATGTGGCGAATGTTTTTGCTTATATGGGCAATTCTTTGCTAAATTGGAGCCCATCCAAATGAACAACAGAGGCTTTAGGGGATCAAAAACAGAAAAAGAAAAGGGCTGGGTCATAAAAAACTGCTAAGAGCTTGTATACAACTGCAACAAATCACAATGCATTTAAGTTTAATCAATTCATAGAATCTGCTCTTTATTTTGTATTCACCACACAAACAAATCTAATCCTCAAACAGTAATTTTTCTTCCATGATTTCATAGAATTGTTAATAGTTGACTCTTATCTATACCATTTAAACATCCCAACCAATACTACTCCAATTCTCCAAATACCTTATATAAATTTACACCGAGAAAAACACGATCAAATTCAATAAAAGACTGGAAATTTTTAGACCAGAGAACATGCCTAAAAGAAATTTCCATAACAAATCTTTATTCACAACCCATAAGTTCCAGTCTGTATGTTACATTATGCAATAAAATTTCAACTATAAAGAGAGCAAGTCAAAACTACAACGCCATAAATTGTGATTCCAAAAATCTTCAGCAATTCACATCATTGAATAAATAAATAAATATATATTTCCATAAGATTGAACCCCAAATCATACCACATTCTTCCAAATTAATTATACATTAAACTCCAATGGTAAAACTACAAACACATTACATCATCAACACACGCAAAATTTCCCTTTTAAACACAAACTACATTCAAATTTGCAACATTTGAGTTTAGATCAAGTCCACACCTTATGTCAAAAAAATTAACCCTTACACGCACCCTGCTAAAAATACTTCATCCCAATAAAAAAAATCACTCAACAAAATTGAATCAAATCAAAATTAGGGTTTTATGAAACTTTACCCTCAGATGAGATTTCCATCCCCCATCAAGTCGTTACAAACGAAGCTTATACGATGAATCGCCACAAAACCAAACCAATTACCACCGCAAAACTCCAAAGAAGAGATACAAATGGCAATAATCGAGAAATTGGTCGAAAATTAAAACCCTAAACTTCTGGATCCAGAAAATTTTGGCCTTTTCCACCACAGCAAAAATTGAATCCCAAAAATTTGGAAGATATAGCAGAGGGAAAAAAATTAATCAAAGGACAAACTTGCAGATCGAAAGAGATAATACCCGAAGATTTTCGACGTTAAAGATCAACGACGAAAAAAAATGGATGATTTTTTTGGTGTGCGAAAGAATTTTAAATTTTTTATTTTATTTAAAAAAAAAAAAAAATTGGTTTTCTTGAAGTCTACTTCTTTGCTACGAAGTAATGGTAAGAGAGAGGGAGAGAAAAGTGAGGAGAGAGAAAGTGAAGGAAAAATTTCAACTGTATTTTGTTTGGGAGGTTTGTTTTGAAATTATCAATTTGGGCCTATTCTTTCTCAACTCGGCCCACACTCTCTTACACGTAATCCACTCGGTAGATGTTGCTTTTCAATATGTGCTACTCAATAACAAATACAAGTATACAACTATTCCCTTCGTAACATAATTCTGGCAACAAATTTTTTTTCACGCATTTCAAGGAAGTGATTTAAGGGTGTAAACGAATAAATTGATCAAAAAAAATATTTAAGATTAGTAATTTATGATCTCAATCTTACTTGTATTAAAACCATTTTGATTAATTTGTTCATTTACACCCTTAAATTGTTTCCTTGAAATGTGTGAAAAATAACTTGTTGCCAGAATTATATTACGGAGGGAGTACATTATTTGGAGTTAGCAGTTAGAAGTTAGCTGATTGAATTAGTAGTTTTGGCTAGTTGTTTGTGATGGATGATTTGATTAATTGATTATGTTAGATGTTTGTGTAAAATTGTTTGGTAAATAACAATTAACTGTTAAATTTTTCAGAGTAAAAATAACTAATCAGCTATAAGCTTTTTCAAAAAAATCTTGATATAAGCTTTTTGAAAAATAATTTTTCACCCCAAAACTCTCTTCCAAACCTCTAACTACCAAACACCTAAAAATAGTATTTAAGTTGGTAAAACCTCTCTTTCCTCTCAAACATCACTTTTTCCCTCAAACCTCTAATTCCCAAACATATTCGTTGTTCTTTTAGATTTAACTAGTCTTTAAGCTCGTGCAGTGCATAAAGGTGGCCAACGGGCGGGCTGGGCCGGGCCGGGTTGGGGACCGGGCCGAAAATGGGTAACCCGGAACCGGCCCTTGGGTGGGGTTGGGCGGGCCGGGCCGGGCTGGGTCAGACGAGGGTCGACCCACGAACCGGCCCGACGGGTTGGGGACCGGGTTGGGCTGGGCTGGGTTGTGGGTTCGTGGGTTGGGTTTGTGGGTTGGGTTTGTGGGTTTGGCTCGTGGGTCGGGCTCGTGGGTTGGGTTCGTGGGTTGGGTTCGTGGGTTGGGCCCATTGGGTCATGGGTTGGGTTCATGGGTTGGGTTTAGGGGATTTGGGGGTTTTGTGGGGGGTTTTGTTGGGGTTTAAGGGGGTTTAAGGGGGTTTGGGGGGTTTTGAGGGGTTTGGGTTTTTTTTTTTTGGGATTTTTAAATTTGTAAATGTAATCACTAGTTGACAAAAACATGTTAATTATATATTTAACTTGTTACTTTAAATTCGAACAACTAAATAACTAAATATTATGAATTGGAAACGATTGCTGGCTGGATAGAATCCCACGTAATAGAGGTGCGACACAATGGTCAACTTAAATACCAAATCTTGCCTAGATAGATTCCGGGCTCCTGTTTGAGCCAACTAACCAATCAGATTGTAAGTTTTGTAACCTTATGATTAAACTGGAAAGTTCATACAAAACAATGAAACATTTTTAAAATCATGTATTACATATATAATTTTAGTTCTTAACATATATTAAAATCATGTATCACATATATAATTTTAATTCTTATTAAGATATATTAAAATCATTAATCACATATACAATTTTAATTCTTTACATATATTAATATCAACATCACATATATTTTAGTTCTTAACATACATTAAAATCATGTATCACATATATAATTTTATTTCCTAGCATATATTAAAATCATGTATCACATATATAAATATAATATTAATTCTTATTTCTTAACATATATTAAAATCATGTATCAAATATATAAGTTTTGTTCCTAGCATATATTAAAATCATGTATCACATATATAAATATAATATTAATTCTTATTTCTTAACCTATATTAAAATCATAAATCACATATATAATTTCAATTCTTTTAAATCATATCAC
Organism: Salicornia ramosissima; assembly: GCA_951394345.1. Lineage (NCBI taxonomy): Eukaryota > Viridiplantae > Streptophyta > Magnoliopsida > Caryophyllales > Amaranthaceae > Salicornia > Salicornia ramosissima. Next base: position 16,330,387 of record OX596239.1, read on the forward strand.
ATATATAATTTCAATTCTTAACATAAAATAATAAAAATAATAAAATGCTAGTAATTCGCACGGGCGGGCCGGGTTTCGGGCCGGGCTGGGCCGGGTTACGGGCTGGGCTGGGTTACGGGCTGGGCTGGGTTACGGGTTGGGCTGGGTTCGGGCTGGGTTACGGGTTGGGCTGGGTTCGGGCTGGGTTACGGGTTGGGCTGGGTTCCGAATGGGTTGGGCTACGGGCTGGATTTTTAAACCACAATCCGTAACCAGCCCGTCTGGGGGCCGGGCCGGGCTGGTTACGGGTCGGAGCGGGCTAACCCAGGCGGGCCAAAAACCGGGCGGGTTCCGGGCCGGGCCGGGCCAACCCAGCCCATTGGCCAGCTCTAGCAGTGCACATGTCATAATCTAAAAAAAGTCGATTTTATTATTGACGCATAATTTACATTAAAAGTGAAAATAGATGAGAAATAAATCAAATAAGGAATATCATTTAGAGGAGGTCAATTGTAAGTGTAATTTTCAGTTCTAACATTTGCCTTTTAAAAAGTATAAGGAGATTTGGCAAATTAATATAAAAATCGACTGATGGAAATTATTCAAACTTTGAAAATGAAAAGGTGTAAGTTGTAGTGACAAACAAATGGATAGATAGAAGATGACGGGATGGATGCAATTGAAATGATGAATTTTTTGACGTGCTCTGCGGGAGTGAAGTGTTTGAGAAGTGGAAAATAATCAAGAGGGTTTTGAAAAAAAAAACGAAGCTAACTAAATATAAGAGTGATTTTGTGTGAGGACCGAGTAGGTGAATGGTTATGTTATCAAGTCAGATTAAATGTGGAATGGTTATTATATGGAATGGTTATGTTTGGATCTATTTTCCTGGTTTTTTTTTTGTGTGTTTAAATATGATGTATTTGTTCATATTGTTCGAATATATAGAACTTGTAAAACTTATGCTCATTAATATATTGAATTTGTCAAACTTTATTTAATTAATCATTAATCTGACCACTTAATCTGGTCAATCTTGTTAATTACCCTAATCCTATTGAGTTGCATAATTTGATTTACTTAATCTAATTTACGTAATTAAAGTTAGTAATCTTATATGATTAACCTCCTAAGTAATTTGATTTGGGTGTGTTTGGGAAACTGAATTTCATTTGAAATTTAAGAATTGGGCTAATTCTTTTGTTTGGGAACTATAGAAAATTGGAATTGGAATTGTGTCAATTCCAACCCAATTCCAAACCCACAAAAATGTGGCTCTTATAATTTCACCCCTGACCCATGTCATTTCAAATTCAATCAGCCCAAAAAATAGGTTTTCTCCCCCAAAAAAAAAAAAAAACGATTCTCTCAATATCTGCTTCTAACTTATGCTTTTCTCTCGGGCGCTCCTCCATTTCTAACATCTCCATGGAATCATACCTCAGGAACATATCTATATTATAATAGAAGAATCTGTTTGAAGGAGAGGTCTCCAAACCTTAAATGGAGCCCTCTCATTAACTCTCTAAAAAACTCACTAACTCTCTAAAAAACTCACTCTAAAAAATATAACACTCTAAAAAATAACTAACTTTTTAAAACAATCATTCTAAAACAAATATCTAACTATTTAAAACAATTTTTCTAAGAAATTTCTAATAGCCAATACAAATTATAAAACTTAAGTTATACATGTAAGCAAATATAATCATGCGTAATCTCTTCAGAATCGTCTCAAGGAGTATTTTATTGTGATATAATTTTATAATTTTTTCTCTTTAGAGTCGTCTCAATGTGTACTTTATTGAGATCTATTTTCTTTTTTTTTTGTAAAATGTAACCATAGATATTATGAATAAAAATTAAACATAAGCACAATTAAAAAAAAATTAAATTAAACCACCAAACAACAAAAATTCTTTACCCCACTTTCTTTGTGTCATTAGTTTTATTGTTTACCATATTATAACTGAAACCAACACACCATAATAAAATTAATTAATTAAACCATAAAAAAACTTCGTAACATACTTTATTTTTTAAAAAAATTTTTTGGCAACAAAATCATTTTCACGTATGCAGAGATAAAATTTTATAGATTAATATCTCTAATGAGGTACTTGAAAAGATTGTAAACACTAGATGATAATAATAAATTACAAGTTAAAATGAATTTAACGAGACTGCACATGACTATATTTTTCTTTTGAGAAGGTATTGTGTCAGACCAATCCGACATAAAGTTACTGTCAGACAAGTTCAATTGGACCTGGACACATATTGTCAAATCTGGACAAGTTTTTGTTGAACCTGGACACATGTTGGTATACCTGGACATGTATTGGTAGAGCTGGACACATATTTGTAAACCTGAAAATATATTTGTAAATCTGGACACATGTTGTTGAACCTGGACACATAGTATTAGATCTGGACACATAGTACTGAACCTGGACATATATAGTTGAATCTGGACATAAATTTGTAAACCTGATGAAACTTATTGAACCTAGAAACATATTGTTTACCCTGGACACATGGACCTGGACACATATCGTAAAATCTGGACATATATTGTTGAATCTGGACACATGTTGTTAAACCTGGACAAGTATTGTTAGACCTGGACAAATATTTGTAAACCTGAATACAAATTTGTAAATCTGAAAATATATTTATAACCCTGGACACATGTTGTTGAACCTGGACACATAATATTAAATCTGGACACATAGTATTGAACCTGGACACATATTGTTGAACCTGGACATAAATTTGTAAACCTGGTGAAACTTATTGAACCTGGAAACATATTGTTTACCCTGGACACATGGACCTGGACACATATAGTTAAATCTGGACATATATTATTAAACCTGGACAAATATTATTGAACTTGGACACGTTTTGTTGAGTCTGGGCATAAAAAAAATACAAGTGTGGGACGGTCCGACGGTCGGACCGTCCGACACAATACTTTCACTTTTTTTTTATGTAAGTGATAAATTGCAGTCAAAGTCAAAATTGTGAATAGTGTCAAAAGTACAATTATTGCAAGAATTTGAAATCAGATGAAATATAAATTTTTTTCTTATAACATTTTTTTGGCAACAAGTTCCTAACATATAAGTATATAATATAATTTAACCTATAATAATTACTCATTATCCACAATAACTACGTGCGTTTTCATAATCAATTCACAATGCTAAAAAGATGAAAATTAAATAATAGACAAAAACGCAAGCACGTTGGGAGGAGTTTAAAACCTTAACCCCGGGACGCGCTCTGAATCCGGATTAGCCCAAAAGGGTGAACCGGGTGGATACACCAAAAAAAAAATTAATAGACAAAATGGTATTCTATATTATTTAATGATCAATATAAAACTAAATATATTTCAATATATTTGTCGAGTTTTTAAAATATAATCTATACGGAGTGAGTGTTTTTATAAAATAATAAATATATACACGGTGCATTGGCGCCGGTTCACTCTAGTTATTGTTGAATCATAGTTTGATTATTCTTGAAGGTTTAGATTGACTTAACTTGCCTCTCTCACAAGGTTTGATTTATAGCTCAAATTTTTTCGTTATTTCTTCGATTGTTGTGGCGTTTTGATCATTTTTTGTGGTTTTATCTTCGATTTTTTTTTTGTGGATGTTTGTTCGATTTTTTATGCCTCTGTGTTCAATTTTCTATGGCTTTTTATTCGAATTTTTTGTGGTTGTTTGTTCGATTTTTGATGCCTTTGTGTTCAATTTTTTGTGGCTTTTTGTTCAATTTTTGGTGCTTTTTGTTCGATTTGTTTATGGCTGTTTGTTCCATTTTTTATGCATCTTGATGGATTTGTTTTTTTAAAATTGTAAAACAGTAATTGAGCAAAGCAGGGAGAACAAGAAAACTGCTTTGAAATTGAAATATTTTTGCTTTCTTTAGTAATTACAGATAGTCTACTGGATAATATCGTCTTTATGCAACTCATGTTGTCAATTTGTTTTTTCTATTTTTCTGATATCGAAATGCATAAACTTGGAAGACAAAATAATTGAACAAATTGAGAGAAAATTGTTTGTAATGGAGTATATTTCTTTACATATAACTTTCATACACAGGTCAAAATTCTGTGGTAGTAGCGGGGGCAAAGACCTCAAGTTCCAAGGGGTTAGCAAGACCTCAAGTTCCTTACAAATGTAGTTTTTTACAATTTTTACATCATACAATTTTAGTTTCTTATTTATGTTTTTTGAGCATAGAGAATTGGGAAATATATGCACTTTATTTGGTGCAGATAAAGCTATTGGAGATGGTTCAGAACAACATGATGAAGCTGCAGATATGATGGAAGAGGAAGTGGTTAGTGAAAGAAAAGCTCGTGTACTGATCAAACTAAATCGGTTTATCGCAAACAAAAAAAAAAGTGTAGCCGATGATGTTAATAGCTTTGCTGAGTCTTTAATCAGTATGTGCAAAGCAAGATGAACGACACTCCAAGACCTAGCTACCTGTCAAGAGATTCACATTGTTGTTTCCCAAGTGAATAGCATTTCTAGGAATCATGTTATGAGGGCACTAAAAATGTTTATGAATGGTAATGGTGATGAGTTTATAATGCTGAAATAACTTCTAGATGATGAGAAGCTTGATTGGGTATATCATTGTACTCCATATATTTTTTGGGTTATTGTATAAGTGTTGCTTTTTATGTCAAGTTGAAAACAAATTTGTTGTGACAACTTTGGATTATTAATATATAAGAACACATTTTATTTGCTAAAATTTATAATCTCTTGCTGAATGTAATTACAAAGTTATCCAAACGGCAATATAGAATTAAAATTTGAGAATTCAATTCCAATGATTGCCAAACAAGTATATTGAATTAAAATATAAGAATTCAATTCCTCAATTTCCAAACGCGTTTGAGGAATTGAAATTGAAATTCAATTCCATGATTTCAATTTCTAGAATTCAAATACAAAAATTGAAATGAAATACGGGTTGCCAAACGCTACTTCATGTAATTAGCCTAATTAATTTGATTAATCTTTTTCAATTAACATAATTAATCTTGTTGATTACCCTAATCTGATTAAATTGCCCAACATTTTGTGTTTTTTTTTTGTGTTGTTGGATAGTTTATTTCGTGACTAATTATTTTGTTGATTTCTCATATTGTTTGTCTATTACCTTCTTTTCTTCATCTCATTTAATTTTTCAAGTTAAAATATGTAATTATTGAGGGATGAAAGAAGTTTGGAGAGCTTTCAAGAAAGTTGTGGATAACCAAGGAAGCCCAACTTGTTTGAGGCTGCTGTTGGATTGTCAATTGCATATAGCGTTGTGTGCCTGAATGATTAGTGGTGTCCGAGGGACAAGAACAAGCAGGGGCAAATCCAGATTTGAATATTAAAGAAACAAATATATTTTTAAAAAATTTAAAACATATATAATTTATTTATTAATAAGTAATAACAAGGACGAATATTTTTATCTCATACTTTAATTATTTTTATCATTAATATTTTATAGATTTTTATATAAAAAAAACTACAAAATATATAAAAAATAAACTAAAAAATAAAATAAAATTCAATTTAAATTGCATCTATTTACTTTGAAACTAACAAAAATCATCAATCAAATACGGGAATTATATCTTAGAACAATCTTACAAAATACGAGTTTGCTAATCACTAAGGTAAAATGTTCGGTATGTTGTGTCTTATATCACAACATCTCCATAGGCTTTGTAGTCTTCAACATCATTGAATCCCTCCAAAAATAGCTTACAATGTTGTTGTTTTGTAACGACCCGACTTTTTTAACAGTCGATTGACGAAGGAAATCGACATACGGATCATTACTTAAACGTTAAACTTAATATTAATTAAATATTCAAAAACTAAGGCTTCTTTTATTAACTTAATAATCAAAATCCAAAAGTCTACAAAGGATAAGAACTAAATTACATAAATTAAAGATGTCATTCCCAACAGGCTGGGATGATTACTAGCATAAAAGTCTTATTGAAAACTCTAAATAACTAAGGTTAAACTACAGATCTCAGCCACACAAAGCCCAATCCAGCGAAAGCCCGTTCTAAGCTGCTGCATCATCACCTGAAACTGGGGGGGTCCACCGTCAGTGGCGAGTAACTACGCTGTCCCGCTTAAATGAGGGACCGCTAACCACATAATCGCATAGAATCGTACACGAAAATCACACGTAAACATATAACATTTCATACAAAAATACATACAGCGTACGTATAAAAATATGTACAAAAATACGTATAAAAATACGTATACAATATGTATAATAATACCAGCAAAATACGGTTAGAAATACGTACAAGAACACGTATAAAGTACGTATACAATACGTATAATAGTACCTGCAAAATACGGTTAGAGATACGTACAAAAATACGTACACAATACAGGTACAACATACAAATACATACATTTATACATACATACTTAAGTCATACAAATACAGATATACACAGCGGAAGACTTATACTATTCGTAGTACGTTGCGTTTCATTCTTATCTTATATTATAAATATTCATATAACTTAGCTATCTTTATACCAACATATCATATTATATCATAACTTATCATAATATAACTTCTTATCATAACTTATTATAACATAACTTCTTATCATAACTTATCATATCATCTTAACTTCTTGGCGGACCGGTCTTTATAGCTCGTAGTGAACCTTTGCGTCCACAACTTTCCTAAAACATGCCGGGGTGAACCTTTGCGTCCCACCCGTAGCCCTCCTTTGCGAGAATTAAGCCTAAGCTATGGCCATAACCCCTAAATAGCCCTCCTTTGCGAGAACTACCTAGACGACTACATGTCCTAGAATCAAGAACTGCGCAGATACCGCAGTCTGGCAGTGGCAATGACTTAACCCGATTAATGACCTTTGCGTCATCGCAGGGGCGTCCTTAATACTTATTAACCCGATTAATGACCTTTGCGTCATCGCAGGGGCGTCCTTAACTTATCATCTTTCTTATACTTGGAAGTACTAGGTGACCGTAATCGGAAATGAAATGTTCGAAGTCCCAGGAAAGAGAGGTGCGACACGTATATTGGCCACCTTAAATACCAAGTCTTTCCTAGCCAGAGATCGAAACAAATCAATAACCTTTTACTCTGTTTCCTTTCCTTCCCTATTAATATCTTATTATACTTTTCTTATTGTAACTTATCCCTACTGACTTCCTTAATAACAATAATAATAATAATAAATATTAGGGTGACAAATATAATAGATATCCCTGAAATCCTTTATTATTACTGTAACTTATTCTTTTGGTCATATTATTATTACCCTTCATATTACAACTTATCCCTAATAATTCCTTTAATAGGTAATAATTATAATATTAATCCCTAAAATTATCCCAATATTATTATAAGTTTAAATTAAACTAAAATTGACCAAAATAATTAAGGGACACTCGACATATGTAAACAACATATAAAAATTAAATAAATTCATAAATTCATCAAATAACTAATTTAACAAATAAATCATCTAGAACAACAATTAACAACATAAATTATTCAAAACATGGTGAAAATCCTATTTTCCATTATTTGAACCACTCGACATATTTGGGGTTAAATGACAAAATTATTCAATTAAATTAAATAAATACAATCATCATAACTAGAGATTTTAACTTAATAATATTAATTAAAAATCATACTTTAAACATTAAAGTTATCAAAAACCAGATCAAAATCAACACTTTATATACATGATATCACACGGCATTTTGGCATATTAAAATTATCAAGATTAAATCCAAGAATTCAATAATAACATGTTTTAATAATTTAATCACACTATTTTACACAATCTGATTTTAAAGAATTAAATTAAAAACCACCGTTAAAAGGTCTTGAATAATCTTGAAATTTTTATGGAAGATAGATATATGTTCAAGGATTAACGTGCATAAATTTAGTACAAAAATAACGTCATTTACTATTTTGAAGGGATTTTATAACTAATAAATCAGATTAGGCTGAAATCAGTTTCAGATTTTTCTGCCATAGAAAACGAACTTTAAAAATTACGAAAATTTAAAACAAGCTCTAAAACACTGTTACTGACTTCCACCTAAATTTTCGTAGCCATCCGAATTGATTAAGTATCTTAATAAATTCGTAAACTAAATCTGGACAGTTTTACCGGTTTGAAAGATTAAATTATTATAAGCAGTAAAAGGACGAATTTTGCCACGAAATAAATCATGATTCATGATAAAACAATAAAGAAACTTCCACGAAAAATTCATCAAGAAATAACAAGATTTGATTAAGAAATAAATTCATACAAATAATTATTAAACAATTAAATATTTCAAGAAATACATCAAATTAATCAAGAAAGATACATAGATAAATTCATCATGTAGTTCGACATTCACTAAGCAAAACATGACATAAATCCTAATAATTTTCATGATGAAATCCTAATTAACTATGTGATTATCTACCCAAATTTAAGAAGGTAAGTCTAGTTACCTTTAATCGCTAAAAATTCCAAGGAAAAATCACCACTTTGGTTAAGCCTAATATATATAGAAGAAGAGAACAACAAAACCAACAAAAAAAAAGGGAGGGGGTTGCCGTGAAATTAGAGTGGGAATAGGAGGAGTGGACTTAGTAATTAGGGCTTCTTGGACTAGGTTTTAGAATTAGTTTAAGGTATTAATTTAATTAATAAAATTATCTAATTAATCAAATTAAACCAAAAGGAACAACCAATGGCCCAAAAGGAAAGAGAGGGGCCGGCCATGCCACAAGGGTAAAGGGAAAATTGGGTCATCGGCCCAATTTGAGATAAGGAGAGAAATAAAATAAAACAGTCCAAATAAATGGGCCTTTTGGACTAAGAATAGAAAAATAACATTAATAACCTGCGAAATTTTCTGGCCCTAAATTTCGGGGTATTACATGTTTTCTCCAAATTTGAGTCTGTAGAAAAACGAGGGATTTCATCAGCCCGCTGTTGCAGCAAATCGAGGACACTTTGCATGTCCTTTCCATCCACCATCCTTGTCCTATATTGCGTTACATAGTTTAGGTGGTCTCTTTTCGTGTGGCCTACCACTTCCTTAGACGCAGCCTCATTGCATAACAAGTTGTAGGCTTCCATGGTTCTTATTTCAGAGTCGACCATGCTCTCAATCAGTTGTGCCTTTTCCTTCGTTATTTGCCTCTGTGATTTTAGATGATGTTGCTCCTTTTCAATTATCATCTCATGGTTGTGCTAGGGTTCATGTGTTACAACAACAAAATCATCACCTGGTTTTTGTTGTTTGAATCTGGCCATGGCCTTGCAACCTGTTCTTGTCTCATTTACTGTCCTCGTCCAGGTCTGGTATTTCAGGATCGTTATCTTCTTCCACCTTCTTGCCCTTGTCCTTTGATGATTTGGAGGCCCCTTCCTTTGAGCATACTAAATAAAACTCATACACTGTTTTATCCTGCACTCTTCTTCGCATTGTATGTCTCCTAATACTGAAACCAAGTGTCCTTGCATGTGTGATAGAGGGGATTTTCTCACCAAATAAAAACCCCCGTCGTAGTAAGAGTGGGGGTGTCGAACACGGGGAAGGTACGTCGCACTAGTCTAGGCATGAGTGTCAAATAAGCTAGGTCAATGGATGGTCGCGAGAGGCGGAGAGAACTATGGGAAATAACTAAAGCTACACTATGGAAACAAGAATAAAAAGGGACTAGGGTTAAGAGATCCACAACTCATACCACCATGAATTGTGAGTCGATCGAACTTAGACTTAGGTTATGGATAAGGGGAGGTCATTCTAAGATCACACTACTCTTTCAAGCTAGTGTGACGACCGGGAAGACATACGCAAACATACTTTCATGGTGGAACATCTAACTAGTCATAAGCACAAATCACGAAGACCGGTAACTTTTCCTTGATCGAAGGCCCAACTTTCGTGGTGCATCCATCAATCGGGCAAAGGAAGTCATCACCCACATTCACTTTTCGATCCTTCGGTGGGGATTCTTCAATGAATCCTATGTTAGTTAGACACAAGACTCAACAATACCGAATCCTTTGGTACCGACAATTCCACAAACCAAGTCCAAGACACAACTAAACCACAATCATGGATGATTTGAGAAGTTTCACTCAAACCTTAGAAATTAACTACTCACACATAAATAACAAAAACATAATTAAACAACATAATTAAAACTAAAATCTAAGAGCAACAAACATAAACAACTAATTAAAAACCTAGAAAATAAGAACACCAACTAAAATCAACAACTAGAAATTAAAGAAACAAAAACTACAATTAACTACAACAAGACAAACAAGAACAATTACTAACAAGAACAACAAAAGTAATTAACAAAGCTATTAAAAAAAGATAACAAAGCAGGAAAACCAGAAAATACCTTGAAGAAGATGAAGAACAAGCAAGTAGAGAAGAAGAAAAACAAGAACTTTGCATAAATTAAGAACAAAATGAAGTAGAAATTACAAGAGAAATGAAGAACAAAGCTTTAAAACTAACCTAACCCTAAGTTTGAGCCTCTAACCTCAGCTAGTTGTGAAGGGGGAAGAAGGGGGTATTTATAGTTCCCCAGAAAAATCACGAGAAAAGACCTAAAACAGATTAAATGATACGAACAGGGCCTTCTCAGCGGGCGCTGTAGCAAAAAAATGGGCTACTGACTGTTTTGGCCAATTCAGCGGGCGCTTGAAAATATCAGCGGGCGCTGGAGTGTTCTCAGCGGCCGCTGGACAGCTTGACAGCCGGTTTTAAAAACATCATAACTCCTCCATTGCTTATCAGAATTTAGCTTATGACCAGGCGTTTCGAAGCTATCGGAACGAGCTTTAACCTCCAACTTGAATCTCCGTAAAATAATAAGTATGTAAAAAGTTATGGCCTTTCAAATTTGACCTATGCTCCAAAAGTGGTGATTGTGGTCTTGGCTTTATTGCGGAACACTTCCCAAAGCTTCTCGGGACCTCTCACGACCCTTGTCGGCTTTTAAGAATTGATCGAAAACACACAAAATACCTACATGAATGAACGCAAGGCATTAGTAACGCAAAAGTGCTCAATTATTAGCAAAAATGGCAAGAAAAGGCATTATTCAACGAAAATGCAACTAAGACCTAAACTAAGCTAAAAAGGCCTAAAACTAATAAAACTAAGCCTAAAAACAACAGAAAACAAGTTAAAAAAGTCCAGGAAATCGGTCCTAAAATGGACCTATCAATGTGCTTGGTACAAATTGTATCCATCTTTCATGTCCGTCGCTGATCTTCCGACAAGGTTGTCCTTTATGTTTGCATCATCAAATTATTCCAAGAATCCTTCATCATCTGCATTTCCTGTGTTCCAGCTTTACATGTTAGATGTCATGTGTCCAGGTTTACATATTAATATTAGTTGGATAAAAAATTTTCCAAGTTTTAAAATAAATGTTCAGGTTTTGAAAGAGGTGTCCAGGTTCCACAAAATATGCCCAGGTTTAAACCTGGACACTTGTCTGGGGAACCTGAGTTTAGCATTATTTTGTGAAATCTGGACATATTTTGTGGGAGCTGGACAATAACGGTAAAATCTGGACATATTTTGTGGAACCTGAGTTTAGCATTATTTCTCCAGGTTTTTAAGTAAGTGTCTAGGTTATATAACCTATGTCCAGGTCCAGGTTTAACAATCTGTATCCATGTCTTAGATATGTGTCCATTTTTAATAAGAAAAAGTATTGGGTCAGACCGTCTGACCTAACAAATTGGTCAGACGACTGGCCCAATTCACCATTTCTCTGTTTGCTCGAAGTAGCAAGTTTCTCCAAAACTCTCAATTTTCAAAGGCTTTAGCCCCCAATTAGTTTTCCACTTTTTCCTTCAACAAAATAAAAAAGCTCATAAACCCTAACAATGGAGGGAGTTTAATATCAATTCAAAGTAGTGGTCACCATTGACAAAATTGGATGAAAACAGAAGAAGGAATTTCATCCTGAAATATGCCAGGAAAAAAAAAGAAAGTTGTAGTTTTCTGAGGTTAGGATAGGATCAAACGCCATAAGATTCTCCGCGCTACTATGAGAACGAACGGCTTAGATTAAACCCCATCCAAAGCATATCTTCATCTGACGACGATGATGATGATAATCTGGCAGAGGAAGAAGAAGTAACAGAGGAGGAACTTGTACCATGTTTGTGTTGAGAAAGAGGAGTTGAACCATGGAGGTTGGTGAGCGTAAAAATGGGTTTACCTTATCGTCTTTGTCTCCTATATCAGTTTAAAGACCTCAAAATTTTGTCCAGGCTTTTATTTTTTTTGTCCAAGTCTTTTTTTGTTCATGTTTTTTTGAGTGAGTGATACATTCGTTTCGTCCAGATTAGTCTGAAATTTGTCCAGTTTAGTTATGAATGTTTGTCAGGTTATTATTAATTTTTATCCAGGTCTTTTTTTTTTTTGTTCAGGTCTCCTTTTATTTGGTGTCCAATTTTTTTTTTTTGGTCCAGGTTTGTTTTGATTTTGTCCATTTTTTTTTGGTCCAGGTTCTTTTTTTTTAGGTTAGTGTTAAAAGTTGTCCAGGTTAGTGTTAAAAGGTTTTCAGGTTGATGAGTTGTTGTCCAGGATAATGGGTTTTTTGTCCAGGTTAATGAGTTTTTTTTATCCAGGTTAATGTTAAAAGTGTCAAGGTTAATGAGTTTTTTGTCTAGGTTAATCCTTGTTTTGTCCAGGTTAGTCTTTGTGTTATCCAGGTTACCCCTTGTTTTGTCTAGGTTAGTCCTTGTGTTGTCCAGTTTAGTCTTTGTGTTGTCCAGGTTAGTCCTTAATTGATATGTCCAAGTTAATATTTATTTTGCCCATGTTCGTTATTGTTATGTCCATGTTAGTCTTTATCAGTTCCCAAAACACTTTCCTATATGTGTTCCTAAAACTGTTTCCTAAACTTTTTCCTAAGTTGTTCCAAAACATGTTTCTTAACACTTTTATGGTATTCAGCTTTCATTGTTCCTTTGTCAAATTTGTCTAGTTAAATTTTAGTTTTCTCTATGTATGTTTTAATTTTTATCCAGGTTAGCCATTTTTTTCAAATCAATTAAGATTAATTTCGTTTGACAGTAATATTGTGTCAGACAACTCTGACACTATACATTCTCTTTTAATAATTCATGTTCAAGTCTTAAAATACTTGTTCAGGTTTCATAATATATGTCCAGGTTTTGTACCATGTGTCCAGGTGTTAAAATATATTTCCAGGTTTTAAAAAAATTGCAAAAAACTGCCATGTTCAATAGCATATGTCCAGGTCCAGGTTTAACAATTTGTGTCCATGTCTTAAGATATGTGTCCATTTTTAATAATTCATGTTCAGGTCTTAAAATACTTTGTCCAAGTTTCTGAAAATATGTCCAGGTTTTATAATATATATCCAGTTTTGTACCATGTGTCCAGGTGTTAAAATATATTTCCAGGTTTTAAAAAAAAATATTGCAAATACTGCCATGTTCAATAGCATATGTCCAGGTCTTGTAATATGTTTTCCTGGATGTTATTGTACAAGTTTTATATTATATATCGAGGTTTGAACATGAGTGTCTAGTTTTACAATGTATGACATACCTTTATTAGAAATTGTGAAAGATGATTTCGATCTTGAATCTTCTTTGCTGTTGCATTCTGTTGAATTATCTTTAAAAGTAAATATTTGAAATGTAAATTTTTTTTTCTGATTAATTATAGATTTTTTTTTTGCGAAAACTTACCTTTTGTTTGATCTTCTACGTGGAATATATTTTGATCGTGAAAAGTTGTTGAAGTTGAGTTTTCAAAATCTGGTATCTGCATTTTTTTTTTATCTTTATCGAGTAGTTATTGATGATTTTAATGGCAGAAAATGGAGAATAAATGGAGTTTGCTGCGTGTTGTTTTTTTTTTTTTGGTTTTTTGTTGTTTATTTCTGTTGTTTTTATTTGGGCCTTATATTGTTGTTTTTGGGCTGATTTTGTACGCGTATGTTGGCCCTAAGGTTTGCGTGACTCGTCTGGCGGGTGGTATTGACATTATTAACCTCATGGAGGTCTAGATAGTTATATAAATTGGACATACCTTTATAACTTTTTTTAAGGGAACCTTTATACTGTTTATAACTTTTAAATGAATGTTTAGTTGTTTTTTTTTAACGAAGAGGATCACGAAGAGGATAGAAACGATTTTTTTTATGAATAATCTTTTATGTTTGAAAAAAAAATACTGTGTGCAATCAAACAATATATAACATACTAAAAGATCCCTACATAATATTTCCCCCATTTTTTTTAAATACTCGATTTTTTGATCAATTATTAGGTTTTGATTATTTTTTCAGCTTTAATTTTCACAAACAAATTAAATTAATTCCTATTTGGTTCGATTTTTTAATGGGAGCCTGGGAAGTGATGAATTGATATAGGCACAACTTTTGTAAGAATAAGATAAGAAGAGTGTGCTCCCATAATAAGTTGTGTTCATATCAATTTTAGTTGTGCCTTTATGATTTCCCTGAGAAGTAACATATCATTTCCCTAGCAAGTAGCATTGAAGGAATAAATGGAGTTTGATGTAAATGGAACTTTAACAATGAAGAAAGAAGAAAGAGATGAGCATTAATTTCAGGAACAAAATCTGAATTTTATTCATGTTATCAATGATTTTATACACCTTTTTTATTTCATCTTAATTATTAATATTACTTATTTTATTTTCCTATTAATGCTAACTAATTACAATAAAGCCTAAAATATAATTTTTATAAAATTTATTACATAAAAAATACTAAAAAACCATTATAAAATTAGAAAAATATCTAAGTTAATTAAAAAAAGGTGAGAAAAGTTTATCCAAGGTTTATTTAAATACCTTGAATCACATCAAATACCTTTTCCTACCCCAACATATAACAAGAATATATAAGACAATACAACTTCCAACAGTTCCAATGGCAGCCTCCCAAAACAGTCTATTTTCTTCTGCGAAGAGGGGTATATGTTCATTCCAAATATACCTACAACAACAATTCCAGCATTGATTATCATGTTTGCTGTGCTTAACACCACTCCCATTTGCAACAATTGGTTTTTTTTATCATCTAACATTATGTTGATGTAGTTTTTTGTATCCCCCACATACTCGCTCAACTAAGGTGCAAAAAAAAAAGTGAAAGTATTAGGTCAGACGGTCTGACCAAACAATCTGGTCAGATGGCTGACCCATATACCCACTTATAATCACAACAAGAAATTTTGGTTCAGCCGACCGCTTTTACCGACCGACTATATTATTGTCGGCAACTACCGACCGTTCCCGACCGTAAACAGTCGTAACAATTTTCCAACCGACATTACAGTCGGAAAAAACTTTACCGACCCTTTTTCCGACTGGTCGGAAAAAGGGTCATTTTTTTTTTGTTTTTTTTTTTTTGGTGTTTACCGACCGCTACCGACCGCTACATCGGTCGGCCGAGCATTTATTTTTTTTAATTTAAGTCGGCTCAAACCCGACTCTTTCTTTTCACTCATTCATTTCTTACTCCCCTCTCTTCCACGCCCCGCGAACACCACCGGGCACCGGCGACTTCTCTTAGCACCGTCGCCGTCTCACTCAATCAAGGTATTCATCTTTTTTTTCTTTCCTGATTTTTTTTTGGTTTACATTTTTTAGATCTACGGTTTTTTTTTGCCTTTTTCTGGGTATTTTAGATCTAGGGTTCTCCATTTTTTCTGGGTTTTTTAGATCTAGTGTTTTCCATTTTCGTCTTTTCGTTTTTTATTTTCAATTTCGAAATTTCTGTTTTTTTTACATCTTGAATTTATCATATTATTTATTCTCTTATTTGTAGGTTTGAAGATCTGAAGATTCAAGTGTGGTCAAGAACAAGTTTTTTATGTTTATGATTTTTTTTCCTATTTATTTCATGAATTATTCTGAATAATAGAGGTAGATTGTTTATGTAAAAATATTCATTTCCTTTATTATATGTAATAGTATATTGTGATTTGTTTAAAGCAAAAGAGAGTATTTTTTGGGAACCAAAGGAACCAGTGTGCATATTTGCACTGCTAGTTTCCCTTTTTTTTTTTCGTCATCAGCCTTTTTCCGACAGACATGCGGTCGGTATTACCGACCGCCACGAGCACGGTCGGTAATACCGACCGCATGTCGATCGGAAAAAGGACCAATTTTTTTGCCTTTTTTTGGGTCGGTAATCGGTTGGTACACAATTTCCGACCGATTACCAGTCGGTAAAAAAAATACCGACTAAAATGCCACCGACCGATGTGTACCGACCGACATGTTTACCAACCACTAACGGTCGGTACACTTCGTTCGGCCGAACCAGATTTTCTTGTTGTGAATAGTGAAAAACTTTGAGAGGCTATAACTTTGCGCTCGGGTGTCGGATCGGGGCATATAATATGTCGAAATTGATTAATTTTTCGAGAATAACGCAGCTACAAAGGCCCGAAGGGGATTTGGGCACCGGAAATCGCCAAACGAGGCCTCTAAAGGCCTCAAAATGAAGAAAAAAAGTATCCAGGTTATATTTTGTCCAAGTTAGTTACAAAATGTGTCCAGGTTTTACAATATGTGTCCACATTAAACAATATGTGTCCATGTTTACAAATGTTTCCAGGTTAACAATATGTATCCAGGTGTGTTCATATTTGTTCAGATTTGTCCATGTTTGTCTAGATTTGTCCAGGTTTGTCTACATATGTCCAGGTTTGTCCACATTTGTCCAGGTTTGTCAACATTAGTCCAGGTTTGTCAACATTAGTCCAGGTTTGTCTAGGTGTGTCCAGATTTGTCCATGTTTGTCTAGATTTGTCCAGGTTTGTCCATATTTGTCCAGGTTTGTCCACATTTGTCCACATTAGTCCAGGTTTGTCCAGGTGTGTCCAGATTTGTCCAGTTTTGTTCATGGTTGTCTAGATTTGTCCAGGTTTGTCCAAGTTCAACAATATGTGTCCAGATTCAACAATATGTGTCTAGGTTCAACAATATGTATCCAGGTCCAACATTATGTCACCAGGTTTAACATTCTGTGTCCAAGTTTAACAATATGTGTCCAGGTTCAACCATATATGTCTAGGTTCAATAATATGTGTTCAGGTTGAGTAGGACTGGTCTGACAGTAAGCTTACTGTCAGACCTGTCCGACACAATACCTTCTAAAAAAAAATTGTCAGCCATATGGCATGTCACTAATTTAAAAAATTATCAAAAATAGTGAAATAAAATCCATGTTACTCGAACTTTTGCTAGGAGGGTAAAATACATAGGTATGTATGATCTTAAGTGTCAATTAAGGGTGCGTTCTGTTCAACTTATTCGAACTAACATAACCTGATTAAATCTATTAAAGTTGACTTGATTATAACTTATTCGACCTGACCTGACTAAACGTGAGACCTATAAAAAAAATTGAAAAGAACACACCATAAAAATTACATCATTTTGGTTCAAAATAAAGTATTAAGTGTTTGACATGTGTATTTAAGGTAATATGAAAAGTCCGATTAACATATAATTAATAAAATCAAGTGTTTATACATGTGATGTACATACCGTTGATAACTTTTGAAAAATACCATCTAATTGTGCAATATATGCTTCCAAAAGCATTTCCAATTCTTGAATATTTGGCTTAGTACAAGTGAATGCATCAGATAATCTATTAGACTTTGAATCACCATCTCTGAAAATTACCATTTAATAAATTAATAATAATTTATTACAAATTTAAATATTATACGGTAAATTAAATTTTTTATACACAACCCGAAATTGCAACCAAAAGAATTTTGATTTGTCTAACACGCTCAAGATTGAATGTGCTAATTCAGGAAGTTAACTCATCAAGTGCAGGGTATGCCTCCTGCTCCAACGTTCGAGTCTAAAAATGTGGATCCACATTCCAAGCATGTTGTTAATTAAGAACATGTAAGTTATAATAAGATAAATAAACATAAGATTTTATTGTGGTTTTTTTTTTTTTTTTAAATTAAGGATAAGTTAAACGTTGTTATTGCAATTTTTGGAGAACGCCATAATTGCTTTATTACATTATCTTGGAATTTTATCATAATTGAGTAATTAAATGTTGTGTTTTATTCTAATATGAATAAATATTGAAAATTAGAAATATTAGGGGTTTGATATATAGAGTTCTTGATCATATTTGTGGTGAATTTGTATTGTGAGCTATTCTTTGAATTTTTTAATTTGTTTGCTAGTCTTTTTTTAATAAGATTAAAAATAGTAGTAGTAGTAATAATAATTAGTGAAATTATTGGGTCAGACGGTCTGACCAGACAATCTGGTCAGACGGCTGACCCATATACCCACTTATAATAGTGAAAAACTTCGGGAGGCTATAACTTTGCACTCGGGTGTCGGATCGGGGCATATGATATGTCGAAATTGATTAATTTTTCGAGACGAACGCAGCTACAAATGCTTGAAGGGGATTTGGGCACCGGAAATCGCCAAACGAGGCCTCTAAAGGCCTCAAAATGCAAAAAAACGTATTTTGTCCAAGTTAGTTACAAAATGTGTCCATGTTTTACAATATGTGTCCATGTTTAAACAATATGTGTCAAGGTTTACAAATAGGTGTCCATGTTTACAAATAGGTATCTAGGGTTAACAATATGTGTCCAGGTTTGTCCAGGTGTGTTTAGATTTGTTCATATTTATCCAGGTTTGTCCATATTTGTCCAGGTTTGTCAACATTAGTCCAGGTTTGCATGTCCAGGTGTGTCCAGATTTATCCAGATTTGTCTAGATTTGTCCATGTTTGTCTAGATTTGTCCAGGTTTGTTCATATATTTGTCCAGGTTTGTTCATATTTGTCCAGGTTTGCACGTTCAGGTGTGTCCAGATTTATCCAGATTTGTCCATGTTTGTCTAGATTTGTCCAGGTTTGTTCATATTTGTCCATGTTTGTCTAGATTTGTCCAGGTTTGTTCATATTTGTCCAGGTTTGTCCACATTTGTCCAGGTTTACAAATTGCGTCCAGGTTTCAAATGTGTCAAGTTCTGTTTCCAGGTTTACAAATGTGTCCAGGTCTACCAATACATGTCCAGATTTAACAGCATGTGTCCAGGTTAAACACATATGTGTCCAGATTCAACAATATGTGTCCAGGTCCAGTGGACTGGTCTGACAGAAACGTTACTGTCAGACCGGCCTGACACAATACCTTTTATTATTATACAAGGTGCCATGTATGTTTGCTAATTTTATTTCAGTATTTGTATCAATTAATAGATGAATTTAGCTTTAATTAGAAAAGATTTTTGGGTTGAAAAAAGAAATTGAAATTGCATATTCCACAATGCATATTGATAAAAAATTTAGGGCGCACGTAAAAGTTTTTGGAGAAAATATTAGAAAAGACAATGAAAGCAATCTAGCAAACTTAAAGAAAAAACAACAATGACATCAGACCTTTATATTAGTTGTGAGAAAACTAAAATTAGGACAATTACAATTAGATTGAGTATGCTTTGTATTATTATTACTAATAATCATTTCATATCCTTTAGAATGAAATTTATGGCATATATACATTGCTCTTAGGGATGTGTGCCATGAATTCTTCAATGTGGGATTGCTTCTACAATCCGCTTTCCTCTCCATGCTATAATTTTTCTTGATTTTGAGTATGTATGAGCCAAACATCTGCTACCACATGTCGCTTATAAAAAATGTCACTTGTTATTTTCTGTTGATCTTCTCTTTGTAATATAGTATTGACGAAGCGATTTTTTCGTGCTTAGGTCGTTGTACAAAAACCACTCGATCAAGACCTAACTCTAACCAAATAACTAGTATAAAGGTAAGTAAGGGTCGAATCCACAGGGAATGACTAACAAGACACCGAAATTATGAAATGACTATAAGCTAACTCGGTCACAAGGTTGGAATTTTTTTTTTGATATTACACTAAGACTCGATTAAATTAAACTAGAGAATTATCAATAAAACAAACGCTAGAGATGTAAGGGTTATGACACCAACCAAACCAATAAACCGAGTAAAATGAGCTAAAAGAGAACAAAATGAGGTGATCCAATGGGTGACTCGATTAATTCCTCTTTCAAGGACATAAACCGATAAATTCCTAAATTAAACATTTAATAACGAAAAGTAACAAAAACTCAATAGTGGGAAGTGGGTTCCTCACTTGACTAGGCCTTTCGGTTTCTCAAGGAGGCATGAGCACAAATAATTGGGATTTCTCACCTAATTATCACAACTAAGGCATCCACATTAATGAAGTAAATGAAAACAATTCATGACTAAACATTAATCCATGAGCCCAAGCAAGGGCCTACATTACTAACTCCATTTTTCAATGCAAGATTATAAGTAGTAGCAAAAGTCTAATGTGGCCACAAAACACAAATGCACTTTACCCAAACAAGGACAAACATAGATCAACCCCACTTTGAACCTAAAATTGCTCAAAATTACTCAATTCATGGCTTGGTTGGGTCTTTACCCAACCTCTAGCTAAGTGACTACTCACACTTCATAATTAAAAATAAAACAAACATAATAATAAAAATCATAATTAGGCTCAAAAATGAAAATAAACTAAAATTTAAACCCAAGTTAAATAAATAAGAACAAGAAATAAAAATTAAAATCACAAACCTAGAAAATTTCCATAACAATGAACATCAAAAATAAAGAGAGAGAAGAGTGAGAAATAATACTTGAAGCTTCAAACTTGATTGCAAATGTTGAACAAGAAAAAGAGCCACAAATTTGAAGTACAAAACTAGAGATTTTCACCCACTAAGCACTAAATTACAAGTGTTTGAGAAACTATAGATCTAAAAAGTTGAGAGGAAAGTTTGAAATCTAGTCTAGAAAGTAGTAAAGTGAAGCTCTCTTCATAAGTGGTCCATCCAAATGTATTTATATGCCCCACTTGGCAAGTTAAAATCCACACAAAAAGGGCCCCCGGGTGAGAAGGAGCGCCCGCTCCATACCCAAGTCCACGCCCGCTCCACACGAAGACGTAAAAACAGAAGTTGCAGCTCAACTGAGGAGCGCCCGCTCCTCTTCTAGTGCGTGCCCGCTCCTAGTTTGTCTTCTAAAAAACAGAAGCTCCACAAAAGGCCAGGGCGCCCTCTCCTCCATGGGTGCGTGCCCGCTCCCGCTTAGTCAGTGAACTTGATAGAAATGCTATAAATGAGGGGGAGCGCCCTCTCCAATACATGTGCGTGCCCTCTCCTAAGTGGATCAAATGTTGTTTTCTCCAAGTGTAGTCCTACAAAATCAAGCAACACAAAACAAAAGGCACCACAACCAAAAACAAAAGAGCGACCTACTTATATACAAATAAGTTAAAAATGAATTAAAATCTATTAAAATAAACTGAAAAGAGAATTAAAATAGGTTAAAAACCACTATTTACACTACATTAAGTGGGTTAAAAACCCACTTATCAAAATCCCCCAAACTTACCATTTGCTTGTCCCTAAGCAAAATTATTTTAACAAAAGAAAAACAAAGAAAAAGGGGTTAGAAAGCATCTTTCAGGAGACCATATAAGAAATGATACAAAAATCTCTTAAGTAGAAGAAATCGAGCATAAGTTAGATGCCAAAGACACACTTAGGTAGAACCAACATAAGCCTAGCAAACCAATCCGATTTTTACTCGATCCGATTATTCTTACCACTCCCTAACACAAGGTTCAAAGGCCTTTAAAGTAGCGTCTCATGACTCCTCGAAGGAGCCTGAAGGACTAGAAACATATGAAAGAGAGGAAGGAAAAAGGTTACTCGACAATCTCAATGCTAGAAACTTTCTCAATATGTTTGTGAATCAACTCCCGCCACCGAATATGGCAATACTACTCCTAGGTCCAAAGGTCTTTATTAGGTTGTAACGTTGGCTTGGGGTTAAGGTATGGAAAAAAATTTAGGAAGTGGAGTTAAGCCTAAATAGTGAACTTGGGTGATCAAACCAAGGCTAAAATAAACCAAACTAGCTTCCATTGCAAAATTGATACCAATGGTCTCACAAGTTGAGACCCCCAAACTTACTTGAAACAACGCTTGACTATACAATTTTTCATTTCCATTTTTCTCTTTTTTTTTTTTTTTTTTTTTTTAATAATACTTGAAACTTGCTTCCAACTTTTCCATTTTTTCATAAGTTGCATATTTTCATTTTCAACTTCATTCCCATTTTCACCGTCCTTCCATTTCAAACATTGAGGACACACAAGCAACTCAAACGACCCCAAGAGTTCACTATCAACTAAAGGTGAGTAATGAAAAAAAAAAAAAAAAGAGGCCTATGGGTTATAATGTGGTTATAAACAAGGAAGGGGAAGGCTCAAAAGGGTGACAAGTGAGGCAAATGCCAAGCAAAATTCACAACAAAACACAATTCTATACAAAACATTATCATTATTAAAACTAAAAATAAATAAATAAAAAGAAAATTGAAAGAAGGCCGATATCATCCCTAAAAGTAGCAAACACTTTGGCCTTAGGAGTTGAGACACAAATTCTTGATCTAAGTAATTAGCAAAGAGGATCCCGCCGCTCATTGATATATTATAAGTTTGGTTACACGGCTAAGTGTAACATAATCCTCACATAATTCGGTTCAAATGCTACTCTAAAGACACAAATTCCCTTTGATTAAGCGAAAGCAACTTACCATGAATCTAGGTCTCATAAGATCGAATAGTTTTTTCCATAACTAGCCTAAACTAGCCCTAACCTAAGTTTGATTAAAGGCATCACACTATGCTCAATTCCTTAAATCAAATGAGAAAATGCATCCTTTCGAATATAATCTAAAATCATCATCAAGAGCTTTCTAACAACGAAAAAAAAGAAATTTTTTTTTTAGGGACGCTAAAAAAAACAAAATAAATAAATAAATAATAAAAGGGGAAGAAAAGTGCAAGTGCACAAAGAAAAATTTAACTAAATAAAAATTTGGATTATAAGGGAGATTTGGATTAAAAGGGAGCAAAAATTTGACATCCTCAACCATCAAAATGGAACACAAGATTATCGTATCACCATCCACATCATCAATAAAAATAGCAAAAGAAAACAAAGAAGTATCAAAATCATATGCCCATGGCCAAAAGAACATCCCCCAAACTTATTCAAAACACCGTCCCGGTGTGATAAATGAAAAGACAAAACAATAAGTCGGGGGGAGTCGATCCTCTAACTACCACTAGGCCTTTCACCACTAGGACCCGGTGGAAATTGAGGATAATAAGACGGCCTATTTGGATAGTCGGGATAAGGGGGAAAATCCCCTCTCTCAATATGCCATTGATAAATCCGTTGGGCTATATAACTTTGATACTCATTTTCGGCTAAAATTCTTGCATTGGTTAGCCTCAGTTGATCAAATGCACTCTCTAAATCAAATTGTGATGAAGTGGATGGATCTTCCCTAGGGTGGGGAGCGGAGGAAACACTATGGCGTCGGGGTTGAGGAGCTCCAAGGTTAGGGCGTTCAACTTGAACTCCCGGAGGGGGCTCCTCATATGGCACATGCCATGTCGTTCCCACCGTGTCATTGGCAGCTTGGTTAGGGAGTAAGCAATGATGCCTATCCCTAACTTTCCAACTATAACGGAGGACACGACCACTAATATCAACTAAGAATTTCATTGATGACAATGCCCTAATATCTAATAAATTAGACCCAGGGATTGCAACCATCTCATCAAGAAAATTCCCAAACCCTAACGCTCGTGCAATTATTGAAATCATAGCTCCCAATTTTATCTCCCCATTCATCTCCGTGCGTTCCCTAATGCTAATGCACCGCTTTATGAACAAGTACCCCATGTTAATTGAACCCTCCAAACCTCCTTCGAATCTAGAAGCTACAAAGAGGCATTTTATCTCCTCTTTAGTAAGCTTTCCCAAATCTTGCTTTGAAAAGCAAGCATATGACATTATGCGTAGGAAGATTCGAAGGACGGGGTGAATGATGTGACTAGCATGGCTAGACCTAGTCGTGAAATTTGGATACCCCGCGATCGTGTTCCACCAATTTTGCTCAGCGTAAACTGCCAAATCAGTGGAATCAGGATCATAGATTTGGTGGTCGGTGGGCCAAGTGAAGATTTCGTTAAGCCTTGTCAAAGTTAAAGTCTTTTCAGTATTAAAAAGGCGAAACTTAATCTCACATTCTAGAGGTTCATGTTCAAGATTTATCATTTTCATAAAGACCGTAGAGATGAATTCTAAGGTGATACTTTCATAGGTGCCCTCCCTAAAGTTTAAAAAGTCTAACCACCCAAAATTGTTCGCCACCGCTCTAATCCCCTCATCAACCCCTAATTTCAAACACGCTTCTTGGTTGTAGAATCGTGTTGGAAGAATTTTACGGGTTGAAAGTTCTTGGTAGTGTCGTTTAAAACGATCGGGGATTTTGATCGTGGGAACATTGGTGGTGGGTTGGGATGTACTGGGGGCTTGCTCATGGTTTGTTTTTCTTTTTTTACCGCCCCCATAAACTCTCTTCATACTCTTCATTTTTTTTTTCAGTTTTTTTTTTTTTTATTTATTTTTTTATGGTCCTTTCTTTAAAAAAAATTACTAAGACTAAAATCAAAATAAAAATGTCAACTAAGACACCCAATTGTCACAAAACCTCAATTACACAACCAACACAATACACATCCACAATCCCAAAACTCAATCACAACAAACAATCAACACAAGATTCTCCTTTCCTTCAAACCCCCAAACTAATCTAAAAACCTGTTTTTACAAACACAAAGACAAAATATATATACAAACACAACAAAATAAAAAAAATCACAACTAATAAACAACTAACAATTCCAAGCAACAACCCAAGTTACACAATTAACAAGTCTAAACAGCTATTTACAAGTCTAAATAACAACCAATCATCACAAGTTAATCCTAAATTAAACTAACAATACTAAATTTTACTACTAACTAATATCAAAATATCACAAGTAATTAAAAATGCAAAATTAAAGGGTAAAAATGAGGATTATACCAAAATAGAGTATGAGAATACTCTAAAAGAACCCAATGTCAACTTGACACCCTTTGCTACTGCTGCCACTGTTTTTGGTTTTTTTTTTTTTTTTTAAGTGAGAAGCGAAGCAGACTCGAATCAAAAGGACTGGAGCGCCCGTACACATGAAGAGGAGCGCCCGCTCCGTCTGTTGTTGCTGCTACTGTTTTTCGTTTTTTTTTTTTTTTTTTTTCAGAATTTCAGAAATTAAAAAAAAAACTTGTATGAGAATTGGAAGTTGATGGAGAAGTAGAATTTGTTGTTGGTGGAGATGGTGAGAAAGTGAATGTGAGATGAAGATTTTGAGTAAGGAAGACAATGGTGAAAAATTAAAGAAAATGGAGTTTGAAGGTGAGAAAGATGGAGTTTTAGTGGGTGAGAGTGAAAATGGAATGGAGAATTTTTTTTTTTTTTTTTTTTTTGTTGATAGAGATTGAAAATTGAGGTTAACAATGGTGGATGTTGAGTGTTAATGGAGGGAGAAAGAGATGGATAATGGAGTGAAGAAGATGATAGGGGTTTGAATTTAGGAGAGAGAATGAGTGAAAAAGGATAAGGAAATCAGAAAAAAAAAGGGGGGAGGGGGTGAATCTTACGTGATTTTTGTTTTTTTTTTTGAATTTTTTTTTTTTTTTGGGGGAAAGAGGAAGGTTGGGTCAAACATGAAGGAGCGGGCACGCAGTCCATAGGGAGCGCCCTCTCCAGCCCCTAACTGATCTTTCTAGATGTTGCTGGAAAAACAGGAGCGCCCGTGCGCCTCTTGTGGAGCGCCCGCTCCGAATGTAGGGGCTGCTACTGGATCAGCAGGGATTAGTGGAGCGCCCGTGCACTTTTGGAGGAGCGCCCTCTCCTATTGTTTTTCTACATTCTGTGTTCTCCAGGCCACGAGGAGCGCCCGTGCATCTACTCAGGAGCGCCCTCTCCTACCTGCGCATCCCCATTCTGCTTCTTGTCCTTAACCCCCCCTTTTTTTATATATATAAATAAATACAACAACTGATATCAAGCTAATATTTCAATTCGGGTTGCCTCCCGGAAGCGCTTCTTTAACGTCACTAGTTTGACGCATTTTCGATTATGAAAAATCGGACGGTTTAAATTCTCTTACCTTGATTAGGTAAACGACACCTTGCTTGTCGCCCTCATAATAAATTTTGAGGCGTTGGCCATTTACCTTAAAACTTCCGGTGTCTTTGCTCCAAACTTCAAATGAGCCATAGGGAAATATTTTTGTGACTTCAAAAGGCCCGCTCCATCTTGATTTAAGTTTTCCGGGGAATAACTTAAGCCTTGAGTTGTAGAGAAGTACTTTGTCACCTACCTTAAAATCCCTCTTCAAAATGTGCTTGTCATGCCATTCCTTCGACCTTGCCTTATAAATGCTCGCACAATCATAAGCATTCATCCGCAACTCTTCAAGTTCATGCAAGTCGAGCATTCTTTGTTCACCCGCACTTTTGAGGTCAAAATTTAGCTTCTTGATAGCCCACATAGCTTTGTGCTCAATTTCAACCGGCAAATGACAAGACTTCCCATAGACCAACTTGTAAGGTGTGGTACCAATGGGGGTCTTGTATGCCGTCCGATAAGCCCATAGAGCATCGTCAAGCTTCATAGACCAATCCTTTCTACTCTTAGCCACAGTTCTCTCAAGAATTAGCTTGATTTGTCGATTTGATACCTCCGTTTGGCCACTTGTTTGAGGATGGTAAGATAGCCCCTTCCTATGATGCACCCCGTGCTTCTTGAGTAATGCTTGGAGTGTTTTGTCCCCAAAATGAGTACCACGATCGCTTATTATAGCTCTAGGGATACCAAACCGTGGGAATATGATTTTTTTGAACAACTTCAAAACCACCTTTGCATCATTTGTCGGCGATGCAATAGCTTCCACCCATTTGGAAACATAATCCACCGCAACCAAGATATAAAGGTTCCCATAAGAAGATGGGAACGGCCCCATGAAGTCTATCCCCCACACATCAAAAACCTCAAGCTCAAGAATAGGATTTTGTGGCATCTCGTTCCTCTTTGAAATGTTCCCCGTTCGTTGGCACCTATCACATGTTTTGCAATATTCCCAAGCATCCTTGAAAATTGTAGGCCACCACAAACCACATTGAAGAACTTTGGCCGCCGTTTTGTTTGCACCCATATGCCCCCCACATTGAGAAGAGTGGCACATGTGCAAGACACTTTTGAACTCATCTTCCGGTACACAACGCCTAACAAGACCGTCAACACCCCGCTTATACAAGATAGGCTCATCCCAAATGTACCTCCTCGCTTCACTTTTGAGTCTCTTCTTTTGTTGACGGGTGAACTCCGGAGGTATGGCGCTACAAGCAAGATAGTTGACAATATCGGCAAACCATGGTAGCTTCTTGTCTTGAATGGCATACAAGACATCATCCCTCAACTCATCATTGATCGGCAAAACTTTAAGATCCTCGTCTACATGCTCCAAGCGCGACAAATGATCCGCCACCGAATTTTCGGTGCCTTTCTTGTCCCGTACTTCAATGTCGAACTCTTGCAACAATAGTATCCACCGAATTAGTCTCGGTTTTGCATCTTTCTTTGCCATCAAATATTTAATGGCGGAATGATCGGTGTACACTATTGTTTTGGAGCCAACAAGGTATGCCCGGAATTTTTCAAATGCATACACCACCGCAAGAAGTTCCTTCTCGGTAGTAGTGTAATTTCGTTGAGCCTCATCCAAGGTCTTACTAGCATAGTAGATGACATGAAGCCGCTTGTCCTTCCTTTGACCCAACACGGTCCCCACCGCCATATCACTTGCATCACACATTAGCTCAAAAGGTAGACTCCAATCCGGAGCCTTGACAATTGGGGCCGTGGTGAGCGCCTTTTTTATCCTGTCAAAAGCATCTAAACAAACATCATCAAATACAAACTCACTCTCCTTTTGAAGGAGAGATGTAAGGGGTTTAGCTATTTTTGAAAAGTCCTTGATGAAACGTCGGTAAAAACCGGCGTGACCCAAGAAAGATCGCACCCCTTTCACATTTGTCGGGGGCGGAAGCTTTTCAATCACATCCACTTTGCTTTTGTCAACCTCGATTCCCTCATGGGAAATCTTATGGCCAAGAACAATGCCTTCTTGGACCATAAAATGACATTTTTCCCAATTGAGAATGAGGTTGGTCTCCTCACATTTCTCCAAACAACGAGTGAGATTGGTAAGACATTCATAAAATGAACCACCACACACAGAAAAGTCATCCATGAACACTTCCATTTCCTTTTCAATCATATCGGCAAAAATTGCCATCATGCATCGTTGGAAGGTGGCGGGTGCATTGCACAATCCGAATGGCATTCTACGATACGCATAAGTGCCATAAGGACAAGTAAATGTTGTTTTCTCTTGGTCATCGGGATGAATTGGTATTTGAAAAAATCCCGAATAACCGTCAAGATAACAAAAATACTTGTGTGTCGCCAACCTTTCCAACATTTGATCTATGAAAGGTAGTGGAAAGTGGTCCTTCTTGGTGGATGTGTTTAGCTTGCGATAATCTATACACATCCTCCAACCCGTTACGGTCCTAGTGGGAATGAGTTCGCATTTTTCATTTTGTATAACCGTCATTCCCCCCTTCTTAGGGACTACTTGTACCGGTGCCACCCATTTGCTATTAGAAATAGGATAGATGATACCGGCGGCAAGTAGTTTAAGGACCTCTTTTTTCACTACTTCAAGCATCGGAGGATTAAGCTTACGTTGTCTTTCAATTGATGGCTTAGCGTCATCCTCCAATAAAATCCGATGCATGCAAAGCGTTGGGCTAATGTCTTTCAAATCATTTATATTGTAGCTCAATGCTTTGCGATGCATCTTCAACACATCCAACAATCTTGAGGTTTGAACCTCATCTAAAGAAGCATTAACAATGACCGGAAAAGTAGATGATGGACCAAGAAATTCATACCTCAAGTTCGAAGGTAGAGGTTTTAGCTCTACACTTGGCACTTCCTTACCATTTTCGCTCTTGCGTTCTTTCTCAATATCCTCTTCTCCGATCACAAGGTTGACCTCCTCTTCTTTCTCAAGTGTGGGTGTGAAGTCAAGATACTCCTCAATTGCCTTCACTTCCACTACTTTTTCACAATCCTTCTCATCACTCAACAAAACAAGCTCAAGTGGATCGTTAGTGCTATGCAAATGCTCATGCATGGATTTATGAATGATGTTATCAACGGTGTCAATGCGCATGCAATTATCCATGTTGGATGGGCATTTCATAACTTGGTGTAAATTGAATTCCACCTTGTCATTGCCCACAACCAAAGACAACTTACCATTTTTCACATCAATGATGGCCCCCGCCGTGGCCAAGAAAGGCCTACCTAGGATTATGGGGACATTCAAGTCCTCTTCCATATCAAGCACAATGAAATCCACCGGAATGTAGAGGTTGCCCACCTTGAGGGGGACATCTTCTAATTTCCCTAAAGGTATCTTAACCGAACGATCGGCTAATTGGAGTGAGACATTAGTGGGTTTCAATTCACCTAGGTTAAGTCTTTTGCACATAGAAAGAGGCATTAAGCTTATGCTAGCACCCAAATCACACAATGCACGATCAATGACCATTTTACCAATGGCACATGGTATTGAAAAACTACCGGGATCTTTAAGCTTGGTAGGCAACTTGTTTTGAATTATTGCACTACAATTTTCCGGTATGTTTATTGTTTCAACAAAGTCCACATTTCTTTTGTTACTTAAGATGTCCTTGAGGAACTTAGCATATGTGGGCATTTGTTTGATTGCATCGGTGAATGGGATGTTAACATACAACTTTCTCAAGACCTCTAAAAATTTTGCAAATTGTTCATCAAGTCTAGACCCGGAAAACCTCCCGGGATACGGAAGTTTTGCCACATGAAGTGGGGGCTCATTCCTTTTTTGTTCTTTTTCCTCACCGGTCTTTTCTTTTTCACTCTCTTGATCCAATTCTAGTTCCTTTAAGTTATCATGTTTTTCCACCTCTTCATCACAATTTTCATTTTCAACTTGGGAAGGCAAAACCTCACTAGACTTATCCACCCTTCTAACTTGGACTTCCCCCAAACTTTTCCCACTTCTAGTGACAATGGCATTAGCATGTTCTCTAGGATCTATACCTTGACTAGGCAATGAAGTGGTAGGTCTATCCTTAAGAGCATTAGCTATTTGGGCCAATTGACCTTCTAACATTTTATTGTGGGTTTGAACTTGTTTTAAGCCTTCTTCTAAGTCATTAGTCTTTTTTGTTTGAGCAATCACAAATGACTCCATTAGACTCTCTAAATTTGACTTAGGGGGAGGGGCTCCAATTTGTAGGGGTGGTGCTTGCGGGATAGGGGCAAGATTCGGTCTATACCCTCCATTAAAACCCGGTGGGTTATTATTGGAAGAGTATTGGCCTCGTTGGTACCTATTGACATTTTGATAGTTTCCTTGATTTGGCACATAGTTACCTTGACCTTGACCCCTAAAATTACCTTGACCACCAAAATTGTTTTGATTTTGACCTTGAAAATTTCTTTGGCCACTACCTTGACCTTGACCTTGCCCTTGAACTTGACCTCCCCTCCAACCAAAGTTAGGATGGTGTCTCCATCCCTCATTATACGTGTTGGAGTAAGGGTCAAATTTAGGGACGGGTTGCACATTGTTTAGAGCATTCACTTGTTCCATGCTGGGAGAGGGGGAACATGATTCATTCATTAACAAATAGCAATCGGAAGAAGGATGATCATTGTTGCCACACACATCGCAAAACATCAATTGCATTGGCATGTTTTGTGAACTAGATGAGCTAGATGCATGTGAGTTGTGATGAGGGGAGATGGTAGGGGGAGAAGATTGCAATTGAGCATCAAGCTTAGAGGATAAAGCATCAAATTTGGAAGATAACATGTTAATAGCATTAATTTCATACCTCCCGCTCTTCTTTGAGCTTTTTCTCTCGTCTTGGCTCCAATCTGCGTAATTTTGCACAACCTCTTCAATGTTTTTGAGTGCTTCATCCGGTTTCTTTTTCATGATGCCGCATCGAGACACATTCTATTTTCCCTTGAAATTCCTCTATAAAACCCATGGAGTAAGAGCCAATTGTCCATCCCATGATGAGGACAATCTTCTATCAAATTTTTAAATCGCTCCCAAGCATCATAGAGCGACTCATCCGGTTCCTCTTCAAAGTTTGCAATTTTAGACCTCAACTCCGCCGTTTTCTCAAGAGGAATGAATTTTGAGAGAAACGCCACGGTCACCTCATTCCATGTAGTCAATGAATTAGGTGGCAATCTATCAAGCCAATCACTTGCCTTTCCGGTGAGAGAAAACTTGAACAAGCTCAATCGAATGAAGTCTTGGGTGACTCCATTTGCTTTGACAGTGCTACAATATCTTTGGAATTGTTTGAGGTGATTGCGGGGATTCTCATGTTTGGCACCCGAAAATTGATGACTCTCGATCAAAGAAATTAGTGTGGGCCTAATCTCAAAATTGTTGGCATCGGTGGTGGGGGTAACAATCCCACTTGCTTCATGGTACGGTGGTGGAGCGCCAAAATCTCTCAATGTTCGGTTGTCCGCCATTGCGAAAGGATTAGAGAATGAGTCGGGGGAATTGACTCTTGGGCTAGTGGAGTAGTGGTACCACTAGAACTAGAAGAATCTTGTGATGAATCCGACTCAACCTCTACTTGAAATTCACTTGACGTTGCACCACTCGTTGTTGCCCTTCGTTGTTTTCTTATGGCCTTCACGGTCCTTTCAAGTTCAATGTTCAAGGGCAAAAGAGGTAGAGCTCTGTCACTACGCTTTGGCATACAACAAAATGACTAAAGAGGTGATTAGTAACGTTAGTCACGACAAATTAAAATAAAATAAAATAAAAAAAATAAAATAAAAATAAAATTGAGTTAGACTCCTAGATTTCACAAAAGACTCGATGCTAAACGCCAGTCCCCGGCAACGGCGCCATTTGACGAAGCGATTTTTTCGTGCTTAGGTCGTTGTACAAAAACCACTCGATCAAGACCTAACTCTAACCAAATAACTAGTATAAGGGTAAGTAAGGGTCGAATCCACAGGGAATGACTAACAAGACACCGAAATTATGAAATGACTATAAGCTAACTCGGTCACAAGGTTGGAATTTTTTTTTGATATTACACTAAGACTCGATTAAATTAAACTAGAGAATTATCAATAAAACAAACGCTAGAGATGTAAGGGTTATGACACCAACCAAACCAATAAACCGAGTAAAATGAGCTAAAAGAGAACAAAATGAGGTGATCCAATGGGTGCCTCGATTAATTCCTCTTTCAAGGACATAAACCGATAAATTCCTAAATTAAACATTTAATAACGAAAAGTAACAAAAACTCAATAGTGGGAAGTGGGTTCCTCACTTGACTAGGCCTTTCGGTTTCTCAAGGAGGCATGAGCACAAATAATTGGGATTTCTCACCTAATTATCACAACTAAGGCATCCACATTAATGAAGTAAATGAAAACAATTCATGACTAAACATTAATCCATGAGCCCAAGCAAGGGCCTACATTACTAACTCCATTTTTCAATGCAAGATTATAAGTAGTAGCAAAAGTCTAATGTGGCCACAAAACACAAATGCACTTTACCCAAACAAGGACAAACATAGATCAACCCCACTTTGAACCTAAAATTGCTCAAAATTACTCAATTCATGGCTTGGTTGGGTCTTTACCCAACCTCTAGCTAAGTGACTACTCACACTTCATAATTAAAAATAAAACAAACATAATAATAAAAATCATAATTAGGCTCAAAAATGAAAATAAACTAAAATTTAAACCCAAGTTAAATAAATAAGAACAAGAAATAAAAATTAAAATCACAAACCTAGAAAATTTCCATAACAATGAACATCAAAAATAAAGAGAGAGAAGAGTGAGAAATAATACTTGAAGCTTCAAACTTGATTGCAAATGTTGAACAAGAAAAAGAGCCACAAATTTGAAGTACAAAACTAGAGATTTTCACCCACTAAGCACTAAATTACAAGTGTTTGAGAAACTATAGATCTAAAAAGTTGAGAGGAAAGTTTGAAATCTAGTCTAGAAAGTAGTAAAGTGAAGCTCTCTTCATAAGTGGTCCATCCAAATGTATTTATATGCCCCACTTGGCAAGTTAAAATCCACACAAAAAGGGTCCCCGGGTGAGAAGGAGCGCCCGCTCCATACCCAAGTCCACGCCCGCTCCACACGAAGACGTAAAAACAGAAGTTGCAGCTCAACTGAGGAGCGCCCGCTCCTCTTCTAGTGCGTGCCCGCTCCTAGTTTGTCTTCTAAAAAATAGAAGCTCCACAAAAGGCCAGGGCGCCCTCTCCTCCATGGGTGCGTGCCCGCTCCCGCTTAGTCAGTGAACTTGATAGAAATGCTATAAATGAGGGGGAGCGCCCTCTCCAATACATGTGCGTGCCCTCTCCTAAGTGGATCAAATGTTGTTTTCTCCAAGTGTAGTCCTACAAAATCAAGCAACACAAAACAAAAGGCACCACAACCAAAAACAAAAGAGCGACCTACTTATATACAAATAAGTTAAAAATGAATTAAAATCTATTAAAATAAACTGAAAAGAGAATTAAAATAGGTTAAAAACCACTATTTACACTACATTAAGTGGGTTAAAAACCCACTTATCAAGTATTCGCACCGGTCTAATAATTTGTAGCAGTGGTAGTGTTGATCTGATATTTAGGTGTTATTTGGTTGTCAAAAAATTCCCATGAAATTCATTTCAGGTATGTTGTTTGGTTAACACAAAAACATAAAAATGGGGGAAGTGGAAATTCATGGAAATTGTGACTTTCTAAAAATTCATGGGAATTGCAAATTTCCCCATTGCCAAACAAACAAGTTTAGTAAATTTCTAGGAATTTCATTAGGTAAATAAATTCCTATGAATTTCTTTTTCCTATAAGAATTAACTTAGTACATCAACCAAACAAGGCCTTATTATTTCATAATATTTGGACAGTATATTTGTTAAAAATATAGACTTCTAACATATTTTATTTGGTTAATTAATCTATAATTAGCAGCAGAATCCTAATTAGTCGGCGCGTCACACGCCGTGTCTCTTCAGAGATCAAGATTGTGGTTAAGAGGAAGCAACAAGGACCACACTTTCATGCACTTGTAGATGGGTTAATGAAACACATGAAGCATTCTGGTCCAAAGTGTCCTGATCAAGCAAATGGCAGATGGGGAGTTCCTGACTATTTGGGGCATCTTCGAGTCTCCCATATCATTTCTAACTCCAAATGGGACTTGAGCTCCATTTGCCATTTGCTTGATCAGGACACTTTGGACCAGATTCTTGCCATCCCTCTTCCTCAATTTACCCATGTCTCTGATAATTGGTATTGGACCTATACAAATGATGGTACCTTCTCCATTAAAACTTCTTATAGACTCCTTACAGACAAAAACCAAAACACATGTTCAGCTTCGTTCTCTTGGAAAAAACTTTGGAAACATCAAGCCCCTTACAAGTACAAAATGCTCTTTTGGAATATTTGTCATGCTATCTTGCCTGTTGCAGCTTCCCTTGCTCTCAAAATTAACTCTTTTGACCCAATCTGTACCCGTTGCAAAGAAAATCCTGAAAACCACCTTCACCTTTTCAGAGATTGCACCTCCACTCAACCAATCTGGTCACTTATCATTCAAAAATTTAGCTTGCCTCCTCCAATCTCTGCTGATGCTTTTTTCAATTCTTCCTGGGAAGACTGGTTGGGAATTAATAACTCCCAATCATCTTCTTGGTCCTCTATTTTTGTAACAACCTTGTGGCATATTTGGATATCTAGGAACAAGGTGGTTTTCGAGGATATGGTGGTCCATCCTGAGTCTATACTCACAAAAGTTTGTATTGATATTAATGCTACTAACCAAATCATGCAGATAAATGAAAAGCTTAAGGGTTCTATTCAGATTCACCCTCAGTGGGCTCCTCCAAGCTTGGA
Organism: Salicornia ramosissima; assembly: GCA_951394345.1. NCBI lineage: Eukaryota > Viridiplantae > Streptophyta > Magnoliopsida > Caryophyllales > Amaranthaceae > Salicornia > Salicornia ramosissima. Next base: position 16,365,564 of record OX596239.1, read on the forward strand.
TTTTGTTAAAATTAATACTGATGGTTGCTGGAAAGCCCTCAACAAAGCGTCGGGTGGTGGAGTGCTCCATCGTCATGATGGTACTTGGGTCATGGGTTTTTCATGTAAATATTGCGCTCGAACTCCTGCTGAAGCTGAGATTCTAGCCATTAGGGAAGGATTATTCCTAGCCAAAGATTTGAAGCTTGCCAAGATTGAACTTGAAACTGACGCAACTTCTCTGAAACTTAAGCTAGAAAATGTGGAGAGCTTCATGAACATGCCTTTGCTGTGGTACTCAAAGAAGTCAGTGATCTCATGAAAAATGTGGAGTGTTGCAAGGTAATGCATATTAAGAGAGATGGGAACATTTTAGCTCGTGATCTTGCAAGAATGGGTCTTCAAATGAACTGCACTAGGAAGATTTACCCCAAACCCCCCCCCCCTCCTTGAAGCGAAGCACATTTATGAAGACCAAAAAAGCAACATTGCTTCGACTTCTGGATGATGATTTACTGCTACTTACTATCCTGCTAGCTTTCTTAACCTTTCATCATTATGGCTTTTTCTATGTTCTTCTTATTGAGCAGTGGACTCACATCCATTTTATGCTCTTGTTGTTTGTAATGTTCCAACTCTATCTTTTTTAATATAATTCCTTCGTTCCTAAAAAAAAGAAGCATTCTAAGAAGCCAAAAAAGTTCAAGAATGGCATTAAGGGGCTTGAAAATTCTCGGCATAGGGGTAAAAAATTGCCTTGGTTGCCGAAGATTCATGGTAGAAGAGGCGGTGTTCTAACAAAGGAAAGGTCAAGCTCGGAAATTACAGGTCAGCTAAAATGTTTTTGGGGAAGTGAAAGCCTTTTCCTCCTTTTTCTTGCTACTAACTTGTGAGTTGTGATGTATTATACTCCCTCGCTCCGTAAGATAAAAATTTCAATAATTAGTTTTGCACGTATTTTGAGGAAGCGATTCAAAGGTGTAAACGAAGGAATTAATCAAAATGGTTTTATTATAAGCAAGAATGTGATTATAGATTTCTAATATTAAAATTATATTGACTAATTCCTACGTTTACACCCTTAAATCGCTTCCTTAAAATGCGTGCAAAACCAATTGTTGAAAGTTTTATGTTACAAATGGGAGTGGTGTTAAGCACAACAAACATGATAATCAATGTTGGAATTGTTGTTCTAGGTATATTTGGAATGAACATAGACATACCCCTATTCGTTGGAGAAAATAGGCAGTTTTGGGTGGCTGCCATATATTGGAACTGTTGGAAATTGTATTGTCTTGTATATTCTTGCTATAGGTTAGGGTAGGAAGAGGTATTTGATGTGATTCAAGGTCTCTAAATAAACCTTGGATAAACTTAGATATTTTTTAATTAGCTTAGATATTTTTCTAATTTTTTTAATTGTTTTTAGTAATTTTTTATGTAACAAATTAATTTTAGAAAATTCAATTTTAGGCTTTATTGTAATTAGTTAGCATTAATAGGAAAATAAAATAGGATTAAATAAGTCAGTTATCAGCTATATATATATATATATATATATATTTTTGAAAAAACTGATTTTATAAATCTTACCTTTAATTTATTACAAAATAATCTCACATCTAATTTATTGCAAAATAATCAGTTAATCACACATTTATATATAAAAAAGTCACCTTGTATTTTTCTTCTTAAAGTGGACCATATTTTGGGTAACATGACCCATTTTAATATAAGAAGATGGTATATAAATGTTGATTATTTTGAAATAAATTAAAATTTGATTATTTTGAGTAAATCACCAAAAGGTGAGATTATTAGAAACATTTTTTTTTTAAGTTTTATTTTTCAATTTTTCATAAGGAAAAACTTACTAAAAATAAATAATACTAATTAAAAAATACTCATCTATGTTCAATATTGGATTTTTTTTTTCATAAATGTTAAATATTTTTTTTATTACATTTGAAATTATATACCGTCTACTGTTACCAGTAAAAGCACCAACATACGCATACTACTACAAAATATTTATAAAATGAAAGTTAGTAAAAGCAAAACTATAATATTTACTCTCTTTTTTCTCCCCAAGTTACAATGACCTTAATAATTGGTCCCATAATATACAAGATGTAACATGGAAAGGCTATATAACATTGATACTTAAGTACTTCCTTTGTAACATAAAACTTTCAACAATTGGTTTTACACGCATTTTAAGGAAGCGATTTAAGGGTGTAAACGAAGGAATTAGTCAATATAATTTTAATATTAGGAACCTATAATCACATGCACCCATTTATTATCATCAAGAATCCCATTAAAGATCGATAAATTCACGCCCATCCACCCATAATTTTTTACTTTTTGGAATAAAAGTATCACAAAAGATCTTTGCATGTTTTGGTGATAAACATTTGAAATATATGCAATTGCACTTTTACTTTCAACATGTCAAATTTAACAAATTTCAAATATTTTGCCCTTACTACTAATAATTGGACTTTCCTTACTGATAAAGGAAATAAATAAGAGCTTGTTTGGTTGTCAATAAACATCATGAGAATTAAATTTTCTTACAAAATGAGTACATATTATGTTATTTGGTTGACATAACCATAGAAATTTAAACTTAAGTAATTTACCAAAGCATCTTTTAAAAAATCGAACCAAATAGGAATTAATTTAATTTGTTTGAGAAAATTAAAGCTGAAAAAACTAATCACAACCTAATAATTGATCAAAAAATCGAGTAATTAAAAAAATGGGGGAAATATTATGTAGGGCATCTTTTAGTCTGTTATATATTGTTTGATTGCACACAGTATTTTTTTCAAACATAAAAGATTATTCATAAAAAAAAAATCGTTGCTATCCTCTTCGTGATCCTCCTCGTTAAAAAAAAAAATCAACTAAACATTCAGTTAAAAGTTATAAACAGTATAAATGTTCCCTTAAAAAAAACCTATAAAGGTATGTCCAATTTATATAACTATCTAGACCTCCATGAGGTTAATAATGTCAATTAAAGGCCCTATTTTTTTTTGGAATTAAGGGTCTGTTTACTTGGGACATGGGTGTAAAACGTTTTTGATGTAAAATGTTTTTCCATGATTTTACCTCGGAAAACTCATTTTCATAAAAAATTTTCAATGTTTACTTGCACGGAAAATATGTTTTACTCCAAAACTTGAAGGAAAATGTTTCCACTATGGTGTAAAATGAGTTTTCACTCCAAATTTACATTATATATTTTTTCACCCAAAGTAAATGATGTAAAATGGGAAAAATATTTTTGAAGGAAAACATTTTACGCTCTAGTAAACGGAGCCTAATTTGCAAAATTTCGGTTCAATTTAATTCAATAAGGTTATGATGAGTTTAGGATTTCGATCAGCAAAGATGGTCTGACATGATAATTTTTTTGTTATGTAAGTTTCGCGTACAAAAACATAACTTTTATTCTTTTAATTTAAAGATGAACTAATTTTGTAAAAAGTTAAAGATTTAGAATATAAATTTACAGTTGTTTGTTAAAAGTAATGTCATACTATCAGACCATCTTACAAAAAAAATATGGTACTAGGACATAGCTCAATTAAATATTTCAATTAAATTTTGTTCATGTCTAGATGAGTCTATGATTTAACTTAATTCATTTATGTTTATGTTTAGTTTAGTTCAAACTAGGCTAGTCCTGTGCGTAACGTGCGTTGCACGAATTTGATAATATATGAAGTTATAAACCTATTAATTTTAAAAGAATGATTTTGTCCACAGGAAAAAAAGAATGATTTTGTCCACAAAAAAAAAATGATTTTGTTTATGTTGGAACTTATGCAATGATATAAATTAATAAAAAGAAGGACATCATCAATTAATTTTGGAGGAAAAATATTTAATGACAAAATAACACATGTACAATAATGACTTAAGCAATACTTTATTTTAGTATATAGTATAAATTAATCTGATTAAAAAATCAAGGATTTAAAATTACTGAAAATGTGAAATTTTATTGCAGGCAAAGATTTTGTTCAAAAAGATTTGGAAGCCAACTATCCCCTCTGTAATATATTAATGGTAACAAGTCATTTTGCACGCACTTTAAGAAAGCGATTTAAGGGTGTAAACGAACAAATTGATCAAAAATAACTTTAAGATTAGTAACTTATGATCTCAATCTTACTTGTATTAAAACCATTTTGGTTAATTTGTAAATGAAAAGTTTAGATTGGATAAAAAAAATAGATCGATCAGAAAAATTCAAATAAGAGCAAAATAGATTAGAAAAAATCAGATTAGAAAAAAAAAATTATATCAAATCAAATCAGAAAATTTCACACGAATCAAACACACCCTAAGTATTTCAATACAGTATCCTGTAAAATCGTAATCATTATGTTAAACTACTATTACTCTCTATGCTATAATTGTTAATCACATTATATCCGAGAATTAATATTTTTAATTTTTCCCCCATTTTTTTTAATCATATATATATATATATATATATATTTTTTGACAAAATCACAATAAATATCTTATGTAATAATTATCTCACACAACGCTTGCACACAGTTGTATTATTTTAACTAACAGAAACACGAGTTTCTTCAATATTTAAATATTAATATATAAAGATTTTATATTAATTATTGTAGATATATAAATATTGTTATAAGAATATTGTCAGAATATTTCATAACCTTGTTATAAGAATATTGTAAGAAGATTCAATACATAAAGATTTTATATTATTGTGTTCTTACATATTCAACGATCTTGTCAACAAATTAAAGGAAACCTTCATTGTTAAAATCGTAGATATATGAACATTTTGGGCCCAATTCAACCTCATTCATTGTATATATGTAATAACACTTTATAAGACCATCCATTTCTTAATTAAAATCTCTAGTTTCTTAATACAACGATCACTTCAAAAAAAATAAAAAATTCTCTTACAATTTCATAAAAAATGGCTGATTATGAAGAAGAAAACGACAATTACGAGCAACAAAAGAAGAAATCTGGGAAAAGGAAGATTGAAATAAAGCCAATTACAAACAAACCAAGCAAGCAAGTGACGTTTTCAAAGCGTCGACCTGGTCTTTTTAAAAAAGCTAGCGAACTCTGTTCACTTTGCGGCGCTGAAGTTGCTGTTATTACTTTCTCTGGTGCCGGTAAGCTTTACTCTTTCGGTCATCCTAGTGCAGACGATGTTGTTTACCGTTACATTAATCTTTCGGATCATCAAAACAATAATCCCATTAATAATTTTGTAAACATCGGTAAAATTTCGGCGCAATATAAGGAGGTTCTTAGTAGTATTAATTTGGAGAAGAAAAAGGTTACTGAGGTTGTTGTTGGTTCGTCGTCGTCTAATGGGAGTAGTCCATGTGGAAATTCGACGATTAATTGTAATAATGAGAAATTAGGGTTTTGGTGGGATTTGCCGATTGATGAAAATATGGGGTTAAATGAACTTGAAGAATTGAAGATTGCACTTGAGGGTTTAAGAGTTGAAGTTACGACCGAAATTGATGAAATTAATAGGAATTGTTCTTCTTCTTTGACGACTGTGTTTGCTGCTGGAAATAATAATACGAGCATTGATTTTGGTTCAAGTGAAGGAGGAAATAGTAATGTTGTTGCTGTGGATAGTGGTTTCGAAGATTCTGATAATTGGGGAATTCCATCGTTGGATCCAATAATGTTGAACTCTTTGCTTGGACATAACAATGCTTGTGGAAACTTCGAAATTTTTCAGTAGATTGTAATCTTTTATAATTTTTGGAATCTATTTTACTACTCGTAATTTTTGTTTTAATAACTTCATTGATTGTTATGTTAGTTTGAACTCATTAACAATAATTAATATTAGTGATCATAGTATATATATTAATTAATGTCTACAGTATACAAATAACATATCAACAAAATTTATTTAGAACTAAAGTAATTAAGCACATACCTAGCTAATTAATTAATATTACTCTGCATCATATCAAAGTTTCTAGTACATATATGAAAGTAAAATTATGAATTTGGTAGATAAAGAGAGAAAGTTATTAGCCAGCATCAAGAAATCCAAATCCCAGAACAGCAATGGCAGATTGAGCTTAAATGCATGTTTTTGGCTGAGATCTTCAATTTAGAGATGGGTTTTTCCTTGATATCTGTAAATTTAGAAATTTCTCTGGCTTTTTTGCATATTTTGTTGCTTTGAAGCTTTTGCCCTTTTTTCTCAAGAAATGGTTGAAAGTTTTAATTTGGTGAAGAACATCAAGTTGTTTCTTGAAACTGAAAGCAGCATTTTGGTATCCTGCTGCATGTATGTGTGGCAGTAATTCTTTAGCATTTTATCTCACATTTTTTTGGACTAAAGTGATAAGGGATAGACAATTTAGTCTGGATCCGATACTATTTCGATCCAATCTGTTTGAAAAAAAAAAAATATTCCGATTTGAATCCAAAATATAAAATCTGCATCCGACTCATGTCAAAAAAATGGCGGACTCTGAGTTGGAATCGAATGTTGTGAAAAATCCGACAAATTACTTCAACTCCAACATACAATTCAATTTATTATTATTGTTATTATTAATATTATTATTATTATTATAAGTTGTATTTAATTAAATTTATATAATTTTATGCATGGAGGAAGTAAATTACGGAGCATTTTGTAGTAATCATATGTTTTATTAAGATATAATATCTAATTTTGTATTAGCAGGAAAAAAAATATAAAGTAATCTTAATATATTATTATTTCATTAGCCATTTGTTTTTTCTGGCAATGCATTAGCCATTTGTTATTTTGCTTGGTTTATGATGATAATTTAGTCCGAATTCGATCCTACCAATCCACAAGAAAAATATGATTAGAATTTGAATAATAAAATATGCATCCAACCCTTTCTAAAAAATACTCATTCCGTCCACTATTGTTTGCTTCATTTTATATTTTTATCCGTCCAAATTTATTTGCTCAAATTTTTTTTGTAATATGACCCACATCTAAAAATACATTTATACACTTACAATCACATTTTTTATTTCCCTATTATCACATTAAAGATATTTATACCCTCAAAATTACTCATATGAAAAATAGAATAATAAAAAAAAATCACCCAAAAAGAGTTTGAAACAAATAATAGTGGTGCGGGTGACGTGACATTGAATTCACACCCATATTAGGGCATGTTTGGTTGCCATGATAATTAATTTCCATACAAATTTTCATTTCATGGGAAATTACTTCCCTTCATGAAATTTCTAGGAATTGTTCAAAGTTGTTTGGTTGGCATGTAGGAATTTGCATTTCATGAGAATTTTCAATGACCAAGGGGAAAGTATGTAATTAAATTCCTACATTTTGTGAGAAATCCAAATTCCCATAAATTTCAACTCCCACCATTTTCACTTTTTAAATCCAACCAAACAATTACCCCAATTTCAAATTCACATGAATTTTAATTTTTTCCATTTATTTTAAGCAACCAAGCAAACCCTTAGTGTGAAATGACTAAAAAGCCCTTATTTTCAGACCAGAAGTTATTCAATCACTGTATCATGTCTGACTGCCTGAGCAAAGGATAAGGTGGCAACTCATTCCAAAAGATTTAACGATTTTTCCATGTGTATGGACTTCCCAATCATCTTGTGTTAGCATTTTGATCAAGGCTCCGTTTACTAGAGCGTAAAATGTTTTCCTTGAAAATAGTTTTTCCATTTTACATCGTTTACTTTGGATGAAAAAATATAGTGTAAAATTTGGAGTGGAAACTCATTTTACACCGTAGTGTAAACATTTTCCTCCAAATCTAAGAGTAAAACGTATTTTCCGTGCAAGTAAACATTGGAAAATTTATATGAAAATGAGTTTTCCAACGTAAAATGTTTTTCATGGAAAATCATTTTACATCGAAAATGTTTTACACCAAAGTAAATAGACCCTAAATTCTGATTTTTTTTCTTCTTCAACATGATTGCTCATACTTCCCAATATATTTTATAGCATTTTGATTATATTTGTGATCTCTCAAATTGACTGAGAAAAGTTCTGTTGCAGGACGGCCCAAACAGACAAAACAAAACATAGAATTGAAACCATATACTATTATACTTCCTTCGGCTCACTTTGTTTGTTCTATTTGGAATCTTTTGTGAGAAATAAATTGGTTGAAGCGTAACAAGCAAAATGCAACGAAGGGAGTACTACAAAAACAAATTTTTTAATTTCCAATTTGTAAAACCGTATAAAACATTGTTATTGAAGTATGATAAATTCTTTTCCTCTTTGTTTTAGGAAAATGCTATATGCAACATTTAGACGCTCACATGGGAAAGTTTGAGAAAAAATGAAGCACTAGTCATATTAATTTGTGCCTTATTTTCTTATCAATTCCCAAATTTACGCCATGTTAGGATTACATATAACATTACCCTTTAATTTATAATTTATATCATGTTGTTGAAAATATTTGATTCGTTACATGCAGTAGGTTGTAGGGCACGAATCCTGATGTCATAGGTTTTGGCATCAGAAATCCCATCCTATTTCCATGAGATAGTAGAATCACGGGATATTTCTTTCTTCTTCAAAGCAAGTGAAGGGCCATTAGTGGTGAAACTATGAGCATATCCAACATAGTTGCCACATTTTCGGCATAGAAGTTTTGTTATTCGTCGAAAAAGTCCCCAGGAACGAGCTGATTCGAAAAAAGGCCTGCACCTGAGTTGCTCAATCCGAGTGAACCTAGTCTCGTCGATGGAGTACCTGTAAACGATGTCGTGAAGAGAGGAGGAGGAAGAGAGGGGGTGAGGATAGACATTCAAGTGATTTTGATGAACCAACATCATCTTGTATTTAGATGTTATGTTGGGTGAAGGATGGAAAACAAGGTTCTTGCATTTTTAGAATGTATTATGCTGAATGATGCCAAAATGTCACCTTCAAGTTACCGTTATTTTTCCTAGAGGGAAGTCTTGTAGTTACCGTTATGTTGCAAAGGAAGGATGGGGCGCTCCTATGGTCCTATATATCCTTAGCTATTGTGATGATTGTTGCTCGAGATTGACGGAGCATTCGCTTTAATTTATTGGACCGCTGAACTAATACTCCATCTATAATATATTAACTGCAACGATTTGACATTTTTTTTATCTCTATATTATGTCAAAAATCGTTGCGGTTATTTTATTACGGATGGAGTTTTTTTATGCAAAAATGTTTTAAAATTACATAAGAACTTATTAATTTAAGCGCTAAACTTACTTGAATTACATATTTATCTAAAATTATTATATCCAATTAGACTTTAAATTTATTGGACTTGATTAAGGCTTTGTTTAATTCATCTAATATGAACTTATTGTCTAATTTGACAAAACTTTGACTGCATATATGGTATATATGATAATCCATAAGGAAAAAATATATCAATTGGATCTTATTTTCTTCGTATTAATACCTAGTTTTTTAATATGTAATAGTAATATATTTTGTTACGGAATTAAAGATATTTAAAGTTAAAAAATATGAAATTAAATTATCTGATCGAAATTTATTTTTCTGATCTGATCTGAAATAAGTAATAAGGAATGAAAATAAAGGCTATAAAACAAAGACTAAACCTTATATAAGAATCAATTAAACTGATTGAACTTGATTAGACATGATCTAAGAAACAATTAAACATCATACTTAACTGATTATTTTTATTTTTTTTTTGGCAAAGTGACTTAATTGATTTTGATTAAACAATCTAAATCAAAATCAGTCAATTGAACCTTATCATACCTTCTTAAACTTATTAGACTCAATTCAAAATTTTTTTAAGTGAGGCACACGCACAAGGTAATGGAATCAATTTCTACTCACATTTCTTGTGAATTATATCTTTTTTAGAAAAATTGATTTTGATAATATTATCCTTAATTTATTACAAAATAAACTCGCATCTAATTTATTGCAAAATAATCCCAACTTTATATATCTTCTTAAAAAAATCACCTGATAATTTTCTTTTTAAAATGGACCAGATTTTGGGTAACATGATCCATTTTAAGAAGATGGTATATAAATGTCAATTATTTTAAAATAAATTAAAAGTGAGATTATTTTGAGTAAATTACCAAAAGGTGAAATTATTAGAATCATTTTTTTTTGTAAGTTTTATTTTCAATAAGGAAAACATTACTAAAAAATAAATAGTACTAATTAAAAAATACTCATCTATGTTCAATGTTGGATTTTTTCATAAATGTGAAATATAGTTTTTACTACATTTGAAATGATATACCGTCTACCATTAAAAGCAACAACATACACATACTACTACAAAATATTACGTATAAGATAAAAGTTAGTAAAAGCAACAGTGTAATAGTTGCACTTTTTTTTTCCTAGTTACAATGACCTTAATAATTGGTCCCCATAATATACAAGATGTAACATGGAAAGGCTATATAACATTGATACTTAAAGCACTACAAAAAATATGTTCAATAAGGACAATTAAAATTGCCCTATTTGATACAAAATTTGTCTTTTTAGGTTATAATGACAATTTTAGTATTGCCCTCATGTTGCCCTTGTAACTCCGTTGTATTAGGTTTCAAAGACAATTTTAGATGTTTTGCCCTCTTTGATTCAATTCAAAAAGGGCAAACAAAATTGCCTTTATTGATCATCAACAAAGGCAATACATTTTGTTTTCCTTGATTTAAACACTTTATATATTGTCAAATAGGACAAAGTTTCAAAAGTCTAAGGGGGCAAAATAATCATATTGTCTTCATTGTTAATATCAATGAGTGCAAAAATAATTGCCCTTGTAGGCATCATTAAGTAAAACAATACTCATATTGCCCTCTTTAATCATGATAAGTTGCCCTCATTGTGTGAGTTCTTTGTAGTGAAGGTATATACTCCATCACAACTCACAAGTTAGTAGCAAGAAAAAGGAGAAAAAAGCTTTCACTTCCCCAAAAACATTTTAGCTGACCTGTAATTTCCGAGCTTGACCTTTCCTTTGTTAGAAACCTTCACCCGCTTCTTCTACCATGAATCTTCGGCAACCAAGGCAATTTTTTACCCCTATGCCGGGCATTTCCAAGCCCCTTAATGCCATTCTTGACCTGTTTTGGCTTCTTAGAATGCTTCATGTGTTTCATTAACCCATCTACAAGTGCATGAAAGTGTGGTGCTTGTTGCTTCCTCTTAACCACAGTCTTGATCTCAGATTTCCTTGGCTTCTCGGCCTTAGTTTTCTGATGATGATCAGCTTTGTTTCTTGTGCGATGAAACATATCTCCAAGTCGTGCCCAAAATGAACTAGCATGATGTGCATCAGGCTCATCCTTATCATTGTAATGGTGGTGGTGGTGAACTAGTGATGGTGATGAAAAACCATCCCCAACTTCTTCCTGAGTCTCTTTAATCTTCCTTCTCTCCTTTTTCCTCGCTCCTTTTGTACATTCCACTTATGTCGTCGTACTGAACTCGTTTGGCTCGAGTGATCCACGTCTAAGTACTCACTTCTACTGTTGTAGTAGGAAGAGCTAGCAGTATCATCATAATCTGAAGCACTACTCTCAGTGATTGACCGGCTTGCTGTCTCATTCCGTGGCTTGCTTTCATCACTGTCATAAAATTTAGATCCTGATGATTCATAGGTCCCACTTGATGAAAATGACGAGCCACTTTGCTGAGTTGTAGCACTAGAAGAAGCACATGAGCCCCAGCTTGTCTCATCTGAGGTTCGGTCATCAGATGCGATTTTGCTATGTGAAGCTTCATTCATATTTCTCCTAATTGCAGCATTGTTTCTATCTAAAGAATCTCTAGGCATGACTGTACGATTTCGACTCCGCTTCTGATGAAAAGTACCTACATTTCTGTTACGTCTCATGAAGTTTGTAGACCCCATAGATTGAACTCGTGAGCAAGGACTCGATGTTTTATCTTTCTCAATGGAGCCTTCAATTGAGGATTCGTGTGGTATGATCCTCGAACCTTGTATGTGCACCAGGTTATGACTAGCAAAAGATCCATTCCTGCTTGGAGTACCTTTTAGTGATCCAGGCCTAACCATGCCAGCCTTAACCTTGGGCCCAGGAAACTGATTAATACGAGCCTTAAGATTAGTCGTATTCCTAGTCCATTTGACATGTGAAGGAAAATTACATGTTGTAAACATTTGGCCTGCTTGTTTACCAACCGTATTTTCACCAGGTTCTATCTCATTTCTAGTGCTCACCCAGTCCTTTTTCTTTGCTGCAGGATTTACCGAACTGGAAAATTTGGGCAATCCCGAATTAAACATGCTCTCTCGCTTGGGTGGATTGACTAGCTTTTGAAGTAATGGAATAAGAGACTCAATTCTGTCAATTGCATCCTCAATTTCCTTGGAAAAATCAACAGAATTTTCCATGACTTTCTTCTCACTTCCAACAATATTACTTACACCTAGATCAAATGCCCCAATACTGCTCGAGTTCCTTTGAATTCTACAAGGCGATTTCTTTGGCAACTGACAGTGATTGTTGGCCAAGAAAGAAGACTGTTTTGATTCAAATCCTCGAACAGACGTATTCACCCCATTACTTTGGAAAGTAAAGTTTTGTGGCCAACTGTTAAAATGGTTATTGCTGTTAAGTAATTGATTTCTATCACCGAGGCCTAAATTATTCTGTTTAGTAACCAAACCCTGAAAATTGGGTTCTTCACAAGTTCGACAACGTTTCCTTCTGTGTTGTGGCTCATTAAGGGAGCCACTTGATTCTGATGGAAAAGTAGTTCTGAAACTTAACTGTGAACCCAACTCTTTGCCTTGCTGCAAACCTTGGCTATATTGCACTACTTGTTCGGGTTGCGGAACAACAACGGTACAAGATCCAGCTGCCATCTTCTATCATATCCCAAAAAGGAAAATATTGACAACAAAGTCAATTTTAGATTCTAAATTATATATTCGGTGTAAAAAAATGCACATATACGCACAAGTAGAGGAATTAATCCAAGGAACATCGATCATAGCTAGAAACATATACGCTTTTTTACATGTTAGGGGAGGGGATTTGTCATTAGTAAGAATCGAAACTCACACATCGAGGATGCAAGGCGGTCTCAACTAGAAACATATATCATATATGCATAAATATTACTTTCTCTCCTTTCAAAAAAGTTATACCAAATATGCCATCTCCAAAGCATACCTTCCAACATTGGAGATTTGGAGTATCTTTCATTTCATATTAGTAAAATGACGGAGAAAAGATATTTAAATAAAATCTGGTCAAAGTTCTCTAACATCAAGAATACTGAATAGTAGACAGGTAAAACTCAATGGAAGAGAGGCAGTACTCCCGAGATAAACAAAATGATGATTTCAAAAAAGTTAAGAAAGTATTCAGTATGGGCTTCATACCCCAGTATAAGCTTCAAAAACTCTTTCAGTTGCAGCATCAAGCATGTCTAGAAAGTGCTTATCTTCATCCATCTGGAAAGAAGGGAAAAACAAATGACCCAGCTTAGTAAAGTATTCCAAACTTTCAATTCATCCTAATCACTAAGATTATGAAAATTCACTTCCATTTGAAAATGATGTGAACATAAATTATCAATTTATCAACTTAAGCAACACTAACACAGTAAAAAGATATTGTAAATTTGTAATAACAGTTATTTCAACTTTCAAAGGTTTATCCTTTCTCACCCAAAAAAGGAAAATTTCACATCAACAATCCCAACTACTTGTGTTCTTACAAAAACAGTCTCAACTTTATTTATTTCAAAATTGGGCCAAACTAAACTATAACCCTTACAAAAAGTGGACCTATAACCTTTTAACCTATAATTAAAGGTTAGAGTCGGTCACATATACCACACATACCTTTTTAATGATTTTTTTGTTCCTATATTTTAATTTTTAATTACAAAAAAAACCTTAAAATAAAATTGCTACTTTAGTTCCTTAAACCCATTCATTTGGCGACATTCTTTTTTTCTCTTCTTTCACACCATTTTTCCTTCTCACTCTTCACCCACAACTCTCTCTCTCTCTCTCTCATGGGTTTCCTCCAGAATTACAAAAATTCAGTTTCAGAATTGAAAAAATCCACAGCTGTCACACCCAAAATTCTGATTTTATACTAAAGAACAAAATCAGAAATTAAATTTTTTATTTTAAAAAATCAGGTTTTTTTAGGTCTCCAAAATTCTGGTTTTAATTTAAACCCAAAAAAAAAAAAAGAATCTAAAAAAACAGCTTTTTTATGTCCCCAAAATTCAGAATTAAAAAATAAAAATATTAAAAAACAGAATTCATTAGAGCTCCATTACAACTTCACAATTTTTAACCCAATGTCCAAATTTTTCGGTCTCCATAAAAAATAAAAAAAATCAAAGCCACAACTCCTTGTTTAAATTCCTAAAATTTAACAAATTTGAATTTCAGATTCAAGTTGGTCCAAACATGATATCAGATTCAAGTTTGAAGCGAACCCTGAGTTCAAATTGAAAGGAATGCCCTTTAAACTTCACAACAAACAAAAAAGAAATCTGGACTTTAAAACAAACTAAAACCTAAGAATTTAGAATTTAAAAGGAGAACAATTATACCTGACTTGTGCCACTACCAGTCGAAGCAATGGTGAATCAATGGTGTAGGAAACAGAGAGAGAGAGTTGTGGGTGAAGAATGGGAAGGAGAAATGGTGTGAAAGACAGTTTTTTTAAGAGTGCAATTTGTCCTGTTGGTGTGAATTTTTTCCAAAAAAAAAAAGGCATGAAGAAGATAATAAACTCAAGACAAAATGCAAATTACTAACAGTAACTTGCATTGGCAACTACAAAAGTAACCATAAAATGTAAATTCTTCGAAATTCAGTTTTGATGTTATTCAGTCTCCTATTAGACGGTTTGACGAAAAAACTTTTATTTATTTAAAAGGAGGAGAGTAGTAGTTGCTAACGATTGCCAAAGTTTTATCCGTGTAAATGAGTGTCAAAAACAAAAGCAATCCACAATGAGCATTCCATGATATTTGTTTTGGGACAATGACAAGCATCTTCTTAATATCCGAAACATAACCAAACCTAGGTTGTGTTTTCTTCAAGTTAGTTTCAAGACTTGTTAAAACAGACACACCAAAACATAATTGAAAACCTTCAAGTTCAAGCAACTAAAAAATTGCTAGGAACCTCCTTCGAACCACCACGTGGCCGGTGTTTCTTGGTTCTCGAGAGGCCAAGTTCTCTCCCAAATGCTACTACTGAATACTGATTTCTGTTTATATCTCAACATAAAAGAATTACACACACTAATGCCTTATTTATAGACTAACTACCTTATTTAACCCACTTGCTACAACATAAAGGAAAAGGACTAAAATACCCTTACTACTAAAATAAGGGCAAAAATATCTAAAATGCCATTATAAACATAATTAGACTAAGGTTCATAGAAAAAATTATAGAAATTAGATATTGAAAAAGGACACTTTAAGAAGAATCTAAAGAGATATCACACGATGAAGAGAACATAACCCCAACAGACTAGAATATTTAATGGACTTCACGAGATTTTGGAGTTGAAGGGGTAAAATTAAAGGAATAGATAAAATTTTCAAATCACATGAAACAACGACAAATATCATTTTTCTATCAAGTATTTCATGGGATGTAATGTGGCTTCGAAGGAAAGGAAGTGAGCCACGTTATGTTGGCACTCGTGATGGTCTATTAGGTACACTAATACTCTGCATATTGCATCACCTTTTGTCATGACTCAAGAGCCAACGTTCCCACAAGGCAAACCGGTTAAAATCACAATATGGGGAGAGTACAAGGTGCCGTGTTCAGTGAATAAATATGCGCTACACAAAAACGCCTAGGCACCAAGACAGGAAATCGCTGGACTTCTAGATATCACATTTTGACTTCTAGATATAATTGCATTCCCATCATATCTGAATACATTTTCCAGCACAATTGCAAGCTAGAAAATACAAACTTTCCTATTCAACTTACCCAAACCCAAATGCATGTTCCAAAAATTTCATAACATTCCCTTGCAATATAATTTTCTCCCGACCACAAAGTCAAATTCAACTAAATTTTCTAAACTATCAAAACTGAACCTTTTTGGTTAGTTACAAATCTAAAGCCATGTATCTTATCAAGAACAGGATTACTTTTCATAGTCCTGCAAAACATCAGATTTGTATTTTCTATTCAGAAATTTGAAAACAACTATTAGGCCATAATACCCCAAGCACATCATAAACCTTCACAATAAACTTTACTACCGTCTCACTCTATCTGTTTGAGTTTTGACCAAATTGTAAGATAGCATTATCATCCTGAATGCAATGTGCTACAATGCAATTCCCCATTTGATCAAATCTGAAAACTTTCGTAAACATTCAGAATCCAACAATTCCAACAACCGATTACAAATTCCACTAAAAAACACTCTGGAAAAAAAATCGATCGATTTTTGAAAAAACCTTTGTGTAAAATCTAGTCTTAAAGTAACCCAAATCTCAACATTAAAATAAACAAATTACAAGTAGACATGAATTATAATTCAATTATGACTTCAAATATTAAAACAACATTTCGTAATCCAGATAGTAAGGGCTCGTTTACATTAGCTGAATAGAGATGAACTGAACTAAACTTAATAGAGATGTGTATTAATTGAACTTAATAGAGATGAACTAAATTGAACTGAATAGAGATGAACTGAATATAATCTGAAGTAAACAAGCCCTAAGTAATATAGTTCAATCATCTTCAAATAGGTTACATTCATAGCATGATAAGAAATTGATTCTAATGCTAGCAGAGAAAATGCTGTTGTTAATCAAACACAACAGCTGCATGAGTTTATCCCTCCTATATCAAATTTTGGTGTTACTTTCATAGTTTAAGATAAACTATGATTTTTATTTTTTCTTTTCCTGTTTTACAACAATAACTTGTTGAGTATTTGATTCAAACTAGTCAGATATATTTTGAGTTAGTGGATTAGTGGTTTCATGGTTTGTCCTATTATTTAGGAGTCGTTTTTTAGTGGGTTAGTTTTAAGGTTAAACGTGGTTTTTAGCTGCTTATTCTTAGGAACTTCTAGTTGTTTAATTTTGCTATATATAATTCTCTTGTACTTGATTATTAAGTATGCAATTAAGTTAAATCATCTTTTTCCCTTAATAAAACTATCATAACTGTAGTTTTGTCATTTTCATTAATCATAAATTTATTAATTTTTAATAATTGGAGTGTTGGCTGAAGCAACCTTTTTTTCGCACAAAGTAATGGTACTTGGTGGGACTCTGGAGAATTGAGGAAAAGGGAGATGGAGGTCTCCTGTTTTATTCTTTTAAGCTAGTAGAAAGACTGGAATAATAAACAAGAAATGGTTTCTTAAAGTGTTGGTTGAAGCACTACTTTTCCATGTATGGGGTTATGGGACAAACTTATATAACTATATCATGATTGATTAATTTTTAAAATTAGACAAACTTCCTGTGCATTCCACAAGCCTGAATTCTAGTTAAACAGACAAAAAAATAAAATAAAACAAAGGGTTGAACTAGAAAGAGCAATTAGATTTCACAATGATATCAAGAAATCACCTTTGGAACTTCAAGTCCACTCTTCACTATTGTCCTTGGCACTGTTTGGGTAAGCCATCAATCTGTCAAGAAAATGGAAAAAAAAAAAAAAAAAAAAAAAAACAGAATACATAATTCTTAGTGACCGACATATAAGAAAGAACAATACAGAAAGAGAAAGAAAATACATGCTACCAGAAGAAGGTAAATCTTGTCTAGCTTGCGTTTGTCCTGAAAAGAGAGACCTCCCAAAAAGGTATTGCATAATCAGATCTTCCATACATTCAGTAAAACTCTTTGGTTTGTTCATAGATAATTCATACTCAAATAATCAATGTGATTGCCCCAATCATCTATGATGAGCTCCAACCAAGTTTTTTGCTCACTCCCTTCGTTTTCATCAGTTGCCTAAACTTTTCCGCCTCCTCCCAATTTCCAGTGGATTCCAACATATTTGATATGGTTATATAATATCCATCATTTTGAGGATCTGCCTTAATAGCATGCTTAATGATCCTTAATCCAATTTCAACTTCATTGTGAATTTTACAAGCATTTAACAAGGTCCCCCATAAACCACCATCTGGTGTAATTGGCATCGACATAACTATACCTTCAGCCTCCTGTAGATTTCCTGACTTCCCAAGAAGATCTACTATACAAGCATAATGCTTTAAAGTGGGGATCAAAGAGTAATCCTGCATTTTATTAAAGAAATAGCTTCCTTCTTCAGTGAGGCCAGCATGACTACAAGCCAACAAAACAGCAAGAAATGTCAATTCATTAGGCCTAACACTAGATTTTTCCATCATTTTGAAAACCTCAATTCCAGATCTTGCATCTCCGTGAATGCCATAACAAGAGATCATCACATTCCAAGCAATGACATCCCTTTCAATCATGGAATCAAAAATTTCTCTTGCCTTTCCAAGCTGCCCACATTTACCATACATGTCAACTAATGCTGTTGCAAGTGAGATATTTAAATCAAACCCCATTTCTCTCATGTAGTAGTGAGTTTTCATTCCTTTTTCTAAGGATGCTAAGCGTGAGCAAGCCGACAGCACAGTGACTAATGTTGCTGAGCTTGGCCTTATTCCTTCAAAGATCATCTGGTCAAATAGTGTTAGAGCCTGAGCTAACTCTCCCTTGTAGACATAAGCACAAATCAATGTATTCCATGTTACAGTATCGCCTTGTACCCTTCCAAAGACGGTATTTGCAACTGTTAAATTACCACATTTTCCATACATATCTATAAGCGAATTTGAAATCGAAACATTATCAAGTAGAGACTTAATGACATAGCAATGTACAGATTTTCCATGACGAATTGTTCCCAATTGTATACACGAAGATATAACAGAGACTAGACTATTGGTATCACATTCAATCCCTTGATGTATCATTTCTCGGAAACAACTCTTACAATTTTCCCAAATCCCTCCTTTGCCGTATTCAAACACCATCAAGTTCCAAGTGTCTGAACTCTTCTCCTGTAGTGTATCAAAGATTCCCTCTGTAGTGTCTAACATTTCAAATCTAGAGTACATAGACATCAATGCCCTAAGGATAACTTGATCCATTACATAATTTCTCCTCATTATCAACCCATGAAATGCCTTTCCTTCATGGACCAATTTCGAATCACTAAACGATGATAGCACACAGCTAATAACAATTTCATCTGGACATATTCCAGTATCCTGCATTTGCCAAAAGAGGCCTAAACATTCAGTTACACAGCCCATTCTTGCATAAGCAGCTATGATTGACGTCCAACACATAAGATCCTTATGACCAAGTTCATTAAACAAACAAAGCGAATCACCAAGGGTTCCCAATTTTGAATACATGGACAAAAGTGAAGACTGAACATCATGGAAAAATGCATATCCATTCTTTAAAGCTAAACAATGCAAGCATTTCCCTTCTGTTAAAGCTCCTATATTTCCACAGGCTTTTAAACCTCCTAAAAGGGTTCTGTAATTCGGCCTTTCACAATCATCACCAGTATTATGCATCACAAAAAGATATTCCAAACTCTTGTGACTGTCACCATTCTGCAAATAACCAATCACAAGCGCTGTCCAAGAAACCACATCTCTCACAAGCATTTCATCAAATAGCATATGTGCATCTCTCATACAGCTACATTTCGAATAAAAATACACAAAAGAAGACCCAATAGCAGAATTCCCACTAAAAATTCCTAATTTTATAGCCAACCCATGAACCATAAGGCCACAATTAAATGCCAATAACTCAGCACAAACAGTAACAACCATTGGAATAGTGAAATCATTAGGCCGGGTGTTAGAATACCGCATACCCAGAAAAAATTCAAGTGCTTTTTGGTAACTCCCACATGAAAATTGGGATTTGATGATAGAATTCCAAAGAAAAGTGTCTTTGCAGTGAACTGATTCAAATACCTTGGTGGCCAATTCAGGTCTAAAAAGAGAAGAATAAAGAGAAATGAGCTTTGATGCGATGAATACATTGTTGTTATTCCCAGAAACAACGATGAAAGCATGTGATGAACAGAGAGGTTGCAATGGCAAAATCTGATGAGAGAGAAAGGAATCTAAGTGAGAGTTAATGTAGTTGGATACTAGGGAAGTTGTGGAGGGATGAAGATATGATGTGTGCAAGAATCGCCTGAAGAGGGAAATTCGGTTGAACTTGAGCATGGAAATAGTAGTTTTTTTGTTCATATATGATTAACATGTTTTTTTTTGTAAAGATACTAGTGTTCCAACATTATGGAGTATGTTGGAAACTTGGAACATCATCGGATGGTAGCATATTCGTTAGTATTAATTGTGGTGGTAATTGATGTGATGAAATGAGCAAATTACTACCCCTTTCTCCTTTGCATCTCCAACCTATCAATGAAGAATTTTAATTTCAGAAATTACATCAGTCTATCAATGATAATACACAGTACATTATGCAAGCATAAAATCGTCAAGAAAAATATATATATACATCAAGTCAGCAATATACCAGGAAAACCAATATACCTTCAAAACAAAACAGAAAATAATAAGCTGCCTCCAAAAAATCTTCATTAAAAAAACCAATAATCAGAGCACTACTTTCAAAACAAAACAGAAAATACATCAATGAAAAAAAAACAGGATTAATGTTATGCACTTATACAGCCCTATAGCCCTTAGGGCTAGATATAACTATATAAGCACTCAATATAAGTACTTCCTAAAATGGCAAAAATTCAGAAGTGTATGCTAAAAGCACGCGTGAATTTTGAAATGGCAATAAATATCTAATTTTAAAAAGCTTATCTTACATTTTCATAAAAACATCTGAATAATTTGAAATCAGAAGAGTTAACAAAGCTAGTAAAGAAGTACAAAGGAGCTCGCATCGAGGATGCTCTTCGAAAATCTTATTCTAGTTATAGGAGACCCCTTCAAAACTTAATGAAATAGCTAAAACCCAAATCGTTTTGTCCACAATGCAGCCAACACAAATTAAAACTTTCTAATTACATTCCCCTTCTTAAACTTGACTATCATGTCAAGTTTTGGAATCATATTGTGCCAAATGAATTAGTTGTCTACATTTTAGTTGTTTAAATTCAAGAAGGTCAACAATTAAACATAAATAAATATGCAACACAATCAATTCATCACCTTCATGCTCTTCTTCCCCACTATCATCACCCCAAATCGAACCTAATGGCAATTTGAAAAGGGCTACAACAAATTCTAATTTAGAAAACAATGCTGGAACTCAATTGAAAAACCGCAGACTTGAAGATAGAAGAGTTGAAGTAAATCAACATAAATCATCAAATACAAAAAACAGTAATTAACATAAAACAATAAACGGGAAATAAAAATTGAGATAAATCAAGAAATTACCTCAGGCAACAGCCAACAGAAGCGACTGAGAACTCAGGCGACAGAGACAACCCCCGACTCGGGTGACACAGGAGACTCAAGCGACTTGGCGTGACTGGCAAGTGACCGAGTGAGTGAGTGAGTGACGCCGCTTGGTTTTAGGGTCGCTGACCACCGTCGTTAACATAGGTTTAAGGTAATCAAGGAGGGAAGAGGAGTCTTGCGGTCAATTTTAGACCCGACCCAGTAAACCCGACCCGCAAGTAGTGGGGTGACAAAAAAATAAAAACTCAAACCCGTTTTGAACCCGCTAAACACAACCCGCTCTTAACCCGACCCGAAAATCATTAAAAATGTATTAAACATTATAGAAAAATATAAGCAAAATCACTTCTTACCATTAAAACTTTGAATTTAAAATTATTTTTATTGGAGCACAACATCAATTATTTGCCATGAATCAGCTATTAATGAAGATATTTCTTATAATTTGTACTTTTTAGAACACTTAAAGTACATTTTAGTACATATATTGCATTAAAATATGAAAAATTAAATGGCGTTATAAAACTTCTCAATCCACTGGGTCAACTCGAACCCGAAAAATTTGGGTTATAAAAAAGCTAATATTAACTCGAACCCGCTCACACCCAACCCGGTACAACCTGAACCCGCAACTATTTTACACCAACCCGACCCGACCTGTTTGACAGGTCTAAAGAGGACCATTGGATCAATAAGGTTCACTATGAATACAATTTTTTTTTTCCAAATCTATGTCCAATGTCATTCCAATCACACCAAATTTTGCGAAAAACTAATCTATTTAGTAAAAAAAAAAAAAGTCTGCACACGTCATTTTATTGATTAAAAAGTTGATGTCAACACTAGAGAGATTAATAGTGGTGGTCAACAATAAAACGGAAAAAAAAAAAAAAAAAAACATTAAAAACTAACTATGGTTCTTATTCATGTGAGAGGGGAAGAGTGCCAAAATCATTTTTGGAAGGGATGGGATGGGGATGGGAAAGTCAAAGGAATTGAAAGGAATATTTTGTTAGATATCGGTTCCGAAAATAAAGATAACAAATGAATTTTAGTGAAATTTTCATCCTTTTAGGAAGTCATGGTGAGTGTTGGAGGGATTATGAATTTATGATGACAATTGATGAAAAATCGGATTGGAGTTGTTAGATTTAATTCGAAGGATTTTGTCCATTTCTCACTATTTTAGACATAACTTTAGCTAAATACATAGGATTATTGCAATTCTAGCGGCATTGGAAACTAGATTCAAAGAGATTTCCAACAGTAGGTCACATGTTCAATTTTGACTTGGAACGAAGAAGTTACAGTCGTTTGAAGTTGCTGGTCAAACATGAGTCTGATAAAATCCGTTGTGTCCTCGGCTTTATTTCTCTATAAATGTTCCGTCGTAATCCCATGTAAAATTGTTTTGGAACTATTCTTTATTTTCTTAGTTTTAGTTTTAAGGTTTAAGCTATCATTTCTTTGTTGTTATTCATTGTTTGATTCAAGATTTCTTCCCTTATTATTGGTATTTTCTTCTTCCTTTTTATTCTGTTCATGTTTAATTTAATTATTATGTCTTTTCTTTTAATTTTTTATTTTCTTTGATTAGATCTATTTTCCTCTAGAGTTTAGGATTTATGATTGATTGAATGTGTTGATTGAATTATGTTGCTCTTTAATTCATATCTTGCTTTTAACATCCTAAAAAATGCTCTTTATGATATAAATTTAAGTAAATATTGAAACAGTAGCCGAGAGCTAAAAATTTCATATAGACTTAGGAATTTAAGTAGAATTAATATAGTAAATTGTGAAACTTGTTAGATTAATTCTATAGATCTAATAAATTGCAAAAGTCTGTTAGATCTTGGTAAAAACTTATTTGTGAATTATTGAAGACTTATCTTTAATTAATTTAAAATTTTAATTATAGTGAACCTAAGCCCTAGGCCTCTAAATTAAATTTTTTATTTTTACTTTTTTCTTTCCTCCAAGGTCTTTTTACATATTTTGGAATTTTTAGAATTAAGAGAAAATTTGTACCTCTTTGTGAATTCGACCCTAGTTCCCTATCTATATTAGTTAAAGTTGTTAGTTTATTTTTTATACGTTAGCGGCAGCCTCAACAGGATCCATATCATACGCATCTGGATCTAAAATGGATCGGCTTGTATTATACCTACTTAATGATATAATTAACTATTTTACTACACCAAATACATAAAAAAATCCACTACTAACATCATCAACATCCTAAAATCCATACATTACATAATCAGCTAATATGCAAATTAAAACTCACTACTAAGTACTAACATCATCAACCAATATACATTACATAATCAACTAATGTTAGTAACTTAGGAGACTATTTGGATATATTGGGTAATGGAATATTGGGGCTTTAAAGTTGGGCATTTGGGCCGTATAAATTATATCAAGTCACTAATTTAGTATGTGTTGTTTTTTAAAAACACGGGTCTGAATATGGATCTATAAACAAGATCTGTATCCAGACCCACATTTTTCCAGAGGATTCGTATCCGATCCGGATACGCACGGATCTAAAATATGAAGATTCATATCCTAAAAAGGATCTGGATCCATAGATTAGGGGCGGATCCAATATTCGCTAGCATCTCTAGTGATACTAGGCCTTGAACCGGACCCTACTCCAGATCACCCGACCTATTTTGACCGACACACACATTCGCAAGGAAAACCCTTACAAATATGAGAGATTTGAACTCAAGAGCTCAAGTTACGTTCATAAGGTTAAACCAATATGACCAATATGCTACGGAGTAGAACTCATATTATATTTGTATGTATTCATATTAGAATTTTTTGTGGGGATAGCACTGCATTTGTGGCCATTTTGTGGGGATATCCTCAATAAAAAAAATTTGTGAGGATATACCAAACTAAATTTAATGATTGCGAAAGTAGCCCAAATTCCATTTTCCGGGAAAAAATGTCAAGATTTCAGACATTAACTAGTTCAATTACGTGAGTTTATTAATAACTTAATAAGCCTTAAAATTATTTTTTTTAAGGTGAAGATAACGCACCCTTAATCAAACTTAACATTCAAGGATAAAATAGAACAGATGAAATAAACACCACTATGAAAAATTGAAAACTGTTATAAAATATTATGAATGTCCATGAAATAATAGTATCACTTGGAATCATTATGTCCTTTGGAATCATTTTACCTTTTGGACATGTATATATATGTAACTTACATATGGAATAAGAGATAGACATATATGGTTTTCCCTCTTTACATTCTCTCCTTATTGTATTATCTTATTTATAATATGTTATCAGCACGATTTGTTCTACTATTTGATAAATACTAATCAAAGGATTTTCATAGTTGGAGAATTCCAATTGGCAATAATTATGAATTAAAAGTTTAAGGGTTTTAAGAAGTGATTAATTTGATGGTGTTTGGTTGTGGTGGTTTTCATGAAAAGTTTCATCTCCTTTGACGGTTTTTGGATATGGTGCATATTAAAGGATAAAGTTTGATTGAAGACATACAAGTAAGAAGTTTCTTATTTATGTTATTAAATAATTTCAAGATGTGTATTTTGGTTATCAAAAATTAATGGTGAAAATGATATATGCCTATGAAGACTATTAGTAAAAATCATGCAAATTAACGTCACTAATGGATTGGACAATCAAATGATGTTGTTCGTGAATTGGGTACCGATTTATTTCATGGTTATTTTGATATCCAATTTTTAGGTTTTCATATCTATAAATCCCGCTTGAAATGTTTACTATTTACTTTTACATGTTTTTGGTTTAAGTATGTGCCGATTTAATTTGTGCATTTTATTTGTAATAGTGCATGATTATTTATTTTTAATAAACTTTTCTCTACCGTGTTTTATGAAGTGGACCAATTTTGATTTTACTTTCATATATGTTTCTTATGTGGCTTACTGGTGGTTGGGTATGCACGATTACTTTGTTGTTGTTAGTGCATACATGTAGTTTTTGGTTCTGCATATGATTACTTAACTTGGTTGTAAATTTACATGCATGTTGACGAATTTGCTTTGGAAAGCGTGCATGGTTATCATGTTATTTTTTTCACTCTAATGGAGGATTTGTTTTATAAAGTTATTAAGGTATGATTTACATTTTTACGGCATGGTTATCAAAGTAATATGTTGCATGCATTATTTTATCTTTTATATTTTTCTTAGTTAATAATGGAGGAATGATTGATATTCTTGAAAATCAAGTTGAAATGATACAATGTTATTTTTAATTAATTTTGTTTTTTTGGTAGTTGGTTATGGAAAATTATTTTTTTTTCTATTACCAAAGGGTGTGACAAAATTATAAGAATAATTTGTGCTTATAAATTGTGTATGGAACAATTAAAGGGTTATGTATCATTTTGTTTTGATACATAATGTTTCAGTTTTGGTGGTTATTGATTTTTAACTAACATGTAATTGTTTTAATAGAATAATTTTACTTTGCTTGATACATGTATTGATAAAGGAATATATGGGTTAAAAAAAAATACAAGAGATTCAAGGTTGTTGGATTCATTTATTAAAGAAATTATGGAGCAAAAAGATATGGAAAATAAAAGATATGGAGCAAAAAGGTATTTTGAAGATTAATTAAACTAAAAGTTTTTTTTCCCAATATCATTATTATTATTTTTAATTCAATTTGTTTGTCAATGCTGTGAGGGTTTGCAATTGAACGCAACTCACCAACACCTGCAAATTGATGATTTTGTGATCATGATTGTTCAAAGTTTTGAGGGTAAATTTATACATATTTGAATAAAGTGCTAGTTGCACTGCTGCACGGACCCTGGCAACTGTTGCCATACTTTCAAATATTGTTGATGATGCTTTAATATGTGCCTTTATGCAAGGAAAATATTGACTAAGGAAATTATGCTATCGTAATAAAATTATTATAATTGACCTTAACTTAGTATGATGGTCATATCATTAGTACCTTATAAATTGATGTGCTATGAGACTCAGTTTCATGATTTTAGTATTGGTATGTTGAAGATACCAAACTCTACCTAAGTATTGATAAATAATTAGATATGTTGATTCCTAGATGTGACTTACAATTTTCAGACTTGAAAGAGTTATGAGTATGTGTGCATGATGTTCTTTTGATGATATACAATTTATGAAAAGTTCTTACGAATTGCAAACATGAGAGTGCATATTATTAGTATTATCATCATTATTATTATTATTATTATTATTATTATTATTATTATTATTATTATTATTCCCAGCAAGACATGGTATTTATGAGTTTAAACATGATATTGTTAGCAACTCAATTGATAAATATATTTATTATGGCCATAGTTAAAAGATATTCCAATTTAAAATGGATGCAAGATGAATACTTTACTTGATACACGACTGTACTAAAAGAATTTATGGTTTACAATGTGCAAGGGATTTTAAAATATTATTGGACTATTTCCATAACCCCATATGCATGAATTAGGGGGAGATAAAGTTTCAATAATGTGATATATTGATGGTCAGTTTTGGTATATATGTACATTAGCTTAAATGTCAATGATTTATTTAATAGTAATGGCCACATGATAATATCTAGTTGTTGACTATACACTAGTTGTAAATGCTCCAACTAAATTTGATGTCCTAGAAGGACAATCAATGTCTAATGATTTTAAAGCATGTTTAAAGCTTGGTAAATTGATGGATTCTAAAAATCAGAATGTCTGGAAAAGATAGGAGAAATTACTAACAATGGTAAATTCGAAAAAATTGATACATTTAAATGAATCTCCTAAGGAGGATTATGTTCAGTAAAATTTATATGTACTATGGTGATATGAAACACTCTAGAAGAGTATATGGTATCCAACAATATTAGCATGTATCAAGATTAAATTTAATACTCCAGCATAGTATAAGTTATTATTGAGTAAAATATTAATTATTGTCTTGCCAAATGCTAATTGCATAAAGAAAAACACATTTTAGTGTTCTTATATCACATCATATTCATCGTCATGAATAATAAAATACATCTAATAAAGTGATCACTAGTAGAATTGAAACAGTGACCATGTATAATTTAAATTTAAAAATGTGATTGGATGTGATAATAATATTAGGCCATTCGGGTTTAATGATCACCCGTTGTAGAAACCCGAAGTTTCATTTAATGTGTTGACGCTCTCATGTTAGATATATGAAGTGAACGGAATGGCAAGACAAAACATTGAGATTGAGCTATATTTGAATTATGATTTTAATATTTTGTTTTGAGAAATTTCAAGAGATTATAAAATAGTTTCTAACAACTTTGTATGAGCACATGTAATAGGTGGCCGGAAACTCACCATGATAACTTATAAGTTGTTCAGTATGGGGTGACTAAAAGCTCACCATATTAGGTGGCTGGGAGCTCACCAAAGCTACTTGTATGTAGAAATTTTTGTGTAACTAGTATCTCATTATTAAAATCTTTGTTGATCCGGAAGATCATCGTCTAGCGGAATTACATACAAGTTACTTATATTTATACAACAATCTCTTGATTATTGGGGCTATTATCAGTCAACACAAAAGATAAAGAAAAGAAGAGAGACAACTGCACAATACATGTCTCCCCATTGATATTATCTTTAGAAGAGAATGAATTCTGAAAGAGTTCATAATAAATAGTGAATAAAACTGTTTTTCTTTTAAGTTATTCTCCATGAGAGATAAATAACTAACACTTAATATAATTCTTCTGAGAGATAAAATATGTTGATTATATTTTGCCTATGTGATGAGACATTTTGTACATGAAATAGTATGCTAAGTTGGTATAGAATTCGACGCCCCTATAAACGAGACATTTTACCAACTTAGGGGGAGAATTAGCATAAGTTGGCAAAATAAAATACAATAAATATTTGACGATCCCTATAATGGTAGCTTGAAAAATTATGTGCCAACTTTTGTCTATAGATTATGTGTGAGATAAATCTTGTCAATTATACTTATATCACTACACCAGAAGTGTAGATTATATGATCGGTTCCAAAATAAAGATGTGATACATGACAAGATGGTGCAGTTGACACTTTTAATAGTGCAATAACATATACATATCTGAATTATTATAATCGATGGCCTACGATGGAAGTATAGTTATGATGGTACCAATGAGAAATTTATTCAGATATCATTGGAAAATAGCATGCAAATTAAAATTATATTTTGAGAAATTATATGGATGATACCGGTATATGATGGAACCGATAAATAATATGCATATGCAAGAGTGGACATGTGAACAAGGGATCAGAAATATATGTCCATTTTAATGTCGACGTGAAACTAAGGTATTGATCAATATTTTGTCATGGACCAGAAGTCCAAAGAAGTATTAGCGATGATCAATAGAATATCATGGACTAGAAGTCCAACGAAATATGAAAAGGTGTTAATCTAAATATTGTCATGGACCAGTAGTCCAACTAGAAACATGGATTTCTGAAATCCACACTGTACAGTGTTTAGTATTTTTGAGTCTTAATTTTATTTGCATGTTTGAGTCATTGGTTAAATGCATTACTCATTATATGTATAGGATGTAGTCTAGGTCATAAGTAAGCATTGGTCATTACTCATCACAAATATTTTATTTTGTATTTTATCATGAATTTTGCATTTCATATTACATGCACTCTTTATACTTAACAATTGTGGTGTTTTTAAATGTTTGCCCAAAGAATAGTGAGACGAAATGTATAAGTTTGTATGAAATATTTATATTCCAATGGGGTTATAGCTCTCACGAAGCTATACATATAACATGGATCTGATAGTATGTTATGGATCTTGAAAGAAGAGTTCCTTAAAATTATACACAATGTATTTTAATATTTGATTCTACAAGTTATATACTTGTAGTTTAGCAATGTTAGTTAATATTACTATTGAAATCCTAAATAGTCTATGCGACTTAATTTTTGACATGTCAACCTGAAGCTTGAGCATGTGATAGATAACCAGTTTTATACCCATTGGAGAATTCTCGCATATATGAAATGTCTAAAGAATATAAATAACAATCTCTCAAAGAATAGTTGTTATGGTTTGTTATGGTCTAGACCATAAGGAATGTATGATTAGACCATAATATGTGAATATATAAAGTGTTGCCATGATATTGGGATTGGAGAATGTATGATCAATCATTGATCATGAATTTTTTACTTTATGACCTCCAAAACAAGGCATCAATTCAATAATTAAGGCAACTTGATAATAGACTCATGCAGTGTCTTCATAAGTATTGATAATTGAAGATGTCTCACTATGTCCAAGAGAAAATTTGAAGATTCAAGACCATTCTAAGAAGATCTGTCACCGAGGAATGTTATTATGCAACAAATGTGAAGTTACTTAGTGGTATTGGATTTATTACATTTGAAGATCTCAAGTTATGTATTCATCAGGAGGAGTAAATACGCGTTGCACTCTTTTTCCCTTAACCAAGGTTTTGTCCTGCATTGGATTTTCCTAGTAAGGTTTTTAATGAGGCAGCATTTCAAGGCGTATTACGAAAGTGTTGTACTCTTTTTCCTTCACTAGGTTTTTATCCCACAGGGTTTTTCCTAGTAAGGTTTTAACGAGACACACTCTTCAATCGCTACATTCATGAATCTGGTTTACTAAATTGGATTATATTGTGTCAAAGGATAAAGATTGATGATATCATAAGGGGGAGTTAATGTGCGTTGTATTGTTTTAAATAATGGACATCCAAGGGGAGTGTTATGAAATATTATAGATGTCCATGAAATAATAGTATCACTTGGAATCATTATGTCCTTTGAAATCATTGTACCTTTTGAACATGTATATATATGTAACTTACATATAGAATAAGAGATAGACATATGGTTTTCCTCTTTACATTCTCTCCTTATTGTATTGTCTTATTTATAATAAAAACCATTAAAAAAGAGAGGGGGGGGGGGGAAGGGGACACTGAAAATAGATTTAGAAAAGGAAAAAAAAGGCATGAAAAGAAAAGCCATTGAAGCATTTTGAAACACAATAATTCTGAAATAAGTAGTCGTCTGTCAGCTATGTTTGTGCATAGAAGACCATTATTAAACTTAAGTGTTCTACTCTGACAGTCCGACTGATAAAAAAATAAAGGTACAGAAATGCATTTGCACCACTTCTGACCAAAAAGATACTCCGTAACAAAAAACAAGTACTCCGTATCATATACTCGGAATACTCCAGTACATATCCATGACCCGACCCAAAAAAAATCAAATAATCACACATGCAAGTAATTTAAGGAACTAAGAATTATGGGATTTCCCTCTATTTTTTTTTTTTTTTTAATCATCAAAACAATTCAACTAGAGTAGATAAACATCATATAGCAAGAGCAAGGACGCATGTATATAAATACAGATCACATATCTTCTTCTCTTCCTCCTACTAAAGGCAACCACAGAAATCCATTTGAATTATAATTTTAAAATTTTTTTTTAAAAAAAAAAACCAAAAAAAAAAGCAGAAAACCCAGCAGTTCTCGACTTTTATCGTGATTTTTCCACCTTTTTTTTTCTAAGCTGAATTGTAAGAAAATGATATCCTGATAGATACACGGTTAAGTAAAACAACCTTTCCTCTGCAAGACTTGACTTCTCCTTGGACCAAACCCCTAACTCCCCCCTTCCATATACGGAAATAAGCCCTTCGAGTTCCCAACAAATCTGTGTCTATTCCTTCTTCTTTTTCCATTCCCGGCTCGTCTTTTTTTTTCTTTCTGTCCTATCGGTCTCTGTCTGTGCATTCATTAGTCGGCAGTCATGGGTTGTGCAATGCAGCACCTGAAACGTGCCTTGCGAACAGTGTTCATGATGACGGTCTCTGCGTGCTCAAGCATCTTCACGACGTCTGAGAAGGGAGGCCTTACGTCGGGGTTTGGGTCCCAACAACGGGTCATGATTTCCATTAGAGAAGGCAGGCACTCGGGAGGGATTGTAGGCCGGACACCCTTGTTTACAACGGCAAATGCCGCTTGAACTGCGGTCATGTTCTGGAACGGGAGCATGCCCGTTATCAACTCCCAAAGAACTATTCCGAAACTGTATACATCGACTTTTTGTGTGTACGGCCTATGCTGGATCATCTCACTGCACAAGGGTTAAGAGGGACATGCAGTCAAGATTTCCATACAAACCAAAACAGCATATATTGTTCTGTACATAGATACAAGCATGGAACACATGAGAGAGAGAAAGAGAGAGGACCACTTTAAAGTAAATTTCACAAACTTCTCAACATAACCAAGGGGGAGATTTCAGCTAATAAAAAAACTTGAGAGTTAGAGGTTTACAACTACTTTTCCTGCAAGCACATCAATCAACTTCAATTGCTATTATAACCTATGTTATTATAAAATTCTTTGCATTAAGACCATAAGTCAGGTTATATTAAGCAATGATTAAAAATAGCTATAGCTGTATCTAAAGACAATCTCTCTGTTTCTCTGTTGAGCTTCCACGCTCCTAGCCACTCTAGAGTTGAACCATCAAACTACACCCTTTCAAATGAGGCATCAGCCATATGACAAGTGAAATAAATTTGCATATAATGCACAAGTGCACAACATTGCTATTCAATCTATATAGTCTGCATACTGTACTCTGAATATATTTTCAAAGAAACATTTTTAACACAATAATAATGTAACAGAAGTATAAGAAATGATGTTAAGTGACGCACCAATTTCTTCAACCTAATCATTGTCCGTTAATGATACCTGATTATCTTTGAATAGAAGAAGAGACCACAAAAGAACTGACAAGACACTAACAGAGCAACCCAGACAGGTCCCAATTTCTAACCATGGATCACAACAATAAAGCTTTAATAACTAAAAAAACTCCGGGTCAGCTAGACAGGAATCAATATGTGGAATCACACTCATCATTAGCCCATACTTTCTCCCTCCATGCTTCCCTATCTAAAGCCAACTTTTTCTCAATCCCCAGTAGCCTCATATCACCTGCAACCACCTCATCCAAGTTTGTGTTGGTCTTCCTCTACCCAATGCACATGAAACAAAAATAGAAACAGTAGAGTATCCTAACAGTGCAAACTCATAAAGAAGAGAAGCCTATAAACAGAAAATTTAGTTATTACTAAAGAAAATCTCTATTTGATGGTAAAAAACCAGTACATTTCTTACTATTCCAAACATGCATTCAAGTTCTGCAACAAGTATTCAACTTAAAGAGGGGAAAAAAAGGAACTACGGTGTGCTAGTTGGCTATGTGCAATGATGATTTAATTACGCTAGAACAGTAGAATGCTGAGCTGTGGATTCCTGTAAGTTGTTTCATATACTTGAAGGATAACAGGTTGAGTATAGGTTCAGAATTTCTTCCTAAAAGCCAACTCTTCTATGCCTAAACACACACATAGAGACACAGACAGACACACACACACACAAACCCTCATATATGAAGAAAGACATGAAAATTCAGGTTTCTTCTAAGCATCGGCTGAGGCAAACGTGACAAACACCCAAAACAATATCAGCCTCTAATCAAGTTATTGATGAACACAAACATTCTACTAAAAAATGAAAACAAAAAAAACAAGAACGAGAAATCTTACGGAGCCATCCAGCGATATGTTCCGGTCTCTGGAGTCATTCCTTCTGTTTGAACCTCAATCCTAGCAACTCCAAAGTCCGCAATTTTTATTGATTTATCAGAAAAAATCAACAGATTATCAGATTTTAGATCCCTATGAATCAATCCAAGTCGATGGACATACTCCATCCCTCTGGCCACATCCAAAGCCTGCTTAACAGCTAACTTCAAAGGCACTGATCTGTTATGCCTCTTTGTCAAGAACTGCCGAACTGAACCACCCTTTGCATATTCGGTGACAATACACCAAACCATGGGTTTACGGCATGCCCCAATAAACCGAACAATATTTGGATGCTTCAATGTAGCAAGCATCATAACTTCTTGCTGAAATTGTTGCTCCATCAGCTGGGCCCTTTCATGATCATTCTCTGGCCTCTCCAATATTTTTATAGCAACCTCCTCCCCTTCATATGTGCCCCTATAAAGCTTCCCAAAAGCTCCCTGTGCAAATGCATCACCCATGTTAAGCTTCCTCAAGTCAATGGTCCACTCCTCGAAATTCTCAAGTCCCTCAGTGGGGTGATTAGGGTCCATAAGAGCTTGAGCAAGTGCATCATCGCTTAAGGCATGTGTTACTCTTCCTCGATGATTAACACTCCCAGCAACTGAATAGTTATTGTTAACCCGTTTCAATCCTTGATGACCCAACATGCGAGTGTGTGAATCATTAGAACCCACACTGCTATTATCAACAGACATTGCAACAGAACCCCCGCCATTGCTTGCCTGTAAGCTCGCATAACTATCAACTGACATATTGGAATTCTCACCAAGCTTGTGATAGAAATCATAAAACTTGTTGTCATTGTTATTTATCCCTATAATTCCAGTAAACTTTGAAGCCTCCAACATCTTGTTCCCAGAGAAGCAAACTCTGTATCTATCTACTTCCTCACCTTCAGCATGTCAAAACCGAAATACCCCAGCCAAAGCCCTAATAAAATAACATGCCAGAAGTTCAGTGACAAATATCTACCCTGAATTTTCACAAATACATACTGAATAAACTGAAAAATAATATGAAAATGTATCAAAACGATAATTACAAGCATCGATCACAGACAACAAAAAATCTGTTACACTTCAGCATTAAATGAAATATAAAAATTAAGATGATTAGACGATCGTGAAGCAAACATAAATTAAACTTCATACATGATTAAGGACACAGTTAAACGTATTTTCAACTTACCTGTCAAAATTATTAGGCTGGTCACTTTACTAATCCAAGGTAGGAGGAAAAAAAGAAGTGAAACACCTCAAATCATGGATTTTACACAGAAGCAAAAGAATCGTAACACAACTCATATCACAAAACAACTGGAACACAAAATCCTTGCTTAAAACTGTTTCCGAAACAGAAATATGTGTATGCGAAAGTCTTACAACAGGTGAATACACACCAATCAGAAATCAACAAACACATTTCTCCAGCTAAAAAGAGGGAAAAAACAGTATTAAGCTGAGAATCAAAACCCTAGGTAATCTCCAGCTTCCTCCGTAACACACAGCTACAATCATAAACCCTAACAGAAACACCATACAACAACAAAGCGCGTAAATTCCAGAAACATCAAACAAACTGAAAGGTTGAAAAAGCACAATCACAATACAAAATTAAACACAAAAATATACTAACAATTTAATCATGATCTGAACCTCAAAATTGATTAAAAACGCGTCGATCGAGCAAAAAATTTGACCAGCTGACTTACGGCGAATTAATGAGAAGCAACAATCAATGAAACAATTGAAAATCTGGAGAAGAAGAAGAGATCGAACTGGAAAAAAAAAATGAAGAAAGAGAGATCGTAGTTGATACCAGTCAAGAGAGAGAAAGTAGAGAGAGAAAGTAAGAAGATGAAGAAGAAAAAAATAAAATACAAAAAAAGGAATTACAGTTCTTTATTTTCTCTCTCATAGTAGTAGACTAGTAGTAGTAGTAGCTGGTCTTCATTTGTTCTCAATTTTTCGTTTTTTTTTTTTTGTTTTTTTTTTTTTGCGTGTTTAATAGATTAAACTAGAATATTTTGGCTGTGAGAAATGGGAAAGTGAAAGACAGACGAGGACTGTACACGTGGAATGTATGGTGGGGTCAGAAGGAATGTTGACCATTGATGATGTTATTGGTGAGTCTGCGGTCTTCCTCGGGAAAAAGATATTGGTTTTTAATTTAATTTTTATTTTTATTTTTGGGGGAAAATAAAGGAGGCATAGTACACGTAAGCGTGTGGCAATTGCTTCCATATTTTGATTCTTTTTTTTGTGATTTTTTTTTTTTTTTTTTTTTTTTTACAAGAATAATAATCTTAGCTAGTTAGCTTGGTAAAATACTATCTCCCTACCAATTTACTTGTTACATTCTCTTTTTCACACTTCGTGAGATACAACTTTAAATAAAAATATCTTTAACTATATATAATAAAAAATTATATATTTAAAAGGTATATGTTGAGACGAATTAAACTAGATCCATCATGATTATATTTTTTCTTACGTACATTAAATTAAATAAAGTCAAAGTTCAAATGTGAACAGTGCCCAAAGTCAACTTGGAGCAAGTAAATAGGGACAGAGGGAGTAGCATATAATATAACAATATATAATATATAATATATAATATAATATAAGATAATTAATAAGCTAACAACCATATTATTACATGATATTACCGGTAACGGTAATTTTGTAAGTATATAGTGTACAAATTAAATATTTTATGAAAAAATGGTTACTTATTGAAGCTATCCAAGTTTCAACAAGATTTTATTTTTGTTGACAGAAAGGTTGATAGAAACCGAGCCTCACACGTACTCTATGAACATGAGTAGGGTCCTCATGGGCTAGAGAAACTAGAGTTTTAGGAACAAACTTAATAATACGGAGTACAATATTGAAAATTAAAACACAAGGAATTAATATTAAGCATGACTACTAAGACCAGTTCAAGGGGCGGGGTCCTAGGCCCCAGGCCATTCCGAAGACTACTCACAATAAGATCAGATCAGAACCGACGAGAGGGAGGAAGAAGCAAGAATGTGTACGTGCGCCCCCCTTTTAATTTGGATATAAGAACATTACATTATTGTTGCACGAAACTAAAAAATATAAAAATGTCAATCGATCCGGCCTTGCATTGGAGTTTTAAACATAAACTTAGGTTGGGTGATAGGGGGTCTACCACTGTACTGGTGTTGTACAGTCTTGGATCTCTTTCTTGACTGGTGGTGGTGGTGGGCTTGGATAAAGACTCGGATGTCTAGCATGATTTTCATCGGGTTGATCTATCGGAGGATGACCCCTGAAAATGACCGGCCTCATTACGATGGAGCCATATAGCCCAAAGGGTCAGCAAGAACTCTATCCATCGCGGGCTATACAACTCGTCTTCCTACGTTGAGTAGATGATAAAATTTGCAACCCACCTCAAATTAAAGAGTAAGTTCTAAGTATTTGAAGGTTTATATAAGTCTTTAAACATGCAAGCAAGAATACTTTCTTATTTTCCAAAATGCTTTGGCTAATTTGGGTGTATTTGTGTGAAATGCTTGACAAATATTGTGGCCACTACAAATAAGTGGTTTTGTTCGTTGAAGAATACACCTTCTAAGTTCACCACTTGTAAGTGTCCCACATTAAAATATTAGAGCTAGAGATGATGACTAATATATAGGTTTGGTGGTTACTCTTTATATTATCAATTGATTTTATAATGGAACTCATCGGGCTTGTGTATGGTTAAACTCTCTCTTTGTGGCAGTTACGGCCTAGACCAAGTAAATTAATTGTATGATGAATCGATGATATATATGACTATATGAGCTTATGAGGAGTCAATACCAGGTGAAAGATGCTAGTGTAATTGTATGTATGAATATGTGGTAGAGAATTAAGTTAATACAAAATTTATGATAAAAAAATAATAAATTAATTTAGAGAAATGATTGAGGAGGCCAAGTATGTTAAAAGAGTGACACATAGGCCAATTATATACTCTATGAGTTTCCATGAGAACCGTGAGCAATTAATCATTTTAAAATAAATTCTTTAATATTTAAACCTCCATATATAATATTTTGATGCATGCGTAGATTTTGCTCACAATATATATATATATATATATATATATATATATATATATTTATATGTTTCCAGAATAATCATATTTATTCTTAAATTTTATGCATAATTCTTTTTTTTTTTTTTTACGATGAATATGTTCAATTTATGAAAGATTATATCATATCTGGTTTCTAGCTTGTTGGGTCATTATTTGTGAAGTGGTAGGTCTTGGTGTTGTTCTAGAGGATTGAAAGGCAGAGTTAGTTGAGTTTTGTAGTGGTTCGAAACTTCGAATTGTCACTAAGGAGGTGTTTGGTGTTGAGCTTGAAGTAATAAATGCCGTTTACAGAGAGGATAACAAAATCCTCTCATTTATTACCATTTTCAAAGTAGGGTGTGTTTTGTAGGGTGTAAAACGTTTTCAGATGAAAATAATTTTCAATAAGAAATCTTTTACGCTGGAAAATTCATTTTCACAAACGTTTTCCGTTTTTTGGTGGAATGTAAGATGATTTTCCGTTGTTTGTTAGTTTGAACTTAAAATCAATTGCTTCAATTGTAACAAAATCCCAAAATTGAACCATGAAATTGTTAAATAAACAAAATTTGAATTCATATTTCCTACAAGATGGGAAATAAAAATCACACAAGAGGTCTTATCCTATTGTTAGGTGCATGTTCACAAGATCTCAACTTCTCATAGGATTATAATTATTAGTATTAAAAGAAAGAGTCCACAATAGAAGTGCCTATACTAAAATCATGCAAAACTATCCTACCAATTTTTTTTCATCATCTCCTTGTTTCCCTTAATCTCAGCTTCTCAAACTCAACAAAATTAGACATGATCTCACATCTCCATACAATTTAAAGAAGTGCAACAAACAATAGATTATTAAAAAAAAAAAACCTAACATTAATTCATTATCTAAGCTAGCTAGTGTGACTTGAAGCATGTGGAAGCTCAAGATAGCAAAAGGGAAGGATCCATGGCTAGAAAGTCTAAACCATTTTATCGGTCGACGATATTGGGAGTTCGATCCAGAGGCCGGGACACCGGAGGAACGAGCCGAGGTTGAGAGGGTGAGAGAGGATTTCAAGAGGAACCGTTTTAAGATGAGACAAAGTGCTGATCTTCTCATGCGGATGCAGGTCAAATCATTGTTTATATTTTGGAAAATTATCATTGATGACCCAATGTTTGTTTTTTTACTTTATCAGTGGTGACACTGTGTTTTTAAGAATTCCACAAACGATCCCATGTTATGCATCAATTATCAAAAGTGAAATTAGTAAGGGTGTTTCGTCAGATTTTGACGTAAGAACCCTATTTTAAAGTAAAAAATATTTCAACTTAAAGTAAAACTTAATTTGACATTAGAATACTACTCTAAAGTTTAAAATAATAGCATAAAAAATTTCAATAAAAAGTCAGTATGACATTAGCTACGGTAGAATCTCTACTAATTATACCCAATAACAATAGCTCCTGAGAAATCCAAAACAAGTAAACAAAGGGTCTTAATTTGAGTTGAAATATTTTTTTTACTTTAAAATCGGGTTCTAATGTTAAAATCTGACATATCACCATTACTAATGTCACTTTTGACAATTGATGCATAACATATGGTCGTTTGTGAAATTCTTAAAAACACGTGATCGCTAATGATAAAGTTGGAAAACACAGTGTCGCCAATGATAATTTTTTTCCTCATCTTTAAAAACAGGAAAATTCAAACTATTCCCTAGAGTACTTATCATTGTGTAATTTATTACATGTATGTACGTAAAGATATGGTCTTAGCAGAAACATATAATAAAATTGAAATAATGCAGAAAAGACTAGAATTTCTAGTGCTGCACTGTTGGAACAATCCACAATACTAGTTTTAGTAAGTTCAGATAAGTTTAAATAAAATCAATGAAGTTTAGATTAGATTAGTTAACATAAACAAAATAATAAAAAATAACATACCCATCTCATGAATATATTTTTTTTTTGGAACAATATATGTATAAACAGATGAGAAAAGAAAATCAGAGTATGGAAATGGTTGAAGGAATAAAATTGAAGGAAACAGAGAAGATAACAGATGAAGCAATGGTCACAACTTTGAAGAGAGCCATTAACTTCTTTTCCACAATGCAAGCCCATGATGGTCATTGGCCTGCTGATAATGCTGGCCCCCTATTCTTTTTACCTCCTCTTGTAAGTGTGTTTTTTTAAGGGTTTAATTAATTTCATTAATTTTTTTTTTTAAAAAAAAACACTAATGTTGGGGAGTTTTTTTTTTTTTTTTAGTTTTCCCGGAAAAAAAAAAATCAAACACGAACCAAAAACAGAAAACTAAAAAAAAATAGTTTGCACTAACGTATTTTCAGTTTTCAAAATTATAACGATGTTAACATATTAAACTAGAGTTTTTTTTTAGCCTTATATAACATATATCATATGATGACTAACAAAACAAAACAATGAAGATCACAACGATACAGAAAAAACCCATATAAGATTACCGTATGAATATGATTCTCTTCTATTGAATCCATATTTAATTTAAAGACACTTTTGGATAATTGTTTTTCTTTGTTAAATTTTCGTAAATTTAAGCATGCTTGTCTTTTTTTTTTAAAAAAAAAAAAAATTTATATAAATGTATTTGGTGAACATATATATTTTTTAAAGCAAATAGCTAATTTTCCTATGTTTCTTGTGCTATTTTAGATAATGGCACTATATATTACAGGAGATATTCAAAGTATCTTATCTACCGAACACCAAAAAGAGATGAGGCGTTATATATACAATCATCAGGTATATGTTTATCTCTGTTATTTATTAAATTCTATGTTATTTGTATTTCCTTTATTGCTCTTATTTCTAAATTGTCTTATTTAAAAAAGAGGAATATTGGTTATAAGCAGTGCGTACTTAAGGAGGCATATAAGAAGCTAAAAATTTATGAAAACAATACGCATTAATTAATGATTTCATACATTAATTAGTGCATAATTTTGTCATAAATTTAGCATAATGCTAAATTAAGTAACAAAATTTCCAATTAAAAAAATAAGACGACATTACTTTGTAATAACAGAGTAACAACCTAACATTGACACTTTTGATATTGACAATGGTGATATACAGTGATAGTGGAAGCCAACCTTACATGTTTATTACGTAGTAATATTTCAATATTGTATTAGTGGTGGGTTAACTCTCTGCTAGGTAGATGTACTGATGTAGCAATGTCAAATTTGTAACACCAAGTAATTAAGAGGTGTGGCTATAATTAGCATTTATGGCAACCTAGTTAAGGTTGTGCTTATACTTTAGAAATAATTTGTATATATTCTGTTGACATAACTTTTAACTAAAAAAAAATATATATTCTTTTACCATAAATTTAAATAAAAATTATGTGGTGCTATACTATTGAATTTTACAATAGGAACTATGATTACAGAATGAAGATGGAGGATGGGGATTTCACATAGACAGTGATAGTACCATGTTTGGTTCAGCATTTAACTATATTGCCTTAAGGTTGCTGGGTGAAGGCCCTGATGGCGGTGAAGACAACGCGGTTGCGAGGGGCCGTCAATGGATCCTAGACCATGGCGGCGTTACTGGCATTCCATCGTGGGGAAAATTTTGGCTCGCGGTTTGTTGACGTTTTTATCTCACTCTTTATTTTGTAATGTCTTGTTTCTTAGTAGCGACGCGTGACTGAAAGTTACCATATCTTTTGTTGTTGTTGTATAAAGAGTTATAAAGGCAATTGATATAGACATGATTCGATTTCACGACTTAGACTGACTAAACCAATTCAGATAAAATTAGAAAATTTTATATCAAATCAGACCAGGTTAAAAGACTTAGAGTGACTTCTAAAAAGACAGATGTAGGTAATTTCATGTATTTTTATTTGTTACAAAAAAAACATTATAACAATGTGAATCCCATGATTCTTTTTATTTTTGGAATTATATAGGTGCTTGGAGTATATGAATGGGATGGGTGCAACCCAACTCCACCAGAGATTTGGCTACTCCCCGAAATACTACCTATGCATCCAGGTTATTAATCAATTTTCAACGCATTTTTATTTATCTAAACTTATTAAACATTATTATTTTTTAGGAAAAATTGCCAAGAATAAGCCAACCTTTGGCCGATCTTCCACATTTAAGCCAACCTTTTGAAAATCCAGAAATAAGCTAACCTTGTTATCATTTAAGCCAAAAATAGGTTAAACGATTATTTAATCTATTAGTTATCGGTTGTTTTAAGTTACTGTTATCATTTAAAGCAAAAAATAGGTTGAATGATTATAAAATAGTGATAAAAAACAATCGAAAATAACATGTTAAATAATCATTTGACCTATTTTTGGCTTAAATGATAACAAGGTTAGCTTATTTCTGGATTTTCAAAAGGTTGGCTTATTTGTGGAAGATCGCCCAAAGGTTGGCTTATTTTTGGCAATATTTCCTATTTTTTATAACGCTGAATATTATTTTTGCTTCCGCCGATTAATATTATCGTATATAAAATAAGATCAAATATTGAAAATATAATTTAATGTATATGGCAGGGAAAATGTTGTGTTATTGTAGATTGGTGTATATGCCAGTATCATATTTATATGGCAAGAGATTTGTTGGTCCAATCACTGAACTAATTCAGTCACTTAGAAGAGAGCTCTACATTAAACCCTACCATGACATAAATTGGAATAGAGCTAGAAATACATGTGCTAAGGTAAGACAAGTCTTATTGATTTCTTCTGACTTGAATTTGTCCAACTTTTTTTTAAATTAATATTAATATTAATATTCTTATTATTATATATTACTTGGATTCTTCAATTCAATATTTCAATGCCAAACTTATGCAAACCACACAGTCTTTTACCAAGTCCATATCAAGGCCCATTCATGATAGAGTATAATTTTTGACATATTGTTGCCTTTTTCTAGTATTAATCACCAATACTACCCTCTCAAAATTAAGGATATGACATAGGGCTCGTTTATTTTAGCTGAATATAGCTGAACTGAACTGAATAAAGTTGAATGTAATATTTTATAAGAGAAGGAAATTGAGAGCTGAAGTGAACTGAACTGAGTTGAACTGAACTGAATTTAAGCTGAAGTAAACAAGCCCATACATGATTTTGAAAAGAAAAGAAAAACACAAAATGTGTGTTTCAAAATACATATTTTATACTTTCATTTCTATATATTTTTTTTAAAGAAAGGGGTATGGACGGACAGACCCACCCGAAAATCCTATCTTTGGATATACCAAGTGAGGAGGGGGTGGGGGGAGTGTTGATCTCTAATCTCCGAGGAAACCAGTTGCTTTAGGGATCAACTCACCTAAGATCACTAGATATGCTTTCAATTTAATTATTTTTTCTTTTTAATTCATGTATATAAGGGCATGAGGTTAGAGATTTGTCGTAGATGTAAAGTCCTTCAAATGTTAAGTGCGAGACTTGAGTTTAAATCTCACCAAACTCATTTGAGATGATTCATTTATCCTTCATCTTTCACGCAAATAGTTTATAGGTAACAAATGGACTGGAATTATAAGGGTAGACAAGCTAGGGCTTTGATTCATATCCACTAACAAGGAAAACAAAAAGACCAAGTGCATATTAGAAAAACTAATCATCTCCATTACCCTTTGACACATAACCAAAATCTAATGCTTCCTCCGTAAACGAATTCTTGCAACATTTACTATTTTAGGATGTTTTTGAATTGTTGCAACAAAATATCAACTTCCCTTATTTGGTAATTATGTAATTATTTCTTTCTCATACTTTTACTAATCTACCAACAAAATACCAACTTTTTCTTAAGGGGACCACTTCATCTTATTTTTCTCTCCTATTTTTACTAATCAACCAACTTAAATATACTTACAAAATTATTTTTGAAGTCCGTGCCGATAGGGTTTTTTTGCAATAATTCATTTACGAAGGAAGTATACACTTTAATTAAGAGCAAGGAATGCATGTCAGCATGTGTCATGTGAGGTAGGCTGAATTATCAAAATAAACAAAAATAGAAAAGGGTAATGCTTTATACGGTTTAGGGATGCATATAAGCATTTAATATATATCTAAGATAAATATGTTTTTTCAGATATATACCAAAATTATGTGTCATTCGGTGTAATTAATGTTTATTTTTAGTTAATATTCATATATATATATATATATTTGCATTTTCTGTACAACATTTTTTTAGCACTTTTTCATTGAAAAAAGAAACAAAGATAATGTATAAAATTCAAAATTAATCAGGGGCATGTTGCAGGAGGATCTATACTATCCACATCATGTGGTGCAAGACATGATATGGGGAATTCTTCACCACATTGCTGAGCCAATCTTAAAAACTTGGCCTTTCAAAAAGCTCAGAGAAAAGGCCCTTAAAATTGCCATAGAGAATGTACACTATGAGGATTTTAACTCCAGATATTGCTGCATTGGTTCCGTTGAGAAGGTTCTATATCATTGCATTTTCACCCCTTAATTGAATGATTTTTTTGTCCCATTTAAAAAAAACAAAATTCAAAATTTCCAGAACACCGTGCAAAAATTACTATTTATCGTCCACAATTTTTCTATTTTTGTATGTACTAAAAAGAAATTGTTTTTTTTTTAAAAAATTCTTAAACGGGGATGAGTCACCTAAATTATGCACTCTAACCCTTTAAAGAAAAAACTGCTTACAAAAGGCGATAAAAGTGGCAGTTCATTAGCAAGGTGGTACACCAGTTGGCCATAGCTAGTTGGATTAGATGCGGTGACACACTGTGAAGGATTGAGGGACTGACAGACAAATGAAAAAATAGTCGAGAAGGATATAATTAAAAAAAGTTGAAAAACCGAAAACAAATCAGCGAGCGGCTCATAATTTTTAACGACATTTAGCAACTCACTTTTATCAATTAATTAATCGATTAGTGTTTGTCAATAGCTTTTGTAGTATCTACCTCAAAGTTTGACAAATTAAGTAGGTGTACACACTAATATACTAATGGTAAACCTTCATAAGCTACCAAAAATAGCTTCTAGGAATCTAGGATAGGGTATGGGTCTACAAATTATATATAGTTCTAAAGGTACTTTTTATATACAATTAAAAAAACATAATACTTAACTA
Organism: Salicornia ramosissima; assembly: GCA_951394345.1. Classification (NCBI taxonomy): domain Eukaryota; kingdom Viridiplantae; phylum Streptophyta; class Magnoliopsida; order Caryophyllales; family Amaranthaceae; genus Salicornia; species Salicornia ramosissima. The sequence continues at coordinate 16,410,064 of OX596239.1, forward strand.
CTAATTGTCATCATCTCACTTTAAAAAAAAAAAAAAAAAAAAAAAAAAAAACACCCATCAAAGTTTAACAACTCCTAGCTACTAACGTTGTCAAATTATGATGTTAAATAACTACTAAATATCATCATTGAGTTAATAAATCAAACCTCTTGAAATACAATACTTGATTAATAGAATCATCAAATAAAAACTTGCCACACTAAGCTAGTAAAAAGGTGTTTGAATTGGATAACTTGATTAACTAATTAAGGGTTGTTTGACATAGATTCTTTGTTTAATGGCTTGTTGGGTGGAAGATCCAAATTCAGCTGCCTACAAAAAGCATCTAGCCAGGATCCCTGATTATTTGTGGGTTGCAGAAGATGGCATGAAATTACTGGTAAATTTTTCTTCATAATTACATATATATGAAGTATATAATTTAATTATCTAACTGGTGTATCGGCCCGGTCATTGCATCGGGTTACTTTTTTTAACTTGATAGGCATCTGTTGGGCATCCAACTTGAGGGGGGTGTTGAACCCTATATTATTTGTGTAATTAGGTATTTAATGGGCCTATTTAGTGAGCCTTAATCTCTTGTATATATACACTAATCGTATCATAATACAACTCATATAATTATTCTCTTGACAGTATCTAATTACCCCCTTTTGTTAAAAAGTAAAAAAAAAAAAAGACTTCTACTGTAGTTAACTTAATAAATGAAATAAAAATATCTAATGTTATGTGGATATTCAAATCACAAATAAAGTTTGTTGAGATAGGTTCGAATCTAGTTCTAAGCATAATTATTTTGTTAAAATGATGTGACATGTTTACGTGACGCATATGTTATAGACAATGTCACATGAACTAATGACTTAGCGCTTACGTGACGCAATACGGTGCGAGCAACATCTTTTAATATATTGTATAGATATCGTTTCTACTGTCAGACTATTAGACAAAACTTTTCCCCTAAACATCATAACTTTTACATGCCAGTTAAGTTTGATTTCGATGGTCATTTTTTCGACGATCATAGAAGAATTTGTACTTTTACATGCCAATTAAGTTTGTATATACATAAAGTGTAGTTTTAAGCTAAAAAGTTACAATCATTTAAAAAGTATCATGTCAGACCGTCTAATAGTCTGATAAAAGACCGGTTAATTATGTAATCGAATTATATTATTTTCAAATAAGCAAGTCTTTTACTAGACCATCAGAAAAAAAATTCATGTGAGCAGGCCCTAGGTTGCCAAACGTGGGAAGCAGTACTCGCATTTCAAGCAATTGTTGCCAGTGATCTTACTCGTGAATACGCCTCAACACTGAAGAAAACACACGATTTTCTCAAAGCCACTCAGGTTTCTCCTTTTGTTTTAAATATTTTAATCTTAAAATTTTCAGTTAATTCGATGGGACATTCATATACTCTTACATAAATATTGTTTAAAATGCTTTTTTTTTTTTTTTTTTTTTTTTGGGTGTGAAATTTTGAATTTTTCATTAATGGAGTTTAATAAATAAATATATCAATATAGATTGGAACTCTTAGTCCTTGCCTTGTTTCATGAATTGTGATAGTTTAGCCCATTGATCACGACCGTGATTAGTGGGCTATTTTAATTTCTAAAATGATGGCCAATATATATGACTCAACCGACAAGGTGAAAACATCATATGCTCTAACAGAGTGTTCATACTTGAACCAAAATTTAGTAATTATTTGACATGCTTACCGTACTTGACCGTGTTATGGTATGATTTCAAACTACGCTTTGGTGCTTTGTTAAAAAATTAAATCTTTAGACATTTTGGTAAATAAAGCCAAGATTGCATAATACATGAGACACACATTGGTAATTTTAACATTCAACCTAATTTTTCTTAACCATATAGCCATAACACGAATTAAACAAATATTGTGTGTTCTTTTCTTATTAGGTTAGAGAAAATCCATCAGGAAATTATAGGAAAAAATATAGACATATAAGTAAAGGAGCATGGACTTTCTCTACTTCAGACCATGGTTGGCAAGTTTCTGACTGCACTGCAGAAGCTCTCAAGGTAATACTTTTAATACTTTGCAAATATGTGTACCATATAAAAATTGTAATAACCACAATACAATAACAAGTTATCATGCATGTCAATTATAACTTTGTAACATAAAATTTATAAATTTTTATATAAATATAGTTTTATATAAAAAGTTATATATTTATTAAAAAAAATTATATTCTTTAGTTAAAAGCTATGTCATATATATCATTATAAGCTCATATTTTATTGTATTTCATAGGTCGCACTCTTATTTTCACAAAAGTTTCTCGAACTTGTCGATGAGAAAATAGAAGCGGAGCGCTTATATGATGCCATAAATGTCATTCTTTCTCTACAAGTATGTGTAGAAACATCATCTCTTTCTATTATTTGACTTACCCTTAATCGATTATTTGAGTTTATACACGAAGTAGATTTATTTTTACTTTCAAGTCTAAATTATGTACTTCCTCTGCTCCATATTAATTGTAAGTTTGCAACACTTCGACTAAAAAACTCTCACATATTTGGTCAAAGTGTTGCAACTATTATGGAGCGGAGGAAGTAAAATTTTACTATATTAACTATACCTTGTGATTAACCCGCCCTTTACTACTTAGCTTGATCAATCTACTTTGTATGTTACAATAATTTAATTATTAAAAGAGTTACTACTTTCAATTTTTATATTTCTGAAACGTAAGCAAATTTGATTTTGGAAAACCAAATAAAATGAAATCGATCTAAAATATTGAGCAAATAAGAGCATGGACATTGAACAAGAACAGAAAAAACATGATTCCTAAATTTCTAATGGTTATTGAAACTTGCTGGCTTATTAACCTGATTGGAAACTTATTGGCTCTTTTGTTGAACCTAACATTTATTTTCTTATAGGTTGAAAACACATTTTTAATTTTTCTATTAAAAAAAGGATATTGATATAAGAGGCTCAAAATGGAATGAAAAATTTAAATCGAACATTTATTACATAGATTGTTGTGTCGTTTTGTCTTATATTTAATTCTTATACATAACCCTAATAGCTATGTTTAACATTTTCCTTAAAAAAAAAATCATTTATGTTATAGAATGAAGATGGTGGTGTCCTAGCTTGGGAGCCACTGCGAACGTTCCGTTGGATAGAGGTATGGCCATCCTCAACTACAGTCCTATCATATATAATAATTACTCTTTCGCTCCATATTAATTGCAACACTTTGACTAAAAAGCTCTCACATATTTGATCAAAGTGTTGCAACTATTATGGAGCGGAGGAAGCAGTTTCTAAATTCTTAAAGAGGTATAAATAATTTCCCCACATAAGTTAGACTTTGACATAACTTCATTTTATTTTATTTTATTTTATTTTTGCCAGAAATTCAATCCCACTGAACTTTTCGAAGATGCTCTGATTGAAAAAGAGTAAGCTCTGTATTTTAATGGCACTTCTCTATTTTATTTATTTATTTTTTTAAAAAAAGTAGGAAAGTTTCCAAAATACGAACTCTTTTTCCCTGGGATAATTACAAAAAAAAAAAAAAAAAAAAAAAAAAAAAAAAAAAAAACATTCTGCCCACAAATATTATTAGAATATGTTTCAAAAACATACTAATGAGATAAATAAACATAAAAGCCTTGAACATTTTCATAGACATTTAACAACAGCCCTCACTGAAAATTTCTTTCTGCAGTCTGGCAACAGCTCTTAACATAGAAATTTCATTTTTATGCATAATATAAAAAGTAAGTGGACTAAATATTGAGTGTTTTAACAAAATAATGCTGAGGCAAAGTATTTACTAAAATATTACTAATGAAAAAGTAATTACGAGAATACTGTCTATATAGGACAGTCAGATAGGGTTTTTTTTTTTTTTGGAGCAATAAAATCACCATTTTCAATAGCAATTTAAGTAAGTAAATCGCTATCTGAAATAACAATTTTATTCTATGGAAAATCATTATTTCAGATAACAATTTTTCTTGTAACCTACGCTAAAACAACCCAACTTTGGTCATTGGTCTTTGCCACAAAGCCATTGTCTTCACCAATTTTTTTTAACCTGAACATCGCTATTTGAGATAGAGATTTTGTTAAAGAAATCGCTATCCCAAATAGCGATTTTGCTAAGTCACATTTTTAAATTACAATTTTCTTAATATAATCACTATATCAAATAGCGATTTATGCTGCGTTTAAAAAAAGGTGATGTGGATAGTATTTTGGTAATTATAGTTGGTTTGACTGTATTTTGGTAAATACTTTTGCTTCCAACATTATTTTGGTAATACACTCCTAAATATTATACTCCCTCCTTATCGGTTTATCTGTAACAATTGAGAATATATGTGAGAGTTAAAATATTCATTGTTGCAGATAAACCAATATAGTGGGGGTACATAAATGTCTAAATGTTCAATATAAATGTTCTAAATGCATAATATAAAACTTTTGTTTTAATTATAGATGCATTGTACATGAGCTCCAATTCATGGATTAGTAACATATGATTTGAATTTTGTAACCATAGTTGAGCTTTGACCAGTGTTCTAGATTTATTGTATTCTAGATTTATTGTATTCATTGTGTACCAAGATCCACAACCCATGAATTAACACTATCATCATCCCAAGTACTCTCTCCGTAACAAAATAACTACAACGATTTAACATAAACTGTCAAATCGTTACAATTAATATATTACGGAAGAAGTACTATGCTAATATTTGACCTTTGCCCAAAGAAAAAAAAGACTAGTAGTCTATATTTATTGTATTCATTGTGCACCTAGACGAACAATTCATAAATTAATACTATCACCATCCAAAGTACTATACTACAAAGGAGGATGAGGTCTTAACCTAGTTGTTGATGCTTTATTAATTTCAGGCACGAAGTCCTATGTTTGATTCCTTATCTTCCCCCTTACAGATGCGTGTGTTAGCTAAAATGAGTAGGGTGACCTATAATAGGACCCGATTTAAGGCCTAATATCCCACACATTATCATACTAAAAAAAGTACTATACTAAGTATTATTCATTTGACTTTCTGTAATAATAGATGTTGAAAATTGACCTCATAATTATAATTACAGGCATGTTGAGTGCACTTCCTCAGTAATCCAAGCATTAACCCTCTTCAAGGAGCAACACCCAGAACACAGAAGGGAAGAAATAGATAACTGCATTGCTAAAGGACTACGCTACATTGAAAAGGCTCAAAACCCTGATGGTTCCTGGCATGTCTTTCTCCCTCGGTTTCTTCGTCGTTTTTTTTTTTCCCCTGATTTCTTCGGTCGAGAGAATAACCATGAAAACAAACTTTGTTGTGTGAGGACAGGTATGGTGGTTGGGGGATTTGTTACACTTATGGAACATGGTTTGCAGTGGAGGGACTACTAAACTGTGGGAAAAACTACCATAACAGTCTCACAGTGCAGAAGGCTTGTAAGTTTTTGCTGTCAAAGCAGTTGCCTGATGGTGGTTGGGGCGAGAGTTACCTCTCGTGTTCAAACAAGGTAACAACTACTTCGGTAGGATCTATCCCCTTCAATCTAGTTTGCTCGGTACTCTATCATAAACAAAGGTAATAAAAATGAATTTGTATATAATTTGGAAAAGAAAATCAATATTCATTTCCATAATGGGGCCAATTAACCAAATTGGTAAAAAAAAGTAGACCTAAGTCGTCAATTAACCAAACCGGTCATGAGAGTCTGAGATTTGTGTCTCTCACCTTTGTTTTGTATTGTGAAACAGGTTTACACAAACCTCAAAGGGAATAAATCAAATTTGGTGCAAACATCATGGGCATTGTTGACTCTAATTAGAGCAGGACAGGTCAGTGTAACTCTATCCTACATCTTCAAAGAGATGCTTAAAAAAGGACATAATGTAAGCAAACCCAATTTCAATACTATTATGGTAACCCAAATTAATTTTCCTCACTAAAACAGGAAGAGGTGGATCCAACCCCCATAGAACGAGGGGTGAAATTGATAATCAACTCGCAGATGGAAGATGGAGACTTCCCGCCACAGGTACTATTGTTTTCCACTCCAAGTCTACGGGTCCATATGGTAGGGCATAAAATGATTTTCCTGAAAAATATTTTTCTCATTTTACTCTGTTTGGTTGAACTGAAAACTGAAATGGAAAAGTTGAGAGTGTAAAATGGTTTTACAGCATAGTTGAAAACATTTTCCTCCCAAAATCAAAGTAAAACTGTTTTTCATTCTCTATTCTCATAACTCATTTTCCATTCAACTAAATAACGGAAAACTCTTCTGAAAATGAGTTTTCCGTTGTAAAATGATTTGCATAGAAAGTTCAATGAGCACCTAAAAACAAGCACCTAAATCCTAGAGGAAGATACCCTCCAAAAAAATGCCACACACAATGAATAGATGTTCATTAAGTGGATCACAAATGTACATTTAGTCTAATTTCTTCTCTCCTTGTACCTCCGTGCCATATTAGTTGCAACATTGACTAGTTTCACACTTGCCAATGCACAATTTTGAAATATAAATATCTTGAATTTTACTTCTAAAAATCATAAAAGTGTAGAATATAATAAAGAACTATCTCCGTAACATAAAACTTTCAACAATTGGTTTTGCACGCATTTTGAGGAATCGATTTAAGGGTGTAAACGAAAGAATTAGTCAATATAATTTTGATATTAGGAACTTATAATCACATTCTTGCTTGTATTAAAACCATTTTGACTAATTCTTTCGTTTACACCCTTAAATCGCTTCCTCAAAATACGTGCAAAACTAATTGTTGAAAGTTTTATGTTACGGAGGGAGTACCATTGAGACAAATCTAAAAAGATCTCACATGACCATATTTTTTCCAACGTATAAATTGCAAAATGCAATAAAAAAATTATGAATAGTGTAAGAAAACTCCAACGTTGCAAGTAAATCAGAAAGGAGGAAGTACTATTTTAGAATGTCTTTGAAAAGCTTATGTTTATATTCTTAAAGGGTCATGCCATGCCATATCTCAAATGATAAAGGGCTGACAAGATAACTATTTTCAACTGAAGAGAATCAGAAAAACATTCCTGACTCCTTTCCTTCAAAAAAAAAGGAGCATTGCATGTACAAAGTATCTTATAAATGGAACAAAAATCCATGCCCAATAAACATAAACCTAAATTTAACTAGACTCATTGTATACAGTAAACTTTTAATCAATATCAAACATTCATAGCACATTTTCCTGTCTCATAGTTGGATCAAAACATAATGGTGACTGAGTGAAGTTTTTCATCCCCTAACTTACAGTGACTTAATACAGGAAATAACTGGCATATTCATGAAGAACTGCACCATAGATTATTCATCATACAGAAGTATCTTTCCTATATGGGTTCTTGGTGAATATCGTCGTCTACAAGCACGAAAGTCAGCCATACTATAACTGTAAAGAGTTGTCTGGAACTCTCACAGAGATGGCAACACATTAATAGGATCTATAATGTATTGCTGTGTAACATCACATGATCTAGAGACATCAATAAAATCATCCAAAGAAGGTTACTACAGGCTTGTATAGATCTTCGTCAGATAATGTTAGGTTATTGTCTAAGTTCTAAAGAGTTATCTAATAACCCTAAAAAAACAACCCGTTTTTTTCTGCCTCTCTTTGGACCCCACTAAGATCAATACCTTGCTCATTCCAAGAATCCAAGGGCATCTATGTCAATTTATAGTGTTAGAGCGGACTTAAACGTCTTAAGTATCTGAATTTTTCTATATCTAGAATCCAAATAGGTGATGCCAAAAGGTATACAAGTCCCACAGCAATAAAGCATTTTTAAAGAGATGATATATGATAAGGTAACAGCAGTCAAAGTAAATTATTGAAGAAAACATACAATCCTTCATATTCTAATATTAGAATGCAAATAATGATAATGATAAAGTAATCTTTTTAGCGACTCAGAGCAAAACAAAAACACGGCTCTAAAAAAGAGAAGATGGGCAAGATAAAGTTCTCAAAAGTGAGATTATACTGAAAGGGACATGATTTGACGAGCAAGACCTGGATCTGATTGTAGCAGCTCCTTCAGGTTGTTTTCTATTTCTCCCATCTGCTTCTCTAGGTACTCTTTGGAGGTCTGTCACCAAAGATAAAATAATCACATTAGAATGCCGAGCAACAATCGATGAGTGGATTGAAATAATATATGATACAGTTAAAATCAGAGGGTACTCGGACATTGCTGGGCGGTCTTACAAATAAGAATAAGAATCCAGTTAAAATATTCATAAAACAGTAGTGATAAGTACAAAAAGTAAAGCATCAAAGGAATGTTGAAGACAGTAATGAGAATATAGAGAATGAGTAAATCAAAAGGCATAAGAACCTGCAAAGAAGCAAGTGCAGCCTCACTGTCCTTGAACTTCTGTTCCTGCTCGTTACTCAAAACTGACTTTGGCTCCATTACAAACCTGAATTGTTATGATGCACAGAGTTCATGGAGGGGTTTCTTAATAAAATTATGGATTTACAACCACGAATCCCAACAATTAAGCCAAGAAAAACACTCACGTTCTACCTGCAAAAGATATAGCAACAATAAGTACAGAAATATATGAAGGCAGTCGAGGCACACAATTGCCTAACAGAACAGTAGTTGGAGAAAATATGAACATTGAAGCCAAAATGCAAAAATGCAACACAAAGAGACATGGATTTCATTACTTTGTGTATCAATAACTACAATTAATAATATATTCATTATACCTATGGATTTGTATGTCTTTGTGTCATCAGGAACTTGTTGCAACTCTTCGAAGGTTAAGTAAGCACGCTTCTTTTCTGTTTCTTTAGATCGGATTTGAGTTTGCACCTGAATCAATATCACGCCATAGTCAAATTAATAAAATTAAATGCATAACAGACATAGTGCCCTGGGAGCTGATGTTCTGGAAGACATCTTGTGAGAAGAGCGGGAGGGAGGGCACCTAAAACGAGTCACGAGTTACCATTGTGCTAACATCAGAACTTCGTATCACATTTTATTGGTTACTTGTCATTCCATGCCATATTGCCATGAGAATAATGACTAGGATAATTGAATCTAGAGATGGTCTGCGGTCTGCCGTTAATTTTACCTATATCTGCCATATAGGTATTGTTTATATTGCCTGAAACACAAAATGCGACTCAACTGCAAAATAATTCATGCTAGTCTTGGATACTTAAATCATGTGATCACCTACACTGAGTGCAATCCAAACAAATAATTCATTCACATTTCCCTTTCTCCATTGATTTTGACAATTGAAACTAAAAAGAGATGGATACATAGGCATCCTTTCCACAAGTATAATGAGTCTAAAATGCTTTGTATAGACTAGCCGCTAGCGGATTAGCCATCTTTATCAAGCCAATATATTAATTTCTCCAAGGAGAAGTGCTATTAGAAATGAAGCCATCACAAATCTTCATCCTTTTTGCGGGCGACTTCCAACTTGATAGTATGTCACTTAAACCCTACATATACATGGGAGTATGGGACTCATACAATGAATTGAATGAAACCAACTTGGATACATTTTTTTTCCTACAAATTTTCAAGGACAATAATTGAGTACCTATATCCAATTACGAAATCAAACATATGGCTTACACATGTGTTGCAAATCAATAAAAGAGGGTTTATTACTTATGAAATACACAAAAATCTTCTATTTGTTGAATCAGTCTCAAAGTCTTGCTGTGTTGGCCCAAACTACATTGATGCAACTCCATAACATAGGTGTATGTCATCGTTATAAGTTTCAAAAAATTCTCATAATCCAATTTGGGTCCCAAAGACAAGCCGTCAGCTTCGGAAAAATGAATCACTCTTTTGATCAACTTTGAATAGATTAACAGCCTACCTTAATCTTAATATAAATTATTTCACACCAAATGTTCTCAGACTCCCGTTTTCTTAGCCTCTCCTACCCCATTTTTACAATTACCACAACAAAATCAAAGACTTGGACCCTATTTTTTGGGATTGAATTAATATGAACTGAGATGAATTTGTCTAATTAAACTAAACACTAGACTCAAAAGGCTGAACAACATTTCAGAAATTAAATCCAAAAGCTACATACACCAAATCACCAGTATTCTATCTCATGTGGTCATCGTCAAATATCTTTGTCCTCCATTCACTCCTTTCTAAAGCTACAATCGAAACCCAATTTTTTCGCGTCTTTATAAAATTCTATCACATTTTTTATTTCTTTCTCACTATGTACTTCTCTATAAATTCTCATCCTCCCAACGACCCAACCCTCCATCATCCTACTAGTGTCAGCATTGCACTCTTCTTAATATGCTACCTCTTAAAATCCGAACATCTTGACCAATAAATTAACGTAGGTCAAATTTTCACACTACAAAATTTAACTTCATACTTTTGAATTTTGGAGCGTGTTATGATCAAACAATAGTCCAATATTAGCTTTTCATCTAAGCACAGACTTAGTTAGATGCTTTGTTATTCAAACTCTTTTAGAAGTACAGGACCCGAGCATGTATCCAAGTGTAGGACCCGACAATTTTATGAAAGATATGAATATTTTTGGTTAAAAATGAAGTGTCCAGGTGTCATATCAATGCCCAAGGGTCGAGTGTCCAACACGGGTACTTCAAGTGATATAAAAGGTCTGAGTAACATAGATTATATGAGCTTCAACTAGGTCTATATCTCTATTTCCTTACGAAATTGGTCAAGCGTACTTGAACCAATCACCACATCCTCAATCCACCTAATCCGAGTATTAACATGACTACCAAGAATACCGACATAGCTAAAACCCTTGGGCTTTTAATTTTAGTATCCACGCCCCAACTTAACATTAACCCACAATCCAAACAAAACAATATCATCACTGACTACCAAGAATACCCTACTTCCAACATATTTACTCGAGCAAATGTACATGATCCAGCACTAGCCCAAAAATTCAAATGGAAAACATAAACAAAAAATTAAGGCATTTTGTGCAACATAGAGTTGCATGAACCCAAAGTACATGAACTGGATGGTCCCACAAATTTAGCACATCACAAATATTCATAGTTTCCTTGCTTGTACAAAAAAAGGTTTTTTAAATTTCCCAAACAGCATCATAATGCCAAAAAAAAAAGTATTTTCCCCCTTCTGGTATACTCCATATAAATTACCAACCATTTCTTCCTAAATTAAGGAGCCACAATACTTGATATTTACTTTAAATTAAGGGTAACGCTTACCTGCTTCAATTTTGCAGTAGTCTCAACCATTCGTCCTTGAATCTCAAAAAATGCCTACAAAACAAGTCTTCAATCAATAATTACATTGACTAAATTCACAAAAATATTTCACTAATTTGAAAAAAAATTAAAAATTAAAATAGAGAATGCGCAACGAAATGACATCACACAAAAAGTAGCAGCATTCATTCACCAAACACGGCTTTAAAATGCTAATTGCATTTTTTTGCTAAACATTCGTACAAAACAAAAGACATACAGTTTTGTTTGCTTCATCGGCCATATTGAAAGAGCTCGGAATGTTTGCTGTTCCATCCACTAACCAATTATCAATACATATATTCAAGAAATTAAAAGAACAAATGATGAGATACTAGGGTTTAGTTGATAAACCCTAGATCTGTAAATTGATTAAGGGCTTAATTGAAGAAAAAGATGACACAAACCTTGGTAAAAAAAATTGTTCTCGGATGAAAGTTTCTGACTTTCAGTTGTCTGGGAAGAGCATGAAGCAGACAAGCAGTAGTCTGGGAAGAGCAAGAAGCAGATAAGCAGTAGTCTGGTAATTTGATCTGGTGGTTTATTTAACTCTCATTTGAGTATTTGACAGGGGTTTGATTCGGGTCAAATCCAGATCAAAGATCATAATAGTGAGATAGACCTGTCAAACGGGTCCGGCCGGATTGGTGCAAAATAATTGTGGGTTCAGATTGTAACATGTCAGATGTTAACGGGTTCAGGTTGGTATTAGTTTTTTTATAACTCAAAGTCGTTGAGTTTGTGTTGACCCAACGGGTTGAAACGTCAATATATGCACTAAAATGTGCTTCACATGTTCTTAAAAAAGTACTAATTATAAGAAGGAAAAATTGCCAAGAATAAGCCAACCTTTAGTCGATCTTCCACAAATAAGCCAACCTTTTGAAAATCCAGAAATAAGCTAACCTTGTTATTATTTTAGCCAAAAATAAGTCAAATGATTATTTAACATGTTATTTTCTATTGTTTTTTATCACTATTTTACAATCATTCAACCTATTTTTTACTTTAAATGATAACAGTAACTTGAAACAACAGATAACTAATAGATTAAATAATCATTTAACCTATTTTTGGATTATATGATAACAAGGTTAGCTTATTTCTGGATTTTTAAAAGGTTGGCTTAATTGTGGAAGATCGGCCAAAAGTTGGCTTATTCTTGGCAATTTTTCCTTATAAGAAATATGTTCATTAATAGCCAATTTATGGCAAATAGTTGATGTTATGGTCCAATAAAAATATTTTTAAATTCTAAGTTTTAATGGTATGAAGTGTTTTTGTTTGAAATTTTCCATGATATCATAATACATTACTAATGATTTTCGGGTCGGGTTGAAAGCATGTCGGGTTAAGAACGGGTTGTATTTAATGGGTTTAAAATGGGTTCGGTCGTTATGTTTTTGCCAAAAACAAAACCCACTATTATCGTGTCGAGTTGGCATCGGGTTGCAGGTTAGATTGTTTTTTGACAGCTTTAGTCATAAACTCATACTCCCTCCGTCCACAAATAAGTGTTCCATTTTGACCAAAAAGTGTTTTTTGGTCAAAATGGAGCACTTATTTGTGGACGGATGGAGTAGATATTTTTTTTTTCTGATAAATATTACTCCCTTCGTCCTTTTTCTATAATATAAAGAAATCCATCAGCTTATTGGCTGGTGGCGAGGGGAAACTTTCATGTCCGGTTTTGAAGGGGGGTGTGTAATGACCCAGATTTTTATTGGTATTTTTGCCGATAGATATGTGTATTTATGTGTTAGTTCAAATTTATTTTGAACTATTTATTTTATTTATATGAATAATTTCGATTTAATTCGAATTATTTTATTTGCAGTCGTTATTATCTATTTTAATTATTATTTAATTAATTAGAATTTTTATTTAAATTTTCTAATTAGTTATTTAATATTTTGGGCTAAATCGATTTGTGCATGATTAATCATGCGGTTTTTGCAAATTAGCCCAATTGATCACGAGAACCCATTTTAGGCCCATAATCCCTCCTTGGCCGGTTTTATAAGGGCATGGCAAGGCTTGCCACTTGCTTTGCTTTCACACTTAACCAACTTCTATAAATAGGAGTGGTTAGTGAGCCTTAAGATGTTTTGTTCATTTGCCATCCTTAAGCTTTTGCCATCAAAGTTCAATCACCAAATTTCCCCTCCACTTTGTTCACCACTTTCACGCCATTTTGATCAATTGAAACCCATCAATTGTTCATCATTTTTCCTAGCCCAAAACTTAAAGATTCAAAGTTCATTGATCTTTAAGTATCCTAAACACAATCTAAACCCAATCATTTCATTCAAGATCCTTTGTTTGGGTGGTTTTTCGGGTTGGTTCGTGTAGTTTGTTCGAGTGGGTTCTTGTTCGTGTTCGTGCTCATGTGGGTCCAGCCGTGCAGTGCTCGTGGGTGCCGTGCAGTTGGTCCGTGGCAGCAGGTTCGTGTGGGTCCAGCCGGGCAGTGTTCGTGGTGGTGGAGCAACGGTGGTGTAACCGTGGTGCACCGTGAGAGGCCGTGTGGTGCAGCCGTGTTGTGTGGTTCGTGTGAATCAAGTTCCGGGCTGTAATTTGTGTTGATTATTGTGTGTATTCCTTAATAAGGTAACATGCTTTCTCAACCTTTTTGGTATACTATATTTATAGTATAGATTAAATGCATGTTTGGGTTGATTGTTGATGAATATCCATGATTTTATGTATGATTTTATAATCTGATTTTTATGTGTTTACATGGTGTTTTGATGATGATTTTTCATGGTTTTATGATTGATTATGTGTTGGTTTATGATCATGAATATCATGTTAAAGTTTGATGAATTTTGGATAAGTTTGATGGTAATTTTCGATTGGTTGATGATGATGTTATGCGTGTAGTTTGATTGAGTTTGGATGAGTTCTTGATTGAGTTCTTGAATCTTGATTGAGTTCTTGATTGAAGATCTTGAATCTTGAATGAGTTCTTTATGAGTTCTTGGTTGAATCTTGAAAGTTAAAGAAAATGGTTTAAATGATAAAGGAAGTTAAAGAAAGTGTCTAATATGATTAAAGAATGATTATTGAATGTTGGATTATGATTGGTTGGACTCAAGATTAAGGCTAGAGGCAGTTCTTGAGAATAACTTCGATATTTTAACTAGTTATCTTCAAGAATCAAGGCATTGAGGCAATTCTTGAATATAATTTAGTTAGGTTGAGATAATAAAATGATTAAGATGATTAAATAAATTAATTAATTAAATTAGCTTGATTTCATTTTTAGACGCCTGATACTTTGAGTAAGATTCATTGTATTTGGGTTAAGACGTTGCCCCTATTCCATCCGCGGTATTGGGATAGTTGGAGTCATACTATGTGATCTTTGTGAATTTCCAGTAAGATTGGTTTCACGGGACATGGATTTCCAGTAAGATTGGTTTCATGGGGTTTGGGAGTAAGATTCTCAAATCCGAGCATAGTAGAAAGTTCGAATGCGTAAGATGCGTTCGTACGAGCACAGTCCGGTCTAGAATATGAATGATTGCGCCAAAGATAGTTGATTAGGTTGGTTTGAGTCGAGTTCACGTTTGGGTTGATCTTGTACTCTAGATTATTGATTTGATGTTGTTATTTGATTTATGCTATGTGCATGTGTATTCCCATTGGGGTGAGTCAGTTATGTTACTCGCCACTGATGGTGGACCGTTGTATATTTTTCAGGTATTTCTGATGATGATACTCTTGCTTAGCTTTGGGTTGGGCGAGCGACGTTTATTGCTATTGTTGGTTGTATTTTCTATTACTGTTATTTTTAGATAGTATTAGACTATTGTATGGACTTTCATACGTTATTTTTAGACTCTGACGTGTGGTTGGAGTTACTCGTATTTTAGTATTTCTAGTTTGACTTTTGGACTAGTTATGTACAAACTTGTGGGTATTTGTACTCTTATGGTTTAATACTAATAATTGAGGAATTAGTTTTTAATTCTTAGGTAATTTGAGTTGTAGTTTATAACAATTCGACTCGTCGGTTTCTTCCGCGCCGATTTAAGCGAGTCGGGTCGTTACAGGTGGGTCCTTTAAAAAAATAAAAAGAATGGCTCAGATCATCAAAATAAGCAAAAATACTATTTGTACGAAAAATGCCATTTATGGGTATTAACCCATATAACACAATAACCGGAGGGGGATATATATAGGAGAAATCCTCAAGCAAGCGGGGGGGGGGGATGATTGAACCATGCACCTTTAGGATGCAAGGTGGGTTTAAGCATCACTTACTCTACACCACTTCCTCCGTCCTTTTTTTAGTTGCTACATTTCTAAAGGTGTAATTGTTCATTTGTAAACTTTGACTGTTTATAGTCTTATATAGTTAAAGAAAAATATAATCATGATGCATCTAGTTTAATTCGTTTCAACATATACTTTTTAAATATATAATTTTTATAATATTTTATTATACGCAATTAATGATATTTTTGTTTAAAGTAGTACAAGGGGAGATGTGAAAAAGAGAATGTAGCAAGTAAAAAAAAACGGAATACAAAGATTAGGTAGCTCCTCTAACCAGAATAATACTTAATCTATCCTCCTCAATAATAGTATTAATTTGTGGAGGTTGACATTGAATACATTAGCAATCCAATCAGCTGTAGTATAATGTAGATTATACTAGATGTCCTACACATTAGCAATCCAATCAGCTGTCTGATTGCCTTTTCGAAAAATATGTCTAACAATGTACGAATCAAAATATCGAAATAGATGTCGGATCTCTATGACTAGATAAACAATCTTCCATGGGGGAGATGCTGGATCTCTATGACTAGATATAACTGGTCAGACCAATCTAAATTGGGTCTTATTTTTCTTCAGGTGGATCTTATTTTCCTTTATATAGGTGAGTCTTGTTTTCCTTCAAGTGAGTCTTGCATGTTTTCCATCAAATGGATCTGGGTTTGTTTTCCTTCTTCATATATGCTACTGCCTATTAACACAATGAAGAAGAATTGTAGGTTTGGAATATTTTAAAGGACACCGAATTCATCTTTACTATATTCAACAAATGAGTCATTGCAGGTTTAGGTTATTTGAAGTACTTTACAAGACAAGTTCAAGTCATTGAAGAATCTCATGTTTGAAGTATTAAAACTGTGAGGTCCATATTCATTAATGCAAATTTGAAAATTTGTTAATGGAGGTTTGAATTCAATAGATTCCCAGTGGAGGTTCCAATATCGACAACACGAAGCTCGAGCTTAATGGAAGCACTTCCCCCTACTGTGTGTGACTGTGTGATTGGGTTGGGTTTTGAGAACCTAAAAAATGTGGTCAGATCGTTTAATACAATAATTTCACTTTATACAATACTAGTATGTGTATAAAATTTTATACATGTGAACAAGTTAGTAAGTTGTTAGAATCGTAAGTTGTCAAGACATTAAATTTGTACGCTTATTAAGTCAATCTTCTTTGTTTTTTTTTTTTTGCAAGGTGACATAGATTAATTATTGATTGCGGGCCAACTTGGCCAAATGGTGGGCCTTGTAGACAGCTAATCTATCCACTTTTTGGACCCTTACAGCAACAAAACTACATAAGATATCAATAATATCCTTCATTAAGTTTACATACATGGGAGGGGTAGAAGACACATCATGAAGAAATTTAATGATATTAGAGCAATCAGTGTGAATTTCTACTCTATCACAGATCTTCATTGATATGCAAGTCTACTTCAAGTCTGCTAGCTTGATTGCAAGCTTGTAATTTGGGGTATCATTTATAGGATCGCCCATTCTGATATTTTTTCAAATAACGTGATACCGAACACATCATGCTATAAAATCAAAAATTGAGAATGAAGTGATTGTTGTACCAAATATATCATGCTATGAACTCACTCATGTGAGTGTAATTGAAAATTTTAGGAAATATTACCAATTGTATGTAAAAATGCCTTTCACTATTTATTAATTGTTTTTAAATTGATGGACATATGAAGCTAAAATAATAAAACAATTTTGACTATACTATAAGACAAAATTTGGTGGTAAATGATGACATAGCTATTCAAATTCTATTTAAAAAATTTACAGCATTTAACTAGATATAAATATTCAATAATAGAAGAAGTTTTGTAGGACTTCAAAAAAAAAAAATTAGAAAAAAATGAAGCATTTATCTACAATTTGATCACTTCCATGGGTAAAATCTCAGGCTCTTATGTTGGCATCAATAAAATCTAGAGGGGCAAAGCCTTTTAAGAGTGATCATATTCCTTACAAACTATCTAGCCATGAGTATCACGAGGAAGCAAAACCTTTTCTTCTCTTCAAATGTTTTTTGGTATCCGAATGTATGTCACTCATTTTTATTGGTATATATATAAACATATTTTTTTCAACAAGCCGTCAATCCTAAATTAAGCTAACTTGAACCGATAAGAATAGGTGAAACTCATTGAGGTACACAAAAATTATC
The DNA here is from genome assembly GCA_951394345.1 of Salicornia ramosissima. Taxonomy (NCBI): domain Eukaryota; kingdom Viridiplantae; phylum Streptophyta; class Magnoliopsida; order Caryophyllales; family Amaranthaceae; genus Salicornia; species Salicornia ramosissima. Next base: position 16,427,883 of record OX596239.1, read on the forward strand.
CTTTGTCCCATACACTTTTATGTGATGTGCCACTCATTTTGAATTGTTCAGTCTAGCGTATATTTATAAATTTATCAAATAAGTGGTTTGATTTCATATTAGCAGCATGAACCAATAAAACTACTGGCAGAGTTGGAACACAAAAGTGGGACTGGAGATTTAAATTCTGCAACAAGGCCCTTTTTTATATACGAGCAAGGATCAGAAGTGATATGATGATGGTCTAATTGATTACCACTGTAAAGTCACCCGACGTTCCTCTAGAGGAGCGTGCGTCGGTTTCCGTGCTTGCACATATGAAATAGAAATCATCGTCGTTTTCGGGCTCTCGTACCTCCTCAATCTTTTCACAAGCTTCTTTTATATCCAACCTTTTATCAACATTAGCCTCACAACAAGCAATCCCAATGTCTAACAATTTTTGCATTTCCCCATCGCAATTTTTAGTATGGCCCATATTTTTGTCAAAACCCTCATTTATTACAGATTGTACCCAAATAGTCATATCAACTTCAGTACCTTGTTGTAACAAAGATGCCGGAAATTTTCCCGTCATGACTTCTATGATTAAAATTCCGAGTGACCACACATCAGTTTTCTTGGTGACACGACCATTGTTGAAATACTCGGGAGACTTGTAGGCTACCATCATTTCTTGTACACTTTCTTGGTTGATTAGAGGAATCAAGCCGTAGTCACATAGTATAGGTTGGCTTAACCCATTAAGTAACACATTTGATGACTTGAGATGCCCATGAGGTGCTATTAGGCAAGCTAGTTCTTTGTAGAGGTATGAAAGACCCTTTGCTACTCCTTTTATTACCTTCAAACGAGTTGGCCAATCTAAGGTTTGTTCTCCTCGGCTTTGACCTACAAAATTAGGTTACAATCTTAATTTAGATGTCATGATTTTATGATATAACAATCAAATAAATGAATATTTTCTTAGGTAAATCGTTAGTCAGAATACCCTTTGTGAATTTGGAGTTCAATCAGTTAAAGTTTTCACTAACATATTATAAGGGTATTTTGACTGAAATCTCGAACTTAAAGGGTACCGGGCCATTGGCCAAGGAATTCAATAGCAGAAGGGCAATTTGGTTATTTCAATAAACCTTAGAAGTCATTTGGTTGGGGAGTATTTCCCTTGAAAATACAAATTTCTAGGAATAATTAGCTAAATGATTTTGTGTTTGGTTAGCAGGAAATAACACAAGCGTAGGAAATAAAAATTAGTATAAAGTGTAAGAAAGTAATCACCTACCCCCTTGGTAAATGCAAAATCATGTGTCAGTTACAAATTCCTAAGCTAAACCAAATACAAACAATCATTACCTTGGTAATGAATAACGGATTTTTCCCCATTAAATGAGACGTCCTACGGAATTAACTACTCCATGTGTTCAACCAAACGACCTCTTAAAGTTATCTTTAATCAGTTGAAATGAAAGCACCCAAAGTTTCAATCAGGCATAACTAAGTGTAATAAGTTCTCATTATATGTTATTAGGATCAGGTTTAACCAGATTTAATAAGTTAAGATAGGTTCAAGTGCCATTAGGAAATGAAAACGGGTAGTTAAGCATTTGAATATGAAGCAAGCCACCTCCAAGATGAATAATAAATTTGTAGATATGAAATCGAACAAATTCTAAAATACATTGAGTGTTCACTAATTTAGTATACAACAGACTAAAAGTTACCTTATTTACATTAATAGATACCCCCTGATAAAGCTATTCTTTTCACAAGAGGTAACATTAAGATTTTTCGGGTGACTTTTAATATGTTGCACACTAATTTAAGATTACGCACCAGATGTGCACAAGATTTTTTCATGAAACAAAAAGAAGTGAGAATTAATATGATGAAGAACTTACCATGGAGAAGAACAGCAAGACTACCCTTTTGAGCAGGGTCACTAATAAAGAGTTTCTCTTCTTTTCTATAATAATAAGCCACTAATGGGAGCAAATTAGGGTGTGATAATCTCCCTAATCTTCTCATATGCTCTTGAAATTCTTCTCTTCCCACATTATTCATTTGCTTAAATCTCTTAACAACTACTGCACTCCCATTGTTTAATATTGCCTTGTATGATGGTCCAAAACACCCACTTCCTAGAATCTCAGCTGATGCTTTTAACAAATCTGGCAAGTCAAACCTCTCCCTATCATTTCTTACAAAAGTCAACTTTCCGGCGTTATTGTCCCCGCCACCATCGCCTACTTCGCCTTTAATATTTCGACCACCACCATCACCACCACCGTCACTAGTGGTTCTTTGATGGGAGCCTTCGGTACTGTAGTCCATGTTTTTCCTAGGCACATTATTGTTGTCGTTGTTTTTGTCACGTTTATTCTTACGACATACCATAAAAAGTAGTAAAACTGCCAAAATTACTGCCACGACTACCCCGATTACTATAAATATTATGGGAGCTTGTTTGCCCGGTGTCGCCTCTGGTGTTGGTGGTGGCGGTGATTGTGGTGGTGGTGGCGGTGATGATGGTGGTTCCGATGCCTCTGGCTTTTTGTCTGGGGATGGTGCACATGCATTTAGAGGCGGTCCACATAGTTCTTTGTTGCCTATGCAATAACCCATTGGAAATTTATCAATGAAAATTCATGTCACATTGTGATAAATTAATTGTTACCACAAATTTTATCATCAGAAAATTTATCAATAATAAGAATTCATGTCATAGGATGATGAATTAATTTTTACCACAAATTTTATCATAAAAAAAATTATCAATAAAAATTCATGTCACAAGATGATAAATTAATTGTTACCACAAATTTTATCGTAAAAAAAATTATCATCAAACCGTTTACCTAATATATATCACTTATTTTTCACCAATTTTTCTTCGATTTTGAGGATTCTGGTCTAACTGTTTAATATTTAAAGCTTTTTTAATATGATACATTGGAGAAATTAATATGATAAAATTCTTTTATTAGTTTTTGTTTAATTAATAAAAGAAATTTTATATCTCATGAAATGCTAGTAGAATTCATTTGGCTCATCACATGGTACTATGATTGTGATTCTTATTTACAATATGATCAACAAAGCTAAGCCAAGACCAAAATTTTAACAGATCTAATAAAGAAAACATGTATACCATGTAAGATCTAATAAATCAATCATTTTATTGATGCAGGGACTATATAATTAATGGCAAAAGCTAACGAGCGTCACAGGGGCGCTAGATAAGAAAGCTAAAAGTGGAAATAATAAATTATAATAAATATTAATTCCATCGAATGACAAGAAATTTTGACATGAATTTCAAAATTATTACAGAGTACCATTTTAGAAAATTGAGAAAAAAAAAAGGAATTATAATTTACCTGAAAAGGCGGTAGAATCAAATTTAGCTAGGGATTGAGGCACAGAACCATTCAATTGATTATTGGAAATATTGAAAGCATTGAGAGTTTCACTTGATTTGATATCAGGAATTGCCCCTTGAAATTGGTTATCCTCAAGATGTAACTCCACAAGTTTTCCCAAATTTGCTAAAGAATTTGGAATTTCACCACTAAATTTGTTGAATGATAAATGAACTTTCCTTAAACGTCTCATACCCTCAAAGGCATTAGGAGGAATAGGACCTTCAAAGTTGTTGTATGACAAAAATAATGCTTTCATTGGCTTTAGCTTCCTAAAATCAAGCAATTGCCCACTAAAATTATTATGCATAAAACTTATGGATCTTAATTTTGATAAAGATCCAAGAGAATCTATGTTAAGTGATCCCGATAATCCCATATTTTCAAGCCTCAATCCCCATATATTACCGGCTTTCGAGCATATGATGCCTGCCCAGTTATTCTTTTTCCCAAAACACGGGGGTGTAGAGGAATTCCAATTCGAAAGAGCTCCGGAATCATCTTTTAGGCTTCCCTTGAACTTCAAGAGCACATCAGCATCTTCTGATGAAGATGCTGACGCGCTATAAGAAATGGCGATGTGGAGGAAGATGATGAACAAAAACACAAAAGAATGGCGCGGTTGATTTTGTGTAGGAGCCATGCATATGTGCATGTAAGATTAAAAGTTTGGGTGTAAAGGGCAGATGATACCGCCCTTTACAAGGATAAAGATTGATGTGTGCGACCTAGACCTCTCTTGGGAAAGAGATAGGCCAAGGGCAAATACAATAATTTTGATAGCATATGGAGAAGAACACAAAGAAAGAGAGGAAAAAAACAAGGCTAAGAATAGGAGAGATAGTTAAGAAGATGCAAATGAGGAAGATAAGGAAACATGCATGGTAATGCTAGAGAATGCATTTTTTTCCCCAAACAATGTTGTGTATGTAGTTGTGTTGTTAGAGAGATATCCGGCTAGCCTTTCAATTAGACAAAAATTTATAATTAAATTTTTATGGCTATTTTTTACCAACTCCTTTTTTTTAGAAGAAATTCTTCATCTTCATTTTAATTTGATGAATTTTTATTTTCCCTCCTTTATGTACTATGATATATATGAGATATTTAATTTTCTTTATCATGTGGGTCCACTTCTGGTTCAACATGCTCAAATATACAATAGTTAAGTGAAACATGCATATATATCCTTATGTTTATATTATTCTCGAATCTTATTCATTCAATTATAGTTCTTATAAGTAATTACTTTAAATTGAAAAAATTGTTTTTAACCTACCATGTATTAAATTTTTATTATTGTATGAATCATAATCTTATTTGGTTAAATGTAATATTTATCTACATGTTTATTTAAATTATTTCAAAATCTGATCTTACCTGTCATTTTATAATTTAAAAAAATAATATGTATTCCATAATAATATGGCAATATGGATCCGTATCATATAAGTTTTATGGCGTAACATTTTAAAATATTTATTAAAATCAATGTCATTGTATTTCGAAATGTCCAAATTTGAAATAATTCAGGACACAAGATATATTTATTCACCTATTAATTAGGATCTTAGTTGTTTATTAAAACAAAATCTATGTTTATATTTAATAACAGATTTATAAGATTTACCATGGCATATAGTTGGCAGTGATGTGATCACAAGTGTCATGGATTTTTTCAGACCACATTAGTTCCTAATTCCTAAAGTGCAATTCTCTTTCAAGGTCACTGATTACAAGCCCATTACTTGTTGCTTAAACTGAAAATTGGTTTTGGTGGTATAATATTCATTCATTTACCTAGAAAAAAAAGACTTTATTTCATTTGCTAAATTTGATATATGGCGATAAGATTTTAATTTTTTTAAATGTAATATATATTATATATTTTTCTTGAATATTACTCTCTTGGTCTTTTCTTATTAATCTACACACTTCTTTTTTTTTTTTTTGTGTGTGTTTGAAAAAAAAAAAAAAAACATTCCATACCTTTAGGATCAACATTGCTCAATAGTCAATACTCCACGTTCTAATTTCAAAAATAACTTGAACACCTATAGAAAACTTTATGCATACAAGCTAGGTTAGAATAAATCTATAGCTCTTAACAAAACAGAAGACATTTTGAAAATCATAAAAAATCTCAAAAAAAAAAAAAAAAGAATCCTAATTTTTCATTTTGTGATAGGAAGCTCTGTTTTTTTTTTTTTTTTTTTTTTTTTTTTGGTGTTAGTTTTTGGTTTTTATTTGAATAAACCCTTTAGGTTTTTGTCACTTTATGACAGTTTTTTAATTTCTCCCATCTATTCTGGGATTTTATCTTCTTTTATAGGATTTTTTTTTTTTTTTAATTTGTGATTTCTCATATAATGGGTGATCATAATAAAGGTATTTTGAGGCGGATTGTTACGTGCTTCTATAATGATTATCAATTATTCGTCTAAAGTCTCTGGTAAATCAAAATAAGTTTTTTTTTTCGATTATTGATGGAGCGACGGATCCACTCATAGAAAGTTGTATATATTGAGACATTATTGATTCAAGAATGCGTCATATTATTAAATTTAGATTCTTGGATTTCTAGTTCTATCATAAAAGATCGTCTAATATATTTTAATTTTTTTTAATATATTATAGATGTCTTATGACTTTATAATTTATTATTATTAACATTCCTTTAGACTTTTTTTCAAAAAAATATAGCTATTAAAAAAAAAAATATGTCGATATTGTCTTTATACACGTGTCAGTTTTCCACTTAGAATTTATGTTTGTTTTAATTTTCTAGTTGCTCATGCAACTTTTTCTTATGTTAAACTATATACTTCTTCGTTCTAAAAAAAACGCAACAGTAAACATTTTGCACTATTCACATTATATACTTTGGCCAAGTTTTGAGCTTTATACATAATAAAAAATATAGTCAGGTGGGGTCTTGTTAGATTCTTCTTGTAAAATACTATCTTAATATTAACTTTTTACAATTTTTAAATATTCATAATTACAGTTATTAAGGGTCAAAGTAGTGTCTCGGCATGCGTAAAATGTTGACTGTTGTATTTTTTTTTGGAACGGAGGAAGTAAAATTTTTTAAAGCATGATATTTTCCAAGACATTCCATTTTGGAGGCTAATGTGGGTTACAATCTGAGTTTTACTTGGAAGAGTATTCACAGTGCAAAGTGGATCATCTTAGAGGGTTGTAGGTGGACACTTGATTTTTTTTTCGATTTTGTTTCAACAATTGATGTTCGTTTTTTTATCGATCTTTGAGGTTTGATTTTTGTCGATTGATGTTCGAATTTGCTGTTGTTGGTGATTATTTATGGTTAAATGTACCCCCTAATTTTAATATGTACACCCTGAATTTAGTATATATTTAGTCTATTTTTTTTTATAGAATATATATAAATATGAATAAAATCAACTTATTGTCGTATAATTTTAATATGTATAATACGTACCCCCTGAATATAATATGTACCCCTTGAATTGAGTATGTAGTACTTGATTTTGATATGTACTCTCTGAATTTAATATGCATCACCTGAATTAAATACGTATCACCTGAATTTAGTATGTACCCCTTGAATTTAATAATTATTATTACATGAGTTTAATATGTACCTCTGAATTAATACGTACCCCGGCCCCCTGAATTTAATATGTACCTTATGAATTTAATATGTACCACCTAAATTTAATATATATCCTTTGAATTTAATATGTACACCTTGAATTTAATATGTACCCATGATTTTAATATGTACCGAAGTGTGTATTTTTTTTTTTTTTACAAAATAAACTCAGACATTGATCTAAATCTAACGCACATAAATGGAAGTTTTTAGTTTTCAGCCAAATCAAGGTTTTTAGCAGATCCTGAATATATTTTACTATTATATAAGCCAAGGGGGGAGCCATGGTGTCCCCCCTCGAAAAGTCCATCTTACCCCTAAAAAACTTTCTAAAATCTTAATTTTTATCACTCCTAATTATTAAGGAAATTTATTACAATTTTGGGACTTTTTAAAATGAAAATCATACAAAATGTAAACTTCAAAAAAATATAATAAAAATACCAAAATTCATATTTTTAAATTCTCTATAAATAGACATCCATATTGATATAGTTCATCAAATAAAAATTTTACATTTTGATTATCGTAGAAATTTGGTAGCCAATAGAATATGGTAAATAAAACTTTTCTTTTGTTTATTTTTGTGGGATGACTGAATGAAAGGAGAAAAGTTTGTTTTTGATTATATGAATGAGTGTGAATTTGACACATTTTTCAATTTTCAAACAAATAACCTTTATTTTTTTGTTTGTTTCGACAGATTAATATATGTATTTAAAATACAATCGCACGCAAAGCGTGCATAGAAGGCTAGTATATATATAAGCTAAGGGGGAGCCATGTTGTCCCCCCTCAAAAAGTCTAAAATACCCTTAAAAAAAATTCTAAATACTCAAACTATATAATAATGTCAAGGTTTCATCTGAGTCTCAGACAAAATAAAATAGTTTTAAAATTTTAAGTTGCCAATGTTTTTTTAAAAAATTTTCATCTCGCAAAAAATAAAGTTTTTAAAAGGTTTCACCCCACTAAAAATCCTATGTATATATATATATATATAATCAAAATATTATCCATTAAATAATTTATTATTATTGGAATTATAATGTAACTATTAGCACTATTCTCAATTTCTCATTGCTCTCTTATATATGTACTCCCCTCGATCACCCCCATTCCCATTGTAAAGGTTACAAGTCTAGTACCTAAAAACATATTGATTAGGGAGTAGTATATTTTCTGAGTGAATATTTTGCAAAAGAAAAAAAAAGAGGGTTATCCGTTAAATAAGGGAAAAGGCAATTAATGTTGCATGCCTAAATTGTTACTTTTGCCATGCACTCAAATTAGATAATCACAAGGTTGTTAAAAGAAATGATAGACAGAGAAACATTGTTGTTGTTGAGGCATTAATCCTCAACATAGAGAACAGAGATAGATAGAGACAGAGACAGAGACAGATAGAGAGAGAGAGAGAGGAGAATAAACAAAAAATCAAAAATAATCAGGAGTTCATTCTCATTATTATTATTTTGAAATTTAGTTTTTTCATAAGAGATTATTCTCTTCCTACATCTCCTTCGCGTCCTCTTTTCTAAGAAGTGAGGCGCGGAGGAGGTAATAAAAGAAAAACGCAAAAAGACGAGGGGAGAAGGAGATCGAAGAATAATTATTGACGATCGATCGATCGATCGAGGCTGTGTAAAGCGGGGTAGATAATTATGTGGAATAATCACCACCATGAACAACCACACCCGCAACCACAAGCACAACCACAAAATAGGGAGGGAAAGAGAGAAGGAGGGATTGTGGTGGCAATTGATAAGGATAAAGGAAGCCAATATGCTCTTAAATGGGCAGTTGATAATGTCCTTAACAAGGGTCAATCTGTTACATTGCTCCATGTTAGGCAAAAGCACTCCCCTAATCACTCTCATTGTAATTTCCTCCCTTTTTCACATTTTATGTATTACCTTCGTTATATAATTATTTGCAACGATTAAACATTTTTTTCTGCTTTATGTCAAATCGTTCAAATAATATATAACGGATGTAGTACAGACTTTCGTATTACATCGCAATAAGCTATTAAATAGGGAAATATATCTTTTCAGAAATTTAGAAATTCTCTGAATCTTTGGTGAGACCGTCATATCAAGTTTAACTTGATTGATTTAGGGACGAAAAAAAAATTAGCGAATAAGTTTTTTAAATATGTCATTTTTTATATATTTTAGTGTAACTTTTGCTGATTTACCATAAACTTTTCATATCGTTTCACCACAGAATTCGTTTACGAAAATTACCCCCTTTTTTTAGCTAAAATTTAGTAAATTTCAAGTATATCAAAGCAAATTACAATAAGATTATACTAAAGATTTAATTATATACAACTTTCACGTACCAACAAATGAAGCAGTGTGTTGTATAAATATTACAGCATCAATCTCAGCTGCGGTTACATATGATATGAATGAAGAGGCAGCAAGATCTGTTAGGCATTTTGCTGAAACACAAGCTCGAGAGATTTTCCTTCCTTTTCGCTGCTTTTGTAGCCGTAAAGATGTTAGTTTTTTTTCCTTGTCTTTTTTTTACTACAGATGGAGTACATTTTTTATTATGTTTTTTTCTATACGGTAAGATAAATCGGACCACACAAACGGCTCATTTCACAAGACTACAGAGCTGCCATTACCCATGGGGTCATAGGGAACCCGTTGTCAAATGACCTCACATGAAATATGGGTAATTCGAACCCGTGACATATGTGTCACATTGGCTCTGATACCATACCAAATTACCATCTCAACTAAAAGTAATGACCTCACATGAAATATGGGTAATTCAAACCCGTGACATATGTATCTCATTGGCTCTGATACCATGTCAAATTACAATCTCAACTAAAAGTTTAAGCTGGTGGTTAAAGTATAAGATCATTTTATATACTCTATCACCTACGGTGGGATCCCCATAGACCCTCCCCGAAGAAAGGCCGAAGGGGGGGGGGGTGGAATAGGTGAGAAGAATCAAACTCGGGTCTCCCCTGTTCACGTCCCTCGCTCTTACCACTGAGCTAGGGGATTCTCCTTGCTTGATTTATTTTTGGCTTGTCCAAATATTGCAAAATTAAGCTAATTAATTAATGCATAATAACTTTTGCACCATATTTGAACAGGTAAAATGTAATGAGGTTATACTAGAAGGCATGGACATTTCAAAAACCATGATTGATTATTGCCACATTAATGCTATTGAGATTATGATAGTAAGTGCTTCATCAAGGAATCAATTTGTAAGGTAATTCATTCTTGAAACTTTATTTTTCATGAACATTAAAGTTTTTAATATATCTTTAGATATTACTTTCTCGTGTCTCCATGTCTCTAAATTTCGAATCACGTTTTCCAGTATCCTTATTATTATATCTGTATTCGTTTCCATACAACCTCTATATAGACAGTGGCGAGGGCAGTGTTGGACAACCTGGGTCATGGGACCCATGATTATTTTAAAAGCTAATTAGTTTAATATAAAAAAAAAAAAAAGAAACACAGTTGTCTGTCATAAGAAGAGGAAGAAGGTTGGGCTATGTTGTGAGAGATGATGGCCTACCAGCACCATATTGTTCAATATACTAATTTCAAATTATTTAGTATTAATCTTATTGTGAGAAAGTTTTTTTTTTTTTTTTTTTTGTTAGCATGAGGTTTGTAATGGATTTTTAGTACTATTTCCATGTAATAATATCAACTATTTCTATGTAATATGAAAATTTAAGTAATGTTTTGATATATTTTAACTTTTAGAATGTAATGAATTATAGAGAAGTTGTGATTTTTTTTTTTTTTGTATACGTTAACGATAATAGTGACCCAGCATTATCGAAATCCTGGAGCCGCCACTGTATATAGATGCTTGCTTACATGAGTTGTTTGTTTGTAGCAGAAGATTCAAAGGCCCAGATATATCCACAAATTTAACAAGAGGATGCCCAGAATTCTGTACTGTATATGTGATATCAAAGGGTAAAGTGATAAGTATTCGATCTGCTACTCGGCCCATACCAAGACCCACTACACCAAGCCCAATACAGGCCCAACCAGTTCACAATGCTCTTCCCTCAAATGATTCCCCAATGCTCCGAACAAGTGGTGTTGGTCACCATACCTTTAGAGGTACTTTTTCTTCTTAATACAAAATCTAAGTCTAATGAAAAAATTATAGCATTTTACCATCAAATTATAACTTTTCACCTTGAGTGTAACTTTACGAAAAAAGTTACAGTTTACAGTTTTCCATCAAACCGTATGATGGGAAGACTTGATAAAACTTTATTAATAGACGACCTCACAATTTCTCATATAAAACCTAGAAGTCTGTGATAAAATTTATCAACAGTTGATGAGTAGAGTAATTTAGAATGTATTTTGGGTTCCATATTACTCGTACATTATTCCTTTAACACATATTTTAAAGATAAAATCAAAAGGTTTAAACGAGCAAATTAAACCAAAAAAAAAAACACCTACAACTTATATTTATATTCTTTTGGTTAATTGTTTGTTTGCATGCCAAAATCACTTTATTAAAATAATACATGCTAAATTGATATGTTGCGAGTAGTATATAATGGAGGAATTACTTTGCTTGTAATAAATTTATTGCAACAAATCATTTCATTCATATTTTAAGAAATAAATTTAAGAATATAAACAAAAAAATTAATAAAAATAATTTAGTTTCATTCTTGATTGTGTGTATTTACATATATATATATATATATATATATATATATATAAGGTTGGGTTCCGGTGAGAAATTTCTTATGGTGAGAAATGTGAGAAGAGATAAATACATCAACTATAATCTAGAGGTACATTGAGCACCAACTATAGGTACATTCACCATACACTATAAATACATTGAGTAAAAATACATTGACATTATACCATATATACATTGGCTCCAAACTATCAAAGGAGTAAGGAAGGAAAATCAAATTTAATCTTAGCCCTTCATTTGGTGATCAAAGGGTTGTGATTGCTTCTTACCCTTCTCACCAAAACTACATTTCTCACATGAGCCTATTTATATATATATATATATATATATATATATATATTGAAGAAATATTTTTAGAGATAATAAAGAATGATCATTTTATTTTGTGTAACAGAGATGGATAGATCACCACATAGCGCCCATCATCACCCAGAGAACATGGACACAATCAGGCTAGTATTTCTTTTTTCTCTTAAACCACACAATTATTATCATTAATATTTTTTAATTATATTATTATTAATATTAGGGAAATTTTCAGTGGTATACCCGAACTTTTTGGAAATCCCACTGGTATACCCGAGTTTTTTTTAATCCTAGAGGTGTACCTAATATTAAACATAATTCCCAAAAGTAACCTTTTTGGTTACAAATTGTTAAAAACACTAACCATGGTTAATAAATTGAAAAAAAAACAAAATAAAGGAAAAACAACCACAAATTGGGGGCAATCAGATCATTTTTTGTAAAATTCGACCTCAAATCGGAACCCTTAAGGATAAAAATGACCCGTAAAACCTAGAGCGGACTATTTTTTTCACATAAATCAATGCACGCAAAACGAGGCGAATCGGGAACGCAAATTGGGGGGCAATCGGATCATTTTTTGCAAAATCCGACCTCAAATCGGACCCCATAAGGGTAAAAATGACTCGTAAAACCTTCAGCAAACTATTTTTTCACATAGATAAATGCGCACAAAACGAGTCGAATTGGGAACACAAATTGGGGGCAATCGGATCATTTTTTGCAAAATTCGACCTCAAATCGGATCCCGTAAGGATAAAAATGACCCGTAAAATCAAGAGTGGAATATTTTTTCACGTAGATCAATACGCGCAAATCGATGCGAATTAGAAACGCGAATTGGGGGCAATCGGATAATTTTTTGCAAAACCCATTAATTTAATATATTACTAGTTTTAAATTTTATTTTTTTTAAAGGAAATTAAAAAATTTGTTAACCAAAGTTAAATCTAACCTTAAAATAGGTATATTACATTACATTTGACGGAATATACCTTCTAAATGTAACGGATGAGAATTAGACATAATTTCAGGTATACCACTGGGATTAAAATAAACTCGGATATGCCAGTGAGATTTCGAAAAACCTCGGGTATACCACTGGGAATTTCCCTTAATATTATTATTATTGCCCTAATTAAATTAAAATAAAATGAATAAAATAATAGGTCACCATTTACAAGAGGGAGAGCATCAAATGGAAGGGCATATGGTGAAGTTGGGATGCCAGATTGTGATATATCATTTGTGGGCTTACCATGGCCCAACAATGATAGATATAGTATGGACCGGCCTTCTAATGAGCCTCGTACTTCTTTTGAGGTTTTGGATTTCGGAAACGGGTCTCGACCTTCTAATGGATCTGACGGTGACCGTTTAAGTCTCGGGTCGGATAGAAGATCCATTGATCATAATTCCTTATTGGAATATTCTTCTTCTAATTGTAGTGGTTTTTCATCATCTTCTATCAACACGGTATAATAATGTTCTTTTTAAGAATAATTATCATGTAGGCTCCGTTTACTTGGGTGTAAAAAGTTTTCGATGTAAAATGATTTTCCATGAAAAACATTTTACGATGGAAAACTCATTTTCATAGAAATTTTCCAATGTTTACTTGAACGGAAAATGCGTTTTACTCCCAAATTTGGGGGGAAATATATTCAATAGGGTGTAAAATGAGTTTTCAGCTCAAATTTAACATTTTAATTTTTCACCCAAAGTAAACAATGTAAAATGGAAAAAAGTATTTTCAAGGAAAACATTTTTCGCTCTAGTAAACAGAGACGTAATGTAAGTACCATTTAGTATAATAATAATGTGATATGCTTTGAATAATAATGATTTTGGTAGGATGATTTGGAGTCTGAGATGAAGAGATTAAGACTTGAGCTTAAGCAAACAATGGACATGTATAATGCAGCATGCAAGGAAGCACTATCTGCTAAGCAAAAGGTAATGAATTTAACATTTTTTTTAACTACCTTTTTTGAAGTTACAGAAAACACATAAAAAGTTATAACGGGTAACTCTTTATATTTGTTCAATAATTTTTTCATGTTAAAACATAATCTTATATAGTGGCATGGTTTGACCTGATGTGACCTATTAGGAATAAACTGAACTACATCGTATAATGTATATAGTTTTTCCACTCCATATTAATCACAACAATTTGATCATAGAGCACGAACAAGTATGTTACTTGGACTCACTTATTATTCTGAACCCACCTGTGTTCATAATAGATGTGACACGGGCGAAAAGAAATAATTGTTTTTCGGGTTACATGTTTTTATAGGAAAAAAAAATTAAAATAGAATGAATAGAATAAATGGATTCAAATTGGATTCGACTTAATTACTAAGGCTCTGTTCTTTTGGACTGAATTAATCTGAAGAACTAGTCTAAATTGAATTGAGTTAAGCTGAATTTAATTTGTATAAATGGTATTAAAATTCCATACAGACAAACGAACTTGAAAGAACAATAGAAGTTGAGGATCAAAGATTAGAGGAGGCGCGGTTATCGGAGGAGGCGGCTAGAACAATAGCAGAGCAAGAGAGAGCAAAGTGCAGAGCAGCCATAGAAGCAGCAGAAGCAGCACAAAGACTAGCAGAAGCAGAAGCACAAAAGAGAATGAATGCAGAAAGAAAAGCACAAAGAGAAGAAGAAGAAAGGAAGAAGGCATTAGAAGCTTACAATCATAGTGACACTAGGTACAGGAAATATAGCATTGGAGAGATTGAAGTTGCCACTAACTACTTTTCAGAGTCCCTTCAGATTGGAGAAGGAGGGTATGGTCCAGTTTATAAATGTACCTTGGATCATACTGTTGCTGCCATCAAGGTTTTGAGGTCTGATGCTGCACAAGGACAGTCCCAGTTTCAGCAAGAGGTATTGCCCCTTACCCTTTTACTCAGTTATAAAAAATGCAATCTCCTCCAAATATATGCATCTCCATGAGACCTGTCAAACGGGGCGAGCCGGGTTCGGATAAAATCTTTCTGGGTTATAGTGGGTTGAGCGTAGTAATAGCTTTTTTATAACCAAAAAAATCTACGACAACTGGTTCACCCAGTGGATTGAGAAATATTATCTCGTGGTTTAATATTTTATCTTTTGATGCAATATATACACCGAAATGTACAAATGGGGTTCGTGTCATTGTTAGTCTTTTGTTATAACCTGGTATTTTCAAGCCGGGTCGATTCTTGACAGGTCTAATATACATCCATACATAAGATGGTATAAAAGTTCTCATTTTTGTTGCAGGTTGAAATTCTAAGTTGCATAAGACATCCAAATATGGTACTCCTCTTAGGTGCATGCCCTGAATATGGATGCTTAATCTATGAATACATGTCTAATGGAAGCTTAGAAGACCGGCTTTTCTGCAAAGGAGGCACTCCCCCCCTTCCTTGGCAACTCAGATTCCGAATTGCTGCAGAAATTGCAACCGGCCTACTCTTTCTCCACCAAACCAAACCCGAGCCCCTCGTCCACCGAGACCTTAAACCGGCCAACATTTTACTCGACCGATACTTTGTCAGCAAAATCAGTGATGTTGGGTTAGCCAGGTTAGTGCCACCTTCTGTGGCCGACAAAGTGACCCAATACCGGATGACCCAAGCTGCCGGAACCTTCTGCTATATCGACCCAGAGTATCAGCAGACAGGAATGCTCGGCACAAAGTCGGATATTTACTCGTTGGGGATCTTGTTCTTACAGCTTATCACAGCTAAACCAGCTATGGGTTTGACACACCACATGCAAAGGTCCATTGATGATGACACTTTCGAGGAAATGTTGGATCCTGCCATTCATGATTGGCCTTATGAAGAAACATTAAGATTTGCTAAACTTTCACTGATGTGTGCTGAGTTAAGGAAAAAGGATAGACCTGATCTTATTCTAGTGTTATCAGAGCTCATCAGATTCAGGGATTTTGCTGAAGCAAACATGCACAACGCCGATCATTCTCCAGTGTCTTCGAGCTCACCATACAACGCAGGTCATTTTTCCGCGCATTATGTAAGTTCTATATACTCCGTAATATCGTAATTGGGTTAACCATTCCATATATGCTAATTTTGATGCTCCATTTTCATCAACTGAAAACTGTTTAATTGACCTAACTATTGGGTTAACCATTCCATATATGCTAATTTTGATGCTCCATTTTCATCAACTAAAAACTGTTTATTTGGCCTAACTAGAGACGGGCATAGGTTGGGCTGGCCGGCACGAGTTAGCCCCAGCCTAGCACGAGCCCGTCGGTGGTACGACACGTTAATATGTTGTGGGTTGTGCATGGACAACATTTTGAAAATTTGGCACGAGCCCAGGGCAAGTACGACGGCCAGCCACGCATGATTAATAGAATTTATATTTTATAATATTAAGAACAGATTTCATAATAATATATATACAAAATCTTCTATCAAATCTGACGGAACTTTAAGCTCAAAAATTATACTTTATACAATAAATCTATAATTTTTTACATAAATATTTAAGCCTTGTATAAAAAATTGCAATTTTATTCTAAAAAGTTTGTTGTAACATATATATTCTTAGTAAAGCACGTGGTACGACACAAAACGTGGGTCGAACCATGCATGGACCTTATTTTCTAATACTTGGCACAAGCCTAGCACGGCACAATCTTATCTTGTCCAGTTATAGACATGGCCATCTATGGCACAAGTCACATTGGATTGGCATGTGGGCCGTCTTGGAACACTCGTTCCACCTTTAGGCCTAACTATTAGAACTTGCTTTAGAATAACAATAAAGTAGCCTTCATCTAAACCAAGCTAATCTTTCTATGCTACAAAAACTGATAATACAGGGTTCTCAGTTAACTAAATATGTTACATGAATGAATGGCTCACAATAATTTGCTACATTGTTTCAGTCACAGGATGTATTGAGTGAAAATCAATCGCGATATTCAGCAACCTCAGGTGTAAGCAGTGGAATAAGCCAAGCAAGCTCTACATCATCTTCATAATAAGAAATTGTATAGTACATTTTCCTCTTTTTCGGTCTCTCTCTCTCTATAGACACCATTTTGGCTCCCAACAGAAAAATAATAGTGGGAAAAAAGGTGTCTTTTTCAGAATTATGTGGAAAGATAAATGACATACAACTTTGGGATAGAGCTTTGTATGTAAATCAATTTTTCTACCTAATACTATCTGTCTCTTCTGATTCTCGACATGTTGAGGCAAATTAGCAATAATACTTTGTTTTTTTTAGCATGCTTAATGTATTTCTCATGTAACTTATATTACATATTAAAATGATAACGGTCATTGAACCTAGAATCAGTCACTACGATAATTACTCCAGTATTTTTTTTTTTTTTTGGGAGGGGGGGGGGTGGGGGGCAGGGTGTGGTTAACATAATGTGCTTGATAACCCCATGTTCAAAGATGCCAACGAGCAGGCCCACAAGATGGCGTGAGTAACAAAGCCCAACATACCCACACCCTTAAGAGGTCGGCACAAGCCACTCAGCAGAAAGTGCAACAGGCACGCTCGGTGTCAGTTATGGAGTTATGGTAGTACAACACAACTTTTATACCATATGGTATCTGAACACTTGAATACCAAGAATTGAAATTTCGGATTATAACCAATGAAAATGGGTTTTGCAGAAGAAAAAAAAATCATGCTCAGCTATCACAATCACCAAAGATAACTAATTTCCATATTAAACAAAATACCACTCCATTTTCCAAGCTGACCAAGAATGTCTACGCCCCCCCCCCCCAACAAAAAGGGAAAGAAAAAAAAAAAAAAACTTAAGGGTTGTCTTACCTACATAATGTGAACCAATATCCTAGTAAAAATAACAGGGGTGTTGATCTACATTGCTTGTGTACATCTAATTAATTCCAGCATACCTCATGTTCCCTTCTCTTCTCCCCATCAGGAAAAAAGAAAAGCAAAAACGAGAATATCTAAGCAGGTGCAACACAAATATCACCTGTAGTACTGATGAAATGCCTGCTGTGGCGTAACTAGCTACTTCCCTTCGTCCATTGGATCATTAGTACTTTGCCCCAATGCATCAGATTCTATGTTTTTCGAAGCAGAATCTTCTAGAGCCTCCAAGAAAGAAAGAACAGTAAAATTGTCTGCATACAGCAAAAGTTCGGTACCAATCAGCTCACCAGGGAAAAAAAAGGTGAATGATTGAGAGGAGGGGGAGGGTAGGGGAGGAAGGGAAAGGGGGGGGGGGGTCTTAGTCCAGATTGCTTACATTTAGTAGGGTCAATGCCAAACTGAGCCAAATCTATTTGGCCTGTTTTCAGAACCTACAAAATAAATAATGAACAGAAGGCTTGGTATCAATAAACATGGAAAACAAAACAGAGCAGCTTTTGTGACGTGACAAAATATGGATAAATTGAGGGCAAGGTAAAAACTTGCTCTTACATAAGTGAAAGCATCTACTTGCTGGCGAAACGGAGCACATTGTAATACTTCTAGCAAGTCATGAACTGATTGTTGACCCTGTAACCTCAAAGAAATAAGCGCCATCCAGCAAATATAATAATCATCCAGCAAATAAGCACCATCCAGCAACTATAATAACCTCAAAGAAATTAAGGTGTCAAAAAAAGTTAACCTCAGGCAAATATGAAGCCAAGCGTTCTTCAAATGGTAGCATTTCAAGCAATGGTAGTACCAAATCAGGTTTCAAAAGATCCCCTAAACCAAAACCTGCAACAGATGTGCAGCAAGTAAACACAGCCATCTAATCAGTGGGGCGGAGCCAGAAATTTCAATTTGGGGGACAAATGTACAACATAGCCCAGTGTTCGCATAAATGGTTTGACACGGAGTATGTCAATTTCACGACACAAAAATCCAAAACTAAAACTCAAAATTTCAGAGAAATACATAAATGTTGAATAATTGATAAGCAATAAAATTCAAGTCTTAATGTAAGGAGGAAATCAATCTGGAATGTCGTTTTGGGTCACAGAGGGGAGCAAATGATGTTGTGGTGAGGATGTATGGGAAAGATTTAGCCATGAGCGAGTGCTTTAGATATCTTGGGTCAATCATCCAAAAGAATGGAGATATTGACCAAGATATGGCTCACAGGATAAGGTTGGGGTGGCTTAAATGGAGAGCGGCCACAGGAGCGTTGTGCGATTGAAGCATCCCTTAAAGTTGAAGGGGAAATTCTACAAGATTGCTATAAGACCAGTGTTCTATGGAACAGAATGTTGGGCTTCTAAGGAGGAGCACATCCAAAAGGTAGGGTTACAGAGCTGCAGATGTTGAGATGGATGTGCAGCAAGCCAGCAACACCCTACAAGATAGAATCAGAAATGAAGATATCCGTAGGAAAGATGGTGTTGCGGATATTGCGAGCAAGATAAGAGAAAATCGCTTGCGTTGGTTTGGACATGTAACACGGAGACCCAAGGGAGCACCGGCATGAAGAGTGGAAGAGTGGGATCAGGGAGATTTCAAACGAGGTAGGGGGACCGAAAATGACTTGGCAGAAAGGAGTTAGAAAAAAAATATGAAGCAGATGGATTTAAAAGAGATTGAGGCTCTCGATCGTACGGGCTGGAGGAAAATCTTTGTGGACGACCACCCGGGATAATCGCTTTGATTCATGTAGCCGACCCCACTTATGGGAATAAGGCTTTGATTGATTGATCGATTGAATTGATACATATCAATCCTCAACAGAACAATATAGTCAAATTTTCACATTGAAAATTTAAAATTCATCAACAATTAAACTATGAAGTATAAAATTATCAATTAAGTCAAACATGCCCTTCAACATCATAAAAACTTATCCCCTCAATAGTCAAAACCAAGATTTTAAAAAATTAATATGGGAGAATACTCGACATCTCAAGAACAAGTGGGTTAATAAAAACTAGAAAAGGGAAACTTGAAAGAATGGGGCTAATAACAGTAAAACAGAGACGAAAGGTCATAAAAACGAAAAATGGAATGCTTTAAAAAATGAAAAAATATGGATACCGGGCATCGAACCCGTGACCTAGGGAGAAAAAGTTAGCATAACCATTGAGCTATGCAATACTATACTACTTCAATTACAAGGACATGTGATTATAAATTGTTTGTCTTTCAGTTAACCATTTTATTTTTTGTTTTAAATACAAAAATAAAAGAAAAGGTTGGGAGGACATCGGTTGCCCCTTGACCTAACTTCTTGGCTCCGCCAGATTCAGTATGAACCATACGTTCAATCAACTATTGTTTACATTTAAGCCGATTTAAAAAAAAATAATCAACAATCGTACAAATGATTGAAACAACAAAGGTGGGAAAAAAAAATTCATGTTACTTTAGCAGGAAGCCTAGATACCCCCCCACCCCACCCCCCCAAAAAAAAAAGTACTGCAGCAATAAATCAAACTGCAAATCTTAAATTTCCAAAAGACTTCCTAATAGCAGCCAACGATAAAAACTTTATGGAATCTAAATGCAGTATATTGTTACCTCCATCAGGATCCTCCACATCACCAGCAGAGCCTAAAATCAAATATCAATCAATAGTAAGTTTAGAATTGAGTTCATAAGACATGAAAGAGAGGGAGAGGAGCAGAAAGGGAAAGAGCCAAAACAATGGTTGTGGAAACACCAGTGACCAGTATTTGCGGAAAGAAATGGAAAAAATAGAAAGATACCTGTAGAGTGAAGATTGCTTAATATCCTTTGCAGATCTGCCAACTTTACTGGTCCAGGTGCAGAGGTCACATCACTTACTACTTCAGCCCCCATGCTAGGACCAATCAAATTACCAGCTCTGCAATTATTTTATTTTTTTTTAAATTAGAAGATGAAGCTTGACACTCTCACTCCCTCCCATAAACACAGACTGTCCCATGCAAAATTCCACAAATGAACATAAAATACAATGATATGATGATCATTTCAGAAAATTTTCAAAAATAAATTTAAAGACTGCATAGGAATAGGAAGCACAAAAAAAACTGCTTATGGTATCAGTTCACATAATATTATCTAGTTTTTGTAGCATTCTCTAACCCTCAAATGTCAGAATGAGAATAGCAAAATTTACCCAAATCACGCTACTAAAGTTGAACAAGTAGAGGCCAAAACAGCTAACCATATTATCTTCAACTGAGCAGTGTAGTTCTTATTAAGATGCTTTCTCGCATCCAATGGTAACATAGGCATGGGAAGTCACTACAATGCAATAATGCATAAAAGCCTAAACAAAACTTTTTAAGAGAAAAAAAATCCAAATTTGATTATAACAGCAAGTGTATGTAGGAAAAGTATCAGACAAATGAAGTCATTAGGTAAGACACATATCAGCGGTTTATCTTTTTTATATTGATTTTAGAAAATTCATATCATTTGGGGTGTGACATTTTCTCATTGCACTAACTCTAAATGATGACAAGAACAGAGTGAAATTACCAACAGTTAACAGAAAGCCATATTATCTTCAACATACAAGTCATAGTCAATCATAGATCCTTCGTAAATTCAGAAGTCAGAACAACATCGTGCACAGGTTTTCAGTAAATCAAAAATACCTAGATGAAATATCATCTTCAACCATCTCCTCGGCTTGAACGGGGATGGATGCTCCGGAATCCTCTTCAGCAAGCAAATCTAGCAGACACAAAATTAAATATGAGCTTGTCCAGCAACATGATGTCCATTACATTAACTTGCCAATGTTACTAAAAACACGACTTTAAAACACAAGTACACAACTGCATAGGATTAAAAGACGGCTTAACCATTTAGGCCAAACTGCAAAGACCTATGCAAGAGGACCCCTGAATGGAGGCGTTTTCAGTCCCAAACCATCTGCAGTATGAAGAATACCACGTGTATTTCTCTGAATGATAGGGAGATCAACTTATCAATTAAATAAAAAAAAAAAGAGTAGAAATTTAGAAAACCGGCGAAGTTTTTCGAGCATCTCCAACAGATAATACTAGTGTGCAACAACAAAGCAGAGCGATTGATTTCTCATTCCCTCATCCACCCCCAACTCCCCCGGTCCCCCCCCCCCCTCTCTCTCTCTCTCTCTGTCTCTCTTTGTCATAGTTTTTTTTTTTTCAGATTTAATCACTATTGTGATGCACCAAGAAAGGCCTCCTATCATCATAAATATTAAGCATGGAAACAAGACCAACAGAAAGGGCGAGAATGCGGCTGACGTTGCAAAGCCTGGGATGGAGGTTTGAGAAATTGCTATGGGAATGATGAGCTGCGTACCAGGTTTTTAGAAGCTGGTTAGCTCAAGGTGCTTTCTTAGAGGCGATTTTGATACAATAGATAGGGATGTGTAGTGAGTGAGAGTCATTCGGAAAATTGTGAGATCAATTTAGTCATAGTGTATTGAAGCAAACAAAAGCTTTAATCTATCAATTAATACAAGCATGAAGCATCAGCTTCTTCCCTAAATTCTTGTTAATTTTCCTTACTGAGATTTGCAATTTCCTTCTGAATTCTGAGTTTTGCTACAAATATCCAAGAAAAACTCCAAGTTCTTTTAATAATTTTTCATTATTATCATTTACTTGCTCTAACCACTAAGCCCATATTTTAAATTCTTCTCGTTTTCCAATTTCTGTCATCACTTAGTGCAACCTAGGGACAATTCTATTTTAACGGGTAATCCTACGACAAAATAACATAATTTAGTGATGTAGCCCAAATTCTTTTGTTTATCTAATTTACATCACTCACAAACCTGTTGACTCATTTATTTTAGTTTCTTTATCAAAGCAGTATCTATCTATACTATATACTAAAACCGAATGATGCTGACATCATTATGACCTAAAGATGTACACATGTCAATTTGTCAATCAAAATTTTCCCTCCAAAAATATTTATGACATCATCTCCTTTCTCTTTTTTCTTTTCTTTTCCTTGGTATTTAACATACTTTAAAAATATGAATATCATTAACTCTATTCTTCCCTTTTCTAAATGCGACTAATGATCAATATAATGTTTTAATATCATAATAGTTTCTTTCTTTTGTCAATTTCAAATCATTAAGAAATTTACACTAAAATCTTTTTAATGATGTAATGATTTTATACTACATAATCTTTATTTATTTTCAATTGACTTATTGTCGAACAAAATTTCAAATTTTATCAAATATTATTTGATATAACCGTGCATAGCATGGAACTAATCTAGTACTCTAACAACAAAGCTTGTTTCTCTTCTGTGTTCAAAGGTTTCTTGATTGACAGCACAAGAAATCAGAAGCAACTAGCAGGGCCCAAGTCTATTAGATGGAATGAATTTGAATTGAACTAAATGGAGACGACTTAATTGAAATGAATGAATAATGCTCAACTGAACTATACTAAACTCAAACACTTTCCATTCCACTGAGATTTTCCTATTTTCCATGTTGATCCATTTCACCAAGTTTTTCCTCATTCAACTTAATTCCTCATTTGGTAAATGTTTTTTCCCTTTTTAACCTACTTAATTTAACACTCTTAAATCGCATTCTCTCTACTTAAAAATTATAAAAGGACCACTTTCAAACACTTTCACTTACACTCCTCGGTTTCTTTATCTACGGAAACCAAATGAAACTAGTGGAATGAGGGAGTAATAGTAGTTAACTAAACAAAAATTGGAAACTAAGCCCAAAAATGGCCTAATTATTCACTCAAGGTAAAGCTTGATGCAAATCAGTATAATGACACATTGACACTTCTTCCACCACAATGTAGAATATTTAGGCAATAAGTATGATTAAAGACGATATGGGACTTCCAACAGAAAGTTTATAGCTTCTGCACATCGCATGGACTATGGGGAGTGACATTATCTAGGTATGAAGTGAGTCAACATGATAGATAAAGCAAAGAAACATCTCAAGCAAATGCAGTCCATCAACCTATTACATATTTACATGCCATGAAAGGCTCCTACACTTGGAAAAAGTTGGCAACCATACTAGTTGTATGAAAAATTGAAAATGTGGTGAATCCATGCTCTGTGTACATGAAATGATTTTAATGGTTCCAACAAAAGTGAAGCAAAATCTTATTCAGCTTGCAATAAAATCATCTGTCAGCCTGTCACCATCAATATATCTTTTATTTTGTCTGCGAGTGTGCACGTGCTTTTTTGGAGAACACAAATAAGCAACCCCAAATTTCACAGCAAACTCCATAGTCAGAAGCATGATAGTAATTGGTACCTAATGGGCGATTAAGGTGATAGTTTACTGAATGACACAACTGCTGATCATCCTCAGCTTTTGGCTCCTGTAAATGGTTTAGAAAAGATGAGTTAGGAAGGAAAGTGTATTCAATATTCTACCTTAGTTGTCATGTACTCAAGTGCACCCATATGAAAGAATAATACAACTCACTTGCATCCAGAAAAAGAACTTCCTATCATCTGTACTGAACTTTAATATGTAGACCCTACCAGATGCTTGTTCAACCTGTGTGTTGAATATATGCCTTTGAAATAACAAGAGTAAAAAAATCAAGTAAAGAGTCAAATTGCATACGAGACAATAGAAGGCATACCTTCTCAAAAGTGGCTTCCTCTGGAAAAATAATTTGGTCCTATGGCACATTAAGGAACAACGAAGCAAGTGGTATATATAAAGCATATGCAAACACACATTAACACTCCATAAAGCATGGAACATGGCCATGATCTTGAGAATGAAACACAATTTATATACAAATAACAAAATGACAAGGCAATTTCTTCTAGCAATGGGCCCTAAAAATCAAAGTATTATATAACATATTCCAAAGTAGTTTGTTCCAACAATATAAAACGGATTGCAGATACAATAACCATCATGTTTTTAACATTAAGCTAATTGCTTCTTTGTGTGTATTCAGAAAGAATAGCAAAGGAAACAAGATTCATTTAAATTCCAGTCTTCAGACTCTTCAATCATCTGCCCTTCTTTCCAAGCCAACAAGATACCATAGTCTGAATAGGGATAAATCAACTTCTTTTCAAACAGAACAAACTGCGATACTGAACAAAATACCAGAGTATGGCCAAGAAGATAAACAATAACTGCTTAGTCTATACCTTCACACAGATTATACTTTGCACTGTTATTATCTAAACAGAGCTAACAGCATGAAATAAGTGAAACACAGCAGAAGGATACATCTTCAATCATATTTTGCACCCGATCAAGCCACTGAAAATGGACCAAGCCCTCTTCACCCTAAGGGGAAAAAAGTGGGTAACTTCCACAATCAGACATAATGTGGAAAGTTCATTTAACATACATAGAGAAATTTCAGAATCAGCTTTAAAGCAAAACATTTACTGCAGATTTCAGCTAAATATTAGAGGGTGAGATAAAAAACTGATTCTGATAGACTAACTTACCCGTGCTATCCTAACGAGCCCTTTACGAGTATCTGGAGTGACACGTTTTCCCTCGAATAACATTTTACCAGCACGAAACTCCAGCATGACTTCCTGTTCAATCAAAACATTAAAACATTAATGAAATAAAACGTTCATATTTGCAACAGAAACTCACCAAAAAAAAATCATGTGACAACGACAACATATATTTACTTTGAAATTATTGCACATAGCATAACCACACAAGTCGAGAAAGTCTACACTCACACAAGGTTAAATGACCAATAATAACCCATAGCATTAATGAATTAGTAGACAATGCTATAGGTTATTATTGGTCATTTAACCTTGTGTGAGTGTAGACTTTCTCACACAAGTCACTAGCCCCACTAAAATCAAGTTAGGTAAGGCAGACATTAGTAAATGCAGTATATCATCATTCTCTTTCATGGATGCATATCTAACAATATAGACAAGATCAGTATTGTAAAGTGTCATACCACAGCAATGAAGTGCTAAGAATTCACCAAAACATTTCACACTATGTACACTAGATCATTTCATTATAATATTCTAGAAGATCATGTCATAAACTCTCCACTCCATAAACCACTTGCTTAATGCCCATACATATACCAAGATAATGAAGAGGGATGATGTAAACATAAATCCTTTTTGTTTAAATAGGAGAGACAATGTGGGTGTGAGAAGGTATCATATTAAATGGATCCAACAAATGGAATAAAGGAAGATACAAAGGGGAAAAACATTTGTAAAATAATGACATAAACAAAATTAGGAAAATTTAAAGGAACGTCCACAAAAAGGGAAAGTGGGAAGAATTTTAAGGAACAAAGGATTCAGTTTAGAAACTGCATAGTATAGACTATAGAGTCCCCAATGAAACAAATGTTCAAATACCCTTTATGCTCAAACAACCACAATCTCAATCTCATATATTGTAATGCTCTATTTCAACTTTATAAAAGGATAACTCCGTTATTATCCAACGTATTAGCCTCATGAACAAGACCTAGGTAAACCCCAAATTACTTGAGCTCCTTTTGCATAGTTTTTCCTTCTTAGAAACCATCTTCAAGAGAACACCAAAAGATTTTCAATAAGTACGAATATATAAAATAAATTACATAGTATGATCACATCAAATATACTGTATATTTTTAGTTTTTGCCTTAGATACAGCAGTATCTGTAGTCAGTACAAAATTTGATGCTGCTGCCTAAAATTTACAAGAACAGAAATACACATTTGTAAATAAGAGGGTTATGAACATAAAAGGAAAAGTCCGAGACTATTTAAGATTGAGGTCCATCAAGTCTTTCAAGTTCATATGCCTTGTCTCACGGTAAACCAATCATCCTCTTGATTAAAAGTAGGCCGATTTTACTTTTTAGTGCTTGTTTCATTATTAATTGACAAATAAGCCATGGGAAGTAGAACTTGCATGGAATTAAAGTTATGTGAAGTTGTTCGGTAAACAGAACGTGGGAAGTTTCAAGTCCTAAAAAGTTCTACTTTTCACAAAAATGAAGAAGTGGCTTACTAGAGGGAGACAAGATCAGTGGAACTTCTTACGGAGATTTCGTAAGTCCCACCACATTCAACCAAACAAAAGTTTAGACTACATGGATAATAAGCTACATTGCTATTGCAACTTTATTTAAGTGTAAATTCTCATATTCAATCAAATGACCATTTGATGTTGGAATATTCCCATTGCCTTTTAAAGTGCATTCCACCATTGCGAAAAAAGTTTATCACTAAGTCCATAAAAAGCCTCACTAAAATGCCACAATAAACCTAATCATCTGCCACAATAACCTCAAGAACTAAGGTTGCCATCTAGTTTTGACATGACTTTCTAATTCATGGTTTTTGCTCAATGAACAAATGATAAACAGAAAATTGATGCAAAATCACTTATAATTCAGTTCTGGATTACCAGCTAATCCAACTATCCATATCCAAGTATCCAACTACTAGCAACCATTCAAAGATACCCAACAAACAAATTACCATTAAAACAGCAACAAAAAGAATCCCTCAATTCAATTGTCAATCAATCAAAAACACAAAAAGTGAAAACCCAGTTTTTTAAAACATCTATTTTCCCGATTAATTTGGAATTTTTTTTTTTTTTGAAGGAGATTAATTTGGATGTTTAAACCCATTCGAAGGGGTAAAAGAATACCTGAATCCCTTGAGAAGCCTGCTCTGAAGATGCCATAATTCGCTTCAAGAAACACCCTTCTGGAACAAACAAAAAAATAGGTATCAAAACAAAATTGCATAGTATCAATCAAAAACTCAAAGAAGCAATGTTTTTTCTATGCAAATTCATGCGAAATTTCTTTCCCAATTCTTTCATAATTTTTTTACAGATTTCCATTTTTTTTTTTAATTGGATTGACACTGTAAATATTAGAAAACAAAATCAAGGAGAGTGAGAGGATGAAGTAAAAACCAGGAAAAAAAAAGTTTGGACTAAGCAGAGAATATGAGAAGACGAAGTGAAAGTGAAACTTGTCACCAAAGAGTTGTTGCTTTGCTCCTTTGCCTAATTGCCTACACACTTCGTTCTGTTCTTCTCTCTCCTCGCTAATATGTTTTTTTTTTAGAGGAAAACCACGAGAGGGGAACTAAAATTAATCGAGGGACAAAGCGTCCATGAGAACATAAAGGTTCTATAACCCTTGGGACATAGTTGTGCCAAAAGGCATTCTCTCCATCGATCACCAACCTAGAAAGGTGGTGGACTACAAAATTACCCTCCCTTCTAACAAAAGACCAAGATAAAAAAAACAAAGTTATTACTCAAAGTCATAATATCATCTAAAATTAAATCTAAATCAGAAAAATAAGAGCTAAAACTAGTAAGCCTATTGATGAGTCCCTTGCAATCTGACTCAATTATAACTTTCGAAACCGAGAACTTAATAGCAAGTTTGATAGCGTAATGAATAGACTTGCATTCAGCAACGATAGCTGGAAGAAACCCCTTAAACCTCTTGTAGGCCGCGAACACCACCCTCCCAGCATTGTCCCTAGCCACCACGCCTATGCAACCCAACCATCCACAGCAAGAGAAGCATCACAATTAAGCTTTAAAATACCTTCAGGGGGGGCCTCCTATTTGGGCTTAATGACTATGGCATTGGAACTATTACTGCCATAAATCTTCCTCTTGTAATTATCGAAATCCTTAGCTAAATTAAGAGCTCTGTTAGCAAATATATGGATGTCCATGTCTTTACCTTCAAAAACCTTCAAGTTTCGCCTGTGCCAGATACACCAGAGCAAGCAGGCTCCTTGTTGGCGCATGATTTGCTCGACTTCTTTCCACTCAGCAAACGCCTCCCTGAACCCCTCAGCACCACTCCCTATCTTCAGCTTAGCACAACGCGTATCTAACCAAACATTCCCCAATGAAGGACAGTCGAAAAAAGCATGGTTCCACGTCTCTGGGCATCCACAACCCCAAGGACACACGTCGTCTAATAAGAGATGCCTCTGTTTCAACATCGACCATAGCGGAAGGGAGTTAGTACATGCCCTCCAAAGGAAGTGTTTAACTTTAGGAATATATGACCTCGAGGTTCCAAATATCGACCCAAACTTGGTGAAAGTCCTCCATATTGCACGATTTCCCGAGCATATAAGCCGTCTTAACCGAGTAGACTCCGTCTTTAGAGAACGCCCAGCATCTCGTGTCAATAGGCCCACGCTCACTTAAGGGAATCCCCAAGATACACCGAGTGTCCCTTTCGTTAAAATTTTCTTCAATTAAACTCACGTTCCACTCCATGGAGTCCGGCATAATGAGATCAGAAACTAAGTTCAACCCCCCAACCCTGTTTGAGGTAATATGTTTGCCTTCCTTATCGGCCACCCAAGCATCTTCCCATATGTTAACAGACGTGCCCGCCCCTATCCTCCATAGCAGACCTTCTTTGACCAACGCCTTAGAACTCCAAATGCTTCTCCATGAATAGCTCCCATTAACACCCAAATAAGAATAAAGAAACTCATTGTTAGGATAGTATTTGGCCTTCAAAATCTTACTTAATAGGGTGTCCGGATTGTGGATCAAGCGCCAAGCCTGCTTCCCGAGAAGTGCATCGTTGAAAATCTCCAAATCACGAAAACCCAGCCCTCCCAAACATTTAGGCTTGCACATGGAATCCCAACTCCTCCAATGGACTTTGTTCTTGTCTTTTGAGTGCCCCCACCAGGACTTAGTAGTCATACTTCTAATCTCACAAATAATTTGTTGGGGAACTTTATAGATCCCCATGATGTAAGTAGGGATAGATTGAATAACTGCCTTAACAAGAAATTCCTTGCCAGCTTTCGAGAGCATTTTGCCTTTCCAACCTTGAAGCTTTTTCCAAATTCTATCCTTTAGATTGTTAAAAATAACGGACTTCGACCTCCCCATCATGGAAGGGATGCCTAAATACTTGGCATGCCTCTCCACTCTTCTCATGCCTAGAATGTCACAAAGATCCTCACCTCGGTTGAACTCCACACCTTTGCTAAAAGAGACCTCCGACTTATCATAGTTAATCTTTTGCCCGAAAGTTGCTTCATATTTGTTGAGTAAATCAACTATTCTTGAGCATTCCTCGCGGTTGGCCCTAGAAAAAAGGAGATTGTCGTCAGCGAAAAATAAATGGGAAACCACTGGCCCTTTACAGCTAGCCTTCGCTCCATGGAGCTCATGGCTAGCAACCTTGGCCATAATAAAACGAGAGAGAGCGGCTGCCACCATGATAAAAAAATAAGGAGACAAAGGGTCTCCTTGTCGCAAACCTCTCGAAGGATACACCTGCCCACATAGAGATCCATTAATAATAAAAGAAGAGGAGACTGTGGAAACACAACTCATAACAATATTGACCCAAAAATTGGTAAAACCAAGCCTACGAAGAATTAATTCTAAAAAATTCCATTCAATTCTATCGTAGGCTTTGCTCATGTCAAGTTTAAGAGCGACAATACCTTTCTTACTTTTATTTCTTTTTTCCATGGTATGGAATAATTCTAAAGCAATAAGAACATTATCTGAAATGATTTGCCCTTTAACAAAAGAACTTTGGTTTTCGGTAATAATTTTGGGAAGAATAGTCTTTAATCTTTTAATCAAAGCTTTAGTAGCAATTTTATAAAGGACATTACATAGAGAAATAGGCCTGTAATCGCTAATAGAGGTGGGAGATGTCTTTTTAGGAATTAAGACAATATTAGTATTGTTAAAATCCTTAGGAGACCTAACCCCATGTAAAATTTGGCAAACCTGGGTAGTGATGTCATTTCCGATAATACTCCAAAAACGTTGATAAAAAACTGCATGAATACCATCCGGGCCCGGAGCCTTGCAAGGTTTCATGTCATGGACATCCTTAAAAATCTCGTCTTTGGTGTAAGGAGCATTGAGCATTTTGTTGTCGCCTTCAGTTATCAGTTGAGGAATAGTGTCAAGAAACTGCCTCTAGGCTTCCCTGCAGCAAGAACCCGCCGTGAATAACTCCTCAAAGTGGTCTTGAACGATTCTGAAACTATTGTCCTCTTTTTGGTGTATCCAAACCGGTTCACCCTTTTGGGCTAAATCCGGATTCGGAGCGCGTCTCGGGGTTAAGGTTTTAAACTCCTCCCAACGTGCTTGCGGGGGATCGAACCGTGGTTCTCCCTATCAAGTCTAGCCCCTGGCCCCACTAGACCAAGACAATGTTGGTACAATATTATCCTCTTCAGTGTGCCAAACCCCATTGTTGTCCATTATACCTTTAATTTCATTTTTCCTCCATCTATGAGAAGCTTTATGATGGAAATATTTTGTGTTACGATCCCCGTCCATAATCTCCGATTCTCTCGACCTAAGATACAAATATGCTTCTTGCTTATCAAGGATGTCATCTAGTTGATTCTCCAACTCCTTTCTTTTTTCCAGTTCTTTGACTGTGACTGGATCATTTGATAATTGATTTAACTGATCTTCAATGACCCCGATTTGTTTGGCAAAATTGCTCACTTTGCTGTCCCCCCAAGTACTAAGATTTTTGAGCACTTTGGCAAACCGCATTTGGATATTATCACCATCAGACTCCCTCCACACCCTATCCACAATCTTGATACACTCATCATCAAGAAGCCACGCAGTTTCAAATTTGAGGTTTTTACCTCCCTTCTTCCTTCCTTTTTTCATATCGCGAATCTTAATAAAAAAAGGGGCTATGATCGGACTTAAAACGAGTCAGGTG
The DNA here is from genome assembly GCA_951394345.1 of Salicornia ramosissima. Classification (NCBI taxonomy): domain Eukaryota; kingdom Viridiplantae; phylum Streptophyta; class Magnoliopsida; order Caryophyllales; family Amaranthaceae; genus Salicornia; species Salicornia ramosissima. The sequence continues at coordinate 16,459,625 of OX596239.1, forward strand.
GCTGACTTCCAGGAAAGGGCTCATCTTAACAAGCTCTTCATTTCCACAGAATCTATCTAACCTCTCCCTTACCACAGTGCCTCCCGACATCCCTCTTTCCTAGTTAAAACTATTCCCCGTAAAACCCAGATCACGCAAACCGCAGGCCTCAAGAGCATCCCTAAAGCTAGTCATAGTCTCACGATTTCTGGACGATCCACCAGATTTTTCATTAGCAGAGAGGATTTCATTAAAATCCCACCCCCCACACAATAAAGGGCCTTTAAAATTTTCACAAAGGCTCTGCAGAAGGTCCCATGTTCTATGTTTTTCTGAATGAATCGCCCATCCATAAATCCCCACGAATCGCCAAGAATTGTCCCCATCCACCATGTCTCCACAGATATGATGTTGAGAAAAGGAAACAAGATTAAAATTAATAACATCGTTATTCCAAAAAATCCCCAGACCACCAGAATTACCACGCATTCCGCTACTATCTACCCAAAAGCCGAGTCGAAGCCTAGCTTGAACTTGAGTTGAGTTAGAATATTGCTAGAAATCATGGTTTCTGAAAGAAAAACCAAGTTAAGGGCCAGAGCCTTGCACCACTTGCGTAGTGCACGAACTGTACGGGGGTTGCCAATCCCTCGACGGTTCCAGCATAATGTTTTCATTGTTGTTCACGGGGCCGGCCAAACCCGACTCCTACTATTGTATCGATTGTCACCTGGCTCTCGTCCCTCTTGTATCCCCCATCTGACCATTGTTTAAATCGAGCTCCCCTATCTCCATACCTCCTCCATCCTCCCAAGATCCCTTACTTCCATCAAAGATTGGTCCACTCAGAGTCAACGCCTCCTCAACTCTTCCTCTCTTAGAGGATCTTTTGCCCCCCTGCCCAGTGACTTTCCTTCCTTCCCATCCTCCTGACTTTACTCTACCTAGACCCTCAGGACCTCCCTTGGAAACTTTAAAAACGTTTAGGCCCTCCTCCCTTAGTATTTCTTCTTTCCTGTTATTTTTGAGAGCACCCTTGAAATCCTCGCAGACCTTTTTTTCCACCTCTTTTTTCTGATCTTCAGCATATCTTCTTCTTTTAGGCGAGGCCCTCATCCAAGAACCGTAAGGAAGCTCCTCCGGCGCCACAGATTCATCAAAATTCTCGTATTGTTGGAAGTTGTGGCCAATCTTTCCACATGTGTGACATAAGTCCATTAGCTTCTCGTACGTAAACCGAATGAGTTTGCTTCCGTCTACAATAGCTACTCTTGAGAACCTTTTGAGGGCCTTGTTAATGTTGATATCAACTCTGAACCTCAGCGCTTTACTCCACCCAGGGGATCCGAATCATCATATTCCACAAATTTTCCCACACTGTTAGCAAGGGTAATAGCCATTGATTTGGTTCTTTTATTTAGGGGAACATCCTCAGCTCTCACCCAAAAGCGAATAGTATCGAATATAATCTCTGAAGGCTGAACTCCTCCACCCACCTCCTTCAAAAGTAATGCCGCCCCATTAAAGGACCAAGGACCTTCATCCATCACTTTCTTTTTATCCAAGAAATTAAAGAATTGAAAAATTATTATGTTGTTTTCTATTTCTCGAATTATTAGTTCCTTAGATGGTCTCTAGGCCAACTTCATGATATTTTTAAGGGTATCGATATTGTACGAATTCCTCGTTATCAGTTTCCCTACCAAACATAATTTCAATTGATCGCTCATCATGTCTTCCTCTTCTGTACAGTCAATAATTGCCTCCTCATCTTCCGTCATCTCCAACCCCTTCAGCTTTTCCTCCAAGCTCTCCATAATACCCCAGAGAGCCACAACCACCCGCTACCCACACCCTGAAATCCCTTCGAACACAGAAACCCAGGTAAAGAATACTCAGTCCCCCCAAAGAGAAAGAGAAAAAAGCCTTCACTAATCAAGGAAGGGGAAAATGCTCAATTCTTGAAACAGAATGAGAAAGAGAAACTCTACGAAGAGAGAGAGTAGATTTTTAATAAACAGAAAATGAAACTAAATATTAGTAGATTATCAAACTCTATTATTTAAACAAAATATACAAATGCGAAATTGGCAAATTCCTCTCTTTTAAGTCCCTTATTTATTTATTTTTTTTTGAAATAAAAGAGCATAAATTAGATTAAAACTAAAAGAGTATTACAAAGCATTAGGTAATGGGAATTGGTGAGGAGTTACAGCAAAATTCAGGGAAAATTCCCTTCATAGTCGATCCACAATTGTTGGAGTTATCCAACTCTATCCAACTTTAGAAGTCTAGTACATAAGTCATAGTTTAATACAATAGGAGCATCCAAAATGAACATAGTTTTTTTAACACTATTGGCTAGCAAGTCAACATGCTTCACAAACTCTCTACTCCTTCACTTTAGCTTGGTATGCACTTTGAGAAACTTCCTGCAATCCCTGTAAACATTGATGTATATGTCAATAGGAGTAAGTCTATTATTTATGTTCTTTACAACTTGTTTGGCATCTGATACAACAGTGACATTGGTCAACCCCTTCTCATTAGCTCATTTGAGTGCTTGGAGAACAGCAGTGCCTTCCAATTGGTGAATGTCAAAACCTTTTTTCCTCATGATGAGTGCCTGTACTATCTGCATATCATGGTTATAGCAAACTGCAACTATCCCTGCTTCTAAGTGATTCTTAGATAAGGAAGCATCAACACAAATGGTATATTCAGAAAGGATAGGAGATGGGACTGGTAAAGTTTCGTGGTAAGGGGAGTTATCAAGTGAGTAGAAGAAGTTTGAAGTGAGGTTAGAGGTTTCTGAGCAGAATCCTTGTTTGGCCAAGTTTGTGTTATTAAAAACCCAATTATTCCTTCTAATCCAAAGTGTCTAAATAAGAAAAGAGAAGCAAAGAAACCAGGGAATGTCATTAAAGGTTCCATTGGATGAGAGATTGGATATGATCCATTCACTTAGAGTTGAGTTGAAGTCAGGTTGTTGGTTGTAGCTTTCCATCCAGATTTCAACTGCTCTAAGACAATCCCTTAGGATATGAGAGACAATTTCAGGGATATTAGGGCAAAAGGGTGGGCAATCAATTCCTCTATAATGAAGGGTGGCTTTGGTTGGGAGGTTGTCCCAAGAAATGACCCAGATGAAGAATTTTTGTTTAGGGGGGGATATTGAGGCTCCACACAATGTGCCAGTCATCCCTGGTTCTCTATACATGGGCAGCCAAAAGGTCAGAGTAAAGGGTAGCAGAATCAAAGTCTTTTCCCTTAGCTAAGGTACAAACTAGAGTATCTTCATGTTCAGGGGAGACATGTATACTCTGGATAGTTTGCTTAATCTCATGAGGAATGGATATAGATAATTTATTTAGGTTCCATGCTTCTTCATAATATACCTCTTGAATTTTGCATCAAAAAAATAATATACCTCTTGAAATTTTATATTCATTTCAGCTTTAGGAAGAGGTCCTTGTATATTATTTCTTAGGGGACCAATTGGAAGCCAGTTGTCCCCCCAAAACTGAATAAAATTTCCTTTTCCTATGGCCCAAATGGTATATTTTAAAAAGATTTCCCAACCCTTACCTATATTCTTCCAAATGTGAGATACTGTCTTGAAGCTATTTGGGATGGTTCTAGAGCAATATTTTGCTCTGATAATGTCTAAAGCCAAGTTTTGCTTGGAATGCAGTTTCCAGCAAAGTTTAGCTAATGCTACCTTGTTGCTAAGAAGTGCATATCTTATTCCAATCCCCCCTTGTGTTCTAGGGGCTATCACTTTGTCCCAGCTTACTAAATGCATTTTTCTTTTATCTTGTGAAGAATTCAAGAAAAAATTTCTGGATATTTGATCAATGGTGGAAAGAATGTTGTTTGGTACAGAAAAGCATTGCATATAGTAAGTAGGGGTTGCAGACAGTGTAGATTGTATAAGAGTTGCTCTTCCAGCTTTTGAAAGAAAGTTAGCTTTCCAGGAGGCAAGTTTGGCTTGGATTTTGTCCATAATAGGCTTTAATTGGGAATAGGTTGGTCTTTTGTCTGTTAGGGGAAAGCCAAAGTAAGTGCCTAAATCTCGGCATTCCTGAATTTCAAGGGATTCACAAATCTGATCTCTAATGTCCTGATTAGTAAGCTTTGAAAAATAGATCTAGCTTTTGGGTTTACTTATCCTCTATCCTGACATGTTCTCAAAAGTCTGAATGGTATTGATCAAGCTGGACAGGGTATTGTTGTTACATTGACCAAAGAGAATGAGATCATCTGCAAACATGAGGTGGGAAATAGAAAAAATTAAATTGTGGATTTTGAAGGGGTCCCAAAGTTTATCCTCTACTTGACAGTCAATTAAGTAGGTCAAATACTCCATGCAAAGAATAAAAATGTAAGGTGAAAGAGGATCACATTGTCTAAATCCTCTAAAAGGGCAAAACAAGGGAGAATGTTTCCCATTTACAAGAATTGAGGTTGAGGTAGAAGTAATACAGCTCATGATTAGTTGAATGGAGTTTTTATCAAAATTATGTCATTGAATGCATTTTTTTAACAAAACCCCATTCCATTCTATCATATGCCTTTTCCAAATCTACCTTAAGGGCAAAAAAAAAATCTTTTTACTCTTGCTGACCCTCATAGAGTGGAGGATTTCAGATGCAACTATGTAGTTAACATCAGAATCCCTTCCAGGGATAAAACTGTTTTGGTTAGGGGAGATCAGAACCCACTACATTTTTGATGTACCAATTGAGCATGAAACTTTTACCTTTACCAATTGTAAAATATTCCAATATGGGTATATTTTTTGTACAGAATTCAGAAATATAAATTTTAATAATTTTCTATTTTATTTTTCTTGAATTATATATTTAGTAATATATTTAATTTAAAATTTTCTCTTGAATATTTTGCTTATTAATGTCATAAGGTTTAATAATGTCACTCCCTTGTTACATAAATTTTTAGCTTGATTTAGAATGAGAATTTAATCTGAAATATAGTAAACTTCTTTTGAGTGCTTTACAAAAGTAATGATGAGGCCAAAAGTATTTATCAAAATATTGCCCATGAAAAAGTTATTACGAGAATATTGTCAACGTAGGACATAGAGTGTTTTCGTTTTGTTTTTTTTTTGCAGCAATAAAATCGCTATTTAAATTTAGCGATTTAGGCAAGTAAATTAATATTTTAGATAGTGATTTCTCCTGTAACCTAAAATAAACCAAATTTGATCATTGATCTGTACAACAAAGGCATTGCCTTCATAATTTTTTTACCTCAAATAACGATGTTATTACAAGTGAGCGAATATACTTAATTCATTACATTTGTTAAAAAAAATTCCTTGTTTTTATTTTTCATAATTTATTATGAAAAACTAAGATTATTGAAAAAATTAAAAATACGTGTTTGTACAAATTCATAAGTTTTTTTTTTACTATTGCAAAAAAAAAAAAAGTGTGAACGTAGACAAAAGCGTTCATTTGTGGTTTTTTAAACTAAGTAATACTTATACTAAAAATACCACTTCACTAATATCGCGCATAAAAAAATATATATATATAAGTGGAAGGAAGTAGTAAACTAATAATTATGCATGAGAGTAGTTTTATTACTTATATTTTTTATAACATATTTTTTATTACTATTATTGTAAGTGCATCAATTTTTTCTATTGCAAAATGTTTGTCAATTTAAAAAAATTTGATTTTAATTATTCATTTTACTACACTCTAATATTTCAATCGCATGGCGTGCATAAAAGGCTAGTACTTTTATAAGACATCAAAAATGTACTTCGTTTGTCCCTCTAAATTTGACACATTTTGACTTTTTTTAATGTGTATTCAGTAACTTTGACTCTCTTTAATTTTATATGTATAAGGGAAAATATAGTCAGATAGGATATAGTTTGACTCGGCTCAGTGCATAATTTTTTAATATATAATTTTTATAATCTTTTATTACATGTGCCTAAATATATATATTTTTATTTAGTGAAAGTATTGGGTCAGACCGTCTGACCAATACAAATTGTCAGACGGCCTGACCCCCTCATCTTCCTCCCACAACCATCTTCATCGATCATCCTCATATGCACTCCCCAGACAATAAAGAAAATCACACAAGATATGAAAAGAGCTATCTAAATTAACTTAGTCAATGAATCAAATGAAGAAAAACATAAATGAACTCACTAAATCCACATGGGCCGCCGTTTATCTTCGACTTTGGACGACGAACAACAGTACAAGTTCTTGTGAAGAAACCTAATGCGTATACTTTGGGTTTCACCCAGAAATTGTTGATTTTAGAACTAACACACACGTTTCAGTTGGTGAATATTAGCAATTGAAATTATCCACCATCCCTGACAAGAAGGTATTGACAAACTTATTTAAAGGTATGTTTTGAAAAATATGAAAAGGTGGTGTGGCAAAGTTAGAAGGACAAACTTTCAATATAATAAAATAAGTTTATATAAACTAGTCAAATTTTCAAAAGGCATAATCATAATCATAAACATAAATTAAATAAAAGAGAAGAAAAAACTACAAAGCTTAGAGCTCGTTTGGTTCAACGTAGGAAATTAATTCCCATATGATGCTTCATTTCATGGAAAATAAATCCCCTTGTCAATTTCCTAAGAATTCTATTTGTGTTTGATTAAGCATAGGAATTTGCAATTGACATAGCAATTTGCCTTCACCAAGAGAAGGTAGATGATTAATTTCCTACACTTCATAGAAAATTCTATTTTTCTTGGAAGTTCTATTTATTATGCTTGTGGTATATCATGCTAACCAAACACAAAGTCATTTAGTTAATTCTTAGGAATTTGTATTTCCAAGAAAAATACACTCCAACCAAACGACCTCTGAAACAACAAAAGATTGAATCTTGAATAGAAATTAATAATCTTTCGATTACAAAACTAAAAAGATAGAAAAAAGAAAAATAATAATTTAAATTTTGAAGATAAATTTTAAAAAATAATCCCGAAAAGAAAAAAAAAAGGGAAAAACATCCAATTGTTAAAAGGAGATTTTTTTTTTAATTTGAGATGAAAAAGTTGGCTAATATCTATTGACTATTATATAAAGGAAGGGGTGAGGTCGTTGTGGTGTCTAAATGGATTACCACATTAGTCTTACTTATCCTTTATAATTGCTAGTCAAGTTGAGGAAAATTTTGTTATTTTGATTTTTGAAATCATTAATAGTCTTATTTAAAACAAATAATTAAATGTAACTTTGGTTTTGGTGACACACACTCCCACTAAAGGATCTTCAAGCATCCAAAGGGACACACCATTAAGGATCTTGAATCCTAGAAAGTCCTATGACACACATTAGATTTACTAGGGGTTGGAGGACAAATCGTCCAAGGGAGACAAACTCTCAAGCACAAGGCTATTTTTTCATTAACAACACACACCAAACAAATTATTACAAGTACTCCTATTTATAAAGAGTCGAACCTCCTAGAACCATCCCTAATGTCGGTCTCTAGGGAGTGTTCCTTCCTTCCTACTTGTTACAACTAAGGCCTCATATAATCAAGTCCATTGACTACTTTAAGTTCCGACTCAATTACACTTAGTCCATACTAAACCACACACCTATTACAACGATTATTGAAGTAATACTACATCAAACTACATTAACTTATTACATACAATTTATTTAAAGGAAAATCAATCTAAAATAAAATTGAATGAAAATCTATGAGTTGAGGTATGATCAAGATTTATCAACATCCGTATCAAGAAGTGTCACGATAGATCAAATGAAAAATCCACTGCGAAAGCTTATTAAGCCAAACCTCATTACTGAAGGAAGTCATCGCTCATTTGGATAAGCAATGTGCAACCTCTTTACATTCTCGATACCAAATCTCAGCTCAGAAGAAAATAAATCAAAAAAATTATGCAAATATATAATATCATCAACTTAAAATTGGAATAGGCAATACCTAATGATAAAAAAAATAATTGTGGTATTTATAAGAATATATCATAAACACAACTCGTTTTCAATAAGGCTTGTGCATTTTCTCGGGCCTAAGTCAAGTCTGCACAACATCTTAAAATAAATGTAATTTCTTTTTTTCAGTTTAGAATTAGGAGTATGATCTACCGTTGGAAAGCACTTTTATTTTAGTTTCTAATTCCATTGGAATAGTGTCAATACAATGTATGTATCTCAAGTTATGTCCAAAATAGTGAGATGTAGTCAAAATCATTTGAACCAATTATATTCAATCAATTTCAAGTCAATTCTTCACCAATTATCACCACAATCACTCTAACTCATCTTTATATATGATTTCCTCAATCTTTTATTAATCTTGATTCATCTCATTTCTCCTTTTGATTACTTTTATACCCTTTAATCATTAGTTCTTGCGAAAACTCATCGAAAACACAAAAAATACTACTGAGAAAACACTAATAGTAAAATGGCTCTTAACGAGCCTTGATGATGTATAAACCTCATAAAAAATGGGAAATGATGGGTGTTCCGGGCCCACCCATGTGGTCAAATTCGTATTAGTGGGCCCAAATTCTAGGCCTAGTTCTGATAGGGCTAGGTTTACACCAGATATTCTACAACGAACAAGATGATGCCACGTGTCATCTGACTTGGTAAAACCTTGACCAGGTTATCACTGTGTGTCATGGGCCAGACCCACACGCAGGCCCTGCTAGTTCAGCAGAACCCTAACCGGGGAACCTAATGCCTATATAAGGATCAGTCCAATCATTCCAAAGGTACGCAATTCATAGCTCACAAACTCACAAAGTATTCTGACTCCTTACTCCCGATATCTGACTTAAGCATCGGAGGGGCGTTCCCAAGTTCCACCCCCCGGGTTAGCAACCTTTGACTGTTTTGCAGGTAAAAAACCCTAGAGAGAAGTGTACGGAGTCCGCATCAATCACACCAAAGACCATTGACTATTCAACAGAAGTTCCAGAACAGGAACAGATTGGCGCTGTCTGTGGGGAAAAGAACAAAAGACATGGCTAACACCAGAGCAAAGGCGACTCGATCAAATCAGCCTGAAGAAAATCCCCGTGAATCGCCTAACTGGCCAGATGCACACGTCACTGACGACAATTCATCCAATCAGGCGAGTGACCATCATCGTCGCGAAGAACAGATGGTCTCTCGAAAGGACTTCGAAGACATCGTAACAGCGATGAACAACAAATTCCAAAAGAGCTTACAGGAGCTGAAAGACAGTATACTTGCGCTGATCGGACAACAAAGGCCTCCATCCCAGGCAGCTGCTCCATCAAGGGGCCCCATCCCTAGCCGGGTGACGGGGGCACGTTCACAGAGAGGATCCTAGCCTGGGGATGCTCGAGAAATTATCAACTCTAGGCACGAAGACGCTCGGAACGTCATTGAGACGCGTCAAACACGAATTGCTTCGGATGCAAGGGAGATCATTGACAATAGAAGGAAAGAAACACAAGGCCAACCAAGGAGGTCACCTGAGAGATCTCATCATACCACTGTTAGAAATCCAAGGTCAGTTGTTATTCCTAACCGGGACGAGGGCATACGACGATCCCCGGTGGTCGAGCAGGAGCGACTAACGGGAACGCTCACCTTCAAAACTCCATTTAGCCAAAGGATTTTGTATACCACTGACACAAAGAAGGTGAAAGCCCCAACCATCGAGCCTTTCTCAGGAACTATTGATCCTGCTGACCATATGGCCGCCTACAAAGCTCAAATGGTAGTGCAAACGAGCTGTGAGGCAAGCTGGTGCCGATACTTCCCTACTACCCTCAAGGGTCTGGCCCTAACATGGTTCGCTGACCTCCCATCAGGTCTCATCAATAGCTTCGTCATCTTGGAAGCCATGTTCCTTAGTCACTTCGTGGCTGGAAAGAAACAAAGAAAGACAAGCATCCACCTCATGGCCTGCCAACAAGGGGAACATGAACTGTTGGGAGACTACCTCAAGCGCTTCAACGCTGAACTACTCCAAATACCCAACGTTGAAGATTCAGTGGCCTATGCAGCGTTCATGTCTAGATTAAAGCGCGGTAAGTTTAAGTTTTCCTTATTGGAAAATGAAGTGTCCTCGTATACTGACGCGATGGAGAGAGCACGGAAGTATGTGCAAGCATCAAACATCAACAACCCTGTGGAGAATTCTGAGAAAAAGGATGGAAAAAGGAAAGGGCCCCATCGAGGTGAAGGTCCTAACCGGACGCCCGACTCGAGGAAAGATGTTCGTGATGGTGGTATGGATCCAAGATACAACACCAATAGGCGAGAAATCTTCTTGGACATTAAAAACCAAGATATTCTCCCCAAGCCATTGCCTGTTCGCACACCCGTCGGTAGGAGGAATCTCAAGCTTTGGTGCGAATATCATCATGAATGTGGTCACACCACAAAGGATTGTAGAGAATTAAAGAAAGCTCTCGACAAGCTAGCAGACCAAGGAAAACTAAATTCTTATCTCTCGAGTGATGGAGGGGAAAAAAGGCAGAAGTGTAGTCATAGCGCAAAGTCTGATGGAATTATTAATGTCATATCTTAGCTCCCTACCGAAGTTAGTGTTTATAATAAGGACCCTAACAGGGTCGAGTTTCTTTGATTATCCTCACTGGAGTTATTTTTTCGTTTGTAATAAGACCAAAGCATGGTCGAGTTTCTTCTTGTTATCATGGAAATAACATTCGCAATAATAAAACCCTAACAGGGTCGAGTTTTGTTCATTAACTTATAAAGCCCTAACAGGGTCGGGTTCAGTGTTATTAATTTGATTCTTAATAAAATGAAACCCTAACCGGGATGATAAGCCCTACTCAATGTAGGCACCCATCGAGGAGTATGGGGAAGGTCGGACAGGTACCTCATCAAGTAGCTGGGGCTCATTAGCCCCAGGGTCCTTGATAGCGTCACCTTAGGCTAACACAAGCCCTATTCAACATAGGCATCCATTAAAGGAGATGGAGTGGCTGAACAGGCATTCAAAGTCCCAGGGGCTCATTAGCCCCTTGGCTTTAGAATAGCTCTTTAGGCCAATGAATAAGCCCTACCTAGAGTAGGCAACCGTCAAGGCAGATGGGGGGCTGGACAGGTATCAACCATGTCATGGGGCTCATTAGCCCCTGAGAATCAGTTGATCATCTTAGGCATGCATAAGCCCTATTCAACATAGGCATCCATCAAGGAAGATGGGGGGTTGGACAGGTATCAACCATGTCATGGGGCTCATTAGCCCCCAAGACTCTGTTGATCATCTTAGGCCAAAGCCCCACTCAATGTGGGCACCCATCAAAGGAGATGGGAAATCAAAATACATTTACACATCAAAGGAGATGGGAACACAATTACTTCCATCACACTCGAGGTAAGGGGAAGACCCTCGAGGTTATCAGGGCAATCCTTTCCTTGCACCTCTATCATGGTCAAAGTAAAGAGGACCCTCGAGGTCACTAGGAAGGCTTTGTCTCACAAGGTGTATCACGTTCACCCTCGAGGTAGAAAGGACCCTCGAGGTAAAAAGTATCAACCCATGGGGCTCATTAGCCCCTAATGTAACGACCCGGAATTTTGGGCCAGAAAATTTCACGGTTATTAATGATATGTCTTAATTCTAAGTCCAAAAGGCCCATTATTTTTGGACTGTTTGTATTTTTAGCCCAATCTTTTCTCTTCCAAATTGGGCCAAAGACCCAATTCTCTTCTTTGATTAGCCTTGGCCGGTCCTTGTTTATTTTTTTTGGGCCAATATTGTTTTGTTTTAATTAATTAAATATTAATTATTATTTTTGGATAATTAATTAATTTAATTAATTTAAAATAATTTAAAACCTATTCAAAGGTTGTTGAACTAATGCCCAAGTTTAGCTCAACACCCTCCCCCTATTTTACTACCTCACGGCAGCCCTAATATCATCATTAGGGTTTTGCTTGTTTTATTTGTATTCTATAAATAGGACCCCTTGATCTCATTTGGGTCCTAATTGTCAAATTGATCAAAACCCTACAAAAAAATTATATTCTTTTCTCTCCCTCTCTTGAGTGTGTGCCGTGAGGTTCTTAAAAAAAAGAGAGTGAATTATTTTTGTGTTTTTGGAATTAATAAGCGAATCCAGGTAACTTCGCTTTTCTATTTAATTAAAGGGTAGCAAATCACATAGTTAATTAGGAATTGAAGCATGAAAATTGTAGGAAGTTTAATATTGTTTTCATATGAACATGTCGAGTATATGGATGATGATGTTCTTGATTTATTTTTCATGTATTTTCATGATTTGATGTATTTCTTGAAATCTCTAATTGTTGAATAATTACTTGTATGAATTTATCTATTAATCAAATCTTGTTATTTCTTGATGAATTTCTTCGTGGCAGTTTGTTTACTGTTTTATTTTGAATCATAATTTATTTCGTGGCAAAATTCGATCTTTTCTTGCTTGAAATAATTTAATCTTTCAAACTGATAAAACTGTCCAGTTTTAGTTTACGAATTAATTAGTATACTTAATCAAATCTAATGGCTACGAAATTTTAGGTGGAGGTCAGTAATACTGTTCTAAGGATTTTGTAATTTTTTCGTAATTTTTAAAGATCTTTTACTATGGCAGAAAATTCTGAAACCGAATTCAGCCTAATCTGACTGGTTAGTTAGAAAATCACTTAAAAATAGTAAAAGATGTTATTTTTAGACGAAATTTATGCACGTTAATCCTTGAACCCATATTTAGCTCCCATAAAATTTCCAGTTTTTTTTAGAGATCTTTAGATGGTCGTTTTTAATTTAATTCTTTAAAAATCAGATTGTATAAAATAGGGCAATTGAATTATTAAAATGTGCTATTATTCATTCTTGAACTTTCGGGTGACCTAAGTATTAAAAGGGAACTAAAAATATGATTTTTATGATGAATCTTGATAGTATTGAATTATATTGATTAATCTTGAATTAAAAATTAAATCTTGTTATTATCTTCTAATTGTCGAGTGTATAGAAATTAAAAGAAGAGTTAAAAATATTATTTTTATGTTAATCTTGATGAATGTTGTTGAAAAATATGATTTTTATGTTTATTAATTAGTTAAATTATTTAATTCTTGATGATTGAATTCATATAAATTAATTGAATAATGTTGGCTATTATTGATATAAAATGTCGAGTGTGGTGAAAGTAGGAAAAATAGGATTTTTATTATATTTTGGTAATTTTAGCAATTAATTAATTAATTAAGATAAATTTAAGAATTAATTAATTATGGTTTGAAAATTGAGATTTACGTGTGGAATTATTTGATTTAGTCAAATTTGGTTACTTTTGAATTATTATTAATTTAGGAAATAATTAATAATAAAAGTTATGGATAAAATAATTATCAGGGATAAGTTGTAAAGTGAAGGGATAGATAATAATATGTTGTTAAACTAATAACATTACACGTGAATATTTATTATTAGTATTAATATTATGGATTATAATAATTATTATTAGAAGTTACGAAATATTATTAATATTATTAGATTATAAAATAATATTAGTATTATTATTAAGATTAGTTATCCGTAGGGATAAGTTATAAGTATATGATAAGATATCAAGGATGGTTTATTATAAGGTTTAAAGTTGCATAAGATACTACTAGGGATAAGAAAGGAAACAGAGTAATAGCTATACATGTTATGTTTCGGTCTCTGGCTAGGAAAGACTTGGTATTTAAGGTGGCCAATATACGTGCCGCACCTCTCTTTCCTGGGACTCCGAACATTTCATTTCCTATTACGGTCACCTAGTATTTCCCAATATATGATATGATTAAGTAAAGATATAAGATATAATATAAAGATCGCCCCTGCGATGACGCAAAGGTCATCAATCGGGTTAATAAGATAGGACGCCCTTGCGATAACGCAAAGGTTATCAATTGGGTTTAGTCGATGCCACTGCTCACATGAGTCGGACGCAAAGGTTCCCCCGCGCAGTTCTTGGTTCTAGAATATGGAGTCGTCTAGGTAGTTCTCGCAAAGGAGGACTATTTAGGAGTTATGACCATAGCTTAGGCTTAGTTCTCGCAAAGGAGGGCTACGGGTGGGACGCAAAGGTTCACCCCGACATGTTTTAGGAAAGTTGCGAACGCAAAGGTTCGCTACGAGTTGAAGAAGACAGTCCGCAAAGATGATATGTTAAGTTAAGATGATATAATAAGTACATATGTAAAGTTAAGAAGATATTATGTTCTTATTATAAGATGGATGTTATGATATAAGATAAGATATGATTATTGATGATAAGATATGTTATATAAGTTAAGAAGGAATATGACAAGTATGAATAAGAAATGATGAGTATAATATAAGCTAAGGTTCTGAGTTAATAAGAATTATTTTAAAACTCACGAAAGCATGTAATATCATACTTTATAAGGTAAGGGAAGACCCTCGAGGTAAAGGAAGACCTTGAAAAGAAACCCACACTTAGAAAAATTTCATCATGAAAGCCTACATGCAAGGGAATGGTGGTCGCGAACAGTAATTAGCAACACTTAGAAAATTTTCATGGAAATTCACATGGAAGAGTTCCTAACAGTCACGGATAACATGATCACAATCGAGGAGGAACATTGCCAAAATCACCTCGATGATCATCCCAAAAGAACATGCTAAGCAGGGATCTTGCCAAAATTCACCAAGTCAAGGTGAAGACTCCCATCATAGTCGAGGCAAGCATAACCCTTAAGGTGAAAAGGAGGTAGAATCTCCCATGACTACCATCATGGTCGAGGAAAGGTGTCATCATGGTCGAGGAAATAGCTCTCACCTTTGGAGCTTGCACCCTCGAGGATTTGGTATCAACACCAAAGGATAGCTATTCAACACCAAAGCATCCAAAAAATTAAAGGGGGACATGATCAATGATGGCAGATCACGGTCGAGGGGCTCCTCACCATCGAGGTCTACCCCATCGAGGTAATCCCCAAGGATTATTTTGAGTTTTTGCTGATGACCCCGTTGGTCGAGGCTGAGGTGAAAAGCCCTTACCTTCGAGGAAGAAGCCATTGAGGACAAACAAGGAGCATCAAAGGCCAAAGCTCATGCCAAGAGTGCTCCATGGTCGAGGAAGGCCACCCTATGGTCGAGGGATTAGCCTAAGTAGGGGTCGAGGCAGCAACAACACCTATGTACCAATCTCGCCATCACCGTCGAGGTGAGCAACCTTCGAGATGCATGAGATGCATTTAAGAGCCTCATGGCTCCAAGAGATTGTCAGTCGAGGCAAGCCTCACCCTCGAGGCATACACCTTCGAGGTAAGGATAGTACCAACATGGGCAGCCTCTATGGTCGAGGGGAATGTCCTCAAGGCAAGGACACGGCCAACAAGGTTAGCCAAGTCCCTATGGTCGAGGCAAATATACCACGGTCGAGGTGTCATTGGTGGTTGAGATGAATGGCCCTCGAGAAAACAATGGCAACCACACAAGTAACAGCTTCACGGTCGAGATATCCCTATCTCAATTTGAAGGATTTTGACTACATCTCACTAATTTGGACATAACTTTAGCTAGACATATCGAATTGATACAATTTCTTGCGTCATTGGAAAGTAGATTGAAAGATCTTTCCAACGGCAGGTCATACATCCCGTTTGAACTTGGAACGAAGAAGTGACAATCGTTTGAAGTTGCAACTCAATTATAGGCTTTAAATAACTTCGGAAGGCCATAACTTTGCGCTCGTATATCGGAACGGGGCAAATCATATGTCGAAATTGATCAGTTTTTCGAGAAGAACGCCGTGACAAACAACCGAAGGGGGTTTGGCCACGGGAAAAGGCCAAACGAGGCCTCTAAAGGCCTCAAAATGCCAAAAAATCCTCGAGATAGAAGCTAAGGCCAAAGGATAAGGCAAGCCTCACATGGTCACACGATCGAGGGGATGGTGTCATGGTCGAGGCTCCACCCTCAATTTGGCCCCAAAATATCTACCTTGAAGATGCCTCCAACAGGACAACCCCATGGTCGAGGGAACAGGGTCATGGTCGAGGGTAGAACCCCACGATCGAGGTACGCATCATCGAGGTAAGGACAAGGCCATGAAAGACAGCCTCCATGGTCGAAGTATGGTCCTCACTCTCGAGGTAAGGGCATCACCATCGAGGTGCTCACCCTCGAGATGAGGCCAAGGCTGTTCAGATGGCCCAATACCCTCAACAAGGTCGAGATATGATCTTCACAGTCGCAAAACCCTTCACGGTCAAAGGGGGGCTCCTCGCGGTCAAGGGGGACAGCCTCATGGTTGAACGAGCCCGCAAGGTCGCGAGTCGCGAGCACCCATCACGGTCGAGGAAGCTCCCTGTAACAACCCTGAATTTTCCGATATGAAAATAATACTTATCACCTGAAACAACAACTCAGAAAATCTCAAGGTTGTTATGGCGCGATAACTAATTATAGTCACCGCAAGGCTAGTGGTTCTACCTGAAAACTAATAATTAAAAGATTAATTAACTAACTATTACAGTCCAACATAATAAACTTAAAATAGTTATTACAACCCAAAGATAAATTCTAAGTATAATTAAATGACAGCGGAAGCCTTAATAAAGTCTAAAAATCCAAAAGGAATGACCGCACTCTTTAACCCGACAAGCCGGACACCATCAAGCCCCTGCACATTGATCATTCTAATATCAGCCAAAGGCTGAGCAAGATTTCCTACTTTAAATAAACAAAACTAACCAATGTGCAGGCAAGACATATAGGAATATCTTGCAAATCCATTTCAATGTTGTACAGGGTTAAATAAACAATATAAATAAACTTTAGATCAAACCAGAATTTACTTTCGAACAGACTTGTATCAGACTTTCTTTCTTTCTAAAACTTTATATGATCAATACAATAATAATAATTTCGAAACCTTGTGAGTAGGAAGCAACATTACTGAAAAGGTCTAGTGAGCTAGCTAGGCTCACCAGAAAAGAACACCAAAGCCCCTAGTATGCATACCCCTTACATGAGACGCTGTTAACTCAAGAAGGAAGACAATTGGCAAGAGTATTGATCAACATACCCCCGACTACTAAATATAATGGTTGAGACGAATGTTAGCTCAACATGCTTCCAACTCGAAGAACACCGCTTACTGGCAAACCCCAAACTTTAGAAATATGAAAACTCTTAAAAATTGAAAAACTTGCTCATGCTCAAAATAAATCTCAAACTAAATAATATAGAGGAACTTCCTCTTGATAAAATAAATCTCAAACTAAATAATATAGAGGAACTTTCTCTTGATAAAATAAATCTCAAACTAAATAATATAGAGGAACTTCCTCTTGATAAAATAAATCTTAAACTAGTCTCATTGAGAAACTTCCTCCGATTAATATAAATCTTCAAATTTTCATAACTTCTTTCAAAATAAAACTTTAATAATAATATTTTCAATTCAAATAATCAAGCTTTATAAAAGGGTTTCACAATGTAAGTTCTCAAAACAAATCCAACAGTATCGATCAAATACATATAAAATAACTGTACAGGTTTAGTAAGAAATCTTACCTGATCCGCAATAACAATCAACAAACCTCAAAACACTAGTAAAAAAGGTTCTTCTACAAACCTGGAATCTACAATATATTAACATATGTAGTATAAGTCACTTATCGTATACCCAGGGTTGACTCAACTTAATCCAAGGCGATATTACATATACCATGATTCTATCACTATTGCTTCTACATGCTAAATTAATAATACCACCTACAAAACTCAAAGCAACATACAAGACACACATACAACCATTACACGCACACAAGACTACCAAAACAGCAAGAACTTGCAGCAAGCATAACTTCTAGCATACAACTCCGATTCGTGCGATTTTTGTGCCTAAATTCATTAACTCTTCGAGATCTACAACTTCCATGAAGGAATCAAGTTCTAAAAACTAACACAAAATCATGTAAAACGATCCAAACAGAACAGCCACAAGGACAACATAACAGCAGCAATCAGAAACTTGCAGAAGGCATAACTCTCACAATATAAATCCGAATCATGAAATTCTTGAGCCTAAGTTTATTATCTTTTCGAGATCTACAACTTTCATGAAGTAACCAAGACCTAAAACTGAACTTATCAACGAAAACAGAGAGCCTAAACAGAACAACGACAAAAATAACAATTGTAGTAGTATAACAAAATAGCATAACAAATATTGTAGTGACATGCCACAGAAAACAAGACCACTACAACAGCAACAACATCGAACACAACAACAATAACATACATAATTTTCCCCCAAATTAATTAACTCAAGAACCCTAACTTGATGACAAACCCTAAAAATGAATAAATCTGAAATTAAAACTTAAGATCAACACTTACTTTGATGGGAGTTTAAAATACTTATGAAATCATCCGAAATCACCCCTTTTGATCCGAAATTCGACCCCAAAACTATGAGTTCAAGAACTCAATGTTCTTATCTCAAATCACCCTCAAAATTAGGAGAAGATGAATTAGATGAATTGAGATTTATGAGTGTTCAAGGTTGAAGGAGTAATTAAAGAAGAGAAATAAAAAATAAAAAGAAATTAAAAGAAAGGAGATGAGGAAGAAGACGACAGAGAAGATGAGGGCCAAATTGTTTCAAAATGAAACTCTAAACCTACTGTACTTCACTCCCCCCTTTTATTTATTTATTTATTTATTTTTAAAATTTTATTATATATATATCCTTTTATTTTACTTATTTAACTTCCTTACCACTTAGGGACTTAGTTAGAGAGCTAAGAACTATTGATCACTTCTAAAGTTAAAATGAGAAATAATATTTTTAATAAAAGGAGATATAAAATTACTTTCGTAAAATTATTTAATGTAATAATTACTAGATAAATGATATAAAAATACGGGGTGTTACTGTAACGACTCTGATTTTGTTGGTATTTTTTCCGGATGTTTATGTGTATTTATGTGTTGATATGTATGGTTCAAATTTATTTTTGAACTATTTATTTTATTTTATGTGAATAATTTCGATTTAATTCGAAATATTTTATTTTGATTAGTTATTATTATTTAAATTATTATTTAATTAATTAGAATTTTTATTATTTAATTTTCTAATTAATTATTTAATATTTTTGGGCTAAATCGATTAATTTTCTAATTAATTATTTAATATTTTTGGGCTAAATCGATTTAAGCATGATTAATCATGCGATTGTTGTAAATTAGCCCAATGGATCACGAGAGCTCAATTTGGCCCACTTTTGAGCTATGAAAACCGGCCCCCTTAGTGATTAGTGGCTTGATTTGCCACTTGCCATGCATTCACACCTTAAACCACTTCTATAAATAGAAGGGTTAGTAAGGCTTGTTGATCCTTTTGCTCATTTGTCATCTTAAACACAATTGCTCATCCAAAGTTTAGAAACACAAACTCCCTCCATTTGCCTCATACTCACACGCCATTTTTGGCTCTTCCAAGTTGAACATTTGTTCATCATCTTTTCAATACCCAAACTTAAAGATTCAACCTCTATTGATCTTTAAGTATCAAAACACAATCTAAAACCCAATTGTTTCAATCAAGATCACTAGTTCGGGTTTGGTTTTGGGCTTGTTCGTGTAGCTTGCTCGTGTGGGTTTGATCGTGTGGGTTGTTCGAGTGGTGTTCGAGTGGTGGAAGCCGTGTGTGCAAGAGGTGGTCCGTGTGGTTGTGACCGTGCAGCAGGGTCGTGTTCGTGTGGGTGCAGCCGTGAGGTGGTCGTGTTGGGCAGCCGTGCTGGGCAGCCGTGCATTTCGTGGTGCCGTGTGTGCCGTGGGTGCACCGTGTGATAGGGCCGTGTGGTTCAAGTTTCCGGGCTGCAATTTGTGTTGATTTTGTGTGTTAATCTTCAATAAGGTAACATACTTTCTCAACTTAATTGGTGTACTATGTTTCATAGTATAGATTAAATGAACAAGATAAGTTTATATGAAGTTTTGATCATGTTTTTGAGTATGAATGTAAATCTGATTTTTAAGTGATTATATGATGATTTGATGATTGAATATGATGATTTAATGAGTGTTTATGTTGGTATTAA
Organism: Salicornia ramosissima; assembly: GCA_951394345.1. Taxonomy (NCBI): domain Eukaryota; kingdom Viridiplantae; phylum Streptophyta; class Magnoliopsida; order Caryophyllales; family Amaranthaceae; genus Salicornia; species Salicornia ramosissima. The sequence goes on from OX596239.1 coordinate 16,479,706, forward strand.
GTCTATGTTAATCATGTTCAAGTATGATGAATTTTGGATGCTAGGAAGTGATGATTTCATGTGTTGAATTGTGTAAGTATGCGTGTGGTTTATGTATGAGTGGATGAGTTCTTGATTCTTGGATGAGTTCTTGGTTGAAGTTCTTGAATCTTGATTGAGTTCTTGATTGAAGATCTTGAATCTTGGATGAGTTCTTTAAGTTCTTGATGAGTTCTTTAAGAGTCTTTATGAGTTCTTGATTAAGTCTTGAAAGTTAAAGAAAGGATTAAAGAATGTGATTAAATGATATAAGATGTTTGGTTTATATGTTATTTTCTTAAGTCAAGGCGTAAGATGCAACTTAAGAAGTAACTAAGAATGTAAACTTCGGATTAAAGAGTTAAAGATTGTTAAAGATTAGCTTGATTTCGTTACTAGACGCCTAATTCGTAGAGTAAGATTCTATGTTTTTGGGTTAAGACGTTGCCCCTATCCTAACCGCGGTATTGGGATAGTGATTACCACTGTGTCGTCTTTGACATGGATTTCCAGTAAGATTGGTTTCATGGGGTTGGGAGTAAGATTCTCAATCCTGGCATAGTTGGAAAGTTCGTTCGCGTAAGATGCGTTCATACGTGCATAGTCCGATCTAGTATACGAATGATTGCGCCAAAGATAAGATTGGTTAAATTAGTTAAGTCAAGCATGTATATTTGTGTGTTTCGCATGATTTGATGTTATGATTTGGGTTGTTTGATTTATGCTATGTTCATGTGTATTCCCGTTAGGGTGAGACAGTTATGTTACTCGCCACTGACGGTGGACTGTTGTTTACTTTTCAGGTAATTCTGATGATGAGGTTCTTACTTAGCTTTGGGTTGGGCGAGCGCCGATGTTGTTATAACATTTTTATACTGTTGTTTTACGACTTTGATTAGTTTGGACTATAGTTCTAGTACTTGTATACCTTACTATAACTCTGACATGTGTTTGGAGTTACGTTTATTAGTAGTAGTAGATTGACTTTTGGATTAGTAATGTACAAACTTGTGGGTATTTGTACTTTTGAGTTTAGTAATATAATATTTTGAGGTATTGTTTTAAATTTTAAGTATTTTAGTTTGTTAGTTCTGGCTATTCGACTCGTCAGTTTCTTCCGCGCCGGTTTAAACGAGTCGGGTCGTCACAGTTACACTCCCAACAGTCCAGGTAGTTAACTTCGAGGCAACAATCTGCAAAGCACAAGGCGTGGCTTCCTTCATGATCGTAGTGCCCTCATCTCGGTCGAGGAACACGGTCCATGGTCGGGGAGCATGGTCAAGCCCCATGGTCGAGAGACATGTTCACACTCGAGGGGGCCCTCACGGTCGAGGTAGACCCCCTCGAGGTGATCTTGGGGGCGGCCTTGAGGTTCCCACTGCAAGAGACTCATGGTCGAGGAGCATGGTTCACGCTCGAGGAGCCATCAACGGTCGAGGAGCTCCCAGCGGTCGAGGAGCTCCCAGCGAACGAGGAGTCTCCATGGTCGAGGTTGGCTCCCTCTCGAGGTCATAACCACGATCGAAGAAGCAAGACCCTCAAGTGGCACGACAGTCGAGGGAGGTTCCCCCACGGTCGAGGGTCCCTCCATCGAGGTTTCTTCCCTCGAGACATGGGTCTCATCGTACAACATTTTCTCTGGGGAATTCCGCTCGGCATCCAACGTCTAAGGTTTCCCGTTCCACGCCGAGCGTGGGGCTAATTGTTCCGGGCTCACCCAGGTGGTCAAACCCGTATTAGTGGGCCCAAATCCTAGGCCTAGTTCTGATAGGGCTAAGTCTACACCAGATATTCTATAACGAACAAGATAATGCCATGTGTCATCTGACTTGTTAAAACCTTGACCAGGTTATCACTGTGTGTCATGGGCCAGGCCCACACGCAGGCCCTGCTAGTTCAGCAGAACCCTAACCGGGGAACCTAATGCCTATATAAGGATCAGTCCAATCATTCCAAAGGTACGCAATTCATAGCTCACAAACTCACAAAGTACTCTGACTCCTTACTCCCGATATCTGACTTAAGCATCGGAGGGCCGTTCCCGGGTTCCACCCCCCGGGTTAGCAACCTTTGACTGTTTTGCAGGTAAAAAACCCTAGCTAGAAGTGTACGGAGTCCGCATCAATCACACCAAAGACCGTTGACTATTCAACAGAAGTTCCAGAACAGGAACAATGGGAATACATTACATGAAATCCAGTTATCAATAAGCATAAAAAATAAGAACATTCAATGACCGAGGTGGGCTCACTAAACAATGTCCACACCTATCAAAAGACATTTAAAATGGGAAAAAATCTTGTCCTGGAGCCTTTTATGACATGATAAAATGTCATCGTGAAATTCTTTCATCACGGGGCAAATCCATTCAATTCGTAAAAGCCTTTTATGGCGGGACATTAATCTGTCATAAAAGTCTTTCATGACATGGCAAAAATGATGTTATGATTTTATATGTTATTTTCCCCCTTATTTAGCGGTGTTTTTATGTGCTAACCATGCTCTCAGGAGTCTTTTTCTACTAATAAGGTTGTTTAGAGTGTGTCTTTATGTGTTCTTTGTTTTTGACAAGAATTGGTGAAAAAATGTGCTAAATAGGCTCGAAACCATTGAAAGAGGCTAAGCTAAGTGCCAATGCAATTGCGGGAAGTCACAACGAGTTTTGGAGTGGACTAAGAGGCATAATACCCTGACCCCAATGTCGGTGTGATTGCCCGGGGTGACATCAGAGTCAGTAGTTTAAGACTTTTCATATTGAATATGTCTAGTGTGTTTGGGGTACTTTTGGTTAGAGAATAGAAATAGGAAACGCAATAAAACAAATGGAACATTTTCAAAGAGTAAAAATAAATTATAGTCCTTGTATTAGTTATAGGAGAATTAATATTAGGATAATTAATTACAATCAGATCAACTTAATACAATACGTATATCTATCACTGATAATCATCCACTAATCATTACATGGGGAATAGTGTCAAATATATATATAGTGCTTCTTGAGGTTTGTGACATCAATTTTTCAATGTGGGATTGTCTTTTTTACACTTGAGCTTTGTTCAAAATGAGCAATGCTTCTTCCTTGCTTGGTTTTAACTAGTGACTAGTGAGTATGACCCACCCTCATAATGCCACATGTCGCCCTACAATTGTGCCACTTGTTGTTTATGATGATCCTCCTTCAATAATGTTATCCTTGCCCCAATCTTGTGATCTGTATTTGTAGTAATATTGGTCTGATAATTTTTCTCCTATAATAGTTGGATTGTTAACTTTTCAATAACATTGGGTTTGTCCAATATTCTGGCCCATATTACATTATCATCTGATGGGGTATTTTACCCTTAAACATCTAGTACTTTATTAACATAGGTACTCTAACAATGTAAATCTTGATGCCTCAAATCTATTGTGTTTCTCTTAAGTCCTTCATTGTAAAATATTTTCCAAGCCAAGCCTTACAAACTCTAACATTGAAATGTCATTACCAATTATTAGCGCTGAGCACGGTGCGGTTTTGGACGTCAAACCGCAAAATTACGATTTGCCAATTTTTGAAACCGCACCGCAATTTATATTAAACCTCACCGCACAATATGGTTTGGTGCGGTGCGATTTGCGGTTTAATCCACTTCTTAATTTTTTATTTTATAATTAGTAATTGATAAGGAAAAAAAATCTTGGATTTATTTTTTGTTATAGCCTTAAAAAGTTAGAGAAGTTTTAATGAGTTGCGGGCTTAAGCAACTTGATAAGGCACAAGATAAACAAAAGACATAACTTCAGTAAGGTAGTAAGCTAAATAAAAATCATGAAAATAAATATTTTAGAACAATTTAAAAAATTATGGTTTACGGTTTGGTGCGGTTTCAAAATTTTCGGAAACCGCACCGCACCGCAAAATTACGATTTGGTAAAGTTACAAACCAAACCGCACTTTTCAAACCACAAACCAAACCAAACCGCACAATTGCGGTTTGATTTGCGGTTTGGTCAGTTCAGACCGCACTCTACTCAGCCCTACCAATTATAAAGATATCATCAACTTATAGAAATAAGAAAGAGAAGGTATTGTGTCAGACTCGTCTGACAGTAATGTTACTGTCAGACGAGTCCAATTGAGCTAGACAAAAGATTTAGGTACCTGGACAAAAGACCCATTGACCTGGACAAAAAACTCATGTACCTGGACTACTTTACCACTAATCTGGACAACATAATAACAAACCTGGATAAAAAAATACCTGGACAAAAAAAAGACCTGACCAAAAAACTTTAAAACCTGGACAAAAAAATTTAAAAACTGGCCAAAAAATTTAAAACCTGGTAAAAAAAACTTTCCTGGTCAGAAAATTTAAAACCTGGCCAAAGCACTTTAAAACCTGGACAAAAAAAATTAAAAACTGACCAAAAAATTTAAAACCTGGTAAAAAAAACTTTAAAACCTGGTCAAAAAATTTAAAACCTGGCCAAAACACTTTAAAACCTGGACAAAAAAAATTAAAAACTGGCCAAAAATTTAAAACTTGGTAAAAAAAAACATGGACAAAGACAAAACAAACCTGAACAAATAGAAAGGAAACCTGGACCAAAAAAAACAAAATCTTCGTCTTTCTTTATCATCTTTATCTTCTTTATCATCATCATCATAATCATCTTCCCTCTATGATGAACAAACCTCACCATCACTATCAATCGGCACCCATTAATTGTCTTCATCGCAGCGTCAAACAATGGCATCAACATTAATGGCGGTGATGGCAGTTCGGTGGTCGTGGCTAGGGGTGATCTAGGGGAGGTTGTGGCATCATCTTCTTTATCATCATCATCTTCTTCCCTCGATGATGAACAAATCTCACCATCGCTATCAATTGACACCCATTAAACGTCTTCATGCGGCAAACAGTGGCATCAACACTAATGGCGGTGATGGCAGTTCGGTGGTGATGGCAGTTCAGTGTTTGTGGCTAGGGGTGAGCTATGTTGTCGTTCACTTGTGCGTGCTGTTGTTGCGCCATTGTTGTTGTTTTAGCGAAGATGAAGATGAAGTATTGGGCTTAGCCCGTCTGACAATAACCATTGTGTCAGACGGTCTGACCCAATACTTTCACAATAAGAAAACGACATGGCTCCCACTAAACTTTTTATATATACAAGTTTCTTCTACATTCTTTTATAAACTAAACTAAAACGCAAATATCCACTATGGCATGCTTGCTCCAATCCGTAAATAGATTTCAAAAGTTTGCATATCTTCTTAGCATTGTATCTCTTCTTCCAAAAAATCATTAAGGAATGTGGTTTTAACATCCATTTGCCATATTTTATAATCATATAAAAATCTTTTGATCATAGTCCACTTTATGATCTTGTTTATATCCTTTTGATGTGTATGAATAGCAAATACAAGAGGGGGGGTGAATTGTAGTTGTGGGAGTTTTTGGACTTTTTGCGTAATTTTAAACTTAAACACGAATGAAGAAATAAATAGAAATAAAGAGAGAAAGATTTTAACCTACAAGGAAAACTTCCTAGGCCCAATTAGGAAGAAAAACCTTGACCACGAGGGATTTTGACTCTTGGACTTTCTCTTATTAATTATAGGTCAAACGACTCTGTTTACAACCTATAAACGGACCTTCTCTATTCTCTATGTTCCACTAGGAACTTGTTCCCCTTGATACCTGTTCCCCCTGAACTGATGCCACGATCTTACTAAAGATCGATTTTTCTCACTTTTGATTTCGAATGAAATCTAATTCTCTTTCTCTTTTCTCTCTGATTTTAATCAAATATTCTCTTTGATTTTTCACTCACCCAACCCTTTCTACTATTGATTACAAATGATTTGAATTGAAAAACTAAAAGATAAAACTCAAAGAACACTTGAAGATTTTTTGCACTTGCATTGTAAACTTGAACTTTGAATTCTCTCTTGATTGTGGTTGGTGTCTTGAAAATTCTGATTGCCTTCTTATTTATAGTTGAAGTCTTGTCTTGATATTCCTTGTCTTGGAGGAGAAGCAATTCCACACGCCTAGTAAGTGCCACGTCCACCATCACCTACAAAATAGCTTGACCAAAACAACTAGACAAAACATGATAGTGTATAATCCCTAGAATAAGACTAGATGCATTCTAACCTAGTCAAGCCCACTAATTTAGTGTGATTTAGTTACTAAATAAAAATCAGATTTTTATTTCTTAGAATTAAATCCCACTAACCTAGTACAACTAACTCTTACTAATTCTACACATAAGACTTAGTTAATTTAATTTAAATTTTTAATTTTCAAAATTTAAAACCCCACTAACAACTTAACTACTTTTACCAAGTAAGAAACCAACTCCTAATTACACTACCCTACGTGAGACTTGATCTCCAAGTTAGAATTTTTGATTTTCAAAAATTAAAACTACTAACACACTCCTAAAAATTCTCTAACCTAATTTGACTCTAAAAACACGGTTTTTACTAAAATAAAAACTAACTACCACTAATCCAAAATAATAGGTCACTTAAGCAATACACATAAACTAATTAAAAATCAATATTAGTTTAAGCATGTAATTCGAACCATACAAGTGACAAATAACAATAGACTAGACTTATACTAGTGGACTAAACAAAATACCTGCACCAAACACCAAGATTAATTAGTATTTCAACACATAAAAAAAATTAACATGTAGAAAGAGTTAGGATTATATTTAATAAAATATATTTAACCAAAATTAGATACTCCTCTAATTTTTCTTCCAATAAATATATTCTAGAAAATACAAACATATATCAAATGAAATATATTTAATAAAAATTAGACACTCATCTAATTTATTCTCTATAAATATATTACATAAAATATATCATTTATAAAATACATTTAATTTCAACTATAATTACTTTTAGTCGATTCTCTATAAATCTATTTTATTCATCCATATTAAATTATATTGTCATCATCAAAACTAAGGTTCAACACCTTTTACTACCAGTCCAGGTTTGAAAATCTAAATATTTTCATCCATGTCAATCTTTAATTTGAGACCCATTTACACCCTATAGGTTTCACCCCGTCTAGCAAATCAACCAAGGCCCACACTTGATTTTCATACATAAAATCCATTTCGGATTACATGGCCTGAAGCCATTTTGTGAAGTCTAGACTTGCTAAAGCTTCATTGTACGTAAGTCATAGGTTCTTCAATTTCCAAAAGTAAGATTTCATTGTTATTTTAAACCATGAGACCATCTTTCAAATACCTAGGTTTCACTACTACAAAAAAACACCTATCGTGTCCCCTCTAAAAGGCCTATTGTGTCACTTTTGGCCCGACACGATAGCTGTCGATACGATAGGTGTCATACCTAACGTGTCACCTCTAAGGTGATGCATTAGGTATGCTTACGCATCACCTCCAATGTAAGTAGTGATGCAATAGGTTGATACTAATGCATCAATTATCGCATAATAGGCGACACAATAGGTGGCAAATGCATCACTTCCAATCAAAAGTATGATGCGATAGGTTATGCTGCAATTTATATTTGAAGCTAACCCATCATATGTTATATAATATTCGATGTATTAGGTATGTTTATGCATCGCCTAAAAAAGAAAATGATGCAATGGTTTGACACTAATGCATCAGTTTGTACATAATAGGTGACACATTAGGTAGTTTATACATCACCTAAAACTAAAAGCATGATGTGATAGCCTCTTTACCAATTTTCATTATAAACTAACACATCATGTATTATATAATAGATGATGCATTAGGTATGCTAATGCATCAGTTTCTACATAACATGTGACACATTAGGTAGTTTATACATCACCTAGGACTAAAAACATGATGCGAAAGCCTATTTAGCAATTTTCATTTTAAACTAACGCATCATGTATTATATAATAGATGATGCATTAGGTATGCTAATGCATCAGTTTGTACATAACATGTGACACATTAGGTAGTTTATACATCACCTAGGACTAAAAACATGATGCGATAGCCTCTTTACCAATTTTCATTTTACACTAACGCATCATGTATTATATAATAGATGATGCATTAGGTATGCTAATGCAGCAACTTGGACATAGGAAGATGCAATAGCTTATCTATCCAATCATTTATTAGATAAGAAGTGATGCATTAGGTAAGTTTATGCATCAACTTCTTATAGGTGATGCAATAGCTCATGAACCTAATGCATCAGCTATTCTAAAGCGATGCATTAGGGTTTTTTTTTTTAAATATTACAAAAATCCAAATTTTATAATAATAAAAAAAAATAAATAGCAATAATATATATATATATAAACAAAAAAATGTATAGACCAAAATGAAATTTCTTCAAATTCATTAAAAAAACTCCAAATACAAACTTTTAAGTTTTGTATATATTGTATTTTCTAAAACTAAAAAAAACTACACACATTGATCAATAAAATATCTACACCATATTTCACGCATTTCATCAACTTTCGCTTGGGAATATGGCGCCAAATTGAAATCCTACATTAGACAAGAAGAGAGATAAAAATTTAGTAACAATGTCAAATAAAAGAACATATATATAGTATAAATTTTTTAAAGCAAATGTTTAATTACCTTTTGCAAATTGCTTTCATTTTGGGATATGAGGGAGAAAATTTTATGCATATACATCATCACATAATAACCACACTCAACTCCTCCGGGTTGTTGAGGACACTATAATAAAATTTTTACATGTAAAATTTAAGTAACACTCATCTAAAAAATTGTAAAAAAAAAATTCTCATTTTAAGGAAAAACTAAACTTACATCAACAACAGTCCAATTAAGACTTTTCCGTGCTCCATGGCTGAGATTAAGAGTTCTATATGCCCTGTCATGTAACAAAGTATTAATATGAGTCTCATATCATATTCATTCATTTTACTAATGAAATTATAAATTTTAAAAACAACACGAAGTTGAGTATATGAACCATCAAAAAAATAAGCGTATATAGGCCTTTGGAAAATTCGACAGCATGTCCCCTAAAAATGGACCGACCTATATATGTAATAACAATAACCTGTATATGAAACAAAACAAAAATAATACTCCCATCTCTTCAACAAAACAATAACCACAAACCAACTTGCCTCCAAACAAACATCACCAAACTTTAGTACTTATATACCACAATCTACACCAACTTTATTCTAACTTCCAAACTTACAAGAAAGAAACACTTATACGGATAAAGGTCCTTTCACATGCACTTTGTCTAACCCACCACTCAATGAGTTAAACAATAGAGCTTCACCTTTATTGATGCACATTACAACCAACATCCAATGATGCCTTTGTTAAAAAAATGTTAGGAAAAAATAGTTAGTTTAGTTTCTAAAGATTGCTACGATCACTATTAATCATGAGAATGAATTTAAATAATAAGTAGGGAAGCTTACGTACTCTTGATAGAAGAGGGCAAGTATATATTGTTTTGTGCTTTGTTTGGATATTGAATGTGCTAAATAGCTTGATAGCATGGTGGGGCGAATCTTGAATAATGCGAGCTTTTGTGGACATAAAAAACCTATCGTATCAGTTATCTTCTTCTTCTTCTTAAGCTCATTTTGCAAAAACCTAAATGTTTGAGTACTTAAAAGTAAGTACATTCACACATAATACTATATAAAATATATAATGTGGAAAGTATAAGTTTGTACCTCATCCAAATTTGCACACATGATACATTTAACCATTCCATGTTAAGTAGTTGCTTAATATCGTAGCCACCCACGTAAGCTATGAATGTTTGTTGATTTTGATAATGAAAGATGTTTTCCTCAAAAACAACATCAATGTTGAAATCGATATTGTAACGACCCGTAATTTAGCAGCGTTGTTTTCGGAGGAAAACAACATTACAGATCTTTAACTTTTAAAAACCTTTAAGATCAAATTCATAAACTGCAGCGGAAGCTCTAAACTTAATCATATTATTCATTAAAAGTATTAAATAATCCAAAATAGTTAATAATCCAAAGTCCCTTATTAATACAAAATAAAGAATAGTCCATTAATAACAATAAAACATAGGTTTGAACTAGGCATCAGGGTCAACTACTAAGCTGGCTAGCTCACAATCCCAGCCCATGCGTAGCCCAATTCAGTCACCACCTATACCTGGAAAAGGATTTTGGGGTCAACAGTCAGTGGTGAGTAATTAGATTGTTCTACTTAATCAGTAGAACACAATTAGAAACATAATCATTAGAACAAGTCAATCAAACAAACAAACAAATCATCAGGAAATCATACATAAACCATCTTTCGAGTACGCAGTGGAAAATAATCGCAACAACATAATAAACCAAAACCTTCTATACTAACTTATTCAGTTCTAGACTTCTTGACATCACTATTGACTCTTCTATTATATTCAGTTCAGGTGCTAATCCATGACCAGTCATATACTCGTAAGGGGTCAACCATGAAGATCTACTCCCCCCAACTTTCCTTGCTCATGCCGGGTCAACCACGAAGATCTACTCCCCAAGCACTGGGATCAAGAACTGTCCCGAATCCGAAGATAGGACAGTGGCTTCGACTATACCTATGTTCATGGCACTTGTGCCACTAGATAGGCGGTCACTTCATAGTTAATCATCTTTTCAATTCAATTCTGTTCTGTTCTCTTTTCCGGTTCACAATTCAATTCCTTATTGACTCAACTTCACTTCTATTCAATTCTAGCTCATCTTAACTTGACCCAAAACTCTAAATTAATATTCATACCACACGACTTTCCCCAGTAGTTGTAACGACCCGACTCGCATAAATCGGCGCGGAAGAAACCGACGAGTCAAGTAGTTATAAAACTAAAACTTCAACACTTAGAAAATAAACTAATACCTCAAAATATTATTATTAAACCATAAGTGTACAATAACCCACAATCTTGTACAAACTAAGTCCAAAAGTCAAATGAACTAAAAACAAAGTAAAGTGCAACTCTAACCACATACTAGAGTCTTATACAACAAATGTAATATCATAAGTCCGAAACAACGTCTATAGAATCTAATACTATGAAACAACTGTAATAAACAACAACAAAGCACACAAAGCGCCGCTCGCCCAACCCCAAAGCTAAGCAAGAGCATCATCGTCAGATGTACCTGAAAAACACAACATAATCCACCATCAGTGGCGAGTAACATAACTGACTCACCCTAACGGGAATACACAAGCACATAGCATCAATCAAATAACATCACACGTAAAAATCCTCGAAGACACGAGACAACCTCAAACTCGTAATCCAAACTCGACTAATCACTCGACATCATCATTCGACATCACTACTCTCAAATTCAATCTCTGGCGCAATCATTCTAGTTCTAGACCGGACTAGGCTCGTACGGAAGCATCTTACGCAACCGAACTTCTACTATGCCAGGACCGGGCATAAGCCATACACCCAAATCCCACGACCCCGAATTCAACCCGGGAAATCGTGTTCCTAATCCCCAAATCATACTGAGCGTACTAGGAATAACATAGTGAGACTCCAAACTATCCCAATACCGCGGATGGAATAGAGGCAACGTCTTAACCCAAAACTAAGCATAAGCCATACACAAAGTCAAGGGCGTCTAGAAAAGAAATCAAGCTAAAGACCTCATCATATCATCATCATATCCTCATAGTTAATTAAAGGCAAGAATAAGCCATACTCTTGAAATTAATAACTAAATCATCGAAGTTAACCCAAGAATTGCCTATAGCCATACTCTTGAGACTAACCAAACATCATATCATCAATCTTTAACTCAATCTTTAATCAACATATCCCAAATCTTTAACTTTCAAGACTCTTTCTATCACTTTCTTTAACTTTCAAGACTCTTAAAGAACTCATCAAACCTCAACAAGAACTCTAAAGAACTCAATCAAGAACCTTAAAGAACTCATCTAACTCTTAAAGAACTCAACAAGAAACCATTCAAGATTCAAGATCTTCAATCAAGAACTCAATCAAGATTTAAGAACTTCAACCAAGAACTCAAACAACTCAATTATACACGCATAATCATCATCAATACCATACGAAATTCTCAACAATATTTTTATCAAAATTCATCAAACTTAAACCCAAACATCATGATTTCAAAATATCATAAAAACAATCTAAAAACATGAAAAACCACCATTAAAACGTCATTATAACAATTCAAAATCAGATTATAAAACATAATCAAAATCATGAACAATCATCAACAAAACATCCCAAACATGCATTTAATCAAAGCTATAAACATAGTATTACCAATTAAGTTGAGTTAGTATGTTACCTTATTGAAGATTACACACAAATCAACACACATTAAGACCATAAAACCCGCTGCCCAGATTCGAGTCTTGCACGAACAAAGCCCACGCAGCAACACGCACTCGAACACAATCTTGCACCAATCAACACGGCTGCCACTGCAGCCCCACACGGCTACTGCCCAGCCACGGTTGCTGCCCAGTCTCGGCCACTGCCCAGCCACGGTTGCTGCCCAGAAATCAGCCACACCCAGCCACGGTTGCTGCCCAGAAATCAGCCACACGCCCAGCCACAAACACGAACCCAAACCACCCCGAACTAGTGATCTTGTAAGAAATTGTTGGGGTTTAAAACATGCTTTAATACTTAAAGATCAAAGGACTAGAATCTTTAAGTTTAGAATTAGAAAGATGGATGAACAACCTTGGGGTTGAAGATGCCAAATGTGGCGTGAGATTGGCAATGGAGCAAGAGGAGAGCCTTTGCCTTTTAAAAGTGATGGCAAGTGATAAAATGAGCAAATGAACTCAAAGCCTTACTAACTCCTCTATTTATAGAGGTTAGTATAGGTGTGGACATGAAGCAAGTGGCAAAACTTGCCATCAAATAAAGAGGGAAAACCGGTTGGGCTTACTAAATGGGCTCAAATTGATCATTTGGGCCTTTTGCACTAATTCATGACTAATCATGATTATTTTGCACTTGGCCCAAAAATAATTAATTAATTAGAAATTAAATAATAAAATTCTAATTAATTAAAATAAAATAAAATAAGGAAATAATAAACCATTAAAAATAATGGTTACACTAAAACATTAAAAATAGTCTAAAATAAATTTTAGACCATGCACCGCAACCACAATAATTACAATAAAGTAATTACGAGACTAGCCCAAAATCTGGGGCGTTACAATCTCCCCTCCTTAAAAGAATTTCGTCCCGAAATTCAAGCAAGGGAGATTATTCACCATCAGTAATTCGGGCTCGACACGCAAAAAGTCAGACGGAAACTGACAGAACTTCGGCTTCAACCAACGATCAACCGATCCTCGCGACTTGATGCTTCAGCCACTCAACTCGACTTGCCTGCACGATCGAGAAGCGTTCGTCGAAGTCCTGAACAAACTCCAACACTCTTCAACGCACCACTAAAGACCTCGGGATCCTCCTCCTTGCTTAGAAGGTCAAGATAGATGCAAGTCTATCCTTTACTCCAACGACGAACCCAGACTTACGAACTTCGGTCACATACTCAAGTTACTCCCCTCGACTACAGACTTAACTCTTAGAGGTGTAAAAACGATCAAATGACCGAAAACTGGTATATAGGTTATGATCGATTGATCAGAATTGAAATGCAGATACAATGGGTCGATCAAGGTAAAAGTAGGAAACAATCAGTTGTCTTGGACGATCGAATAAAATTCCAAAACAAACAATTAATTTCAAAATTCCATATCAGGTTTAGAATATCTGGATTAGAATGCGGGGATCGAAACAATGCCCACCTTTGAATGACAAGAATAACAAGGATGTGAATAAATGCCTGATATGAATATCGAAGAAAAGAACGTCTCGATAAGTATATCGATTTACGAGAAATAAGATAACTATGATTACAAAATAATAAATAAATATATATATATACATATACATATATATATATGGATACAATAGAAACAACGATACGAGGGTGTGTAAATGGCATAAATTATCCATCGATAAATCCTAGCGACGATGGATGATATTAATAAAAACAATGGCCAAAAACACGGTAGATGTCACAAGGTGAAATGATGTTAAACACAAGGTTGGCCAACATGAATAACGTTAATGATTTATGATGGCCTCAATTAGATATGATGATGATAACATCGAAGATGGATGATCACAGATGACAATAACGATCATGATCGACGATGACGACGACAAGAATGATGATAATGGATTACGACGCTCATGATCAAGGGTTAAGAACTTATGATGTCGAATAAAGGACTGACAATAAATATAACAAATTGTCCTGAACGATAATGAAGGCATCATGGACGTTAAAGAATCGACTAGAACAAGGTAATAACGGTATTGTTAACAATTAGAAGTAACAACGAATCGATAGTGCTACTTATGTTAATAATAAGAGTACTCACAAAAATAGGTTCAACAACGGAGATAAGGTTAATCGTAAATCGATTGGAAGGATAATCAAATAGGTTTGGTTCAATCGGATTCTGGTCGAATACGGTAGGTCAAGCGGTTTCCTGACCACGATTACACCCCTATAAGTTCTAGTCTGGTCTACCTTAACTCCTTCCTTTGTTGAGTACGCGACTCGGAAATACAAATTCGCGAAGACAAAGCTCCCACCTGGAGATATTCGCGAATCATCTGCTGCTCCATAATATCCTTAGTACCATACGGAGATGATCTGCAAGCTCAGACTCGTCTCTCGTTTAGACTAAGATATTATCGACGAAGACTACGACGCACTTATCGAGTAAGTGATGAAAAGTCCGGTTCATCCGATCCATGAACACGGGTAAAGCGTAAACGAAACTGACAACATCACTTCAAATCTCGTAGTGGTCGTATTCGTACGAAGAAGCAGTCTTCGAAATGTCTCCATATCGCCCTTCTGGCGAAGCTTCCTCATCTTCAAGGCTGAGATTACCTTCACTCCTTTCTTAAGGACGAACCCAGAGTAGGTAACTCGGTTGCCCTGAGATCCTCGGAATGTCACTGACTGATCTCGGCTACGAATGATCGCTCAATACCTTGACAGCCAGTCCATGCCAATAATGACATCGAACTCCATCAGCGGGAAATCCTTCAAATCGGTTGTCGCCTGCTTCACCAGCTAACACGATAGGCAAACCTCGGAACTCGAGCTGACAAACAAGATCCTCTCCCAAAGGAAGAGTCATAAACGAACGAACGGAAAATCCGAGAATCCATCGAACTGGACCTCTACTACTGCCTTGGTCGTACAACGGACTCGATCCTTCATTGGAGACTTAGCCGATGTCGGAAGCTCCTCTCCTGCCGATGAAACATGCCATAGGCGTGTCGTCACATCGCTTCCCTGGGTGGAAGTTCTTGCGCAACTTCTATACCTCGAACCGTCGAAATCTTAATGCGATCAAGCGGTCGGAGGGGGTACTGCTAAGAGTACTAAATCGAGCCTCCCAAAGGATAGCAACATCCTCGGGGTCGGGGTCTTCTTCTAGCTGGCATCCTCCTCGATAACAGACGCCTGAAAGTCGAGTGCTACCTCGTAAGCTTGCCGTAACGACTTCGCTCCACTGCTGATCATACGAATGCAAATCCTCGTATCCAACTCCTTGACGTAACGCTTGTCCCGCTCTTCCTCGGATGGAACGACTGACGTAGCGAACATCAATAATTCGGCGAACCTATCGGGGTACGCCTGAACTATTATCTTACCCCGGATAAGAGTAAGAGACTCCTCTGGTTTCCGTCACCGCAACTCGTCGGGGTAGAACCTCCTCTGGGCCTTAGCTACGAACTCGTACCACGATATCGAATGCGGGGTAAACGCGCGTTCCTAGCTATGCTCCACCAGTTATCGACATCTCCTCGCGAGTGGAAGGTGACGAACTGGTCCTTCTCGTGCTCGGACCACACATAACGCTGAAGAGCTTCCTATCTCGTGGATTCTTCTCTTCAACATCGTAGGGTCGACAACCCTATCGTAAGTCGGTGGTCGAAGACGAGCGATATGATCGAACGTCGACTGCGATCCCGATAGCTGACGACTAAGATGCGCTAGCGTAAAAATCGCTTCCTCGAGCGCTCAAAATCTCTGTTGTCCCGAACTCGACCGGCGAGGTGTGAACACGTCGAAACGTAACACGATAAGGACACAAATAAGCAAACCATGTTAATCAAAAATCACACTCAAGTCAAGAATACACACAAAAGAGGATAGGAAAAAGAGTCTTATCCCGGATTATTCTACCCGTCACTCTTCTCCCAACACATAATCCTAGAATTTGGTTTATACACTCGGGAAAATAAAGCTCTCAACTCCCGGGTTTAACTCAAATCCTAAAAACTTCACTTAAACCTATTCGGCTCTGATACCAACTGTAACGACCCGACTCGCATAAATCGGCGCGGAAGAAACCGACGAGTCAAGTAGTTATAAAACTAAAACTTCAACACTTAGAAAATAAACTAATACCTCAAAATATTATTATTAAACCATAAGTGTACAATAACCCACAATCTTGTACAAACTAAGTCCAAAAGTCAAATGAACTAAAAACAAAGTAAAGTGCAACTCTAACCACATACTAGAGTCTTATACAACAAATGTAATATCATAAGTCCGAAACAACGTCTATAGAATCTAATACTATGAAACAACTGTAATAAACAACAACAAAGCACACAAAGCGCCGCTCGCCCAACCCCAAAGCTAAGCAAGAGCATCATCGTCAGATGTACCTGAAAAACACAACATAATCCACCATCAGTGGCGAGTAACATAACTGACTCACCCTAACGGGAATACACAAGCACATAGCATCAATCAAATAACATCACACGTAAAAATCCTCGAAGACACGAGACAACCTCAAACTCGTAATCCAAACTCGACTAATCACTCGACATCATCATTCGACATCACTACTCTCAAATTCAATCTCTGGCGCAATCATTCTAGTTCTAGACCGGACTAGGCTCGTACGGAAGCATCTTACGCAACCGAACTTCTACTATGCCAGGACCGGGCATAAGCCATACACCCAAATCCCACGACCCCGAATTCAACCCGGGAAATCGTGTTCCTAATCCCCAAATCATACTGAGCGTACTAGGAATAACATAGTGAGACTCCAAACTATCCCAATACCGCGGATGGAATAGAGGCAACGTCTTAACCCAAAACTAAGCATAAGCCATACACAAAGTCAAGGGCGTCTAGAAAAGAAATCAAGCTAAAGACCTCATCATATCATCATCATATCCTCATAGTTAATTAAAGGCAAGAATAAGCCATACTCTTGAAATTAATAACTAAATCATCGAAGTTAACCCAAGAATTGCCTATAGCCATACTCTTGAGACTAACCAAACATCATATCATCAATCTTTAACTCAATCTTTAATCAACATATCCCAAATCTTTAACTTTCAAGACTCTTTCTATCACTTTCTTTAACTTTCAAGACTCTTAAAGAACTCATCAAACCTCAACAAGAACTCTAAAGAACTCAATCAAGAACCTTAAAGAACTCATCTAACTCTTAAAGAACTCAACAAGAAACCATTCAAGATTCAAGATCTTCAATCAAGAACTCAATCAAGATTTAAGAACTTCAACCAAGAACTCAAACAACTCAATTATACACGCATAATCATCATCAATACCATACAAAATTCTCAACAATATTTTTATCAAAATTCATCAAACTTAAACCCAAACATCATGATTTCAAAATATCATAAAAACAATCTAAAAACATGAAAAACCACCATTAAAACGTCATTATAACAATTCAAAATCAGATTATAAAACATAATCAAAATCATGAACAATCATCAACAAAACATCCCAAACATGCATTTAATCAAAGCTATAAACATAGTATTACCAATTAAGTTGAGTTAGTATGTTACCTTATTGAAGATTACACACAAATCAACACACATTAAGACCATAAAACCCGCTGCCCAGATTCGAGTCTTGCACGAACAAAGCCCACGCAGCAACACGCACTCGAACACAATCTTGCACCAATCAACACGGCTGCCACTGCAGCCCCACACGGCTACTGCCCAGCCACGGTTGCTGCCCAGTCTCGGCCACTGCCCAGCCACGGTTGCTGCCCAGAAATCAGCCACACCCAGCCACGGTTGCTGCCCAGAAATCAGCCACACGCCCAGCCACAAACACGAACCCAAACCACCCCGAACTAGTGATCTTGTAAGAAATTGTTGGGGTTTAAAACATGCTTTAATACTTAAAGATCAAAGGACTAGAATCTTTAAGTTTAGAATTAGAAAGATGGATGAACAACCTTGGGGTTGAAGATGCCAAATGTGGCGTGAGATTGGCAATGGAGCAAGAGGAGAGCCTTTGCCTTTTAAAAGTGATGGCAAGTGATAAAATGAGCAAATGAACTCAAAGCCTTACTAACTCCTCTATTTATAGAGGTTAGTATAGGTGTGGACATGAAGCAAGTGGCAAAACTTGCCATCAAATAAAGAGGGAAAACCGGTTGGGCTTACTAAATGGGCTCAAATTGATCATTTGGGCCTTTTGCACTAATTCATGACTAATCATGATTATTTTGCACTTGGCCCAAAAATAATTAATTAATTAGAAATTAAATAATAAAATTCTAATTAATTAAAATAAAATAAAATAAGGAAATAATAAACCATTAAAAATAATGGTTACACTAAAACATTAAAAATAGTCTAAAATAAATTTTAGACCATGCACCGCAACCACAATAATTACAATAAAGTAATTACGAGACTAGCCCAAAATCTGGGGCGTTACAGTAGTAGTCCAATATCTAAACCATTTCCTTAAACAATCATATAAACAATTTAACACATCAATGAAATAATCCAATGAACATATAAACTAATAATCGTTAATTAAAATTGCAAGAAACAAGATAAAAATCCTTCTTTTAATCATGCTCCACTCGACATTCACCAACAACAAACCAAGATTAACACTTCAACTTATTTAGATACAATCATCAACGAATAATCATATAAACTTATCAGTAAATCATAAAATCATGCTTAAAACATTAAATTATCAAGATTGAACCAAACAAGAACAAATTAAATCCCTATATTATACATATAATACACGGCTCTTCCCAGCTAACAAGAATAGCAAGATTAAATTCAAGAACTATCATATAATGCTTAAACCAAAGATTCAATTCAAGATTATCATGAAAGATTAATTAAAGATCAAGAATATAGCATAAAAATCATATTTTTATCATAAAACAATTTCGAATAATCAAGTAAAATACACGGCTCTCATAGTCATCTTTCAAGAATCATTCAATAATTAATTTCATATATTCTACTAAGCAAGAATCATAGATCAAACACATATTTATATGGGAACATAAAATAATTTCTTCAAAATCCTTCTTAAGGTACTCGGCCATCATCATAACTCAACAAGAGATAATTCTAAATAATTCAACATTAATTCTAATCAATTCCATATGATTCTAAACCTATTCTAAACATGTTTAATCCTATTCTAATAACCATATTGCTAATCTATCATATTGATTAAGTAAAGCAAATCTAATTATCTGTTGTTGGAGTAGGGGTTCGAATAATACTAAGGTTACACGGTTTTCTTGGTGTTTCTTTGGTTTCTTGATTAATCTTTGAGGGTTGGAATAATAAGAAAGGGTTAGGAATAATTTTGGTGATTGATTCTTGGAAGGGAAAATAATAAAACAATTTTGGTTGTTGTTCACTATGGTTTGGCCGTGTAAAAATGAGTATCAATAGGGGGTTTTCAACTCCTTAAATTTAGTAGGAAAAATAGGTGAAGTTAAGGTAAAAATAGGATTTTTAGGAATAGGTCAAAATAGATATAAATTGTAATATTGGTGGAATTAAATTTAAATAACCAATTGAAGGAAAACTCAAGAGAGGGCCGTGTATATGGGGAAACAATAGGGGTTGGTGTTCTCCTAAAATCTAGTAAGGAGAATAGGTAAACAAAGATTAGGTTTTTTTTAAGAAAAGGTCCAAAATAGATTAATTAATCATATTGGCTAAAACAAATTAAATAAATTGATTAGAAGATAGGAGCAAAGGGCCGTGAGACATAAGGGATGAAAGGAAAAAGATTGGGCTCGGGTTTTGGCAAAATAAGGTAGAGGGTTCGGGCCAGGATCAAAATAATTAGATTGCTACAATAAAATTAATAATTAATTAAATAATAATCAATTAAATAGTCAATTAATTATATATTAATTAATTATGAAAAATTTAAAATATCCCGAAATTTCGGGGTATTACAGATATCTTGACCCTTATACAAATTGTACAGTTCTTTGCAGCTTCGTGGCAATTATAATAAGCAAACCTCACTTAATAAGAATGGAGGAATGCCATCATCATCATTCTCTTCGCAACAACCTCCTGTAGCAGACCCATGGTCCATTCCTTCTGTGGCCACTTGATCATCATTCTTCTTCTTCTTCTTTGGTTGTGGACTATTAACTTCCTGAAAAATGAACATATCATGTACTTAAAAATGGACTATTATTCAAAGTTAGTGTATAGATGTATATAAGTTTCGATATTACCTCTTGTAATACCTTGACTAGTTAACGAGGCCATTGAGCCCAACTTCCAACTGCATCATCTCCAAGAACTTCTTGTCCAAAAAATGGAACATGTAAAGGTGTACTTTCCTCTCCTTTAAGTACTTGCTTAAAACAAACCTTTACATGGTCATCTCTTAAAGGAACATTATGAATGATTTCACCAGGTTCACTCCATAATAAAGTTCCCTTAGCAACAACTCGATACCCAACATCTTCGTCAATTACATTAAGTTCACAAGGTAATGGTTCCTGTATGTTTAATTTTTTAAAAATAATGACTTTAACACAAGGGATGACATGCATGAATAAAAAAATCATGTATGAATATAATATTAAAACAAGCTACCTTTGAACCATTTGCAAAAGGACCGAGATCAATAGACTGACAACTACTACGGTTAGTAAGGCGAGATGTGCTACCATTAACAATGTCGTTGTTACCATTCAGATTTAACTCCAAATTTTCTGGTATTTGTACACCACAAGATTTCAAGATTCCAAGAGTAAATTCTTTCATTTCACTTCTAGTTTGTTCCCTTACTTGTTCAATGAGTTGTATAGCAAATTCTTCCACTTGTCTAAGTGTCATCATCCGTCAGTTTGACTACTACGCTTCTTCCTCTTGAAAACGACACTTAGTTTTGCATTACCTCCTAATTCCCTCACATAACCACCTTGTTCAGGAGTTCCAAGTGCTTCAGTCAAAATGCCATGGCTTCCCTCAGGTACAAACTCTCCAGATTTTTGCGCCTCCTTCAGCTCATTTTATTAACATCAATAATAACACCAGTTATTTTTAAAGAGTAACAAATATCTCAATAAAAAAATAAAAAATCAAGATACTTACAATTTTTTCCACCACCATTTTAGTCTTTGGGTTAGTGATTTCCCCTTTCTTGTTTTTTCTTCCATCTATCCATCGCTCATAGCGAGCTCTTGGGGTCACCATCCTCACTGAAGATGTATTTGACTCTAGACTTGAGGAACCAGACAAAGTAGATTTTTTCATCTGTTCTTTGGCATACTGCTCTTCTCTTTTGACATAACCTCCACGACCCAAATGATGGGGATGCTCGTTCTTCTTTTGGTTAGATCGATTTCTTTCACTCAATTCCTAAAATTTTGGTTTAGGTGTTATTAAATTATGAAATTTCAGCAAATGCATATTAAATGTACAAGAACTAGTTCATTATACATAAATTACCTTAAATTTTGAGTCCTTATGCATTTCCTTGAATTTTAACCAATCTTCCTTATCAATACCCGCATAGGCAACCCATGGTGGGTGTTCCTCTTCATTTTTAGTTAAAGCAGTAAAGTAATCATGTCTAAGTCTTGTCTTAAAATCCTTCCATCTTGATTTGCAATCCCTCAACACATATGTCTTCTTGTCATCATCACACTTGAACATATTCTGTGAGACATTAATGTTGTTCATTTAAAATATAATTATTTGGTACATAAATATAGTATGCTTTGATTATAAGTATCATGTTACCTTTGTTGCTGACCATAACTTTTCCTTCACGTCATCATCTACCTCACTCCACTTGCTGATGCATATTTTTACTTTTGCATGCGCCAACGCTCCTGTGTAAGCTGTATATCTATCCTTAAATTTACCTACAGCAGATCCATATTCATTCCACTTTAAGGGATATGGCCCATTATCATCTTTTGTGATGTACTTTGCCGTGGTTGGACCTCTTCGCCTCTCACTTCTCTTCTGTTTCTTATTACTCTGGTTATCCTCATCCGATATCACATGATCTTCAAATGCCATATTATAATCACCACCTTTAAAAAAATAATGAAATTAAAAGTCAATTTAATTTTAATATAATGTTGTGGTGGCTGGTAATTAACTTTTAAAAATGGAAGTTCTCCCTCACCTTCACTGCAACATAATTGATGGTTTAGCCAAGAAAAGTTGATTCCTTACTGCAGCTTTATCATCTACAATCTGCTCATTATTTTCCACAAAGTGAGTTAGAATATATACATAAAATTAATTCAGAAAATTATAACTAGAATAAAAAACAATTTCACATATCAACTTAATAATGCCATGAAATATCATACATGTTGTTTTCATGAGTTTGGTCCAATCCATACACCTTCATTATGATCATTACGCAAATAATGTTCAGTTAAGTCATTGACATTAATTTGTGTATCTTGGTACAATGAAAAAATGGGAACTGGTTCAATCTGTCCATATTCATCTTCATTCGGCACAGGGTCTGCAACAGCAACACCGTGTATCTTTCCTTGAATTACTACAGACCATGAGCTATCCATCAGATCCTTCATATAGAATACTTGCTTTGCTTGTGATGCCATTATATATGGCTCATCACGATGACCCAATTTACCAAAATTCACTAAAGTGTACCCCAGTTCATCAATCTTAGTCCCTCTTCCCACATCTACCCACTTACAACGAAACACTGGCACTTTGAATTGATATGTGAAATTAAGTTCATATATGTCTTCAATAATGCCATGATATGTCTTAGACACATGTTGTGGTCTATTATCCTTCGCATTAGCAAAATGGTCACCCGATGCTATTAAAGATACACCACTATTTTGCATGGTACTTTTATTGTCTCTTTGATTTATATAGAAAAAATAACCATTCACATCAAACCCTTCATATGATATTACATTATGCGAAGGTCCGAATGCTAACCACCTAATATCATCATTGACCTCATTTGGTGCTCTTGCAAGCTCAAGTTCTACTTTTTGCTGGAACCATTTAACGAATGAGCGGTTGTGTTCATCTCTAACAAATTTGGGAGCTTTTCCGATATTTTGAAGCCTTACAATTTCCTTGTGCTCATCCACATATGGTTGCACCAAGTCACTTTGTTGTAAAACATACAAATATGCCCTATTAAGCTCTTCTTCACTAAGAGTCACCACTTTTCGCCCCACGGTCCCTTTTCCCAAAACTCTCTCCTGATCATGACGAGGAACAGGAAGTCCAAGTGATTCAAGTTCATCAAGTTTATCACTACAATAACCAAGCACCTCATCGGCCATATATCCCTCAATCATGCTTGCTTCTGGTCGAGCTCGATTTCTAACATAACCTTTCAAATCACCCATGTAACGCTCAAATGGATACATGTATCTAAGATAAACTAGCCCGCAAAGTTTGACTTCTCTAACCAAATGAACCACCATATGCACCATAATGTCAAAAAAGGAAGGCGGAAAATACATCTCAAGTTGACACAATGTGATAACAACTTGTGTTTGCAAAGAATCTAGTTTTCCAGGATCAATCTCCTTTGAACACAAAGCTTTGAAGAACAAACACAACCTGATAATCGCATGTCTCACTTGCTTTGGCAAGACTGACCTAATTGCAATTGGTAAAATCTCTTGCATTAAGGTATGACAATCATGAGATTTCAACCCCACTAATTTCATATCTTTTAGAGAGACAAGGTTTCGAATGTTTGAAGAATATCCATGGGGAACCTTCACATCATGTAACGACTCATAAACAACTTTTTTCTCCTTTTTGGAAAGAGTGTAACATGCTGGAGGCAAATAATGACGCTTGCCTTTTTTCTGTGCTGCCAACTCAAGTCTTATGCCCAACTTTTCCATGTCCCCCCGAGCTTTCTTTCCATCTTTAGTTTTACCTGGCATGTTTAAGAGTGTCTCGATGAGACTATCAAACACGTTTTTCTCAACATGCATCACATCAATGCAATGCCTTACAGGCAAAAATTTCCAATAAGGCAAGATCCAAAATCCCGACATCTTCTTATAGCAAACTTGATCATCCGAAGGCTTGTAAGACTGGACTTGCTAAAGCTTCATTGTACGTAGGTCATAGGTTCTTCAATTTCCAAAAGTAAGATTTCATTGTTATTTTAAACCATGAGACCATCTTTCAAATACCTAGGTTTTTTATCCCTCTCAGACCTACATAGGGGTAGTGCAATTTCGGGCCTAGTTCCTTGAAATGGAGTTGGAGTTTCTTCAACCTCAGCTCGTAATTCAGAATGGGATCTTTCGAATGGTTTGGATTTTTAAACTCTATTTGTTTCCCATCTTGAAGTTCCTCAAGATGTATGTTAATCCTACATTCCTACATGTCTTTCGGGAAATAATCTCATTATCTAGAAAGACACCATCTGAGCAACAAATACTTTGTTCTCATTTTGAAGTGATATTTTTCGGATTTAGGTGCAAGCTTGTATGAACTTTATCATTTTACAAAAACTTAGCAACCCCAAATCTTTAGAAAAGAAAACTTATGGGGGTTACCAAGTATTTTAAATTGGATTAATAATATTTTCACATTTTTTTACCAAGTATTTAATGGAGGTACCAAGCATTTATATGGGTTACTAGGTATTTCATGGGGGTAGTAAGTATCTAAATGGGATTACTAATTATTTTTATGGGGTTACTAATGATTTCTATGGGGTTATTAATTAATTTTGCGGGGTTGCAATTTAAATGAGGTAACTATTAATGATATGTAGTTACTATACATTAATTATATGAGGTTACTAAGTATTTTATTTGGGTTACTAAACATTTATATGGGGTTACAAAGTATTTGAAAGTGGATTAATATTGTTTTATATGTATCAATATTATTTACCATTCTCTTTAGAGGAAATTTAGTGTTTTCTGTACATGTTACTTTATGCAGTTTTAGGGGTTATTTATGGTAACTCTAATTTTCTAGGAAATGTAAATAAGAGATTGTGTTTTGTTTACACTTTCATGGGAATTCAAAATTTTCAAGGTAATTCATTAAGCACGTAGGAAATCACTTATGATGACCCCCTTGGTGAGTTTAATTTCTTGTGGGAATTATAAATTCTCATGTGCCAACCAAACACATACATGACATTTCCTACGAAATTTACGAGGAAAATGAATTCTCATGAATTGAAATTTTTTGTAGTAAATTATTTCCTACATCAACCAACGACGCCTAAGTGTTTTTTCTTTGGATTTACTATATATCTAAGCATTTTCATTAGGGTTACCTAGTGTATTATTCCGGGTTACTCGGTGTTTTAATGGAATTTCTAAGTGTTATATATGGGGTTACAAAGAGCCTTAATTTGAGGTGAATATGCTATCTATGAGGTTACTTGTTTTTTTTTGTTTCTATATGATTACTTGGTGGTTTCTATTGCGATTATTTCGCGCATTATTGTGGTTATTGCGGTTATTCTATATGAGTTACTAATTGCTTTCTAGGAAGTTACCAAATGCGTTTCATGGTGTTGCAGGTTACCATGTGTTTTCTTTGGGGTATTAATGTTTGTTGTGGGAGTTATTAATTGTTTTCAATGGGGTTACTGTGTGACGACCCGACTCGCTTAAACCGGCGTGGAAGAAACCGACGAGTCGAATTGTCAATCTAACAAACAAACTTACTAAAAATTAAAACAAAACCTCAAAATTATCATTACTATAACCCAAAAAACGTACAATACCCACAAGTTGTACAATACTAAACCCAACTGTATCAATACTAGAAATTAACTCCAAATACTATCAGAGTCAAAATACACTAAAGATAAACCTATATGTCCAAACTATAAACATAATGTAGTCTAGAACAAGAATATTTTAACGACACTCGCCCAACCAATAGCTAAGCAGCATAGTCATCATCAGAATTACCTCAAAAATAACAACGATCCACTGTCATTGGCGAGCAACATAACAGTCCCACCATAACATGGATACACACAATCATAGAAAAAATCAAACAACATATCAGACTACCAACCAACATATGATAAAAACGTCCAAAATACATTTAATCGTAAAATTGACCAACTTTAAATAATTCCAACTTAAAAAAAAACATAAAAACATCTTTGTCGCTACCATTTACATTTTAGACCGGACTATGCACGTACAAACGCTTCTTACGCGAATGAACTTTCCTACTATGCTAGGAATGAGAATCTTACTCCCAAACCCATGAACCCCATCTTACGGAAATTTATATCAAACAAACAACATAGCAAGTATACACTATCCCAATACCGCAGTCAGGATAGAGGCAACGTCTTAACCCAAAACTTAGAATCTTACTCTAAGATTAGGCGTCTAAAAGTAAACTTAAGCTAATCTTACTTACAAACATCGAAGTTATTCTCAAGATTGTCTTTTTCGCCTTTTCTTGAGTTTAACCATAATCAATACTACTTCATAACCAATCTTTATCGAATCTTTAACAAATCTTTAAACCTTTCTTTAACTTCTTTAAAACTACCTTTCAAAATCTTTACAAAACCTTACTTATCTTTAAATAATACTTTGAAAAACATCAATAATATTGCACTTTAAAAAGAACATAAGACCAACTTTCAAGATTTCAAGATTCAACCAAGAACTCATAAAAAACTTATCAAGAACTCATCAAGAATTCAACAAGAACTCAAACAAGAACTCGACTTCAACACAAAAACCACACGAAAAACCTCAACGAAAGCATGCATGAAAACTTATGTAAATCATCATAAAACCATTACCCAAATCCATACTTAAAAATCACGCAAATCATGATAAACAAACATCGAAAATTCCTCTAACATGATTACTTAATCTATCCTATAATCATAGTACACATATTAAGGTAAGAAAGTATGTTACCTTTTTGATGAATAAGCAATACAATCACACAAACTTGCAGCCCGGAAAACCCAAGTACACGGCCAAAACCACGCACCCACACGGCACAACACGACTTTGCACGAACTCGAGCACGACTATGCACGAACCACCACCACGGCCTGCACGAACCACCACCACAGCTTGCATGAACCACCACCACAGACCACCGTCTTCAACACGGCACCACCACTCGAATCACACGGTCCTTTCACACGAACCACACGGCCCTAACACGATCACGACCCAATCGAACAACCCCAAATTCCGAACCCAAACTAGAAGTCTTGATTGAAAATAAAAGGGATTAATGTGTTTAGAGTTACTTAAAGATCAATGGAACTTTAATCTTTAAGTTTTGGAAGAGATTGGATGATGAACAATGGTTGGGTGTTCATACACCAAAAATGGTGTGTGGAACCAAGCAATGGGAGAGTGTTTGGCTAATTTTAATTGTGGCAAAATGATGAGCAAGGGTGCAAATGATGGCAAATGAGTTCGTAAGCCTTACTAACCTTTCTATTTATAGAAATAGTTTAAGGTGTGAACATGAAGCAAGTGGCAATTAGTCCACTAATTACAAAGGGGGGCCGACTATAACAAGGCTAAAATGGGCTTTTGGTGATCAATTGGGCTAATTGCACTCATGCATGTTTAATCATGCTCAAATTGCATTTGGCCCAAGAATATTAATTAACTAATTAGAAAATTAAATATTAAAATTCTAATTAATTAAATAATAATAAAATAAATAATAAACAACCAAAATAATAAAAATAATCGAAATAAATCGAAGTTATTCACATAAAATAAAAATAAATAGTCCAAATAAATTTTGGACCATACATAAAATAACATAAATAAAAAATAAATCAATGACAAAAATACCGAAAAATCTGGGTCATTACATACTGAGTGTTGACTTAGTATTTTCTATGATGTTTACATGGTGCGCTTTTTATAGGGATTACCACGTATTTTTCGTCTGGATTACTAAGCATTTTTCACTAGGGTATACTAATAAGTGTTTTAATTGGTGGTTACTAAGTATTGTTTATTGGGTCATTCCTTGTTTTGAATAGGGTTAAAATTTTAATGTTATAGAAAACTATATCAATATGGGGTCTTTATTTTTAAATAATAAAAAAGGAAGATTGGAAATTAATAATCCCACCTTTCACACTTATCCCACTAACAATCCCACCTTTCATAAATCCAGGAATAATTCCACCTTTTCATATCGTATTAATTTGTTGGACCTTTTAATAATATTAACCTGATTTAAGGTTAATTTTGAAGGTCTGTTGGGCTTAGCACGCCAAATTCAGCCTCATGGTTGACTTGGCACATGTTTCTAAGCCCAATAGACCTCTAAAACTAACCTTGAATTAGGTCGGTATTGTAAAAAGGTCTAACAGATGAATACGATATGAAAAGGTGTGATTATTCCTGGATTTATGAAAGGTGGGATTATTAGTTGGATAAGTGTGAAAAGTGGGATTATTAGTTTCCAATCTTCCAATAAAAAAAAAAAAGCGAAGTAAATTTTAATTATTTTATTTTTTTGGAATTATATTTTTTTATAATATACATTTAAACACTCCTGTAGCCTTGCTTGTTGTAAAATTTTCGTATTTTTTTCCATTGTTAAAAGTTAACAATGGCCACACAATGAGTATATGAAACATATTGTTTTTAATATAATTTTTAATAATTTTTTTTTAGAAAGGTAATAAAACTTTATTAACATAAAAAAGTGACCAAAATATAACTACCTTTTGGATACAAAGAATGATATACATATAAAAGGTAATTAGCCTTCCTTCTACAGTTTGAATTTGAAGCCATCTGCTAACATTTGTTAGCCCTAAAATATAATTTGTTTGTTTATACCCACTAGAAGAATAATAGCCTTTGTTGTTGAAGTCCCATTTATCTTGGTTGTAGTCATATCATTTTCAAGAGTCTATTTAACTCTACATATTTGTTTCAAATACCAGCTTGCATTGTTTGATAGGGCATATGTTATCTAATCCTTGCCTCTTAAGTATACATTGTTGACATATTTCACCCATAGATTGTCTGCTTTGCTTGCTATTAGGGCTGAGTAGAGTGCAGTCTGAACCGCACCAAATTTTGAAACCGCACCAAACCGTAAACCGTATTTTTTTAGTTGTTCCAAATATTTAAACTCATACGGAGTACTTTTTATTTTTGGGCCTACTGCCTTACTGAATTTATGTCTTTTGTTTGTCTTGGGTCTTATTTAGATGTTCAAGCCCGCATCTCTTTAAAACTTCTCTAACTCTTTAAGGCTCAAACAAAAAATAAATCTAGGATTTTTTTGGTGTTTATCAATTACTAATTATAAAATAAAATATAAAAATAAAAAGTGGGTTAAACCGCACCGCACCGAACCGTACTTTACGGTGCGATTTGGTATAAATTACGGTGTGGTGTGGTTTCAAAAATTGAAAAACCGTAATTTTGCGATTTGGTGCGGTTTGACGTCCAAACTGCACCGCGCTCAGCACTACATGCGATGCTTCAAACATATTTACTCATCATGGCCAAATTCCAAGTGTGACTCTCTTTAAATCCAAGGCCTCCATTCTTTTTAGGTTTGTAGATTTGATCCCATGCTATTGAAGGAGCTTTTAGTTGTGAAAGCTTGCCCTAACGATAGATAATTCCTCATTTATCGCAATTACTCGATCTATGACCTTTTTTTAGAATGAAAAAATTGAAGCCTAGTATGAGTGAAGATTCAAAAGCACTGTGTTGACTAGCTGACATAACTCATAAGATAGTGTTTCGTACCCCAAGATCTCAGTCTTGCTACGATCTTATTTGTCATGAAGTCATAATCTGCTCTACTTAGTTTCTAAAAATATTTTCATTTATAGTTGTGTTTAGACAAATGAGAAAAAATAATGTATCAAATTTTAATCAAATCAAGTAATAATTTTAGATCAAATCAGATAAGGAATAAAATTTCAGACCAAATTAGATTAAAAAAAAGAAGTTTAAAGATGAGTTCTCTTCACATTAAAAAATGTTTTAGGTTTAATAAGTTTAATTCAATTGCAATAGGTTCAATCAGGTCTAATAAGTTCCAACAAGTTAAATCAAGCCTAATAAATTTCAATCAGGTGAAATGAGTTCCAATAAGGTGTAATGAGTTACAATCAGGTTTAATCAATCTATTTCCAATTAGGTCAATATGTTCCAATAAGTTTTAATTAGGTGGAATAAGTTTCAATCATGTCAATAAGCTCTAATCAGGTCAAAAATTTCGAATAAGGTCTAATGAGTTTAATAAGTTCAAGTCTAATAAGTTAGAATAAACCCCACCCCTAACACAATAAAAATCTATTGAACCAAATAAGATTAGATTTTAACCAAGTAGTCTTAACACGATAGTTGCTCATCTTATCTCTTAACCAAGAGGTCGGGAGTTCGAATCCCAAGTCCCAACCCTTAAGAATAAAAAGAGATCCTTAGCGAACCCTTTTGTTATTTCGGGTGAACTATTACAAGGGGGTGAATTGTAGTATGGAACTTAGTAGTCAATTTTGGCGGAATTAGAGAACATGAAAATAAAATAAAAAGGGTTGTACGCCTTTTTTCTCTTTTTTCCACTCTTCTCTCCCCTTAAAAACCTAAAAACTATAGCCTATTTTCTAGCCATAAGGGCTACCATCATCATCTTTTTTATGATGGTAAGGCCCAAATCTTCTTTTAATTTGTTTGTTTTCTTTGTTTTTTTCATTAATAAATTTTCTTCTCTCTTTATGAAAATTTTCTACCCAATATTTGGGTTCTTTGTCTCC
The DNA here is from genome assembly GCA_951394345.1 of Salicornia ramosissima. NCBI lineage: Eukaryota > Viridiplantae > Streptophyta > Magnoliopsida > Caryophyllales > Amaranthaceae > Salicornia > Salicornia ramosissima. The sequence goes on from OX596239.1 coordinate 16,510,908, forward strand.
TTTGATGGGAGTATTTTGGGTTGAGTTTTCTTTTCTTCCTTTATGGAGGATTAAATTTCGGAAGATTTAATTTGTTGATAGAGGCTTATGCGGTATCGAATCAGATCTCAAATCTATTGTGCAATCAATTGAGTTAAATTTTATTCAATTCAAAAACTAAAACAGATCGCAAGACCCCTTGTAAAAGCCTGCAAAGGACAACGATGTGAAAGGCGAGGGAATTCATCAATGTCAGATCTCATCGACGATCATATTTTTATACAATTAGAATCTTATTTAATTCAATTTCCTTTGTATTTGTTGGATTTGATCTCTTTTGTAGATGTCGTATGACTATTTTATCAATGAATTGATTTTTATTTCAAAAAAAAGTAATATAAAAAAAAACGATGCAAGAAAGATTTAACGAGGAAACTTTCTAGGGCCCAACTAGAAATAAAAACTTGACCCACTAGGATTTCCTTTATAACACTTCACTAAATAGGCCAAACAACTCAGTTACAAACTATTTACTCTGGGACCCGTAAGTTCCTCTAGAAACTTACTTCTCTATTCACTATTCTCTTTTTCTTTTTCTTTCTCTTTGTCTTTCTCTTTTTTCTTCACTTCTTTCTCTATTCTCATACTTCTTAAATTCTCACCCCAATCACAAGAATACTCTCAAACCCTTTATAAATTCTCCATTACAAGAGTTCACTAAAACTCTAATCTCACTTCTCTAAATACAAACCCTTGATATGATAAAACTCTAATATGTTGAACATAAAACCTAACTGGAACATGGAACAGATTCCGGAACATATGATAGGAACTTTGAGTGAAACCGACTCAATATGTAGGTATAAGATGTAAATTTTTAGCTCTCCACATCATTGAAGTCTGGCACGACTTAGAAATGGTGATTCATTCACTATTTATAGAATTCTAAGTCGTGCTCCCCAAAAAATCATTAACTATACCACTAAACCCACTCAAAGTGCTGTTAGGAACTTGTAACTGCCCACTGACTCTTTTAACACGTCCCACTTCTTTTTACTTCTGATTTTTAGGAACTAATGACATGATTTAAATAGTTATTGAGGTGTGAAGCATGTCATGAAATTGCTTGGAGAGGAGGTTAGATTAACCGACTCCACTAACTACCACTTGTACTTCGTGCATAATCCCACACGTCCACTTCATGCTCCACTATCTTTGACTCTCTTTTTTATGAATTTAACAAACCTCTTTTATTGGAGTTCATATCCTCTAGATTTCAATTTTGGTAGATTTGGTAGATTTCTAAAATCTAGACCTTGAAAAAAAATCAATGGCTAAGATAATTTCTGTAAAAGTCAAACAAAAAATATTTAAAAACTCTCATTGTCACAACTCTATCAAATCTACCAATCCTAAACTCTAGAGGATCTCAACTCCTTTTATTGACCTCTAAATCAGAAATAGGAAGCCATGACTCCACTAATTAGTGTAACCAACTTTGACTCCACGTTCGACTCCAACAACTTTCTCCATGCATTCCTAAAAACATGCTTAGTCAACAACCGAATTTTTAACCTCCATACTCCAACTTGTAAATTTACTCCTAGAAAAAAAAAATAGTAATTTAACAACTCAAACAAGCTGTCCAAAATCCAAGAGAATACCAAATTTAATCCCAAATTTAATGTTAACCGAATTTACTAAGTATAGGACAACTAAGTTTGTTAATACTCCTAAAATTAAGGGCTCACTAATATTTCAATTTTACTGACTATTTAACAGATCAATATAATATATGAGTAGCGTTATATGACCATAAAATTCGTAGACCTAATTTAATTTGGACTCAGAACAACACAAGTTCCTCTAGGAACTGGACTCAAGTTCCTTTGACAGACAGGCCCAAGTTTCACTTGTAACTTAACTCGTGTTCCAGTCAGACTCTCATGACTCCAACATACTTACAAAAAGTCTTAGAAAATTAAACTTTAATTTTCTAAATTCTTCTCACCTTCAAGATGCTCCGACTATGGAAATCTTGATTCTCATTTCTCTTGGAACTTCAGTATTGATCAGACCTTTTCTGCCTTTGGAACTCGACTTGAATCTTTATTGTGTTCCATCGTTGCTCCACCTCTGGAACTGTGTTACCATGCTCCCGTATAGGAACTTGTTGTTGTTTCCTTATAGGAACTTAACTTATTTTATACAATAACTTCAGTTTACCTTACTTGCTTGATCGTGCTTCTTCAAGTCTTCTCTTTGCAAGACTTCAACTTTAGCACCTTTGAGTTGCATTCCCATATGGAAACTTTTTCTCTTATCCTTTTAATCTCCCTTGAATACTTAAATACTCCTTCAAGTTTTTTTGGTTTATCTTCTCTTTGAAGTTATTGTTTAGGAACACTTCTTCATTTGTATATCCTTCACTTGAACTTCTTTATTAATTTGCTTCAACTCAGAAGCTTCTCTTGATTTGTTCCAACTTAGGAACTTGTATTACATACATCATCAAAGATAGTAGGAATCTTTTTCTTTAAGACCTATGAATTTATTTATGCACATCTCAACACACATGTTAGTTACATAATCATCATTTGTACATTATCATCAAAACCATACATATCTCAACACCTTTACCCTTAAATGCAGCACTCAGGGCAAAGGGATTAGTCACTGCTTTCAGGTAGGGGGTATGCATAAATGGTTACTAATTCTTTGTAACCGTAAATGAACGTTAATAAACGGTTAACCGTGAAACTGTTAAGAATTATAGAAGATGAAAATATGAAATAATGAATAAATCATACTTAGGCCCTGTTCTTTTAGACTTAAAAGCTATAGTAATCAGATCAGATCAGACAAACTCAAATCAGATCAGATCAGATCAGATCAGACATTATTACTCTTTATTATTATTATTATTATTATTATTATTATTATTATTAATTTCGAACATCGTTTTTCCGCTCGACATTTTCCGACGACGGTTTTCGGACTAACTTTTCCGGCGGTGATTATTCGGCCGACTTTTCTGCCGACGATTTTCAAGCAGAGTTTTTCGGCGACAATTTTCGGGACGACTTTTTCGACAACGGTTTTCGGACTGACTTTTCTGGCGGTGATTATTCGACCGACTTTTCCGGCAACGATTTTAAGGCCAAGTTTTTTGGCGACGGTTTTCAGGATGACTTTTCCGACGACGGTTTTCGGACTAACTTTTCCGGCGGTGATTATTCGGCCGACTTTTCTGCCGACGATTTTCAAGCCGAATTTTTTCGGCGACAATTTTCGGGACGACTTTTTCGACAACGGTTTTCGGACTGACTTTTCTGGCGGTGATTATTCGGCCGACTTTTCCGGCAACGATTTTAAGGCCAAGTTTTTTGGCGACGGTTTTCGGGATGACTTTTCCGACGACGGTTTTCGGACTAAATTTTCCGGTGGTGATTATTCGGCCGACTTTTTCGGCGACGATTTTCAGGCCGAGTTTTTCGGCGAAGGTTTTCGGACTGACTTTTCCGACAATGATCATTCGGCCAACTTTTCCGACGATGATCATTCGGCCAACTTTTCCGACGATGATCATTCGGCCAACTTTTCCAGCGACGGTTTTCAGGCCGAGTTTTTCGGCGACGATTTTCGGAATGACTTTTCCGAGGATGATTATTCGGTCGACTTTTTCGGTGACGGTTTAGTCAAATTTTTCGGCAGTGATTATTACTACTACTACTACTACTACTATTATTAGTAGTAGTAATAGTAGTATTATTATTAGTATTAATATTATTATTTGAAGTTTTGAAGTTTTGGAGTGAGATTGAATGAAGAGGTGAAATGAAATGGGCTATCATAATAATAATTATAATATTAATAATTATAATAATAATAATATTAATTAATAATAATAATAATAATATTAATTATTAATAATAAAAATAATAATTATTATTTTAGTAAATATAATCACATATTACATTTCTCATAAAAAAATAAGTATTAAAATTATAAAAATAAAAATAAAAATAAAATAAAAATAAAAATAAAAATAAAAATAAAAATAAAAATGAAAATAAAAATAAAAATAAAAATAAAAATAAAATAAAAATAAAAATAAAAATGAAAATAAAAATGAAAATAAAAATAAAAATAAAAATAAAAATAAAAATAAAAATAAAAATAAAAATAAAAATAAAAATAAAAATAAAAATAAAAATAAAAATAAAAATAAAAATAAAAATAAAAATAAAAATAAAAATAAAAATAAAAATAAAAATAAAAATAAAAATAAAAATAAAAATAAAAATAAAAATAAAAATAAAAATAAAAATAAAAATAAAAATAAAAATAAAAATAAAAATAAAAATAAAAATAAAAATAAAAATAATTCAAATCAAATCAGATCAGATCAGACAAACTCAAATTAGATCAGATCAGATCAGATTAGATCAGACCAGATCACTCCTAAAGAATAGAGCCTTATGTATATTGGGGGGGGGGGGTAATGAGGCTAGTAATATATGTGAGTTTGTTAAAAATAATGCATTTAATTAAGCTATTTGGAAATTTAACTTGGCATACCTGATGTTTTTTTTAAAAATTAACGGTTAACCGTTTATGAGAATCACCAACCGTTAAAAATTAACGGTTCGATAAATTAATGGTTAAAAAGTACGGGTTACACTGTTCTTGGTTACGATTTGTTTCTTACACAACCTTACTTTCAGGTACATGTGATCACGGGTCGGGTCGGGCCCAATGCAAAAAATCAAGGCCATTAGACGGGCGGGGTTCGGGCCAGGCTTAATTCAGGCTCAAATTTCTTGACCAAAACTTGAAAATTTTGGTGGTCTTTTCAAGTTTTTTTCAATCCGTGCCAAAAAACATAATTTTAAATGTCCAAAGCGTGCACAGAGAAATTAAAAAATTGGGCCTAATTTGTATATCCAAAGCCCGGCAAAAATCGAAATGGGTCGGGTCAGGCCGTTTTGGGGTGCGTTTTCTTCGTCTGAAATTTTATGATCTGATCTAAAAACCTATGAGAATTGATGAACTGCTATCTAATCTAATATACTTTGATCAGATATAAGCTAAAAAGAACACACCCTCGATCAACTCTACTTTTAGGGGTGGATACTCGGGTAGTCGAGTTCACCCTAATAAAAAAAGAACACATCATTGGACTTTAGATTTCCTCAAAATTTACGAATTTACCCCGGCGGTTGAAGAGGGTTAACAATCTTAACATTGAAGTTTGAAGGACCCACGCACAAGTGCACAATGTCCACAACAATGTGTAACGCTGACTGACCCTGAATTCGAAAATACATAGAAGAGCGCGAAAATGACTTACTGTATTTACCTTACCTTAATTAACCCCCCACTCTTTCTCTCTCTTTGTCTCGAATCTCGTCTTCTTCAGCATTTCTTCTGAGATTCCCCATTTCTAATCACTTTAGGAGCACAATTTACAGTTTTTACTGTACTTGTCTACTCATTCAATTGCTCCCTTTTTCTTAGAAATTACAGTTCAATTTTTTTTTTAAAATTTATTATAGTTTCAAAAAATTTAAATTATTACATTTACAGTTCTCACATCACCCCAGTATTTATTTAAATTTCTGTTTCTGGGGTTTATTTTTAAACGCAAAATAAAGAAATTTGAACTTTTCTCGATTCAAATTTTCAACACCCATCTCGAAGTACTCCCTACTTCTGTTGTGGAATGAGTACCCTTTATTTGTTTCTCTCTCATTTACCTTTTCTCGAGCTTCTTGCTCGTCAACTATGGAGTTTATCGGAGGTTTGATGGATTTGTAAGTCCTTTTCCTGTATCCCATTTTTGTGTTTTTTTCTTTCTGTGTTTAGAGTTTCTTCTACATTGAAGTTGGTAATGGCTGTACATTGTGCGTTTTTTTGTTTGAAGTTTCGTTTAGAAATGTATATATGTTTTTTTAGGGCAGTTGCTTGATATAGAAGATATATTACATGTTGATAATTTTTTTTGTGTTTATATTTCATAGCAAGCATGTATGTTATGAAGCTGGGCATACCTTGCAAAAATAAATAAATTAGGCTGACTGTTGAAATGAGCTGATTTTCTTGCATCTTTGTTCATTTTATTTTTTTCCAATTAGCTAATGGGTGGCCAAAAATTGCTAAATGGGGTAGAAATTTTGCATTGATTTTCATTTAAATTTGGACCTCATTAGTTTGATTGGTTCCATATTGCTAAATGGGGTAGAAAAATTGCTGAATGGGGTAGGAGAATTGCTAAATGAGGTGTTGAAGATTGTTGGAATTAGTTTTTGGGATGTGAAAATGATCAAAATCAGTGAAGAAATAAGCCTTAATCAAATCACATTATGAGGATATTGCTAGAAGTTGTAGGCATGAGATAATGTAAGTGAAGCAACATTTTAGGTACAATGCATTTGGTTGCTTTAAAATGTGATTAACTTTTATTGTTTGATGTTTTGCAGCAGAAGTAAGGTTGTGTGGAGGTTTAAGTGTTCTATTGACCTATGAATAGCTAATATATCTAGCACTCATTGAGCTTCAAGGTACATTATATACCAACCCCTTAAAATAGGTTTTGGTTTTGATCCTCCACTGATTGAAAATTCAAAGACCATATAAATATTAAAGGAAAAATGAAGAGAAGAGCTGAGCTAAAGTCTAGAGGTCCTAGAAAGATGGCTAATCCTCAACAAGTTATGTATGAGCTCAAACATCGAGTTGTTACTGCAATGAATAAGATTGCAGATCGTGATACGTACCAAATTGGAGTTCAGGAGTTGGAAAAGGCGGCTGAGAGTTTGAACCCGGATGGAATTGTCCCGTTTTTGTCGTGTATATCGGATCCAGATTCGGAGCGAAAGAGTGCAGTTCGTAAGGAATGTGTAAGGATGATGGGTGTTTTAGTGAAAATGCATGGGGATCTTATAGGTCAGCACTTGGGAAAGATGGTAGCTTCAATTGTAAAACGGTTGAAGGATCAAGATTCTATTATTAGGGATACATGTGTTGAGACAATGGGTGTATTTGCATTGGAATTTGGAAATCATCAAGTTGACAATGATGGTATGTTTGTTTTGTTAGTGAGGCCCTTGTTTGAGGCCTTGGGTGATCAGAATAAGCAGATTCAAGCAGGTGCTGCATTGTGCCTTGCCAGGGTTATTGATAACATGAATGATCCTCCAGTGTCAATCTTGCACAAAATGTTGGCTCGCACCATGAAGTTGCTTAAGAATTCTCACTTTAAGGCTAAACCGGCAGTGATTGAGTTGAACAAAAGTCTTATTCAGGTTAGTTTAGTTAGTAAGTATACATATTTTCATCAGACTTGTGGATTTGCTTTACTTAATATGCTGCATCATACTCTCCCCTGTGATGTAAAATCCTGTTCTGAAGTGTGAAATTTGATGTTCAAGGATCAGCTTATTGTCACATTGCATAGAAGATTAGGAGCACATGTTTATGTTTAGGTGCATTACATGTTTCATCAAATTGGTAATTATAGCTTTTCGAACTGTAGAAGTGCATCATCCTATGCACAATCTTGAGATAATGTGGAAGAAGTCCAAGGTGGTGCATTAAATCTTCCTTTAGGATAATGTATAAATGTGTTGCACACTCGCACCTGTATTTTTTATATTAAGAGAAGAATGACTACAAAAATATACTTAATTGTCAAATTGTATTTAGTTGCTGATTGTCCACTTGATCTTTCCATGCATGTTCTTGTTCCGCTAGGCTGGTGGAGCTCTGTCACACAGTGCTTTATCCACTGCAATCTGCAGCATTCAAGAAGCTCTAAAGGATAGTGATTGGACGACACGTAAGGCTGCATCATTAGCACTGGGAGATATAGCTTCAAGTGGAGGACCCTTCTTGACACCTTTTAAGGCATCCTGCATACAAGCACTTGAGTCATGTCGCTTTGATAAGGTTAGTATCAATACCTATTCTTTTGATTAAACCCTACATCTTATAGACGGAATACTTATCATATGCTTCCTTTATAACACAGGTAAAACCAGTTAGAGATACAGTATTGCAGGCACTCCATTGCTGGAGAAGTATTGAAAGTCAGGATGTGCCTGAACCTTCAGATACCGTGTCTTCTATGAAAGGTTTTCTTATCTCACATTCACACCTTATGACCTTTTGGCTTCGATAGTTCAGTCATACCTTAGGATTGTCAAGATTCTAATTTCAAGCTGCCATTTTGATTAAATATCTTACGTTCATGTTTGTGTTTAGTTTTGGGTTTTCTACTGTGTATTTTATTGACATTGGGTGTGTTCTCTTCGTCTTATTTTTTCTGATCTGATCTGATAAGATAAGATCTCAAAATGTATGAGAATTTGAACTTATATTATGAGATCTTATCTGATCTGATATAAGTTAAAGAGAACACACCCATTATTTCCCTTGGGCATTCTGCTTGTCTATGGATAAATCTGGTCTAATCATGGTCTTGTTTGAATTTGTAAATGACACTGGGTGCTATGTTAGGATCTTAATATAAGGGCATTGGTTTCGATCTCTTGATCATCACATCTTTGTGTTTTGCTGTTACTTTTACTTTCCTAACATATAAAGTAATTTGATTACTTGCGTAAATACTCGAACTTGAACTGAGCTTATAAGGTTACATACATTTTGCAGGTAGTTTCCATGGCGATGACTCTAATGATCTTGTTTCTTCTGGTAGCTCTATGTGGAAAGATGTTGCTCATAAAGAATCAAAGACAAATACTGTCAAGAATAGAGTTCCTATGGCAACAAGAAAAGGAAGCTTTAATTTTTCAGAGAACTCTAGCAACTCTAACAATAACGAGTGGCATGAGGATGTTGCTGTTCCAAAGAAGCACACTGGTATTCCACTGTATCTTCACAATGATGGATCTGAGGGTAGCTCTCTGTGTAAGACTCAAGAAACGGTGACAGCTGATGTCATGAGTGTGCAAGGCGTAGGGCAGGAGTATGATCTAATAGATGACAAGAAAGAGTATTCATCTGCATCTAACCATGTTTCAGATAATTTTACTAACAAGTTTGTGTCATCATTCCATAGCCATTCTCATAAAGATGATATCACGAAGTTGTCAGGAGATAAAATGTTTGGTGTGGGAAACAATGATGTTGAAACTGAAAAGAAATCATACATATCAAAGACGGAAGATCGTAGAAGTCTTGATTCTACTGTAACTGAAGCTGAAGAATGCCGTTCTCTGCGTGCTTATTGTGCACAGACAGACAGTGAGATGAGTTCCATCCAGAAACAGCTTTTGGAAATAGAGAAGAAGCAGTCAAGCTTGATGGACATCTTACAGGTAAATGATAGGTTAATTTTCTTCCATAAGGGTTTAGCCCCTCTAAAAACAAGATTTTAAAGTAGAAAGGAAACAAATTAGGTATTTTTTTTTTTTCAATTTTTTTTTTTAAAAACAAAAAACCAAAAACAGTAAACCAGAAAAGGTGATTTGCAAATTGCAACTTTATGTTGTCAGTTTTGAAAATTATAATGATCTTAATATGTCAAACTAGTTTTTGAATCTTTTTATGACATATATTATATGGCTATAATTGACGGAAAACCAAAAATTTGAAAACCACAACGATACCGAACAGACCCTAGTGTGTTTTCTGTTCATTCTCTTGTGAATGATTTTTGTATAATATGGTTATTTCCTCCTATTGAAGATGTTTATTTTTATGTTTGGGTTCTATTTCTATTGTGTCTAACTGTCTATTTCTGCTATGATAACTAGCACAACACCTCAAATTATGGTTTTCTTCTATTGTAATTTTTGTATGCTGTTAAACATGCTCCTCTGTTTTCTGACAGGGTTTCACAACAAGCACCATGGAGACCTTGTCTGTAATACAGTTTAAGGTTTCAAGTTTGGAACATGCTGTTGACAGAATAACACATGGACTTCATGGAGCCAAATTCAGTGATACCACTAGCTCGAGATATGTTGAAAAGTATCAGAGTGTTACTTCTCCTGCCGTTTCAAACACAACCACTCCAAGGGTATCAGCAGACATGCAAGACAGAAATCCTGCTGCACGACCTTCAAGAAACAAAGATGTCTGGGAGCGAAAATCAGTAGGGATTAACAACAATAAAAGCAATTCTGTTAGACAGCCCTTGTCAATGGTGAATAGAAATTTCATTGGTGATGGACCTAGAAATAGTACTGGACATGATGTGCAGAACATAACCTACCATCAAAGTGGAAAAAATGACGTTGTTATGTCTTCAACTTCACATGGTAATGCTCGGCAGAGGGGAAGAGTGAATGAAAAGGACATATGGAATCATGTTAAAGACCTTCTGTGTGACGGAAATCTTGATTCTGCCTACAGAGAAGCTCTCTATTCAGGCAACCAAAAACTGCTAATCGAGCTCATTGATGGTACTGGTCCTGTGCTGGATAGCTTGTCAAATGAAACCATCAGCAATCTGTTTGCTGCTTTAGCATCATGTGTCGTGGAACATAGGATTGTCGAATCTGTAATTCCTTGGTTACAGCAGGTAACCTATATTTTCCCTTTATCTGAATAGTTGCTTGATTGTACTTTATAAATTTTACTAGTCTGTTTGGCACTATTCTTTTGGACTGAATTAATCAGAACTGAAATGAATTAAACAAAATCCTATTCTTTACACATTACCTTTTTTTTTTGCTTGCAGTGGTTTATATTTAAGTAGGCACTTATTTTCGTGGAAAATAGTCTGCTTTTGAGATCATACATGCTGACCTTTTCCTTCTTACAGATTGCAGATCTGAGTGCACTTCACGGACCAAATTATGTTCCTCTTTCTACAAAACTGAGGAGAGAAATCCTGTCAGCAGTGCAAGAATCATTGGATGTAGAAGTTACTCATCCTACAAAGAGACGAATGGTTGCACAAATGGCTATGAAATTACAACAAATTTGGGGTTAGGCTGTATTCGCTGTCAGATTGTTTTCCTCAGATGAATTTGCTTCAAAGTAGGTGTTGTTAGTTCATTTGTTCATTACTGCCTTAGAGGAGCAAATAGTGCTTCCAAATTCTCTAATTTACAAGTTATTAAGTGTTTAATATAGTTGCTTTAACAGATTATGAAATGTTTTGTGATATATTTTCTGGGTATCTCAGACCCAATTGATGCTTAAGCTACAGCCTACAGAAAATGTCCAAGTTTCATTGATTACTCTGTGCAATGAGCAGCAGCTGTTATACAATGAGCTTGAATCATACTAATACTAGCTGAACCTTCACCAAAAGTTCAGTCACATGCATGGAAATTTTCAATGGAGTTTTTCTTAAAAATGATTGCAGAAAACATATTATTTTAGTTCAATGAGCTTATAGCCCCAAAAAAGCATGTTGTACAAAATAGCTTTTTCGAAGCTAAATTTTTGAGTTTTCCCATAATTTTAGAAAGATAATTGTCCAAAATTTACATGACTTGATTGGAACTTATTATACCTTATCAAAACTTATCTTAATTGAATCTTATTTGTTTAGGTGAAGATAACTCTCTTCTTTCATTTCACTTATTATACCTTATCAAAACTTATCTTGATTGTTACTTATGTTAGCAGCAATCTCACTTGTGCCCAAGAAGAAAAAGAATGCTATAATGACAAAAGAAGACACAAGAAAAAAAAAATCAAGAATTATTATTACCAAATGCAAAATTTCAAAGGTGACCCTATTATTTTTTTAAGTAAAAGTAATTTATAATTTTAGTAATTGGTAAGATCATGGAAAAAAGTAATAAAAATAAATTAATAAATGTTTTAGAGTCATCATCATTCAGCAATATTTTATATACATCCAAATTTGGTACTTCCCATACTAAAATCTGCTCAAAGAAGAATGCCCTCTTCTCTCCAACATTGAAAGGGATGATTCCATTGACAAAGAGAAAACCCGAATTTCCGCATCTCGAAAGTACCCTGGAAAATGAACATATTTGTAGAAGACAATAACAAAGGACTAGAGGATGAATACACCACTTTGCAATGCTGTAAACATTCATTCTGAACTCGGATCTCTTTGAGATCTATTGCGAGTCCTAATTTCAGGAGATTGGGCACCAAAAAAGTCGTTTTGAGGTTCGCTTCTGCTTCGGCTTCTCCCCTCTCTTCTCCTTCGACGTGATACAACTGCTTTTTCTCCTTCATTATTGGCTACAATTTTCTTCTCTACTTGGAGGGAGTCAATGTTAGGATAAGGGTTAGAATTAGGGTTAGGGTTAGGGTTAGGGTTAGGATTAGGATTAGGGTTAGGGTTAGGGTTAGGGTTTTCTTTAGGAGCTTCATAGAGGGTGACTCCAACGCCATTTTGAGCTGACGATGCCATTTCCCGAGCTTGTTCTTCCTCATAAACAGCTTCAAGAACTTCAACTGCCTGACTCATTAAAGGCCTTCCTTTAGGGTTTTGGCTAAGACATTGGTGTCCGAGGTTTGCCACTCTCATCATAGCCTTAATTGAATATTGTCCGTCGATTCTTGCATCTAGAATTCGAAGAAGTTTCTTGTTATTGTTCAAGAGTGGGCGGCACCATTCTACCAGATTATGTTCCCGGCTTGGTCTACTCTTGTCTAAGGCTCGCCTCCCAATTAGCATCTCGAGCAGCACGACCCCAAAACCATAGACATCACTTCTTGCCGTCAAATGCCCTGACCACACAATAAGTGACCTCAAATTGATGACTAAAAAAACACTACTGTATCAACAACTCAACACCAATTAACTAAGGACTTGTTCGTCATGGCCTTTTGTTTTATGTCTTTAGAAAGCAAAAGTCAAAAAGGAGTTTGCACTATTCTGTTGTCAGTTTATTAAAATCGTAACGACTTTAACAAGTCTGTGACTTTCAAAAACCAAAAAGCTAAAATCTACAATGACATTGAACAAGCCCTAACAAATTCCAATCTCTCTTTTAATTAGATAATCCTACCTAGGAAGAATAAAGATTGATCTCACAAGTCATAACATGGTGCGTTCTCTTCAACTTATTAGACCTGAACTTATCTGTACTTATCAGACCTGATTTAACGTATTAGACCTTATTTAATTTATTAGAACTTATTAGACCTTATTGGAACTTATTAGACTTTATTGGAACTATTAGACCTTATTGGATTTATTAGACCTTATTGAAACTTATTAAACCTGATTGAAACTTATTGGAACGTATTTTATATAATTGAATAAAATAAATTAATAATAATAATAATAATGATAATATTCTATACATTTGAACCTATATTCTTTTTTATTGTTGAATTACGTTCAAGAAGGTAATAATAATTAGTATCTCTTTTTTCACACCCATTATTAATTAATATTATCAATTCCAATAACAACTTATCTACATATTTAATTTTTCTTAATTCACTTGTAGTGAAATTAAAAAACTCGAACGGATTGAATAATAATAATATAGAGGATGGATAAAGTTTAATTTGGACCAAAATTAGTAATAATAATATGGAGGATGAGCAAAGTTTAATTTGGAAAAAAATTAAATCAAACCCAAAATAGATAAATAAGTTTTATTTTTTAATATAAAAAAATAGTTTAATTCAATCTAAATTTGATTGGTTTCTCTAAAAAAATTATAAAATAAGAATGATAAAATAAAATTGGTTAATGTTGTGTAAGAGTGCTTTAAGGTAATTATTAATTTTATTTAATCAATAATTAAAAATAATAACCTAGACCTGATTGGAACTTATTAGAACTTATTAGACCTGATTAAAACTTATTAATCCTGATTGGAACTTATTAGAACTTATTAGACCTTATTGGAACTTATTAGACCTTATTGGAACTTATTAGACCTGATATAACTTATTTGAACTTATTAAACCTGAAACTTATTTTTTTAAGGAGAAGAGAACGCACCCTTATTCTGATTTAACAAATAAACATTATCCATGAATCTAAGCTTTTTAACAGGGATGTCCCAAAATAGAATGTGTGAGTTGAATTAGAAGCTGGAAAGGCAAAACAGTGCCGAAAAGCACTATCTGGTACTGGAATGGATGCAGATAAATATGCAGCAAATCATTTTCAAAGTGAGGAATGAGGAACATATATCAAGAATGAAATTATCAATAATTAAACGAGTAGCCTCACCGGTCATCACATATTCCGGAGCTGCATATCCGTAAGTGCCCATGACACGAGTCGACACATGGGTTTGGTCTCCCATAGGTCCTTCCTTAGCCAGCCCAAAGTCGGAAAGTTTTGCATTAAAATCCTGTACATTGTAACCGGAATCAGCTAGTAAACTCAGCTTTTTCATCAAGCAAAAGCAAATCAGAATTGGATCTGCTTCTAAATGCAGCATCATAAATAAGAAAAATGTGAAAACAAGAGTAGAATCAAAAGCATGTTTTTTTTTTGCCCTACATGAAACTATATTCCCTGTTTCCATACAAATCATGGATATTTGCTGCAATTTGTTGCTATAAATTTAGAATAAATAAGGAGTAACAACTAACCAAATCAAGCAAGATATTTGATGTCTTAAAATCACGGTATATGATTTGCCGTTCCAAGCCATGAAGATAAGCAAGCCCTTTCGCAGCATCAAGAACAATTTTGACACGCCTTAACCACGTGAGAGTAGCAGACATTCCTTGCAACAGCAGAAATGCTTAGTTAGTACAAAGTATAAGCCCTTTTAGAATTAGAATTTCAAAACTTTTTCTTTAGGAAAACTGTCTTTCAATGATATTTCCTCCCTTTTTGTTTTTTTGAGTTCCCCACCCATTTGGAATCTTGAAACTATTTAGAATCAGAGGGAAACTTCTAGATATTTTTCAGTATCTTTTTTTTTTTTTTAAATAATCATGTGGGATCTTGTTTGGATCTTCTAGATGGGGACTTTAATATATCAATTAAATTTTTATAATATATTCTAATACGTAATTAAAGATATTAATGGTTATACAGTCCATAGCTAAAATGGGATAAAAAAAAATGAAGGGAAAATAAATTGCTCAGAAGTATTAATAAAATAACCCCATATATTTGCTTTTAGCATCATCGCTTTTTAACTACTTATACACGATAATATTTTGATGAACGGAAAATGAACTTTTAGGGCATCGCCATTCACCAACTCACTCCTACAACTAAATTGTGAATGCACTATTAACAATTTAACACCTACAAATTTGACAATTGTAAAGGGTACACAAAGAGTAAAATTTTTTGTTGCAAAGCACTTTAGGATATCCCATAAAGGATTTACACAATAAATCCTAAAATATAGACAGAAGTAGCATAATATATACCTATATAAAGGGGAAAAGAATTTTGCCACACCACATATGCAAACCAGAATTCCAGAAATACAATTAGTTTTTATAAAATTGAGCTGAACCAGAAAAAAAAAATCAAATTAATGGGTTAAATGACAGAGTTATGTTATTACAGTCAATTCAAAACTACTTACTGCGGAAGAGATGTTTCTCCAGGCATGCAGATGCCATATATTCGTAAACCAATAGCCTGTGTTCATCTTCACAACAATATCCAAGCAGCTTTACAAGGTTCGGGTGGCTAAGCTGTCCTAAGTAGCTAACTTCGGTCTGCATTGTTAAAAATCTATGTAAAATATAACCATTTGATCGTTAAAAGCAGTCTTACACCCAAAAAAAATAAAAATAATAGTGCATCGCAAATACAGAAATTTAATCACATTAACATTGCTTCTCCAACTTCAAACATGTTATTGAGTATACTCTTATCAGACAATGTGACTCTCTCAAAGAACCCTTTATATGTGAAGCTACATGTTGATTTGTAAATAGTCTCCTATCCTATTTTAGGATGTCCCGGAAAACGTCATATTTCCTAATGTAGTAGTTTAAAAGGAAGGTGACAGAGACAGATAAGGCTAAAGCAAAATGCGTAAAAAGTTTACCCTTTATTTTACGCTTTTGCCGATACACTTTTTTAACTTCAATATCTTTAAACTATGAACATGATCATGAACATAAAGCACCACAAAAGCAAGAAAATTGGAGAGGAAAAAAAGAAGTACCAGCCACTCTCTGTCCCCTTGGAAACCATTACGATTCAGCTGCTTAATGGCTACCTCTGTCGTCCGGTATCCCGGCCTTACGCTCTCATCTATGACGCC
The DNA here is from genome assembly GCA_951394345.1 of Salicornia ramosissima. Lineage (NCBI taxonomy): Eukaryota > Viridiplantae > Streptophyta > Magnoliopsida > Caryophyllales > Amaranthaceae > Salicornia > Salicornia ramosissima. Next base: position 16,527,059 of record OX596239.1, read on the forward strand.
TTTGTAAACAACTCCGAAGCCACCTTCTCCAAGTATAAGATCAGGTCGAAAGTGTTTTGTGGCCAACTTCATCTCCTCAAATGTAAAGACATCAACATTGCTATATTCAGGATGTAGGCGTAACTCTTTCACATCTTTCGGGGTAAACAGAAAGTTAGGGTTCTTGTTATCTTGCTTATGCCCTTTACTTGATTCTTTATTACTAGTAGATGTTGTAGTTTGATTTATTACAGGGCTCATTCGACTGCCTCGATGACCGGCTCCACCTGTATATCACCAACAAAATTGCAGGAATATAGTCCTGAATGAGCAAATTACATTCTAAATGCTCCACAATTGATGACCTAACTCTTTACTTCTTTCGACATGTCCTATTGTTCACTTTTCCAAAACATTCAATCCAAACACAATTCAGTATAAGACAGTTACAATTACATAATTGGAAATTAGAATTGCAAAAAACAATGTAAACATCAGAAGTATACTCTTATTATTTGCTCCACATTTGAAACACAAAATCTATTATATTAACAGAATATATTAAAAATTGAGAAATACCAAGAGAATCTAAATCCTAACAAACTTAATAAAAAACAAACATGTTTGGTTTTTGGTTTGGGAGAGGGTGAGGGGTGTTTAATTCATAGTAGATACTCCGTAATTCACAATGAATGGATGTTCATTACATTGATGGCGAATTTTCGCTTGGTATAATTTTGAAATTTGAATAATGTTCATTAATCCTTGTAATAATGTTCATTGAATTTGAACTAAAACTAATATACATTGGGTGAGTATCATTCTATTGATATTCGCGGGTGTAACTTCGAATTTGGGGCGGTGGGGGGTGAAATGATGTTTTTCCCCCTAAATTCTTAGATAATCACAACAATAATGAACTACAGAAACATCATAATCTTTTTTTTTTTTTTTGGAAAATTTGTCAGAAAAGACCTTATAAAACATTCTTTTTGTAAGAAAAGACCTTATAAAAAATTTGTTGTGAACAGGGACCTAAAACAAAAAAAAAGTTGCAAGGAGGGACCTTACCTCTATTTTCCGACATTGACTGTGAATTTCCGGCGTTGACTCGCTATTTCCCTCCAATTTTCGATGAATCCTTTCTTCTCTATTTAACCTTTCCTTTTCTTTTCACTATAAATTCATTTTTCCACCACTTCCCCTCCATTTTTCCTCCTACATTCATCTACATAAACCCTACATTAACACTTTCTTCTAGCATCTAAAATTCTCTTCTTCTGAAATTGGGGTTCCTCATCTCTTAACCACTTAAATACGAAAGGATTCGTGCAAAATTGGAGAGAAATAGTGAGTCAACGCCGGAAATTCACATTCAACGTCGGAAAATAGAGGTAAGGTCCCTCTTTGCAACTTTTTTTTGTTTTAGGTCCTGCTCACAACAAATTTTTTATAAGGTCTTTTCTCACAAAATGAATGTTTTAAAAGGTCTTTTCTGACAAAATTTCCTTTTTTTTTTGTGTGGAATAACCAACGTTGTCTTGGTCTAGTGGTGCAAGGGACTAGACTTGGTAGGGAGAACCACGGTTCTATCCCCCACAAGCACGTTGGGAGGAGTTTAAAACCTTAACCCCGGGACGCGCTCCGAATCCGGATTAGCCCAAAAGGGTGAACCGGGTGGGTACACCAAAAAAATAACCACATTAACAATGAACCATAAGAACGTCAAAATATGTCATTGTATGTTCCACATTTGTAACACCAACATTATAAACAAAAAAAAAAGTGAAGGAAACTCACACACAATTTCAACACAACAAAAAAAAAAAAACCCAACAAATTTAATCAACAAAAAGCAAAAAAAACAAACATGCCCTCTAAAAAAGGAAATAATTTTACATCTTTTAAAAAAATGCAAGAGAAATTAGAAAGAAAGTACCTCTAGTATGACGAGGAACATGATGGTGATGTTGAGGGCGATTATAATGTTGCTGTTTATGCAAATGTGGTTGCTCTTGCAAAGATTGGTGGTGTTCTTGCTGAGATTCATTTGAACTAAAACACATCCCCATTAATTTTAATCCACCACTTCTTTTCTTTTGCTGTTGTTTCATTTTACCTTCAAAATCAGACATCAATCAATCAATCTACATGAATTCTCCCCCTTTTTGTTTTTTTTTTCTTCCCCAAAAGCATAAAATAAAATTTAAAAAAAAGTACTACCCACAGAATAATGTGTAGCTAGAAGAAAATTACCAAACTGCCCCTATAAAAATGGTGACTTTGAAACATAGAGGGGCAGATCTGATCTGGGTATTTTGGGAATGTGCCGGAAAACGTTACCGGAGCTCCGGTGAGTTCGCCGGAGAAATAAAAATGGGATTTTTTTTTAATTTAAAATTATTATGTGGGTTTTTTTTTGTTTTTTTTTTGGAAGAACCCCAAAAAAGGGTGGGTATTATTTGTAAGAAAGGGAAATAAATGAATGAGAGTAAATTAGGAGATAAAACAATTAAACAAGAAAATGAGATGGTAAAATGGAAGAAGAAGCGCTGAAAACGGGAAACCCAAATAAAGGAGGGGTTAGGGAATGGACCCCACTGGCCCCACACCATACACACACAAACACACACTGTCCTGAAATTACCTTAGTGTTTGCTAAAACAGGCAGAGAATTAGTATTAACTAACTTCATTTACAATCAGCTAATACAACAACGGTCATCTTTTATACTCCCTCCGTCATTGCCTATATTGACGTTTGCTACTGTTCATTTGGTAGCTTTGACTCTCTATAATTTTATACATGTGAGGAAAAATATAGTTAAATGGAATCTTGTTTGATTCGGCTCAATGTGTACTTTTTTAATATGTAATGCTTATAATTTTTTATTATACGTATCTCAAAATATTTTCATTTAAAGATGTGTCTCGGGAGATGAGAAAAAGTAAATGGGACAATCTTTTAGGGACAGAGGGAGTATGAATGACAAACTTTTGCATTTGTGCACAGTACTTGTTGGATGTGTTGTGTAATTTGGGGTGTGTTCTATTCAATTTATTAGATCTGACTTGACCTGATTTGCTCTTATTTTGTGAGAGAAATTGTCTTTATTAAACCTGACATGATAAGTTATAAAATAAGTTTAAGAAAACACACCCTTGGTTTGATTAATTGTCTATTTGTGTCTGAGTCAAATACAAGAAAAGTATAATACATAATCTCCCCTTGGATCTTCTAACCGTCGAGCATAACTTTTAGCCAAAAAAAATGTAATCTTTTTCAAATGTACACCTTCCGTATCGGTTTAATTGTCAAATGGGTTATTGCGGTTCCCTACAAAAAAAATTTCTTAAAATAAGGTTAGGAGAATGTTGAAGAGTAAAGTAAGAGAGAGAAAAAATGATATGTAATTATGTAAACTACTTTAGGAGAATGTGCAAGATTTAGGATGGTATAATGTTTGATCAAGTTTTTAAGTTAGGGGTATTTTTGTCATTTTAGATCTAAAATTTTACCAAATTTAGAAAGATATGAATTGTTGCAGTTATTATGTTACAATTTATTTAGTAGTGTTGCATATAAAGTGGACGGGAGGGAGTAGTTATGTTTTATATAAAAAGTTAGGGTTGTATATTAAAAAGTTATCTTTTTGGCAAAAAGTTATACCGTCAAATTGCAAAATGGTCTCACATGAGACTTACTGAAAAGATAAAGAAGGGGAGTGATAGCTAATTAACCTGTCCATAACAAGGTAGTGTCATTACCTAATGAAATATTTAAAAGAACATATTTGTAGTTTATCAAAAATTAAAAGACCAATATTGTAACGACCCGACTTTTCTAGGCTGTCGATTTATGAAGGAAATCGACAATTGGATCATTATCAAACATAAATACTAATAACAATAATAACATTAAGGTTCAACAGTCCTTTTATTAACTAGTAAAATAGAATTAAAATCCCAAAAGTCCATGAAAAATACCAAAATACATAATACTACTGTTCTTTTCCAACAGGCTGGGATAAACTAATCAATAAATAAAAGAAAACAAAATCTAGACTCCGGGTTCACTCTACTGATCACAACAACATGCAACCCAAACCATACGAGAGCCCACTTATACGTCAGCTTCATCACCTGAAATGGGGGGGTCCACCGTCAGTGGCGAGTAAATAGGTTGTCCCGCTTAAATGAGGGACCATTAACCATATAATATCATAGAATCAACCAAGAAATCATACAAAAATACATGAAAAATACGTATAAAAATACATACGGAATACGTATAAAAATACATACGCAATACGTATAAAAATACATACAAAATACGTATAAAAATACATATGAGATACGTATTAGAATACGTACGAAATACGCATGGAATACGTATAAAATACATATACAGTACCTGCAGAAATACGTATAGATACACCTGTGGGATACATAAGGATACATACATACATATACATATATTCGTACATAAATACATACATGGATACATACTTAATTACATACTTTAGACATACTTACATTGTAACGCCCCAGATTTTGGGCTATTTTTCGTGTTAGCTTTCTTATTTTATTTTGTTGCGGTGCATGGTCTAAATTTGTTTTTAGACTATTTTTAATGCTTAAGTGCAACCATTATTATTTAATGGTTTATTAATTCTTAATTTTATTTTATTTTAATTATTAGAATTTTATTATTTAATTTTCTAATTAATTAAATTAGTTTTGGGCCAAGTGCAAAATTAATCATGATTAGTCATGAATTAGTGCAAATGGCCCAAGTGATCATTTTGGCCTTTTTCTTCTAAGCCCAACCGGCCCTCCTTGTGTTTGATGGCAAGTTTTGCCACTTGCTTCATGTTCACACCTTGACTAACCTCTATAAATAGAGGACTAAGTAAGGCTTTAGGTTCCTTTGTTCATTTGCTAATTCAATCAACCTTTGCCATCACTTTTAAAAGGCAAACTCTCTCTCCATTTTGCCTTACACTCTCACGCCATTTTTGATGTCTTAAACCCAACTTGGTTCATCATCTTTTCTAAACCCATACTTAAAGATCCTTCATCCATTGATCTTTAAGTAATAAAACATAATTCAAACCCCAACAATTTCATTCAAGATCTTTGGTTCGGGTTGGTATTTGGTTTGGTTCGTGGTCCAAGTGAAGGACGTGTGTGCAATGGGAAGTGCTGCGTGTGGTCTGGCTGGGCAGCAGCCAGACGTGTGGGGTGGTGCTCGTGGTTGGAGGTGCAGCCGCACGGTGAAGGACAGTGCAGTGGCAGCCGTGCATGGTGGTTCGTGGTGAAGCCGTGCCGTGTTCATGCAAAGCCGGGGGTGTACCGTGTTGCTTGGGACCATGCGAAGTCATTCCGGGCAGCAAGATTCGGGTATTTTTCATGGTTATATTTCATTAGGTAACATGCTTTCTCAACCTTGTTGGTATACTATGTTCATAGTATAGATTAAATGCATGTATGGGTTGTTTGGTGATGATTATTCATGATTTCATGTGTTGTTTCTAATCTGAATTTTTATGTGGTTTTCATGATATTTTGATGATGGATTTTATGATTTTATGATTGATTCTATGTTGTAATATGATCATGAATATTATGTTAAAGTTTGATGAATTTTGGATGAGTAAAAGTTGGATTTTCGATTGATTGATGATGATTGTGCGTGTAGTTTGATGAATTTTGGATGAGTTCTTGATTGAGTTCTTGAATCTTGATTGAGTTCTTTATGAGTTCTTTGAGTTCTTTATGAGTTCTTGATGAGTCTTTATGAGTTCTTGATTGAATCTTGAAAGTTAAAGAAAATGGTTTAAAGGTTAAAGAAAGTTAAAGAATATGTTTAATTCGATTAAAGAATGATTATAGAATGATGAATTATGATTGGTTAGACTCAAGATTAAGGCTAGAGGCAGTTCTTGAGAATAACTTCGGTATTTTAACTAGTTAATTTCGAGAATCAAGGCTAGAGGCAATTCTTGAACTTAATTTAGTTATGTTGGATAATGATGATGATAAATTGATTAAGATGATTAAATAATTGATTAATTAAGATTACCTTGATTTCATTTTTAGACGCCTGATACTTTGAGTAAGATTCATTGTATTCGGGTTAAGACGTTGCCCCTATTCCATCCGCGGTATTGGGATAGTTGGAGTCATACTATGTGATCTTTGTGAATTCCAGTAAGATTGGTTTCACGGGACATGGATTTCCAGTAAGATTGGTTTCATGGGGTTTGGGAGTAAGATTCTCAAATCCGAGCATAGTAGAAAGTTCGAATGCGTAAGATGCGTTCGTACGAGCACAGTCCGGTCTAGAATATGAATGATTGCGCCAAAGATAGTTGATTAGGTTGGTTTGAGTCGAGTTCACGTTTGGGTTGATCTTGCACTCTGTTTTATTGACCTGATATTGTCTATTTGATTTATGCTATGTACATGTGTATTCCCATTAGGGTGAGTCAGTTATGTTACTCGCCACTGATGGTGGACTGTTGTACATGTTTCAGGTATTTCTGATGATGATACTCTTGCTTAAGCTTTGGGTTGGGCGAGCGACGTTGTTATTTCTGCTATTGTTGGTTGTATTTTCTATTACTGTTATTTTTAGATAGTATTAGAATATTGTATGGACTTTCATACGTTATTTTTAGACTCTGACGTGTGGTTGGAGTTACTCGTATTTTAATATTTCTAGTTTGACTTTTGGACTAGTTTATGTACAAACTTGTGGGTATTTGTACTTTTGTGGTTTAATAATAATATTTGAGGAATTAGTTTTATTTCTTAAGTATTTTGAGTTGTAGTTTCTAACTACTCGACTCGTCGGTTTCTTCCGCGCCGATTTAAGCGAGTCGGGTCGTTACATACATACATACTATTCAGACGTACGCAGCGGAAGACTTAACATATTATACTTATACAATTCATAGAATTAGACATATAAATACATTAACATATACATAATCATATCCGACCCGTATAATACCTATCTTACCATATTATTATTCAAAATCCTTCTTTTATCCATCTTCTTAACCTTATGGACCGGTCATTATAGCTCGTAAGGATGCCCGTGTACATCCCTAACTTTCCTAAAATGCGCCGGGAAGAATCCGCGTATTCTACCTGTAGCTCTCCTTTGCAAAAACTAAGCCTAAGCTATGGCCATAACTCCTAAATAGTAGCCCGTGTACTACTACTTAGACGACTACGCATCTTAAGATCCAGAACTGCCCAGAGACCGCAGTAAGGCAGTGGCTTCAACTTAACCCAATCTGGTGACCCGTGTATCACCAAACCGGCGTCCCTTCTTATCTTATCTTATCGACATGGCCATCGTGAGACCAATACTTCTTATCATCTTATAACTTATTCTTAATATATATTATTCATTTCCTTCATATTACAACTTATCTTAATAGTTCCTTTTAATTCCTTTAGTCATATTAGTTCCTAAAATTACAATCTAAATTATTATAAGCCAAAAATTAAACTAAATTGATCATAATCATATGGGAACCATTCGACATTTTTAATAACAAAATAATAATTAAATCAATTCATCAATTAATCATATAAACAATTAAATAAATCTTTTAAATTAACAGTTAATCATATAAATCAAGAATCATCAACAAAATTACTTGAAACATGATAAAAATCCTATTTTTCATTTTCATGCTACTCGACATTTTCATGTCAAAATACCAAAAATTATACTTTTAATTAATTAAATACAATTATCAATAATTAAACAATTAAACTTAATAACAACAATTAAAACCATGCTTTAAACATTAAATCATCAACTTTGGACTAAAATACGATTAAAATCAAGCTTTTCCATACATGTAACCACACGGCTTCTATGGACAAAATAATACATCAAGAACAATTTCAAGAATTAATAATAACATGACTGAATTAAAGATTTATTAAAGATTAATAATAACAATTTAAGATTGATCAAGATTAATCATAAAAATCAGATTTTTAATCCTCTAAATTACCTTAGGCCACTCGACAACTTTGAACAACAAGAACAATTTATTTATTTTAATTCCAAATTTTAATTTAACAATTAAACTATCAAGATTACTATTTTAATTCAAGAAAACATCACAAGTTTATCATGCATCACTCGACAATCACAATATATTTCAAGAACAAGATTCAACAACTTATCATGCAATTATTCAATATAAACATACAATTAAATAAATTAATTTGTGCATAGAATTAATCAGACAATTAAAGATTCATCAAGATTGCATAAAGATGTTAAGAAAATAACACTTTAATCTACATAATATCACTCGAAAATCCTAACCTAAACATGATATTAATTCTATCAAATTTTCCTAGTTTAATCCTAATTAACTATATAGTTAAATTGTACCAAATTTAAATGAGATAGACTAGTTACCTGGATTAGAGAAAGAAATCAAGAAAAATTACTCCCTGGGGTTCGTGAAACACACGGCCAAAGAGGGATTTCTAGGGTTCTTTTGTGAGCTTTGAGTTGTATTGAAAATAGGTAATTAGGTTATGAGCTTTGTTTCTTATTTATATTAAAAGAACAAAAGAAAATAAATAAAATAACAAGGGGGGCCGTGTATTTGGAGAAAAAGAGGGGGAAAAATTAGGGTTGATTACACCAGTCCAAGAGTTGGTTGAAATAAGGGAAGACTGGGTAAAAATAGTTATTTAGGATAATTAATTTATTAGATAAACAATTATCTAAATTTAAAAAAAAAAAGAGAATAAAATCATCCCTTGGCCATATATGGGGGTCGGCCAAGTGGAGTGAAGGATTGGGTCATGGGCCCAATTTCAGGATAAGATAGTGAAATAAAAATAAACAGTCTAAATATTCGGGCCCTTTGGACTTAGAATAATAAAATAATATTAATAAACCGCGAAATTTTTTGGCCCTAATTTCGGGTTATTACAAATATGCAATTTTATTGTGTAACAGTGTAACACTTCATCCGTTTTCTTTTAGTTGCAACAAATGAGTATTTTTTTTTTGTGAGAGATAAATTTTTTCATTTGTTGCAATTAAATAAAAATTGAAGGAAATTTATAATGTCATTGTTATCTAGTATCCATTTTATTAAGAGAAGGTATTGTGTCGGACAGGTCTGACAGTAAGCTTACTGTCAGACCAGTCATACTCAACCCGGACACATATGGTTGAACCTGGACACATATTGTTAAACCTGGCAACAGAGTGTTAAACTTGGACATAATGTTAAACCTGGTGACATAATGTTGGACCTGGATACATATTTTGAACCTGGACACATATTATTGAACCTGGACACATATTATTGAACCTGGACACATATGGTTGAACCTAGACACATAATGTTAAACATGGACATAATGTTAAACCTGGTGACATAATGTTGGACCTGGATACATATTGTTGAACCTGGACAAATGTGGACAAACCTGAAAAAATCTAGACAAACATGAACAAAACTGAAAAAATCTGGACACACCTGGACAAATGTGGACAAACCTTGACAAATGTGGTAAAACCTTGACAAATGTGGACAAACCTAGACAAATCTAGACAAACATGGACAAATCTGAATAAATCTGGACACACCTGGACAAATCTGGACTAATGTTGACAAATGTGGACAAACCTGGACATATTTAGACAAACCTGGACAAACCTAGACAAACATGGACAAATCTGAACAAATATGAACACACCTGGACAAACCTGGATACATATTGTTAACCTGGAAACATTTGTAAACATGGACACAATATGTAAAACCTGGACACATTTTGTAACTAACTTTGACAAAATATAACCTGGATACTTTTTTTGCGTTTTGAGGCCTTTAGAAGCCTCGTTTGGCGATTTGCAGCTGCGTCCGTCTCGAAAAATTAATCAATTTCGACATATCATATGCCCCGATCCGATACCCGAGCGCAAAGTTATAGCATCTCGAAGTTTTTCACTATTATAAGTGGGTATATGGGTCAGCCGTCTGACCAGATTGTTTGGTCAGACCGTCTGACCCAATACTTTCACTTTTATTAATGTTAATAATAATATAATCATGTCTATACTTTATACAAGCATAGTGTAGTCAGGGTCGTGCTGAGTAGGTGTGCAAGAAGATCCTCTGCACATGGCCCCATTTTTCAAAGGTCCTATTTTCTTTAGGAAAAATTAACATAAATAATCCAAACTATTATGAGTCTTCTCATTTTAATCTATACTATTGATTAACTCAAATTAATCCCAAATTAGTCCATAGTAACCAATTACCTATTCTATTGGTTACCATAAATTTTAAATAATAATAAAAAAAAAATCATCATCTCCATCTAATTTCATTTTACCATCATCATCTCCATCTTATTTCATTTTACCATCATCATCTCCATATAATCATCATGTACTATACAATCACCAACATAGCCACATCCACGCCAACCACCAACCCATCCATCGCCAGCCACCCAATCTTGTCACCGCGGAACCCATCCCCACGAACCCACAAACTCACTCACTCATCTACCCCCCCACGAATCCATTAAGTCCTTGCCAACTACGTCCACTGCGCACCACCTCACACCAATGCTCGATTTGGGGTTCGATTTAGTGCTCGATTTGGGGTTCGATCGATACGGGGTTCAATTTTAACGATTGGTTGTTGATGGTGGTGGTTGCACGATTGTTGGGGGTGGATGTACAAATTTTTTCTGCGGTTCTTGCCGTGGTTGTGGCAGTGGTGTTGCAGAATTGCAGGGAAGATTGTGGTTGGTGGTGGTTGTTGCTAATTGTGCATGTAATTGTTGCTGTTGGGTTTGGGCTATGCAATTGCCTATGATTAGAGGTGGTTTTGTGTAGTGATTAGTGAAGGGTGGTGGTGGTGGTGGTTGTTGTTGTGGTTTTGCAGGGTTTAGTTGTGTGGGTGTGGGGGTGGGTAGGCAATGATGGGTGTATAGTACTTTGGTGGTTCAGTGGTGGTGGATGATGTAGGATATACATACTCCGTATATTTTTTTTAAAAAGAATTAAGTTATCCATAATTTTATTAAATTAAATTAGAACAAATTAGAATGTGACATGTGTCTTCATTAACTTGTTATACCGGTTCATTCATGCCATAGACTAATTTGGGAAGATGCTCCCTATACTTCGGATTATTTATGTCAATCAATAGTATGGATTAAAATGAGAAGACTCACAATATTTCGGATTATTTATGTTAATTTTTCCTTTTCTTTATATAAAACATTCTTTTGTCAAATTATTGTTATATTTCTAGATAAATATATCATTATATATGAAACAACTTTGAGATACATACATGTGTTGTCAAAATAGTATTGAATTTTAGGATTGATTAAAATATAAAGGGCCAAATTATAATTTTAGAACAGGACCCCAAATATTTTCAGAACAGCCCTGAGTGTAGTTTATAACGAACCCATCTTGTTTGTATAATATTTACGATGTAGTTGTAATTTACTAAAATTGGAAGGGCTAATTTGCACAAATAAATAATAATAATAATAATAATAATAATAATAATAATAATAATAATAATAATAATAATAATAATAATAATAATAATATTTTAATAGGTAATGACGCAATGTATTAGTCTCATGAATACATGAATTATATGATATATTCATGAGTTAATTATGACATAATGTATTTGTCTCATGAATAATAATAATCATAAATCATGAGAATCCAAGGACCTTGGATTAATCGGTCCAAGTATCCCCGTGATTCTCGAGGTCACGGGTTTGACACCCCCAGCCTCGCCTGCTAATGTTATTTTCTGATATAGGAGTCTTGTATGGGTACTATGCACATTTTCTTGAAAGAAAAGAGTCATGAAATACCTCATGCATTTGGGTTTAACAGATTACATTCTTTGTTTTTTGAGTTATAATTTTTTAAGATAATAATAACAAGTGCCCCAAGACACTAACTAATAAGCATTTATACATTTTCTAAACTGATAATATTTCTAAAGTGTTGATTGATGTAATTAATGTTTGTCATAATTTATTATTTCCATTTATAATTTCCTTATCTAATGCCCCAGGATAGTTGGTTAGCCTTTGACTATTTTTTATGTGTAGGTTTCAATTTGTAACATTTAACTTTTGGGTATGCGAATCCTACATAAATTTAGCTTATTCTATTTTTATTTTTATTTTTTTGGTGCTACTGAGGGCCTAAGTTTAGCTTATTCTATTAGTATCACTTTTGTCAATTTTTTTATTTTGAAGGAAAATACGACTTCCTCCGTTTCGAAATAAACGCCCAAATTTCTATTTTAGGAAGTTTCAAAATAAATGCAACAATTTTAATTATTCCATTTTTGTAAGTTTTTCTTCCTAGTCTTTTCACGGATTCGGAATCAGACCCGCCAAGTCCTAGAATATTGGAGTTGGATTTGAAACTGATTTAACCGTGTAACAATTTTCTACACCCAGAGCCGGAATTGTCGAGTACCGGTTTCAATACCGGGTGCACATTTTTCTTTAATAGATATGCATTTCGTTTAAGTTCTTAAATTCAAATAACAAATCGGCCCAATGACCAATAACTACTCTACTACAAATTTACCGCTAAACATTAACATCCATAATTTTATATAATAAAATACAACTTTTAAAATAAAAAAATACAAGTTTACATAAATACAACTGGGTATCCATTACTGAAATCGAAACCAGACCCAATTGTGACCAGTACTAATTTTGAGACCCGATCCCGGACCTAGTTGAACTGGATTCGGGTAATTACCCACCGGGTCTTAATCGTGTCTGGGTCCATAGATTGGTACCTGAAATTTTTCTACTCAATAGTTATAGTAAATAAGAAAGGCGAATGTGAATATCCCTCCCCCAATTCATTACTCAAGTGGATATCGATTTCCTACTTGTATGTACTCACTACCTAAGTGGATATCTACTTCCGATTTCATAATATTAAGACAGATGAAACTAAATTATTGTCTATTAACGGTTGAAGATTGCCAAGTGACATTTAAAAAAAGAAATAATAGCAAGTTAGTAATTAGCATGGTCTTCCCGGCTTACGTCTTCGTTTGTCACTCTTGTATAAAATTTAAAACTTTGACACAAAGTTAAAATTTTCACCTAAAAAATTGGAAAATATGTAGTAAAATTATTAAGTCGATACAGGATGGGGCAAGCGAATGGGCAGGCCAAATGGGTGGATGTTGGGTGGGGCAGGTCAATATAGGACGGGTGTGACAAAATCCACAACATATCCACTAACAGTAACGGATTTTAGTTTTGACATATGTACTCAGTAACCACCCACTAAAACCATACACACTTTGCTCAAACTACGGTGGATGCAGTGCGGAATCCACCGAAATTTACCCATCTACCACCCACTGAACAATGAGAAAATAATAGAAACAAGGACATGAGATTAGTTCAATCAATGACAATGCTTTAACCACACAAAAAAAGTTCCTTAATTTGTTTCACTTTCAATAAATACTCCGTTTATTGTTCTTCCATCTAGTATCTTTAAGCCCTTTTAACAATTGACATTATTAAAGGCCCATTATTTAACAATAAATACTCCATTTTCTTATTAAACAAATTTGTCTCTAACTTTTTTCTCGCATGATTAAGGCCCATTATTAAACCAATTGACATTTCTCATTCCACTTTAGTTTTTACTTTTCTTAATCCATGTGCCAAACCTTAATGAAATAAAAAAGAAAATTCATAGGGAATTATTCTACTAAAGCCTTTTTTATATATAAATAATTTGGTATATCCCTTGAAAAATTATTAAGTTTATAATTCTGGGTTAAACTTCTCTAAACTGGACAACGTGAAAGTTCGACGCTGCTATCGGGAGTTCAATAGAATTGTGGACTTTTTGGCTAATTTTGGGGCACAAATGCACAATCAATCTTCTAGATCTCCTTTGCAATTTGCTCGCCTCAATTTTTCCTTATCATCCAAATGGATTGTTTAGGTGTATCCTATGCAAATTCATGGGAATTTCTAATTACTACATTTTGAAAGTGCAACCAACCGAGTAAAGATCCTAATTCCAACCAAACAAATCCTACAACAACAACTTAGCTCTAAAGATATTTAATTAGAATAGTAAAAATTATACTTATAATACATATTCATGATAGAAATATCTTCAAGCTCACAACTATGCTTCCTTGTTAACCTTCTTGCTTATGAGGTTTTCCAGCAAATCAGAGTTTTGCCCCCACTAGAATAGGTCCGAACTCCTAAGACAAAACGTAGTTCACATACAGAACATCACTCTAAAATTAACTAGTGGTGGTTAACGTACATTTGTATTTTATATTTATATAAATAAATCACCATACATATATCATTTTAAACAATTGATATTATAAAATCTTGTACTTCAACTTTAATTCAAAACTTTTGATGACTCTTAAATACAATCTTCTATTTTAGGAAATAAATTTCTTTCATAAGAATTATTCAAACATTTGATTTGAAAGCACTTGAAACTTAGAGTTATATTGTAAATCAATATCACATAGTTACTTCAACAAAAACTCAACTAAGGTCTCTCCTAGCTAGAATCTTTCTAGAACCTTGTATATACCATCAAAAACTCAACAAGGACATATTCTAGGCATTACTTCAACAATCTAATTTAAACTAAAATGTTTCCTTACCTTGAGCTCACTTGGATTGGGGGTTACACCTCTTAAACTTGCTTCAAATTATCTAAAGTTGAAGTCCTTGTGTTCCTAGCAAAGAGGAGAGTAAAAAGATGTTGTTCCATGTGAAGTTTGAAGTGAAATAAGTAGACTTGGGCTCGTTTACATTAGCTGAATAGAGATGAACTAAATTGAACTGAATTTAATAGAGATGTATAATTGAATTGAACTGAACCTAATAGAGATGAATTGAACTGAACTGAACTTAATCTGAAGTAAACAAGCCTTACTTATGGGAGAATGATGGTTGACAATGGTGAGTAGAATGAGGGTTGCTTTGTTTTGATTTTGATAGTGGAACGGAGGAAATAAGTGGGAGGGAGTTTTAATAAGCTTTGGTTTTGTTTCATGTTATATCATTCGACATGTATAATAAGACACTTTGTCTCACATTTTAATAGTTTGGGTCTTATAAGATGGTTAGTCACTGAACTTTTACTCATAAATAATTTCAGTACCAAAATGGTTAGTCTTACATTCAAATGGTGTTTGGTTTTCTCTTTTAAACCTGATTTTTTTTAAAAAAAATTTAATTAAACAAAAAAAAAAAAAAAAAGGGGTGCAATTGTACCCCATGTCCCTTCATGGATCCAGCCCTGTATTTAGGCTGAATTAATCTTTAACTTGAACTGAATAGATTGAACTAAATTTCTCTAGATAGATTGAACTAAATTTGTCTAAATAAATTGAATTGAACTAAGTTGAGGTGAGCTAAATCCTAGACTCAGTATGAGATGAACTAAACTGAATTGAACAAAAATCTCATAAATTAAATCCAAAAGAATGGAGCTTGTTGCTTGTATGTGTAGCAAACTACAAGAGGAACATCACTGCAGTAGGTAGTGCCAAAGCAAAATTGTTATTACAAAGAGCCATTTTTCTTGAAATAAATTTGTTTGTTATTACAATTTCTAAGTAAAAGAGTTGGTCCGTCAATGAATACTTTTTCACATTGATTAATCAGTTAAAATACAATTACACCCCCCAAAAAATACACCAGAACAAATCATCTACAGGTAACACCATATCATCAATACAACACTGCATACCAATCATCAATGCCAAAAAAATTAACCCTGCATATCAATCATCAATACAAACCAGAACAAATTTACCGAATGAAGCATTGATGTGGGTCGAAATCGGAATATCCAACGTCGACAAGGCAGAGACCGTCAGGCGGTGCAGGAGGGGCAGTAGCTCGTCTACAAGTAGCATCCATCAGTTTTAGTAACACATCCTCTTCTGAACCTGCAGCCGCTTCTCTTATTACAGTTGCAACAAGAACACGAACCATCTGCAGAAAGACATTATCCAATCAACATGGAATTTTTTAGCAGGTTGTAAATTCCAAATGAGTACAGAAAAAACCTCCATATTAGGGGCGTTTAAAAAAACTATGACCCGCAAAGGCGCAAACCCGCCAACCCATTAATGTGCATGAATCTCATTTTTAGCAAGTCGGGTATGGGCCGGAAAATTTGTTTTTGCAGGTGCCAGCCAACCCACAAATAGTGTTTTTTTTTTTTTTTGTTATAAAATTCGGTAATTTCAAAGCGGATACCCACATAGGTAAACATGTAAAAAAGCTAATACTTTACATGCGGGTAGCGGGCACCCATTGACCCGACCCGCTAAAAGCAAGTACCCGCACTTTGCGGAACCTGCCTTGAACACCCCTAAAATTACAAGAATACGAGAAAGTATCCCTTCAATAAAAGAACAAGCAAACGCATGGGTTGACTACATCTACATGGAATGTTGAATAAGTAGTAGGAGGAATAAGATTGAGGAATGAGATTTTGCACCAGAAAGTACACAAAAGAGCTCAAAAATATGACATATCGCCCCAAACTCAGTTTTTTCTTATGAGTAATTTTGTGCACATTTTTGCTGCTCCAATGGAATGTTAAACAATTTCTATGAAAACCTAGAAAACGCAGTGACTTTAAATTAATTTACCCTTCTTAAGAAGCGGTTGGCAACAAGCTCAATGCACATTACTTTCACACCATCTGCATGTTCCTGTGAAAAAGAATGCCACTATAAGAAACATGGTAACTGAATTGATGGAGCAAACTAATCAGCCAGTCATACATTTGTGCATAATGGAAGCTATATTAGCAAAGCAAAAGAATCACAAAAAACAACTACCACCAGTTTTTTTTTTTTTTTTTTTTTTTTTTTTTTTTGTGGGGGGGGGGGGGGGGGCTTTTCAAGTTAACAAATTCATATTATCGGCTCATTTCTAAAGAAACCAATGATGCCATTTAGACATGCCAAATTCACTTTCCCTTCAGAGAAGAAAGAATAAAGTTGCAATGACAGTAACACTACCGGTACTTTTTTCAAACTAGCCCGATTACTATGTACCAATCTTCATTTTCCTTTCACCAAATCCTCCAATCCATACTATAGTTGCAGAACCTCCTTTCATTTTCATTTTCATATAATAATGGATACCTTCAGAGTAAGACAATATTGCTGCTTGGTATCTTTCTTAGTAAAGTTGATTTTGGATTTTATTTTTTACACATGAAGTACATGCTTAAGACCAGTCAAATGGATCAGGTAGTTAAAATTCAGGTCAACAATTGATTTATACTGTACAGGTTTGGGCATAGCTTAATTTTGGCATTAAAAAAGTCTAACCCTAAACAATTGCATAGCTACACATCTTATTTTCTCAACAATTTCGTCACAAAGATTATCAATTTTCCACTGAAATTACATGTTAGCCTTCAAAGAGAAATTTAGTTGGCATTAACAACAGCAATTTGCTAATCTGTATATTGTGTACCCGGGTGCACAATGACCACCATGCACTTGCATACACAACATTCATGTTATGCATATAGAACATTTACTTTGAGCATTTAGAACATTTTTCTTTTATATTTAAACCACTTAAATTTAGAAGAAAAAAAATTGTTCTAAATGTAAAACATAAATGTTCAAAGTGTATAACAAACCACTACAATGAATATATTTGGCTAGAGAATCTAGCATCTACCCCATACATTTTACAGATATACTACCAGCCTCAACTGCAAACGTGTGATTCCAAGTCAACTTCACGATCAAAGTATACATCTCATCTTAGGAAGAGTATTGAGCATCGCAACAATACGGAGTTTTGGGGTTTCAAGTTTCAACAGGGAAAGCACCAACAGCCTCTTAAAGGAAGATATAAAATATTGTCCTTTCAAATATGGACACATATTGCTCAGTCACCAAAGAATTTCGTCGCTCAAATCCTACATCTTAATACAGCCAATGATTGACATTGATCTATACAGCACATTTAAACATCAATGCCTGTCACATTCACATCTGACTCACCCTCATCCTCATCCTCCATTACTTTCTTATCCTGCATCTTTCAGTGAAACAACTTCATATAACCCTGAGTCTGACAGTGGCCTTAAAAGTAGCCCTACTTTTCTATATAGCATCTCCCTTTATTTATTTATTTTTTTTTTAAGAATCCTTGTTACATTTGCATTGCTGGCCAAATTCATACAACCATACCCTATTGTTGTTTGATCCTCATAGTGAACTCATTCAAATGTCCCAAGACCACACTCCACCCTCAACTTGAACCACTCTAATGGCAATTTTCTTACTATGCAAATCAAAAACCAAATTCAATTCCACTCTTGTTCTCTCTTCCATTTCTATAACCTTCCTAATCATGCACATGCTTCCCTTTAGGTGTTGGACTCTTTCCCCCCCGCAGTAATTCTAAAAAATCTTCTCTTTAGACATCAAAAAACTTTATCATTTCTTTTTCCTTGCTAACATTTTAAGAAACCAAAAAGTGCCCCCTCTTTCGGATTTTCATTCCTTTCTTGTTTTTGGTAGCACTCAAACAAATCAAAAGGAGCATCAAAAATTCAAAACAAGACATTCATGCATCCAACATTATTCAATCCACTGAAGGGTGTAAGTTGGAAGACTTGGAACAAAGGTAGAATGTGCTACCCATGAGCTTACTAAAATTTGATAGCTTATGCCCAATTGTAACACTAACGCTCTAGCATTCCAGACTTCCAGTGGTTGTTAGGCTTGGACATAAGCCAGTGTGAGACGCAGAGAGATAGCAAGGTCTACTCTCCATCTTCAAATACTTTCTTCATTTTTTACTTTTCAATTTCCATATATTATTTTGCCTTTTATTTTATTTTATTTTATTTTACATTATTTTAAAGTCATGAATCCCTTCATTGGAACTAAATAAGTTGCTTGATGTCTTCAATCTCTTTATTATTTATAGAATCAAATAGACCAACTTGTCATTAGCACAATAAGATGCAGTGTGTATATAGATTTTTGATTAAAAAGTTGGTGTTATTCCTAGTTAAAAATCCTAGATTTGCCATTGTCATCCAGAAGCACCCCTAAGTTTTCAGCAGTCAGCTTATCCATTAAGAAAGAAACCAGTATTTCATTACATCAAACAACAATAAATATGTTTATTATTCTTGTACAATAAATCACACAGTATATGGCTACATACAGGAAAATAGCTGGTATGTGTTATACAGAAACAGACAGACAATCCGCAGCCTCAATACAAGCATGTTAGACAGGTAAATAGAATGCCAAATTGCCAACCCCCTGCCATACATATTTAAAACAAATATTTACCTTGCTGGAGCAAGATAATTTAGCTTCAGCTGCACGGGCATGATAGATGAAACACTCGGTTGGAGGACCACTGAAATATTGTGATAGCAATTAATATGGCTCGTAATGCAAATTTACAGCTTGTTTAAAATTATCACATTATCAGATGTAACTTTAAGACGTTTAAAATAATCACATTATCATGTTTAAATTGTAGATTTACATCTGTCTCAGGTTATAATATGGCTCACAAGAGTCACAACAGCTTATAATGCAAATTTACATCTGTCTCAAGTAATAAACATGGTTCTCAGTGCAAAATTTACAGCTTTACTAACTAACCACAAATAATTGGGAGGGGGTGGGGTGGATGAATATGCACTTACGTATTTCTTGAAGCTTTGGTGTCTCGAGCGAACATTTTATACGAAAGTAACTTCCCTTCTAATTGTTGTAGAAGTTGATCTACTCTTCTAACAGAAAAGGTTGTTGGTTTCTTTACCCCACCAAACTCATCCTTTTCATCAAGGTCCTCGCCCTTTTCCTCTGTATCATCTTCACCTATTTCATTTCTCCAAGATTTATGGCTCTCATCAGTACACATAATTTCCGTCTTCTCTATTTCATTGCTATGTTCCCTGTAATCTCCTTCATCAAATGGAAAAATGTAAAGGTATCTTCTCCACTTGGCACAAAAATTTGGATGAAAAGCACGGGATACCTTCAACAATAAACTGAGTGGTTCACATTCATGCACAGAACATAATCAGCTGTATGTTTCAGACAAGAAGAAAATGCACTGAGAACCATGTTTAAATTCATCACCTGAGACACAGATACGACTCGGAGTTTCCCGGGTGCGGCAACGTTGATGGCATTTTTAATGTCGTCAGTACAGATATCTGTTCGCCATGTATCTATACAGATTATGAAGAGTGACTCTAAATTACAACCAAACATCAGAAATAGGAACCAACTTTTGTATTGCAACATTCCAGTTAGCCTTGGCCTACCTCATCTTGAATTAAATTGAATTCCTTTTCATTTTCCTAGTATAGTTTTCTCTCTCTGTGCACTGTTAATTTCACCTTCTAACCCCTATATTTTCACTCTACCATCTATCTCTTACATGTTCTATCAACTCATCTTTTCTTACTTCTGCAAACACTTTCTCTAATCTTTTTTTATCCCCATTTTTTACCCTCTGTCAAACTGTTGATTCATTTTTAAGTTTTTAACAATTATCCTTGTTTAACACCACAACAACCATGAAAGTCATTCAAAGACAGGAGTATGCATCTCTACTACGGAAACTACAATACCCAGAATAACGGCCAAGAGGAGCAAGATGAATTCAGATAATGCAGTCTTTCATGTACAAGATTAGATACTCACCCACCTTATTTGTTAAATGAAAAGCATTGACCAAATTTGACAAGCCTATCTGATTCATCATATTGGCCAAATTAATCTCCTACTCCCTTATTCTATGTAGTTAAGCTTTATTCATGTTATCTCACCAATAAAATGATAGGGTTTCGCAAGACATGACACAAAGGATGATATAACCAAAAAAAAGCTAGCTGCCAAATTCTGGGGCTTAAGAAATAAATTTCCATTGCTCCAAAAGATAAAGTGCTCTCAAGAATGACATTGGAACACTGATAAGTGGAAAACCAACTTAAGGTAGTATTTTAGTAGATTTTCTATTTTATTTCGGCAAAGCTTTAATGATAACCAACCATTTTGACTCTTTTAGTTTATTTGTAACCCTCTTGTTATTTTGGTTATAGTAGGTTGCACGTGGGGTTTGCTCAATTTTGCAGGGTGTTTACAAAAAGCCTCACTTGAACCATTTCATTCCTCCAAAAGGCACCCATGGAAATCTTGGACAAAAGAATAAATGCAAAATGTAGACAACACGGCCGCGTCACTATTGACACGTTGTGTCAATATGAAGACACGCATCCAGAAGTGATCCAGTAGCTACTAGAAAGTTGCCAAGCAAAGCAACACACAGGTGGGTCACATTCAACACACCCATGTTGACCAGTGTCCATAAATTCAAATTTTGGCAAATGTAGGCAACAAGCCCGTGTCAATTTCGACACACCCATGTTGATCTACTCTCCATAATGATTCAGAATTTCCAATAGCTCGATGATTCGATGCAACACACCCGTGAAAAATATGACACGTCCATGTTGATATGCTGAAGGCAGGTCGTGACAAGCGGCCCCCAGTTTTTTTTTTTTTGGGGGGGGGGGGGTGGGTACTCTAAAAAAAATCGTCACTTTTCTCCTTGGGGAGCAAGGCAAAGCAAAGTTTGGCTTATAAAATCAACTCTTCTCTTCTAACACTCTTCCTACAACTCTTACTCTTAGTTTTTATTTTCAAAAATTTTCTTCTTCCCTTACTCCACTCCTTCCTTACTGCTTCCCTTACTCCAGATTAATTTTATTTTGATGATTGAAAAAACCTGTATTAAGTTGATCAGATCTTTAAAGCGTCAACTATAAGCACTACTTAGTACTTACAGTTTGAAATGCTCCCACCTAGACACCCAACCATCATACACACTTACAACCGCAAGCAACACAAAGGAAGAAAAGGGGCTGGAACAGAACAGAAGCTGGACCACCACTAGCTGCTGCTCACCACTACTTGCTGCTCAACTTAGTTATTTTTTGTTTTTTCTTTATTTATAACTTTTGCAGTTGTACTAGCTTATTTTTTGCTCAGTCCTTTTGGTAGTTTGTAAGGAGAAAGAGACAAATGAACTCATATAAATAGGAGTAAGGACAGAGGGGAAGGCATCCAGAAATTAAGACTTGTTTTGGCTTGGGAGAGTTATGGGCTTAACCCATTACATTATAAACAACTTCATCTTCAACCTTTAATTAAATCAAAGTGCAGCAGTACCTTTTCCATTTTATTTCTCTCTTTTGTTTTGCGGTGTGGCTGAAGAGGCAGGTACATTCCATTTGGTATCAGAGCAGGCCCAACCCATGGCCCCGGGAAGCACCACGCAGCGGCTCGATGCCTTGGAAGAGAGGCTGGGCGAAGTGACTTCAACAATGAAGCAACTTTTGACACAACAGCAACAACAAATCGAAGCACTAAAAACCTCGCAGGAGAAGTTTATGGCGGACATGAGGGCGTTTATGGAAGAGCAGAGGAAAGAGGGGGAGTTCTCCAAGAATAGAAATAGGTACAGAACCGGAAACTTCAAACGAGGGGGACAACACCGGTTCAGGAAGTTGGAAGCGCCCGTTTTTAGTGGGGATGACCCAGATAGTTGGGTGGCGAGAATGGAACAGTACTTTGAGTTCCATGGGCTCCTCGAGTTTGAGAAACTTCAAGCAGCAATGGTGGCGGCTATGGAGGGAGGCGCTCTGAGATGGTACAGGTGGGAGAATCGAAGGAGTCCCTTGGTGTCTTAGGAGGATCTGAAAGAGCCTCTTTGGCGTCAGTACCGGCCGACCCAGGAGGGAAGTCTTCATGAACAGTGGCTCGCCGTCTCTCAGACCACCACAGTGGTGGAGTATTGCAAGGCCTTTATTGACCGAGCCTCTCCCCTTGAAGACATACCAGAGACAATACTTAAAGGGCAATTCATTTTGGGCCTAAAAGTGAAAATTAGGGCTGAAGTCAGAATGTGGGATCCCCTCACCTTAGAGCAAGCAATGGACCTCGCAATTCGGGCTGAAGAAAAGCAGAGAGTATCTAACCCAGGGAGAGAGAATGGGGCCCAAAGGAGCCCTTTTTCTTATTTTAATCGTGGCCCATTTAATTCCACAAAGAGCCCAGCCCAAATTTCCCAACACCCTTCCACCCCACAAAGTCAGCCCAACTCCTCAAATAACCCATCCCAATCAGTAAACCCACTCCAAAGAAGTCAACACGTGACCCACAAAAACTTAAATCCCAATACTCCATTTTCTCAGACCAACACGTACTCGCCCACAACTGGCCGGGGTTCGACGGCCTCAAATCGTTTCTCAGGTGAGGTTCGCCGGTTAACGGAGAAGGAATTGCAAGAGAAGAAGGCCAAGGGCCTTTGCTTCAAATGTGATGAACGGTGGGGGGTCGGACATCGGTGCAAGAGCAAGGAGTTAAGTGTGTTGTTGGTGGACAAGGAATTGGAGGAGGAGGACGAAGGGGAGTTCGCGACGTTGGAGGCACCGAACGACGTCACGGAGGAAACTGCCATCTCCATCAACTCTTTGATAGGGTTATCTAACCCTAAAACGATGAAGATGAGAGGGACAATCAGTGAGTCAGAGGTGGTGATTATGATCGACCCGAGAGCAACCCACAACTTCATATCCTTGGATTGTGTCAGTATGTTGGGGTTGTGTATTGGAGAAGGAGGTGCGTTTGGAGTCTCCCTCGGGAATGGCGAGGCCATCCGTGGGTCCGGAGTGTGCCTTGGAGTCCGGTTACTGTTGCAGGGGGGAGTGATGATCGAAGAAGACTTCTTACCCTTGCAGCTCGGGAATTCAGATGTGATTTTAGGGGTTCAATGGTTAGAAAAATTGGGACAGGTAATCACTAATTGGAAGGTCCAAACTATGACTTTTAAAAATGGCGGGGAAACCGTGACACTCAACGGGGACCCCTCACTGATCAAGGCTGGGATCACACTCAAGGCCATGATTAGGACCCTTCGCAACAAGCAAGGCGGGTTCCTGGTGGAGCATTGTAACATAGGGCGTAACGGAGCAGGGGGCAGCATCGGACTTGGTTGTAGTGGGTACAGCTCCAGAATATTTACAGGCTGTATTGGAGCAGTATATGGGGGTTTTTGACGCCCCTACGGGACTCCCACCCAAGCGGGGCCATGAGCATGGTATTGTGCTCAAGGAGGGTAGCAACCTGGTGAGCGTCAGGCCTTATCGTTACCCCCAATTTCAAAAGGATGAGATTGAGAAACTCATCCAAGAGATGATGAAGGCCGGGATCATCCAACCCTCCACTAGTCCATTCTCTAGTCCGGTCCTACTAGTGAAGAAAAAGGATGGGTCGTGGCGATTTTGTGTGGATTATCGGGCATTGAACAAGGAAACCGTGCCGGACAAATATCCCATTCCGGTGATTGACGAGCTACTAGATAAGCTAGAGGGGTCTTGCATCTTTTCAAAGTTGGACCTAAAATCCGGGTATCACCAAATTTTAATGAAACCGGAGGATGTGCCTCAGACCGCATTCCGCACACATGAGGGTCACTACGAGTTTCTAGTGATGCCTTTTGGACTCACCAACGCCCCGGCCACCTTCCAATCTCTCATGAATGAGGTATTTCGTTCTTATTTGCGTAAATTTGTGCTTGTCTTTTTTGATGACATCCTTGTGTATAGTAAGAATGAAAGTGAGCATGCCAACCATTTGAGCTTAGTCTTGTCTAAATTACAAGAAAATTATTTGTATGCTAGTTTAAAAAAATGTGAGTTTGGCAAAACCGAAGTGGCCTATCTAGGCCATGTTATATCATGTGAAGGGGTATCCGTGGATCTTGACAAGGTGAAGACTATGCTTGAACGGCCTATACCTAAGAACCTCCGTGAATTGAGGGGATTTTTGGGTTTGACCGGGTACTACCGCAAGTTCGTGGCTAATTATGCTAAAATTGCTCACCCTTTGACCGAGCAGTTGAAGAAAGTTTCAGGTGGAATGAGGGGGCTACCTGTGCTTTAAACTGTCTCAAAGAAGCAATGACTAAGGCACCGGTATTGGCGATGCCAAATTTCCAGAAGCTGTTCGTGGTTGAGGCTGATGCCTCGGGGTATGGTCTCGACGCGGTCTTAATGCAAGAAGCTCGATCAATTGCCTTCTTTAGTAAGACCTTGGGGCCGAGAGGGAGGAGTAAATCCACCTATGAGAAGGAGTTAATGGCGGTATGTTTACAGGTTCAAAAATGGAAACATTACCTTCTAGGTAGGAGATTTGTAATCCAAAGCGACCAACAAAGCTTGAGGTATATCACTCAACAAAGAGAGGTTGGGATGGAATATCAAAGATGGATGCGGAAGTTGATCGGTTTTGACTACGAGGTGCAATACAAACCGGGGGCATCCAACCGGCTCGCAGACGCCTTGTCGAGAAAAGGGGAAGGAGGAGCCGAGTTGGGGGCTGTGATAGTCACTCACGAGGTTGATTGGGGCAAGTTAGAGGAGGAGATCGCACATGATGAATTTCTGGAAAAAATGAGAAAAGAAGTGGAGGGGACCGGTTTGGTGGGATACACTTTGGTTGATCGTCGGTTGCTTTACAAGGGGAGGATTGTGATTCCACGAGCTTCAAAGTACAAAAGGGTTCTACTTCGAGCCTACCACGATTCACCCGAAGGGGGGCATGTGGGGGAGACCAAGACCTACTTACGGATGGCCACGGATTGGCTTTGGCAAGGCATGAGGAGAGATGTGGCAGAATATGTTAAGTCTTGCACCATTTGTCAAAGAAACAAACACTCTCAACAAAGCCCCGCCGGGCTCTTGCAACCATTACCCATACCCGATGCGGTTTTGGAAGACATTTCAATGGACTTTGTAGAGGGTTTGCCCAAGTCAAAAGGAGTAGACACTATTCTGGTGGTTGTTGATCGGCTATCCAAGTATGCACATTTCCTAAGTCTCAAGCATTCATTCAAGGCAAAGGGGGTGGCTGAGTTGTTCATGCAAGAGGTGGTGAGGCTCCATGGAATCCCGGGTAGCATTGTATCTCATAGGGACCAAGTGTTCTTGAGCATATTTTGGAGGGAGTTATTCCGCTTACACGGGACCAATCTTAAGAGGAGTACCGCCTACCACCCACAAACTGATGGGCAAACCGATGTAGTTAACAAAACTCTGGAAACCTACCTAAGGTGCTTTGCCGGGGAGCAGCCCAAGACTTGGGCCCATTGGCTTCCTTGGGCCGAATATTCCTACAACACATCACCCCATTCATCCACTCACATGACTCCTTTTCAAGTGGTGTATGGGAGGGAGCCACCCAAGTTGATGAAGGTGGGGAAGGGACAAACTCCGGTGGATAGTTTGGAGAGCATGCTACAAGAAAGAGACTTGATACTTGACGAGCTTAAGGTGAATCTTTTGAGGGTGCAACAAATCATGAAGAGGGATGCAAATGCAAGAAGAAGGGAGGTGGAGTATGATGTAGGAGAGAAGGTCTTCCTCAAGCTACAACCCTATCGTCAAAAGTCCTTGGCTAAGAGGCCTTACGAGAAGTTGGCGGCGCGTTTTTATGGTCCTTATGAGATAGAACAACGCATTGGGCAGGTGGCATACAAGCTGAAGTTACCGGGCCATTCCAAAATTCACCCGGTGTTTCATGTGTCCCAGCTCAAGAGGGCATATGGGAGTTTCTTGGAAGAGGTGGACATTCCTCCACAAGTCAATGCGGAGCTAGAATTGTTGGTCGAACTAGAGAGGGTCCTTGCAGAGAGGGTCAATGAAGGAGGAGAGCAAGAGGTGTTGTTGCAATGGAAAGGGCTGCTTGATTTTGAAGCTACTTGGGAGAATACCGAGCTCATTTCACTCAGATTTCCTCAGTTCCACCTTGAGGACAAGGTGCCTTTCATAGGGGGGGGGGGGGTGATGAAATGCTCCCACCTAGACACCCAACCATCATACACACTTACAACCGCAAGCAACACAAAGGAAGAAAAGGGGCTGGAACAGAACAGAAGCTGGACCACCACTAGCTGCTGCTCACCACTACTTGCTGCTCAACTTAGTTATTTTTTGTCTTTTCTTTATTTATAACTTTTGCAGTTGTACTAGCTTATTTTTTGCTCAGTCCTTTTGGTAGTTTGTTAGGAGAAAGAGACAAATGAACTCATATAAATAGGAGTAAGGACAGAGGGGAAGGCATCCAGAAATTAAGACTTGTTTCGGCTTGGGAGAGTTATGGGCTTAACCCATTACATTGTAAACAACTTCATCTTCAACCTTTAATTAAATCAAAGTGCAGCAGTACCTTTTCCATTTTATTTCTCTCTTTTGTTTTGCGGTGTGGCTGAAGAGGCAGGTACATTCCACAGTTATTGGACTTTTAAACTCCATTTCAAAATTTTGGGAGTTAACATCACTATCAAAAGTGATGCCATTGGGATGAGAAAAGTAATGTCTAGAGGAAGAGGAAGCAGAATACAAATATTAATAGAAAACAAAGAAAAAATCTACAAGATGGCTCCAAGCTCGCAAAGTTGCCTTAATTGTTGACATAACTGTGATTTGATAGTGAAAAACACATAATATTTCAATTTAAGTTACCAATGGCTTGATATATGATAGCAATAACACCAAAATACCAAACAGAAGAGAGTAAGCTTTAGTAAATAAATCCTACCACCAAACAGGAAAGAAAACCAATTCTTATGAATATTACATTATTACCATCAGCTTGAATCCATTTTTGGTAAGCCCAATTCAATTATTAAGCAATGTTATCAAGACGCATCACCATTTTCTTGTTGGAAAACAGGTTAAAGAAATGCGAAGTATTTTCCTGCTTCCTTGAAAAAAAAGGCACATGTAGTTGGTAATATCGTGTTGATATAAGCTATACACTGTTTTTGGTTAAATGTTAGGCTCTAGGTTGCATTTCAATCATATCTGTTTTTTTTTTAGGCAAGGTATCATATCTGTTAATCTGTTATTGTTGCACATTCACTTTTTTCTGGATCTGCATTGCACTTTAGTATGGCCCTAGAGTTGTTTAAAAAGTTTATTTCTGTTCTGAGAAGGGCCAAACAGAGAACAACGCAGATTATACCAACTACCAAGGACCATTTAAAAATGAATTTGTTCCCTATCACTTACGTAGATTCAGTAAAGTGTCCAGGGGCCAACTATAGTTAAGGGTAAATTTTGATTTTGTTGGGGTTTCTATAATCGTGTTTGCTTTGATGTGATTCTATTAGGGTTTATATAATCCTGCTTTACATTTCATTCTATTATAGCATTTATAGGGTTTCTCACTCTCTTATTGTGTTATTAAGCATAATTATTAAGATGCCAAGAAGTAACGCACAGAATGAGCAAACTTGGTTAAGCGCTGTCACCCCTTTGTCAGTACGGCCAGCAACAACTGACATCCCTTCAACTGGTAAACCCTTATCTTTCAGCTGTTGAGCTTTTCTATCATCAACAAACATCCCAATGGACCTCTCCACCAGTCTGTATCAAGTAAAAAAGATAAAAGATTGAGAAAGAATTGGATTGGATAAAGTGAGCCAACAATTCAAAATTTAAAAGATAATCAGATTGCTGCCTATGGCCCTGGAATATAGTATATAGTCCATACCTTGTATGAAACTAAATCCACAATGCAAGAAAGCAGTAAACCAAGTTTCTTGTGCAATGTAATTAAAGCAGCATGTTGACAAAGACAAGCTCAATCGATTTTTTTTTTAAACCTAGGCTTAGGGAAAGAAAACATTGGACAAGCGGAGCAATTGTGTCATTTGGTTCTTATTCAATTAAACAGAAAAGAAACATCTGACAGAGAGAACGAATAACAAAAACAAGAGGATCTTATTTAAATTTTCAGACACCAACATTTCTTCTAAATTTATTAAACAAAAATCATAGAATTTCAATCTGAAGGATTTACTCCTTTGCTGTTTGGTTCTCAACCCAAAATATGGAGTACAAACATGTCCATGTCTTCTCTTTTTCCATTTTGCTTTGTAGGGAAACTAGTATTAAAGTTGCTTCTTCCTGTATGGCAATATGCTATATGCAGTTTGCTTCCCTCTCCTCTTTTTTGTTCTGCTTTATATTTAGATACCTAGTTGTCAAAGCATTTACTACCTCCGTATCGCAATAGTCGCTACATAAGTATGCGATACGGACCCCTAGGCAAAAAATGGATTTAAAGAGAGAGATAGAGTGAAAAATGAATAATTAAGTGGGCCGACAACAAAAGTAAAGTTAAAAAAAGCTTCACATGGTAATTTTTTCACTAAATATAGTAAAAAAAAAATTGTTGCAAGTATTGTGTTACAACCTAAAAGGGCAAAAGTTGCGAGTATTGCGATACGGAGGTAGTATATAGCCTTGAGAAGCCCCAACTTCTTGGGATTTCGATTAACAATATACTAGTATGCTTATAAAATACTGGGAGATCCAAATTACAACGTGCAATAAAATATAATTTGACAACCATTAATTTGACAACAAATAACAGTTATCAGAGTTATAGATAGGCTAAAAAAAAATGTGGTGGACACGGTTGGTCAAGTGCACCACCACATAAAAAAGAAGGCAATAATGAAGTTCATTTATGATGATTGACTGATAGTAGCACATACTTAAGAAGCAGACAATAGCAGATAGTACATGCCCAATTCCTCCAACACACTAATATAGTGATAATAAGTTCACTGCTTGCTATTCATATTCGTACAATTATGATTTCAAATTTATGATTGATAATTGTGATTTGTGAACTTGGTTTTAAAAGGCAGACCAAGGCACAATGGTCCCTGGAACCTAGGCGTGAGGCGTGAGGCGCAAGGCAAAGGGGTGTGCATTTTGTATGCGAAGCACACGATTTGTTTACTTATTTCAAACTATTTTTTAATTGATTGTATTTAATAATAAATAAAAAGATCCCTAATAATTCTAATAATGATATATGTAACGCTAAGGTTGTCTCAAATTGAACAAAAGTCAATCATTCTTCAATTTATAACTTAAATCTAAGCCTTACCAAAGGCGCTCTGAGGCACACGAGGCGCGCGCCTTTCGGAAGTGGTTGAGCCTCGCCTAGCTAAAGCCCATTTCCCATAGTCTGGGAGTTGTGTCCAAACTCCAAAGAGCGCTTTTCTCCTTATTTTTTCATTACCATCCATTACCACTTGAAAGGGTGTTATTAGATGGGAATGGAAATTTGTGAAGAAAATGGGAATGAATTTTAATTTTCCTTCCAAATTTATACACAAAATCATTCCCATTACCTTCATTTATGATTGAGTACCAAAAGGGCCATTAGAGTTTTGACTTCATATTTGTAATTATGAATTGAAAAGTTTAGGCTTTATAATTGATAAGTCTAGGGTTTCGAACTTTTTGGATAAATTACAATTGACAATATGATAATTATTAATTTGATATTGATAAACTAAAATTGCCAATTTTATTATTGTGACTATTTTCCTAGAATACTTTTTAGAGTCTATTATGTACCCTTTGTTGTGATATCGTATTTTTAATATGGCCATATGGATTTGTTGTAATATGGATTTATAGTTTTTGGGTTGTAATATGACTTTTTGATTTTAAATTTAGGGTGGAACCTACTACGAAATACTTTTGTAAAAAAAAATTGAATTCATTACAAGAGATTGATAATTGATGGGGACCCACCATTTTAAAAATCCTACATCACCCACTAGCTAGAAAGAAGAGATGGATTACACGGAATCTAAGGGGTGTTTAGTTGGATATTTTATAAGGGTATGGAATGGTATCGCATCCATACTAGTGTTTGGTTGGAGTTTTTTTAGGGTAGAGTGAGTAACCCTTGGGTTTCTAACTCCATTCCACCCCCTAAAATCTGATACTCCCCCTACCCCCTAAGTTTTCCATCCCCATACCACCCATTTATCAAAACCTAAGTGGGGAGATAGAATAATTTGCCCCAAATTTCTCCCCAACCCATTTTTTTTCTCCCAGCTACTGCCTGCTTTGTTTCAACTTCTGCCAAAAAAAAAAATTGCTTTGAATTGGTACATCTTTCATCCGCGGAAGCTCATCTCTATAGCTATTTTTTTATCATTTTTTTTTCTTCATAATTTTGATTTGGTTTCATGATTTTAATTTGTTATATATTGGTTGCACGGTTTTATTTTTTAATTCATCCTTTTCGATATTTTTTTTGTAGATTTGATTGTTTTTGTCTTTTGTTAGGTTTGATTTTGGTTTGATACTTTGATTGTAATTTTTATGTATGCAGCAACTGCAAATCTACAAGTATGGTTTTCTTTTTTTTTGGGGCTTTTCTAAGCTATGTCCCTCAATTTAGGTTTTTTAATTAGTAGTGCCCAATCCGTTATATCAACGTTAATAGATTGGTTAAAAGGAGTTGCATTTCCTGGAAGGGTATTTCCCCTCTAAAAATCTAAGGTTTTTAGTTGATTTGATTGTGGGAGGGGCATAGCTTAGAAGTTTCAAAAAGCATGGGTAGATTTGATTCTGGTTTGATATTAGGGTTATTTTGTTCAAATTTCAACATGTAACTTACGAGTTAATATTTTTTTATATGAGGAAGTTCTTTTTTCCAAATTTTTATGCATGGTGTTCATTTGATATATTTACCTTTCGGAAAAGTTTGCACTATATTTGATATCATATCAAATTGTTATGATACTATATTTCATTTTTTTATCCTAAAAAAAACTTCATTAAAAAAAAAGTAAAACAAACATTTGGAACCTAAATGAAACAATAACATTAAAGGCATAACTTACAACCCTAATTCTAAAAAGAATTGGATAACTTACACCCATTCCAAGATTGAACCAAACACTATGAATGGATATAGAATCCATTGCAAAAGATAAACCAAACAGATTTACTCTGGTATGGGGTTTAGAATCCATACCACCCTAGTATGCATTTCCATACCATACCATTCCAGATTTGTGAACCAAACAGGCCACTGGTTATGTTTGTAACATGGCCGACCACCAAAGCGATAAAGAACAATGCCTTTTTAAGGCTATACAAAGCCATTCTAATGCCAGAAGATATAGAACAAATCTAATAAGTGCAAAGAAAAAGTTTGAAATCCATATTTTTATTTAATCTACAGTGGGATCACAAATCATTCTTTTACGACAAAACAGCAACACATACCCCTGAACGGTATTTAAACCAGGCTGCTTCTGCCAACCATCAAAGTACTCCCCGTGATAGGACACTACTATCTTAAATGTCACTCTATCCCATCTTCCAGATTTTCCATTAGGCAAACTAACTTCTGAAGCATATTCTTCAGAACTTCCCACAATGGCATCTTCACCCTGACCAAGTTTCAACAGACATATATGAGTAATAAAAAGAAGGAATAGCAATTGAAAACAACAAACAGTGAAATCATCATAGCAATTTGTGAATTAATATCTAGGATTAGCACCGAAATAAGACAATACGAACACTAAAGCTCTAGCTAAAGATGGAACTGCTTGAAACATAGGCTTTAGTCTTACACCAAAGCAAGGCAAACAAAAGTTTGATGTTACCAATGTAGAAGTGTATAAAAAAATAAAAAAAATAAAAAATAAAAAGATTAAAGGCCACATGGAAAAGGTAATAAAAAAAAACTATCGAATTTGTGAGCTCCAAGAAATGCGGATACCTTCAACTCTTCAAGGGCATCAAGGCACTTTAAATGGATTCAAAAATAATTGCCCAAAATTAGTCCATTACACAGCTTTTTCACCACACTGATGAAATAGCCTAAAACCAGTTGTGGGGAACAGGTGGAGTTTTGGGTTTAGACCGAGAAGAAAACTCCCTTCTCCATCATCCTGGAGAAACGCAGATACTCTAGCAGCCATAACTACCTACAGGCTACAGCATCCACTTGTTTCCTTCAATAACCAATTGAATTCATAAATTCAGCTATGCTGATTACCACTATTGGGTTCTAGAAGGAAAGACATGTGATTCAAACACAAACAATCATAAACCTCACACTACCCACCCAAATTCAATTCGCTTTTGATAATTACTCAAAATATGAAATTCACATGGTTTCCTTCCCCAACTTGTTGTCATTGGAAAATTCCATATGGTACCATCGTACTTTTGGTTTTTCTATGTGCTAACACAAATTTTTTAGAATTCTACATTGTACCATGCTAATTAAAATGCTAATTAGGGGTTAAGTATGGTTAGGATTTTGTCTCGATCCGTAGGTTTTAACATGTGTAGAGGGAAATTAGCATGGTACCTATAGAATTCTGAAAAAATAATGGTACCACATAGAAAAGGCAAAAATACAATGTTACCATATGGAATATCCCTAAGACCCTAATCAATTTGAAGGACAATCCAATCTAAACCTAAGAAGAGGGGAGTGTGTAGGGCAAGTATGTTGGTCACTGAGTCACTCATTCACTATCTAAAACAAAGGTGTGAACTTCAAAATAATACTCCACAATTACAAACCTCATCATCACAATATAGTTAAGGGCTAATTGTAAATCTGGAAACACTCCCCAACTCCACCCAATACCATAGCAAAAGTCCCATACAACTACTATAAGCAATGACACTACACAAACACAATGACCAATTAAGTGCCTTGCTTTCCACCAAAACATGCATTCAAATCAGTTTCAAATGTCTCAAACTTCATCTTCTGTTCCTGCATTATCACATAATAAAGAACAATTGCCCAAAGATAAACAAAAATTCTGGAATAACAAGCCAGAATTGATTCAAATACAATACCAACAATCCCTCAAAAAAAATAAAATACAATACCAACAAAGTTGCTTAAATCAAAACCGACCAACCTTGTGCGCAAACAAATCAGCCAAAGAAGAACCCCCATTAACCAAATCCAAATAAAAATCGTTCACTGCTTTCCATGGCTTGTCGTACATATACTGGTAACATTCCCTACAAAAATAAACCAAGAAAACTAAAATTCAACAACACCCAGAAAAATTTGACAAGCAATATGAAGAAATTTAGTAAAATTAAAGAGATGGGTCACAATAAAAGAGGAAAAGAAGGATACTTGGCTGTCCATCGTAAGTCCTTGCAAGGGTCAGTATGAGCATAGTGATGATGGATTTTAGTATCAGGTTTTTGAGACGCCATTGTTGAGCTTCGGATGCAAACCAAATTCAGGGGTTTCAGTACTAACAATGGTGTTTTTAGCCTTGCTATCATAGAAGAGTAATGAGGAAGCAAGTACTGTAATTCTGGTTTGATTTGATTATTACATGGCGTTTGAAAAGAAACTGGGCAAAGTTCAAAAGAATCAAGGGAAGGAAGTTGGGCTTGAGACCCAATCTAGGTTGGCCCGGTGATTTTGGGGCAAGCCAACATATCAAGTCCATATTACAGAACGATGCATAACTTGTGCTATGCCAAATTGCCAACGAGTGCCATATCATAGTACTTCCGCGATTTTTTAGTTATTACACCTTTGAAATATATATGAGAGATAAAATAATAATAAATTGTAATAATAAAAAAAATGGATTAAGTAAAAGGTTTCCTAGTGAAAATGCGGTTATGGTCAAGTGTAACAACAACCCGCATTTTAGCTACTAATTACTTTTAATTTTGAATTTTGGCTAATTTAAATTTAATAGTTATAAAAATAGAGAAGGTATTGTGTCAGACATACAACGATGTTGTCAGACAAGTCCAACTAAAAAAATACTCATATGGACAATAATAAACACTGACCCTGAACAAAATAAACACTCACCTGAACAAAATAAATATAAACCTGGAGAATATAACACTAATTTGGAGAAAATAAACACTCAACTGGGAAAAAAAAAATTAACCGGGAAAAGAATTGGACGTGCAAAAATTTGACCTAAAAAAAATCTTCAGGTCAATTTTTTTTTGTCCAGATGAGTTTCTTTTTTGGCCAAGTCTTCCATCTCAACATTTCTTCTTTCTTACTTCTTCTTCTCTTCCTTTACGAATCTATCTTCACCCAAAATCAATTTAAATTATAATTAACGACGTTCTACATATTTAACCAGATTAATCTGATTATTTTTTTAGGGGAATCTAATTCAGGTTGAAAAAGCAAGAATATGAGATGCATTTTCAAAAAGGAAAAAAGAGAGAAGATATTGGGTTCAACTCGTCTGACAGGTTGAATTGGATCAGACGGTTTGACTCAATACTTTCTCATAAAAATAATAGACTAACGACCCATCATTCACTTGCGACCCACTATTGACCTAAGTGACCCGATTTGTGCAACCCTAACCCTACCTAGCTAATAACTAGATCTAATGCAAAGTATATTTTTTATGTTTTGGTTAAAATAATCGAGTTGGTACATGAGCTACCCATTCCTCTTGCATTGTGTTTTTATTTGAATAGCGTATGATAGACCACTTGGTCGTGTGGCCAGATTCAAGTTATGACAAGCCACCCTGTTTTGGATGAATGATAAATTGTTCTCAATAGCAAAAATGTAATTAAATAGAATATTAATATTTGTAATGATATTTTCATAAATATTGTGAAACATAAATGTATTTTATAAAATTTAGTGTTTTTTATGATCTCCAGTGAATTTAAATATAATTTATGTTTTACAAACCACCACTTTTCATGACTATTGATAATGGCCTACACTTTCTCTCATGACTTGCATGTTTAGGTTGTGTTTTATTCACCTAAAATTTGTTTATCACATTTGATCTAAACTTATTTTTTCAGATCTGAACTTATTGTCTAATTTGACTAAACTTTTACCCGCATATATGCTAATCCATAAGGGAAAAAATAATATCAATTAAGGTCTTATTATTTATTTGTGTATGGGGGCCTCCCGGTAAACCGGCAGGAACTACCATATTAATGTCGCGGCCAAGATGTCAAACACCACTTAAACGCCGGCAACAAGGGCTAACGGTCACGGTCAACTAAAGACAACCAACATAGGCAGTACCTCTCAACATGCCGTCCCAACGATAACGGTATCAGAGAACCCATGCCGTATCAAAGATGCCGTCTTAGTGACGGCAACATCATAGGTTGTCTGCCATCAGAGTTGCCGGAACCGACCTGGGAAGGCACCCCTCCTTGGCAGTCACGGTTTGACTGCCAAGCCATCTCCTATAAATAGAAGACCTCACCAGCCTGATAACGGCAGAACACCAAGACTTAACTAACTTCTATCTCTCTATTCTCTCTCCTCTTTATCTCTCTTATATACCTAATCACCCTTTGCTAACTTAAGCATCGGATGGTCTTTCCTCGGACATATCCCGGGGTTAGCTTACCGTGTTGTTTCCCCGTGCAGGTTGAAACTGTCCCTGTGAATACTTCAACACCATCACAAAACATTGTCGGTAGATCCATACCGGAACAATTGGCGCCGTCTGTGGGGATTTCTTACAAAAATCCACCTAAAAAACCAAAAACACCCTAAACTCCAAAAAACATAAAATGAACACCCCCAGTCAGCCAGAAAGAGAGGCTAGCCCAAAACCCACTCACAGTGAAAAAACGGTCCACACTCCAATAGTGGAGCGTGAGAAAACCCCTGAACCCAAACCAGAGACTACCCCAAACTCTGGTTTAGAAATATTCAGCCAATTCACACCAGAGCAGCTACAAAATGCCATCGCTGTTCTCAGCACTCTGGCAGCAGCCAAAAAGAAGCCCAAAACACGTCACACACCAGGGTCCCCAATAAGGGACATGGAATCCTTAAAAACAGAGCAAGAGGAAGAGTTAGAGTGGGACTTTTCCGAGGCTGAAACTAGATCCAGGCCTCCCCCTGGATACTCAGCAAACATTCAAGTTTCGGCCGAGAATAGAATTACCCCCAGCAGGAGGTTAGAAACGAATTTTGGCGAAAATCTGATAAGAAGAAGGGCGCCAACCCCAAGAGCTGCCGGCCACGTAGAGAGGGTCCTCCCACAAGGAACCCCTTTCGGTTTAGGCGTCAGCGAGGAAGAGTTGCCAAAAATTAAAATGCCAAACTGCAGGTATGATGGCACATCTGACCCACCGGATCATATATCCGCATACGAAGGCCATATGCAACTCTACACCACGGTTAACAGCGCCTGGTGCCGGGTTTTCAGACAACCCTTACTGGCATAGCTCAAAGTTGGTTTAAATCACTACCCAACTTTACTATAGCCCGTTGGGGGGACTTTTCCTCTCGATTCTTGTCACACTTTGTCAGCAACAAAAGAAGATAAAGGCTGACGAGCGAGTTAATGGGAATACAGCAAAGGCGTCAAGAAAGCCTTAGAGATTTCATTACTCGATTCACGACGGAAGCCGTGACTATACCTGATATGCAGCAAGAAGTTGCAGTCTTGACACTGATGTCAGGACTGCAAGAAAGCCCATTCCGCCAATACCTGGGACGCAAAAATCTGACAACCCTGGGGGGCGTCCTAGGGAAAGCCAATGAATACATCCGGGCAGAAGAATTCTGCCGGATAGGTGCCGGCACCTCAACAGAGAAGGGGGCGGTAGAAGAAAGAAGTTACAAAAAA